>OY288290.1:63600940-66060306 GCA_958450335.1 Hibiscus tridactylites | reverse complement strand
TGGCCTACCAAGCACATTTCACACATACACTCTACACACACTCGAACCAAACTTTAAAACAAGTTGAAACCACTCACCGCCCTTCCTTAGCAAATCGAACAATCCTCCTACGAACCCGGATTCGGTCCCAAAGCCTCTTCCACGCTTCCACTTGCTTCTAGCCAAAAAAAACATATACATTACTTCCCAATTCAATGCTAAACTCAACCATCAACTTACTTTGCAAACACAACCCAAATTCCACAATTTCCCAAATCACATAATCCCCTAAAATCCCAATTTTCGTGCTTCCCTAAAGCCTTGCTGAAAAATCAATTTCCAAACATCCAAATGACTTCCAAAACATTTCAAATCACCCTCCTAACATAGGTAGACCATCAGCCCTTCAATTTCAACATTAAACTTACCAAAAACCCAAATTTTAATACCCTAAAATTTGCCCTAAAGACCCACTACGAAATTCCTCCAAAATTGACCAAATTCATATATGTTGTGTACTATAGCATGATTATCAAAAAACCCAACACAATTTATCAAAACTAATTTGAAATCTTCTTAAAAACCCAAACTTTAATATGAACCCTGATACCCAAAACTCAATATTTTTGAAATCTAAAACAATAGGTAAGTAGAGGATAGAGAGGAGGTTAAGAAAATATATTTACCTCTTAATTTGGTGTTGAAATCAACTAGCAAAATCAATGGAATAGTAATTAGGGTTTTTGGGAGGGTTTGAAAATGGGGGAGAGGGGTTTGAAAATGGGAAAGAGAGAACTGAAGAGAAAGATGACAACTTTAAGGAAAAGTTGTCTTGCTTTATTTGAAATGTGGGTAAATTACGACATTGGTCCCTCCCTTCTTATAAACGTTCAATTTGGTCATTATTTGAAGTTGGTTTATTTTAATTAGATTTTATTTGACTCGAACAAATAACCCGGCTAACTCCTAGGCCCAAGACACGGGTGTTACAACTCTCTCCCACTTAAGGAATTTCGTCCCCGAAATTACCTG
This sequence comes from Hibiscus tridactylites, assembly GCA_958450335.1. Classification (NCBI taxonomy): domain Eukaryota; kingdom Viridiplantae; phylum Streptophyta; class Magnoliopsida; order Malvales; family Malvaceae; genus Hibiscus; species Hibiscus tridactylites. Next base: position 66,059,295 of record OY288290.1, on the reverse strand, counting down.
ACTGAAAGAGATACGGAAACTGCCTTTCCATATCCTCCTTCCTCTCCCAAGTGGCCTCGTCCACACCCCTCCGTTGCCACCGCACCTTCACCAACTCAATCGACCTACCCCTCAACACCTTACTGTTAGAAGCTAAGATCTCCACTGGCTCTTCTTCATAAGTTAAATCCGGATTCAATTCAATTTCTTCTACGGGCATAACATGTGATGGATCGGACCTATACTTGCGAAGCATCGACACATGGAACACATCATGTATCTTCTCAAGCTCGGATGGCAAACGCAACTGATAAGCGACTGGACCAACCCTCTTCACTATCTCATACGGTCCTATGTACCTCGGACTCAACTTCCCTTTTCGGCCAAATCTCATCACCTTCTTCCACGGAGACACCTTCAAGAATACCTTCTCACCCACTGGGAACTCAACTTCTTTCCTCTTTAGATCGGCATAGGACTTCTGCCTATCCGATACAGCCTTCAAACGATCACAAATCAATTTCACCTTGTCCATTGTCCCTTTTAGCAAATCCGGCATAGGTAATAATTTCTGTCCTACCTCGGCCCAACACACTGGAGTTCTACACTTCCGGCCATACAAGGCCTCATATGGAGCCATCTGAATGCTCGACTGAAAACTGTTATTGTACGCAAACTCTACTAGAGGCAAATGCTTCTCCTAAGTACCCTGAAAGTCAATAATACAACAGCGGAGCATATCCTCTAAGATCTGAATGACCCTCTCTGACTGACCATCTGACTGAGGATGATAAGAAATGCTGAAGTTCAAACGGGTACCCAAAGCTGTATGCAGACACTCCCAAAATCTAGAAGTAAACCGTGGATCTCTATCTGACACAATGGACTTCGGCACACCATGTAGCCTCACAATCTCACCAATGTACAAATCGGCCAATCTATCTAAGGTGTAAGTAGTGTTGACTACCAAGAAGTGAGCACACTTCGTAAATCGATCTACTATCACCCAAACCGAGTTCTTCTTCGTAGGAGTCAAAGGCAAACCCGAAACAAAATCCATGGTGATGTTCTCCCACTTCCATTCCGAAATTCTCAACGGCTGTAACAAACCTGAGGGAACCTGATGTTCCGCCTTCACCCTCTGACACACTAAGCACTTACTCACAAAGTCGGCTACATCTCTCTTCAAGCCAACCCAAAAGTACTCATTCTTCAAATCACGGTACATCTTCGTACTTCCAGGATGCATAGCAAACGGACTACTATGGGCTTCAGTCAAGATCGTACGTCTCAAATCACTGTCTTCTGGCACAACTATTCTGTCTTTGAAACATAAAACCCCATCAGTGCTGAAACTGTAGTCTGAAGATCTACCCTCGGCTATATCTTGCACGTGATGTGCCAAAGATCTATCTAGAAGCTGTTTCTCTCGAATCAACTGACCTAGAGTAGGTCTAACCTGAAGCTCGGCTATCAAGCCACCATCTCCGGACAAACTCAATCTAGCAAACATAGCTCTCAAGTCTACGGCCACCTTTCTACTCAATGCATCGGCCACTACATTGGCCTTACCCGGATGGTACTCAATAGTAAGGTCATAGTCCTTTAGCAACTCTAACCATCTACGTTGTCTGAGATTCAAATCTCGCTGAGTCATAATGTACTTCAAACTCTTGTGATCGGTGTACACTGTGCATTTCTCACCGTACAAATAATGCCTCCAAATCTTCAAAGCAAACACAACTGCAACTAACTCTATGTCATGGGTCGGATAGTTGCACTCATGAGTCTTCAATTATCTTGAGGCATAAGCCACTACTCTTCGGTCTTGCATAAGGACGCATCCTAGCCCTACATACGAGGCATCATTATAAATCACATAGTCCTTCCCGGACTCAGGCTGAATCAAAATCGGAGCTTGGGTCAAAGCTTCTTTCAATTTCTCAAAGGCTCTTTGTCTTGCATCTGTCCACTCAAACTGAACACTCTTCTGAAGTAACCGTGTCAATGGAGCAGCTAATTTAGAGAAGCCCTCTACAAACCTCCTATAGTATCCGGCTAAGCCTAGGAAGCTACGTACTTCTGTCACAGACTTCGGTTGCTTCCACTCAACAATGGCTTCAATCTTCTTCGGATCAACTCTAATGCCTTCAACTGACACTACATGTCCTAAGAAGACTACCTCACGAATCCAGAATTCACACTTGTTGAGCTTCGCATATAACTGATGATCTAACAAAGTCTTCAAAACAAGTCTCAAGTGTCGGTCATGGTCTTCTTCCGTTCGCGAATACACCAAAATGTCATCTATAAATACAACCACAAACTGATCTAGATACTGATGAAAAATCCTATTCATCATGTCCATAAAAGCTGCCGGTGCATTAGTCAACCCAAATGGCATGACTAAAAACTCATAGTGTCCATACCTAGTCCTAAAGGCTGTCTTCGGCACATCGACCTCTCTTACCTTTAGCTGGTAGTAACCTGATCTCAAATCAATCTTCGAAAAGACAGACGCTCCTCTCAACTGATCAAACAAGTCATCGATTCTAGGCAACATATATTTGTTCTTCACTGTCAACTGATTCAACTGTCTGTAATCTATGCACATTCTCATACTTCCATCTTTCTTCTTCACAAACAACACTGGTGCACCCCAAGGTGAAAACTAGGTCGAATAAAACCTCTATCTGTCAATTCTTGCAACTGAGTCTTCAACTCTTTCAATTCTTTCGGTGCCATACGATACGGAGCAATCGAAACAGGAGCTGAATCAGAATAAGTCTCAATGCTGAACTCCACCTCTCTGTCCGGTGGTAACCCTGGCAGTTCTTCCGGAAACACACTAGGAAAATCACATACTGTCCGGATGTCCTGAGGTCTAACCTCACTCATGTTAGGGTTCATCACATACGCTAAGTATGCTTCACACCCCAACTCAACCAACCTCTTAGCCTCTAACACTGAAACAACATTGGACAAGAACTTCACGTTCTCGCCTACCACTACAATCTCGTAATCATCTGTGAGCTTCAAAGAAATCCGCTTAGTTTCAAAATCTATCCTAGCTCTATGCTCCGTGAGCCAATCCATACCCAGAATCACATCAAAACCATAGAAGGGAAGTTCCATCATATCCACTGGAAATACATGCCCCTGAACCATCAACGGACACCTCCGGTACATCTTCCTAACCACTACCGTGTCCCCAAAGGAACTAGTAACACTAACTCCTACCTCTAACAACTCACAAGGCAAATTCAAGGACTGTGCATGCTCACTCAATATGTAGGAATGTGTAGACCCAGAGTCAATCAAAGAAAGCAAACCCAAAGACTGTATCGAGAAGTTACCTGCGATCACATCGGTGTCATGCTGATCTCCCCGCTGAGCATAAACTTTGGCCTGACCTCCGCCCTCTGGCTGAACTGCGACTACATGTTCTATGTTCCTCTGACCATCATTCCTCGGCTGAAAGTTTCCTCTACCGCGCCCGTGGCCTCTCTGAAAGTCATTGGCTCGTGCAGGAGCCTGAGCTGGTGCCTGTCCCACCTGATGTGGACAGTCACGCCTAATGTGGTCTCTAGCACCACAACTCCAGCAAGAATGATAATTCCCCCAACACTCACCGGTGTGGTTCCTCCCGCAAGTAGCACATGTGGGCAACTTCCCACCAGCTCTCTGACCCTGATGGCCCCTACCGTGGTTACCGCCACCACGCCTATGATCATACTGATGTTTGTTGTCCCGATGCCTCTTGGCATCACCTCTATCAAAGTTGCTGGACCTCTTACCCGAACTAAATCCACCTGACCGCCTGGTCAAACTCAAACTGTGCTCTAAGTCCTTGGCCCTCGAGACCAAGACATCAAAATCAGTGTAATCTGAAGCTAGAGTATAAGTCTTGATTTCTTCATTCAGCCCATATCGGAAGCGGTTACAACGCTCCACCTCAGTAGGTACAAGCTCAGGTGCATACTGACTCAATCTGACGAACTGAATCTTATAATCAGTCTCAAAGAACTCCCAAGTAATCTCGGTCTCATCGATCCCTGAAGTAACGGTGACCCACCAGGTGTAGGCATCACCCTGAAGTAGAGACTCAACACATCCCAACTTGCGCTCCCCAGTACATCCCATCTGAGCAAGAATACGGACGGTCTTCTCAAACCACATCTCTGACCTCTCCGGAGTAGCACCTCTAAACTCTTCGGCCCCAAGGCCCCGAAGTCTCTCTAATGGCAATCCGGTGCCCTCACCCTGACGATGAGCTGCCTGACCTCCAGCTACTGCAGCCTGAAATGCTCCGGCTATTGCTTGGACTAACGGAGCTAAGTCAATCCCGGCCGGTCCTTGGCCACCTTAGCCACCTTGGCCTCCTTGTGGTCTCATTCCTTCGGGCCCGACCTCGCCTCCCACTCCCGGTGGAGGAGGTGGTGGTGGTGGAGGTGGTGGAGGAGCTCCAACTCCAACCACTGGCTCTCCCACTTGAGCCTCAACTCTCACAACTGGCTCAACTCTCGGAGCCTCTGCCCGTAGTTCCGGTCGAACCATCCTAGGCCTCCCACGTGGTCTCATGATTCAACTAGCAAGGTAAAACTACAACAAGAAACAGATAAGGATTATGTTAGTCAAAGCAAGGGTCCAATAGTGCTCAAGTACTCCTTTTTCCCAAAAATCTCTTTAAATTAAGTAGTAATAGCAATGGGCACACACTCACACTAGACACGACAGTTCATGCTTCAAAATATCATACGAACAGTCAATTATTCAAAAATTCATGGCAAGACATGCGTCGAACAACACAAGCATTTAACATATTAAGCTTACCTCACTTACCTGCCCAAGGTCTCGGTAACCTCAGGCTCTGATACCAACAAATGTAACCCCCTCGTCCCGGTCTGGCCGGATGACCGGTCCGAGTGAGTTACACGGGGAAAACCGAGTGAAAACCCCTAAAGGATTCCCCTCGGTTAGCAACCCTATTTTTTTTTTCTTAAATTTAAATCTTGTCTAGAGGATATTGAACCCTAAGTGATCATACAGCGGAACGACATATGCGAAACCAATCAAACGGACTAAAACAATCATGTTACGACCAAATTTTAAACTTTACTGCAGGTGGTATCGATACACCTAAGGGGTGTATCGGTACCCCTTGACCAGGTCAACTGGTCAAAGTCAACCCGTGGAGACCGTATCGATACACCTTATGAGTGTATCGATACCCTTCACAACTGTTGACTTCCCATGGTCAACGCTAAGGGGCCGTATCGATACGCTTGAAGGCCCGTACCGATACAGGACTGGATAGTAGCTCCAGTAGCAAAAATAGTATCGGTATGCCCCCTCGCGTATCGAAACACGGGCCTGAACTATGAAGGCCGTATCGATACGGGACCAACCGTATCGATACCCCTGCTACGAAAACACAGGTTTGAGCTGATTTAAGGCCCCAAGTGGCCCTTAAATCCCTCTCAAACCTCAACCAACACACTAACATGTATCCTAAGTCAAACCAAGAGTTTAGGCATGCTTAAACATGCAATTAAAGGCGCATTTCATACAAGATGATTATTTAAACATACAAGCACTTTAGGCATTCAAGCATGGCATTCCAACAAAAGATATTTCAATATTTAAGACCATACAAGGAACTCAAAGCCTCTAAGGCACAAGACAAGTATAAAGAGGTTTACTCCACATCAAAGCAACCTAACAAGATAGACATGTCAACACACAAGAGGATCATCATAGCAAGTCATGCTTACAAACCATAATCAACATAACATCAAACATATAAGTGAGTCATACAAGCTCATACACAACCTTTGCCACATTGCTAACTATTACAAAATTACCACCGTACTTGAGTCACAAACTTGGAAGCCCTCCTTGCCTTGCCTCGAGCTAACACCACGCTAATGATCTGCATTGTTGAACATTGAGAGCGTAAGCTATAAGCTTAGTGAGGGTGCTCTAAAACGAAAACAACAACAATGCAGGGTCCAAGCATGTTAATCCTAGTCTTACATACATCAAGCATAGGCATAATATCAAGTAGACCTAGCTAGTCTTTCAAGTGGCATATATGGTCTCTCAATCCTAACAAGCTTAAGCATCAATATCATCAACATACAACAATACCATATATCACACTCTTACATCACCATATAAGAACAAGTTAATTGGCCACTTTAATTACCCCGGTTGTGCGGATTTAAACCTTGACAACACTTTACCTCGGTGGGATTCCACTCATCACCGGACCTTGCATGTGCGGGATTCCACTCATCGCCACATGCCCTACGGATGAGATTCCACTCATCATCCCGTAGAAATATATGAATAGCTTCCGGTGGAATGTTACATCACCGTACTCCTCCTTGATGACTTAACGCCATCAAGGCCACGTACGTTTTGACTCAATTTGTGTGCACACTATCCTAATGATCGATCATTTAAAACCGATAATTTTTAGTGCCAATTATTATAACCACAACATGTATCATCAACCACATTCCATGCTCACCACACATATAAATTCATGATATACATGCATCAATTTAACCACAATCCACAAGAACATAAATAGGCTAAATACAAAATAGCATGCAATGAAGTTAAAGGCTAGAATTAAAAACTCGAAATAAGGAAATGGCCTACCAAGCACATTTCACACATACACTCTACACACACTCGAACCAAACTTTAAAACAAGTTGAAACCATTCACCGCCCTTCCTTAGCAAATCGAACAATCCTCCTACGAACCCGGATTTGGTCTCAAAGCCTCTTCCACGCTTCCACTTGCTTCTAGCCAAACAAAACATATACATTACTTCCCAATTCAATGCTAAACTCAACCATCAACTTACTTTGCAAACACAACCCAAATTCCACAATTTCCCAAATCACATAATCCCCTAAAATCCCAATTTTCGTGCTTCCCTAAAGCCTTGCTGAAAAATCAATTTCCAAACATCCAAATGACTTCCAAAACATTCCAAATCACCCTCCTAACATAGGTAGACCATCAGCCCTTCAATTTCAACATTAAACTTACCAAAAACCCAAATTTTAATACCCTAAAATTTGCCCTAAAGACCCACTACGAAATTCCTCCAAAATTGACCAAATTCATATATGTTGTGTAATTATCAAAAACCCCAACACAATTTATCAAAACCAATTTGAAATCCCCTTAAAAACCCAAACTTTAATATGAACCCTAATTCCCAAAACTCAATATTTTTGAAATCTAAAACAATAGGTAAGTAGAGGATAGAGAGGAGGTTAAGAAAATATATTTACCTCTTAATTTGGTGTTGAAATCAACTAGCAAAATCAATGGAATAATAATTAGGGTTTTTGGGAGGGTTTGAAAATGGGGGAGAGGGGTTTGAAAATGGGAAAGAGAGAAATGAAGAGAAAGATGACAACTTTAAGGAAAAGTTGTCTTGCTTTATTTGAAATGTGGGTAAATTATGACATTGGTCTCTCCCTTCTTATAAACGTTCAATTTGGTCATTATTTGAAGTTGGTTTATTTTAATTAGATTTTATTTGACTCGAACAAATAACCCGGCTAACTCCTAGGCCCAAGACACGGGTGTTACAGACATTCCCACCATTTTGGGAAAAATAATCTACTATTGAGAATATAGTATTATCCCTTGTAGGAAATTTTTTAAAACCAAACATAGATATGTGATTGCGGAAAAGATTATTACCCTTGGTAATAATCTTTTTCGCGAACCAAACTCCCTCTTAAGGGATGTTTGGTTCGCGAAAAAAATTATTATTTGGAGTAATAAATTTTTTTCGGAAAGACATTCTATTTTTCAGTTTGAGAGTATTTCTCCTATGAGGTAATAATCTTTCTTTAATAATGTCACTTTTTCTCCTAAATATCATTCCCACCAATTTCTATGGTATTTGTCAATTCTCACCCCTTTAGACTATATTGCCCCTAAATTAATGAGTTTTGTTCATATTGATCCTACATTTGAATTTTTAATTAGATGATTAATTATTTGTAGTATAAATTAATTAAATATTTTTGCTCAATATTAATTTAATATTTAAATAGTGTTAGACTTATTTAGATATTGTTTTAGTGTTTAATTTATTTTTATTAATATTATGTTTATTATGTTTATAAATTATATGTTGGATTGTATATTGCGTGAGAATTAATAAGTTTGTAGTTGATGTTTTTACTTTTATTCTTTGATTTATAAGATGTTTATCATATTATAAAATATTTTAGTAGGTTAAATTTATGATCTAAATTTTTTTATAATAAAAATTAAGAAATATAACATATTAAACATTTACAATTAAAAATTCACAAAATTATTTTAACAGAAAGTAACGAAGATATGAAAATATAAAAAATATATTTAATTTTTTAATCTAATAATTATATTAATAATATGATAAATATATAATTTTCGTAAAATTTAAATAATATAAAATATAATTCTATAAATTTATATGTAGATATTTTTAACTTAATATTGAAAGTTTAACATGTTAAAAAGAAAATATAACACATAGATAATTTGGTAAATTTACTTTTAGGTAATCTTATATTCTCCAACGAAACACAGTAATCTTACATTCCTGCCAAATTAATCAAATAAGATAATATAACATTCTCAAGGTAATATTAGAGGTGGCAATCGGGTCATTCGGTTCGGGTTCGGTTCGGGTCATTTCGGTTCGGGTCATTTCGGGTCTATCTAGAATCGGTTTAGATTCGGTTCGAGTCGGTTTGGTTCGGGTTCGGGTCTAATTCGGGTCTGTGATGAGTCGGATTCGGTTCGGGTATTGGATCGGGTCAAAATCGGATCGGTTGTTTTCGGGTCGGGTCAATATCGGATCGGTCGCTTTCGGTTCGGGTCAAAATCGGGTCATTCGGGTCGCTTTCGGTTCGGGTTAAAATCGGGTCAATTTCGGGTCAGGTCAACATTTAAATTTTCGGGTCAATTTGATTTGAGTTGGGTTAAAGGTTTGAGGTTTAATATTTATGGTTTAGGGTTTAGAGTTATTGATGTATGAGATTAATTCTAATTCAACTTGTCAACCTATGCATTTGAATTTGATTAAATATTTAAATCAAAGCTTCATGTATCCATATAATTTTTTTTGTATAATTATATTGAATCAAAGTTTATAATAATAATAATAATAATAATAATAATAATAATAATAATAATAATGTTTGAAATGAATTAATTTATTAAACTTAAGATCTAATTGAATTAACTAAAATCTAAAATCATAAATCACGGATATAATTAAAATAATTTTAAAACTAAATGTAAAATTTCAATTCAATTAATCTAAATTGAAACTCAATTAAATCAAGAAAAATAGAAAGACAATTGGTAAAAATAGAGAGGAAAAAACAAAATTTTGGAGGGAAATAAGCCACCAATTTTTTAAGCTAGCTTGAAAAAAAAAAGAAAAAGACAATTGGAAAAAATAGAGAGAGAAAAGACAAAATTTTAGAGGGAAATAAGCCACCAATTTTTTAAGCTAGAGATTAATTATTTTTTAGGTCATGTTGCATTTAAAATGTTACATTTTAGTCAACTTTAAGTTTTAGTTTAATTTAATTTAGTCACAGGTATTCCCACGGTTTAGACTTCGGATATACAAATTCCCTCCCCATAGTGATATTTAGTCTCTAAAAATTTACTTTTAGTTGAAATTGACTAATCTTTGTAATTTAGACTATTAATTTAATATATTTATATTTTCGTTCATTTTAATTTCAAAGATTTAATTTTTAGCCAAAATTGACCCCTATTTATTCATATGGTATAATTACAAATTTGATCATTAGACTCTCAAATTTCTCCACTTCCAAATTGTCAATTTAGTCTACAATTTCAATTTTATGCTATATTTTATGATGAAATTATAAAATTGGTAACAAAGATCTCAAATTTCTATACTTCATTTTATTATTTATTATATTGTTAACAATAGACATTCGGGTTAAAATCGGGTCAAAATCGGGTTAAAATCGGGTTAAAATCGGGTCGATATTCGGTTCAGCTTTCGGTTCAGCTTTCGGTTCGGGTAGCATTCAGTTCGGGTCCATTCGGTTCGGGTCTATTCGGTTCGGGTCAATTTCGGTTCGGGTCCATTTCGGTTCAACAAAAATTTTCGGTTCGGTTCGGTTCGATTCGGTTCGGTTCGAGTTTCGGGTCAACTTCGACTCATCATGTTCGGGTCAAAATTGGGTTTCGGTTCGGGTTTCGGGTCTCGGGTCAAGTTTGCCAGGTCTAGGTAATATTGCATTCCGAAAATCTCATCCCAAAGGTAATCTTACATTCCTTGAACAAACACACCCTTAAGTAGATACTACCAAATAACATTATGGATTATGAATTATGAATTAATCCATGTTTAAGAAAATCAAGCCCGAAACAGTCCAAATATAAATATTCGAACCTGAAATAATCTAATCCAATCACGTGAAAAAAAGTTTGGACAAGAAATTAAGGCCCAGTAATCGTAATGGGCTTGAACTTTAAATAGACTCGGCCCATGAAACATGGCCTGAATATATAAACACATATTTTTCATATTGCTATAACCTGTGGCAGGGTTTTAGTATTAAGCTTTAGTCTTCCAACTACAGCAGCAGCAACCTCTGAAGGGTTTTGAGTAGATGGGGGCGAAGGCAAGGAAAGCGTCGAAGAAAGCTATAAACAAGGCTTCTTCTCAGTTTCCAAACTCTGATTCCAAAACCGCGTCTGCGGATTTCTTGGTATGTTTCTTTGCTAGAATTAAAGTTTCTTGTTTTTTAATTTTGATTTTATTTCCTTTTTTTGTTTTGTAACCCTAAATTGGTTTTGAATGATCCATATTTCCGTGAATAAAGCCATTGGAAGGCGATTCATCGCGTGAGCTTCCAGAAACCAAACCCCAACAAAACAAAGCTACTGTTTTGTATATTGGTCGAATTCCACATGGTTTTTATGAGAAAGAAATGGAAGGTAAATGAACTTTGTACAAAAGGAGTGCTTTAAGGTTTTTATTTTTGAAATTCCTTGTTAACTGGGTATTTTTTGCAGCTTATTTTAAGCAGTTCGGTGCCATTAAGAGATTGAGGATTGCAAGAAATAAAAAGGTTTTAAGCAATTCCTTCAGCTTCACTATAATGTGCATTCGTTTATATTTCTGTTTTGGCTTAATGATAGTTTGGGCACATACTTTGACCCAAAAATAGATAGTTTGGGCGCTTAAAAAGGGCAAAAAATAGTTTAGACAGGGAAAACAGAATAGTTTGGGCACTTATTTTTGGTATTAAGCCTTTTATGCTAACATATTTGCTATTATAGACTGCATGGGGTGTTTTCTTTTATTTGTAGATACTAGCTTCTATTTATATTTTGGAAAAATGCTTTTGAATGAGTGTCTTAGATGTTATTCGGGTTAAATGCTTCTGCATATGTTTGTTTTTCAATAACATTTGCATGTTACAGTTGTTGCTTCTTTGATTCTAAAATATCTTGATCGAAAATTATGATTTTTTTAGTATTTTGGTTGAGTGTGATATCTGCTGGTTATAATGTTGCCCTCATCCTCTCATGCTTTCTTTTAATTTGTTCACTTATATTTTGACTAATATAATTACTAAGAAAACACTTTATTCTGCAATTTTTTCATTCGTGCTCATCAGACAGGAAAATCAAAGCACTTTGGTTTCATTGAATTCGAGAATCCGCAGGTTGGAGACTGTTTGTCATTTAATATCTAATGAACTATGCTTTTTGTGATTCTTGTTATTTTGACAATAATTCTTGTTGGCTGTAGGTAGCTGAAGTTGTAGCTGATTGTATGCATAATTATCTGTTGTTTGAGCATCTTTTGCAAGTCCATATTATACCTCCTGAGCATGTTCATCCAAAATTGTAAGCAATGAGTATTTTTTCAGTAACTTAAATTTCTTATTCTGCATGTTTTTTAGGAATTTCTTCTGCTTTTTCTTTAAATGATGCAATTATGCTTTACTTACTGCATATTATCCCCAAATTTATAATGCAATAATACCTTGTGTGCCAAGTACCAGCAAGATTTGTATCTATGAAATGATGACATTTAAGCCTTGTTTGTCTTTGCTTGAGGTTGGAGTGATGGGACAGATATTTTAATAGGATAAAGAGTCCAAGTCCCATAATTCTATTAAAAAAGTGGGATAAAAAACTTTTGGAAGAAAGAGTGTAATTTACTTTTACCACAGTTAAAATGTGTATGTAACTTGTGTTGGATATATCCCCTGCAGATTCTGAACAATCTGAAGGGTGACTGGGTGAGTAGGTCTAATGTCGTGCGTATATTAGCTGAGACTGAGTGGAGAGTTTCTAATGTCTTCATATATATTTTTTATTTATATTTATATATTTTGTCCCAACAAACAAATTAGTGAATTGGAAGGTAGCTCAGCCCTTTCTGGTCAAGCTGAGGATTTTCAGTAGTTTGAGTTGCAGCCATTTTCTGTGCATTTCTCTGATAAATTGGTGACTGGTTATCTGTATTCTTTTATATGTAGATGGAGAGGTTTCAATTATAAATACAAGCCGGTTGACTATGTGCAAATCGAACGACAGCTACATAATAAGGTAATCATCAGAATTGGAAAGTTGTCTGGCATATTTTTATGTAAATGACTAGTTGATTCCATTTTTAATTTTTTTGTATGTTTGGCTATACAGGTAAGAACGTTGGAAGAGCATAAAAGGTTGGTGGAGAAGATCCTAAAACAAGATGCGAGGCGTAGAAAGAGGATAGAGGCTGCTGGCATTGATTATGATTGCTCTGGAATTGTAAGTATCTGCCTCTTCAGTCTTTTCTTTGCTTTAATCCGTATCACTGAAAATTGACAATCTTTATCAACACATGGGGTAAAGGTGAATGAACATTTAGTATTACAACACTTGCTTAGGGTTTTACTTTGTGCACGAAGAGTTTAACCATAGCTTTATTCACATGTGGATTTAGGATTGGTTCTCGCCTAGAACAACTTGCTTAGGGCTTTAATCTGTGCATAAAATATTCATGGTGTGCCATTTTCATTCTCACTCCAAGCATCTGGTTATCGGTCCTTCATCTTTTATGGAGTTGACTTGGAAGATGAAATTTGACAAGAAACACTATTCATGCTGTTTTAGCTTTGTATGCTCCTTCCGTCCCCTTTGAAAGGATGAATCTTATGAACAGAGAGAAATCCATTGTTTAATGCAAATATTCCTTTCCATTAGGATGTTTTTTAGTCGAGGGGGCACTTTAACCTGGTCCTTCCTCTTTTTCTGCTGCATCTGCAACCATTGCTATGTGTGTAGCTTGACTGTAATTGAGATATAGCTTCATAGTCTGTAAATATATTTGCATCTGTGATCTCCGTCTCCAATTTTGTTTTCTTTGATCACAAAGTTTTCCTGGTTGATATTTTGCAGGTGGGTAGCGTTCAGCCTGCGCCTAAGAAGATCAAGTTTGATGAAGATTAAGCCCTGGTAAGGTAGTTATGCTTTATCCTGTTGTAACCATGGTGGTTTATTTTAGTGAGTCGAGACAATTTGGACTTGGATTTAAGAAAATTTCTAATTGTTAAATTTTCATGCAAACAGCTTTGACACCAATGCTGAACTATGAATGAAGTTCATGGCTTCCGCAATACTACTCCTGAGAAGGTCATATTTGCAGTTTAATGTTTGTACTTAAGCTTTTGACAACCTAGGCTCTGCAACAAGTAGGAAAGTTTATATTTATAATGTTGGATCCTGTGAGACCCTTGTTTTCAATATTTTGTCATATGTGATTTCAATCAATTTTGTTTTACATCTAGGTGCTTGCATATTTATATATAATTGGAAAGACCCTAATGAGCCAGCTACTGATACTGCCTGCTTTGGATTAGTGCTAAGTAGAAGAATTGCTTAATTGCTTACCGTCCTAAACTAAAAATATCAAATAATATTCAAATAACCTCTTTGCCCTTTTGCCCCTTACTGTTGCTGCGGTCATTTAGCGTGGTTAACCAATATACTATATTGGTTAACCATTGTAATAGCTTACCCATAATTATGGGTAAAATTATATTTTGGTCACCTTTCATATTTAAAAAATATAAAATTTATGTATTAGATTCATTAATAATTTTAAATGGAGTATTCTAGGAAGAAAAAATATGAGGGGTGACTCAATTGTAATCTTACTCATAATTGACTGACTCAAATGTAATCTTTAATAATTGGGTAACTTAAATGTAATCTTACTCATAATTGAGTGGTTCAAATGTAATTTTTAATAATTTGGTCATTCAAATGTAACATTATCTATAATTGGGCTACCTCTGTTGTAGTTTACCCTTATTTATTTTAACTATAAAAGATATTTAAATTTTAAAAAATTACTAATACTAAAAAAATCGAAAGGTAATTTTAATAATTACAAAAGAAAAACAATTACATGCATTAGAAATTTAAAAAATTACGTTAGATATAGTAATGGTTTAATTTTTTTTTGTCATGGACGTATAATGAAAATACCAATACCATAAATAGTGTAATTATAGCTAAATAATTGTTTGAAATTTTGACAAATATACTAAATCAATAAAATTAATGATATTTTAACATATTGCCAAGTTTATTATACAAAATTATAAACTCTATGAAAAAAATAAATAGAATCAAATTACAAAGCTTTTGGGGCCGAACATAATTTGTATATATTTAATACAGGCGTTAAAAATGAAATTTTAAAAATTTTACGGGTCTGAACCTTTGTTATCTGTCTTGAATATTTAGATAAATGGTTGTGTTATATTATCTAAGAAAGTAGAGTCTACTACAAAAGTCGAATACAATCAGATGAAAAAAAACCAGTACTACTGAACCCCCAAGTTGTACACAATTGTGTAGTTACTCTATCAGAACTATTTATATGCAAGCTGTAGAACTTAATACTGTGTTTTGAATACTATAAAAAATAGTGTTACTCTATCGAGTGGTGTTCCTGTAGTGTTTATAATTTCTTTTTTCTCATATGTAGTCTAAAAATTTGGTCCATGCCAATTTCAAGATTCTAACTAGAAGAGACTTGCTCTTGAGTCTGTTCACAACCAGCTGAAGCATATTTTTTCAACACCGTGAGGCTTGATGATGTAACCCGCAGGTCTAAAGGATCTTTCCTCATACTCTGAGTGCATAAAGGCGTTCAGAAAATAAGTGGTCTCTAGTCTTTAGTTTAATTTCACATAAAAGATAATCCCCATCGTTTCAGTCTATCCTTCCTTGGTAGCTTATCTAAGATCGCCATCCAAGTGATAATGCAGTGCTTTGAAACATGCATAGGATACCATAACGCCAACTTTTCTTTGATTTTATCCAGTATATAATACTTTATAAAGAATAAAATAATTATGTTAACTTTTACACGTTAATTTTAATTATAAAAAAAATATAAATAATTTCCTACCTTGTGACGCTCAAAAACTCGGTGTCAACTAAAAACACAACTACACAAGGCCTCTCTTTATCTTCCTTACCCGTTTCATTATTTTTAATGCTTAATTTACTGAGTACGAAGCTTGCCCCGTTGAACTCGACAAATTCAGAAGATGACCAAACTCGGTGATTGGTTTAACCAAAATAAACAAATGGGGTTGACCTTAACCCATCACCATCACATGACAGCAGTGTGTGCTGACCTGACCCCTATATATATATAATTATATTTTGCGTCATATTTCGTAAGCAATGTCGGCGTTTGGGGGCGGTGGAGGCTTGCGGATTCATCTACTCATTCTCTTTCTTTCTCCTTTTGGTAAACGTCCATGTTGCCCTCTCTCACTTATACGACCTCTTCACAGGATTTCAAAATATAATATTCATATTTTATTATTTGTTAAAATCATGGAGTAATATATATATATATATATATATTGAATAATTTAAAGACATTAAAAGATTATAACAACTGTTATATAAAACATCTGTCATCGTTTTAATACAGTTTGTTTTATTTTCCCTACTGAATCACAATATACTAAATAATAGTAAAGTTTAAATTCAATCATTTTTTTTCCTTTCAACTATTTAACCAAACAAATATCGTATTATTAAAATTATTCATATATCTCTTTTCAAAAAAAATATTCATATATCCGAAATTTTGACACGATTGAGAATATAAAATTACTGATTTAAGGTAATCTTTAAAACTAAAATAAAAGAATATCATTTTAAGATCTTCCATTACCACCCTAAAAAATAAGATTACTTGAACAAACGCCGATATTTGACTAGGAGCGAAAACTACGGTGGGGTGCAGAGCATTGTGGTCGGTCAGGATCTGAGATTAATTTTGGTCAAACTAAAAACAATTGGCGACAGTAAGTTTAATTATGTATTAATTTTTTAACAATTTTTACTTTAATGAAGGACAAGGGAAATTTTTGGTCCTAATAAATTTTGAGTAAAATACATAATTTAAAGATATAAAATTATCAATCGAGAACTTTTAATTTTTGTTTTAGAGATTGAGTATTGATAAGATTAAGTATTACAATATATATATATATGGATTGAGATTATTTACACATTGTAAAAGTTTATATGTTTTACAAGTTTTTTTGAATATGCTGGTGTGATACAAAAGTAATATTTGTTAAATCTCTTTAATGCTGGTGTGATACAAGAATAATATCTGTTAAACCTCTCTAGTCTTTTTTAATAAGACACACATCGTGTATAATTGGTGCTCGAACCCATATTACTTGAATAAATTACTCATTTTTTACTATTAGAACAACAAGGGGTGAGCATGTTTTACAGGTTTTGATGTTTTATACGTGTCAGATGATATAACTGCATCTCAAGATTAAGAAAGATAACTTGTTGTTTTCAATATATAAGATCCAAAATTACATGATTGCAACTTAATCATTTCAAAAAAGTATACTTAAGAATAAAAAATACAATTCAAACAGACTGTTGATTGAAAAAAAAAAAAAACTGCTCGATGAATAATTCCCCAGATCAGGAGATTGATTTAGCCCAAATAATCCTTCAAATCACATGGGAAACATTGATGACGCCTCCAGGCATTACCATGCAACTTCAACATCTCCAGCACCTTCTTCTTCGTCGACGATCGTCCCTCCAAATGCAGCAAAGTCACCAGCTTCTTCACTGCTCCGTACATAAGCATTTCCTCTAAAACCCTCTCCATCGCCTGAAAACTCGACACCAAATATAACGTCTTCACCCCAAGTTTCGTTGCTGCATTCGAGACCTGCAACAACGTCTTGGAAACAACTGCGATCCCTAAACCGTGATCCACTAACGCCATCCTTCCCTCCGGACATTCACACAACAGCTTCAACAAAAGCAACATTTTCTCGCATTTGGACCGGTTTGAGTCCGGTAAGAGCTCGATGAGAACACATACAGCACCGGCTTCGATGGCTTTCAATCGGCTTTTCTTCGACGATGCTAGTATTTCAAATAGAACCTCAAGAGCATATGAACTTGCCTTGCCGCAAAGCTCATCGTAGACAAGTTCTAACAATGACTTAAACAGGTCCATACCTCGATCTTCAACCAACGGGTTCCAATCGAAACCAGCTTTGGCAATCTTTCTAAATATAATTATGGCATGAAACCTGGCTTCGGCACTCCCACGTTGAAGCACGGTTGCTATCGATTTCATCGGATCAGATTTCGATAATAATCGAAACGCTTCATCTTCCTTCGATAATGGTAGTAGGTGCAAGAGACCTAGAGCTTCCTCGCAGGACTGAAAGCTAACGAGATCGCAGTTGTCGACGATGGTCTGATTAACAAGCATTCGGACAACAGCCTCGACTCCACTCGATCGAACGAAATCAGACATCGTATCATCGCCCGATTGGACTATCGCCCGGATTTTCTTCAAAGAAGTTACTTTGAAAGGAGAAGAATCGAGGGTGCTGAGGAGGGAGACCATCTCGTCGTGCTTGGTAGACGGCTGAGCCGGAGGAGACAACGACGGAGCGGGCACGAGAGTTTGACGCCAGGCTAGGATGAGACGCTTGAGAGTGTGGTTTGGGGTGAGATCGAAGTTGTGGAGGGGCTGCATGGTGGCGGGACAGGTTTTCTTGTTGTAGGCGTTGAACCATTTCTCAATGTTCTTGCGTTCGTAGGAGACTCCGGTGATGATGGTGACCGGATCCACCATGATTTCCCGGGAGATGGGGCATCTGAAATCCGGTGGACAATCTGTTTTCTCCATGGCAATTAGCAGTTTGATTAAAAGCAAAGCAAAGCAATATATATATATATATAGGGACAAGAATATGGATGGGGGATAATGGTGTAGCAGAAAAGTAAATGGAGAAGATGCGGTGTGATAATGTTGTCCAATTCTTCTACTCTAAACTAAGGAAATAATCAAAGTCAAAGGTATGCAATTTGGGAACCCAATAAGTCAGCTACTTGCTAATTTCCCCTTTGAATATTTGCAATCTGACGTAAAATGAATATAATTACAATTTTCTTTATTTTCGTCCTTCATATATAAATATATATGGTAAACCTTTAAATGATCAACTTTAGTTCCAAAATTATCATCATATTCTGGTTTGTATACAAACGTTATGATTGCATCGCATTATATCCAAATTAAAAAGATTTGACATCAATTACACGTTTTGCAGGCACGGAAAGAGATAAAATGGTGTAAATTATATGATTTGAATATCAGAAGTTTCTAATAAGAAAATATCAAAAAATTTAAGTATCATATCTAGTAAATTATTGCAATGGAGCGGGTTGGGATAGAGTTTCATCTAAATCCGTCTCATGTTTGTTTTATATATGGATGTGTTTTTTTATTAATATATAATCGTCGGTTTTATTTATATCATTCTTTGATGTTTCGGTTCATTTTCTAATAATTTTTATTTTTAGAATTTTTCAAGGTATTCATTGGTGTTAGTCAATCACAAACATTTCACATTATGTTGATTTATAGGAACGTAGATGTTAGCCACAAATTTTAAAGTTATTCTATGTTCAGGGCGAGATTAAACTCTTAATCATTGGTTAAGATAGAAGAGACACTTACTATCTCACCTACGCCTCGTGGTAAATAATTTTTTATTTTTGATATGGTTTTGCTAATTGCTATACACAACCTTTTGTGCATAAGAACTACTAGATTTCTACCAATAATGTTTATTTTAATTTTTAATAGAATTTATTAGAATATAATTAATTACATTCTTAAAAAAATAAGCATTTGTTATGAATATTTATTTATGTGGATGTCTATCATGATTAGAACTTTATCAAAGGAGTTTGATTTATTTATTATTAGGAATATTATCTCTATGAATTAGAGTTTAATGTATTATGTACTTCTTATGCCTATAAATAGATGATTCATTGAAGGCATTGTAGACAATTCTATATTTTGAGAATAATACAAATCTCCCTCTTTCTCTCATCGCTTTGTTCTTCTTGTTCTTCTTTATTTTATTCACAACACGTTATCAGCACGATCTCGCTCGCTCAATTACTGTGATTATTGTTGGTGGTTCTCGAAAAGAATTTCAATTTGATATTGGTGACTACATCTATCATATATTCAGCTTACCTTGGAAAGTATGGTATGTTTTACTTATTTATATACTAATATAATGATTGATTTATCATTCTCCAAAAGTTAATATATTCATATCTATTATTTGGTTATTATTTTAATTTATTATTATTTTATTTATACTTGAAGTAACTCTTGAATTAACGAAAATTAAAATTATCGTCGTACTTCATTAGATGGATTGATAAAGCTAACCAAATTAAAGCCCTCAAGGATTTCAGCTAAATGCTATTGGGCGCACAAGTTGGAATATTTTATTACACAGTATATTAGTTTTATTCAAAGTTTTTATTATTCCATTCTAATTTATAATTGATTCAATTCAAGGATTGTGTTGTCATGTGATTGTTATATATTTGTTTTATCATTATTATTATTATTATGGTAATTTATATGAATAAATTCGAGATATAAAACAACTTTATTATTTGTATCAATTACTTTGTATGTGAATCAAAGGCAAAAGGAATACGTTACTTTGGTGTGTTTATATATTCATTAAAATGTCGCTTGATTTTAACTATGGTTGTTTATAATTTGATCTCATCAATTATAATTATGTTTATTCAACTTGATCTATGATTACTTTTATACTTTTTGATCTAGTCTCAAATAATTTTTTTTATTCTATTGATAAAAGTCGATGCTTTTAACTGTGTTTTGAGTTTTACATGTATTCAAATGAGTTGGAAAGAGACATGGTGTAAAAAAGATTATGAGAAGATGCCTTGGTTCATTTGCTACGTCATCATTGTCTTTGAGACGAAATTCAATATCAGTAAACTCTATTTTATTTTTATCTTTTAAAATACAATTTTAAAGTGCGATAAATCATGATGATTTTGGATTTACAAGAAGATTATTATAAAGTCTATATTTGCTTGAAAGCAATATTTCTTATTCGTCGAAAAACTCGACCATAGACTTCTCCCAATTTCAAGTTACGAAAATTCGTCTTGATCCAAAAAGTTTTATGGGAGGCATTCCTTGAAGTGAATGCAAAGCATGATGTTTATTCCATGCGATTATCAATGATGGGGCATTCCCTGAAGTGAATGCAAGCATGATGTTTATTCCATGCAATTATCAATGATGGGGCATTCCCTGAAGTGAATGCAAGCATGATGTTTATTCCATGCAATTATTGGATCTGTTTCATTCCCTGAAGTGAATGCAAACATGGTAAATCATTATTCAATTATAGACATAATTTCGATATAATCCAAGTATAATTGGCTGGACATCCCGTTCTGCGAGGCTACTGGTCTCAAAGGAGGTTTTTAAAGGACCTTGTGGACAGGTTTAACAATGCCGCGTACGAGGATTAAATCTTTGTTCTCTGTGATAAGGATATGTGAAAAAGGTTTTAAAGGCCCACTGGCTCTACTCCATTCTCTGAAGTGAATGTGAGATTATATTATGGAAGGAATAAAAAAAATCACATTAAAAGTTGTGGTCGTGGTCGAGGCTATGAATATACACATGAAAAATATAGTCATTTTAAGAATACTTCTACCCGCTGGTAGCGAAGTTATAAGGATGACAAGAGTGATAAAGATCATTCTAAGGAAGTGAAATCCTTTTACCAATGTGATGTTATAAACCATTGGTTTCGTACTTGTCAAATGCCAAAGTATTATGGACTTTATCCATAATCATGAATGACAAATGAAATAAAATATAAACAAAATTTGTTTATGGCGAAAATAATTATGGCGTTATTGGTCCAACTCAATTGAATATTGTTAATTTTCTCATAACTCTTGAAGGGAATAATTTACCATTTATTTTATTTCCCTTATAACCTCTAACAGGAATAATTGTTTTTTATTTATTTATTTTATTTTTTAATGTTAATTCGTTTTATTTATTATTTATTTATGTTAGTTTGCTTTATCTTTATTTATTTCAGATATTATTTATTTACGTTTTATGTTAATTTATTATTTGAAGAATATGATTACTTCCGGAATAAAATATACAATGAATTGTGGCTATTTATGCCTAGAATTGTGGCTATTTATGCCTAGCAGATAATGCAAGTACTCATATTGTACTTAAGCATAAGAAATATTTTTCACATTTAAATGCAAGGGGAAATATGAGTAGTATTTCTCAAAGTACTAAAATATCAATACTCCGGAAAAGCACTTGAAAGTTTATCTCTGATAGATAATCAACTTGATATGATGTGCTATATTTTATATTTTTCATTCCTCGAAGTGAATGATACAAAGTACATATTTTCATTACCTGAAGTAAATGAAACAAAGCACATTTTGAAAGGTGCACAATTATGCATTTCTCGACTAAAATGCAAGGGAATAATGTGAGTACTATATCCGAAAGTACTAATATCACAAAAGGCTCTGGTTGAGCAAATATGTTATTGTCAAATGGAACTTTATTCCATATTCACAGTGTGTTATACTCGTCAAAGTCATAAAGAGAGCAATATGAGTTCGCAAACTATCCCTTTGAGAATTATAGATAACATATGTTATCAATTGGCATTTGAAATAAAACCAATATTGATATAAGTTTTGGTAGCAAAAAAGTCAGTTGAAAGCTCTAGAAGAGCTATATATTACTACCAAAAGATAATTTCAATTGAAAGCTCCGAAAGAGCTAAATATATTCCTATTTAAAGGAACAATTTTGATGGCCGTACTAGACATGTACGAGTGAGATTGAATTACATGTTATGGTAAACAAGGAGTTTACAAATTCAGAGATATATACACACATATATATAGTTGGCATGATCGGTTAGACCATCCTAATCAATGGTGCAGAAATTATTGAGATTTACATGCACATGTATTAAAAGAACCTGTAGTTCTTGTGGTGCTTATTCTCAAAGGAATGGATTAAATTCCACTTATTAAAGAACGTGAAGTTCTTGTGTTGCTTAAAGGAATTGATTAAATTCCACTTACTAAAAGAACCTGAAGTTCTTGTGTTGTTTGTTCTCAAAGGATATAGATGATCCCACTTACCAAAAGAATTAGAACTTAAAGTTCTTGTATTGAAGTTGAGACTGTATGTCTTGCATATATGAACGAAATATGGGCCCATATATCCACAAATGTGGAAAGTTTTATATGATTTTAGTAGATGCATCTACATTGTTTTATCGACTTACAACCAGAAGTTTGTGAGATTGATTCTAAAAATATTCAGATTATGTAGTTAGACTATTCGTCTTGAAAAGCTAGTGGATTTATATTTTAGGCTGTATCAGTTGTTACAAAGCCTATTGATTATGAAAAATATAGTTTAGCAAAATTTCAATTGGATGCCTCTTATTTAATAGCTAAACTATGAGAACAAAAAAGTTATTATTTATATGGTGTTTCCATATAGCAACACTTATACGCATCAAGCCAACGAGTTGTAATAAACTCCCCGTTATGATTGGTTTTTAGTCAGAAACCATACATTTCCCATTTTATGATTTTTGAATGTGCGATATGAATTGCTCCACCACAACGCACAAAATGGGTAAATAAAAAGGGTTGAGAATATATATTGAGTACGAGTCTCCTTTTATGTTTAAATTCTTAAACATTAATTGGAGAATCATTTATGACATGATTTTTCTCAACATCAGGGGGAGATAATAATCAGCTGGATAGAGGAAAATGAATTATCATTATCTAGATCCTCGTATATGAACTAGAAGTTCATAAGATAATTCATGTTATTACATGTCAACTGTCAGACATATTTACTGACCCAATGAAAGTAATTAAGTCTCATATACCAGCTGAAATGCTCTAAGTTTAAATTACATGTTAGAGCGAGAGAATGTAAATCATGCCTGAAGCATGATAGTTGAAATGGTTCCAATGATCAAAATTCTCGTAAATAGAAAGTAATATGAGATGGTCATATATTGGAGGCGGGTGCTCCTGAAGAGACCCAAGACATAACAAATAATAAAACTCTTGAAGAGTTTCAGGTACCTGAAATAAAGATTGAAATCTTGAAGAGATCTCGATGAGTTATGTCATTACGAGAATGGAACTAGAAAAATTGGAAAGTTGTCGACAACGATTTTACAAACAATTTTACATAAAATACTTCTATAGAAGTAAAGAAAGAAATCGAGGATCTTGTATAAAATCTATCCAGAAGTATAGATATTGAATTGGCCAATGTTGAAAGACGCTTTGAACTTCTAAAATAGAAGTATTTGGACCACCAGTCCAAACACCTAAAGGTGTAATGCAAGTGAGGCACAAATAAGTAGCCGTAAATACGACTTGAACTGTGATTTATGAAAATTTTTAATTACTTCATGGTGGATGCAATTACTTTGGCAATTTTGAAAATTTTACATGCGTCTAATTATTTGTGGATCCGTATTTATCCTTGAAGGATCTAAAATGCTATAAGCATTTGGAAATTTCTGAGGAAATTTATTTAGACATGTCTCATGAATATTTTTGGCGCATTTGGTATAATCGCCTTAGTGAATACTAATTGAGAAAATACTATAAGAATGATCAGATTTTCTTATGTATTTTATAAAGGAGTTTGGATTAAGATCCATTATGATAATTTTAGAACTCCTAAAGAGCTTCAAATTGGAAACTCATGAAGAACTTTCAATACAAGTACTTGAATCTTGACATCAAGTTTATCTCGACCTGAAGATCGAGCATTTTTATATATTTCTTTTGTTTATGAATAGACATAAGCTGAAAGAATCTTAAAGAAGATTCAATATGAATAGAGCATATCTATTGAGTATCCCAATAGTTGTAAGATTTTTGGATGTGAATAAAGATAATTATATCTTTTCTTGGTCTTGAAGCACTATATATTAGTTGGTCAAGAAATATCTATGAATATACAAAGATCATTACATTTAGATCTTCAAACATTCGTTGATGCCTCCTCAAATGTCGTAGAAATAATTGTTATGAACGAGGCAAGCCAAAAAAACTGTGTTTGGCTAAGACTATTGACCCAACATATCCAAAAGATATGTGGATTTACTTTTACAAGATATGATAAAAGCTATCTTGTGTGAAGATAAAGCAAGATGTATATCTCAGTTTGAAAGTTGATACATCATGGAACATATTACTCCAAAGTTTCATCCCTCACGATCTTTAGAAAAATGATATTCAAGATTAAATTATGAAGATTCAAAGATCATCTGTGATGTTTTCATGAGGGGGAGTAAATACGCGTTGCACTCTTTTTCCCTTAACCGAGGTTTTGTCCCAATGGGTTTTCCTGGTAAGGTTTTTAATGAGGCAACAAGTTATGCGTATCAAAGATGTGTGTACTCTTTTTCCTTCACTAAAGAATTTTTTTCCCACTGGGTTTTTATCTTAGTAAGGTTTTAACGAGGCACATTATCTTCATAGACATCCAAGGGGGAGTGTTATGAATATTTATTTATGTGGATGTCTATCATGATTAGAACTTTATCAAAGGAGTTTGATTTATTTATTATTAGGAATATTATCTCTATGAATTAGAGTTTAATGTATTATGTACTTCTTATGCCTATAAATAGATGATTCATTGAAGGCATTGTAGACAATTCTATATTTTGAGAATAATACAAATCTCCCTCTTTCTCTCATCGCTTTGTTCTTATTGTTCTTCTTTATTTTATTCACAACAGCATTGATTTATTGTGTTTAATGTAATTAATAATCATGTAAAAGAGTTTAAGAGTTTATGGTTTATGGTTTATAATTCAAGATTTATGGCTTTAGGGTTTATGGTTTATTATTTTAGGGTTTTAGTGTTGTATTATATAACGATATATAGGGTTTATGGTTTGTGGGTTAGAGTCTAGGGTTTAGGTTAAGTGTTTTAAGGTTTAGGACATTAAAATTTAATTACATTAAACGTCATAAATTAACGATGTTTAATTTTTTAAGAATGTAATTAATTATATTTTAATAAATTCCATTGATAAGTAAAATAAACATTGATGATAAGAGTCTAGTGGATCTTATTACACAACCATTAGCAAAACCTTTTTATATTATAGAAATAACATCTATAATTTATTTATAAACATAATTTTGATATATATTACAAGTTCACATTTTCTTTAAAAAAAATAACGTTATTCAGAACGGATATGTACAAAATCTATAAAGTGACTCATATTTTATAATCCGTAAATATTATGAAATTATTTTATAGAATTTGTGGTGAATGATCAGCCATTTTATGACATATCTACTCCCTTTTAACATTTCGTGACTGTTTTTTCATTAAAAAAACAAACAACATTAGAAAAAGGTTATTTCTTTTGTTTATTTTGGGACAAATTCAACATTTGAGCCTTTCAAAACTAAACAAAATGGATGATGAATGTGACATGAGTTAGATTACCGACAGTTGACAAATGGAACAATTCAATTCATTCCACTTTCCAAAATTACATAAACACACAGGAAAATTACAGTTTCTAGTATTTTGGGAAAATTGTATTAGGATTATTCACATTTTAAGCCACTGAATTTTATACCATTTTCATGCAAGTCAGGAATTTTTAATTTCATCAAATTCTTTAGGTTAATTAGTTTCGTTGAATAATTTTAGCAACATCAGAAAACGTTTTGTATCAATTAGAATACACTAATAACTTTATAGAAATAAATTATATCAAATCAAAGTAGAGAGGTTAAATCTAGAATTTCAGCAAAGTGGAGAGGTTAAAACTAAAATTAGACCTTAAGATTTATAACATCTAAATTATGGGATTGGGACTTGGGAGCTAACCTTCGCTTTTGCTAGAATTTCAGGGTGGCCCACATTGTAAATATCAAATTGTACAAAGCTTATATATCTGTTTGATTTTAGGGTAAATTACACAGACGATCACTGAATTTGGTAAAAAAATGATAACCAAACTTTCAAAAATTATAAAATGGCAATTAAACTTTATGTTTTATAACAAATTGGTAACTAGACGTTAAATGTCGTTAACTGACTGTTATAAAATTTGGTATAATAACACATTTAGTCCTTTATGTTTATACATTCAATCAATTTAGTCCTAATTCGAAACAATTCACTAAATTTAGCCTTCATTATTTACGCATTCTTTCAATTTGGTCCTTAAAGCAAAATTTCAAAGTATGGTAACATGATAAATAATTGCAATTAAATTTTTATAGGAACTCGACTCGACTAGAATCAAAAAAATTTCAAATAAAGTTTGAGTTGTAAAATATGACGCGTCAACTCGAATAACTCGAAGTTTTTTTACTCGACTCGATCGAACGCTTATCTCTATCTTAAGATATGACGCGTCAACTCGAATAACTTGAAATATTCAAATATTTTAAATCATTTTTCCTTTTAAATCGAATATTTTTTAAAATAAAATATTCAATATTTTCATATTTAAATCACATCGAATATTTAATAACTACTTTAAATATTCAATTTAATTAAAAATATTCGATTTAAATGAAAAAACTGATTTAAAATATTCGAATATTTAAATCACATCGAATATTTAATAACTACTTTAAATATTTATTAAATATTCAAATATTTTAAATCAATTTTTCTTGTAAATTAAATATTTTTAAATTAAATTGAATATTTAAAGTAGTTATTAAATATTCGATGTGATTTAAAAGAAAAAATTATTTAAATATTCGAATATTTTGAGTTATTTGAGTCGAAGCGTCATATCTTAAGATAGAGGTGAGCGTTCGATCGAGTCGAGTCAAAAAAATTTGAGTTATTCGAGTTGATGCATCATATTTTACAACTCAAACTTTATTTGAAATTTTTTCGGTTCGAGTCGAGTCGAGTCGAGTTTTCGAGTTCCTATAAAAATTTAATTAAATATTCAAATATTTTAAATCATTTTTTCTTTTAAATCGAATATTTTTAAATTAAATTGTATATTTAAAGTAGTTATTAAATATTCGATGTGATTTGAATATGAAAATATTAAATATTCTATTTTAAAAAATATTCGATTTAAAAGAAAAATGATTTAAAATATTCGAATATTTCGAGTTGACGCGTCATATCTTAAGATAGAGGTGAGCGTTCGATCGAGTCAAGTAAAAAAATTTCGAGTTATTCGAGTTTACGCGTCATATTTTACAACTCATACTTTATTTGGAATTTTTTCGATTCGAGTCGAGTTTTCGAGTTTCTATACAAATTTAATTAAATATTCGAATATTTTAAATCAATTTTTTTTAAATCGAATATTTAAAGTTTTTATAAATAATCGATGTGATTTAAATATGAAAATATTAAATATTCTATTTTAAAAAATATTCGATTTAAAAGAAAAAATGATTTAAAATATTCGAATATTTCAAGTTATTCGAGTTGATGCGTCATATCTTAAGATAGAGATGGGCGTTCGATCGAGTCGAGTCAAAAAAATTTTGAGTTATTCGAGTTGACGCGTCATATTTTACAACTCAAACTTTATTTGAAATTTTTTCGATTCGAGTCGAGTTTTCGAGTACCTATAAAATTTTATTGTAATTATTTATCATGTTACCATACTTTGGAATTTTACCATATGACCAAATTGAAATAATGCATAAATTACGAGGGCTAAATTTAGTGAATTGTTTTGAATTGGGATTAAATTGATTGAATGTATAAATATGATGGACTAAATGTGTTATTATATAAAAGTTTATAACAGTCAGTTAACGGCATTTAACGTCTAGTTACTATTTTGTTATAAAACATAAAGTTTAATTGCCGTTTTGTGATTTTTAAAAATTTGGTTACTATTTTATTTTTTTTACTAAAGTTTAGTGATTGTCTATGTACTTTACTTTTAATTTTATGTCGTGTTTTTTTTTTGACATTGCTCTTATATCAGATTTTATTTTAATTTTCAAAACCAAATTATATGCGAATATAGGGAATTATGTGAGTATATTGTAAAAACCGTTCATTTTATTGGAAGATTATGTCTCTCGACTTCTTCTATAAAAAGAAGCATCTCCTCATTTGTAAAAGATGTCGTATGCTTTCTTCTCTTCATTTGTAATTTTTGGATTTGAGGATTTATGTTATTAATGAAATTTAACAACGTTTATATTAGGGGTGTTCAATTAACTCTACCGTTTAGTTTAAATGGTTGATTAATTAATATGACAGTTATTAAATTTAGCTAATTATAATCTAATCTTTTTTATCCATTCAATTATAAGTTTAACTTGTAACTTATTACATGATTTTTTTCTTCATATTCGCTATTTTTTTAGAATAATAAAATTGCCTCTCTGGTAAATATGATATTAAAATTTTCAAAAAAAATACATAAAATTGAAAAATCTTAAGCACAAATTTCATAATTAAAAACGATTATGACCCTGTTTGACAATTAGCGGATAGCTGATAGCTAATAGCTGATTGCGTTAGCTGATTTGACTAACAGATTGTATTAGTTGATTGTATAAAAGTGTTTGGTAAAATTAACTAATAGCTGTTAGATTATTTAAACAAATAAAATGACATATAAAGACATGTTTATATTTAATACTTGTTTGAATAATTTATTAGTTATCAATATTTTGTATCTAATTATTATTAATTAGATCTATAAAATTATTTTTAATATAACTTTTCTAAACATATTCAAATAATTTATATATTGATTTATTATTTATATAATTATTTTAATATAATTTAATTAATTAATAAATTTAAATACACATATAAATATGTGATAATAAAAAAATAGGATTAGCTTTTTTAATAATTGATTATGGTAAAAGAGTCTTTACAACTCTAATATCAAACCTCTAATATCAAAAAGCTACTATTATGAGCTTTTTTAAAATTAGCAGTTTTACCCCAATTCATTTTTTCAATATGTTATTTACTAAACAACAATATTAACGGATTTAACTGGTCAAACGTCTAATTATTCCTCAAACCTCTAATTTTTGCCCAAACTTTTCTTTACCAAACATGACCTATATTGTGTAGAACTTAAAACCCAACATACTGGCTAGCCGTTACCTGTTATCTCGCACACCCTAGTTAATACTATTGTTTGTACGTGCAAATTTCACGGTTTGGGATTCAAGGAATTGTATGCGCGCAATATATATATATATATATATATCCAAAACAGATCTGCATTTTTGTTCAAGTCTAATTCAACTCGTTTTATTTATAATATGTTTTTTAGAAAAAATAACACTAGATCATTTTTTTAACAAAGTAATTAATCCACCAACTATTACTTTATGAATGATCAAATTTTATTGAATCTTAATTAGTTTGACATTGTGGCTAAAAATATCAACATCCTTACGCTAATGAAAGTAATGTTCTTATACTAAGCATTGAATTTTGCCTATATTTATTCTATTTTTTAACAAACAAATATAAGCATGTTAAATAGTGAAAACAGGAATTTGCAATTTGCAAAGCATGCATTGACAGAAAAGTGCATGTAAGGTTATGATCAAAGTTCAACAGCGAAATTGGCAGTTCGATCGATATCACAAACACAGAACGGAAACAGTTCTAGCTCATACCAGACCATGATATAACAATGCACATTCCATGCACCGAATCGCAAGGTCGATAAAACCCTTCCTCGAATCCTCTGGATAAGCGAAACAGAGAGGAAGAGATAGCATATGTTAATTCTCCAGTCCCTTCAATGGAGATGGTGAGCCCTTATCGTCAGGTGACTGGGAAGAGGATATGGAGATCAATTCAGACCTGTATTTCTCATCTACATCAGAATCTATTCTTTCAATCTGCTTTTCGCCATTCAAATTACCTGATGACAGTTTGGAACCAACAACCTTATCCGGTAATGAGTAAGAGATTGCGATGAGTGACTCCCGTGTCACTTCTTCAGTTGCCTCATTTCTGGGTGTCCTATTATCCATAAAATGATACGCTAGCTCAAGATGAAGCAGAAAAAGAGTTCTCTTTTTGGCACACACTAGACTTCGATCGGAACGACAGAAAAGAAACACAAATTAGATAGGAGCAACACTAAAGGACTTCATAAAGAGCACAAGGAATGAAGAACATAATGTAGGCCAGATATGCTTCTATCTAGACTTGTCAATTGAACAAATAGGATTTGAATTTTAAAGTTTTGGGTCATGTAACATTTGGGATGTTTGAAGTTCAGATCATTTTGGGTTACTTGTTTGAACTCAAGACATTTCGGGTTCGGATTTTTTCAAGTTCAGATCAATTTGAGTTCGAGTCAACTCCGATACACATCAACTCTTGCAGAAAATGGGTTCCACGAGTTGATTTTCAGCATTCCTAAAAAACTTTTTAATTGCATAATTAAACTTTGAAAGACTAATAACAATTTAAAACAACAAACAAACAAGCAGGTATTTCAGCGTGTCCGAATAGTTGTGAATCTATTCGTTTCGTTTCTTTGTATTTCTTAGAAGTAATATTTAGAAGAATCGCAAAATCATACTCATTTCGCTTCCCCTGCATGCATCAGCTAGATTATGATAAGAGAAAAACAAAAGCCTGAAATGAAACACCAGCTTTGTATACTAAAATCGAAATTAATATACAGATCTGTCAACCGAATCCCATAGATGCCTAAAAACCCAGTTTTTAAGCAATCAAATACTGTAAGTAATCCTTGGAACATAAAAGAAAGAAACCCTAAACAAAAGAATGTGCTGTGAAAAGGAAATCGGGGAGCAAAGAAAACAACAAAGTGGCAAAGTAATTTAACAAGAAAGGATAAAAGAAGGTACCGATTGATAGGCGAAGGGAGGGGCGGGCGCCGGAACTTGGCAGAAACCAAGATGATAAGAGATTTGTTTGACCAGACGGAAGGTTTTTTTTTCTCCGATATTTCTTCTTCTTATATTTGCTCTCGTTTTAATCGTGTTCTGACCACTTGCCACCTAATTAATTATTCATTTAATTTTGGATTTTATAATTCTCTACTCATTACATCTACCGATATTTCTGCGTTTCAGTACTAAGATTTAGGGTGGATGAACGAAAAAAAAACTACTAAGATTTAGGGATGATTCAATTGTTTAATTTAGTTATTATTATTATTATTATTTATTAATTAAATGCTAATTTAGTTGAAAAGTTATTAAAGTATTGTTTTTTTATAAAGTAGTAATTAACATTATTATAATTTTAGAGGCAGTTTTGTTGGAATAGAAATCATCTGCTTTTTCAGTGTCTCTATTTATGTTTCACACTAAAAATTAAGTTTATGGTTTAAATTATAGGTTAGATGTTAAAATTAGAGTTTAGGAAATTGAGCTATGGTGCATATTTTAGGTTCAAGGTTTATGATTTAAAATTTAAGATTATGTTATTGGAAAAAGACATAGAATTTTATGTTAGGAAACGATCCTATAAAATATTAGGTGATGAACTTATAAAATTTTAAATGATGAAAATAGATTTTAATAGAAAATTAAAAAAATCGTATACGAATTCAAATTCTTATGAGACGACCGCTCTCTGCCTCTTTTCGGTCCATCCTTGTTGTCCCCCATTTTAACTATACTTATAGTATACTTTAATTATATATTTTTAAGAATTTGATTATTATTTGTTGAAATTTATATTTTTATATTACTTGAGAATAAAAGATAATGACCCTGTTTGATAAAAAGAAGATTGTGCAAAAATTAGAGGTTTGATACTGTTGAATTTTAAGGTGCTCAATTCCTTCAACCGATCTTGCTCGCCAAGTGTAGAGAAGTGAGATAATTTGGGTGTAGTTGTGGGAAGGAAAAGATAGACAATTTACACAAGGATTTATAGTGGTTCAACCTTCTAACCAAGGTCTACATCCACTACTTTAGCTTCCCACTAAGGATTTCCAAACAAATTCACTAAGAATTTCGTCCACTTTTCTCGGATTAGGAGAAAACCGTTACAACGATCAAGCTTTCTACCCAAAGCTTGATCAAACACTCTCTTACAAGAGAAAGACTTAGGAAACTAGAAAACCCTCTAATAGGTATGTGTTTGCAATACTAAGCACTCACCCAAAACCTAAACACTTGAGACTATTACAATATTAAGCTCACTAGTGTTGTTTAAGCAAGAAATATACAATTTGAGCTCTAGACAAATTTTGACATCATAATGTTGTAACAATTGAAGCATTAATCATTACAAGATGCTTGGAGGTCCTTTTTATACTTCTTGATGAGTTTGTAGTCGTTGGGATAGAATTGGAGCCGTTGGAGCCTTTATTTCTCACCATAAATGCAGTTCTGCAGCTTGGCGTATCGATACCCTTCAAACCGTATCGATACGGTCCTGATAAGGAATTAGCCGTTGTGCACTTCAGCTGATGCGTATCGATACCCTTCAAACCGTATCGATACGGTCATGATAAGGAATTAGCCGTTGTGCACTTCAGCTGATGCGTATCAATACGCTTACCTAGCGTATCGGTACGGTCATGCAAATTAAAAGACCGTTGGGAAATATGACCGTTGGGGTAGTTAGGCGTATCGGTACGCGATACAACCGTATCGGTACGCGACTAGCCGTTGGGCTGTTTCAAAACACACCGTATCAATACGACTAAGCGTATCGGTACAGGTTTTGGCTACTGGAAAATTCCTGTAGTTGAAACCCTAAGGTGTATCGGTACGGTCCAAGACCGTATCGGTACGGGCACTTGAAAAGCTTGATTTTGACTACTTTAAATGTACTTTAAATCGTTTCAAAGCCGTGTAAAATCCTTAAACATATTTTTAAGTTGTTTTTGACTAAAAACACATTTTAAATTCTTTTCAATTTAGTCCAAAACATTTTTCAAATATTTTATCAAAACACTTAGTTCTACAGATATATAATTAGAGGTTTGATCAGTCAAATCTACTAATATTGTTGTTTGATAAATAGCGGATTGAAAGAGCGGATTGGGGTGAAACCACTAATTTTGAAAAAGCTCATAATAGGAGCTTTTTGAGATTAGAGGTTTGATATTAGAGTTGTAAAGACTCTTTTACCCTTACCAATTACCAAAAATCTCAAAATAATCTAAATTAACTATTTTCTCACCTTATTTATAAGCTAATCCTATTTACTTTTTTTTCTTTTTATTATCACATGTTTATATGTGTATTTAAATTTATTAATTAATTAAATTATATTAAAATAATTATATAAATAATAAATTGTTATGAATATTTATCTATGTGGATGTCTATCATGATAAGGACTTTATCAAAGGAGATTTAAATTATTTTATCATTAGGATTATTATCTACATTAATTAGAGTTTAATGTAATATGTACTTCTTATGCCTATAAATAGATGATTTACTGAAGGCATTGTACACAAGTCAATATTCAGAATAATACAAATCTCTTTCTTTTCTCTCATCCTATTTTGTTCCTATTTCTTCTTGTTCTTGTTTTCACATTATTCACAACACGTTATCAGCACGAGTTTGCTCAGAAGATTTCAGTTACAAATCAAGCTTCTCCAAAGATTTATCTAGTATATTCTTTTTCCATCTTATATATTTCAATTTATAAAATAATATATATACAATAATAAATTAAAACAATATATAATTAATTCCTTGCTTATATTATCATCCATGTGTTGTTATTTATTTTGTTTAATATTTTATTAATCAATTTAATTAATATAAGCTAACAAAGTCATACCTATAATGATAAAATTGTTGTTTGCTGGTATTAAAGGAGAGTAATCATTTTTGTTTAATATTTACTTAATTATCTGTCTGTTATCATCTGTATGTTATCATCCGTCTGTTGGTATTTATGACTTCTATTATATAACAAATAATAATATTTACTTAATTAATCCAATTGTTGTTATTTATTTTGTTTAATAATTTGTTTTAATTTGCCATGTTTGGTTATTATAAATTATATGTTTGTTTGTTTTAATTCATACCATGCCTATATACAATGAATTTATATGATATTTGTTTTAATGGTTTAATCCGAGTATAATTGGCTGGACATCCCGTTCTGCGAGGCTACTGGTCTCAAAGGAGGTTTTTAAATGACCTTGTGGACAGGTATAACAATGCCACGTATGAGGATTAAATCTTCTTTATGTTGTTTTTGATTATATATATTAATTTATAATTAATCTAATTTGATTGTTTATCTTTTATAGTACATCAATGGCAAATCTTGCAAAGATTGAGTTTGTGGCTCTTGATATTTCCGGAAAGAATTATTTATCCTGGATCTTAGATGCCGAAATACACCTTGATGCTAATGGTCTGGGAAATACCATTAAAGAGGGGAATGCAGAATCTGCCCAAAATAAGGCCAAAGCCATGATACTTCTTCGCCGTCACCTCCATGAGGGGTTGAAATCAGAATATTTAACGGTGAAAGATCCTCTTATTCTTTGGAATAATCTAAAGGAACGATATGACCACCAGAAAACTGTTATTCTGCCTAAAGCTCGATATGACTGGTTGCATCTGAGATTGCAAGATTTTAAATCAGTAAGCGAGTATAACTCTGCTATGTTTCGTATTACTTCACAATTGAAGTTATGTGGTCAAATTATTACTGATGAGGATATGTTAGAGAAAACATACTCCACTTTTCATGCAAATAATGTTGTCCTTCAGACACAATATCGAGAAAAAGGCTTTAAGAAGTATTCTGAGTTAATTTCTTGCCTTCTTGTGGCTGAGCAAAACAATGAGCTATTGATGAAGAATCATGAATATCGCCCAACTGGCTCCGCTCCATTCCCTGAAGCGAATGCGACATTTTATAGCGGAAGAAATAAAGGTTACACCAACCATCGTGGTCATAACTATGGGCGTGGTCGTGGTCGTAGTCACGGTCGAGGACATAGGCGAGGTGGTCGTTTTAAAAATAACTATACCCACCGTAAGTGGAACAATAAAGATGACAATAGTGCAAAAGATCAATCCAAGAAAGAGGAATCTATGTGTCATCGATGTGGCAGCTTAAATCATTGGGCCCGTGCTTGCCGTGTGCCAAAGCATCTTGTGGATCTTTACCAACAGTCAATCAATGGTAAAGGAAAGAAAGTTGAAACAAATTTTGCTTATATCAATGAAAAAGATGATTATGGCCTTGGCAAAGATGATTATGGCATTACTGGCACTAGCAATGGCGATTATGGCTTTACAGATATAGATGTTAATGATTTCCTTATTTCCCCTGAGAAGAATATTTGATTTTTATTTATTTTTGTTTTGTTTATGTTTATTATTATTTTAGGAAAAGTTTGTTAGAAAGATATAATATTTTATTAGGAATTATATATATAAGAATAAAATTCATGGATGTTATTTATTTTGTTTATATTTTGAATATTTTTGTAATATTTATTTTATTTTTCTTTGAAGAATATGGTTCCGTCTCAAATACAATCCGTCAAAAATGGTGACGATTTATGCTTAGCGGACAGTGCAAGTACTCATACTATACTTAAGCACAAGAAATTTTTTTCCCATTTAACAATGCAAGGGAATAATGTGAGTACTATATCCGGAAGTGCTAATATTATAGAAGGCTCCGGAAGAGCAAATATGTTATTGCCAAATGGAACTCTATTTCATATTCATAATGCGCTATACTCTCCAAAGTCGCAAAGAAACTTATTAAGTTTTAAAGATATTCGCAATAATGGATATCATATTGAGAGTAATTGCCAAGGAGATACTGAATATCTCTATATTACAAGTATAACTCAAGGCAATAAGAAAGTTTTAGAAAAATTACATGCACTGTCATCCGGATTGTACTACACAAGAATTAGTGCAATTGAAGCACATGCTATTGTAAACTATAAGTTTACCGATAACTTTATTATTTGGCATGACCGGTTAGGCCATCCCGGTTCGATTATGATGCGAAAAATTATCGACAATTCATGTGGTCACTCATTGAAGAACCAACAGATTCTTCAAAGTAATGCCTTTTTATGTGATGCTTGTTCTCAAGGCAAACTAATTATTCGACCATCACCAGCTAAAGTAAATTATGAGTCTATCAATTTTCTGGAATGGATACATGGTGATATATGTGGGCCTATACACCCTTCTTGTGGACTATTTAGATATTTTCTAGTTTTAATTGATGCATCGACTAGATGGTCACATGTATCCTTGCTATCAACCCGCAACTTGGCATTTGCGAGGTTACTTGCTCAGTTGATAAAATTACGAGCACATTTTCCAGATTCCCCTATAAAGACAATTCGTCTTGATAATGCTGGTGAATTTACTTCTCAGAGTTTTGGTGATTTTTGCATGTCGATTGGAATAAGTGTTGAACACCCTGTAGCGCATGTTCATACACAAAATGGTCTTGCAGAGTCCTTTATCAAACGACTTCAATTAATTGCAAGACCGTTACTAATGAAGTCAAAACTACCGATTTCTGCATGGGGACATGCCATTTTACATGCAGCATCATTGATTCGCATCAGGCCTGTAAGTTATCATAATATCTCCCCATTACAAATGGTTTTTGGTCAGGAACCAAATATCTCTCATCTTAGAATTTTTGGATGTGCGGTATATGTTCCGATTGCTCCACCACAACGCACAAAGATGGGTCCTCAAAGGAGGTTGGGAATATATGTCGGTTTTGAATCCCCTTCGATAGTTAAATATCTTGAGCCTATGACGGGGAATTTATTTACAGCTCGATTTGCCGATTGTCATTTTAATGAGTCAGTTTTCCCAACATTAGGGGGAGAAAATAAACAGCTGGGAAAAGAAATAAGTTGGAATGAATTATCGTTATCTCATTTTGATCCACGTACCCAACAATGTGAACTAGAAGTTCAAAGGATAATTCATTTGCAAAACTTAGCAAATCAATTGCCAGATGCTTTTGCTGACCCTAAAAAAGTGACTAAGTCACATATACCAGCTGTGAATGCTCCGATTAAGATTGATGTCCCAGAAGGACAAACTCTAGTTGCTAATGAGTCAAACGCACGCCTGAAGCGTGGTAGACCAGTAGGTTCCAAAGATAAAAATCCTCGAAAAAGAAAAGGAGCTATATCATGTGATGGTCTAATCGAGGAATCGATGGATTATGAAAAATCTCGAGAAGAGATTAAAAGGTCTCCAAAAGAGACATTAGACATGAATCAGGTACCTGATAATGATGAGATCTCAATAAACTATGTCATGTCTGGTAACAAGTGGAACCGAAACAAAATCAACGTCGATAATACTTTTGCATGCAATATAGCACTAGAGATTTTGAATGATAATGTGGATCATGAACCATTGTCAATTGAACAATGTAAGCAAAGAGATGATTGGCCAAAATGGAAAGAGGCAATTGAAGTGGAACTAAAATCTCTATCAAAAAGAGAAGTATTCGGGCCTGTAGTCCGTACACCGGAAGGTGTAAAACCTGTGGGGTATAAATGGGTTTTTGTGAGAAAGAGAAATGAAAAAGGAGAAATTGCGAGATATAAAGCTCGTTTGGTTGCACAAGGATTCTCACAAAGACCGGGAATTGATTATGAAGAAACATACTCCCCAGTGGTGGATGCAACCACTTTTAGATTTTTGATTAGTCTGGCAATAAAAGAGAGACTTAATTTTCGCTTAATGGATGTTGTTACAGCCTATTTGTATGGGCCTATTGATAATAATATTTATATGAAACTTCCGGAAGGTTTCAAACTGCCTGAAGCAGTTAATTCAAGTTCTCGAGAATATTATTCAATCAAATTGAACAGATCCCTTTATGGATTAAAACAATATGGGCGCATGTGGTATAATCGCCTCAGTGAATACTTATTAGCAGAAGGCTATAAGAATGATCCAATTTCTCCATGTATTTTTATTAAGAGATTTAGCTCTGGATTTGTTATTATTGCTGTGTATGTTGATGATTTGAATATTATTGGGACTCCTGAAGAGATCTCATTGACAGTAGAATGTTTAAAGAAAGAATTTGAAATGAAAGATCTTGGGAAAACAAGGTTCTGTCTTGGATTACATATTGAGCACTTAAAGGATGGAATCCTTGTGCATCAATCAACATACATAAAAAAAATGTTAAAGAAATTTTACATGCATAATGCACATCCATTGAGCACTCCTATGGTTGTTAGGTCACTTGATGTTAACAAAGATCCATTCCGTCCTCGAGAGATGGATGAAGATATTCTTGGTCCAGAAGTGTCATACTTAAGTGCTATTGGTGCATTAATGTATCTTTCTAGTCACACACGACCTGACATATCGTTTGCTGTCAATTTGTTGGCAAGATTTAGTTCATACCCAACCCGAAGACATTGGAATGGGGTCAAACACATATTTCGTTATCTTCAAGGTACGAAAGATATGGGATTATTTTTCTCTAATCTATCCAAAACAGAATTGGTTGGTTTTGCGGATGCAGGATACTTATCTGATCCTCATAATGCTCGATCACAGACTGGTTATGTTTTTACATACGGTGGTACAACAATTTCTTGGCGCTCAATGAAACAAACAATTACTGCTACTTCCTCTAATCATGCTGAGATTTTGGCTATACATGAGGCTAGTCGTGAATGTGTGTGGCTAAGGTCTGTAACCAATCATATTCGCGAAAATTGTGGTTTACATTCTGGAAAAGTAGCTCCAACGGTCTTATATGAGGATAATACAGCATGTATTGCCCAACTTAAAGAAGGATACATAAAGGGTGATAGAACAAAACACATCTCCCCAAAATTCTTCTTCACTCACGATCTACAAAAGAATGGAGACATTGATGTCCAACAGATTCGTTCATGTGATAACTTGGCAGATTTATTTACCAAGGCACTCCCTACTGCTCCATTTGAGAAGTTAATTTATAATATCGGATTGCGTCGTGTCAAAGATTTTATATGATGTATTTATGAGGGGAGCAAAATACGCGTTGTACTCTTTTCCTTATCCATGGTTTTGTCCCATTGGGTTTTCCTGGAAAGGTTTTTAATGAGGCAACATGTTATGCGTATTAAAAATGTGTGTACTCTTTTCCTTTACTAAAGATTTTTTTTACGGGATTTTTACCTTAGTAAAGTTTTAACGAGGCACACTGTCTTCATAGACATCCAAGGGGGAGTGTTATGAATATTTATCTATGTGGATGTCTATCATGATAAGGACTTTATCAAAGGAGATTTGAATTATTTTATCATTAGAATTATTATCTACATTAATTAGAGTTTAATGTAATATGTACTTCTTATGCCTATAAATAGATGATTTACTGAAGGCATTGTACACAAGTCAATATTCAGAATAATACAAATCTCTTTCTTTTCTCTCATCCTATTTTGTTCCTATTTCTTCTTGTTCTTGTTTTCACATTATTCACAACATAAATTAATATATAACTTATTTGAATATGTTTAGAAAAGTTATATTAAAAATAATTTTATATATCTAATTAATAATAATTAGATACAAAATATTGATAACTAATGAACTATTCAAACAAGTATTGAATAGAAACATGTCCTTATATGTCATTTTATTTGTTTAAATAATCTAACAACTATCAACTATCAGTTAATTTTACCAAACACTTTTATACAATCAGCTAATATAATTCACTAGTCAAATCAGCTATCAGCTATTAGCTAATGCACTCCGTTACCAGCTATCAGCTATCAGCTATACGCTAATTGCCGAACAAAGCCAATAGCTTAAGGTCATTTATAGAAAAAGAATTCATCGTTAAAACACAATTTAAAAGATATAACACTTCGGGACATAATTTAAAAATATTATTTTAGATGCGTCACTGCTATATATAAATATATAGTAATGGCAGATTTAAAATAATATTATTTTAAAAATGTGTATGTAAAAATATTTTTGTTTATCTTTACACATTTAATTAAAATTTGTTTAGGAAGAAATTTACACTAATTTAAGCGTGTTTTCAAAAAATAGGGATGCAACTGCTCCCTTAGGGGCTGCATGCATCCACCACTGGCCCACTGCTACAGAGAGAGAGGGGGTACTTATTGAGCGAATCGATGAGTTGAGTAGTATAGTATTTGATTAAAAAATTATTTGACTCGTGTTCGACTCGATACTCAATAAATTTGATACATTTTTTTGTGCTCGTCGAAAAAATATTATTTGACTCGACTCATTGCTCGTTAAGCTCACCATAAACTCTACCGTATTTTTAACAAAAAAACAACAACAAATTTTTACCTTGTTTTGCTCAATTCGGTGTTCATTAAGCTCGTATACTTAATATAAACATTAATTAATATAAAAAAAAGACCAAAACAGTGTGTGGAACAATTAAAAAAAATCTAAATTGCATAGTAATAATCAACTGGTACACCAAATTAACATAATATAAAAAAATTAAGGAGCTGCTCACGAACTTATTGAGTCGAGTTAGTTCATGTTCGATTTAATTCGTTAAGATCTTGAATTAAAATTGAGTTAAACATCAATTGAATTTTGACCAAATTAAGCTCAAACAACTTGTAAGTTGTTTAACTTAATTAACACTAATAATATCTAGTTACTTTACGTAAAACTCATTCAGATTTACACTCAACTCATGACCATCACGATAAGAATATATATATATATATATTCAGCGCCAGTGCGCGGCTAGGGTTAGGAAAGTGAATGTATTCATTCTCACTTAAAAGACCTTGATACTTAGTAGTACAAGTTTGGGGTCCCAAACTAACCCTTTGGCGGGAACTGGGAAAAGGAAGATAAAAAGAAGTAGAAAAGGGGGAAACCCTAAATCTAATACCTGCAAGCACCCAATCCCAAATTGAGAGATGGGGAAAGACGAGGAGGAGATGCGTGGCGAGATCGAGGAGAGGCTGATCAACGAGGAGTACAAAATTTGGAAAAAGAACACTCCTTTCCTCTACGATCTCGTCATTACCCACGCCCTCGAGTGGCCCTCTCTCACCGTCGAATGGCTCCCCGACCGCGACGAGCCCCCCGGAAAGGATTACTCCGTCCAGAAGATGATTTTGGGCACCCACACCTCCGAAAACGAACCCAATTACCTCATGTTGGCTCAGGTCCAGCTTCCCCTCCAGGATTCCGAGAACGATGCTCGCCAATACGACCACGACCGCTCTGACCTCGGCGGTTTCGGATGCGCCAGCGGCAAGGTCCAGATTATTCAGCAGATTAATCACGAAGGGGAGGTCAATAGGGCTCGTTATATGCCCCAAAACCCTTTCATTATAGCCACTAAGACGGTCAGTGCCGAGGTTTTTGTGTTCGATTACAGTAAGCATCCTTCGAAGCCGCCTTTGGATGGGTCTTGCAGTCCCGATTTGAGACTTAGGGGCCATAGCACTGAGGGTTATGGGCTATCTTGGAGTAAGTTCAAGCAAGGCCATTTGCTCAGTGGCTCAGATGATGCTCAGATTTGTCTATGGGATATCAATGCCACTCCCAAGAACAAGTCTCTTGATGCTATGCAGATCTTCAAGGTCCACGAGGGTGTCGTCGAAGATGTTGCTTGGCATCTCAGGCACGAGTACTTGTTTGGGTCCGTTGGGGATGACCAATACTTGCTTATTTGGGACCTGCGAACCCCATCTGTCACCAAGCCTATCCAGTCCGTAGTTGCTCACCAGAGTGAGGTGCCTATCAATCAATTTCGCTTTTCCTTTTTATTCTCTGTATGTAATTTGTGTATACATGATGAAGAAAAATACAAGCTTTGGTGATACAGTTGTGACCTTGCTGATTTCTTTTCTTTCTGTTTTAGTTAGGTTGAACTTGAATGGCACTTAGGATTTAGAAAAAGGAATTCACTCAATAAAGAGGTAGAAAATGACCGAAACAACATATGGACTCAGCTAAAATAGTCATTTTTTGTTTCATTTATCCTTCCTAGTTTAGTATCATAGGTTTCTGTGCTAAATATTTAGACATAAAATTCTGGTGAATACAGTAGAATTTTATTTTATGTATTCTCTGACCAGAAATGCTAGCAAGTTGATAACTTCAATACTTAAGTGTGGCTCACTTTGTTGTTATATCATGTTATCAGGTCAACTGCTTAGCTTTCAATCCCTTTAATGAGTGGGTCGTGGCAACGGGTTCTACTGATAAGACGGTTAAGTTATTTGATCTTCGCAAGATCAGTACTGCACTCCACACCTTTGATAGCCACAAGTAAGAAATTATACTCCAGGCAAACTCTGATTACTTTTGTGGATTCATGAAATATTCCTATTTCCATATATAATGTAATTACTATTAAGTTTAAAACTAGATGCCGAAATGTTGAGTCAAGAATTCTTGAATGTCAGCGAGTATAGCTATAAAGCTAGTTTAAGTGGTGAATATATGGATCCACTGT
This sequence comes from Hibiscus tridactylites, assembly GCA_958450335.1. Classification (NCBI taxonomy): domain Eukaryota; kingdom Viridiplantae; phylum Streptophyta; class Magnoliopsida; order Malvales; family Malvaceae; genus Hibiscus; species Hibiscus tridactylites. The sequence continues at coordinate 66,016,322 of OY288290.1, read as the reverse complement.
CTTCGATGAGATTATTATTTGTGGAACTCTTGAAGATATTTAAATAACTAGTCGTGAAGTTAAACTTTGTAATGATGTGCATCAGGGAAGAAGTTTTCCAAGTTGGGTGGAATCCAAAGAATGAAACGATCCTAGCATCCTGTTGTCTTGGTAGACGGCTCATGGTTTGGGATCTTAGCAGGTGAGTAACTCATTGCTAAATGGTGTTTGGTTTTCTTGAGTGAATCTTTTCTAAGTTTCTAAGAAAAGAGGGAGAAAAAAAGAGAGGATTTGAGCAACATTACATTGATGTTAACTTTTTTGCTCGAGAAGATTGATTGGATCACCTAGCTAATAATTTCTTTTCATGCAACTACAGTTTGTGACCTCATACGCGTTGATAACATTGTTGGTCATTCGGATCTTGTTATGCAGGATTGATGAAGAACAGACACCAGAGGATGCCGAAGATGGTCCACCCGAGTTGCTCTTCATTCATGGGGGTCACACTAGTAAAATATCTGATTTTTCATGGAACCCATGTGAAGATTGGGTTGTTGCTAGTGTAGCTGAAGATAACATCCTTCAAATATGGCAGATGGCAGAGAATATTTACCACGATGAGGATGATGTACCGGGAGACGAGGCTGCCAAAGGTTCTTAAATGTATTTTTCTCCCCCGCTTGAGGGGAGAACCAACTGGTTTAGCCTGGGAGGTTGACAAATTTAGGAGAGTAAATTTTGCTTGTTTTCATATGTTTTACAGCCCTGTTCTCAACATCTTTTATCTCCTAGTGAATTTTCTGTTTGATCCCATGTTCTGAACTGTATCTGACATTAGATACATGTATTGTATTTTACTATTTATAAGCATAAGTATCTTCTTTCAGTCTTTTTTTTAACAGTATAAAGTTGATTACAAGTTATTATCTGACATGTGCTTAACCCTTTAACCCTTTGACAATGTGCATACACATGTAGACAAAGTGATTTGAATTTATCTTCTAGAATGAACATCATCCGCTTTCCGTCTCTAATTTATTGTTGATACATTACTATAAGTTTGATATGTTGGTAATTTGTATTAGATCATGTAAGTTTAGATATTTAAATGATTGCAACTTATCCGTTATTCAATTCTGGTCTATGAAATTTGTCAATATAAAAAGTTAAATTTATTTAATTATTTTTAATAAGGATCAATTTTATAGGTTTTATAATATACTGGGTCATGTTAATAGTTTCGTTAATAATTAATAGTTACTGATCTAATTGTGATAATATTTTAATCGGCATGTTTGTAACTTGAGAAGAAAGTCACATATTTGTTACCACCTCAATAAATAAAAGATTATTATCACATACACTAATAGTAAAAATTAAAGTTTCACAAGTGGGTTAGTGTAGTGGTTTAAGGTTTTGGTTTAAGATTTAGAGATTAAGAGTATATCGTAAAATTTAAAATTTATGGCTAGAATTTAGAGTTAAATATATAGGAATTTGGGGTATTTCAATTTTAAATTTTATTCTTAAATTAGACACATTTATGTGAAAACATTTTACACCGTCCGTGTATGGAATACTTATCCACAAATAAAAGGTGTAATTTATACTTTTTAATTTAATACATCTATCAAATATCGTGTATAAATTTTTGGTATTTTGCAACTCTGGCTTTGCTTAGTACGAAGAATAGATGGAAAATTTAAGATTCAAATAGTTAAGATTCAAAGTAAAAAATTATGAATTTTCTCCATTTGATTAACAAACTTTTCAAAAAGCAGGTAAGGCAACTTTAGTTTATGCAAAGAATAAGAATTATCATGTAAACAACAATGGGAGACTTTCAGATTTATTGTGCTCAACAGATATACCATAACAAGAATATAAATGAACATCATCTCATCTCATGTAATTATAAACCAAATACAATGTGATACAAAACATTCCAAATTACTAGAATACAGTAATGTGCAACAGATTGTGACATACAACCTGCACCAAGCAAAATTATATTAAGTGGCAAAATAATGCTTATAAAGAACATAAATGTAAAACTGTATAATTTACAGATTAAATTGTCACCTCAAATGAATATGCTAATTTATCACCGGTGGAGTTGCGAAGCCCACCTAGGCAGTGACCTGCATAGGCAACGTGCATCGATCATAAGTGGAACAAGCACGGGAAGAAATATGTTAACTGGTGATCAAACATTTTTTTGGAGCTTTAAAAGTGTATTAAGTAAAATCTAGTTAATGGCTCAAGATTAATGTAGTTAGGCTGATTCAAATACTCATCCTGGGTACATTCATTTAATAACGTACCCAAACTACCTATCAGTACTCAAGATTAATGTAGTTAATTGGATCGGACTTTTTACATTATTATATTTCGAATGCAGTACCATCCGCATTCTTACTTCCGTTTTCCAGCAGAGGAAAGGAAAATCCATGACTCTTTACCTTTTCATCTTTTGGGGTGAAGACGACTTTAACCGCCTCAAACACCTCTCCAACGGGCTTTGCAGCATCAATCTAATTGTCAAAGCAACAACACTTGAGTTGAGATAACCATAGCAATCATCCAGTACATAACCAAATGGTTTTGACAGATTATTACCTCTCGGACTTTCCCCTTGGCTTTATAGTACTCAATTACAGGAAGGCTGGACTCGAGAAACACCTTGAATCTCTTCCTTATTGTTTCAATGTTATCATCTTCTCTTCCCTTCATTATGGAGATAAGGACCAATAGTTTAAACAACATAGAACGGCACAAGACAAAAAGAAACAAAGAAATCTTTTAATGTAAATCATATGGATAAACATATATATATATATATATATATATATATATATATATATAGAGAGAGAGAGAGAGAGAGTTGAATAACCTGGTTCCGACTCAGAAGACGCCTCTCCATCTCTTCTTCAGGGCAATTGAAAAACAGTACAAATTCAGGCTCAATTTTTGTCTGCAGAACCACCAAATGTTAGCCATGTGAGAAGATTAGGTAAAGGTGGCCCAAGGGCATGTAAACTAAAAAATAAATATGGGAACCGAGAACGATATACTTACAACAGCTTCAAATGCTGCACGGTTTTCCTCATTACGAGGAAAACCATCAATAAGGAACTTGTCATTACCACTTTCCAGCATTGCTTTTTGGAGAAGCTTAATTGTGACCTCAGAAGGAACAATCTTTCCTTCTTTGATCATGTTTTGAATCATGGTTCTGTAGATCACAAGAGAAAATGTATTAAATATGATCATTCTGAGAAGGTGGCATGTGGGAAATGGTTTGAATGAAGAAATAATACACAGCATGCAAAAGGTTCAAATACAAACAACTGGCCAATAATAAAATACAGAGAACTAGATTAGAGAAGCACCCAGTTATACCCCAAAACATATATATGCGACGAAGAAAGAACAGAAAACATGCAGTTCAGATTTAGGAACCGAAAGAGATAGGTTCATATTAGAAAATCATACAGATCTGAAAATATTTTTTTGTCTAATTTCAAGAGCTGACAGTAAAAACGGCAATCATGTTCAATGAAAACATCCCATGTTTGAAATTGAACAGATCTCTATAGGAACAGCCTACACCCACCAACCAATAACAACGATATTCAATCATTAGAAACCAGGGGGGGTGTTCAAAGCAATATGTCTAAAATCTTCTTTTTCTAGATTGATGCTGATTCCAGATTTCAATCATGTGTAAAGGCAAAGAGTAAATAAATCTCTAGAATCAGCTAGACACCAATTCACGTGTAATCTTTTAAGGCATGAATGCCATACCCATTTTCAGAACCAGACTTAATTTCTGCTCGGAGGAGATCTCCAGCACTGAGATGGGTGTAATGAAAGTGTTCCACTATATTTGCACATTGGGTACCTTTTCCACTGCCAGGGCCACCTGATCAATAAACAAAACAGGAAAAAGAATCCTCAACAGTTGTAAGCGCTTACAAACAATATGAAAATGCAAATATAAAACTACCAAAAGACAAAATACAAAAGAAGCCGCTTACCCAAAACAAAAACAACTTTAGGCTTTTTGTCGGCCAAGCTAGCAGTGACATCCTGAATATATATATAATAATAATAATAATAATAATAAGCTGATTTGGATTGAAAAAAATGCAAATGCATGGTAAAGGATGTTTGGATAACAGAATAAATGCCAACGTCGCCATTACCTTGTTTGCAACATCAACTGTTCCCATGATTGAACAAACTAGCTTAGGTCTAGAGCTCCTTTAAACCTGCATAAATCAGAAAGGAAAACGAAAATTATAAGAAAGACAAAGAAGAGATCTGAATCAAAACACGAGATTATCGAAGAAGGGATCTAATCTATGGCAAGTTGATGCAAGGTGGAGGAATACAAAACATGCACAATTGCACACTGGAACCGGATTCGAATCCCGAATTGCACGTACAAAAGGAGAATATGAAATGGAAAATAAGGTAAACTCGTAAAGAACTGAACTATACAGAGATCAAAGTGGCGTCGGATTGGCATTGAAAATGGAAAAACAAAGAGAAGAACAACCAGATCAGGCCAGATCCAATCAGATCCGACGATTAATTTGCAAGATAAGTAAGAATTTTACCTGAATTGTTAATTTTAATTGAAAAGAAAGGAGGGAATGGAGCTGTGGAGGAAATTAAATATGGAGGTGCGTCTGATTCTGCCTTTGCCTTTGCCTTTGATTTGAGAATTGAGATGACCATTCAAAGGCGTTTTAAATACTTTTGAACGAGCCTGCTTTGCTTCGGATCTAGATCTTGCAAGTTTAGGTGCCGTAAAAATTACACGTTATGCTACGACTATTAATGAGTATAACTCCCATTTAATCAATTAAATTATATTCTTTAAATTACTAGATTATTAAAAAAATTGAAGGTAAATAATATATAAGTAATTTAAAAAAAACAAAAATTAAGCCCAACAAATGTCCCAGTAGAAAAGTAGATGATGTTTTGTCTACAAGGTGTATGCGTATTGTCAAATAATTAAAAATATCCATGAACATATATTATTCTAATCACCTCTAGACTATTAAAAAACAAAAAAACGTAAAATACTCAATGAAGCCTGTAAACTTATTCCATTATTTTGAAATTTTAATTATTTTATGTAATTAATTTTATGTTGAGATAAATTTGTGACAACAATTTATTAGTTAATTAATTAATAAAATAATGATGTATAAAATTTCGCTATGACATAAATTTGATACTTGATATTTTCAGGCTCTAGTTTTTGAACGGAATATTTGAAATATCAAAATAAAAATCATTTAATTTTTTATTGAATGAAAACAATTAAATTACTAAGGTATGTATATGAATTTTTTTTATCATTCAATCAAGTAATAAATATCAAAATATTTTAATTTTATGATGAGAAATAAAGGGAAAGGAAGATAATGAATAAACATGTGATCATTCCGGTAGTTAATCCTAACAAATATTAAGAAAACAGTGAGTTTCTTTTGATATTCTTTTCTAAATTTTGGTAAATAATCTTTATTAAATGGGAATATTCTTCTCAATCTTCTTTTCATTCTAATTGACTTGAGAACTCAATAACCGTGTTCCTTGTTTTAATAAAAATGAAATTTCCCTTTCCTTTACACCAAAGGAAACGAATAAATAAAATTTTACCTTTCAAAAAATATATACACTTTTCATTTTTCGAAACTATCAAAAAGGAAATGATAATAATAACTTTTTTTTCGAACAATGATAATAATAACTTAAATTGATGGAAAGCAACGCGATAGCAGCTGTGTTGAAGTATTACTATAAATGGATAAACTACATGTTGGTACCTTTTGTTTTCGGGCTATTTCATTTTGGACACCGATTTTGAATAAAGTTACATTTTGGTCATAATTACCATGTAGTTTACCCAAATAAAAATAAAAGCGAGGGCGGAGGTAAGCCGTAATATAATAATAAATAAACATCACAACAATCCCATGTGGTCATGGACATTACACATATGGCACAACACTACAACATACAAAATGGGATCTAACAAAGAATCTTATGCTGTCAAACAACTAACACAATCCAATTCTGCATTACTTACTAGAATCATATCGGTTCACGAGTCGAGGAAAGATTCATATCCCGAGTTAATATCATCGAGTCCATGATACAGAATCAATCTCGTCCCTTGCAGCCTTGTATAGTTCAAGCCTTTTAACACTCTGTTGTCTCCTCTCCATCAATGCCGGGTCCTCATCTAACATATGTGACAGCTGCTTCCCCTGAAACACATGAACATGCAAATGCAAATACCCCATTAACCATGTCACCTTAATACCGACTAAAATGCGAGTGCTAGGGACTTACCTCTTTCTTTCCCAGCTGAGCGTAAAACCGGGTTAGCAATGATTGTTTCGCCTCCCTAACTTGACAGTAAACCACAGCCTTCGGGATTGAGTTCTTAAGTGTATTCGACACCATACCAATATATGAGGAAACATTTGATCCTATCCTACGAAAATGGCCCTCGCCAAACCGGTTTGTAGCTGCAGTCGCTTGAGGGTTTCCTCCAGGATTTCCTCCTTTTTCTACTTCTAGGGGAAGCTTCCGGAAGAACTCTACTGTTAAATACGATGATTCCATATCTACCAACCGGACAACTGTCTTCTTACCTTCAGCTCGAAACCTCTCCAAGGCCTCGTTAGCAGCTGCGGCTATATCAGCTTGCAGTGTGGGAAAACGTTTCAATTCCTGTTAATAGAAAACATCAATAGACATTCATCTATCATCTATCATCTATGGCACACCAGACAAACTTAAACCACATACGATTAATTTTCTCAAATTTTAACCTGAGTTTCTGCTATAGATTTCCTCACAAGTTCCTTCAAGACAAAGTGAACCTACATAAAGAAAAGTAGATCAGCTAAAGGTAATGTCACAAAATCAGATAAAAAAGCTTCGACAACTTGAAGAATTCAAAATAAATCTAGAATGATTATTAAAATAATAAATAAAGGATAACAACTTACAGCATCCACGGAAGCTTCAGCTGGGCCCCGGAAGTAATTTAATGCTCCTTCAATAAGCCTGCGGTAACCTTGCTCTGGTGCTATCAAGTGCGGTTGATAACCATCTGCCTCGGACACTACTCTCTTTACATTTTGGAGAGAAAGATGGCGGTCAAAGGGAAGCTTCCTCAAAGCAGCAGGTAGCTGGTTGTCAAAGACTCCATAAACACGGTCACCTCCAGGTCGCCTAATATATCAATGTCCAAAGGAGTTATTATACCATGTAATTATCACTGCTATAGCTTGAGGCGAAAATGGAAAGTGCAGATAACCCTAATATATTAAGGCTAACCATAGTTAAATTATGAGAAGGAAATTGAATTAGATTATGTTTCCCACCTTTACTAAGGATATTTGGCTTTCAAAAGCAACGAATTAGTCCATATCTTAAGAGCATGAAGCTAACTCAAGTATGAATGGTTTTTATGATCAGACTAATAATCATGATAGAGAATGGAAAAAACAAACAGAAGTAATGAAAATACTTTACCCTCCATCCAGATGCTCCTTGAATATCCGTTCAAACGCACGGCAAACTTCCAATACAGTGTATAGTTGAGCCTAATATACAACATCACAATTATACACAGAACATGAAATAACTTATACAGAAGTAGGAAAGGTATGCTACTCACCCCAGCATCAAGAGCAATAGGCCTGCCAATATGATCCATCTCTGATTCAAGTTCATCAATACTTTTGTTTATCAAAGAAGTGATACTTGGTATCCGAGCCCTAATTACAGATTCCAAATGCTGAAGACAAGACAACATTGTTAGAAATATTCCCTTTAAGATTGCAAAAAGCCAATAAAGTAAAATGTACTCAATATCAAACCTGTGACAGAAGTTTTGCAAGATACTCTGAACCCATTTTACTTGCTAAGTGGCCATAGTCTGGACTAGTGGCAAAATATTCACACTCCGTGCGTCTTGCCACAATCATGTCCACATTTTTGTTTATATCAGCCTGTGAACGATTCACAATTCCAACCCAAGGATGCTGTAGCCTGTAAGATCTTCCTTCAAGAACCTTAAGAATGGAAAAGGAAATAAAACATGTTAGTAGACCAAGTCTGAAACAACAAAAAAACAAAGAATAGAGACACTAAGCTAAAGTAAATATAAAATATTATATAAAAGAGAAAGAAAACAAAAACTCACATCCAAAGCATTAGTCCCTTTGTCCATAAGGTCAAGCTTAGTTAACACCCCAAATGTACGTTCACCTGGTATAAAAAAGACACGATTTTCTCAATGAAAAAAAAAAGGTAAAATATACTTCGCAAATATTTGCATCTATACTAATGCTATAGTGAAATGCTAAGTAATACATACCAGAGGGGTCTACCTCCCGGGCCAGTTTGATAGCATCAGAAGTTGCTATATCTTGATTAGCTGGAGATATAGCTAGTATGACACAATTGGGCTACAAAAAGGATAATGATGATTCAGAATGCAATAGAACAGAAATAAGAAGTTTCAGAAGAGAAAAGATTGTTTAAGCATATAAGATAGCAACAAAATAGATCAACTTCCGTAATAATAATAATAATGGCCATTAGTCCAAGCATTGAATTCATTCAAGCAGAAACTTATATCCAAGTGAAGAGAGAGGGAGGGAAAAGGAAAGGGGTAAAATACTATTTTCTACAGTTAAAGGACAAGATGCTTACCTTCTCAACATAAGATCGAACCATGGTTTCGATGTCTTGAACTATACTTTCCGGCTGTCCCTCTAAAAAAACAATGGTCCCATTCAATAATTGAACACAGAAGAAAAACAATGAATATCCAAAAATAACACTTACCAACCGCAACTTTTGTTAAGCCCGGCAAATCAATCAGGGTTAAGTTGACAACTGTGGGAAGAGAATAAACGGTGTTAGCTAAATGACTCTAACCGTTGCTTAAAAGTAGACATATTATTTTAATTTCGATGACAAACCATTCGGAGAGTAGATACTGAGATGGATGGGAACAGGAGATATTTGTTTAGTCTTCCCAGTAATTCTATCAGTTTCCTCCTGAATTTCATGGCGGACCTCCCCTACACCAGCCACCAAGAAAGGATAAGCGAAATAAGCTTCAGTTTCAAATCAACTTAAGATGAATAATCTATACAAGCAGAATTTGCAACTAGTGGGCAGGAATAAAAAGAAAGACAGTGAACCTTCTCTTGGGCAAGAAGGTTTTCTAATTTCCTAGATTGTCCATTATTGGAACAAAGGAAAGCTAAAAAAACAAGGCAAGTCCAGCAAATTCGTAATTCAACGTTATCCAATGGCAAAGTAAAATGGAAAAAAAGATTACCAAAATCAGTGAATCTTCTCTTGGGCAGGTGAAGAAACTCAGCATACTCCTGCGACCCTTCGTCCGTTTTATGAAGCTGCAACACCAGAGGCCGTCTCGTCACAATTCCTGTATCAAATTACAAATCCCTATTACTCCAATTTAAGAGACTAAAATTTATAATTAAAAAAGAGAAAATAGGAAACTAACAAACCCGATCCTCTGGGAAGAAAGTCACGGCCAACTATGCTCTCGAGCACCGAAGACTTACCTGAACTCTGTTCTCAATCCAAAAGCGAAACCTGACTCGTATTAGAAGATCGGAAACGTTTTGTGTTTACAAAGAAATAGAAGAAATTTGAAAGAAGTGGAAGATTAACCTGTCCACCGACGACGGCAACAGAAGGAAGAGCTTCCCAAAGGGAAGAGAAAGTGTTATCGCCGCCGCCGTAATCACCGAGCACCGTACAAGCACGCTGGATTCTGTTAACCAAGCCGATCAAGCTCTCCATAGTGGTCATCTTCGACGGCAAACCCCAGAAGAAAACGACAAGTTGAAATAGAAGCCAAAAGAGGAAAAGAAATGAGCACTTGGGTTCGCAAACTGGTAGAGGTTGAGAAAAAAAGGAAACAGATAGAAATTTTTAAAAAAGAATATATATAAAGTAGTACTGTAATAGTAGTTGTTTTGTTCGGACATACGTCAAGAGTGGGCTGAAGATAATGCAGTGCACTCTCCGCACCGTTTTTGTATTTTGCTCGTGTGCGCCTCAGTGGGTTTTTTTTTCGGACACAAGTCAGTGTTTTTTTAGATAGGTTTAAATGAAAAATAAGTGCTAAAGTATTTAATAATTGGTTGTGGTTAAAAAAATTGTTAACTAATCAAAATATGACATATGACATTCTTAGTTTATATATTTTTTAAATTAAAAACTTAAAATAAATTTTTACAAAAAAAATAATTTTTCAAAAAATCTTGAAAATTTTAAATTTTTACAAAACAGTCCTTAAGTCCTTAAAATTTTTCATTTGGGGTTAGAAGTGGGTTTTAAAATTTTAATGGGTATGTGATTAATAAGTATAATATATTTATTTTTTTGTCATATTTCGGTTAATTCGGTTAATTAACCGATTTCGAACCGAATTAATCGATAACCGAATTTTGAAAAATTCTTTAACCGTTCACCAACCGTAAAAAAAATCGGTGGCCGACTGTTTAACCGAATTAGTTCGGTTTGGTTGGTCAATTTAACCGACCGTTTGAACACCCATAGTGCCAGCTGAACGTCGATTTCATGTTTGATGTTCGAATGGCACGTCGTTCGACTTTCTGGAGACGTCATGTTGGGGGAAATGACCGCCTAGTTTCGGCAACCAAAAGGGTGTTCTCAGGAGCGACGATTGGCGGTGAAGTCAACGACGATTTGGGTTTGAGAAATTTAAGGATTTGGGGATTTATTTGTAAAAATTAAAATTTTTGGGGTTTTTTCTTCAAAAAAATCAAATTATTGTTTCATGTCAAGCATTAATTGGTTAACAACTTTTTTAAACACCCCTTAACGGTCAGACACCTAAAATTGTAACGGTGTAAACTTTAGGCACCTATTTTTAGTAATCGAAGATGTATACTTTAGACATTTATTTTTCATTTAAGCCTTTAGATAATACTAATTACTAGGGGTGTTCATTGTCAGATATCAGATCAGATCTGGATTTTGGATCAACGATATAGTGATTCGTATTCGATATGAAAAAATCGAATATTCGAATATCTGATTATCCGAACATATAATTTGATTTAACTATTTTTCGAATTTGAATGTCGTATTTATGAAAATTTCAGAATTTCGAATATAACAAACAACAAATTGCTAAATATAACAAGATTTGCATCTATGAAATTTTTATTTTTTGTTTTTAATTTTGTGATATAACAAACACAAAATTGTTAAATATCACAAGACTAATATTCATAAAATTTAATATCGGATTTGTATCCGATTAAATAATTTAAAATTAAATCAAGTATTCGATCTGAAAATAAAAATCAGATCATATATCTAAAATTTTAAATTAGATCAATAAATAATCGGATCGATCAAATCAGATATTTTTAAATACTCTTACACTATTGGTTAGGGGTGTATACGGTTCGGTTTCGGTTTAATTTGGTAAGTCATTTTAGTAACTATCGGTTTTCGGTTCGGTTAGCCTCGGTTTTCGGTTTTTCCATATTAACGTTAGTTTTTGAAATTTTGAATTTTATTTTGATAAAATAACTTTATTTGATGACTTTTAAACAATAAGAGTTAAAGTTTTAAAGTGTTTTTCATAAATATTTATTAAAAACTTAATTTTTTAGTGAATAATAATAATTAAAACTGCATTTATAATATTTTAAGTATAAAATACATATTTTTACATTAAAAAAACAATTATAAATTAAATAAAATATCAAATTCAGTTCAATTCGGTTCGTTTCGGTTAACCACGATTTGGAAACTTATAAACTATAAACTGTCCAAACGCCTCAGTTCGGATCGATTTTTAATTTTGCGGTTAACCATGCTCAGCCCTACTACTTGTTGGAGTAGTAACTTTTTCTAAACTAAACAAAAGTGCTGCCCGTTATACTCGTTGGGAGTTTTGAAATTTGAAATTTCAGAAAGATGGCCCAACGAAAGGCCGAGAAGGACCGTTTGCCAAAATTACAATTTTAGTGTGCGTTTTTTAAACAACGATATTCAAATAATTCAATCTATTGACCAATTAATTTAGGTCGGAGTTTTGTAGAAATTTATAAAAATGACCTTTTCAATGTATTTTTTATTTATAATAATATTAATATTAGAACCCTTTAATCTCACTTTTTTTATTATCAAACCTCTTGATCTTATTTAAAAATCTATTTGTTGCATTTTATTAATCTTAATACTTAAATATGTTTTAAACTTAGAAACTCGACCCTTTTTGTCTTTGTCGTGGTGTTTGCTCGGTTGGAACCTCAATATATTATTGATAAAACAATAAGAAATAGAATAAATATTTTTTCTTCATAAGCAAAGAACAAAACCAAAATAAAGTTTGCCGCATACTATATATATTAGGATTTATATGATATACACCGTCAGTGGAAACTTTCAGTTTCTACAAACGCCTTATTTTAGGGTTTAAAGTTTTAGTTTAGGGTGTAGGGTTTAAGGAGTTTAGAATTTATAGATAATGATTAGAATTTAGGATTTATGTTTAGAATTTAAGGTTTAAACGTGTGATTTGTTTTTAGGGTAATATGGTTAGGATTTAGGTTTTAACTTATGAACCTTGAATTATAACCATAAACTCTAAATTCTAACCACTATCCCTAAACCCCTAAACTCTACACCCCTAACTAAGACCCTAAACCCTAAAACTAAACCGCTTAAAAGTTTCTACCGTCAGTTTATAGGATAATAATCCTATATATTATCATATTGTTTGAAAAGAAGTTATGTTTATTATTATTATTATTATTATTATTATTATTATTATTATTATTATTATTATTATTATTATTATTATTATTTTAAAACAGACTTGTTTATAATTTCGCTAATTTGAATTTAATATTTTGTTGTAAAGGAACTTATAAATTATTTATAGGCTAAAGGGGTACTTTTGCCCCTGAGTTCGACCCAAAAATGTAATTTCGCCTCTCGCTGAAAAGTGCACTCAATGTGGCCCTCCAGTCCATGAAATCGATCAAATTGACCCTTTGACCGACGTTGATCGTTACGGTGCTAACGTGGCAGTTAACGGTGATGATGTGGCAATCAATGATGCTGATGTGGTGGTCAATAGTGCTGACGTGGTAGTACACGTAGGATGATGACATGGCAGGAGGGGCTGAATTGATTATTTTAACCGAATTCGAGGGCATAATTGATTTTTTTCCTGAGTTTAGGGGCATAATTGATTTTAATTAAAAGTCCGCTAATTTATTTGATATTTAAGTTGAAAAATAAAAATTTATGAAATTATTAAAATTTTAAAATATTAAAATTAGATAAATAATTTTATTAAGTGAGGATAATTAAAAAAACAAAGTGAAGACTCTCACAGAAGATCAAAATATTATTCAATTTATTTTATAAAATCCATAAAATTAATAAAAATAAATAAAATATTCTAAAAGTTACTGAAAATAAAAATTATATTAAAAATATAAAATTTAATGTAAAAACTTAATAATTTTTTTTATAAAGTATTAAAAATTAAACACTTTTATAGAAAAAAATTCGTCTTCGTCACTTTGAGTATTACTATTCGTTAAAAGTTTTTTAGTGGAATCAACATTGTACTAGAGTACCAATAGAATTCAATTTTTTCGCTTTTTTACATCAAATTGATGCTCATTAATATTTGATGTAGAGAAATGAAAGAGAATTTTGGCTTTATTAATACTTTAATACAATGATGTCTCAATTGAAAATATGTTCAAAGAACATTAGTACGCGTAGCATAACGAGAAACAATCGAAAGATTCTCCAATGGTTTATAGATATTTTTTAATTTTTTATATTTATAATTTTAATGTTTTTACTTATATTTAATTTATTATGGTGTTTTTATATATTTTTTAATATTTTATGAATATTTAAATATTATTTAAATATTAATAGTTTTTATTTTTAGCTTAAAGATTAAATAAGTTATTGAACTTTTAATTACGCCCCTAAACTCGAGAAAAAATCAATTATGCCATCGAATTCGGTTAAAATAATCAATTCAGCCCCTTCTGCCACATCATCATCCCACGTGTACTGTCACGTCAGCACCGTTGACCACCACGTCAGCATCATGGACTGTCACGTCAGCACTATAACGGTCAACGTCGGTCAAAGGGTCAATTTGATCGATTTCATGGACTGGAGGGCCACATTGAGTGCACTTTTCGAAGAGGGGCGAAATTGTATTTTTGGGTTGAATTCAAGGGTAAAAGTACCCGTTTAGTCTTATTTATATGTATATTTATTTGTTTGTTTTATATATTTATAATATAATTATTAGTATTGATTTTATTCTATATCTAAAAAAGTAGAGTTATGTTACTTTTTGTTTTTATTTTTTATTTGAATTGAAAATGAGGAAACCAGTACATTAAGTGTCTTGCATGCGCAGATGCGTAGGACCTAAAGTATTCCGTGTGAGGATATCTATATGATCGAGCGGCGGGTCAGAAAATGTCAACAAAAAATCATCTAAAGGGCCATCAAGCTTAATTATGAAATCAACACACGTATTTACTTCGCGGCAAACATGCATGAAATCAATATCACATGCAGACGTTAAGAATGTCAGAATAAAACGGATCAGAGCGTAGGAACTAGAAAGTGACGACGAAGACGTCAATGCAACATCATCAGCATTATCATACTGCAGAATGAGTCTCTCAAACCCAAGACTTAAAGTTAATTCAAAACCTATCAAAATTGTCCAGAGTTCCGCTTGTAACACATCTACGATCTCAGCTCGTTTGGTGTAACCCAAGACAAAAGTACCTGTAGAATCGCGAAATAAACCCCCAACAAAACTATGACCGAGGACTGCGACACAGCACCGTTGATATTTAAACAAATCCAGGCTTGAAGGAGGTGCTTCCAAGCGTATGTAGAGAGGAGGAAGCAAGGTGGTGAAGTTGGAAGAATCATAAAGTTTAAACAAATAGAATTCTTATTGTTCACAAACATATTCTATTATATGTTTTTAAACATATTTGTGAATATATTTATTTAATATTTATAAAAACTAATTGAACATGTTCAAAAATATTAAAGGAATAAACATGATGTGAATGTACATTGCACAGATATATTATGTACTCCTGCTTGCTTAAATCAATTGAACGAGAGACGTGGGGGTCAATGGGTCATTTGTTTGTGGAATATAATTACAATTTACACCAGCACCAGGGGATTATGGAGGGAATTGTTATAAATATGTTTGGTGCCTTGAAACATGTGTGGGTGGGTCCTTGTTTGAGTGAGACGAATTTGTCCAATGAAGAAGGCGCCGATTGGTTGGGCTTAACCTGATATTTTGGTGGTCTTCGGTTCTGTTATGGTCAGAGTCCAACAAAGTAGATCAAAAATGTTTTTTTAAACACTATTTTTTTTTGAATAATATGTTAGTTTGTTGTGAATAAAATAAAGAAGAACAAGAATAAGAACAAGAAGAACAAAGAGATGAGAGAAAGAGGGAGATTTGTATTATTCTCAAAATATAGAATTATATACAATGCCTTCAATGAATCATCTATTTATAGGCATAAGAAGTACATAATACATTAAACTCTAATTCATAGAGATAATATTCCTAATAATAAATAAATCAAACTCCTTTGATAAAGTTCTAATCATGATAGACATCCACATAGATAAATATTCATAACACTCCCCCTTGGATGTCTATGAAGATAATGCGCCTCGTTAAAATCTTACTAAGATAAAAACCCAGTGGGAAAAAAAATTCTTTAGTGAAGGAAAAAGAGTACACACATCTTTGATACGCATAGCATGTTGCCTCATTAAAAACCTTACCAGGAAAACTCATTGGGACAAAACCTCTGTTAAGGGAAAAAGAGTACAACGCGTACTTACTCCCCCTCATGCAAACATCACAGAATATCTTTGAATCTTCATAATTTAATCTTGAATATCATTTTTCTAAAGATCGCGAGGGATGAAAACTTTGGAGTAATATATTCCATGATGTATCCACTTTCAAACTAAGATATACATCTTGCGTTATCTTCACACAAGATACCTTTTATCATATATTGTAAAAGTAAATCCACATATCTTTTGGATATGTTGGGTCAATAATCTTAGCCAAACACATTTTTTTGGCTTGCCTCGTGCATAACAATTATTTCTACGACATTTGAGGAGGCATCAACGAATGTTTGAAGATCTAAATGTAATGATCTTTGTATATTCATAGATATTTCTTGACCAACTAATATATAGTGCTTCAAGACCAAGAAAAGATATCATTATCTTTATTCACATCCAACAATCTTACAACTATTGGGATACTCAATAGATATGCTCTATTCATATTGAATTTTCTTTAAGATTCTTTCAGCTTATGTCTATTCATAGACAAAAGAAATATAAAAAAATGCTCGATCTTCAGGTCGAGATAAACTTGATGTCAAGATTCAAGTACTTGTATTGAAAGTACTTCATGAGTTTCCAATTTGAAGCTCTTTAGGAGTTCTAAAATTATCATAATGAATCTTGATCCAAACTCCTTTATAAAATACATAAGGAAATATGATCATTTCTTATAGTATTTTCTCAATTAGTATTCACTAAGGCGATTATACCAAATGCGCCAAAATATTCATGAGACATGTCTAAATAAATTTCCTCGGAAATTTCCAAATGCTTATAGCATTTTAGATCCTTCAAGGATAAATATGGATCCACAAATAATTAGACACATGTAAAATGTTCATAACTGCCAAAGTAATTGTATCCACCATGAAGTAATTAAAACTTTTCATAAATCATAGTTCAAGTCGTATTTACGACTACTTGTTTGTGCCTCACTTGCATTACACCTTTAGGTGTTTAGACTGCTGGTCCAAATACTTCTATTTTAGAAGTTCAAAGCGTCTTTCAACATTGACCAATTCAATATCTATACTTCTGGATATATTTTATACAAGATCCTCGATTTCTTTCTTTACTTCTATAGAAGTATTTTATGTAAAATTGTTTGTAAAATCGTTGTCGACAACTTTCCAATTTTTATAGTTCTATTCTCGTAATGACATAACTCATCGAGATCTCTTCAAGATTTCAATCTTTATTTCAGGTACCTGAAGCTCTTCAAGAGTTTTATTATTTGTTATGTCTTGGGTCTCTTTAGGAGCACCCGCCTCCAATATATGACCATCTCATATTACTTTCTATTTACGAGAATTTTGATAATTGGAACCATTTCAACTATCATGCTTCAGGCATGATTTACATTCTCTCGCTCTAACATGTAATTTAAACTTAGAGCATTTCAGCTGGTATATGAGACTTAATTACTCTCATTGGGTCAGTAAATATGTCTGGCAGTTGACATGTAATAACATGAATTATCTTATGAACTTCTAGTTCATATACGAGGATCTAGATAATGATAATTCATTTTCCTCTATCCAGCTGATTATTATCTCCCCTGATGTTGAGAAAAATCATGTCATAAATGATTCTCCAATTAATGTTTAAGAATTTAAACATAAAAGGAGACTCGTACTCAATATATATTCTCAACCCTTTTTATTTACCCATTTTGTGCGTTGTGGTGGAGCAATTCATATCGCACATTCAAAAATCATAAAATGGGAAATGTATGGTTTCTGACCAAAAACCAATCATAACAGAGAGTTTATTATAACTCGTTGGCTTGATGCGTATAAGTGTTGCTATATGGAAACACCATATAAATAATAACTCTTTTGTTCTCATAGTTTAGCTATTAAATAGGAGGCATCCAATTGAAATTTTGCTAAACTATATTTTTCATAATCAATAGGCTTTGTAACAACTGATATAGCCTAAAATATAAATCCACTAGCTTTTCAAGACGAATAGTCTAACTGTATAATCTGAATATTTTTAGAATCAATCTCACAAACTTCTGGTTGTAAGTCGATAAAACAATGTAGATGCATCTACTAAAATCATATAAAACTTTCCACATTTGTGGATATATGGGCCCATATTTCGTTCAGATATGCAAGACATACAGTCTCAACTTCAATACAAGAACTTTAAGTTCTAATTCTTTTGGTAAGTGGGATCATCTATATCCTTTGAGAAATAACAACACAAGAACTTCAGGTTCTTTTAGTAAGTGGAATTTAATCAATTCCTTTAAGCAACACAAGAACTTCACGTTCTTTAATAAGTGAAATTTAATCCATTCCTTTGAGAATAAGCACCACAAGAACTACAAGTTCTTTTAATACGTGTGCATGTAAATCTCAATAATTTCTGCACCATTGATCAGGATGGTCTAACCGATCATGCCAACTATATATATGTGTGTATATATCTCTGAATTTGTAAACTCCTTGTTTATCATAACATGTAATTCAATCTCACTCGTACATATCTAGTACGACCATCAAAATTGTTCCTTTAAATAAGAATATATTTAGCTCTTTCGGAGCTTTCAATTGAAATTATCTTTTGGTAGTAATATGTAGCTCTTCTAGAGCTTTCAACTGACTTTTTGGCTACCAAAACTTATATCAATATTGGCTTATTTCAAATGCCAATTGATAACATATGTTATCTATAATTCCCAAAGGGATAGTTTGCGAACTCATATTGCTCTCTTTATGACTTTAACGAGTATAACGCACTGTGAATATGGAATAAAGTTCCATTTGACAATAACATATTTGCTCAACCAGAGCCTTTTGTGATATTAGTACTTCCGGATATAGTACTCACATTATTCCCTTGCATTTTAATCGAGAAATGCATAATTGTGCACCTTTCAAAATGTGCTTTGTTTCATTTACTTCAGGTAATGAAAATATGTACTTTGTATCATTCACTTCGAGGAATGAAAAATATAAAATATAGCACATCATATCAAGTCGATTATCTATCAGAGATAAACTTTCAAGTGCTCTTCCGGAGTATTGATATTTTAGTACTTTGAGAAATACTACTCATATTTCCCCTTGCATTTAAATGGGAAAATATTTCTTATGCTTAAGTACAATATGAGTACTTGCATTATCTGCTAGGCATAAATAGCCACAATTCATTGTATATTTTATTCCAGAAGTAATCATATTCTTCAAATAATAAATTAACATAAAACGTAAATAAATAATATGTAAAATAAATAAAGATAAAGCAAACTAACATAAATAAATAATAAATAAAACGAATTAACATTAAAAAAACAAAATAAATAAAAAAAACAATTATTCCTGTTAGAGGTTATAAGGGAAATAAAATAAATGGTAAATTATTCCCTTCAAGGGTTATGAGAAAATTAACAATATCCAATTGAGTTGGACCAATAGCGCCATAATTATTTTCGCTATAAACAAATTTTGTTTATATTTTATTTCATTTATCATTCATGATTATGGATAAAGTACATAATACTTTGGCGTTTGACAAGTACGAAACCAATGGTTTATAACATCACATTGGTAAAAGGATTTCACTTCCTTAGAATGATCTTTATCACTCTTGTCATCCTTATAACTTCGCTACCAGCGGGTAGAAGTATTCTTAAAATGACTATATTTTTCATGTGTATATTCATAGCCTCGACCACGACCACAACTTTTAATGTGATTTTTTATTTCTTCTATAATATAATCTCACATTCACTTCAGGGAATGGAGTAGAGCCAGTGGGCCTTTAAAACCTTTTTCACATATCCTTATCACAGAGAACAAAGATTTAATCCTCGTACGTGGCATTGTTAAACATGTCCACAAGGTCCTTTAAAAACCTCCTTTGAGACCAGTAGCCTCGCAGAACGGGATGTCCAGCCAATTATACTTGGATTATATCGAAATTATGTCTCTAATTGAATAATGATTTACTATGTTTGCATTCACTTTAGGGAATGAAACAGATCCAATAATTGCATGGAATAAACATCATGCTTGCATTCACTTCAGGGAATGCCCCATCATTGATAATTGCATGGAATAAACATCATGCTTGCATTCACTTCAAGGAATGCCCCATCATTGATAATCGCATGGAATAAACATCATGCTTTGCATTCACTTCAAGGAATGCCTCCCATAAAACTTTTTCGATCAAGAAGAATTTTCGTAACTTGAAATTGGGAGAAGTCTATGGTCGAGTTTTTCGACAAAAAATAAAAATTGCTTTCGAGCAAATATAGACTTTATAACAATCTTTTTATAGATTGAAATTCACCATGATTTATCGCACATTAAAATCATAATTTAAAGAATAAAAAAATAAAGGGTAAACTATCTGTTTGACCACCAATCTATTGGGAAAGTTTTAAAACGACCACCATAGAAAAAAACGCGTCATTTCACTACCCAAACTATTAAAATGGGATCAATTTGGCCACCTGCCGTTAAGTGTCTAACGGAAGGTGACGTGGCAGCTAAAAAATTAAAGGTATAATCACACATTTGGTCCTTACTATTTACACATTCTTTCAATTTAGTCCTAATTTTAATTTAATAAATTAAATTAATTATTTCATTATGTGGTGACACGTGTCACTATATTATTGGAGGGATTTAATTATTTATATTTAATTAAATAATGTATTTTCATCCTCCAATCAAGTGGTGACACGTGTCACCACTTGATTAAAGGAAGAAAAGTAAAATATTCACAAACACGTTTAAGGGGTGTCTAACCTGCGTCTTGCAGCAGGTAAGGGTGTTAGCTTACCACCAGGCCATATGCAATATTATGTTACGATTCTTGTCCTTCCCTGGGTTTTTATTGTCTTCATCTTCATCATCTCAGTATTCAACATTTTCTGGGACTAAGCATCCTCTGAAATTCTATAATTAAGTTTCTGAAGCGGGTTTCGTCTCAGGCGTATGATATGAGGAGGCATTTGCAGCAAACTTTTGATAGTAGCAGTTATGATGTTAAAAGCTCTGCAAATTTTGATGCATTTTTCCCACCCTCTTTAGCTTATCTTGTTTGCTTCTTCAAGTTTTTACAACTTGGAAATGGTAACTTTAGGCTTTAGGCAAAGCTTGTTATTTCTAGTGGATGATCGTTGTCCTGTTGTTTTCCTTTCAAAAATTAACCAATCATGATGATGCTAGCATCATCTAGAGATCCTTGTTATTTCATAGACTTGTATTCATATACGGATATGTATTTGATATGTATTTGGTTTTGGGCAATTAGTGTTGGAGGCAAATCCATGGAGAGATCCTTCGAAACCAGTATACGTACTAACTCACAAGGAAAACCAGTTGTGCACAATGAAGACTAGAAGAAACCGCAGGTCTAATTTAATTTCAAAACCCCGGCATAATCTTTTCTTGAATTATTCTCATGGATTCTTTTCTTCTAACAGTGAAGTCGAAACGAAACTTGGGTTATTGTTTTCTAAAGGAGCAAAGCGGAGTTCTAGACGTGGTAGCAAAACTGAACAGCCTAGATCCGGTACTAAGTTTGATATGCTGGTGGAGGATGTTAGGGAAGGAGTACTTGTAAGTGTCGATTTATTCTTTTTTTCAATCATAATGTATTGCTGTTGGTGTTTTGTTATTCCGGACTCATCTCCGGCTATTAAGTTGAAGCATGAAATACAGGTATTCGAAGATGAGAATGAAGCTGCAAAATATTGCGACTTAATGCATGGGGGAGGGAAAGGATGTGAAGGTGTTGCAGAGATTGAAGCCTCATCGGTGTTGAATACTGAGATGATGAAGAGGGCGGAGAACACTGATTGGAAAAAGATATATAAGGAATTTGGTGTTTTAAAGCACAAAATTGTGCATGGTGCAGTGGCTTAGCCACTGCTTCTGCACCTACACCACCCAGGTTCGATTCCCCTGGATGGCATTTGTGCTAAACTTTGTTTTTCTCCTCTAAATAGGTGGTGACACGTATCACCACCTGATTGGAGGAGGAAAATAATTTATTAATCAAATATAAATAATTAAATTCCTCTAATAAGGTGTTGACACGTGTCACCACCTAATTAATTTATTTTATTAGTTTAAAATTAGGACTAAATTGAAAAAATGTGTAAATAGTAAGGACCAAATGTGTGATTATACCTTTAATTTTTTAACTGCCACGTCACCTTCCGTTAGACACTTAACGGCCGGTGGTCAAATTGATCACATTTTAATAGTTTGGGTAGTCAAATGACGCGTTTTTTTTCTATGGTGGTCATTTTAAAACTTTCCCAATAGATTGGTGGTCAAACAGATAGTTTACCCAAAAATAAAATAAGAATTTACCGATATTAGTTTTCCTCTCGAGGAAAATGGAGACGTAACAAATGACCAAAACATATTCTCATAATGTCGTGTCTCTTTCCAAGTCATTTAAATACATGTAAAACTCAATACATGGTTAAAATATCAATATCATCAAATAAAATATTATAAACACATATTGATCTTAATACAAAGTTTAACCATTGTGTCAAAAATAAACATATATGAAACCATAATAATAAGATCTATTTGTATTGGCTGAATTGAATATATCAGAAATCAGAGGATCTATGTCATAATTCTCTTTTAAAAAAAACTAAACCAACAAATGTGTTTCATTAATGTACAGATTTTTGTTACAAAAAAAAAACCCTTAAACCTAGAGTACGTATTTTAATGAATTTATATGAAAGACTACCATAGTTCTACGTACATAACTTTGTTATTCATGATTATAAAGTATAGTCAGTAAATCGAACAGGCTTTACATGCACCATCATCAAACTTCATGAATTTACAAATATACAAACACAAATAATAATAATTAAGTATGAAAAGCATAAGCAGTTGAGTACCAAAAATGAAAACCCACAAATACTTTCGCTTAACAAACCTTAATCGATTCCATCGTTCCCTGCTTTAAAAGCCGAGGAGGCAGGTAAGGAAAACAGCGCGACATTATCGACTTTTTCCGCTAATTAACCCTTTTAGGAACAAGAGAAAACACACATAATTTATACCAAACGCAACCTCTTCGTCTCTGTCGATTCATCTTTTGGTTTGTGAGAAGTCACAAATTTATCTCTTTCCAATGTTCGAATAAAATCAAACATACTTCCAAAATTTTCAAAAAAATTAAAACAAAGTTAAAATATAAAGAGAAAGACAATCGGTAACTAAAAAAAATAAGGAAAAAAAACTTATCTTTGGTTTATTCTATAATCGAATTATTCCCGGTAACTTCTTTTGAATTATAACGATGAAAACCTCAGTTGATTAGAGTCTCGTGCTGATAACGTGTTGTGAATAAAATAAAGAAGAACAAGAAGAACAAAGAGATGAGAGAAAGAGGGAGATTTGTATTATTCTCAAAATATAGAATTATATACAATGCCTTCAATGAATCATCTATTTATAGGCATAAGAAGTACATAATACATTAAACTCTAATTCATAGAGATAATATTCCTAATAATAAATAAATCAAACTCCTTTGATAAAGTTCTAATCATGATAGACATCCACATAGATAAATATTCATAACATAGCTGAATTTATTAAAAAATAAAACAGAGAAATATTTCAAACAAAATAAAAATGTAGTATAAAAATAATAAAATAAAGTAAAACTAAAAAATTAGAAGAAAAAAATTATACCAGCAAAACGCATCCAGTGAGCTACAACGACAAAGATGAGATGAAACACTAAAAAAAGGAAGCAAGAAACAAAATTCATTGTCTCTATCCAACTACACACATCAAAGTAGGATTGGTGAGCGAAACCAACAATCTTGCAGGTTGCTTCGCAAAACAGATCTAACTGCATAAACAAACAAACCACAAAAAAAAATTAACTACTAAAGACCACGGAACAAATAAAAATCAGAGTCTAGTGTCGTGAGAAAACTATCCACGAACGTAAATTTACCATAAATGTGGGCGAAAATATGTGAAACGTGCCACAAAGTGTGCCATAAAAGCCTAATGAGTAGAAGAGGGGTCATTAATTCCACATGGGAAAAGAAAAGAGAGGTCTTAAGATATATAAACGGTGGTCCTACACATCTTATCAGACATGTCTTTTGGGAAGAGGGTAATGGCTCTGTGACAAGTGGTATTGGAGCGACCCTTTGATTGTCCAATTTCACATCGAGCGCCCATGAGTAGGGTAGGTAGGATGGACAATCATACAACTGGCCAATCACGAGAGTGAAAGCTCGTGATGAAGGCGTCACGAAGTTGAATAAGGAGAAAGACGAGATCATTAGTGTCACATAAAAAAAGTGAAAGCATGTGATGAAGGCGTCACGAAGTTAACCCCGATCAATAAAATAATTAAAACATTAAATATGAATGAAAATTATATTATGACACATTTTTTGTTTATTAATGTACAAACGTTAATCAGCCGATCACAAGTGTGATGTCATAGTGGTGTAAATGAGCCGAAATTTGAGTTGAATTTGAACTTGAATAGTTTTTAACGAGTATAAATAATCTAACCAAGTCTGACTCGGCTTGTTAAGAACTCGAGCTGAGTTTGAGCTCGAGTCGAGTTCAATCGAGTCGAGTGTTAATCGAGCTTTGACTGAGTCAAACTCGAGTAGCTCGCTATATGTCTCGTCTCATTTAATGCCCTATTAGAAAAAAAAAACTTTGATACACAAGTTGTGTATACAAGCTTGTTAATTTTAAGGTATAAGGTGTTAGTTTAGGTTTAGAAGTTTAAGTTGTTGGATTTAGAATTTAGGGTTTATATTTCAAGTTTTAGGACTTATGTTTTATGGTTTTATGTTTAGGAAATTAGATTTTAAATTTTAAAAATTAAAAAAAATTAGTATATTACATTTTCAAGTAGCTCGTGAGCATTTGGAGTCAGGTATTGAGTAGCTCGACTCGGCTCGTTAAAAATTCGAAGCGAGTTCGAGCTCAAGTCGAGTCCAATCGAGTCTAGTGTTGACCGAATCGAACTCGAATAACTTGCGATCTGTCTCGTCTCATTTACAACTCTATTGATGTATTGATAAAAATATTATTTTTATTTTAATTAATACTAATAAAACTTTTTTGATATCAAGCTGTGTAAACTAAAATTACACAATCTTGTTAAATTTAAGGTTTATGGCGTTAATATAGGAAGAAATTATGTTGTAGAGTTTAAAATTTAAAATCCCAAATTTAAATTTAAGGCTTAAAACATGTTTTAGTACTTTAGGTTTAGAAATTTAAGTTTTAAATTAAAAAAATATAGTATAATATTTTTTATATAAACCTTGTCTATCAAAATATAACCGTAATATTAAATCTCAAATTTAGTCTTTAGTTCAAAATTTTAATCTTAAACAATTCTATCATTTCCCTTTCTATTTCTCTTATATAAAAAGCTAACCATTACATGTGAAACACGGCAAGAAATTTTTATAATTTACTTTTTCTTAAATACAAAATGATAAAATGTTTAACTTCATTACTACACTTTCTTTTCTTCAATGTTCATTAAATTATCCATATCCTCAGTGGCGAACGGTAATATATCAGGGGGGATCAACCCAAGTTTTTTAAAAAATTAACATTTGACCTCTTAAAATTTAATTTTTTTAATATTCTCATAATATTAAAAAATATTTTTAATTATGTTTTTCCTCCATTTTTTTTTAAATTAGCATTTATAATGGAGTGAAAGAAATCTATATCTGGTGAGAGCTGCTGCTTGAGTAAACATGGAGTGAGAAAGAGTGTGCACCAAAGCCATTAGCTTTGCTTGTCGTCTGTCCAGTCCATTATTAGAGCTCCACAACCCAAAAAACAAAGCACTAGCAACCACTGCAGCAGCAGCAGCAGTGAAGAAATTGATGATGCTCTGCTCTGCTCTCAGCCTTGAATGAAACATGGCGGTGGTTTGGCTTTTCTACCAACTTTGAATGCTGAATGAAAGCGCTAACTCTCACACTCACAGGCGCTGTCAATCTCCTCTTTTATACGGCTAAGCCCCCATCAACTGTTTTTCAAATTTCATAGAAAAAAAGAGGGTAGGAACAAGAATGAACAAGGGTTCTTCTTTCTTTCTTTCTTTCTTTCTACTTTAGCCTCTCTGCAACTTTTGATAACGTTCACTTTATAAAGAAATTCAAACCACCATGTTTTCTTCCCTCACGGGAATACTCTTTTTAATGCTCTCTTTCCCCTTCTTTTGTGTAAAAATTTCACCTTTTCCCCCATTTCTTTTTCACTTGCAGGAAGGATTGTACCTGTTGACAAGTTGGTAGGTTGAGAAAGAAGCTTTACTGGACAAGTAGTTGAAGAGCTTTGGGGAGATAGGTGAGCTCTCTTCATTATGGATGGTTATGAAGCAACTAGAATGGTGCTCTCCAGAATCCAAAGCTTAGAACCAGAAAATGCGTCCAGAATCATGGGTCTATTGCTTATTCAAGATCACGGCGACAAGGAGATGATTCGTTTGGCTTTTGGTCCCGAAGCTTTACTTCACTCGGTGATTCTCAAGGCAAAGAAGGTGCTTGGTCTTCCCACCAACTCTTTTTCTACACCTTCAACTTTTCTTGCAAACAATCCAAACAATGTTACTATTCAAAGGCAAAGCTCATGTTCTTCCAGGCTCCTAGGGAGCAGTGGAGTCAATCTTCCATTTCTCTCCATGCATGATGAGTTGATCAGTCCAAGTATCCATGGAAATGGAGAAGCCACTGGTATGGTTGATGAATTTCAACTTCAAGACCAACCATCTTTTCTCAACGACAGCTCTCAAAATCATGACTTGTTCTACCCGCAAGCAGCTGACTTGTCCTCGAATTCACCAGCCGATGTTTGTGGTAACACTGACTCCATGGGGTTCCCCTCATACTGGGGAAGCAGCTCTTGTCACAGGAGTGATATTTTAGGAGCTGATGACCCGGCTTCAGGGCTTTGGTGGAGACCCTGCTTGTATTTTGCAAGAGGGGACTGTAAAAATGGGAATAATTGCAGATTTATCCATGGTGGGGTTGGGGAGACTGGTTCAGTTGTTGCTGGTGCTTAAGGTGACAACACCATTGTTGGGTCACCTAACAAGACTGAGTTGATAGACCAGTGCCATGAGTTACTTGGATCTAAATCAGCTCGGCAACAAAGGTTAACTGATGCTTCTCACCTCATGGGTTCTCCTCCTTTTCCTTACTCCCCAAAGTGCATGAATTTAGTTCTTCAACAGCAACACCAAAATGATACTCAGAGGTACTTAAGTGACTAGTCTCACCCTGTGCTTAATCCTTTGGTGTATACAGCTAAGTTAAAATGTTTCATTTTTGGTTCAAACCATAGGGCTTCAGCAGCTGCTGCTTTGATGATGGGTGATGATATGAACAAGTTCAACCGTTCCAGGCTTGAAAGGAACTGGTTTTCAATAAAGGGTGAAGCAGGGATGGTTAACCCGGCATCAAGGCAAATCTACTTGACTTTCCCAGCTGATAGCACTTTCAGAGAGGAGGATGTGTCAAATTATTTCAGGTTTTTTGTTATATGCCGTACTTCATTAGGTTGTAAAAATGCACTTAATTGCTTAAACTATATTGGATTTTGATTTCTTCATATAGTATTTATGGACCTGTTCAAGATGTGAGGATACCATATCAGCAAAAGAGGATGTTTGGTTTTGTTACTTTTGTTTATCCTGAGACCGTGAAGATGATTTTGGCTAAAGGGAACCCTCATTTCGTTTGCGATGCTCGAGTTTTGGCGAAGCCTTACAAGGAGAAAGGGAAAATACCAGACAAGTATAGGCAATCTATCTTAAACATATCTAAGAATCTATATTTTTCAATGACTTGCCTACTTGATCTTTTAATGCTATTTGTTGTCTTGCAGGAAGCAACAAATGGAAAGAGGAGAGTTCTCTCCTTGTGGAACCCCTACTGGCCTTGATTCCAAAGAACCGTTTGACCTTCAGCTTGGTAAGCTGAAGCCAAAGAACCCATTGATGATCCACATTTGTTTTCTTTGTTTATTATATATCATGCCTGAGAATATGCTTCTGCAATTAGGAGCAAGGATGTTTTACAATACCCAAAACATGTTATGGAGGAGGAAATTGGAGGAGCAAAATGATTTGCAGCACGCCCTTGAGCTTCAGAATAGAAGGTTGATGGGTCTGCAACTCCTCCATGTTAAGAAGCATCAACATCAGGGAGGATTTTCTTGGGGAAGTCCCATTCCATCGCCTGCTCGGTCACCGACCCTTTACGGCCGGTCTCTTGTACTTCCTCAATTTCAGAGCAATCAAGAAGCTCCACAAGGTACCCTCCATTCAGTTACTGCAATCGCTCCGAATCTAGTACAATCATCTGCTTATTTCATATGAACATCTTTTTACACTGGAATGAGTAACAGATTCACAATCCTCTGTGGCAGAGAATTGTTCTAGTCCAATGCCGGTTATATTGGTCACTGCTTCCGAGAAACAAACAACCAGTACTGCTAGTTCTGCTGGTAAAGAATCGGTCGGAACTGAAGAGAATGCTAGTGATAAGGAGAGCCCTCATTGTGAAGAAGGTGATCTACCAGAAAGGTAATCATGCAGTTCATTTGTATGATCTTTATGGTTTGATATCCACTCCAGGGGTTGTAAAATATAGCATATTCCGTAACCAATAGCAGCGTGGAGCACAACCTTCCGGATAGTCCTTTTGCGTCTCCTGCGAAACCCTCCGGGTGTAACTCGGCTTTCCCCAATGCCCTTATAGAGAAGGATGGTTCAGGCTCAGCTTCTTCCGCTAACAATAACTGGATTCCTTCAACCTTACTTCCTGCAAATAATGCATTAGACATGGCATCCATAAACTCCTTCAACTGCCAAATTCCCAGGTAAGGTCATTTATTAGTCGGTGAACTACGCTTTTCGGTTTAATAACACTATCATTATTCATTACATTTATAAACAGAATTATGAGGTTGGAAATACAATAGATGAAAATGATTTGTTCATCTCAATTCAGGTTCTCGTCCGGACATGGGACCATCGGTATGTATGCAGGCACTGACGGCCCGACTTGCCCCATTGGAATTTAGCTTCCCATGCTTCGGTAAACCGATAGCTTCAGATCCTTTTAACATTCCATATGTAGGAATGGAAATTGTGTTTTCTTTGGTTAATGAGGTTTACTTCACTTTCAGGAAGACAACCAACCAACACAAAACAAAATCACATCAGAGATCTATAGAGAGAACCGTCCACATCAACCGAAATCGACATCATCTTCGAAGATTATATTACTTATTACATAAAAGGCTGTAAAGGAAATGAGTCAGTCATTGCCTTTCTCATGTAACCTCTTGTTTCAGTAGTTTGAGTTTGGACCACAGATAAAAAAAAACCTTAAAAGCCAGCCTAGAAGATTTAAGTAAAAGAAAGGATCACACTGTGAAATGTGCAAGTAATTGTAATTTCTGCCCCATTCCTCCTTTTTCTAGCATTGATGGATTCCCTGCAAGAAACAAAGCAAAACCCAAAGCTAGTTTATTTGGATAAATCAAAAACCCCATTCCTGTATAGCTTTCAGTATATAAGCAGGGAAACATCCAAAGGCAGAAACGGTAAATGCAAAGTGTAAATGTATGCCCCTTTCAGATCAAAGTGTTTTGTTTACCTTTTGTATTCTTCTGCTGTCACTTTAGCAAGTTGCTAAAGAAAGACATAATAAGATCATTGTAATAGGGGTACAAGAAATTGTCTTTATGTTCTGCAAAAAGCAAAAGCAAGGAGTTGGGTTTAGAATTTATAGAGATTGGCCATTGATTGGGGAGGAACAGGAACAGGAACAAGAAGGGCCAAACGACACATGATGCTGGTGGCCGACAACAGAAGTGGGACCAAACAATGGGGTCCTTGATACCAACAGCAATGGCAGTGCCACCATGTGACCGAGACTGAGCGATCACTCATAGATCTTGTAATGAATAAAGAAACGGGAGATGCGAATGTGAAGCCAAACCAATGACAAAAGTGCACGGTTGCCTTGCATTGTCCACTGTGGGGGAATCTTTTGGGCTTTGTGTGGCTTTTGGCTTGCTTTCTGCCATTGTTGCAGTAAAAGTTTTCTTTATTTTTTCTTTGTCAGCGTTTACTGCGGCCTTCCTTGGTGTCTGTAATCTAAGGTAACGAAAGTTAAATAATGATACTAAAATAAGCCGGAAAAAGATACCATGCGGGCATGAGGCAACTAAGCAAGCAAGTGGTAAAGGGGTAAGAAAAGGCAAGAATGGGGCTACAAGATGACATGAAAATACATTAAAAAGAAAGGAAATTGGGGCTACAAGATGCTAATAATAGAATTGAACATTTTTTTTGTTGTGGTCCAAGTTTCTACAATATTCATATCTGTACGATTCCTAATTGAGTGTAAACGGCCTTTCGTATTTTGATGCAAGAAGGATCTGGAATGACCGTAGGCTTTGCGTCAACCACGTTCCGTTCCCTTTCAATAGTAGGAAACTCGTGTTTGTGTACCTTAAGGACGGTCGATAGCCGATATACATCATCTACATATTGTACGTGATCAACATTGACAGATGAACACGCGGCAATAACATGGACACAGATATTAGTGCCGGAAAGAATTCACAATCACACAAACATTGTCCATCAGCTCAGTGTTTAGGTGTCTTAAAAACAACTATCTCGTCCCAATCTTAATCTTGACCTTACAGTAATGGATTCTAATACAAAATGCTAGAATACAAAGTAAGATTCTGCAACAAACTTATTTAATGGAAAGCCAAAAAGTCACGCACATGAAATCCAGTGCTGTGGCAATGCTAGTCATTTCCACAAGTTTGTCAAGTTGTCCTAAAAACCTAAAGTTAATTTAAACAATTAGCCACTTTCACCAATTAATACTACAACAGGACACTATGAACCCACTACATGACTCCAGCAGTCGGCCAAACTAGAGAATCCGAGCATGGCCAAAAGATTGCTTATATTTATACAAATCAAAATCCTCAAAATATCCATCTCCTTTCAGCTTGTATGAACTATAAAGCAATACTTCTAGGAATAAATAAACTATTACTCATTTTCAGGTCCCCTGGGATGTGCAACAGCGTGTCTGCTTACGAATAGCTTGCCGATATCTTCAGTGACCACATTACTCCTGCCAACAATTGAGCCATGAATCATTAACAGCAAATTTTCTCCAACATAAATGAAGGGCATACAACACTATCAATCCAAGCAGCCATGACATGAGTGATTTGGCAAGAAAGTCGAGATGTTAAACACCGCGTTCACAGTTCTTTAGCCTTTAGGTCATATATGACAGGGAGTTCTCAAGCACATTGGATGCTTGTTAATGGTATCAGCCACTAGGAAATGAAGCAATTTGTGGGGTGAAAAGAACAGAAAGAAAATAGTTGGCTTGTCAAGCATAGAAAGAAACTTTTGTCTCAATTTGAAAAGCACATTGTTTTGCTTTGTGGCATAAGAACAAAGCTGTAAGATTTTAAATTCTTGTGATTAAGACCTTAACACAAACAGAAATCCATATTTGGCTTGAGGAGTCATATTTAATTTATCATATAATCAACACGATTATATATTCGAAATCTGTGAAAACGTGAATTTCAAATTCACTACCACATAGGTGTCCAACAAATCAATGGATATCAGACATAGTTATAAATGTTTAATCTAAATATATCTTTTGAAAATCAAAGTTCTGAAATGCTAATAATAATACTCTTTTTCCACTGGTGCTGTAAGACTTTAAAAAAGACTTTTTTTTTCCTGATAGCAAAGTAAAATAACTTCATTGTAATATGCAATATATATATTCCATTGAGATGGAAAAGTTCCACGAAGCAAAGGTTACTGTCAACTCAGATTGTTCAAAGTAAAGATGAAATTGTTTCATAGCTAAACTCTTCAGAAATGGCCCAAGTCAATTCAGCAGAATTTTTCATGTTTTGGGGTTAAATTTGATCTTTTCTTCATCTTCCAGGGGTTGAAATTTATAACCTAAATCATAAATGCTACCAAAATTTAAGCAGATTATGCATTAAATAAAATTTCAATTGATTCTTCTAAACAATAATTTTAACAAAAAAAAAAACACTTTGAAATCGTAGAGAGGAAACAAACTAAAAGGGAAGCATTTAAATACCTTCCTCTGAGCTGAGGGGGAACAAGGGTTACACCTCCGGCATCTAGAACGTTCTTGGAATGAGGGAAGGTAGCTCTTGGAAGCTTAACCCTCGGTAACCGTGGCGAACAATTGCTGGAGCCCGACCCCGTCATTCCTTTCGAGTCTCGCTTACGCGACATATTGTCCAACATCGCCGCCGCTACCACAGATGCGTGGTCGTTACCGCTCGTTAATGGAACAGTAGGAGAGTTCAAAAGCATCGAAGCATCCGGGAGTTTCTCTAGGGTTTCTGGCTTTTGATCCGCCGACGATCCAGATTCTCTGAGAATTAAATTTAACGACTTTCAATAGTTTTGACAAAATAAAAATGACATATTTGAAAAATAAATTAGTGTAAAGCTTGCTCACAAGGTTTTAGGCGGGAAAGGTGGTCGCTGTGGTTTTGGAGCTGGTGGTGGCTCATGGCGGCGTTGTTGTGGTGGTTCATGTTCGGAGTCTGAAACGTCGTCGTCCGAGGAGGATGCATAGTCTACCAGAGACATTCTCTTTGCCAAAAACTCGCGCTGGAACAAGACTGCCCCTAAAAGTCCAAAACGCAGCACTTTCGAGCTTCGGCGATTAAGAACTTAAAGCTTCTATCATACGACGTCGTCGTATCCCATCCATTGGCTTTTAGCTACTGCTGTGAGTTTATCGATCATTAATTTTAATCTTAAATGAGACCGTCTCACTCTTGATTTTCCCTTAATTATTGAACTCTACTTTGCACATTAACTTGGTCCTAATAGTAAGATAGTGTAAAATCTAAAAAAGTAATTTTATTTATTTATTTCACTTCATCATTTTTAGAAGGGCCACGGTTTATTTGTAATCTAGTCGTTTTCTCTTTTTTCTTTCTTAAATCTTTACTGTTTTTAATTTAATTTTTTAGTTTGTGGTCGGCCACCAGTCTATTATTTTTTTTCTTTTATATTTTAATAAAATTTTTTATTTTTGTGACATATATTTCTTCTGTCTTTATGACACGTTTTTTTTTAAATTTTTTGTGGTTCGTTTCATCTATTATTATGATATGATTTTAGTATACCTTATCGATTGGTTGGTGCTCGTACAAAGATCTTCACAATGCTAATCTCTTATTATGATTGTGTCGGCGGTCTTAGAAAGATGGATCTTCAGTTTGTTGATGGTTGGTTGTCGATGTAATTAGACATGAGAGCGGAGCAATATGCATGATAGCTTGGTTCGTTCACCACTCTTTTATTTCACACCGTAAAGCGTCTCGTTTGGATAGAGACAAAAAAATTAAGAAGGCTTTTGGATTTTGGTATGCTAATCTCGATAGAAGTGTCTGTTTTTCTTTGCACTATTGTAAGAAATTTTTAGTTGACTTGTCTTTTTTTCTTTTATTTTTTTTTGATGCATTGCATTGTATTATTATCTTTCATGGTAATTAATAAAATTCAAATGTCATTGTTCTAAAAAAAGGGCCACGGTTCAATTGGTCCTTTTATAGTAATGCCCTCGTGACAAACCATTATTGTCGGACATCTTTTATGACTACTTTAAACATCAATGATCTCATTTCATCGTCCTTTATTACTTTATTGATTTAAATTTTTTTTCAAATCTCTTTAAAACTTATAAAATTAGTTAAAAAATTATTATTTGAGGGTTTAGGACCTTTCTCGAATTTAGGATAAATGTACATTGAAAAATTTCTTTCCAGAATACAAACAACGTGCCAAACAATGTAATGTTTTGATTATGATATCGTCTAGTAACCGGTTTGTAATGTTGTGTTGACTGACAAACCCAAGTTCAGACCGGAAGAAAATTATGGAGATCTGTCCAGCTGCAGCTGCTGTTAGATTTAAGCCCAAGAACACATCTCCTTGGGCCTTGGAAGACCATTTGTGACATGCCGAATTGGACAAGTTTTAGAGTTTCTCATAAATCATTAGCAGTTAATTAACATATGATATGATTGCCCCTTTTCAAGCCTATACATTGTACTTACAATATTTGAGAGGCATTCACTTACTATATGCAGCTAAAACATTTACCTACATGCTGCACTCTATTTCTCTACATGTTATTGTGACTGTGAGTAAGGTATTGCCTTTTGAAATATTCTTTGGCCAGGAGCAAGCATTGCCAAGGGATCGTAACTCGATTTTCTCCGCGCGAAAACTTCCCATCGTGACCCGAAATGAGCTTTCCACTCTCTCTGCGTCGAATACTGCGGCAGGTATTGCTTTACGCCGAGGCGAGCTATCTCGCAGAATTCCAAAATTCTTTTGTTCTGAATTAGTATGTGGTCTAAGCCATCAGTTCCTGTTGAAGAAGGTACTGCAGAAGAAAGGAATGCCACTAAATAGAAAACATCTTCTTCTGGTATTACAACTGAGGTTCTATTGTCCCACCTGTAAGCAACATTAAGTCATTGATTAACACTATGATCAATCAAAGAAACTCATTTGAATTTTGTGAAGAAAAGGAGAGTTTACTTCGATTTATTAACCGGGTACACGAGAATGGGGCCATTGCTTGTATCAGTAAGTATATTGCCAAAGACATGTTGAGCAAATATTTGGATTTTACTTCTTGGGATGAGAAGATTAAGCCATGGATGTGGAACTTCCCATAAGCCTTTCGACCTTAGTTTGATCTCAGAAATGTGAACTCGGTCGAGAAACTCGATGTAGGGAACATCTGATAGAAAAAGTGTTGATGGAACATGGTTTAACTGGGATAATGAACTCTTGATTTCCTGCATAGTGAAAACAGACATATAAGTGCTTCCATTGGATGTGAATTAGGAAATTCAATTGATGATTGGAAGAGTGTCTCACCCGATTTACGCCAACCGTCTCGTCTCGGTTGAAGTACTTTGCCAATTCTAGGCAGAAGAGAGTTCTTCCATCTGACTTGAATTTGCTGGCTTGAACTGGATCTTGTGGATTGAATGAGGATCTCCATTTATTTAACAGACCTGTTCTGTTTATTATTACAAATCCTTCAATGTAATCGAATGTACTTTCTCCGGATGTTAACTTCTCTTGGTCCTTGGCAAATGTGGCAAAATCTGTGTACAACACTCTAATCCACTTCACCTGTTAATGAAGGCAAGGAGAATAGTCACACCAAGTTTAATTTTCAACTAAACTAAGACCTTGTAGTTTAATGCTTTCCGTTTTTACCATCTCCGGTGCCGGTTCCAGTGATATTCGAGCCCGTGTTATGATACCAAACTGACCGAGTCCTCCCAGAACGCCGTAAAAGAGATCACTGTTCTGTTTCTCTGAGCAGTTCACCACTTCTCCTTTCCCTGCATTCAATTGCTATATCATTGATGCTGAACTTTGCTACTTGCTAGTCCTTAAATTTCACTTGAACAAACCTGTAACAACTTCCAGTTGGTGAACATTACTGATCTGTGGTCCGTGCCGAAAGGCCTGTCCGCTGATCCCGGCATTCGACAGCGTTCCACCAACCGTTAAATGCAGGTAATCTGTCCAAGATTTCGGTGCCAGCCCATGTTTAAGGCCTTGACGCAGGATGTTTATCCACAACTCGCCACCGGAGACATCGACATAGGGGAAGTTCCCGGTGTGGAACTGCATTTCAAGACCCTGGAGTGATCCCATGTTTATGACAACACCACCAGGCGCTTGTGCTTGGCCGTGGAGTGAATGACCATGGCCTCTAGCTGCAACCGTGAGCTCTGAACCAGGACCCATCTGCCAAACATGCTTCACCGTGGTGGCAACATCCGGGACCGACTTGGGGTGCAGAACAGCCAAAGGAAGGAAGCTGTATCTATTGCCGAAATCTTTAGCTGCGTGGTGAACGTGTTCGAAGTCGAAATGACCCTCGATGGGAAGTGTTTTTAGTGAAGAAAGAAGGCTGGGAAAGCAGAGGTTGATTTTAATGGTCATGCAGCTAAGGAATAAGATCATAAAGCTTCTCAAGAAAAGCATGTTCCCTTGCCTAGTAAAGCTAACAACTGCGAATCTCATATCTTAAAAAAAAAACTCTTTTTCGTCGATGTGGGAATTGAAGGATTTGAAGATTTGGGTGGCCGAGTCAACTTATATCTTCAGTTTCTAGAGTTCGAATCCGTATGGGGACTGCCTTCTTAGGTGGGAGAGTTTTAGAATTTTCTTTCAGTTCAACTTTCCATGGAAACAAAAGATTTTCGCAAATCTTGGTCAAAAAACCATACAATAAACGCGATACGATCGAAAATACACGCACGAAAATTAAAACCGTGACAATGACATTAGTGTGTGTATGATCGGATTTGGGGTAGGGTAGATTGGCACGTGAAATTCAGGTGGTTTATATGTGTGCTTTATGGTTGAAGGTCATATGATTGGTCACGTTGGGACCTCTTTGTAGAGGATGAAGGAGGGGATGACAGCTTAGTTAGGGGGGACATGCATAAAGCCTCATTCTTTATTTTTATAGATATTTTATTACAATCTTTCGGCAATCTGTTGTTAGTTGTTACTAATTGTGTCTCAAGACTTGCCCCGGAATCCAACGACTCCACAACTTTAACTTTTTTGTTTTTATCAAAGGATAACTTTCAACTTATTACCGTGTTGATATGACTTAGGAATGGGACTAGATTTGGCTTACACCGCGTAATAATTGGTTGTATTTGTTTATAAATATTCTTAATCTTTTAACGATACGTATACATTATGTAAACATAGCAGTTTGAACTCATGTCTCATAAAATAAATATCATCCGTTTTTTTATTGAGATACTTGTTGGTAATCTATATACAATTTGATATGTTAAAGTGATTGTTGATAATTTATAAACAAAGAAAATGTAATCAAAGTAAAACCCAATAATGAATGAGTCATACACACAAAAATATTTAATATGATTCGGTTATTTATGTTTACAAATTACATTCATATATTGTAGGAATTTTTATTATAAATTTAGAGATCATAAATGAGTGTTTTTATGTGTTTAGTTAGACGGAAATAGAGAAATTCCGGTGATTACAAATAGATAAAATAATTTAAACTCAAGTCTCTTAGAATGAACATCATTCACTTTATCATTAGAACTACTTGCCGGATTTGAATATTTTTACATTTATGTTTACCTCCCTACTAAGTTCACAATTCACATGTTTTATTTTTTATAAGAAAAACAAAAATTTTAATTTTTACTACGTAGGATTTGTATTGTTCATTGTCTATTTCTTTTGAATTTAATAAATTTCGGCATTGTTTTAAGATAATACCAGATAATTTTTTTTATTTAAAAAGAAAGCCAAACAAAGAGATTCAAGCATGAAAATATTTATAACCAATAATAACAAACTAAAAAAGAAAAAGATAAATAACTCTCTTTTTTTCTTGAAAAAGAATTTTAGTCATGACATTAAATGATATTTTCATCGTTGCTCAGATGGATAAGCATAGGCTCAATTGAACGACAAAAAGTCAAAGAGTTGTCAACACACAAGATATAAAGTGAAAACCTTAGACGCTTGATGCGAAACCAACAGTCTTGTAGGCTACTTCGCTGAGTAGATCTGAATGCATCGACAAAGAATCACAATAGATGATTAAACTACTGAACGACCACTGACAATCTCACATTAAAACCGAACGTTGTAAGAAATCTACACGAACACAAATCTAACGCAATGGTAGACGAATAACATGCCATAAGACAGATACGAGCCACAAGGCAAGGAAAAAGCATAAAAAACAAAAAATAAGCGCAACAATATGAAAAATGGACGGGTTAGGAATCAAACTCATGGAGCAAAGTACGATTAATAATGAAAAATGGATGGGGTTGAGTCCAAATGAATTAAATTGGGGGTGTAGATAGACATGTATCCCAATTATTATTAATAATATATATATATATATATATATATATATATATATATATTTTAGAGTTAATTACACCACACGTCCTCAAATTATAACCCTCGTACTAAATTGATTTTTAAAATTTTGAATGTTTTATTTCATCCCAAACTATGACTATCATTCTAAATTGGTTCTAAACTTTTGAACATTCAAATTTTATCTCTAAATTATCAATATATTATATATGCTAATTATATTTCACGCTAATAAAAATAATGTTGAGTGGATCGAAAGATCAATATGAACCAAGAGAGGGTGAATTGGAATTTTAAGGTTTGTGTGGTGGAAATTGCAAATTAAAAAAATTGACAAGGAATTTTAGAGTGGTTCAAGTTCCAAATGAACTCTACATCCACTACCTTAGCTTCACTAAGGATTTGCAACAATTCCACTAATTGCTCTTCCCATTTTCCAGGCTAAGGAGACAACCCTTACAATTTTCGA
The DNA here is from genome assembly GCA_958450335.1 of Hibiscus tridactylites. Taxonomy (NCBI): domain Eukaryota; kingdom Viridiplantae; phylum Streptophyta; class Magnoliopsida; order Malvales; family Malvaceae; genus Hibiscus; species Hibiscus tridactylites. Next base: position 65,977,777 of record OY288290.1, on the reverse strand, counting down.
TTAAATTTTCTACCCAAAATTTAACCCAATCCTCACACAAAGGTAACAAAGAATTTGATGGCTAAGATAGTATCTCTCAATACAACTTGTAGCCCAATTACAAGCACTCAACCCAATTGAAAAAGATAAGAATAAAAATTTCAATTGAGGTTTCTAGACAATATGGGATTTTAGCACAAATGCTTGGATTTGATGTATGGATATTTGCTTTAGGATCAATAGTTGTTGCTGGAGCTTTTAGAGGTCCCTTTTATACCTTCTCATTGATTTGTAGCCGTTGTGGTTGTTGCATTCATCAATAGAGCCGTTGGAGATGTTATCTCACCTCCATAAATGCAGTCTGCAACAACCCGTTTCGGAACGTGGGGTACCTGTTTCGAAACGGACCAAAATAGAAAGAGCCGTTGGGGTGCATTTAAGAGCCCGTTTCGAAACGTTTTAAAGCCGTTTCGAAACACTTTTGCCACTATCAAGGGTCGTTTCGAAACAGCTTGTGCCCGTTTCGAAACACCCTAACGGTTTCCAATAAGTCAGTTAAAAACATTGTAACGGTCATATTTTCAAATCTAAATGAAGAACAGTTTCGAAACGCTTAGACTCGTTTCGAAACAATTTTGCTACTGTCAAGGGTCGTTTCGAAACTGATTGAGCCCGTTTCGAAACACCCTATTGATCTTTGAAAATTCAATTAAAAAATAGTACAACGGTTATAGTTTTCAAATCAAAATGAAGAACAGTTTCGAAACGTTTGGCCTCCTTTTGATACGGGTTCATGTGTTCTAAAGCCGTTTCGATACGCGTTTCGGAACATGGCTTGACAGTGATGAAATCGTTTCGAAACGCCTTAGGCCGTTTCAAAACAGGGACTTGAAAATCACTGTTTCGGCTTTAAACACTTAGAAAAATATTTGAAAGCTTTGTTTTTAACTTTGGCATAATCTTAAAATCATATGGGGATGTTTGAGGACTTAAAAATTCGTTTTGACATTTTCAATTTAGTCCTTAGGTTTTTACTTATATCAAAATTAAAATATTGGTTTCACAATCTCCCCTTTTTGATATAACAAAACCAAAGTTAGAATTTTTAAGAGTTTTGAAAATTTTGAACATATTCTAACTCCCCTTAATTTAAGATATGTTTTTAAAGTTTTAAAAAAAATTTAACTTTAAAATTCAAGTTTTAAAACTTAAAAACACTTTAAACATTTAAAAACGAATTTTTGTTTTTGGCTCTTAAATTTATTCTCCCCTTTTTTGTTAGATAAAAAAGAATAAATAAGGCTCATAGAGAAGACAAATGATTAGTACCAATAAGCATTGACTAATAAGCAACAATAATATTAATTCATAAAATTAAAATATCCAAAGCATAAATCAACATTAAGTTCAAAATAAAATCCCAAACAAAATCAAAAGCATAGGTTCCTAAAACATAATGAAACATAAAGATGCAAACTTAAACCTAAAATGCATAGGTAATATAATATGATATGATATGAGTCATAGGCCTCGTCATCATCATTCGAAGTCTCAAGAGATAGAGAAGGACAAATCCAAGTTCGAGTGGGAAGTCTCAAGAGATAGGAGGCGATCCTCGACACCTTGCAAGCGAGTGTTGATAGCACCAAAACCTGAAGCTATGTTAGTATCCATAGCATTGAACCGTTCGGTAATGAGAGCCATAAGAGCTTCATTGTTGCCAACTTGAGCTTGAGGTCCAACGGGAGGAGGAGGAGGAGGAGGAGGAGGTGCTTCTCTATCAACACGTTCCCAAACATTGTTCACATAATGAAAACCGAACTTGCGAAGAGAGGACTCACCAATCTTGGACTTGCGAGGTTCCGGGGAGTCGTAGGTGCAATCAAGACCAATCGTGCTAAAGATGTAGCTTAAGATCGTGCCATAAGTAAAGGATTTCAAGCCATCGGTGTCAATAAGCTTAACATTATTGACCATCTCGGAAAATATGATCTTAGCAACATTAGGGCGCTCACCTCTACGGAAACATTCAAGCCAAAAGTGATTAACTTGACGGATATGAGAGTATTTACCTCCGGAAGGACGAAGGAACCATGATACCATCAAGTGAAGAAAACGATCGTGCACATCCAAGGAAAGTGTCAGACCGGTGAAAGTACCAAAGTGACGTTCATCCTCAATTCTTTCATCTTTAAGGGAAAAAGTGGACTCCAAGAGAGCAATATCAACAACAAACTTTTTACCCAACATAAAAGATTCAATCCCTACAACTTCGGTATTGGTTTCATCATTAAGAAGACGAGCATTAGAGTAAAAGATGAGTACCATATGTTTGTAACGAATTTCTGGGATGCTCAACAAAGGAAGAAGATTCCATTCGCTCAAACGCTCGAGGTAGCGGAAAAGGAATCTCTCGGAGTTAAGGAATTCGAGATCAATGACGCACTCACGACGAACTTCGAAATCTTTGACATATATGAAACGAGCTCGCATCTCGGTAGTTCGAAGGGATTTTTGAAAAAGCTGAGCGAGATTCGGACGTATACTCGACTCACCGGTTTGAACGGACTTACGCTTTTTGTTAGCTTGATCTGACATCCTAAAAACATTAAGCAAGCATGTTTTTAAAAATTAAGTGTATGCATAGATTTTTAAATTCAATCCAATAAAAAATCCCACTTAGGTTTTAAAAAAATTAAAACAAAGAAAAAATAAAAAAAATAGTAAAAGAAAATACGACTGAAAAATTTTATATTCGAATAAAAAATTTAAGATTTTGAATTTTTTTTACAAGATATGGAAAAACTAATCATGAAAACATATAATTTATACAAAAATAAAATTTTCTAACCTAAGATTCGAACATAAATTGAAAGAAAAAGAAAAGGAGGAAAAATACCTTAGTTTGGGATTTTGGATGAATGGATGAAAATCCTTGCACAATGTTGATGAAACTTGCTTAGACTTGAGTTTTAGAGAAAAACCCCTCAAGATTTGGTGAAAAACAAAGAGATTTAGAGAGTTTTTATAGGGAGAAAGTTGGTTTAGGGTTTTTAAGAGTTTGATGTGAAAGTGGATTTTAACATTAAAAGCCCTAAATAAAGCTATCCGCGATACCATTTCGGAACGGTCTGGACCGTTGCGAAACGCGAGCACAAAGGTTGACCGTTTTGAGACTTTCAGCTGACCGTTTCGATACCGTGTTGACTGTATCGGAGCCCCGTTGTAAGGTTTATGTAACGTAGAAAGGTGGTGAGTGCAGCTAGGTTTGTATGTGCTGCACCACACAGGATTGTTTCACTGAGAGTTGGTTATGGTCTGTTAGGATTGTTAGAGACTTTTAACTGATTCCTTCAGTGTACTCGTTTGTATATAAGAGCTGGCTCTCATTTGAGAGTATTACAATTGAAGATTAATAAAATGCTGAGAGTACCGACTCTCTTTTCCTTTATTTTCAGTTTCTTCTTCTTCCTTCTCTAAGATTCGTTCATGGTATCAGTCGCCGTTCTTTCCTGGAGAGCTGTTTCTTGTGCGGTTGCTTTCTCGCTTCTTTGAATTTCAGCTGATTTCTCGTTGGTCGTTGTTCTTATTTCGCAAGCATTCCTGTCTGGTATGTGTCTCTTTGTTTTTCCGACTTGGATAGTGATTGTACTGCGATCTTCGAGTTTTCTCTGGATTCTTTGATCGAGTTTTGCTTCAACTTGGATCTATTTCTTGGAGGTTTGTTTTGATTGCTAGAATTTTTACTCGTGGTTGATTCTTTTGTGATAGAGTAAAATAGTGATCCTTGTCAAATCTCTTAAGGTCTTGAGTTGAATCTCAGTGTTTTTGTTTAGAATCACTGAGATATCGCACGTTGTTGTTTCCTTTCTCTTGTTCTGCGAGAATTCTTTTCTGTGTAGTTTGGATCAGTCGATATGGTTCAGGAGTCTGACGCGAATCCTTCTCGATCTGGTGATGATCGTTCTGGTGATGTTCGATCTGGAGACTCTTCTAATTCTTTGGTTGTGCAACATATTCCCAAACATGATGTGGTGAAGTTAACTGAAGCGACCTATGTTCTGTGGAAGCATCAGGTAACTCTAATAATTGATGGATATGGCCTTATGGATTTCATTTCTGATGAGTTTGAATTGCCTTCTCAATATATACAAAATGCATCTGGTGTGCGTGTGGAGAATCCTCTTTTTCTGGCATATCGTAGGCAGGACAAGTTACTTGCGTCCTGGTTGATATCTTCTGTAAGCACTGAAGTCCTTCCAAATCTTACAAGTTGTCATACTACGAAAGCTATTTGGAACACTGCTACTCGTTTATTTTCTGCTCGTTCCACTGCTAAAATATCTGCATTACGCCATAGCTTGCATACACAGAAGAAACTTGGTCTCACTGTCAATGAATATCTTGCAAAGATTCATTTGATCTGTGACAATCTAGGTGCTGCTGGGTGTGTTGTCACTGAGCAGGAACATGTTAGTGTTGTTCTTGCTGGGCTCTCGATGGAGTTTGAGTCAGTGATTGCCATTGCTTCACGTGAGGTCGTTAGTCTTGAGAGTCTAACTGACATGCTATTGGATTGTGAAGCCTGGCAAAAGATGTTCATGCAAGAACATTTACCTATGCATGCTAACATGGCTTTTCATAGTCCGCGTGTCTCTAGTTTTCATCATGGCATGCAGGTTAATGTGGCTACTTCAGCTAATGCTCCTGAGGTTAATGATGCTGTTGCCACGTCTTATTTACCTGAGAATCACTTGGTGTCACGAGGGTTTCAGCCTGGTTTTCGGGGACGTGGGCGTGGTAGGAATAACTTCAACAAGCCTCAGTGTCAGCTTTGTGGTAAGTTTGGTCACACGGTTCTGAAGTGCTATCGTCGATTTGATCAAAGCTATCATGGGCCAGTTTCTTCTCCTGGTGAGGCTCGAAATGATGGTTCTTCCTCGTATACATCTGAGAATGGCTCAGGGAGCTATCACCATTCAGCTGATGTGAATGCATCTGTTGCTCCTGTTCAAGTGTTTCATCACCAACTCAACACTGGAGTCGTGTCACCTCGTTCTACATTTGTTTCCTCACCTCAGTCGCGTGTTGTTTCTCCAACTGTGGGTTGTACTCCCAATGTTTCTTCTTATCCTGGTGGTTCTGGTTCATCTGGTGGGTCTCAAGTCAATAGTTTTTTGGGTGATGTCTCCTCTAGTCACAATGGTGCAGCTCCATCGTTGGGTTCTCATGTGAACTCCTCGTATTTTTCTACTGGCTCGACTTTGCCTGCTTCCACTGAGGGTGTTTGGTACCCAGATTCGGGTGCTACTCACCATATTACACATGATCAGTCTCATGTTCAGTCTAGTGCTCCATATACAGGTGAGAATTGTCTTCTTATGGGTGATGGTTCCACTGTTTCGATCTCTCATGTAGGGCATGGTTCTCTTCCTGTGTCTGGTAGGTCGTTAGTTTTACGTGATATTTTGCATGTGCCTAACATTCAGAAGAATCTTTTGTCTGTGTCTCAGCTTGTGCGGGACAATAATGTTATTTTTGTGTTTCATGCTAATGGTTGCTTGATTAAGGATTCTCAGACTCAGAGGGTTCTGCTCGAAGGGAGGCTCACGCCTGAGGGCTTGTATGAGATGGTCTCTCCTGCTGGTGTTGTGGATCATTTGCCTACGTTGTCTGCCAACTTGTCTTGTGCTTCTTCTGCAGTTGCTGTCTTGCCTGTTGATTCTTCATCGAATAATGTTGCTTCTTCTACTGTCAATACTATGGGGTTGTGGCATAACCGTCTTGGGCATCCAGCTAGTGGTGTGCTCAAGTCAGTTTTGAATAAGTGTAGTGTTGTTTGTATTGATAATAAGGTTTCTAATGTGTGCTCTGCTTGTTTACAAGGGAAGGCTCACAAACTTCCGTTTTCTCTTTCTAATACTCAGTATTCGTTTCCTTTTGAATTGGTTGTCTCTGATCTCTGAGGTCCTGCCCCAGCTGCTTCTGAAGGGTTTCTTTACTATGTATCGTTTATTGATATGTATAGTCGTCATACCTGGGTCTACTTGCTCAAACGCAAGTCTGAAGTAGTTCAGTGTTTTTTCAATTTTCACAAACTGGTCGAGGTGCAATTTGGTATGCAGGTTAAAGCTTTTCAAACTGATGGTGGTACGGAGTATTTGCCATTGAAGAACTGGTTTCTTACTCATGGAGTTCAACACCGTATTACTTGTCCGTACACCTCTGAGCAGAACGGTGTTGCTGAGAGGAAGCATCAGCACGTTGTTGAGATGGGTCTTACACTTCTAGCCCATGCTAGCTTACCCCTAAAGTTCTGGAGCTTTGCCTTTGTTACAGCCATCTTTATTATCAATCGACTTCCCACTGAAGTCTTGCAAGGTACTTCTCCGTATGAGAAGCTTTTTCAGAAGCAACCTGATTATGCATGGTTTCGCGTATTTGGGTGTGCGTGTTACCCACTTTTGCGTCCATACAATGCCCATAAGTTGGATTTCCGGTCACGCCCTTGTGTTTTCTTGGGCTACAGCTCTAGTCACAAGGGTTACAAGTGTCGTGATCACACATGTCGTGTTTTTGTTTCAAGACATGTTGTTTTTTATGAACACGTGTTTCCTTTTTCCATGGTTGTTGACTCGTCTAGTTCTAGTGACTCTTCTTGCTTGGTTCAACAGATGTTTCCTTTGGTGATTGATAAAAACTTGCCTTCCTCTTCGGTGTTCTCTTCTCCTACTGAACTTCCTGTTTCTTCTCGAGTGTCCATTTTGGATTTGCCTACTTCTTCTCCAGTGGCTTGTGCTAATACTGGTTCTCCACCAGCTGAGGTGCTTTCTCCTGATGTTCAGGATGCTTCTTTGTCTGGTGTTGCTGAAGTGTCTCCTCCTGGTGTTCAGGGTGGTTTTACTTCTCTTCCTGCTGATGATGGTTTTCCTTTGGATAATGCGGAGCCTACATGTGATGACATAGTTCATACTGATGCAGTCGTGTCACCTTCTGCTGCGGATGCAGTGCTGGCATCTCCAACTGAAGATCTCCTGTTGGATTCTCATGCACCTAGTACTGCTGTTCCTGTTTTGTTTCCTGAAGGAACTGTTTCTGATCATGGGTTTCGTGTTGATGAGGTAGCTGGTCCTCCCTGTGTTGAGTCAGTTGCTGGGAGTAGGCTATGTTCTACGAGTCATGTTCCTGACTTGGGTGTGGTTTCCATTGATTCAGTACCTACTTCCACTGTGACCAATGATCATCCTATGATCACTCGTGGAAAGGCAGGTATTCGTAAGCCAAAAGTGTTTCATGTTAATACGGTCTCTCCTGATGATGAACCACGAACCATTCGTGAAGCTATGAAATCTCCTCATTGGAAGGCTGCTGCTCAAGATGAATACGATGCTCTCATTCGCAACAACACATGGACCCTGGTTCCTTTACCTAGCAATAGGAGTGCTGTGAGTTGCAAGTGGATTTTTAAGGTTAAACGGCATCCTGATGGTACAGTGGCTCGTTACAAAGCTCGCTTGGTGGCTCGTGGGTATCTTCAAGAACCTGGTGTTGACTTCACTGAGGTTTTTAGTCCGGTTGTTAAGCCTGTTACCATTCGAACTATTTTATCGTTGGCTGTTTCACGTGGATGGCCGTTGCGTCAAGTTGATATAAACAACGCGTTTCTCAATGGTGCGTTGCTTGAAGAAGTCTACATGTCCCAACCACCGGGTTATGAACAATTTTCTTCCTCTGGAGACAAGCTTGTGTGCAAGCTTAACAAGGCCATTTATGGGCTCAAACAGGCTCCTCGGGCCTGGTTTGAGACCCTCAAGAAGTTCTTGTTGTCAACAGGGTTCGTGGGCAGCAAATCGGATCCTTCTTTGTTTGTCTATTCTTCTGGTGGTGAGTATGTTTATCTTCTCGTCTATGTCGACGATATTATTCTCACTGGGGGAGATGCAGATGCTGTTAATACTGTTGTTCGACAGTTGCATGCTACCTTTTCTCTTAAGGACCTTGGTTCTCTTCGATATTTTTTAGGCATTGAAGTTCGCTATGCTTTAGATGGAAGCTTGCTTATCAATCAAAAGAAGTATATCTTAGATTTGTTAGAAAAGTGTGGTTATGAGCAAGCAAATAGTCTTCCTACTCCTATGACTACAACTTGCAAGTTATCTTTGAACGATGGTTGTCCTCTTGCGAATGTCACTGAATTCAGGAGTGTGGTTGGTGCGTTGCAATACATTGTTCTTACGCGTCCAGAGATTGCCTTTGCTGTCAACAAGGTGTGTCAGTTTATGCAGGCACCCACTGATGTGAATTTGCAGGCAGTCAAACGCATATTGCGATACTTGCAGGGGACTGTTGACTTTGGCTTAAAGTTTTCTCCTCATGATAATCTTGGTATTACTGGTTTTGCTGATGCCAATTGGGCCACGGACAGCGGTGATAGGCGTTCTACGTCTGGATTCTGTGTTTTCTTTGGAGGGAATCCAGTTTCCTGGGGGTCTCGCAAACAGCAGGTTGTGTCTCGTTCGACTGCGGAAGCTGAATATCGTAGTGTTGCTTGCGCTGCTGCGGAAATCATGTGGCTTCAATCCTTGCTTGGTGAGCTTCATGTTTCCTTTGATGGTGTTCCTGTTTTGTGGTGCGACAACACGAGTGCTGTTGCTGTATCTGCAAATCCGGTGCTTCACTCAAAGTTTAAGCACGTTGAATTGGATTTGTTCTTCGTTCGGGAACAAGTTGCAGCTGGTCGTCTTCATGTCAATAAGATACCTGCTTATGAACAAGTCGCAGATGTGTTTACCAAACCACTTTCTGCTCCTTCGTTTTTTCGACATCGACTCAAGCTTGCAGTGCTTCCGTTTTCTCAGATTGATGAGTCTGCTGCGTCTTCTTCCTCACTGTAAGTTTTGTTATCTTTGTTTGTTTTGTGTATCTGTTTGTTATTTTTCTTTTCTGCAGGTTTCAGAAGTTTGAATTGCATGGGGAATGTAAGGTTTATGTAACGTAGAAAGGTGGTGAGTGCAGCTAGGTTTGTATGTGCTGCACCACATAGGATTGTTTCACTGAGAGTTGGTTATGGTCTGTTAGGATTGTTAGAGACTTTTAACTGATTCCTTCAGTGTACTCGTTTGTATATAAGAGCTGGCTCTCATTTGAGAGTATTACAGTTGAAGATTAATAAAATGCTGAGAGTACCGACTCTCTTTTCCTCTCTCGTTGACCGGTATCGAAACACGTTTCGATACACCCCTTGGCAGTAGCAAAAACGTTTCGAAACCCTTTGGAGGCGTTTTGAAACGCCCTTCTCTCAGACATGAATTTATGGTATCCGTATCGAAACAGGTTCACCCGTTTCGATACACCTGGGCCTGAAAGTGCAGATGAGGCTCTAAAATTGCAGAAAAATGATTTTTTCTTAGGCCTAACATACATAAATGACATGAATGAGCAGGCAAAACATATGCAAACATAAACATACTCCCTCTAGCTATAAGCATGGATGAAATTAGGAGTCTAAACACATAAACATGGCATTTCACAAGATCAAGCAAATTTAAGCACAAAAGAGGTCCTAAAAGGTCAAGATAGGCTAGTTAGACCTAACTCTCTCCTAAGGGACCAAAAACGCTCTTTGTCTAAAGGTTTTGTAAATATATCCGCTAATTGATTTAAGGTGTCTACATACTCTATAACCACATCTTCCTTAAGGACATGATCTCTAATGAAATGATGCCTTATTTCTATGTGTTTGGTTCAAGAGTGTTGGATGAGATTTTTTGTTAGACATATTGCACTAGTGTTGTCACATTTTAGGGGTATGGTTTCAACTTTAATTCCATAATCTAAGAGTTGTTGCTTCATCCAAAGGACTTGAACACAACAACTCCCTAAGGATATGTACTCGACTTCGGTGGTAGATAAGGCTACACTATTTTGTTTCTTAGAGAACCAATATATGAGCATACTACCTAGGAATTGACAAGTTCCTGAAGTACATTTCCTATCGATTTTTTAACCCCCATAATTCGCATCCGAATAAGCATGAAGGTTGAAGGTAGAGTCTCTAGGCCACCAAAGACCTAACCAAGGAGTATCTCTAAGGTACCTAAAGATTCTCTTAACGGCTATAAGGTGAGACTCTCTAGGACTAGCTTGAAACCTAGCACACAAGCAAACACTAAACAAGATATCCGGTCTACTTGCGGTAAGGTAAAGCAATGATCCAATCATAGAACGGTAAAGCTTAGAGTCAACACACTTACCTCCTTCATCTTTGTCAAGCTTTGTAGATGAGCTCATAGGTGTGGCTTGAGGCTTTGCATTCTCCAAGCCAAACTTCTTGAGCATATCCTTTATGTACTTTGCTTGATTGATGAAGGTGTCATCATTCCTTTGCTTGATTTGGAGTCCCAAAAAGAATGAGAGCTCCCCCATCATGCTCATCTCGAATTCACCTTGCATTAACTTAGCAAACTCTTGACAATGACATTCATTAGTAGAACCAAAAATAATATCATCAACATAAATTTGAACTACTAAGATGTCATTTTTATACATTTTTATAAAAGTGTAGTGTCCACCTTACCTTTTTCAAATCCTTTTTCAATTAAAAAGTTTGAAAGTCTTTCATACCAAGCTTTAGGAGCTTGTTTTAAACCATAAAGAGCTTTGGTGGGTTTGAAAACATGATTTGGAAATTTTGAGTCTTCAAAACCCGGTGGTTGTTCCACATACACTTCTTCATTTATAAAACCATTTAAAAATGCGCTTTTAACATCCATTTGAAAAGCTTGAAATTATGATAACATGCATATGCAAGCAACATCCTAATGGCTTCCATTCTAGCTACGGGTGCATAGGTTTCATCAAAATCTATTCCCTCTTCTTGAGTGTAATCTTGTGCTACTAGTCTAGCTTTATTTCTTACAATGTTACCACTCTCATCTAGCTTGTTCCTAAAGACCCATTTAGTTCCAATGGTAGATTGATTACTAGGCCTATCAACTAATGCCCAAACGTTACTTCTCTCAAATTGATTTTAACTCTTCTTGCATAGCCATAATCCAAAAGTCATCTTTCAATGCTTCTTTAATATTCTTAGGCTCTATGCATGAGATAAATGCAACATGATTCATTAATCTAAGAGAAGATCAAGTGGTTACCCCTTTGGATGGATCACCCAAGATTTCACCATCTTTGACATAGTTGAACTCCCTTGGGTAGCTCACTTCCTTTTCCTCAAGAGCCAAGTCCTTCAAGGCTTCAAGAGGTGGGTCTTGTGTGTCCTCTTCTTTTGTTGGAATCTCATCCTCCTTTGAAGTTTGTCCTCCATCAAATGCATTTATGATTCCTACATCATCATCATCACAAAAATCTTTCCTTGGAAGGAGGTTATCATCAAATACAACATGAATAGATTCTTCTACTACTAAAGTTCTTTTGTTAAATACTCGATAGGCTTTAGAGGTTAAAGAGTAACCTATAAAAATGGCTTCATCACTTTTTGCATCAAATTTACCTAAGTTGTATTTTCCATTATTTAAAACAAAACACTTGCAACCAAAAGGGTGAAAATAGCTAATGTTAGGCTTTTTAGATTTTAAAATCTCATAAGATGTTTTCTTTAAAATTGGCCTAATCATTACTCGATTTACAATATAGCAAGCGGTGTTTGTGGCTTCCGCCCAAAAATATTTAGGTAAATTGTTTTCACAAAGAATTGTTCTAGCCATTTCTTGCAAAGTTCTATTTTTCCTCTCAACTACCCCATTTTGTTGAGGAGTTCGAGGAGCCGAAAAATTATGGCTAATACCATTTTCATTTAAAAAATCTTCAAACCCTAAATTTTGAAACTCGGTTCCATGATCACTTCTAATATGTGAAATTTTAAGTTCAAGATCATTTGGGTTAGTTTTGAAAATGTGATAAATTTTTCCAAAGCCTCATCTTTAGTACTTAAAAATAGAACCCAAGTAAATCTAGAAAAATCATCAACAAGTACAAAAGCATAAGACTTACCACCCAAGCTCATAGTCCTAATTGGCCCAAATAAATCCATATGGATAAGTTGTAAACATCTACTAGTAGAAACATCATTAATGGATTTAAAGGAAGACTTATGTTGTTTACCCTTAGAGCATGCATCACAAATTTTATCATTTGAAAATTTTATCTTGGGTAAACCTCTAACTAGATTAAGGGAGACTAGTTTTTCTAAAACACTTATGTTAGCATGTCCTAGTTTCCTATGCCACAACCAAGCATCATTTTCATTTTGCGCAACTAAGCATGCATGAGATGTATGAATGTCATCTAGATGCACCATGTATATGTTCCCTATGCGATGACCTATGAGCATAATATTATTAGATTTAATGTCTACAATTTTGCATCTATTTTTATCAAATAAAACATTAAATCCTTTATCACACAATTGACTTATGCTCAATAAATTGTGTTTAAGACCATCGACATACAAGACTTTTTCAATGAGAATAGTAGAGTGATTACCTATTGAGCCAATACCTTTAATGTGGCCTTTGGAGTTGTCACCAAATGTCACTACTCCTCCACTTTTTGGCTTTAGATCCATGAATCTACTCTTATCTTCGGTCATATGTCTTGAGCATCCACTATCAAGGTACCATGAGTTTTGACTTTGTGCTTTGGCCTTGTAGCAATGCTCCCCCTACAAACAAAGATATTAAGCTTTTGTTTTTGGTACCCAAATCATTTTGGGTCCATGAGTGTTAGCTCCCAAGACCTTGGTTCCCTTAGGAATCCAAGATGACATAGCAATAATATTATTAGATTTTACAAGTTTCTTAGGAGCCCATACACTTTTAATTCTTTTAGCTCTACTATGTCTAGGAAAGCTACCTTGTTTGTAGTAGTTTGTCTTTTTCTTAGGTTGGTTTGTTCTTGAGGATTCACCTATTTCATGCTTGACACTACCAACATTTCTAAAAGACTTTTTGAGCTCATTTAGCTCATCCAACACCTTTTGGTGTTCACTATTACATTGAGACAAAAGATTATTAAGGTCAACATTTTCATCTTGAAAGAATTTTAGTTCATCTTTTAACCCTAATATATTTTTTCTCAAATTTTGAATTAGCTTGAGTGAGTGAGTCATTTTTCTCATTTAGTTCCAAAATAATTTTCTTATTTCTAATGACTGACTCTTTATATTTCTCAACTAATTCATCATAGACCTCTTGTAACTTATCATATGCATCATTCAATTCATCATATGTAAAATCTAAAGTTGATGAGTTAGAGGTTACCATGGAGGAATCTTCCTCAAGAGCAATGAGGCAAAGGTTAGCCACTTCTTGTTCGTCATCCTCCGATGACTCCTCATCACTCCAAGTAGGAGGCTTGGCTTTGAGCTTCTTCTTCTTCTCAAAGCCCTTCTTCTTGAGTTGAGGGCACTCCAAACGTATGTGGCCGGGTTGTTTGCACTCAAAGCAAATGATTTGATCCCTTGCTTCTTCTTTGTTCTTGCTTTTGAAGTCCATTTTTCTTTGGATTTTTCTTCCCCGATTGGACCTCATAAAGCGTGAGAATCGTTTGGCTATCATAGCCAATTCTTCTAGCTCATCCTCCTCACTAGAAGAGCTCTCTTCATGTAGTGAAGCTTTGAGAGCTATTCCCATCTTCTTCTTCTTCTCAACCTCTAGCTTTTCTACTCTTTTCTCTTCTTTCTTCTTCTCTTCTTCCCTTCCTTGCTTCATAATCTCATAAGTAAGGAGAGAACCCACAAGCTCATCAAGCTTTAAAGTCTTCAAGTTTTTAGCTTCAATGATGGCAGTTCTCTTCCCATCCCAAGATTCGGGAAGTGAATAGAGTAGCTTCCGGACAAGCTTGTCTTCCGGTATGGTCTCTCCAAAACCTTTGAGCCCATTGACTATAGTGGAGAACCGATCAAACATTTTGGACACCGTCTCATCGGGCTCCATCTTGAAATTTTCATAACTAAGATTGAGAATTCCAATCTTAGTTTCTTTAACATCGTTGGTTCCCTCATAGGTAGTCTCAAGAGTGTCCCACACTTCTTTGGCACTCTCAATGGATGACACTTTAGAATAGATGTCCGGGCCGAATGAACAAAAGAGCATGTGGAGAGCTTTGTCATTTACTTGAATCTTTTTCCTTTCTTCTTCACTCATCTCCACCTTTTTCTTCAAGACCATCTTGCTTCAATGGAATGTAAGGGCCATCTTCAATGACATCCCACACTAAGTAGTCATTTGACTTGATGAAGAGACGCATTCTATTCTTCCAAAAAGAATAGTTATCACCATTGAAGAAGAGAGGCTTTATAGTGGATTGAGACTCATACATGCCCGAACCGGAGGTTGAAGCCATCTCTTGATATATGATGATCACACTCTTCCAAGGAACTCCTCTTGTGGTTGTTAATCCTCAAAGAGGTAGGCTCTGATACTAATTGTTGAGTGGATCGAAAGATCGATATGAACCAAGAGGGAGTGAATTGGAATTTTAAGGTTTGTGGGGTGGAAATTGCAAATTAAAAAGATTGACAAGGAATTTTAGAGTGGTTCAAGTTCCAAATGAACTCTACATCCACTACCTTAGCTTCACTAAGGATTTGCAACAATTCCATTAATTGCTCTTCCCCTTTTCTAGGCTAAGGAGGCAACCCTTACAATTTTCAGTTAAATTTTCTACCCAAAATTTAACCCAATCCTCACACAAAGGTAACAAAGAATTTGATGGCTAAGATAGTATCTCTCAATACAATTTGTAGCCCAATTACAAGCACTCAACCCAATTGAAAAAGATAAGAATGAAAATTACAATTAGAGTTTCTAGACAATATGGGATTTTAGCACAAATGCTTGGATTTGATGTATGGATATTTGCTTTAGGATCAATAGTTGTTGTTGGAGCTTTTAGAGGTCCATTTTATACCTTCTCATTGATTTCTAGCTGTTGTGGTTGTTGCATTCATCAATAGAGTCGTTGGGGATGTTATCTCACCTCCATAAATGCAGTCTGCAACAACCCGTTTCGGAACGCGGGGTACCTGTTTCGAAACAGACCAAAATAGAAAGAGCCGTTGGGGTGCATTTAAGAGCCCTTTTCGAAACGTTTTAAAGCCGTTTCGAAACACTTTTGCCACTGTCAAGGGTCGTTTCGAAACAGCTTGTGCCCGTTTCGAAACACCCTAACGGTTTCCAATAAGTCAGTTAAAAACATTGTAACGGTCATATTTTCAAATCTAAATGAAGAACAGTTTCGAAACGCTTAGACTCGTTACGAAACAGTTTTGCTACTGTCAAAGGTCTTTTCGAAACTGATTGAGCCCGTTTCGAAACACCCTATTGATCTTTGAAAATTCAGTTAAAAAATAGTACAACGATTATAGTTTTCAAATCAAAATGAAGAACAGTTTCGAAACGCTTGGCCTCGTTTCGATACGGGTTCATGTGTTCTAAAGCCGTTTCGATACGCGTTTCGGAACATGGCTTGACAGTGATGAAATCGTTTCGAAACGCCTTAGGCCGTTTCGAAACAGGGACTTGAAAATCACTGTTTCGGTTTTAAACACTTAGAAAAATATTTGAAAACTTTGTTTTTAACTTTGGCATAATCTTAAAATCATATGGGGATGTTTGAGGACTTAAAAATTCATTTTGACATTTTCAATTTAGTCCTTAGATTTTTAGTTATATCAAAATTAAAATATTGGTTTCACAAATAATTATAAAAATTGTTAGTTGTCATGTAAACATTGATGTGTACTATGTAATAATATGACATGATATAAATGATAATTTGAGAATGAAATTATAATGTTTAAAAGTTTGAGGATCAATTTAGAATGAGAGATGTAGATAAAGGGTGAAGTTAAAACATTTAAAAGTTTATGGATCAATTTAAAATGTAGGTTGCAGTTTAAGGATGTGTAGTGTAATTAACTATTTTTAATAAAAAATTGGATGCAACCTTGATGGTCAATTATAGATTTAGGATAAACTACTTTGATAATCCCTAAATTTACAGGGTGCTTACAATATGATCTCTTCTAACGATGGTTGACAACAACGGCTATAATAAAGATGAATTAAAAGTTCAATGATTGTATTGCAAGTTTTAAAAGTTCTATTGCTATATTTCAAGCATCCTAAAAACTCAAGGACTACCGATGTTTTTTGTCCCATAAATTTATTGTTATGGGCGTGGATATAAAAGTTTTATCAAGGTAAAATGATAAAAAATGTCCCCCCAAAGTTTGTATGATTTGTTATTTGGCTTCTTATTTTTTTGGAGCAAACAACCTCAACGTTTTAATTTAGTCCAAATATACTCTCGTTGGATGAAAGCTGTCAGCCAACTGACGATCAACGGCTGATGCCGACTAGACTTATCATGTGTTAAGTTCTACTGATGTGGCAAATCACACGTCAATTTTTTTTATAAATATTTTGTTATACCTTTCTTTATGGTGATATGTGGCTGACTATCATGGTAACATGTGACGAATATGATGCTAACACATCAGCAGATCTTAACACGTGACAAGTCCATTCAACATCAGCCTTTGACCGTCAGTTGACTAACGATTTTTATCCAATGAAAGCATATTTGGACCAAATTAAAACGTTGAGTGTTGTTTGCTCTAAAAAAATGTAAGACTAAATAACAAAACATGCGAATGTATCGAAGCAAGTGAATAATAATAGTTTAGATTTTGGATAGGCTTGCTTCTTTTGTAAATCTTTAATCTTTTTTGGCAATCACTTGCCACGTTCAATTCTACATTGACTCCCTTACTAGAAGCTGCGTTAGGTAAAGCAAACCTGGAATCTCACAAAAGTTCTTTACTTTTATCTTTAAAACAAAGCTGAAAATGACCTTACGACTAAAGGAAAGAAAAACAAATCCAATTGTTTTATACATTACTCTTACCAAAAAAATTAATAAATTTAAATTCAAATCTTAAAAATGAGAATCCTTCTTTATTATTGATGAAAATATATATAACAAATACAACAATAAAGTGCATCATTCGTAATTTGAAATTTAGTTACAATAATTACTATTAGGATAAGTCTATCACGCTCGACGAATATCGCTAAACACAACTAACGATGCACATCGTTGAACATCATTAAATTAATTGATAAAGATTAAAAATCTCAAGTACTCGACATATAATTATAAATTATTTAAAATAAATTTTCAATTAAATTGTTTTCTATATATATTATATTTTTAAATTTTTTTAAATAATTAGATAAAATACCAACTTTAGTCAATTTAAAAAATAAAAAAAATCCTAAACCATAAATCATAAAAACCCTAATCCCTAAACCCAATGTTTAAATTTATGGTTTATGGTTTAGGATTTAGTGTTTTGAGTTTAGGGTTTTTATTTTTTAAATTAATTATGGTTGGTATTTGATCCAATTATTTTTTTAAATATTATATATATGAAAAATAATTTAATTAAAATTTTATTTAAAATAAAGTTTATAATTATATGTTGAATCCTTGAAATTTCTAATATTTATTAATCAATTTAATAGTGTTTCAACGATGTCTAGCGTAATATTTAATTGTATTTATCAAACGTTGTAAAGTTTTTCTTACTATTATATTATATATACATCTCTGATCTCTAATATTTATTATGATCAGAGAAAACCAAAATTGAATATATATATATATATATTGTTATAATATTGTACAAATATTCAAGTTGAAATCTCCGGGCGCGGGCCGCCCCAACCATGCTCTACATTTGTGGGATGTAAAGGCAACATCAATAATGAACTTTACCAGGCCTTAATAAAAAAAATATTTCTTTTGCTGATTTCTTTTCGATTGCTGAGGAATCTTGCTTGTTTCTGCTGTGTGGCGTTGTATTATGGCTACATCTGACTGGCGTAAACTCTTTGGTACGGGTGGGGATTTGGCACTAGAATATTTTCCTCCGCCGGTGTCTCCGGAGGGTTCGATTGCAATTTCACCGCCGTCGGAGCTATTCGATGAAGGAATTGCTGATTGAAAGAACTCTCTAGTTAGGCAATTTCTTGGGCCGGCTCCAAACTTCAAGGCAATGCGTTCGATGCTGGAATCAATTTGGGGGAAATCTACCCTAATGAAGGTGAGTCTCGCGGGGCCAAATCTGTACGCCTTCTCCTTTGCTTCTTCTGCGGCAAGGGATTGGGTGCTTGAGGGAGGACCTTGGCATGTTCAGCACAAGCCATTACTTCTTCGACGTTGGGAACCAAATCTCACGCGATTGGACTTTGACCTCACCAAAATGCCGATATGGGCTCATCTGTACAACGTGCCGTTGGAGCTCTTCTCTCGTCGAGGTTTGAGTTACATTGCGAGTGCGCTGGGGGTGCCGTTGTACATGGACAATATAACGGCGGGGCGTGAGCGTCTGGAGTTTGCAAAGGTTTGCGTTGAGGTCACTGCTGGATCTAAGTTGCCGCGCACTATTCCGGTTGTGCTTCCTGATAAATCTCTTGCCTATGTTAAGGTACGTTTTCCATGGATGCCAGCATGCTGTAATAATTGTCATACCTTTAGTCATGCTACGACTGCTTGTGATAAATTGGACTCTGCTAATGTTGCTCCTAATCAAGAGTGGAGGGTTAGGAAAGTAGATGTGTTAGCTAATGTGGATACGAATGCAAATCTGGTTAAGACACCTATTGTTAGCAATGAAGCTGTTGCTAGAGCTTGTGCAGGTTCTAGTGCTGAACCTTCTTCTTCAGCTGAGGCCACTACCTATGGGCAAGTTAGTGTTGAGCTTGTCTCGGCAGTGGCCACTGATGAGTCTAGGGGTAGTGTTGAGCTAGCTGTTGGGGGTGGGGTTCCTTGTGTCACTATGAATGCTGTTAGTGAGGAGATGGTGATAACAAATGACGAATTCCCTCCTCTGGTGAGCCCGGTTTCCAAACTTAAGGACAAATCTATTCTTAGTAGCTCGAAGAATAAGTTTGGGGTCTTGAATGATATAACTAATGAGGATGAGCCTAGGAAGCCTAGACTTGCTGCGATGGGAGTAGCTAATTTGCTTCAGGAGATGAAATCTAAAAAGGGTGATAAGCTGAAGTTGAGGGGGTCACAAGGGGGATCTAAAACTCATTAAATGACTGTCGTCTTTTGGAATGTTAGGGGCTTCAATAATTCATTGAAGCAGAGTAATGTTTTCAAAAGGTTGAATAGTGTGCAGGCCTCTGTTGTCTGTCTGGTTGAAACTAGAGTAAGGGAGGTGAACTTTATTCAGTTGTTCAATAAGTATAGTTCTGAATGGAGATGTTTTCATAACTATCAACATGTGGAGTTGGGAAGAATTTGGGTATTATGCAAGACTGGATCTGACTTCACTGTGGCTCATGTTGATGATCAAGTCCTTACTGTGAAGGGTCATTTGGATGGAAGGATTGTTCTCATTTCTGCTGTGTATGGAAGTAATAGTGCTATACAGAGGCGTAGGTTGTGGGATCAGCTTAGTGCTGTTGCTGATCTCACTGGTGGTTTGCCATGGATGGTTGGAGGTGACTTTAATGTCACTCTCACTGCAGAGGAGAGTTCAGATTTTGAGTTGGTTGGCTCCCATACTTCTGGTGATATGCATGAGTTTCAGGAATGTTTGAGTCATGTAGGGTTGTTGGATCACCCTTTTGCTGGCCCTACTTTTACCTGGACTAACAAACATGAGGTGGGCTTCCTTGCAAGGAAACTTGACAGAGTCCTTGTCAATCATCAATGGTGTGTTGAGGTTCCTAACTCTGGAGTTGAGTTCCTTCCTCCAGGAGTATCAGATCACTGTCTTGCTGTGGTAAGGCTTTGTGCTAAGGACACTGTTTAGAGGCCAAAGCCTTTTAAGTTCTTTAACTTCTGGACCGATCATCCAGATTTTAGGAGGGTGGTGGAGGATTCATGGGAAGAGCCTGCAGTAGGTAATCCAATGAGAATTCTCTTTACTAAACTGAAGAGGCTAAATGTGCACCTGAAGTTTTTGAATCAAAGCCAATTCTCTGAGATTTCTAAGAGAGTGAAAGATAAAAGGGATGAATTGGAGGCTATTCAAGTTTTGAACTTGAGAGGGCATGTGCTTCAAGGAAGTGTGATGCAGGAAAAGGTGATTCAAGAGGAACTTCAAAATTTGGAGAAAGCTGAAAGGCTTTTCTATCAACAGAAGGCTAAAATTCAGTGGCTCACTGAAGGGGACCAAGGAATAAAGTTTTTTCATGATATGGTGGCTGTAAAGAGGAAGAAGAGCACTATTAATTTTTTGTATGATGAGGTGGGGAACAGACTGGAGACTTTTGAGAGTATAGTTGCTGAGTTTGAGCAATTTTTCACTGGACAAATTGGTAAGGTGGATCAGGGGGTTGATGTTTGCTCTGTTGATGATTTTAAGAGTACTCTGCAAGTGTAAATTTCAGATGAAGATCATGATGACTTGATCCGAGAGGTGTCTGATGAAGAGATTAAGCAAGTTTTTTTCTCTCAGGGGAAGAATAAGGCCCCTGGGCCTGATGGCTACACTCCATGGTTTTTCCAGTTTGCTTGGCCCATTGTGGGGAGTGATTGCGCTGCTGCTCTTAGGTATTTCTTTGCCTCTTCTTCTCTTATCTCTGCATTTAATGCTACTGCAGTAACTTTGGTACCTAAGTCATCTGGTGCTTGTAAGGCAAGGGAATTTAGGCCAATATCTTGTTGTTCTGTCATTTATAAGGCAATCACTAAGATCTTGGTGGGAAGATTAACATCTGCATTGCCTCCTTTAATCACTAAGAGTCAGTCTGCTTTTATCAAGGGTAGAAGTATTACTGATAATACTCTCCTTGCACAAGAGCTAGTTAAGGGGTATGGGAGGAAGGTTATCTCACCTAGGTGTGCCCTCAAGGTTGATCTGCAGAAGGCATTTGACTCTTTGAGTTGAGAGTTCTTGGCTACTATCCTGGAGGCTATTAATCTACCTGAAAGATTTAGGAAGTGGGTTCTTGCTTGTTACATTGGTAGCAGATTTTCCATTACCTTGAATGGGAGTTTGGTAGGTTTTTTTGAAGGGAAGAGGGGAGTGAGGCAAGGGGATCCTTTGTCCCCTTATCTATTTGTCTTGTCTATGAATGTTCTTTCACATTTATTAGATATTGCTGCAGCAAACAAGATATTTCAGTACCATCCAAAATGCAAGAGAGTTGGGCTTACTCATCTGTGTTTTGCAGATGATCTCCTTATATTTTGTAAGGGAAACTTGGATTCTCTTGTTGGTATTCAATGTGTGTTAGAGAAATTTTATGAATACTCTGGTCTTAGGTTGAATGCTGCAAAGTCTGAGCTTTTTACTGCAGGTGTTTCCCTTGATCAACAAAGTGAAATGGTTAGCTTGACTGGGTTTAAGGTGGGCCACTTACCTGTTAGGTACTTAGGCATCACTTTAGTTACCAGAAAGCTTACTGAAAAGGACTGTAATAGTCTGTTGGAGAGCATTAAGGTAAGACTTGGGCATTGGTCAAGCAGGCTGTTGAGCTTTGCTGGTAGGATGCAACTGATCAGAAGTGTTATTTTCAGTGTTGTAAACTACTGGTGTAGACAAGTGGTACTCCCTAAGAGTGTGATTAAGAAGATTGAATCTCTGTGTCTGAGATTTTTTTGGAAGGGTAAAGATGTTGCTGCTGTAGGTGCCAGGATAAGTTGGAATTCTATCTGCAAGCCTAAGAGAGAAGGTGGCTTGGGCATGAGGAATCTGCATGAATGGAACACAGCTTGCCTAGTGTTGTTGCTGAGACAAATACTAGCTGAGGAGGGTTCTCTTTGGGTTGCCTGGGTTAAAGAATATGTCCTCAAAGGAAATGAGGTGTGGGATGTTGAGGGGAAACCTCACCATAGCTGGTACTTGAGGAAGATGTTAAAGCTCAAGCCTGTTCTGTCTGCTTCACTTGCTACAGGATCGGGTGATAAGATTAAAGCTGTCTGGGATTTGATTCGTGAGGGTCATCCTACAGTAATGTGGCACAGATTGATATGGTTTGGGGGTCATGTGCCAAAGCATTCAGTTAGAGCCTGGATGGTTATACTGGATAGGCTACCAACCCTGGATAGATTGAGGAGGATGGGGATTCTACCCTCTGATCAGAATGAATCTTGTGTTCTGTGTTGGGAGGTTCCTGAAACAAGGAACCATTTGTTTGTTGAGTGCTCTTTTTCGCGTGGAATCTGGAATGCTGTTCTTGAAAGATGTGGACTGCAGCATAGGATGGTGACCTGGGAAGAGGAACTTGCCTGGTTATGCTCTCGGTTGAAAGGCAAGTCCTTGCTTGTTTACATGTTGAAGCTAGCTTGGGGCTCTTTTGTATACTGTGTTTGGGAGGAACGAAATCGAAGAAGGTTCAAAGGAGTAAATAGGGAGGTAGATTCTTTAATTACTTGTATTCAATCGATTTTGAGTGTAAAGATTCAACATAAACATGTTCATATTGATGATGTAAATAGGAACTTACTTGAGGCTTGGGGAATTCCTTGGTTGGATGCCTAAGTCCTAAGTCCTGTATGATGTATTATTCTTGTCTTGGATAAATAAACACAACAATTATCCAAAAAAATAATGAACTTTACCGGATAATTATATAACAGAAGAGTCTAGCGTACGATAATTTAGGGCGCGGTTAAAAGTTAATGATTTTAGTTTTCATCATAAATTCTTATAAATTAAATAACATTTTAAGTTGTATTGAATAAAAATTTAGATTGAAACTGAATTTTTTATGAATTAAGTAACATTTTAGGATTGTAACCAAAATTTTTATTAATTAAATAATATTTTATGTTGGAATAAAAATTCTCACATTGTCTATAACATTTTAAGTTATAACTGAAATTCTTATTAATTAGATAACATTTTAGTTTGAATTATACTTTAAGTAAAAATTTAGATTAGAAGCTGTCTTAATTTAGCCGCACCCTGCGTGTCATACCCTAGACCTCCCCATATATCGCAGTTGTCATCAGAGAATCGAAGGGACGGCCAAGGTGGGCTCACAATTTGCATGCAAAAGCACCAATATAAAATGCTTGACACGTAAGCACCATATCCACCATTCCATTTGGATTATATGAAATCAAGTTTGGAGGAGATTAAATTAAAGTAAAACTCATTCCAAAGAAAAAGAATTCAATCTCGGAAATGAAATAGTAGAGGTGGAGTCAATACTGCTCCTTTCCCTTTCAAAGTAACGGTCAAGTCAAAGAATAAGGAGAAAATAACCTTGCATGCTCCACTGGCTTGGGAAAACAACAATATTTTTTTTTATGAAAGCTAGAGTGATTACAAGTAGTATCTGTTTTAAATATACTCTCAATTATTTAACAATGAACGCTCAATCACCCTGCTGCAGTTGCTGGTGCTCGAACCCGTAACCTCCAAGAACAACAACCGTTCCCTTAACCACTGAGTCAAGTTGGTTCGTGCCAACAATATTTAGAATGCTGCCAACAACACCATATTCATAAAACCCACTTTAACTTCTAGTTGTTTGTGTAATAATTATCCACCCAAAACCATATATATGTAGTATATAAGTATTAAATTGCGGTTGCAACATCACGGTTGTAGTCGTTGCAGTGTGATTTTTTTTAAAAAAAATATAATTATAATTTTAGACGCGGTTACAGTTTGTAGTATTGCGAGGACCTTCAAAACTGTTACGATGTGAGCATTACACTGCGTTGTAACCGCGATTTAATACTATGACAGAAACATAGTAGCTTTCTTACCCGTCTGGCACGTTCAAAATTGACTCATAAAATAACTGCATCCAAACAAATAGACCAAGTGTGTGCTTAACCCTTTCCAATGTCATTCTCTAGGACCCGGAACACCACCCAGTCCTTTTCCAGAATAATTTGGTCAAGGATTCCAAATTTGAACAAATTGAGACTCCAACACTTGACAGCTTCTTTGTAAAGAATGTTTTACGTTTTAATAACTTGTGAACGTGTTCTTCCCCCTCATGTCGGCAGGCGGCAGCATAAATTTGTTAGAGATATCCACCAGTAATTCACGTTATCGTGCTAGCCTTTTTAATCTTCCAGGCTCATTTTACTGTTTTTGTTTGGGTTCTTGGCCTGCTAACAATATCGTCTCTAAGATTCGAACATGAACTCTGTCCTTGAGAGTACAATTTCTTTTACTATTACACCTAACGATAATCGTACTAATTTAAGGTGTTGTTCAATTTAAAATACATCACATACTCATATTATCTTTTTTTGTTGCTTTCTCGGTTCTTCAAGACTTTGTTTTGAATAATTCAGACCGACTTGCGTTATACACCTGGCTGTGGTGGGTGAGTCTCCCAACATTATTTTTTATATACACAAAGTCTCGAACTTAAAACTTACTTTAGTGATACCAAACTGCTTACTGAATATTACAGGTTGGGTGATTGGTGGGTTAGGTTTAAGTCCAATATTGACCAATGAATATTACGCGGAGACATTTTGGGTTTCATTGGAAGGAAATAGTGAAGTTTGGAGGTTTACAAATGTGGGTATTCGATCATAACATGTATAATACGTGCCTTACTAGAGAAAGCAATGTAAAATTTCAAGCGCCCCATCTTTGACTTTATTCTCCTCACTCTAAAAGCTTGTTTCCCATTGTCTAAACCTCATTCAATCTTCTTAATTTGTCCAAAATGGTAGCCATTCCTTTTTGGTGGTACAATTACGTATATTCTAAAACTAAGAAGAGTTATATTTTGATATATAAGTTGTGTAAAAATAATTTGCACAACCCTTCTATAAAATTTAAAATTTAAACCTTAAACCCTAACACCATAAAACTTAAACTTTAAACTATAAACCCTAAATTCTAACCATAAACAAATAATTTGCACAACCCTTTTGATATTGAATGCATTTGTGAAACGAATCATTGTTTCAGGCTTAACAAATATGAAAACATCTGTGTTTCTCGGCCCAACATATTTATGTATATGGATAGATAGCCAATAGCCATACATCGTGAAATAATAGTGAAAAAAGGGAATACCAAAACATTCAATATCAGAGCCAGGTTTCGATCCTGGGACCTGTGGGTTATGGGCCCACCACACTTCCGCTGCGCCACTCTGATTATTGATACATTTGTTAAGATTTTCTTTTTTAACCATTGTTTCTGGGTAATATACATACATACAATTCGGAAGATGTGTCATTTTCTGGGTTGTCTATAGCTCATTTACATATATATATATTTATATTAACAATATTGGTTAGAATTTTTATAAATTATAATAATTTGACTGCAACTATAATCATATATATTATTATAAATGACATGATTCTATTGTATCAAAGAAAACAACAATATCATGAATTACAGTATATTTTGCGGCCAATCCTTGCTTCAAACGTTCGATGGCAGCGCAGAAATCTGTGTAACTATACACCACAAGATGATGTTGCATACCTGCTCTTTTGCTTGTCGTGTAGCTCCATGTGTTCGAAGCAAAAGATATGATAAACCGTCCGAATAGATCATAGATCAGCCACTCCATCATTGTTCCAATGCCGTCATTGTCCATGCAGGGGGCGACAACGGCGGAACAGCTGCTTCCTCATGAGCTGCACTGGCTTCAATTTCAAGCACTTTTCTAACAGATGGTTGATGCTCTCTGTTTCTATCAATCTTTCTTGAAGCGTGAGAAGCCCGGGGAACAACTCTAGATGAGTTGCTACTGTCAATGGACGCCAAAAACTTTTCCTTCGAAATAGTACTAGGGGCATTTGCAATAACGGAGCTGAATACGCCGGACTCTCTTAAACCTTGTATTATGGCCTGAGACAGCAGAAGAGCATTTATCAGCAAGAGGTGATGAGGAACAGCCAGAGCAGAGAAATCTGAACACATAATCGAAGCGGAATAACATACAAGTGTAAAGAGAAAGATCCCAAATTTCCATGTATTTCTTAATCTCACTATGGATTCATTTCAAACAGAATTCTAAAGATGAATGCTTATAAAAGTAGTTTTGGTTTCATGCAATTTCTAGTTTTCACTAACGTCAAATAACTGGCCTTACCGTTGGAGCATATATGCGAGTCAAAATACCCTTTCTCAGGAGTTTAAGCCTTAGATCTTTGTCACCCCACACAACATGTTCACGATACCTATAATAAGTTTAATAACCAGAGCCAATATAGTTCAACATGAGCACATCCCCACACTGGATTCAGGTAAAAATGGACAATTTATTAAAAATATAAAAGAAGACCCTGCATTCAATCATATACCAGTTAAGCATCTCTTCTTCTGTTGCAGTTGAAGCAATTATAAATGCCTGCAACAAATAACATTTACATAGATAATCAAACAACAGTTATAACGAAATGACAT
The DNA here is from genome assembly GCA_958450335.1 of Hibiscus tridactylites. NCBI lineage: Eukaryota > Viridiplantae > Streptophyta > Magnoliopsida > Malvales > Malvaceae > Hibiscus > Hibiscus tridactylites. Next base: position 65,951,406 of record OY288290.1, on the reverse strand, counting down.
CCATAACAGTAAGGATATTAAAAAACCCAACAAGGTATTAAACTTACAGCTCTATCAAATTCCAACATGAAGCATCTTTTGACATCTTCCTTGGTAGGCTTGCAGCCACACCGATCGCGTCTAGATGTTAGGTCCGAAAATTTGGCGTATGTGTAGTGTAGAACAGCAGCCTCGTCCAATTTGATTTCACTTAAAGAAGGACACAAAATGTAAAGAAGTGTCATTTGTATGTACATAGAAAATGCTACAAATATAAGCAGCTCCATTCTCACAAGTCACAGTTACAATTAAGATATGCTTATTCATGATATGATGCCAACATAAAACACTCTCGTTCAAAAAGATCATGCTGCCCCCATCCCCAACACTAAGGCCCCAAACACCTCTTACCACCCCCACCCCCTTCAAGCTATATGCAAGTATATATCGAACCACATAAGAATTTAGGATATATGAGCATTGGGTCAGGTTATCTCATCATGATTTTCTATAAGCACACAGAGTCACCATACTTTGGGGTTTTCATATAATTGTGCCATCTGTGAGCACCATTTGGACGAAGATGATCCTGAATACGAGCAGCTGCCTTCCCGTTCCCATAAGTCAAGAAATAATTCGGATTACCACGAGTTGATTCTTTATACATGCCAAAATAGGTTTCCTTTGGTAGATGGTCATAGTTCTTCTTGAACATTGACACCTGTTTGTATGGATAGAAAAGTGAGTCACTTGTGAAATTCCAAATCCTAACTTCAGCCACTCGATTTACTGAACTAATGAAAAACAAGGAAAAAGGACAAGTGACAGTTTACCTCAGTAAAAGGATCCTTGATATCATCCCGTTCAACACTACTCTCCTAAACAAAAAGGAAGAAAAATTCCACTATCAAACACCACAGGCCAGTCCAAATGAATGACAAGATATCCAATCATAATCACCAGTTCCAAGTTCTCTTATTGATAACTTTTTCTCATTAATATATATAATACTACTTACATAGTTGGGAAATATGACCATATCAACGTTGCTAGGTACGTCAAGTAGCAACTGCCTCAAAGAATATTCACGTGCACCAGCTGGGTGTATTAGCTCATCAGTATCAAGATGAAGTATCCATTCCATTCCAGCATCCTTATATTTCAAATGCAAAAGGGAAAAAATTATCAAAATAAGCTTAAGATTGCTCTGCTAACAATTACAAATAATAAAGTATTTCAATTCATTAAAATAGAATCATTCATGCATGGAGCATACCCTTGCCATGACAATGGCCATTTCCATATTGAGAGACTGCTTTACAAATAGCTCATAATTGCAAGGCTTGTAAAAGAAACTTGACAACCATGTCTCATTCCAGATCCGGCTGAAAACCACATAAAAATACCAGAAGTTACAAAAAAAAAGAGCCATTTTGACCAAAAATAAATAGGGACGTGTTCCTAGATAACCAGAAAAGAAAATATAACGAAAGCAAGCAGAAAATACATGCAAAATAAAGAAAACTTATTACCAGTATCCTCCACATTCTAGTTAAACGAAAAACCAGGAAGAAATATCGAGAACAACCATACTTTCACTTGAGCTTTAGAATGTAAGAGATGCATTTTAATCATAAAAGGGGAAAGCTAATTGACCTTTTAGCCTGCTGCTCTTCGAGCTCTCTTGTTCTGTATATAACTTTTACTCCCTGAAGAGTAAAAACATAAAACTTATGCTATAAGCAATTCGGACCAACAATAATCACTGGTAAATCAGGTAGAACAATTCAAATTATAAATGAAAATCATAGCAAAACTATATCATAAGTCGCCAAAGACTTAGTAAACTCACGGGAATAGATTCCAAAACTTTAGAAACATTTGGAGACGCAGCGTGCCCTTCGACAAAGAGGAAAAAGGTTGTGACTCCAATAACCTTATGATAAAACATCCATGGTAAAATCTGTTCCAAGCCAGCTGATGTACTTGTTGTAATACAAATCTGTTATTTCAGAAGCAAAACAGCTGAGTGTTATAAACAATCACGGAATCACCCCAATTGCCCCTAGAGGAAAGGTTAGCACAAGAAACAAGGTAGCTATAAACTTGATTTAGATCTTCCACACATAATGAATTTATGGGTAATAACTAAATATCGATTTGATGAGAAAGAAAATCAATTGGCAAAAGAACTTTATATGCAAAATTTTGAAATAAATTCGAACAAGAGGACAAGTGCGAGGAAGACAAACACTTGTAAGTCAGAATTCATAATAAAATTTTCGAGTTAAAATCCAGGAAACGGTACGGATCTAAGCCTATATTGGATATTTTAAACGGGATCATTAGCTGAAACTACAGCAGGCAGCAGCTAAGCAATATCCACCAAGTATCAATTACCGGAAGCAAGATAAAATTTGCAATAAAAAATTACAGCAAACAAAATAAATCACCAAAAAAGCAAGGTTCAGATCATCCCCGGAAAGGAGCAGAAAAGAAAAAAAGGGTTACCTTGGGCCTTAAATTAGCTTCAAAACCAAATTTCCAGTCCCCATAGTAAGGGAGAGAAGGAGAAGAGCTACGAACGAGATTGATGCAATCAGAAGAAGAATGAGATTTGGGGGAGAGAGTTGAGAAAGTCTCCATGCCAGGGAAGACCTCGTGGTGGGACCCCCGTGGTGCCCATCGGGAATAGGCGCCGGATGTGGCGATGGTGGGATCGGATACACCCCCTCCACGCCATTGTAGAACGAAGGCTAACGCAGCTAAAGAGAGAGGGAGGAGTGTTAGGAGGAGCAGAAGCTTAGAGAGGAAAGACTGGGAGGAGGAGGAGGCTGACGTGGCGGAGGTTAGCAGCGGAGTGGAGCGGTGGTGGTGGTGGTGGCCGGGCATTGTGATGATTGGAGACCGTAACAAATGAAAAGGTAGTCCAAGACAATGGACTAATCAATAGTAAAATGAAAATTGTAACCAAATAAATATAATAAAATAATTTCCAAGTTTTCTTTTTAATTTTTTCCCTCCTCTTTTTTAAAACAAAACTTCTCTAGTTCTATACAAGTATATTTGCTGTAATAATACTATCAATATAAGTACAAATACATATGTTAACTTGAAATTCAATGAATTAAGTTATTTATTAAAATGAAAAACTAAAGTGTGCATGTGTGCATATATCAATACGGATAAAAGAAAAATGTTTAATTTTAAATTATATATTTACAAAAAATTATTTAATTAATTGTAGATGATGTAATAAATGTATTGTATATATGTTTTGAAATATAATTCATTATAATTAGGGTCCTACAAGAAAATGGTTGAAACATTTAGTCAAACTATTTAAAATTAAAAATACAAACTAATATCAATATAATTATGAAAGATAAACATCATTAATGCTAAACATAATACTCCCTCCGTCCCATTAATTTTGTCCATTATTGACTTTTTTTGGGTCAAATTTTTTAAACTTTGACTTATTATTATATAAAATTTATTATTGAAAAAATATAAAAAAATATATTTTATAAACTTTTAATCAAGTAGTTTTAAAATATATATTTTATAAAATTTAATTGTTTAAAATATTAAAAATAATCATGGTCAAAGTTTAAAAATTTTGACTTTTAAAAAGTCAATAAGGGACAAAATTAATGGGACGGAGGGAGTAATATAACATGTCAACGCGTTGACAACTTGACTTATTACACATCGACAAAATATATTCTAAAAATATAAGAAACAATAGAAGGAAAAGAGGAAGTGAAGAAAAGAATATAAAAAGAAATAAAAACATACAATTGATCTTAAATTATCATAGACGGCATCGATAAAATTTATTTAATTTGACCAATAAAAAAATTTAGGACGGGAGAAAAATTTTATATAAATTTTTATGTATTTAGATTTGAATGTATGATTTTTAAATGAAGATTATTAATTGCTTTAGTACTACAAGTTATTAATTTCATTCAAAACTTTGACATGCTAGTTGCTACTTGCAATTCTGATCTAATCATCTAAATGAAGTTATTAGAAAAAGCCTCATTTTTTAGAATTTTAATTCAGTTATATAATAGTATTTTGTTTAATTTTAAATTTAAAATAATTCACATAATTTATAAATTAAATTATTCGAATCACCTTAAAAAAAATTTATAATCGGAACAGTACAATAAGTTCAACCTGACAATTTATTTTGACAAAGCTTTTGATGGTTTTTATTAGGGGTGACAATGGGGCGGGTCGGGGCCGGTTTTGTATTGTCCATTTTGTTTCCTATATTTGCGGTTACGGTTTTGGGGAATCCCCATTAAACGTTTCGGGTATTTTTTCGTCCCCATATCCATCCCTTACGAATCTCCACAGTTTTCGGTTAATCACCGTGCCTAAAAAAATAAGCAAAATTTAATACATTAAAACTAATAATCAACATTAAATGTCTAAAATTACAAACATAAATGATAATTTTAATTTTACCAATAACAAGCAAACCATTTCAAAATTATAAAACATGACTAGAATATTAACTATTGAAACAAAATACCCTGCACTACATTAAAAGAAATATGTAACTAATAATCTACAATTTCAAATCATGATTTGTTTGTTCTAAAAAAACTAGATTTGATAATCTTTCCAACCATATAAATTACCTATGCAAATTTTACTTGTACAATTTTTATGGTGAATTTCTGAAGTCACCGTCATTTTGTTTTTTTTTTAAACAATCTGCAATATTTTTTTCTGACATTTGCTCACTCAAAAATTAATAACTCCTAATATATAACTAGAAATCAAGAACGGTTTGTTTTAAACGAATCTAGACTTCTGTATAGTTATAGAAATATAAGGCTTGCTTCATAATTTATCTTGTAGAAGTTTTGGTGATTTTTCAAAGTTACTGGTAAAATTGTTTTCTAAGAAATGCGCTGCGAAAATTTTATGACCTTTCAACATTCAAATATTTATTTTTTAAAAATACATATCAAAATCGATCAGCTTGTATTTTAAATAAAATTAAATTAAATCATGTTTACAATGTTGTATAGCCAATTTTCTAATCATTTTTATAAAATTTACGGAGAATTTCCAAACTTACTCCAGTTGTCCATACTCAAGTTATGGGATATTAGATTTTTGTTGAAAATGGGTAAATTACCCTTATAGCCATCCAAATTTGTAAAAATATTGGGATTCGTGTGGATATTTTTCGGGGATCCCTACGGTGATTTATACGGGTACGATTCGATTATCCCCACAGTTCGTATATAGCAATCCTCGTCTTCATCCCCATTTGAGCTTTGGTGATAAAATTCCTCTTGTCCCCGTCCCCTAAATGAAGATTTCAGTTATTTTCCATACCCGTCGGTTTGAATCCCACGATTTTCGGTTATTCCCCTAGTTTTTACCGAACCTATTAAGGAATGGAGGAGAAGTAGAGTAGAATGCCGCTAGGCGCTAGATATTAATTGAAATCATGAAAAACCTAGTTTTATTCATGAATTTGCTCTTTACATTTTATTTTTTCATTTAAAAAATGGACAAATCGGTTCATTGTTTTAGTTCTGTATATTTATTATTTTTATCAATTTAATCTATTAATCACTAAAAATACATGAAATTAAAAAAAACTATTATTGAAAATATTAAAAACTGGACCAACCACCAATGAATGATTTTCAAAATTATTTTATAAATTTAAAAAATCACAATAATTTAATAGAAATGTAGTTTGATTTTTATATTTAATATATAATATTTTTAGCTTTAAAATTTTACAAATAAATGAGTAATATCTTATAAATTGTTTACATGTATAGTATGTTGACCATTTAAATAACTTAATCTATCAAAGTGGATATTCTACGTGTTTAAATCATTAATTCTTAAAACATTAGTTTTTAAATATTTTAAAATATGATAAAAAAGAAAATTAGGTAGAGATTTGAAAAAGAGGATGTCTATGGGCGATAGATCTAAAAATCTAAAAAGATGCCCAAAATGTTATTTTTAAATGGTTTCGCAAAAAAAATTATACCATTAAACCATAAATAATTTTTTAAGTTAAAAAAGAGTTTCACACTAATTTAAATTTGTTTTTGAAAAATTAGGTTTAAAGTTAGGATTAAAGTTTAGTGCATTTAGATAAGATATATTTTTAAGGTTTATAATTTAGAATTTAAAGTTAAAGCATAAAATTTAAGATTTTATTTCTGTTCATAAAGCAAGCATGCTTTGAAAAGGCTGCTATGTCCACATGATTACTATTTACTAGTCCTTCATTGTGAAGAAACAAAAGTCGAAAATCATATATGTTAACGATCAAATTAAAACCGGGATCAACTCACTTGTATGCAACACTTCACTTTATTTCCTTATAAATACCTTACTTGGAGAAACATATCACTGTTCATTGCAGCTGAAATCTGAACAAAAATGGCTTCCTTTGCATCTCAACCTCTCTTCATTACAATCAATGGGGAGTCCTCGACGGAATCCGTTATACCATCCGCAAACCGCATGTACAAAACGACCCATCGTCACTTCTTCCACGACCGTGTAAGTGGAAAAACCCCAACAGCCGTACATCGCAGATGACCCTTTAACCGAAAAACTCGAGTCCAGTTCGAAACTCGTGGAGAGAGCTCAGGGAATTTATGAAAAGGAAATGCTGTGGTTGAATACAACGTATATAATGTTGTGCACTACTTAGTTATTACACTATTTATGCTTGCATGGAACTCAGTTATCTACTTGTTTTAAGGAATGCTAGAGTTGCATTACTTCTATTGTCTGATTTGTCAATTGTCTTTTTTACTTAGGTCATAAGAACACTATGAGATTGCAGAGGAAGAAAAACTTGATATTCTTTACAGAGACATGAACAAGATAAAGGAAGAAACAAGCGCACACAAAAAATGGGTAAAAACTTTAGGGTCTAAATCCCCAGGCTGACATCGAATACAGAGGTCTTTCTTGCCAGCAGATGACCACACTTCCATTATCTTCTTTGATTTTATAACCATCATAGTTATTGGTCTGCAACAACCGTCCTGCCTGCAACATGCCATGGTAGCTTAAAGGCACCTTTCCGAAACCGGCCAATTCGAATCTCAGAATCCATTTCTCAAGCTTCTCATGTCTCTCCTTTCTCTCAACACCTTCACAAGCTATGATATTCTTAATTTCCTCCCCGAAAAGCATCTTCTCGACCTTCTGTCGCTCTACTGCTGCTCTTGATACCGTGGACTCCAAGCAATCGAAGAGTGCAGCATAGAAATTCAATGCTTCTAGTACTCTCTCCATTAAAGTAGAGCCATTATGGTTGGACTCCTGCTCGGTTATAACTATCAATTTCGGCGACATTCCCCGAAGAGCGGTTAGAAAGTTCACCATTTTCGGTGCAGGAGACAGAGCAAGCGGGGATAACGGTGACGGTGATGCCAAGTCTGAACTTGGGCTATATGCATGGACCGGCTCTTTCTTAAGCCACTCTCCTAAAGTACGTTGGTTCATCTGCAAGACTCTTTGTGATAGATTGGTATTAAGGTTCTTAGACATACATGGGGAGTTGATTCTTCTAAGCATCTCATCATCCGTAACCAAGAGAGAATGAAGCTGAAGGACGGAACTGACCGCAAGAGCTTCTCCGGTCTTAACGCGCAAACTTTCGAGATCGAGATTCTCTAGCTTGCAGACGACCGGATTAAACTGAAACGGAATGTCCCATTTCTCAGCTTCTTCGGTCAATCGAAGTGCCATATGATCCAACACCTCTTTTTGTTCATGTATGCCTGTAATTCTCAAATGAGGTGGCCCTTCTGGTCTAGCATTAAATGTTTGGAAAAGATTAATCCACTGTGCCGGCTCGAAGCAATTGAGATCGATAATATGAACCATTTTCTCCCCCTCCATAGCTTCTACAATGGCTTGATTCGTGATAACATACGCAAGCTTCAAGAAAGGGCATAACTCGAAGAACAAATTCTGAACATGAATTCTCTCTTGTACTGATGTTATTTTAGTGGAATTGAGGGCTTTGTGAAGACCAGGCCATGCTTTAAGCACCCTATCAGCAAGTGCCTCAGTGAAGTAAGCAACGATTCTTTGCATGGTATCTCCGTCGGCGGAGGCGAGGTGGGATATCTGTTCTAGGCCGATATTGGCGTTCTCGAGACTACCGGCGGCGACATGGTTCGCACATGCGACGAGAAGATGGATCAGATATAAACCCCTTTCCTCAGATTTGAGCTCCCCGAGCCAGGGGAATGGGGATCCTAAACCAGGAGAATGTGACATCCACGACATGAACTGAAGTGGCGGTGAAGTTATAACGGATGGTCCCTCTTGAAACATTCCTGCCATTAACAATCAAAGTAAGCTTATGTCTAAATAATTCGATGGCAAATCAATCTACATAGAGCAAAATCATAAAACTGTCTTCTTTTTTTGCTTTATGTAAGAATAATTGTGGATAAGAAACATTAGTTGAAACTTGAACTTGCAAAAACAGTGGAGAACAAAAGCACAAAAACATGAAGTAAGCTCCAGTTCTATCAGATTGCGAATAATCCACATTTTCTCATAAACTAAATGGAGACTGAAGCAAAATCTAACAGATAAACAGATGAACAATCCATATTTTTATTAATAACAGATTCTATGTACTAATTAAGCAGCAAAAAAACATCAAAACAGAGGGAGGGAATTACCAGTAAAAAAGAAGAATAGAGAGAATTCAGCTGAGCCAAAACGGATCAAATGGAGCAATGAATCAAAATCCTTGAAAACCCTTTAAGGAAAATGGAAAACTTGGCTGCCTGCCACTCAAATCTAAACCAATTACATACTAAAAAAAGGGGTTTGGTTTGTGGTCTAAGGCTTGAGTTGGAACATGAGTCAGCTGGGTTTTAAAAGCTCTTGTCTTGAAGGACTTTTCCATGTCTTCTTTGGCAAGACCACAAGAGGCTGTTTTTGTCTTCATTGTTTTGTTTGTCTTTTTGGAGGCTTCAAAAAGAATATGGAATTTCTTGAATTACATACAAGATCTTAAACATAGAGCTTCCCTCCTTTTCTCTTCAACCCATTCATGTTTAAAAACATTCGAATTCAGTACTTTAAACACAATTGTAATATAAAAATGAATCCTGACATTAAATTTGAATTTGATTTGTTTTTGGTAGGATGTGAAATGGATGGGAATAAAAGGTGGCCAAAATTGGTATCATTCTCAAGCACAACACAAGGACAAACATGCCCTACCAAAACAAAACAACAACCTTGCTTGTTGCTTAGTGGGGGATAGTGGGGGTTACAATTTGCATGTGCCTCCAAATCAACCATTTGTTCTGTTTTTCAAACCCCAAAAGCAAAGCGATATCCACTTGGGAGCCTCCTCCTAGCATTAGGACAAAGAGACACGTGAACATGATAAATTTCACTCGAGACCTAAATTAATTTATTTGATCTTAGATTCGATATTATTTAAAATATTATGATTTAAATTTGATTCGAAGTCATAAATAAACCGAAGTCGGCCCAAATTTTAGTTTAACCGAAATAGACCCGAATCGATTTTCAACCGAATTAAATGGGCACAAACTGAAGTCAACCTGAAATAAAGAAAATATATTAAAAGAAATAAAGAAAGATGATATGTGAATTGCCGCACAACTCACCAAAAAGCCAAATATACTAGTTTTATAAAGACATATATGTGTAAAAATGTTACCCGACCTGAAAAACCCGATTGAAATCGATCGATCTACTATTGACTCAATATTGACTCGACCCGAAATCAATCAACCCGATATGAATCTCTCCGACTTGATATTTGACCCGAATTAAAACCGAATCAAATCCAAATTGAATTGAAACAAACCTGAACCAAATGTAATTAAACTTAAATAATCCGAACCAAACGACCCGAACGTGAAGATTTTGAGAACCGCCGAAACTAAAGTAGAATTTAAAGGAATATATATTATTTCTTGTTTTTTCTTAAAGAAAAGGTTTTAAGATAATTGTTTTGGAATGTAATGAAGATCCAAATTGTGCCACATCATCAAGGCTTAGTGATTTACCACTTGGTGTACTTAGATTGTAGCTCAATCTTGTTAGTGGCAAATGTGATGTCCACTTTCTCCAATTTTAATTCTTACATGATTTTGTCGTTGTTTCTTTTGTCCTTTGTTTATTATGGTGGTCGTAGGTGTGGACCGGAGGTAGTGGTAGTGGCCAGCAATGTTAAGTCTTTGCTCTTTTCAATTTATACAAGCTTTGGGGATGTACTTTTGCTAGGTAATTGCGTATAATTGTATTTTTTTATGGGTTATCTTCATCAGTGGTCCCTTTCGTTTAGGGTGTGTTTTATTTTGGTCACCAAAATTCAAAAATGTGTATTCTAGTCCCTAACGTTACAAAATGTTTATATTTTAGTCACCCAACCGTTAGTCTCCGTTACTTTGCTAACGGGTGGCTGACATGGCTCGTTAAAAAAATAAAAATACCCACGTGTTTAGGCCACTGTCACTGCCCTCTCCAAAGTCCAAACCCTCATGGCCTGCCACCACTACCACCACTCCACTGCCACCTGCTCTTGCAGCCACTGCTTCCGACCACCACCACCATATCCCCAACAATCTGACCCTCTCCTACAAGCCCTTGCCTCTCTCTTCCAACCCCAAAAAAACCACCACAATCTAAACTAAACCCATCTTCTCAAACCCTTCCAAGATCAAAACTAAACCAATGTTGAAAGTTTTCTCAGAATCTCGACATTTAAATGTGGAAATCAAAAAAACCCAAACCAATAAAATAATGGGGAAGTTCATGAGGAAGTTCTAGTTGCCTGAGAATGCGAATATGGACAAGATATCTGCAGTTTGTAAAGACGGGGTTCTGAGAGTGACGGCGGAGAAATTGCCTCCGCCTGAGCCTAAAAAGCCCAAGTGTAACACCCCATTTTAGCCCTAATTTTAAAATCCCTAATTGTGAGAATTCCCAATTGGAAACCCTAGAATTTGGGGAAAATCAGAATTTAACCTAATCTAAAAAGGGGACCAAATTGAATAAATTAAGAGTTTGGCGGTTAAATTGTTAGGCGGGCAAAACTTTGGACCCTCCTTTTGTAATTTGCCCATTTGTCTAGGACAAATACTCTTTTGGTGCTATATGAGTCTGTGTGCCGCTCTTCCCTGATTTCTATTAAAATAATAATAAAAAAGATATACAAGCCTACCGAAAAACCCTTCCCCCATCCTTTTCAGTTAAAGCTCCGGCCAAGGGGCCTTCATCGCCGTTCAAGCATTTCGAGACCATCGGAGCGCTCATTGTCGCTGTGCGAACGAAACCCGTTCACCCATCTTTCGTCCTACCGCCGTTCTTCGCTGGAAACGGGTTCGAAATAGTGCGTTAAATCGTACGCTGCCGCCGCCGTCCTCTGCGTGTGCCGCCGTCGTCCTTTGCGCGCGCGTCGTGTCCGTCCGAGTTTGGGTGAGTCGTGGTTGGGCTTCAGGTTTGTCGTTGCCGGCCTGTTGGTCGTTGTGTTGGCCGCTGTCGGGATGTGGCCGTCGTTGGATTCATGGGGGTTGCGCCGAGGGTGGTTGGGCGCCGTCGGGGACATGGTGTTAGGGTTTGATAAATTGGGATTAGGGTTTGGTTTTGGTTTGGGTGGATGTTGGAACTGAACCGGCTGGTTGTATTGGTGGACCGGATGACTGGGCTGAACCGAACTGGACCAGTGGGCTGATGCAACGATGACGTCATCCGCTGTTGCAGTGCTGATGCAACGATGACGTCATCCGCTGTTGCAGTGCTGATGCAGTCAATGATGACGTCATCGCAGTCAATGATGACGTCAACGTTGACTTTTGGTTGACTTTTTCGGCCGAGTCCACTCTTAAGTTTTTCGACGTTCCAGTTCCGTTGCTGCTGTCCGTTCCTTCAAATTCGGACCCGAAATGCTTTTTGGATCAAGTTTATATGTTAAGCTCAGATTTTTGTAAAGTGTTGCATCGGAATTTGACTCGGATATTTTCTTGTGTTCAGGTGACGTGGACTCTGACCCCGAGATTTTACCTCCTCCTCTACCAGGCAGACCTCCGGTGGCACAGTCTTCGAGATCTGCTAGTAAGTTATCTGTTAAGCGTAATTATTCGAATGTGGCATAGTATAAAGTCTTATATAGTGTTCTTTGTTTTTAGGAGTTGATTATGTTCGACCTACCGCTAGGGCTGAGCGTGGGAGACGTCACTATCGACGTTGACTATTTAGCTGCCTAAGGTGTGTTCTCTGTCTGTGCTACATGTATGTGTTACCTGATTGTGTGATTTGTATGAGAAATATTTTGTATGCTATTCTGCCCTGTTATCTGATAAATATTGCATGACTCGTCTGTATGTCATTCTGCTCTGTTATCTGATAAATAATGTATACTCGGATGCTATGATCATGTTATGTAACACATATCGGAATCGGATTATTATGTACATGCATCTTAGTTTTTAAAAAGATTGCATTCGGACTCTAAAATCGGATTACATGTCATATCATTGGGTTGAGATATTGTACGGAGGAAGCTCAGCGACTTCATCCTTCGGGTTGAACTTCGCTTCGGATCAGTAGTTCCATCCTTCGGGATGAGTTCTGCTTCGGACATGGTGTTGAGGTGTAGAGTGGTTCAGGGGAACCTTACTCTTCGGACGGTGATGTAGTTGGGTGCATGTCATGTCATGATATCTGTATGCTCTGCTTGTATACTTCGGAATATCTGTAAATTTGTGATATGTTGTTTGAATGTTGGATTGACTTTTGTTATGCACTTTAGAGACACACTGAGCTTTATAGCTGACTCCCCCTTAGTATCTGTTTCAGATTCCCAAACTTAGGTTTCGGTACTTGGAGGATCTCGTTCGAACATTATTTGATACTATTTATCAGTATGTTTTGTTCTAGACTTATATGTATTTATTTAAGTATTTTCGGATTTGATTGTAAAAGTGGACTTTGGACATTTATTATTTTTGGGGTTTGATAAACTATTTTAGCATGGTTGTTTTACTATGAAACATTTAAGGATATCTTTTATAATTGAATAATAATTTCGGCATAATTTTTATAACTAATCTTACTTGAGGCGAAAGTCTCCAAATTGTCAATTTCAATTTGTTATAAACCCTTAGGTCAAAGTTGCATGAGATTGTTGGTTGGTTTGGTTGTTTAATTTGAGAACAATGTTGAAGAAACGTCTCTGTGTGTGTTTTTCTTTCTGCAGATTGTGTGAGTGTTGATGTTTTAAAAAGCATATGGAATTTAATAAAGTTTGTTTCTTTGTTACAAATTGAAGCCATGGCTGTTCTTAATTCCCTCTCCTTTCATTTTAAGACTGAAAATCTGAAATCAAATCATGGAGTACTTAAACAGTTCTGTGCATGTTTGTTAATTCTCTCTGTTTCATCAATATTTGTAGCCATTGCATGATTTGATACGAAAATAAGAGAGAAAACATGGAACAATCTTGAGAGAATTAAAAACTATGAGCAGCATATATTGTTTAACATTGTTCATCTCCCTCAGTTGAGATCTTTGCAAGTTTTCCGATATACGGTTTGCAGGTACCTATCCTACAACAAACTTTCAGGAGTAGTACCATCTAGCATTGTTCATCTCCTTCAGTTGAGATCTTTGCAAGTTTGTTTGACAATGCTGATTTATTGGCAATGCATTCATGGTTTATTCCTGAAAAACTCTATAAACACCCTTTCCTAAAAGAAATGCTAACTTACAATTCTTTTATGTTGTTAATTGACAATTTATCAAACTTGTTATCTTAATGTTCAATAATTGTCCATCATCTTTGGTCTGCACTGAAGAGAGACAAACTGGTTTTTCACATAAATTTCATACACATCAAAAAATAAACCGAACACAACTCCGGACCGTCATGGTCGATATTTAAAGCTAAAGAAACAAAATCGTAAACTAAGGGACATACCTTCATATATAATCCATTATTTGCACCAAGCTCTGCCATCTGCAACCAAGAAGGCAAAGCAGATTGGTACTGATCTGCAACCGAAACATCGAATCCTCCCTTTGTAACCGCACCCACTTCTTGTTCGCATCTCTCGCTGCATAGACGACAACGTGGTGGCTCGGGTTGATATGAGCCGGATAAAGACCCCTTTGACTCGGACGGCGTAGGAAAGAGTCCTCCGAACGGAACAAAGGACTCCATCAAGCTGTAGTTTTAGACAATCAAACTATGAGAAATGGTCGCAGCTAATAACAAAACCAGTAAACAACACATTACACGTGATGTTGCATAACAATACACACAAATATATATATATATATATATATATATATATATATATATATATATATACCTGGACTTGGGATAAGAGTGATGCAATGAAGAAATGGGCAAAATCTGCAAATCCCAATGTTTTTCAACTGAAGGAAACCGACATATGAACTTAAGATATGTCTGGTAAGTTGTTGCAGCTCCCAAAAACCAAACATTCCCTTCATGAACCCAATTATTTTATTGGTTTGGGTTTTTTTGATTTCCACATTCAAATGTCGAGATTCTGAGAAAACTTTCAACATTGGTTTAGTTTTGATCTTGGAAGGGTTTGAGAAGATGGGTTTGATTTAGATTGTGGTGGTTTTGTTGGGGTTGGAAGAGAGAGGCAAGGGCTTGTAGGAGAGGGTCAGATTGTTGGGGATATGGTGGTGGTGGTCGGAAGCAGTGGCTGCAAGAGCAGGTGGCAGTGGAGTGGTGGTAGTGGTGGCAGGCCATGAGGGTTTGGACTTTGGAGAGGGCAGTGACAGTGGCCTAAACACGTGAGTTTTTTTATTTTTTTTAACGAGCCATGTCAGCCACCAGTTAGCCAAGTAACGGAGACTAACGGTTGGGTGACTAAAATATAAACGTTTTGTAACGTTAGGGACCAGAATACACGTTTTTGAATTTTGGTGACCAAAATAAAACACACCCTAAACAAAAGGGACCACTGGTGAAGATTACCCTTTTTATTGATTTAATAAGTTCCGTATGAACTAGTGTCACTTTTGGTTTGTAAAATTATGCTATTAGTCTTTTTACATATTGTATTATAAATTTCTAGGCTTTGGTTTGTAAAATTATTTTTTCTAATTTTAATTTTATTTTAGCCCCTTTTATAAATTTTTAATTTTTTTAATTTTATTTTAGTCCTCTTTATAAATTTTTAGTTACGTCCCTGATTCGAGACTCGGTATTAATAAAACATGTATATATTCTCTATCTTCCTTGTATATCTAGTTTTGTATTCTTATGGGAGTAGGAGGGGGAGTGGTTAGAATCAAACAAAGCACATGAAATCCAAAGTAGAAAAAACATGAAACGATGGAGTTTTCAAGGTGAGGTTAATGTTACACTCTTGATTTTTACTACACTTTGCTATCTCAATTCGAAGCCAAAACAAAAATGTCATTTGGACATTAAACATAGCTTCTTGTCTTAAAATGGCCATCGATGCTACCGATGTTTAAGGTGGGATGTTTTCAAGACTCCCACATTTTGTAGTTTTGTGGCCATGCATCCTTTCCCTTCTGTTTGCTTCCTTAACTTCAAACTTAAAACCAAGAATATTACAACATTTTCCTCTAAAATTCAGCTCAACTCCACCATATTTTATTGGCTTTGATCGAAATACTATGATTAATTACTACCATAATGTTTATTTGTCTAATCATGTGGGCCTAACTCACGGGATTGGAATTTTCGAAAACGAGACATTTTTTTGTCTTTAATTCTTTTGCTGATTAATTCAGATTGAGTACTACAAATGATCATTATGAAGTGATCATTTCAATCTAATTTACTTCATTCACAATATCAAGATTTGAGCCTTTAAACAAGCAATGCTTCATCCCACTAAACCAATTGGTTGTTAGTATTTTTATCTTCAATATGATTTGTCATTGTTAAATCATAGAATGATTCACTAATTTTTCATTGACTTCTTGTTTAAGCAGTTGAAAAACTGTTAGGTTTCTGTTAGGGTTGTTGTGAGTGGTTATTTACCTTGTGCACTTAACCTACCTGGTGTATAAAAAAGAGTATTAGCTCTCTGAAAATCTCAACGGGAAATTAATGAAAGTTGAGTTTGATTTTTCATTATTTTTGTAGTTTACGTTATTCGAAACAGGCATCAAGTAGCATTATATATTACTACATTGTGTCACATAATTATGCTACTGAAAGAAAAATATATTAAAAATATTTTAATATATACTAAATATAAAATCGAAGGAATTTAATGATATAGAAAAGAAATTTGTGCTTGGCATTAACAACTTCATATTTCTCCTAATTCAATATGATTGTTCATAATACCAAATTTAATCGAGGTTTTAATGTGGACTTCAACCTTTTAAGTAAGTCCAAATCCAAGAGATTAATAGGATGCAAAGAAAATCAATTTTGGGCTCACTAAAAGCTCATTAGAACATTTGGACCTGAGCTTATTTCGGAAGCTTTTAAAATATATATAGCCTCATCTTTTTGTTTTGGGCCAACCTTTTAAAATAAGGGTAGATTGCACTAGTGACCACTAAACTATGAAGTCAATTCTATTTTGACCATCAAACTATAAATTTTATCAATCAGACCACTCAACTGTTTAAATGATGTCAACCAAGCCACTGACCATTAAAATCTAACGGAAAAACTATCGTGACAGTTTAAAAATTAGTATAATAATACTTTTAGCCATATTACTTATACATTCTATCAATTTTATTCTAATTTTAATTTAATTCAAACAATTTAATCATTCAATCAAGTAGCGACATGTGTCTAGAAACATGCAAAAGTTGGAACTCTTCGGCCACTGTTGTATGTTAGGCTATGCTTTTGGTTGCTTTAAGTGATTCCCAAACGGGTGAAAGTTGGCTCAAAACTAAGAGAAATTTGGTATTTCTCCGCATATATCGATTGATTTTCAGCAGAATAAAAAAAGTAAAAACCCAGGTATTATCTTTCTTGCGTATGTATAAGATCGAACCCTTTCGATTTCTAAAATAAATTACTAATGTTTAACTTTTTGAGGAATACTTCATCAGTGGTTGTGACTTATTTCTCTCAATTTTTTCCACCTTGGTTCCGTAGGAGCAAGTTAGAAAGATGGAGAAATAGAACCATCTGATTTGATTCGTTCTCAATAACTATGAGATGGTCATCTTAAAGAGATTCTTTTGTCGACGAATGCTCCTATTAGTTTAAAGTTAATAAAATTAAATTGTACACTTAATTTTTATTGTTTAATTACCTTTTAGAACAAGTTAATTTTGAAATTAGTGGAATTAAATCTCAACCCTCGATATTTTATGGTTTAATTGTCTTCTAAAACCTTTTTAGTTTCAAAGGTAACTAACTTGCCCTCTCTTAAAATCTCATCCTAATTATGGCCTGGTTATAACTTGGGCTACATATGAGATTAACATGGGTTGATAGAGACAAGGAACCTCAACAAGTGACAGGTACCAATGGCTAACAAATAGCATTGCTTCTTGAATTACTTTCCCCTAATATTATTATCCTCCTAGGTTCTGCATACAAGATATCGTGTTATAGTTAATGTATGTTCATTTTTTTAATCTGTTAATAATGTATACAGATCTTACAAATAAAACTGTTCGAAATCAAGTCTTTTAAAATATATATTATCTTTTTTTATTGAAACTACGATTAAAGAAAAATAAAAGATAATAAAGAGGTCTATAAAGAAATGCTCACCTTGGGCCTTTATATATTTCAACATGCACTCAAAACAAAAGATTTGAACCTTCCGTATCTCTCCCCAAGCTCATACATACAATTTTCATTCTTTGAATTCCATGGAACAACTCTTTCCTTCTCTTTTAACATTGTTGTTCTCCTTCATCTTCTTTTCTACTTCTCCATGTTTATCTTCTTCGTCCCGGTTGCACCCCTCGGTTGCCACATCGACGTTCCTACATCGGAATTCCACCGCCGTATCCGACTTTCGTGTGGTCAATCGGAGAACCTTGTTCCAATGTCCTGATCCGAATCCTTTTCTCCAAATTAATGTTAATAAAAACTCTAGCCTTCTCTCCAATGAAGAGTGGGTCAGTGTGACTGTTACTGGTGTTTTGCTTCCTTTGGCAAATGATTGGATTGCCATGATTTCGCCTTCAAATTCCAAGTAAGATTATACCCTTTTTTTTCTAGTTTTCTTCTTCTTCTTCATTTGAGAAATATTCAAACATTTTTCACTTTGTTTCAAACATTGAATTATATTGCATATGCAGCACCAGAGATTGTCTGGAAAGTAAATCATTTTACGTACAAACTGGCGACATTAGTGACCTCCCTCTTCTTTGCCATTATCCAGTTAAGGTACGCAAATTCTGGTATTATACTTATAAGGAATATTTTCATCCTTATCATTACTATTAATTGCTTTCATTCATGCTGTTAACTGTTAAGTTGCTACCTTTACACACATATAGGATAAAAATCCTCTGCGCTTTTTTGGATTTTTTTTATGCCGTAACACTAAAAAAATTAAATTTTAAGACATAACTCTAAATTTTAAATTTCAAACCCTACACCTTATACCTTAAAAATACACTTTACTCTAATTTTTTTAAACTCTAACCCCTAAACTTTAAACCTAATTTTTAGGATAGGGCATAAATAGAAACATAGAAAATGACAGAAAATTTATATTCCAAATATACCTAATAAGTATTGTGAGTTACCTATCATATCAATATTTAAAATGTTTCCTTTCTTGTCCGTGGCTGGATGGCTGGCAAGCAAATCTGAAAATTAACTGCTGTTTACAACTGTTATAATATAATCCACTAATACTACATCTCATTAAAACTAACTATATGTGTATTTATTTTAAAAAAAAATAAGAATTTATAGAGTGATTCTAGTAGTAAAGAATGATGTATTTCATTCAGGTGACCCGAGTTTAAACACCATATATACACGATATATGTACATTATTAAAGTACTAAAAATTAAACAAATATTATCTTATAATCACACCAACATATTAATAAATAAATAAATAAATAAGTAAACTAATCAACCCATTAGTATTGTATGAACCGAATCGGTGATTCAGTGGATTTCATCATCGATTTTCTATTTAATATTCATAAAACAAAGTTTTAAGAAAAAATAACCCAACAAATGTCTCAGTGAAAAAACGGATGATGTTTATTCTAGAAGACATAGGTCAAATCGATTTATCTATAAAGTGTATGTATATTTGTCTACAATCTTATCAGAAGTGACAAGTATTAATAGGATGAAAACTCCTTTGGGCCCCAACCCCTGTTAAAAAAATATAATTAATTAATTAATAATTTTGGCTTAATAATGGTTTGACGCCTATAAAATTTAATTATTTAAATTAAAAAATATAAAAGTTTATTAAATATATAATTAAGGGTTGAACTAAAAAATCATTACACCAAAATGGTAGAATTACACCATTAGTCTTTAGGCTCATTAGCCTTCAAAGTTTGAACTAAAAAATCACCACATGTTTAATTTATTCTATACATTCACCAATATTTAAAATGTAAAAAAAGGAAAAAGGAAACCAAGTAAATGAGCTTATACTCGAGTCAATAAACGAACTTGTTTGTGAACATAAACGAAAAGAATACACCTCTATTTGTGTTCGTTCATTTATTAAACATACATAAAAAATTTGTTCATATTCGTTTATTTAGCTGAATAAACGAAC
The DNA here is from genome assembly GCA_958450335.1 of Hibiscus tridactylites. Classification (NCBI taxonomy): domain Eukaryota; kingdom Viridiplantae; phylum Streptophyta; class Magnoliopsida; order Malvales; family Malvaceae; genus Hibiscus; species Hibiscus tridactylites. The sequence goes on along the minus strand of OY288290.1, from coordinate 65,931,640 downwards.
GTTATACAAACAATTCAGTAATAATTCGTCGAACGCTCTATTTATTTACACCTATCGGTGAAGAATGAGCATACATGCTCAATTTTTTGGTCCAATAACAATTTAGGTCCCTATAAATTTAAATATTAAACAAATTAGGTCTTGCCCCATGAATTTTGAGTTTAAATACGTAATAAGCCTGCATTTTTGAAAATCAATATTTTGGCCCCTGCCAATATTCAATCTTGGCTCCGCCCCTGAGTATTGATACTTGAAGCCAAGTTTCGATACTTAATCATCAACCTAAAATGTTATCAAAAAATATAACATTTTAAGTTGGTGGGTAACATTTTAAATCCTATATTTTACAACATTTCGATCAATACAACATTGTAATCATATTGTAACCCTATTGTACTAAAAATGTTACCCAATTATTGACATGAAATTGAAGAGAAGATGTTGACGTAAAGTAATAACTTGGTAAGTCCATGGAAGAGACGTAGCTTAAAAGAGATGCATTCCCAATTATTGAGTAATCAAGTGTTGAAGCCATTCCAATTCATATGTCACCATAACTAACTGATATATAGTTATAACATATAATATACCCTCGATTTTTCCTTCTTTATATGCAATGTCTAATGTGAGACGTAGCTTTTGCCTCTCCCCCACACCTATAACGTGACTTATCTCTACCCTTACTACTTCAAATTCCCATTACTTGTTCCTTTGGAATTGTACCATATCCTCTTTATCTACCTACTCTCCCTATGATTAAATAGCAACGAAATGTGCAATTTCCTTTAGTTGAGTCGTCTTGGTTTTTCTGTCTGATTTATAATTGTTCGTTTATTTTAGTTGAGTAGAACCACACGAGACACTCTCGAAATCTTTTTAAGGATCAAGAGACAGTTGTAAAACTAAAACTTGTATAAACACCTCAAGAAAATAATATCAATGTAATTGTTAGGAATTAGGATGTCGGGAGACAAAAACGAGAGATCCGTCAACAACATCGAATTTGTAATTTAAAACGAATAGAAAAGGTTAAACTTTATCTATTTAATTTTTTTTATATAATCTTAATATAACCATAAAAGTATTGATAACATTAACGGCTCACAAAGTGTAAACTTGTTGAATTACCAATTTGAGATAATTTATTTTATTCAATGAAGAAATCTTTTAGTCTTTTATTTATTTTAATGTTATAAGTGGCTCCCTTATTGAACTTTTTCTTTGTCAGAAATATATCCAAAGTAATTCTTGATGTTTGGTTTAACACTATTAATAACATAATTATAATTAGTTTTTATATAAACTTTTTCTGATTTAATGTTATATTTTATCAATAAAGAAATCTTATATTTTATCGATGATAATGAAGTGTTTCGGACTAAATTGATAAAATTTATAAATATGAAAGAGTTAAATATATTAAATTATTTATAATTAAGACCGAACCGATACAATATATAAGTGTTGACGACTAAATGTATTAGCTTTAACGGAGAGTGACCAATTAAAAAAGTCACGTCGCCATTGAATTTGGAATTTGCAGGCACTATATGTGAGCAGCGATCCAGCCTATCTAAGTTGCGAGAAGAAAGAATGCAGAAAATATGGTAGCAATGGAAGATGCGAGATCAGAACATGCAGCGCGACCGTAACTTTTCATGTCATAAACATAAGAACCGACATCGAATTTGTGTTCTTCGCCGGCGGCTTCCTTACCCCTTGCATCTTGAGTAGGACCGTTCCCTTCCGATTTTCTAATCCCAATGCCCCTCTGTATGGACATCTCTCCAGCTTTGATTCATCCGGAACTTCGGTAATTACCACCCCGTGCATATCTGCATGAGACGTATATTTATATCGAACACTTATCATGGATTCGAATAACGAATTAAGGCGACGAGTCACCGGAGCATTTCGTTGTTATGGTGCAGATGAGGCTAACATGGATAAGTGGGGACGGTAAGCCTCAACGAGTGAGTTATGGGAATGGAAAATCACAGATATCACAGGTTACAACGTTTTCTCAACAAGATATGTGCAGTGAGTACCAAATTAGTATTATTTTTTTTCGAAATTATCATATTCGTGGCTTAAATTAACTCTAAACCGTACGATGTATAACAGGTTCTGCTCTTATTCCAAGTCCTGCCAAGGATTTCGGGTGGCATGACCCTGGTTATATACACACGGCGGTGATGACCGGACTCCGGCCTTCAAGCATCTTCAACTACAAATATGGAAGGTACACACACATAGTAGGAACATGAGTACATATATAATCTCTGGATTAGTGAGAAGGGGATGTAAATATCGGGATACGAATCTCAAACTTACGAATGACTACATAAATCAAGAATCTCAAATTTTGTTATTGATTCAGTGATGCTGTTGGATGGAGTGATGAAATTGAATTCCGTACACCGCCGGCTGGTGGATCAGATGAACTTAAGTTTCTTATATTTGGTGATATGGGAAAGGCTCCACTTGATGCTTCTACTGAGCACTACATTCAGGTAAGGATATAATTCAATGTGATCATTGTCACTAGTAAAACGTTTCGAACATGTAGATACCCGAAACGAACACTTTTAAGTTACGTGTCACAGTCTGATGGGCTGAGTCGTGACTCGTGACAATGTACGAGACATGTCTAACTTAGTTTACTGTAATGCACTAATGAGGCTTGTAACATTGTGAGACATAGCCAGGATCTGTATCAGTGGTAAAAGCAATGGTAGAAGAAATGAAAAATGGCATCATAGACTCCATTTTTCACATTGGGGACATAAGCTATGCAACTGGCTTCCTAGTTGAATGGGAGTTTTTCCTTAATCTTATAAGCCCTTTAGCTTCTACGGTTTCCTACATGACGGCGATCGGAAATCACGAGAGGTAACATCTCTTGCCTACTACCAGATCCTATTAATGAATGGAAACTTCAGCTTCTCTGCAACAATAACAAATCTAACATAGCCACATTTCAGGGATTATGCAGGTTCAGGGGCTCATTATTCGAATATGGACTCCGGTGGAGAATGCGGAGTTCCTTACGAGACCTATTTCCCAATGCCGACCGCGGCAAAAGATAAGCCATGGTACGCCATAGAACAAGGCCCCGTTCACTTCACTGTCATCTCAACAGAACATGATTGGACCGAAAATTCTGAGCAGGTGGTTAATGATATTACACTTGATTTATATGTATATATGCATGTAATTGACATGGTTTCAAATTTTTCATAGCACAAATGGATGACGAAGGACATGGCGTCCGTTGATCGATTGAAGACACCTTGGTTAATCTTTACAGGGTTAGTTAAGGTCCAATCAAGAACTCGTTCACCGATCGATCGGATTATGTGATTTATTTGCTAAGATTATATCTCAACTGCAATATATGCAAAATGCAGGCATAGGCCAATGTATAGCAGCAGTCTAGGAAATGTGGATGACTCGTTCCTAAAGGTCGTAGACCCAATCCTTCTGGCTAACAAGGTAAAATAAAAGTTCCATGGTTTGTCGATTCGGCTATCGTCTGAGGCAGCGAATAATTGGGTTCGAAAACAATGAACTAGGTCGATCTTGTCCTTTTCGGACATGTTCATAACTACGAGAGGACATGTTCCGTTTCCAACTCTCAATGCCTGGCAATGCCCGAGAAAGATGAAAACGGGGTAGACACGTATGATAATGGTAACTACAAAGCACCGGTGCATGCTATTGTTGGAATGGCAGGATTCACTCTCCAGAAATTCTTACCCTTTGTAAGTGATGACGAATATTTTGTCTCAAATACAATTTTATTTGGTTAAACGGAGAAAACCAATTGTGGTTGATCAACAGGTAGCAGATTGGAGTTTGATAAGGATTTCTGAATATGGATACCTTAGAGCACACGCAACAAGGAATGAGCTAATGCTAGAGGTTGGTAACATACAAATAGAAATACTCCTCCTTTTTGTGCAGCTATTTATACCCTACACTAAAAACTTAGGTTTAGGATTTAGAATTAGAGTTTAGAGAATTTGAAGTATAGTATATTTATTAAGGTTTAGAGTTATTTATAATTTAGAATGTAAAATTAAAAATTAAAATTTTACTTTTTAACCTGAGCATAGAAATAGGCACCGAAAAAAGTAGAAATTTTTTGTCCCTGATATACTATTAGTACAAATCCTTTTATTTCTTTTTGTCACTAATTCGTGGATTTGTTCACCTTTTGCAGTTTGTGAACTCAACGAGCATGACAGTTATTGACAGCTTCCGCATCACCAAAAGCTAAATAATTTGAAACGATTAATCTACTTGTATTAAAATTTGTCCATCCATTATAAGTGTGGGTGAAAATAAATATTTATGTTTAAAATATATAATTATTAATTAAATCAAAATAATTATTTTATATATTCAAACTATGTATAGCATTCAATTTTTTTTGAACGGGGTATAGTATTCAATTCTTAAACCACCCAAATGTTGAGTTCTTAAATCCTTTAACCAATTAAATCAGACACTCGTGGCTACATTCTCAAAGTTACTACAATGACACTAAATAAATTAAGAATTAATTCAAGCCGTGGAATGGTTCTAGTGGTAAAAAATGATATATCTCATCCAGATGACCCAAGTTCGAGCATTATATGGGCACGATGTGTCAATGTGTGTTATTAAAAGGTTAAAAAAATTAAACATATATTATCTTGTAATTACATTAACATGTTTAAAACATTTAAGAATCGATTTGTTTACGATATTTTTTAACCAACTCCTAATTGAAAAATAAATTATATAATTTTTTATATTATATTAATCCCAATCATCTTTTTAAGACCAAACTGCCAATGACCAACCGAATTCTCTACCTTGCTAATATAAGAGTTTAAAGTAATTTAAAAGAAACAAAACTTATTTAGTACTTCAAATAGACAATGATTCACCCAAAGCTTTGAATGGAGACAAAGCTTGTTTAGATTTACAATATACAAAGAGATGAGCCAAAGTGAATTCAACCCCAAACAAACCGAAAAATATTCTTGCTAGCAACTGCGCTCACCGCGTTGTTGCTCTGCTTCCTAAGCATCTCTTCTTGTGCACAGACATCACCCTCCTTTCCAAGCAACAATGGATCAGTGTCAGTAAAACTCGGAGACACAAAAACACAATGAACAAGTATAGATTATAGAAATTTGGCGGGGGGTTCGATTCAAAATCAGAGCCAGACAATTCCGTTTCCGGTGACTCATAAGTCAAGAATCAAGATTATCTTGCAACAATCCAATTTCAATGTATGTATGTACATGCGTATGTATGTACATGCGTATGTATGCATGTAGTTATGTAGGTACGTGTGCATGTATGTATTATCATGGGCAAAAAATGTTCAAATAGACCAGGTTAGGCCTTAGAGTTCCCAGCTCGAACATAGAAAAAAGAAAAAGGGTACTCACAAGAAGAGAGTAAGCATGTGCAAGAGATACTAATGTTGGATACAAATCGACAACAGCTACGGCAACCTCCTCAGTCACCTGTGGTACCTGTGGTTAAATGGTTCAAAATGTTACCAACAAGGTCAAACATTTGAGCACGACCATCAATATTCCATAGTTTGAAAGGTATTCGAGTAATACATCAACATAATTATTTATGCCCCCAAATGAACCAGGTTCATGGTTTGGTTAGCATATAAATCCTACATATGCACAGCTGAACAATAGAAAAATGTCTTTAATGTTAATATGAACCCGCAACAAAGACAATCAAATATTAAAGTATAAGACCAAAATCCTGTGGCAGATTATCAAAATCCATTCCAACTAATATAACCATATCAGAGAAGATGATGCTAGTTCCAGCACATTATATGAACAGGCTATACTATTACAAAACGATCAACTTTCCCTAATGAAAGAACAGCTATACCTGCATAAGTTGAATGGAAAATACATCACTGACTGCCACTTTATCCAGCTCTTGGCACCTTTTGATAAATTCATTAAAGGGAGGACAGACCCCAGCCAATCTAGAATCATCCTCTGGCAGATGCTGTTTGTAATATTGAGTTATTGCTCGAGTAAGATAAGCATACTTCCTCAGGGTATCATGTAAACCGCTTGTTCTCTGAACATCAAACCCCTCCAGAATCTCTGTTGTGAAGCACCTGCATAAAGTAAGAAAAGAGTAAGCTAGAAATATAATCCATTGCCACCCGAGCAGTCAGGGCTTGTGGTTGGTGCAAGATCTCCCTGATCAAAGAACAACGTCCAATTACCTTAATTCAACCATTAAAAAAACTTAAAAAGAACAAAAAATCCTTTTGGAATCACAACCTCATAGGAACAAGGGGGAGGAGGGATTGTTTTCCCTTCACTATTCCAGAGAATCAGTTGTTCAATTTTTAGATGTAGAATTGAGTACTATCCCTAAAAATAACATTCCAGAAATAAACAGCAAGGATGCAAGTTTTAATATGCAACACCAAATGCTGCTTCTGTGAAGTAAAAGAGGCATACTAAAACCTAGTTGAAAGTAAATTCATCACTAAAAGTATATCTTTTAAAAATCTTACGCAGTTTTGATGCTTTCAGCAGCTTCTGAAGAATTTGGGTCACCTTCCACAAGATATATTAACTTCTTAAGTCCAGATCTCTGGCAAAATGCAAAGAAAAAAAGTCAAGATGGCATATTTTTATTAAACTTAAGTTGAGAAGTAAGCATAAACAAAGCCTTGCAGCAACTCCAATAATATATATATATATATATATATGAAAATAGAAGAGAAAAGGACTAGCCTAAAGATGAAAAGGTTAGTGTGACTAGCAACTCCTTAAACAATTTTAAATATTTGGAAGAGAAGACATGCATCAAGTTGTTGCTAGAGCAATGTGTCAGGAAATTAGCTCAACTTAAAGAAACATGGTACAAGAGCCTGCAATAAGGAAGAAACCAATGATAAATCCCAACAAAAACAAACCAACATATATTGATGCCTAGTTTAAAACATTTCATCAGAAACCTTATGACTACTTAGGAATAGAATAAGGAAAAAGAAAATCAAGGATCCTTAAAGGCAAAAGATTTCTGGTAAATTTATGTTTATGAGAAGCGTTTATTAATGGTAATGCATCTTAAGGCCGTAAACAATAAACTTTGAAGTCAAGGTCAATTAAAACATGAACGCCTACATGATTATTGCAACTTCAAAGGGTCTGGTTATAAGCATTTTATCAGTAGAATCAACAGGGACATTAGTAATTGGCAAAATTTCAAGCAACAAATTAGTTATGAAACAAAAATCAAGAAATGCTGAATTTAAGAATCAATACCAGAAGCCTTAGTTTCTGATCCCTGTAACGATTATCCCGTATCGAAGAGCGTAAATCATTAACATTCTTCCTCTCAACAATAAAGTCTAGAACATATTCACTGGAGAGATGTTTATGGCGAGCTATCCAGATTCCATCTCCTATAGGCAACCTTCTGACCTGGAGAAGAGTCATTGTGTACATAACTGTATTTTTAATGCCATGTAGAAATACCAGCAAAGAAACAAGAATTCATATGTCAACTGCAAGAGACAGTTCACTGAGAATACTAGTAGAAACTCAGGCTTATTAACAACATAAATATAAATATGCCTAATTTTATATATTAACATTGACAATTTTATTATTAATAATAAAAAACGAAGATAAGATATCCCTGAACCACTAAATATATATAAGAAAATTGACTGCTAATAGAAACCACAGTTTAAGCCAATCAAAATGTTAAAATTAATTCAACACAAAAAAAGAATAGCATGCAAATAACTGTTGGTCTTGGCCATTAAAGAAAATTAAGCCTGTGTCTCAGTTTAGTACAAAATTAAGATGAAAGTAAGGGATATAAAAAGGGACCGAAAGCTCACATTTATTTTGATTTTGAATTCTGAGCAAATATTCTCCAACATTTTCTTGGACCGTGCACTGTTAACCACAAGACATATACACATTGCACACTTCCAAGAAGTTGAAACTTGTAAGCGCATATCAAACAAAAGGGTAAGGATATGGAGTTACATACCCCTGACTGGTAAATTGCTCTCGATCGTCCAATATTAAGATTACTTCATATACATCCTCAAACCTCTCCCCAAAGCTCAGAGGTGGAATACTTAAGACATTCATATCTCCGTTTAGATCATTTGAACTTGGCCTCTGCACATATAACATATCAAAATATCAACCAGGATGATGGCAGCTCTTCAAGTCATAAAGGGAACTCACGAAAAACGGGCAAATAGTAACTCGAACTATAAATGAACAAACTACAATCAACATTAAGAAATTTCGAAAGCAGGCAACCGGTTAGCTATTAGTAACATATAATTTTTTTCTTTCTTTTCCTTCAATGCTAAGCAAACAAAAGCCAAAAACGGTATCTTAACACAGTCTGAACAATTTGAATTAGAGTGGATCCTTTTACGAATAACTGTTTGAATTAGGCTCTTGCAGTTCATAAGACAGAACTATTTATTAGACACCACGTCTAATCAAAATATTCTTTTTTTCACTCAGCCTGTCAGCCAATTTTAGTATTGTTTCTTTCAGGAACTTTTCTCAGTGCTTCATATCCCATCATAACTTATCAGAGACACAGATGCAAGATAATCAAATTGTAATTCACATACAGAGGAAGAACAGGCTCTCAAGGTACACAAGTTCGGCCTGTCTCCACCATCTTTACTTAATTGAATCCTAGTACTTTGTGCTCCATCACGAACTTCTTGCCCTGAGCATATATAGAAGAAGAATCATATCGTATCCCACAATTTTCAATGAAGAAATTGATTCTCTCAGTTATTTATTGAGTAATATTCAAATAGAGAATATCTAACCATAAACTTGATCTTCTCGAAGACGACACAAGACTGCTGGCAAAAGTGAAGAAATATCCTTGTTCTTGGAAGTTTCAGAGACTTCAGCAAAAGCAGAAAGAACTTGTTCCTTCAAGTACCCCATGCGAGTACACTACAAAAAGGAAATCAAAAGATTAGGGGGACAAAACCCTCAGAGCGAAAAGGAAAAATGTAAACACTAGAAATTTCAGGAGCACAAGGTAAGTAATAATGCTTCATGGTCTAAGAGGCTAACACTTGATTTGGAAACTACAATTCTTAGAAAATCAAATGAATTTTCAATCAAAAGCTGCAAGCATCTCAGTTTCCAGATACCCTTTCAAGACAATCAAGAGGAACATCAATGGATTTTTTCTGCTGGAAATCAGCCTTTTCAGTTGTCACTTCTGTACCAAAATCAGAATCGCAAAACTCCTGAACAGATGCATTTTGTGTGTCTGGTTGAGAAAGCCTTTCCACATCAACCATATTTTCTAAGGGATCTTCCATTTTAGACTTCATGAGACATTCGCGTGCTGCTTCCTTGCCTTCTGGTGTCAGCATATATCTGCAAAAAGGAAGTTGTATTTCATACATAAAACACCAATGAAAACACTAATCACTAAGCGATCACATGCATCCAACCAAATAATGTTAATAATATGTTATAGGAAAAGTCTCATGTATCATTCAAAAGGAATAAAAGAAACAAAAAGAAAAAATCATACTTTGCCGGACAACTTGATTTCACAACAAATCCCTTTTGTATCAGCTTAGACATGCAGCTCCATCCAGTATACCAGTCCCTTGGAGAACTTCCAAATTGGCTAGGTTTACCTTTTCCTTTCTCTGGCCTAATAAAGCATGAGTCCAGTTTTTAAACCACCAATCAAGCTTCAAAATCACTAAAAGTATTGAAAAGAAAATTTTTAATTAAATGTCAAAAATCAACATACACAATAGGCGCCCGTGAGAGCCCACTTGCTTCAGCTGCATCAATAAGATCCTGCTTATGCATAAATTCATTCCCATCCGCGGTCTCCCTAATGACAAGGTACATCCATCTGATACTTCAAATCTATATAGAAAAAAACATGTGAGAGTAACCATTTAACATAAAGATGAACATAAATACCTGTATAGAGTAATCAATAATGCATATGCCACTGAATTCTTTTGAGGCAAATAACGTCTGTTTCCTTTAGTTTGTTTACCTAAACGTGCATTAAAGAAGAATCAGAAAGGAAGCAAATTGGACAATTCAAGAGGACCAATACATAAAAAGAAGTTCAAAACAATTACGTACCCTTTCTGGTTATGTCTTCTGGTTCTGAACTCTCTGAACCGCTGTCAAAATAGCCACGCATAAGCACCAGAATCCATTTCCCAACACCTCTATCCACAAACATAAGCCAAATTATTACAAGAACAAAACAAAAAAAAGGACAAATGAAAAAGAAAACAGGTCCTTGAATCATAAAAATAAAGTAAAAAAAAATGTCGTCCTAATGAAATAGCTAGACTAACTACATCAATTCTGGTTTTGAAAAATACCCAAACCAAGAAAAAAGAAACAACCCAAAGAAGTCAACTTTACTTTCTTTAAAAATGCAACTGATCAGATGAAACAAGAAGAAAGGAGAATACTTGATGCCACTGAGATCTTTGAGTGTCTTGATGGGATGCTGAGCGTTGCAAATGTTGGTGTATGCCTTGGAAAGAGTCATGTCGGTGTTTTCTTTTATCCCCTTGGGTTTATCGGCCAGCTCTTGCCTCTTTTGCAACAAGTAATTTGCCAGTTCCTCATTCTCAGGACACATTACTCGCCTATTCTTCTCCATTTCCAGGGTTTTTGCTCAATTGCTAAGGCTAGGGGTTTGAGGGCATTAGTTTGTCTGAGAAAAATTGAGATTTTTTTTCATAGGTTTTTCGAATTGGGGAATGCGGGGAAGAGAGAGGACTGAAGAGATTTGAAAGTGAGCAGAAAATCGCGCCATCTTATTTCTGGGCTTAGATTTAATAGTTTTATGTTCAAACTTGGGCCGGCCATGATCCTTAGTTTCTTTAGGTCCATGTTTCTTTCAGCCCAACTTTAACATGTTTAAACTTTTTTAAAAAAATTTATAATTAATTTTAAAAAAATTACTTGGAATTAAAATGTTCTTTATTGCGCTAGCATAGGGAAATTATTTTTCTAAACAAAGAACGGTCCTTAAATTTTATTTTAAGAGAAAGGATTGTAAATTTGTATATTTAAAATAACATAAGTACAAAGTATATAAAATATATAAAAAAATTAAAAAATTTAAAACAAAAATTTTCACTCCATAGAAGACTGTGCAGAATCTTCAAAACAAAAATCAAACAACTGTAAAACTTTGATTATAATGCTCAAAATCTTCAATATTCTTCACTGCAAGCATCAGACATATCGACAAAACAACCATTAAAATGCATCAAACATTGATAAGACTATCAATCATCTCAAAGGAGATAACTGCCATGAAGACAAGTATACGTGTCATTAGAACAGAGTAAAACTGCGAAAATTGCAGACATCTAAACTGCTAAGAAAACAAACAAGAAATTGACTGAAAAGCTTATATAAACATATTTTCGTCGAAGTAAAGCATATAAAATTAAAAGCAAAATAAAAGAGAAAACTACACAAACACATCAAAGCGATGAGATTTATTTATATACAAATCAGTAGACGACAAACCCGTCGCTGGAAAAAACTCAAAATAAAAAAGAATTAATAAAGTCAGAAAAATAATATATAATTTGAATTTAAATTTAAATAGTACTATTTAGAAATTACTGAAATGATGTATGACTTACTGTCATTCTTAATTTTAGTGCTCTTATTTATAGCCCTTCATTAAAATATTAAATTTAGAGTTTAGAGTTGAGTTTTATGATGTATTCTTAGGGTTTAGCGCTGACTTAAACTTTAATTTGTGACTAAAAAAAAGACACTAAAAAGGAAACATACGAATTTTGTTTCATGTGCAAAGGGACGAAACTATGTATTAATTTATATATTAGTTAAATAAGACTTCCGTCTCTTGATCTCTCCCAAATTTTAAATTTGAATGCCTAATAAAATCTTGTCCCTCTAAATAGACAATGTTTGATCCTAGTTTCACATAAACTTCATCAAATAACGAACAGGTTGTTTGTGCAGTGATAATAAGAACAATACTTTACTCTTCCACCTTTTTATTTATATGTTGGAAGTGAATATTACAGATTTAGGTTCATATCAAGGAGCTGACAGAACATAGGCTTCAACAAGTTAAATCAAAGCTACACTAATGAAACTTTCTTAATCTGTTCATATTTGAATTCCACAATTCCTCATCTAAAGACGCGCAGTGCGTGGTTTGAAATTGTAAACCCACCATCTACCATAAGATTATCCCCACTTATGTACCCTGCTTCATCACTTGCTAAGAACAGAACTGCATTAGCTACATGCTCCACTGTCAAATCCACCCCACTCAAGTTTGCATTTCTCCCGATGAAACAACGGAATCCCTCTCGTACGTCCTCGGTTCTTTCGTCCTCGTGCAAGTGAGCGAAAGCCAGCTCGGTCGCTACGGCATACGGAGAAACACAATTCACACGTATCCCGTATTTGCCGAGCTCAGCTGCAACGCTCCTGTTCAGGCCTAACACAGCATGTTTGGAGCCTGTGTATGCGTGCGGTCCAAGTCCTCCGATCACACTCGAAACACTACACATGGAGATTATGGAACCCTTCCCACGAGGGATCATAATCCTAGCAGCATGCTTCATTCCCAGGAAAACTCCCTTGACGTTCACATCCATCACCTTCTCGAACTCGGATAAATCGTAGTTGCGGATATCGCCACACGGCGGACCTGATAATCCGGCATTGTTGACCATTATATCGAGCGTACCAAACTTGTCGACCGCAAAGTCGACCGCGCACCGAACTTCCTCCTCCTTCGACACATCACAATGGAAAAAACAAATGTCCGGGGTGTCGCCGAGGGATTGACAGACTTGGAGGCCAAGGCTGTCTTGCACATCGACTATGCAGACTTTGGCACCATGCTTGTAAAACAGACGAACAATGGCCTCGCCAATGCCAGCTGCTCCACCAGTGACCAGTGCCACTTTCCCCGCCAATCTGTCAAAAATTTTGACCAAAACGAAACTGATTTCACTTCAGGAAGAGATAAATTCTTTTCCTGGATTCAGATTCAAAATACCATTTAGAAATCAACAAGAAATCTCATGGAAAGTATATACAAGAGGCCAGAGACTTTGAAACATATGGATCTAAATTATAAACACAATTGACCACCAAAATATATGAATCGCAAAAAAGAACATGTTCTGCAGGAGTTGATTGCCCAGTCAGCAAAGCTAGAACCTGAACTTGTGTAAAAAAAAAAAACAGAAGCTGAAAAGAGGGTAAAAAAGTTTACCTTTGGGTGGGGAGTGATGAGTCTAAGGAGTTGCTGCTGCTAGTAGCCATGGCAGGAGCTTGAATTCAACAATAATAAGTTGCTTGTATGTTATTAAAGCACTGCCTTTATAGCGAGGATATAAGTAACCCAATGAAAGGAGGAGAAGGAATCCCATTGTGGTTTGGTGGAAAATGACAGAGCAGAAACTCCCAAGGGAAGTGTGTTGTGTTTAGAGTATTTCCTGGAGGGCATGGCCCATGTATTAAAGGGTGTGGTACCAGAATTGAGTGGAAAATGCAATGCACCCAAAACTCGATGACAAGCGACAACTCCACCGAGACAATTGTACTGTTCCTTAATAGACACATACTGATACACATGCATAGCATTTGCAGATGGAAATTACATCTTTTCTTTATTGGTCAAAATTCATATAGGTGTTACTGAGTGCTAAAAAGATTTAAGTGAGTTTGAAATCATGCGGTGCATGTTTAGGGTTGACCCTTGTGTACGATCCCTTTCTTCTCTCTATATAGAATTTATAAGCTTGTTTGAAAAATAGTAAAATACATTAATTATCACTGAATTTTACTTTCAAATCTATTTTCATCTTTAAAATTTTAAAACGTTTAATTAATTTACTTACTAAAAGTTTGGCATTAAACATTTTTTTGTCCCTTATTCGCCAACTTTTTGACAGGGTTATAACATGGATGTCGTCAATCCTTCACCCTGGACGACTTAAATGATGGTCGTTCAGTCTCAAATTTTCACCAGTCATTTTGTTCTGGCTCCTTAAGTATCTGACCTTTATTTTATCAGAAATTGTTTCAAAGTCCACGAATCGGATATTTTTTTATTTCTCTCTCGTCTATCTTCCTCCTCCACCGATAGATGAAGCTCGTTTCTCAATATATTGCCTCCCTTGTGTCGATGAAGCTTTCTACTGATCCGATCTTGGAGAAATTCCTTTGCTCAACGATAAATAGACGTCGTTCAAAAGTTAACAAAGAAGTGACAAAAATGTTTTGTAACCCCCTCGTCCTGGGCTAGACGACAGACCAGTCTGAGCAGGTTACACGAGGAAAACCGAAGCGAAACCCGTTAAGGTTCCACTCCGATTAGCAACCCTAGAAAATTTTCATTAATTATCTTGTCTAAATGTGTCATTTAGTCCTATGTGAAAACGACAGCAGAAAACAATAAAGGAAACATCCAAGCAGACTTAAGGTAGCTTAATTTTACCGAGTGTTATGTTAGTCCGGTTTAATGCTTACAAAGCAAAACCATACATAAACGATGCATATAAACTTAACAAGGAAGCAAACAAACAAACGGGATTAAAACACAACATCCGAGAACCTTTGAAGATGTCAAAAAGCCCAATTACAGGCCTGCGTTTCGAAACTGGCTTGCCCATTTCAATACGCAGGCTCCAGTTTAAAATCCAGACCAGGTCGTACCGATATGGTCCACTTCGTTCCGGTACGGGGGTCTCTAGTAACAAAACGTTCCGAAACTCGTTCCGAAACAAGCACTCACAAAGGCCAAACGTATCGAAACGCGTACCAAAACGGGAGCTCACAATGTCAAATCGTATCGAAACGGCACCACCCCCGTTCCGATACGAGTATCCCTGGAGCTACACCAGTTCCGAAACAACCACGAGCGTTTCGAAACGCCTGCACTCTGTGTGACCCTAAAAATAGTTTTCTGCATCTTCAAACAGTCCCAAACATGCCCTAAATCAACAAGATTCATGAAACATCAATCATACATATAATCTAGAGGCATTACATCCTACCACAAGCATGATCAACACATAAACTTACACATAACAAGACCATTTCATTCATAGAAAGCATGCATCCACAAGACATAGCATAGCAAAGTTACATGCCTTCAACACAAAGCATAAGCATTCATAAAACAAGGTTTACATGCTTTTTCACACAAACACATAAACATCTCATAACTCATGATTTACAATTCATCAACACAAAAGCATTAACAAAATAGGAGTCTACACATGATCCTACAACACGTAGCATCCTCATTCCTAACTATTACATTATTCCATAAAAATCATACGTGAGCAACCACACACGCGCTTGGATGCCCCTTCCTTGCTCCTTGCTAACTTCTACACTAATGATCTGCATTGTCGAAAATGAGAGCGTAAGCTAGAAGCTTAGTGAGGGAGTTTAAAATAAAACATCGACAATGTAGGGTTCAAGCATGACATCTATGAAACATTCACCAGACATACATTTACACTAACGAGCACATATCCAACTACTACAAGAATGCATAACATGACATATTACCTCATGTTATGCTAAGAAAGGATGTAACATAACATCTTATCACAACCACCACACATAGACAAGTATATTGGCAACTATATAGCTTACTCGGATATGCGGATATCTTCTGTTGGGATTTTCGCCCCAACGTACTCAAACATCAATTACCTTCCGGTGGGATTACACACATCACCGTTTTCACTCATAGATAGGATTACATTCATCATCACATACTAACATTTTCCGGTGGAATGTTACCTCACCAGACTCCTCCTTGATGACTACACATCACCAAGGCCATGCGCGAATTTGACTCTTACCGTGTGCACACTCATCCTAATAATCGATCATTTATACCCGGTAATTATAACTAGTGCCAACATACTAACAAGTCTCACCATGATTTCACAATCATGCCACACAACATATTACCACCAATATACAACATCAATATATATATCAACATGCATAACGAACACATACTACACAAGTCCACATTTATGGACATTAAGCAAGAACTCATAAAGTCAAACAAGAGATTAAGCTACCAACTTAATCCCCACATTAGATTGGCCTACCAAGCACAATCTAATACCTCCACCACACACTTGAACCAATTTAAAAACATTTTAAACAAACCACTTGACACGCGTCGTATAGTGTTAAAAATAAAACCTTAAACTCAAATAAATAAGAATTAAAATAGTATAGCGAGAGTAAGGGTCGATCCGCAGAGAATAGGAATTCTAACACCTTTCGTTCTGACTTAGACCAAGAAACCTGTAAAAATAAAAGGGGGATTTTAGAAAAGTGATTTGAGTGATAAAGAAAAAAAATAAGAACGGAAAATAAATATTGAAAATGGATTATGGATTGAATTAGCCTCAAGCCACGCTTTGCCACGACATTTTCGATCACTGAAATTGATTTTTTTTCAACTTTCTTGCCGGTTACAGTCTACAAGGCCCAACCCTTGCAACTTACTTCTCTTGGGTAAATTCGACTCCCAGGGCAATCCTTGAAGTCAAGCTTTAGTAAGTTAGCTACGGCAATCGATGCTAACTCAAATCTGAGTTAGTGCTGGAGAAGCCCGTGCTCGGATAATCGTCTCGATGAGAATTGTTTCCGATTTTGATTCCCCTTAGTGGACCGCCACTAAGTTTGTTCTTAGGGAGTTGAATTGACTACAAGCTTTTTCTCATCCCCAACGATGGATTTAAACCACTTCAACCCGATGCGCGCTCTCGGAATGAAACAATTGAGACTCCTAAAGATTAGGTCGATTGCCTAATCAATTTTACAGAGAATCTAAAAAAGAGTTGTTGAAGGATTGAAGTACTTTTCTAATCTCACGAGTTTAGTCGGGTTTGGCGTTGCTTTTGGCTAAAGAGGATTTAGTTAAGCATGGTTGGTGAAGAAACCATACTTAATTAAATAATGAAAGAAATGGAGAAAATGAAAATGGAGAAAAATAAAGAACTTTATTAAACTCAAAGGTAGAAGAGAACAATGAGCAAGTGATGATCTAATTCACCCCAAAAGTTGAGTATTTATAGTAGCTGAAAATCCTAAAAAACTAGGAAGATAAATCCCAAATTTAAATTAAATTACATAAGATAATTATCCAAGTTTGAATTGTAAAATAAAAATTCGGATGATAAGCTATATGATAAGTGGCTTAATAAGCTATCTGCGTTGCTGACGTCAGCTTCTAGAAGGTGCTGACGTGGCGCCCAGTCAGCATTCATGCCCTGGTTCATGCCCATGAATCTGCCTACGACTCCAGTATTTTCTGCAGCATTCCAGCTTATTTCCAGCATCACGTAACCTGCATGAAAACAACATAAAAACAGCTCATTTAATTCCTTCAAACTTATATTCAATCAAAATAAGGACTAAAACATAACCAAAATAAAGACTTATCACCACTCACCAAACACCCTTAAGCAAACCGAGAAAGTCGATCAAGCCTCCAAATTTCCCGAAATCGAGCCTGAAGCTTATCCAACGATTTCCCTTGATTCTAATCAATCAAAAATAACATATTACTCAACAAATCATCCACAAAACCACTGTCACAAATCGGGTTACAAACACAAGACTATTTCTCTACATTTCTAAGTCATGAACTAACCCAAAATCCTTATTTTTGGACTTGAGCTTAATTTAGCAGAAACTCATCAATTTCAACACCCAAATCATCATTAAACACACTAAAAACAACCCTCAAGCATCACCATATCATCAAACCAACTATCCTACACCAAACTACCTCAAAAACCCAAGTTTTTTACCCTTTAAAACACCCACAAAAACTCATTTCGAGATTTTCATTAAAACACCACTATTTTGAAATATGATACACCTAAGGGTAAGAGTTTAACATAGTTTAACTTTACAAATCGAAAACCAAACAAAAACCCATTAAATCTTCCTTCTTTTTCACAAAATTTGAAAACTTGAAGAACTTCAAAAATGGTGTTTATGAAAAACTAAAACCATGGAAACGTTTTGAATAAAGAGGGGAAGTCAAAAACGTGTTTACCTTGATGAAAGCTCTTGAAATCGTGAAGAAAATGGATGGAATGGTGTTTTGGGGGTTTGGGGAGGTTTTGTCGTGAGAAAGCTTGAAGGAAGAAGAAGAAGAAGACTTAGTAAAAGTCCCTTTTCACTTGTTTATTTCCTTTATTTGAAAATTTATCATTTTACCCTTAATGAATCACAAGCCTCTTTTAATTAAACCAAAGCCCATTTTTAATTTAAAACAATCCCACAACTCGAACCTGATTCACACACCTAACATCCGACCCCTAAACTCGGTGTTACATATTTAATGTCTAAATTTCAGTAAGTAAATTAAATGTTTTGAAACTTTAGTGACCAAAATATGTTTGCGAATAAAGTTTAGTAGTAATTTATGTAATTTACTCTAAAAGTTATACCAACAATTGTTTTACTAAGATAAAATATTAGATCTTTTAAATAACAATAGAAATTCAAATTTTAATATTGTGAACTAAATAAATTTTAAAATTTTACAGATGGGTAGGTCAAAGGCAGGCTATTTGTCTTCGAGAAATGAGAAAATCGCGCACTTGCAGAGTTCTATGGAAACGCAAGGAGTTAAAATCTGGATATTATTGTCATTTTTTTGTTTGATTCTGAAATATGAATATAAAGAAACAAAAGTAGTATGTAAATCTAATAAATGGTCTTAATAGAAAAGTAGATGATATTCTTCTTAGGAGATACGAATTTAAATTATTTTGTCCGGAAGAAGTAAGCATATTGTCAGCAATTTTAAATAAAAAAATCCTTTTTTATTATTATTTGAAAAACTGACCTAGTGAATCTATATTTGGAAAAATAACCCCAAATCTGCCACGTATGAATAACTCGCTTTATGGGAATAGCGAGACCCAATCTAAAAACTATGGACGCTTGGTCTGCCAGCCTAATTTACAAAGAACTTGCTCTCTCCCAGAGAACTTGAAAGAGTCGGCTTAATTTATCGCGGGGAACTTGCTTTTTGCAGAAAGCGAGTTCTTTGTAAATCGAGCTGGTAGACCAAGCGTCCATATGCATGTTCGAGCAATATTTTGGGGTTATTAATCGTATAATTTTAGTAAACATTGAGTTTAGGTGCGTAGTACTGGAACTTTTCTTTCATTCGACACCAATATGGGCAAGTTCGGTGCATTTTAAACTGAGTAAAATTCGCATTGAAAACGGTACCTTAGCTTGTTTTTGTGACAAGATTCCTCTGAACGTCATGTGCTCCATCGTCGTCCTCACTCCTCATCAACAACTTCATCATCATCGGCACCATGATCGTCCCCGAAACGCAGACCGCCACTGGCACCGGGGCCGGTGTAGAACAAGCTCTGCAGTGGCATCTACTCGACAATGTTGTAGTCGAACTATGCTGCCAATGGTGGAACATCGAACACTGGAGGAACATATGATGAATGCATCAACATGAAGGGATGATAGTCGTCTGTGAAGTAGAACTCGGGTGGAGGCCTCATCTACTGAAACGTCTCAGGACCATTCATCTGTTGAAACAATAACGAAGCGGAGTGCATGAATGTCAGTCTTGGCGCTGGTGTCAAACATTTTTGTCGTAGAGTGATCTGTTGCTTGCGTTGTTCCAGACGATGAGGCCCCTGCAGTGTGAGTTTATCGTCTTTGGCTTTCAGGCCCCATTCTCATGTTGTGCTGCGTCGGCTAGCTTTGGGTGGCTTGACGTTGTGCGGGCGGGCGGTTTTGGGGATGCACCTAAATCAGTACATGCGGCTTCCCATTTTGGCGGTACTAATGTATATAGTCGAATGTGACATCCTTGTCATCCATTGCCCGACCTAGTTAGCGTGATAATGGCTCTAATGGACTTCCGTCTTTCCCTGTCGCGTTAATCAAAGTAATTCGTCCAAATTAGGTGGCGGCTCTAGAACCCCTTTGACATAGCCAAATTGTCGCAGAACTCGGTCGGTAGGATACCACTCGACAATTTCGTAATTGATGAGTGGCACTAGTAACAACCAGACGTGAGAGGTGTCCATAATGTTCTGCGGAATACAATCCCGAATCGCGGGAGCATCGTACGGAGTCCACATGAACTGGATTTTTTTGAACGTGAGTTATATAAAGTTTTATTGCAAAAAGAATTTGAGAAATTAAGAAAAAATGTCAAGATTCCTGACCTCGTCTTGTATCTTGTAGATGAGCAGTATATAGTTTGGATGTGTAACTGGCAGTCCCTGGTGAATGAGTGGAAGGTACCACCTATCATTAATGAAAAAGAATTAAAAATTTGTAGTAATTAAAAAAATATTTACTAAAATAAAATAAATTAAATAATTTTAATAGTACCTCCCAACAAGTGAGAATAGGTACGGGGTCTGGTTTTTAGGCCACATGCTTAAAAACAACATCCAAAACCAAGCCCAAGACTGCAGCAGTAAAAGACATCATCCAATTATGACTCCTTCAGGGTCGCCGGTTCTGCAAAGCTCCCCGAATAGAAAGGCTAAGATCGCTACTCCCCAATATTTTTTCTTGATTCGAAAAAATTACGGACATGGTACATCCACATTAGATAGACTTTGTTGCGAGATTTGTCGAGCATTAAAATCCCTCTAATAATTCGTAGGATGTGGGCACGAGCAAATCGTTGTGAAATTAATAAGTATCGTTATAAAAATATTTTATTATTAAAAATAGAAAACAAAATATATAATAAAATAAATATATTTACCCGCTTTGTTTCGTCATCCGAATTGTGGGAGTATTGTAAAATTCTGCTCCAAAAAAATTAGTAAGATTTTGACACCGTCGAATTTTTCCAAAACCACTCCCAGCAGGTCAGCATACAAGGTCGCCTAGTCACCGTCGGCAATACCGATAATAATCTCGTCATCGGTAGGCAAGCTAAGATGACAAGCAACATATTCTAGTTTAATTGTAGCCTCGCCACATGGAAAATAAAAGGTATGCGTCTCTGGCCTCCATCGTTCTAATAAGGCGTTAATAAAAGGACGGTTCAACTTCGAATCACAAATGATAGTAGCGACGTGGCCAAAACTGGCTTCCTCAATAAATTGAACAATATTCGCAATTGACGCGGACGTGATACAATTTAGATAACATGTCAATGCTCGTTCGTAGTTCTTGAAGAAAAATAATAAAACATAATATATATATATATATATATATATATATATATATAAGAAATAAATAAAAGAATAAAGAAATAATTTAAAGTTAAAAATAAAAAAGAATTTGCTTTCTATAAAGTGAGTTCTTTGCTGAGTCAGTAATCCTGACATAGCGTGTCTGACATGTCTGCAAAAGTAAAATTCTTTCAAATTTTTTGGATGAATTATTGGTACGCTTATAAACGTTTGTATTGTATAGTTTTCATTAAAGTCTCTCTTTCAATTGCTGGGAAAATGTCAAGACGAGGAGATGTTGTTGTTCTAGTATACTATGGTGGCGATATAATCGCCGATGTCTCACTCAACGTCATTTTTCAGTCCGCGAATATTGTAACAATAACTATTCTGAGGAGATTATGGTACAAGAAGTTGATTAAGGAAGTGGAAAATAGTGTCCCGCGTGGCCTTAGGAAAAATCTAGACGAGTTGAAGTATCGTCTGCCGATATCTTTAGAACCATTAACCTATTTAGTATGCCGCATTAGGGAGAATAGTGATGTGGAGTTGATGTTGGCTATCCACTTGGCGTATTTATTAGGAGGGCCCCTCAAGTTGTATGCGTCATTTTCTGATTTTAATGCTGGTATCGAAATCTCAAGCTGGAGACAAGCGAATTTCGACTTTGACCCTAATGCAAATTTTGATAGCTCGACGGCCAATTTACGAAATGATTTTAACCTACTAACTACATACAGTCTACGCAACAAGTTTGATGCATCGTCGTCTTTTGTGCCAAGACATTCGTGCGTAGCTAATTTCAGTTTCGACTTGAACCAGCCCCCGAATGATGAATTCGATGCACCATCCTCTTCAATGCGAAGACATGCAATGTACAATCAGTATAGTATGGGGAAGGCAATGTCATCATCCCATAACTACATGAGGTCATCCGACCGTGAAACATTCAACTCCTTCAAGGATTTCTCATACGGATGATACTTAGCGTATGTCCCTAGTACAGAGTACATTTAACCATCTATGGGGAGACATTCTTGTCTTGGTGCGGTCTATTTTGATCTTGGTAATACAGTTCGTGAACAGTCTCGCGATCGATGACCAGTCTGCTCGCCTGAAAAGGTAGCAATCAACGACGCAGAACTATACTAGTTCGAGGGGGATATTTTTGACGAAGTACTAGGTAGGGAACCCGAACCTGATGGCGATGAGCAAGGGCCCTTCTTTGAAGATCCAGCAGACGTTAACATTCTATTAGGGTCCTTCGTAGATTTAAAAGGCAATAAAGAAAACCCGGCAGAAAGCAACATTTTAGTATCGGCCACATATATTTCTTATTATCAGTCACCATCTCACTTCACAACGGTTGATATGGATGCCTTGAACGTTTCAGAATTTTCACAACACCCAACAATTGACAGTTACAACCACCGTGCTGATGGTGAACTAGTCATTGAGATGAAATTCCTGAAAAAAGAACTGGTTGTGGCCGCTATTAAGCACTACAACATTCGCCGGGTAGTTACGACGATTGTGAAGAAAACCCAACCGATTTTTTACATTGCGGAATGCGCCCACAAAAAACAGGGATATAAGTGGAGGGTTCGTGTATCACCCTTGAAGATGCTAAGCGGGCTGTGGAGAATCACGCAACTAGAAGGGCCTCATACATGCACAGTGAGTAGCCTAAGTCGGGATCACAAGAACATGAATGTGTATGTCCTATGTGATACCTTTATGCCACTGGTAAAAGCAAATCCCCGAGTGATGGTTTCCACATGTATCGTTGCAGCTCAAACGCAATACGGCTACATTTCTGATTACCATAAAACATGGTATGTAAAGTGGCGGGTCGTACAAAAATTGTTTGGCCAATGGGAGGAATCTTACAACGAGTTACGCCCGTGGCTAAACCTGATGCAGAAACACATACCTAGAATATTTGTGAAACTTGAGACGGTTCTGACATATGAAAATGATCGTGTCGTACCAGGTGTTTGTCAATTCTACCGACTATTTTGGTTATTTCTATAGTGCATTAATGCATTCATGCACTGCAAGCCGATGGTTCAGATCGACAGTACTTGGTTGTACGGAAAATATACACAAGTCTTATTTCTGGCAGTTACACGAGACGACAATCAGAAAACCGTTCCTGTAGCCTTCACAATAGTCAAAAAGAAGGATCTCGAGTCTTGGGTGTTCTTCCTTAAGAACCTATGGAGACATGTTCTTTCTCATGTAATGTGGGCAAGGGATGATGGGATATGTGTTATTTCCGACAAAGGCACAACGATCAAGTGGGAAATAAAACGTTTGGGTCGGTCTTGGCAGCCTCTCCATATTTACCACCGTTACTACTTACGACACATTGCGGCCAACTACTTGCAGAACTACAAGAACCAAGATGAACGTGCTATGATGCTTCGAATGGGTACGTCTTTTAGGTCATTTGCATTTACGACATTTTTGCATGTATTGTTCACCCATAACTATTCAACTATCATTCCCTTGGCAACTCACATTACGTACAAGAGGTAGACCAATTGTTCAAAGAACTAAGAGCAGGAATAAAGATGGGCCAGACTACCTTGCCAAAATCCCAAGGGAAAAATGGCTTCGATCATATAATGGGGGTAAACGATATGGTCACATGACAACGAACTTGTTTGAGGCGATCAACTTATCACTCAAGAAAGTGCGGAATTTGCCTATCACTTCTGTTGTCAAAGCGACCTACTATTATTTGGTTACCCTATTTGCAACCCTGTGAAGGCAAGAAACTAAGTACATGGCAGGTGGCCACAAAGTCCATCCAGACCTCCTCGAACAATTGCAAACTTATGTGCACCATTAAAAGGCGATGACTACAACTCTCTTTTCTCGAGGAGGCCATTAGTTCCGTGTTTCAGAATTTTTGAGGTCGTTGGAAGGCATACAACACAACACGTACATGGTAGATCTTAGGCAAAGAACCTAAGAGTGTGGAGTCTTCCAAACATTCAAATACTCGTGTGCACGCGTCATTGCTGTTTGTTCTTCCCAATAGGTTCACTACGTGAGACTGCTTGATCTTGTATACTTACTAGAAACGGTATTCAAGGTTTACGAAAAGGGTTTCCTCCCATCAAAAATGAAATTGATCTGTATGCCGTTGATGCTGAACTGACCATACGCCTAGATCCTGCACTACTACGAGAAAAGGGACGTCCATGATTGACACAGATTTACTGTGCAGAGGATATGGTCGAACATGGAGAACGAATCGGACAAAAGAAACATTGCACTATGTTGGGTTGTGTGGGGCTCGATTCGTTCAACCGATTATGCTCACCAAGTGGTGGAGAGGTGGATATTTGGGTGGAAGGATTTAGGAAGCTAGAAAGAATAAAGACACAATGATTTATAGTGGTTCGGCCTTCTAACAAGCACCTACATCCACTACCTTAGCTTCCCACTAAGGATTTCACAATCAATCCACTAATTGATTCGTCCCCTTTTCTAGGATTAGGAGGAAACCCTTACAACCGATCAAGCTTCTACCCAAGCCTTGATCAAAACCCTCTTTTACAAAGAGACAAATGAAAGCAAACTTAAACCCTCTAATAGGTGTTTGTTTGCACAATTAAGCACTCACCCAAAACCTAAAACACTTGAGCAAATTTGACAATTTTGGCTCACTAGTGTTTGTCTATACAAGAATTGACAAATTAGGCACTAAGACAATTTCTTGATCATTTGATGTTTGACAATATGAGCATTAGTCTTCTCTTGATGCTTGGAGGTCCCTTTTATACTCCCAATTGAGTTTATAGCCGTTTAGGACCGTTGGGGTTGAAATAGAGTCGTTGGACCCTTTAATTCCCTCCATAAATGCAGTTCTGCAGCTCCCCGTTTCGAAACGCTCGAAGCCGTTTCGAAACACCCTCAATATAGAAAGAGCTGTTGCAGTCTGTCAGGGTACCCGTTTCGGAACACCCCCTTGCCGTTTCGGAACGCGTATCGGAACGCCCTTAGCCCGTATCGAAACGACCTGCATTTAAAAGTTAGTTGGGAAAGAGCCGTTGGGGTTTATGACCGTTGTGGTCAGTGCCACGTGGGCGTATCGAAACGGCCTAGCCTGTTTCGAAACGCTGGCCCCGTTTCGATACGAGTATTGAAACGTTTTGGCCACTAGAGGCACCTGTTTCGAAACGCCCTAAGGTGTTTCGAAACACTTGGTCAGTTTTGTGAAATTTGGCCTTTAAAAACATGAAAAACCTTTATGAAAAATTCCTTAAATATTATTTCAAGTTGTTTGGACTTTAGAAATGTTTTAAATACTTTTTAAATTAGTCCAAAACATTTTTCAATTATTATATCAAAACATTAGTTCTACAATCTCCCCCTTTTTGATATAATAAAACCACTTGAAAAATTGTTTGGAATTCTCCCCCTTTAACTTTAAAAAGTGAATAAGAGATTAAAATTTTAATTCACATAAGGCTCCCCCTTATTCATTTGAAAATTCAATTTTTCAAACCATTTCTCCCCCTTTTTGTTATATCAAAAAGAATTTAAAACATGAAGTTCAAAAATAACAATAGAGGTAAAAATTTTGATAAAAGTAAGAATTTGGTTTTAAAAATGGCTCCCCCTTACTCAAAGCATCATTGAAATGTTAGTCCAACATTTATGATCATCTAGTTGAATTAAATAGAAAAAAAGACAAATAAACTCAAAAACAACTAGAAATTTTACCAACACTTGAATCCAAGGGAGGATGTGAAGCCTTCCTTCTTCAAGTGTTCTTTCTTGTGTGTATGGAGCTCCCCCTCAATGTTTGACTTGTTGAACATCTCCATCACACCTACAATAGACAATCAAGTAATTTTTGGTATCCAAATTGCTTTGGATCCATAAACGTTAGTTGCACAAAATTTAGTCCCCTTAGGAATCCATTTTTCAATTTCACCCTTTTTAGTTAAAGTATTAAGTCCTTTTGGGACCCAAACACTTCTAAAACATTTACCATTTATAAATCTAGGGGCACTAGATTGTCTAACATAAAAATTTGATTTTCCAAAATTGTTTTTCTTTTCAAGCTCTTTGGAAATCAAATCTTTTTCTCCTTGAACTTTTTGAAGCAATTTTTGTAAATCAAGACATTTTAGTTCAAACTCTTCAAGTTTTGCTTCAAGTTCAAGTTTGGTTTAAGAAAGCAAATCATTTTGAATTTTTAACTTTGAAATCAATTTATTGTTTTTCAAAATGTGGCTTTTAAAATCTAAAACCAAATCATCATAGGCATCTTGTAATTCATCAAAAGTATAAGAACATGAAGTAGATGAATTAGAAGTTACCCTTGAATCTTCTTCGATGGCCATAAGGCAAAGGTTGGCTTGTTCATCGTCGGTGGAGTCCTCATCACTCCAAGTAGCCAATTGTGCCTTCTTCTTATGGCTTGAAGTGCTTGCCCTCTCCTTTCTCTTAGGTTCTCGTTCAAGCTCTCTCAAAGCTTTCTTCATGAAAGGGGCACACTTCTTGAAGAGATGAACTATCTCTTCATCTTCCTCCTCCTCTTCACTTGAGTAGACATGATGGCAAGTGGAGGATTTGAGAGCCATGGCACTAGCATTGATGCCAAGCCCTTTGATTTTCTTCTCTCCCATAGCTCTAATTTCTTCCCTCTTCTTCTCATCCTCTTTGTTCTTCTTCATGATTTGATGAGTAAGGAGTGACCCCATGAGTTCATCAAGCTTCAAGGTCTTCAAATTTTTGGCTTCGATGATGGCGGTCCTCTTTGAGTCCCAAGACTCGGGAAGTGAGTAGATGAGCTTTCGAACAAGCTTCTCCTCCGGGATGGCTTCTACATAACCTTTAAGACCATTAGTGATGGTGGAGAACCTATCAAACATCTTCTCGATGTTCTCTTCCGGATCCATTTTGAAGTTCTCATACTCCAAGGTTAGGAGCCCAATCTTGGTCTCCTTGACTTCGTTTGTCCCCTCGTATGTGACTTCAAGCTTGTCCCATACCTCCTTGGCACTCTCACAAGAAGACATCTTCTCATAGATGGTTGGACCAAATGCACAAAATAGAATGTGCAATGCTTTGCAATTTAGCTCCATCTTCTTGCGATCGTCGGCACTCCATTCCGCTTTACTTCTTTTAGGTATGAACGGGCCATCTTCAACTACATCTCATAGCTTGTAATCTTTTGATTTGATGAAGAACTTCATCTTTGTCTTCCAATGGGCATAGTGAGCTCCGTCGAAGAAAGGCGGTTTGTCTATGGATTGCGCCATTTGAGCCGGTTGATGAAATAGAGATCGAGCTTGCCGGATCTTCTCAATAGGATGTGAATCCTCTTCGATTGAGCCAAGCTCTGATACCAATTGTTGGGTTGTGTGGGGCTCGATTCGTTCAACCGATTATGCTCACCAAGTGGTGGAGAGGTGGATATTTGGGTGGAAGGATTTAGGAAGCTAGAAAGAATAAAGACACAATGATTTATAGTGGTTCGGCCTTCTAACAAGCACCTACATCCACTACCTTAGCTTCCCACTAAGGATTTCACAATCAATCCACTAATTGATTCGTCCCCTTTTCTAGGATTAGGAGGAAACCCTTACAACCGATCAAGCTTCTACCCAAGCCTTGATCAAAACCCTCTTTTACAAAGAGACAAATGAAAGCAAACTTAAACCCTCTAATAGGTGTTTGTTTGCACAATTAAGCACTCACCCAAAACCTAAAACACTTGAGCAAATTTGACAATTTTGGCTCACTAGTGTTTGTCTATACAAGAATTGACAAATTAGGCACTAAGACAATTTCTTGATCATTTGATGTTTGACAATATGAGCATTAGTCTTCTCTTGATGCTTGGAGGTCCCTTTTATACTCCCAATTGAGTTTATAGCCGTTTAGGACCGTTGGGGTTGAAATAGAGTCGTTGGACCCTTTAATTCCCTCCATAAATGCAGTTCTGCAGCTCCCCATTTCGAAACGCTCGAAGCCGTTTCGAAACACCCTCAATATAGAAAGAGCCATTGCAGTCTGTCAGGGTACCCGTTTCGGAACACCCCCTTGCCGTTTCGGAACGCGTATCGGAACGCCCTTAGCCCGTATCGAAACGACCTACATTTAAAAGTTAGTTGGGAAAGAGCCGTTGGGGTTTATGACCGTTGTGGTCAGTGCCACGTGGGCGTATCGAAACGGCCTAGCCTGTTTCGAAATGCTGGCCCCGTTTCGATACGAGTATCGAAACGTTTTGGCCACTGGAGGCACCTGTTTCGAAACGCCCTAATGTGTTTCGAAACACTTGGTCAGTTTTGTGAAATTTGGCCTTTAAAAACATGAAAAACCTTTATGAAAAATTCCTTAAATATTATTTCAAGTTGTTTGGACTTTGGAAATGTTTTAAATACTTTTTAAATTAGTCCAAAACATTTTTCAATTATTATATCAAAACATTAGTTCTACACACTATATGTAGAAATCTTGAAAACACGCGTAACAAGTGTCCTAATCGCTTGGGCCCTCGTATCAACTAAGTGATTGTAATTTTTTATTGTCTGCGTCCCTCAAGTTTCGGTTAAATAATAAGGTCTAATTCGCTTTAAAAATTCTCTTTTCGGCTTGTTGTTCCTCACAAAACCATGCTCTGAAACCATTTTCAACACAAATTATATACCCTTCTCCATGTATCGCGCGTGTCAATACCTGTCTCAGTTGGAAGACAAGTTCCACTACAACGCCTCCAATGTCAAAAATTGTGATAATTCTCGGATTAAAAACCCAGAAATTTTGACAAAACAAGCCTATCATGTCATTTTATATTTTCATTCAATCACAAAAACAAGTTATGGAACCATTTTCAACACGGATTTTACTCGGTTTAAGATGCACCAAACTTTCCCATATTAGTGTCGAATGAAAGACAAGTTCCAGTACTACGTACCTAAACTCAATGTTTACTAAAATTATACAATTAATAACACCGAAATATTGCTCGAACATGTCTATAGACGCTTGGTCTACCAGCCCGATTTACAAAGAACTCGCTTTCCTGTTAAGTTCGTTATACTAAAAAGCGTTGCCACGTATGAAGAAATCGCTTTATGCAAAAAGCGAGGTTAGGTCTCGTTATTCCCAGAAAGTGTGTTCTTCATACGTGTCAGATTTGGGGGTCATTTTTTCAAATTTAGGTCGGTGGGGGTCATTTTTCCAAATAATAATTAAAAAGGGGTTTTTTATTTAAAATTGCCAATATTATCAAATGGTTAAGAATATATGTAAATAAATACTACCATTAAATAGTTTGATTGGTTGGAATATAATAGATGTGTAATATTACTATTTTGTTTGTTTGATTGGAAACTTGGAATAATAATAATATTAGTTTTACCCTTTAATTATAAAATAGTAACTTAATTACAAAATTTTAATTGAATAGAATATTCGTGATAATAATGTCAGTATTATTTAAAAAATTAAAAATTATTTAAAAAATTATTTTACTAAAATTGCATACTATATGCCTTTTTAAATTTATCGATATTTTCAAAATTATAATTAGAACCACAATCAATATGGTCTAAATAATTAAAAACATAATAAATTATTATAAATAATTAATAATTGGAATATAACTAAATTAAAGTTAAAATAAATTGTTCGATAAAAATAAAACAATTGAATTAACATACCGGCATCTAATTATTTAATAAAGGATATTCTATATTGTCGGTGAAATTCAGTTTCGACAAGCGTGTTAGTTTTACGATTTAGGTTATTAGTTTAGGGAGTCGGGTTTTAGGGATTTAGGCGTAAAGTTTTAGAATTTAGGGATATTTGGTAAGATTTAGGGTTTAGGGTTATAGTTCATGGTTTATAAGTTAAAACTTAAATCCTAACTATATTACCCTAAAAACTAAACTCCAATCTATAAACTCTAAATTCTAACCCAAAATTCTAATGATTATCCCTAAATTCTAAAGTTTTACATCTAAACCCCTAAATTCTACTCCTTAAACTAATACTTCAAACCCTAAAATTAAGGTACTTGCGAAAACTTTCAATTTTTATCGATGGTGTATTGAATGTAAGTACTTTTAATAAAACCAAGCGATAAAGCAATTGAATTTTCAATTTACTTTGTAATTTCGTACTCTCACACATTTTAGTTTTTATTTTATCGTATCAAGTTCTGGATTTTGTGTATTCATTCTAAAAATAAAAATATAGTATAAAGATAAACCGAGGGAGGGTTAGAGAGATACTTAGGAGTAGGGGTGACCATTGTCGGGTATCCGATTCATTTGAGTATCTGGTTCATTTAGGTATCTCATTAAGCGGAATGTATCCCGGCTCATTATATCCAGGCACCCGTAAAATTTGGATACCGGGTACCCGGGTTTTTTATTTATTATTTTTTAATTTTAAAATTAAAAAAGCTCATGTTAATCACAAAAATCTCTTTAAAAAAATTAAACTTAAAACTTAAAAGAATATAATACAAACATAAAAAATAGGAATTTAAACTTAATTTTAGAGTAAAAATATTAAGAAACATAAAATAAAAATATAGTTTTAAATATAAAAAATATATATTAAATTTTATCGGGTCAGGTACCCGGTAAGGGAAAACTTTCGGCCCGTGTCTCGGAAAATTTGTCAGGTCGGGTAATTTGTTTCCGGGAATTACCCGGTATTTTTAGGTTCAGGTCGTCGAGTCGGGTCAACCGGGTCGATATTTTTGCCCACCCCTAGTTAGGAGTGTCTAAAATTACCTAATCCGATTAACCCGATCTAATTATCCGACGACCCAGTACAAAATAGACGAGTATTTTTAAGATTTTTATTTTTTATCAGGTCGGGTACCTGACCCGGTAATTTTTCAGGTACACGGGTCGGGCTTGGGCCAAAATTTTCTTTTAATATATATTTTATATTTTAAATTATATGTTTATTTTAAGTTTTTTTTTATATATTTTTAATCCAAAACTCAATTCAAATTCCTAAATTATTTATATGTTTGTATTATATACTTTTGAGTTTAAATTTTTTTTAAAAATATTTGTATTGATTTCTCAGTGTGATATTTGAAGGAAAAAATACAATCGAGATTAATCTTTTTAATATATTCTTTTGGTGATAAACTTTAGGGTAAAGTACATAAATAATCACTAAACTTTGTTAAAAAAATAAAACAATAATCAAACTTTCAAATGTTACAAAATAAAAATTAAACTTTATGTTTTGTAACAAAATAGTAACTCGTCCGTTCAAGGGGGTAACGTTGGAATTATGAAAATTTGGATAATAACACATTTAGTCCTCTATATTTATAGATTCAATTAATTTAGTCCTAATTAAAAAAACTATAAATTTAACCCTTCTAATTAAAACACACACATTTAGTCATTTATATTTATTGCCATAACCTTTTCAATGCGGGGTTTCAATATTCTTCCCAATTTAAATCTATTGTTGAAAATTGAAACTTTGTGATGCTCTGGTATCTTGGTTTTCTGAATTCTCTGTATCTAATGGTGATATATTTGTGCTGGTTGAACAAGAGAGTGATTTGGATGAGTTGGAGAAGACAGTGGACTAGTGGAGCCTTTTGGAAAAAAATTGTTGATCGGTTGACTGTTGTGTGGGGAATGGTTAATCATCTTAAGGCTGTTAAAGATACAGCCCGCAAATCTTGTTCAAATTCATCCTATTAATATGCAATACTTCTCTACTCTGCAGTATCGTTTCCACCATTTTTTGTATGTGTGCAGCCCAGATACAGGAAGCTTTCACTTGAAGACGGTAAAAGAGAACAATTTAACAAAATTGAACAGGTTCTATACAATTAGTTCTGAAGTTAAAGTAACAGAGATTATTTGGTGTGATATTACTCGACTGTTTTATCTTTTTGAACTAAATTTCTGTGCCAAGTAATGAGGAGAAAGTATTAACGATAGTTTCTATTGAAGTTTTTGGTGTCTGGTTTCTGAGCATTCTTTTCCTATATAGAAGCAAACTTTCCTAAAAGACAATAGAGAAAGAAGATGATAAAGGAGGAAAATGGGTTAAATTTATTGTTTTTTTAATTAAAATTAAATTGATTGTTTTTATAAATGTAAATGACTAAATGTGTTATTATTTAAAATTTTATAATTGTAACATTATCCCTTTAACGACCGAGTTATCATTTTGTTACAAAACATAAAGTCTAATTGTCATTTTGTAATATTTGAAAGTTTGGTTACAATTTTATTTTTTTTAACAAAATTCAGTGACCATTTATATACTTTAGCCTAAATTTTAACATATATCTAAGTATTTCACCCTTCAAAGTTAAAACAAACTTCAAATCACTATTTTTTTTACTTAGATTATGTATTATAAACTTTTAAATTTTATATGTTTAATATGTGATTTTTTTAATTTTAAAATTAAAAAAATTATAAAATAAGTACCCAAATTTTAACCCAAACACCCACTCCCGGATATTCTAATATAACGGGTCAATAAAGAAGGTACTCAGATAAATTAAGTATCCAATTTTTTTGGTACCAAAAATTGAATACCCAACAATAAATACCCCTACCAACAATTTTTTAGATCATTCGGAATAAAAAAATGATTTAGCATGTGTCGTAAGTGCCGTATCAACCTTTCCATGTCACTTTATTTGATTGAAAAAAGTATGAAGATATTTTTTTAAGAGAAGAATCTTCACATTTCCTTATTTGATAGTGTTAGTTATAACGTCACCGTTTAGACTGAATACAAACTAAAAAAAAACAAGTATTCTATTTGTCTATAATTGGGCCATAAAACGGGCCTGTCTGTATCAGTATATCACCCTCCCAAAAAATGGTGGAGGCTGGTCTTGATCCTCGATCATCATCATTTCCATCGTATAATCTAGCCATTGATCTCTTTTTTATATTGTTAAACTTGTTTTTCTTAATTTCGTTAAATATAGAATCTTAAACCTTAAACCATAAATCCATTAACTCAAAAATATAAATTCATAATTATAAACCCTGAATTTTTAAATATATTTTTTTAGGAACATAATTATTACATTTATTATATTCTATTGAAAAACTAAATAAGCATTAATTGTAAGAATATTACTAATCTGATATATCTTTTTGAATCGTACTTATAGTCTAAGAAAAGGAGAAGGAGAAATGTTAATGTAACCAAATTTAATTTAACCACTTACTCCAACAATTGTTGACAAAAAAAAAAATAGAGATCAAAGAAACTTAAAATAATCAAAAACAGATAACTGGGTATTTGATTATACAACAAAAGATACTAATATTAACAAAAAAATTATTATTCTTTTATGAAAGAGAACGAGGAGGAAATAAAGAACCACAACAAATCAAACAAAGATAAAAAAAATAAAGGAAAAAAAGAAATGGGGTAAGATAAACAACATTAAAATATCATAAGATAATTGGAAAATCATGATATTAGAGATAGATTTCATTTATCAATGATCTAAAACCATTAGCTTATGAATTTGGAACAGGACCAAAACATCTTCACTTTAATAAATCATGAGGAAAAATCTCTAAAATCATGAAATTGTCATGTATCAACAACTTGCCTGGAATTTGGTAGCTATTTTTACATGAATGGAGTGAGAAGGGCGACATATTATGAGTAATTATTTTAGGATTAATATCCTATACACTGGCGGTGGAAATTTTTTATTTCCACAAGCGCCTCAATTATAGGGTTTAGGGTTAAGGCTTAGGGTTTAGAGTTTAGGGGTTTTAATATAAATGTTTAGAATTTATGGTTCATGTTTAGAATTTAGAATTTATGGTTAGAATTTAGGGTTTAGGGTTAGGGTTTAGTTTTAAGGTAATATGTGTAGGGATTTAGGTTTTAACCTATAAACCCTAAATTTTAACCCTAAACCCAAAATTTTATCAACAATCCCTAAATTCAAAACTACTACACTTATACCCCTAAATTTTAAACCCTAAACGGAGTCTCTAACCCCTAAAATTAAGACGCTTGTGTAAAAAAAATCCCACAAGCGCTTGTGTATAGAACAATTACCCATTATTTTATACACAAGTGTTTGTGAAAACTTTTTACACAAGCGCCTCGAATTTAAGTGTAATAATTTTGAATTTAAGGAATGTGGATAGAATTCTGGGTTTAGGGTTCAATTTTAGGGTTTCTATGTTATAAATTCCTACCCATATTACCGTAAAATCTAAACTCTAACACTAAACCATAATTCTAACCCTAAATATTAATTTCTAACCATAAACCCTAAATTCTAAACCCATACACTGAAACCAATAAACCTTAAACCTTAAACTAAAACCATAAACCCTAAAATTGGGCCGCTTGTGGAAATAAAAAGTTTCCACCGTCTGTGTATAGGATAATAAATCCACGTATTATTAGTAATATGTTATCAAAAGAAATTTGAAGTTTTATGCATGTGGTGAACAAAACTAGAGTTTTTTGAACTCAATAAGTGAGTTTCAGTCGAAAATAGAATGATATTAATTAAAAAAAAATAAGAAATTAATCAACTTTATTTGTAAGGTGTGTTTATTATAAAATAATTAAAAAATAATAAATATCTGTTAAAGTAAGTTTATGTATATTAATACATATCAGATTAATACTTTAATATTTATCTAAAAACAAAAATTCAACTTCATTGAAATATCAAATTAATTAAGAGTTGTAGCTTTAAAACATTATCACAATCGACTATAATAACAATGTTTCGAAAACATAATTACTATAAATGAGATTCAATCGAAACACATTCACAGTCCGATAAGAACCCTTACACCAGAGAAATTATATCACGGTTCCTTCAACAACATCATCTATAAGGCCAATAATTAAAATACATCAATTTTATTAAATTTTTTATCTAATCTTTTTGTTAAGTGAATCTTTACTCATATTTACTGTAAATTAAATTTAAAAACAATTTAAAATGAGATAAAAAAAATTAATGAAATAAATGTATTTTATTGATTGATACTATAGATGACCTAATGAGTATGACTCATGATATATTTTTTCCGTGCACCATGACATGACAATAACATGTTACATAAATCTCCAAACAGACCACTAAATTTATAATACAGTGGGAAACAAACACAAGAGCTTACTTCAAATCACACGACAGAATTAAGGAAAACCTGATCATAGAGAGAGGACTAAATTGCCAAAACCAGACCCGGCACAGACTTGCCAACTCGGTTGGAAAACCTGCTCTCCCATACCGGAATGCAACACACAGGGGTAATCTCCTCCGTTGATGAAGAACCAGAAGAGGATGACGGTGATGATGAATCGTAATCGGACGGCGGGGATTGGCTAGAGTTTCCAAGGCGAGTAACAGTGAGAGAAGTGTTGAAGTACTCCCTCACTTGTGTTATTATCCCATCAGTGACGGTCCAGGCATGAACCCAAGAGATGGAACGCTTCTGATTGCAGCCTTCCACAATGACGGTGGGACCAAAGGTGGTGAGTGAGAGAGGATCGACCTCGAAATGGAAAGCGTCGTCCGATGAAGCTCCGGTGAGAAGGCGCATCATAAACTGGTAGGTGGGAGGGCCATGGAACCACCATTCAATGTCGTGGGCAAGGATTCGGTGAACGGCTTCGACGTCTCGGGTGTTTAAGGCATGGTAGAGGGCAAGAACCACGTCTTGGTTCTTGTTGGTTTCCTCCAGAATATTATCCCTTGTGTTAGCCAGTTCTTGATGGAAAACTCCCTAGAAAGAAAGAAAAAAAAAACAGTAAACGAAGAGAGATGTATGATTTGGAGAGAATTGTAAGGAATTTTGTAGCAAATTTACAAATACGGGTGAGTGCTTGTGTGAGGATGAAGTTGGGTTTATATAATGAAACTCTGTTGAATGGATACAAATAATGGCAAAATTATAAAATATGGGTATTAGGGGAGAATTGGTTGGGGCGGGGATAGTTTTGTTTTCTCAACTCTGTATTTAACGCTTCTAGTTACAGTTTCGAGATTCTCATTATATGTTTCGAAGATTTTTTCGCCTTCATATATTTTCCGCGCGAATTCCTGCGGTTTGCGGAAAATTCTCATCTCAAAAAATTAAATAAAATTATTATTTTACTGACCAAAATAAATAGTCAATTCAGTTTAATATAAAATTTGAATACTTCGATTAGAAGCAATTACGAGATGATGAAGATTGAAAGGGTGTTGTGTTTGGAAAGATTTAGATCAGACGAGTTTTAGCTTATATCTAAAAATTAAGATACAAACCTGTTGAGAAACTTGAGTGAGACTAGGTTTGAGAGAAAGTTGAGGTGGTAATAACAGTGGGGGTTTTGGACAGACGCGATAGGAGCGACCGCACAGGGCCCCCGAGAGAGAGGGGCCCCAAAAATAGAGAACTTAAATTAATATTTGTAAAAAATTATAAATTTATATATACAATCATGTGTATATATATAACAATTATCTAAAACTTAAAACATGAAAAAAGAATGACACATTTTAAGTAAGAATGTTTGATTTTAAGATGTTTATAAGTTGATTTTTTTGTTGCTCAAGAGGATAATATAATAATATATTTTCTACTAATATATTTCTTGAAGAAAAAAACTTATATGATCTCTTACTGATTATAAATTAAGAGCCTCATTTTAATAAATTGTACAGGGCCCCCAAAATCTTTGAACCGCCCCTGGGTAATAATATAATTAGGTTTTTTTTATTAAGATGTATATTAGGGGTATATAGATAAATAAATATATATCTTTTGAAAATCTTGTAAAATATCGGGATCTTTACGGATATTTTTGGGGATTCGCACGGTTAATTATAAGCTTACGGTTCGATTATCCTCACGATTCAAATATAGAAACCCTCGTCCTCATCCCTAATTGAGTTTTGATGATAAAACTTCTCTTGTCTCTGTCCCCGTGGGTAAAGATTTCAGTTATTCCTCGTCCCGTTGGTTCGAATCCTCACAATTTTCGAATACTCCCCACTCAATTCTCACACATAATGGGTACGATAAAGATACAACAAATATAAAATAAATTTTATATCAAAAAATATATTAAAAAAATCATTTGAGCATGATATCACACATAGTTATATACTCATAGTTGAATCAAGTGAGCAAGAGAAAGTCAAAACAGAAGAAGAAATAGAATGAAAAAATAAAAAATAAAATATTTGCATGTACTCAAGTCGTACTCAAAACATATCGAATATTTGGCACAACATTAAATTAAAGTACTTGTGCGTCACGGATAAACTCCTCAAGTTGGATGTGATACATTCATTTTCTTTGTGAACTTGTTTTTTAGTTGCAATGAGATGAAAATCTCTATTCTCGGTGTTCCTTTTTATGCTCTAAAATTAAAAAATACTACAAAAGTAAATTTTAAGCTATAATTTTAAATTTTAAATCTTAAATCTTACACCCTAAAAATACACCTTACTTTAAATTCCCTAAACTCTAACCGCAAATCATAAACTTATTTTTTAGTGTGAGACATAAATATGGACACCGAAAGACAGAGAATTTCTATTCGTTGTGAATGAGTGTTTGGGTCTAATATTATGGTATTGGATTGCGTGGCAGGATCATAGTGATTAGGCGTGAATGAGAGCAATCTTGAATTAATCAAGTTCCGATCACATTCCCCAAAACAGGATTAACCAAGTTCCGAAATATGGTCATCTAAATTCTAATCCGATCACGTTACCATAAACATGAATAAGGTTGATCAAACTTGGAAAACAAACACAGCAGGCTATGCTCCCAAGTCCAAAACAGCTAAATTCAGCAAATGGAAGCTTAGCTGGATATGCTTGAATTTTTCAATGAGTTAAATACCTCTTATGGCAGTAAGATCCTGCATGTAATGAATCGTGGTTCATAGAACTTGGCGTCGGTTGTGTTCTTGCCGGTAATGTGCTTAGTTTTGGTTAAGAAACCAACCTTGTTATCATTCTTTTTAATTTCCTTCCCTGGGTTTCGGAATAAAAATCCTCTATTTTTTGTGTTCATATATATCTCATCATCATTGAAAATAAATTTTATGATTTAAAGTTCAAATTTAAATTTTAGAAATAAGATTTTGTTTGTAAAATTTAGAGTTTAAAATTTAAATTTTAGGATTAAGAGTGTAAGTTTACCTTATGTGTTATACATACAAAGGCACCCAAAGAGGCATATAATTTTTGTTCTTGGTTTTTACAAAGGTTTGATGTTTAAAGGAACATGAAAAAGATTTTAGAGGTACATGAACAAGCCATTAAAAGGACTATACCTAAAGGTGGTTCTGGTAAAATAAGAGAGAACGCACAATACCTAATAAATTAAGTTAAATACTTACAAGAAAAAATAAAAAAGTTAATGGTAAAATACATAAAGAAATATTATTATATTTCATAAATTTTGAATTATATTATTTTTATTTTTATTTAAAAATCAATCTAACATGAACATAATAAATTAACCTTTATTTATTTATTTTTAATTAAAGACCTCATTTCCATTCAATTATATAGAGCTCCCTAAATTTTTGAACCCACCTTAGTGGACTCAAACCTTGAAAAATTTATTAAACTACTCAACCACTCAATGACATCACAATCCTATGCATGTATTAGGAAATGTGTCAGCTGTTAAACAATTACACGTGGCAAACTTACATTTTTTTAATTTTTTTTTTTGAAAATGGGGGAGCTCCTGAGTCAACATAAGCTTCTTTTCATGACGTTTGAGGCCACCTTTCTTTTCTCGAAGGGCAAAACCAGGCAGGGTTAACGGCTTTTCGAAGTAGCTTTGAGGTAAGTGTTCGATTCGAATAAAAATCATTTATTTTTTTTTTTGAATATTTTTTACTTAAAAGAGGGGGAATTTTTTTTTACTCTTACTAAATCATAAACGCACAATTTAAAGAAAAAAATGTCTACTGAGAACATTAACTATATATTTTAAAAATTATTGACACCACCGACAAACTTAACTTTGATGATATAATCAATATTGTCAAATTATGCGACACTTACCGCCCATTTTTCGCAACCCCTATGTAAAATGTGGCCCTCAATCCTTTTGAGAGACAAAACAAAACAAAAATGAAAAAAAAAAAAGAGAAAAAACCAAGAGGTAAATGGCAAATGGCTCAAACCTAAATTTTATGTCAACTTCAAACGAATGAAGATATTAATATATAAATTATAATATGTTTCCATACTTAGGTCACTGCGGAACTAAAGAACGATTTTGTGTATTATGGAGTATGTATCATTATTAATATATAATATTGTTCCATACTTAGGTCACATAGTCCCACATATATTTAAATATTTATGTATGATAATAGGTTAATAATAGCGTTAAGTAACACACAATCTATATGCACATATTTATAATATTTATGTATGATAATAGGCTAATATCGTTAAGAAACACAATCTGTAAAGCATATATTTTGGTCGAGTGCAGCATGAGTTTGCGCGCATTCAATTTTATGCGCATAATAGAAACTATAAAAATGGTTTCTGCCTCATTCTTTCGCATAGTAGAAATTTTTTTGTTTCTTTTTATGTCATTATTTATCTATTCACGCTAAAAAAAATAAAATTTAAAGTTTAAAATTAGAGTTTAAAATTATAATTTAAGGGGGTGAATTTATAATTTAGGATTAAAAAATTAAAATTAAAATGTAGAATTTTACTATTGAGACGTAGAAAATGACACCAAAAAGGATAAAGAAATTTTGCTCTTCTTCTCCACCATGGAGATTTGAATATAAATCATTGACATTTTTGCTGCTCCTATTTATGCCTCACACTAAAAAATAAATTGAGTGTTTATGATTAAGGTTTAGTGTTAGAATTTAGTATTAGTGTTTAGGGAATTAAGGGTGGGTTGTATTTTTTAGGGCTTAAAGTTTATGGTTTAGTATTTAGAATTTAGTATTATGGCTTAAAATTTAATTATTTTAGCGTTGGAGCATAAGAATAGACACTAAAAAGAGGCAGATGATTTTTGTTCCGAACACTTCCCGCCTGTTAAAATAGTGAAAACAAGTATTAGAGAATGGTTTTGAGAAACTAGCTTTAGACGGTGGCGGATGTACATGGAAGCTGGGGTGGGCCCGTGCCCACCTTAAACTTTTTAAAGTTCACACATTTAGTTTTTTTTTAAAAAAAATTTTATGAACTAGTCTATAGATTTTTTTAAATTTTATAACTAGTGCCCTCCGTAAAATTTTGAGACTTTTATAATTTATGTTCACCCTAAAAAATATTTTAACTTGTGCCCGCCCTCAAAAATATTTCTGGATCCACCACTAGCTTTTAAAATCACTTTTAAAGAAAATGTTGAAATTTTAATAATTTAAATTTTTAACATTTACGATTTTTGGATTTAATTTCAGGATTATTATTTGATACAACTGTAAATAAAACTACACAAATATGTTTGTTTTAGCTTTAAATTTTAAAATACAAATCTTTAATTTTAAAATTCTAAACTTTAAAGTTTAAATTTTAACCATTAAATTTAGACCCTAACATAAATTATTAACCCTAAAATAACCTTGCTCTTGGATGATTTTTTTTCTACCGCCCGTATATGATAATAATGCTTAATTTTATATCCTCAAATGATTTATTATTATGTACAATGTTGCTGAAAAATACCATTTTCACGCGTTAAGAAAGTGACGGTGCCAGTTATTTTATTTTTAATATTTTTAAATATACTCAAAAGACACATGTGACAAAAGATGAATTCAAGTATATGAATTTAGATTTCATCTATTATATACATTGTGGCTGAAAATGCGTACGATATTGGATCAAAAAAATGCGTACGATAAGTATGAAATTTATTTAACATTTGATATACGGATAGAATTCAATTATATAATGGTCTTTTTTCGTAATTAGCAGATAGCTGATAGTTGATAGCTAATTATATTATTTATTTGATTAGCAACTTATATTTACTGATTGAATAAAAGTATTTGGTAAAATTAACTAATAACTTATAGTTGTTTGATTATTTGAACAAGCAAAATAATATATAAAGGCATGATCATATTCAATACTTGTTTGAATAGTGTATTAGTTGTCAACATTTTGTATCTGTTATTATTAATAATTAGATTATAAAAATTAATTTTTAATATAACATTACTTAGCATATTTGAATGATCTATATATTAATTTATTATTTATATGATTATTTTTAATACATTGTATTAATTGTTAAATTAAATAAAAACATCAAAGGTTAAATTTAAGTTATTTGGAGATTATTTGTAATTGTTAAGGGTAAAGGTCTCATTATAATTCTTATGTCAAAACCTCTAATTTAAAAAAAATCTCTTATTAACAATCTTTTCAATTTGAGAGGTTTTACCCCAATGTGTTATTACAGTCCTATATTCATCAAACATCTAAAATAGTTAAACCTCTAATTTTAGCTCAGACCTCTATTTTTTACTCAAAACGTTGTTTACTAAATAGGACCAATATATTTTTTAAGCTAAGGTGATTTGTAACACCCGTGTTTTGGGCCTAGGAGTTAACCGGGTTTATAGTTCGAGTCAATAAAATTTAAATTAAAACGATTCAACCTAAAATTGTGATGTAATTGAACTTTAATAAGAGGGGAGGGACTTACATTGCGATTTTTTTCCAAAAGTTTTAAAAAAAGGAAGACAACTTTTAAAGTTGTCATCTTTTTCCCCTTTCCCCACTTAACCCCGCGTGAAACACCTCCCCCATTCCCCAAACTCTCTCAAACTTTAAACTACTATTCCATTGATTTGCTACTTGATTTCAACACCATTTTAAGAGGTAAACATGTTTTCTTACTCTTCTCTTTATTCCCTATCAACTCATGGTCTTAGATTTCATAGTTATGGAGTTTTGAAAATTAGGGTTTATATCAAAGTTTGGGTTTTTAAAGAGTTTTCATTTTGTTTTGATAAATTGAGTTGGGGTTTTGTTTACTCATGTTAAAATACACATTATATGTTAATTTGGTTGAATTTTGGTAAAAATTCGAAGTGAGCTCTTAGACCAATTTTTGAGTTGTCAAAAACTCCATTTTTGGTGGGTTTTAGGTTGAAAACAAAAGGTTGATGGTTAGGGTATGTTAGGAGGGTGATTTGGGACATTTTGGAGGTCATTTGGGTGTTTGGAAATGAAAATTTCAGCATGGTTTTAGGGGAGCACGAAAATTGGGTTTTGGGGTGATTATGTGGTTTGAAAATTTGTGGAATTTGGCTTGTGCTTGTAAAGTGAGTTGATGGTTGAGTTTAGCAGTGAATTGTGAAGTAATGTATATGTTTTGGCTTGGCTAGAAGCAAGAGAAGTCGTTGAAGGAGCTTTGAGACTGAATCCGAGTTCGTAAGAGGATTGTTTCGATTTGCTAAGGAAGGGCGGTGAGTGGTTTCAAACTTGTTTTAAAGTTTGGTTCGAGTATGTGTAGTGTGTGTGTAAAGTGTGCTTGGTAGGCCACTTCTAGTTAATTCAAGTTGTTAATTTAGCTATTGTTCTCTATAAATGCTATTATGCTTATTTAACTATGCACCTTGTGATTGTGGTTGATTGGTGTAAGTTTATCTTGATATATATCTATGAGATTGAGCATGAATGGTGGTTAATGATATATATAATGTGGTTATGATAATTGGCACTAATTAAATTACCGGTTGTAAATAATCGATCATTAGGATTAGTGTGCACACAAATTGAGTCAAAACGTACGTGGCCTTGATGGCGTTAAGTCATCAAGGAGGAGTACGGTGATGTAACATTCCACCGAAATCTTTTTATATTTTTCTACGGGATGATGAGTGGAATCCCATCCGTAGGACATGTGGCGATGAGTGGAATCCCGCACATGCAAGGTCCGGTGATGAGTGTAATCCCGCACATGCAAGGTCCGGTGATGAGTGTAATCCCACCGAGGTAAAGTGTTGTTGAGGTTTAAATCCGCACAATCAGGGTAATTAATAGTGGCCAATTAAACTTATTCATGTATTATGATATATGATTGTGGTATATGGTGTTGATACATGATGTTTGAGTTTAGTAGGATTGAGAAACCATATTATGCCAATTGAAAGACTAGCTAGGTCTACTTGATTATATGCTTATGCTTGATGTATGTGAGATTAGGATTTACATGCTTGAGCCTTGCATTGTTGATGTTTTTCGTTTTAGAGCACCTTCACTAAGCTATTAGCTTACGCTCTCAATGTTCAACAATGCAGATCAATAGCGTGGTGTTAGCTCGAGGCAAGGCAAGAAGGGCTTTCCAAGTGTGTGGCTCAAGTACGGTTATCAATTTTGTATTAAGTAGCAATGTGGCAAGGGCTTTTGTATGAGCTTTGTATGACTCATTTGAATGTGGTTGTTTGATTTGAATATGGTTTGTAAAGCATGGGATACTATGATGAATGTTGGTGTGTGATGGCATGTTTTAGTTGTCTAGGTGACCTTGTGTATGAGTGCAAACTTCTTATGATGACTTGTGCCTTTAAGAACATTTGAGCCTTTATGTATGCACAATATTGCCTAAATTGCTCTTTTGATGGAATGTTATGAATAGATGATTGGTCACATATTTGATTGTTGCCTATGGCTAAAGCATGATTGCTTAAGTGTGTGTATGTGCTTAGGAGAGTCGAGAAATGCATTTAGAGTCGTGTTTGGGGTCGATAAGTTGGAATTTGTGGAATTGCAGTGCAGGGCGTATCGATACGCCTCAGGGCCATATCGATACGGTCTTGACCAAAGGCCACAAATTTTGCCTGGCGTACCGATACCCTAAGGGTATCGATACCCTCCAAAGTTACTAGAATTTGGAGTTTTTGGTGAGAGCAGGGCGTACCGATACGGGATTCACGCGTATCGGTACGGGTCTACTTTGTTGACCAAGGAGGTTTGACCGAGAAGGGTGTATTGATACGCTCAAGGGTTGTATCGATACGGTCTTCCTGGAGTTGACTCATTGGGTTGACCTGGTTAGGTCGTATCGATACCCCTAGCTAGGGTACCGATACGTGCTGCCCTGTAAACTTAAAAATGGACTG
Organism: Hibiscus tridactylites; assembly: GCA_958450335.1. Lineage (NCBI taxonomy): Eukaryota > Viridiplantae > Streptophyta > Magnoliopsida > Malvales > Malvaceae > Hibiscus > Hibiscus tridactylites. The sequence continues at coordinate 65,887,233 of OY288290.1, read as the reverse complement.
TTATGCATGGTCGTGGTTCGAATGTGTTTTCCTTTGAATTGTTTTTCCGCTGTTGTGAATCGCTTAGGACTTAATGTTCATCTAGACAAGATTAAAACGAAAAAATAGGGTTGCTAACCGAAGGGAACCTTAACGGGTTTCACTCGGTTTTCCCCGTGTGGCCCACTCGGACCGGTCATCCGGCCAGACCGGGACGAGGGGGTTACATTTGTTGGTATCAGAGCCTGAGGTTACCGAGACCTCGGGCAGGTAAGTGAGGTAAGCTTAATGTGTTAAATGCTTATGTTGTTCGATGCATGTTTTGCCATGAATCCTTGATGCTTGATTGATCGTATGATGTTTTGAATGCATGAAATGTTGTGTCTGGTGTTGAGTGTGTGCCCATTGCTACTATTACTTAATTTAAAAAGATTTTTGGAAAGAAGAGTACTTGAGCACTATTGGACCCTTGCTTTGGCTAACGTAATCCTATATGTTTGTTGTTGTAGTTTTTACCTTGCTAGCTGTATCATGAGACCACGTGGGAGACCTAGGATGGTTCGACCGGAACCACGGGCAGAGGCTCCGAGAGTTGAGCCAGTAGTGAGAGTTGAGGCTCAAGTAGGAGAGCCTGTAATTGGAGTTGGAGCTCCTCCACCACCTCCACCACCACCACCTCCTCCACCTAGAGTAGGAGGTGAGGCCGGGGCCGAAGGAGAGGGACGACAAGGAGGCCAAGGTGGCCAAGGACCGGCCGGGATTGACTTAGCTCCGTTGGTTCAGGCGGTAGCGGGGGCATTTCAGGCTGCAGTAGCTGGGGGTCAGGCAGCACACCATCAGGGTGAGGGCACCAGATTACCTTTAGAGAGACTTCGGGGCCTTGGGGCCGAAGAGTTCAGAGGTGCTACTCCAGAGCGATCAGAGTTATGGTTTGAGAAGACTGTTCGTATTCTTGCTCAGATGGGGTGTACTGGTGAGCGCAAGTTAGGATGTGTCGAGTCTCTGCTTCAGGGTGATGCCTACACTTGGTGGGTCACCATTACTACGGGCATGGATGATGCCGAGATCACTTGGGAGTTATTTGAGACGGATTTCCGTAAGAAGTATTTGGGTCCGCGCTACCTCGACGAGAGAAAGAGGGAGTTTATGGCATTGCTTCAGGGGAGTCTGTCTGTGACCGATTATGAGATCCGATTTGTCAGATTGAGTCAGTATGCACCTGAGCTTGTACCTACTGAGGTGGAGCGTTGTAACCGCTTCCGTTATGGGCTGAGTGAAGAGATCAAGACGTACACTCTAGCTTCAGATTACACTGATTTTGATGTCTTGGTCGCGAGAGCCAAGAACTTAGAGCACAATTTGAGTTTGACCAGACGGTCAGGTGGATCTAGTTCGGGTAAGAGGTCCAACAACTTCGATAGAGGCGATGCCAAGAGGCATCGAGACAACAGACATCATTTTGATCATAGGCGTGGTGGCGGTAACCACGATCTGGGCCATCAGGATCAGAGAGCTGGTGGGAAGTTTCCCACATGTGCTACTTGCGGGAGGAACCACACCGGTGAGTGTTGGGGGAATTACCATTCTTGTTGGAGTTGTGGGGCTAGAGACCACATTAGGCGTGATTGTCCACATTAGATGGGACAGGCACCAGCTCAGGCTCCTGATAGAGCCAATGACTTTTAGAGAGGCCGCGGGCGTGGTAGAGGTAACTTCGAGCCGAGGAACGATGGTCAGAGGAACATAGCACATGTAGTTGCTGTCCAGCCAGAGGGCGGAGGTCAGGCCAGAGTTTATGCTCAGCGTGGGGATCAGCATGACACCGATGTGATCGCAGGTAACTTCTCGATACAGTCTTTGGGTTTGCTTTCTTTGATTGACTCTGGGTCTACACATTCCTACATATTGAGTGAGTATGCACAGTCTTTGAATTTGCCATGTGAGATGTTAGAGGTAGGAGTTAGTGTTACTAGTTCCTTTGGGGACACGGTAGTAGTTAGGAAGATGTACCGAAGGTGTCCGTTGATAGTTCAGGGGTATGTGTTTCCAGTGGATATGATGGAACTTCCTTTCTATGGTTTTGATGTGATTTTGGGTATGGATTGGCTCACGGAGCATAGAGCTAGGATAGATTTTGAAACTAAACAGATTTCTTTGAAGCTCACAGATGATTATGAGATTGTAGTGGTGGGTGAGAACGTGAAGTTCTTGTCCAATGTGGTTTCAGTGTTAGAGGCTAAGAGATTAGTTGAGTTGGGGTGTGAAGCATACCTAACGTATGTGATGAACCCTAACATGAGTGAGGTTAGACCTCAGGACATCCAGACAGTATGTGACTTTCCTAGTGTGTTTCCGGAAGAATTGACAGGGTTACCACCAGACAGAGAGGTTGAGTTCAGCATTGAGACTTATTCTGATTCAGCTCCTATTTCGATTGCTCTGTATCGCATGACACCGAAAGAATTGAAAGAGTTAAAGACTCAGTTTCAAGAATTGACAGATAGAGGTTTTCTTAGGCCTAGTTCTTCCCCTTGGGGTGCACCAGTGTTGTTTGTGAAGAAGAAAGATGGAAGCATGAGAATGTGTATAGATTATCGACAGTTAAATCAGTTGACAGTGAAGAACAAATATCTGTTGCCTAGAATTGATGACTTGTTTGATCAGTTGAGGGGAGCATCTGTCTTTTCGAAGATTGATTTGAGATCGGGTTATTACCAGCTAAAGGTAAGAGAGGTTGATGTACCGAAGACGGCCTTTAGGACTAGGTACGGTCATTATGAGTTTTTAGTCATGCCATTTGGGTTAACTAATGCATCGGCTGCTTTCATGGACATGATGAATAGGATCTTTCATCAGTATCTAGATCAGTTTGTAGTTGTATTTATTGATGACATTTTGGTGTACTCGCGAACTGAAGAAGACCATGACCGACACTTGAGACTTGTTCTGAAGACTTTGCTAGATCATCAGTTGTATGCGAAGCTCAGCAAGTGTGAGTTCTAGATCCGTGAGGCAGTCTTCTTAGGACATGTAGTGTCAGCCGATGAGATTAGAGTTGATCCGAAGAAGATTGAAGCCATTTTTTAGTGTAAGCAACCAAAGTCTGTGATAGAGGTACGTAGCTTCCTAGGCTTAGCCGGATACTATAGGAGATTTGTCGAGGGTTTCTCTAAGTTAGCCGCTCCATTGACACAATTACTTCAGAAGAGTGTTCAGTTTCAGTGGACAGATGCAAGACAGAAAGCCTTTGAGAAATTGAAAGAAGCTTTGACCCAAGCACCGATTTTGATTCAGCCTGAGTCCGGGAAGGATTATGTAGTTTACAGTGATGCTTCTTATGTAGGGCTAGGATGTGTTCTTATGCAAGACAAGAGAGTAGTGGCTTATGCCTCAAGACAGTTGAAGACCCATGAGCGCAACTATCCGACCCATGACATAGAGTTAGCTGCAGTTGTGTATGCTCTGAAGATTTGGAGGCATTATTTGTACGGTGAGAAATGCACAGTGTACACCGATCACAAGAGTTTGAAATACATTATGACTCAGCGAGATTTGAATCTCAGACAGCGTAGGTGGTTAGAACTTCTAAAAGACTATGATCTTACTATTGAGTACCATCCGGGTAAGGCCAATGTAGTGGCCGATGCATTGAGTAGGATGGTGGCCGTGGACTTGAGAGCTATGTTTGCTAGATTGAGTTTGTCCGGAGATGGTGGCTTGATAGCCGAGCTTCAGGTTAGACCTACTCTAGGTCAGTTGATTCGAGAGAAACAACTCTTAGATAGATCTTTGGCACCTCACGTGCAAGATATAGCCGAGGGTAGATCTTCATACTATAGCTTCAGTACTGATGGGGTTTTGTGCTTCAAAGATAGAATAGTTGTGCCAGAGGACAGTGACTTGAGACGTACGATCTTGACTGAAGCCCACAGTAGTCCGTTTACTATGCATCCTGGAAGTACGAAGATGTACCGTGATTTGAAGAATGAGTACTTTTGGGTTGGCTTGAAGAAAGATGTAGCCGACTTTGTGAGTAGGTGCTTAGTGTGTTAGAGAGTGAAGGCAGAACATCAGGTTCCCTCAGGTTTGTTGTAGCCTTTGAGAATTTCGGAATGGAAGTGGGAGAACATCACCATGGATTTTGTTTCGGGTTTGCCTTTGACTCCTACGAAGAAGAACTCAGTTTGGGTGATAGTAGACCGTTTTACGAAGTGTGCTCACTTCTTGGCAGTCAATACTACTTACACTTTAGATAGATTAGCCGATTTGTATATTGGCGAGATTGTTAGACTACATGGTGTGCCGAAGTCCATTGTGTCAGATAGAGATATGCGGTTTACTTCTAGATTTTGGGAGTGTCTGCAAACAGCCTTGCGTACCCGTTTGAACTTTAGCACTTCTTATCATCCTCAGTCAGATGGTCAGTCGGAGAGAGTTATTCAGATTTTAGAAGATATGTTGCGTTGTTGCATCATTGACTTTCAGGGTACTTGGGAGAAGCATTTGCCTCTAGTAGAGTTTGCGTACAATAACAGCTTTCAGTCGAGCATTCAGATGGCTCCGTGTGAGGCCTTGTATGGTCGAAAGTGTAGGACTCCAGTTTGTTGGGCCGAAGTGGGACAAAAATTGTTACCTATGCCGGATTTGCTCAAGGGGACAACCGACAAGGTAAAATTGATTTGTGACCGTTTGAAGGCTGCTTCGGATAGGCAGAAGTCCTATGCCGATTTGAAGAGGAAGGAAGTTGAGTTCTCAGTGGGTGAGAAGGTATTCTTGAAGGTATCTTCGTGGAAGAAGATGATGAGATTTGGCCGAAAATGGAAGTTGAGTCCGAGGTACATAGGATCGTATGAGATTGTGAAGAGGGTTGGTCCGATTTCTTATCAGTTGCGTTTGCCATCCGAGCTTGAGAAGAAACATGATGTATTCCATGTTTCGATGCTTCGTAAGTATAGGTCCGATCCATCACATATTATGCCCATAGAAGAAATTGAATTGAATCCGGATTTGACTTACGAGGAAGAGCCCGTTGAGATCTTAGCTTCTGACAGTAAAGTGTTGAGGGGTAGATCGATTGAGTTAGTGAAGGTGCGGTGGCAACGTAGAGGTGTGAACGAGGCCACTTGGGAGAGGAAGGAGGATATGGAAAAGCAGTTTCCATATCTCTTTCAGTCAGGTAATTTCAGGGACGAAATTCCTTAAGTGGGAGAGAGTTGTAACACCCGTGTTTTGGGCCTAGGAGTTAACCGGGTTTATAGTTCGAGTCAATAAAATTTAAATTAAAACGATTCAACCTAAATTGTGATGTAATTGAGCTTTAATAAGAGGGGAGGGACTTACGTTGCGATTTTTTCCAAAAGTTTTAAAAAAAGGAAGACAACTTTTAAAGTTGTCATCTTTTTCCCCTTTCCCCACTTAACCCCGCGTGAAACACCTCCCCCATTCCCCAAACTCTCTCAAACTTTAAACTACTATTCCATTGATTTGCTACTTGATTTCAACACCATTTTAAGAGGTAAACATGTTTTCTTACTCTCCTCTTTATTCCCTATCAACTCATGGTCTTAGATTTCATAGTTATGGAGTTTTGAAAATTAGGGTTTATATCAAAGTTTGGGTTTTTAAAGGGTTTTTCACTTTGTTTTGATAAATTGAGTTGGGGTTTTGTTTACTCATGTTAAAATACACATTATATGTTAATTTGGTTGAATTTTGGTAAAAATCTGAAGTGAGCTCTTAGACCAATTTTTGAGTTGTCAAAAACTCCATTTTTGGTGGGTTTTAGGTTGAAAACAAAGGGCTGATGGTTAGGGTATGTTAGGAGGGTGATTTGGGGCATTTTGGAGGTCATTTGGGTGTTTGGAAATGAAAATTTCAGCATGGTTTTAGGGGAGCACGAAAATTGGGTTTTTGGGTGATTATGTGGTTTGGAAATTTGTGGAATTTGGCTTGTGTTTGTAAAGTGAGTTGATGGTTGAGTTTAGCATTGAATTGTGAAGTAATGTATATGTTTTGGCTTGGCTAGAAGCAAGAGGAGTCGTTGAAGGAGCTTTGGGACCGAATTCGGGTTCGTAGGAGGATTGTTTCGATTTGCTAAGGAAGGGCGGTGACTGGTTTCAAACTTGTTTTAAAGTTTGGTTCGAGTATGTGTAGTGTGTGTGTGTAAAGTGTGCTTGGTAGGCCACTTCTAGTTAATTCAAGTTGTTAATTTAGCCATTGTTCTCTATAAATGCTATTATGCTTATTTAACTATGCACCTTGTGATTGTGGTTGATTGGTGTAAGTTTATCTTGATATGTATCTATGAGATTGAGCATGAATGGTGGTTGATGATATATATAATGTGGTTATGATAATTGGCACTAATTCAATTACCGGTTGTAAATGATCGATCATTAGGATTAGTGTGCACACAAATTGAGTCAAAACGTACGTGGCCTTGATGGCGTTAAGTCATCAAGGAGGAGTACGGTGATGTAACATTCCACCGAAAGCTTTTTATATATTTCTACGGGATGATGAGTGGAATTCCATCCGTAGGGCATGTGGCGATGAGTGGAATCCCGCATATGCAAGGTTCGGTGATGAGTGTAGTCCCACTGAGGTAAAGTGTTGTTGATGTTTAAATCCGCACAATCGGGGTAATTAATAGTGGCCAATTAAACTTATTCATGTATTGTGATATATGATTGTGGTATATGGTGTTGATACATGATGTTTGAGTTTAGTAGGATTGAGAAACCATATTATGCCAATTGAAAGACTAGCTAGGTCTACTTGATTATATGCTTATGCTTGATGTATGTGAGATTATGATTTACATGCTTGAGCCCTGCATTGTTGATGTTTTTCGTTTTAGAGCACCATCACTAAGCTATTAGCTTACGCTCTCAATGTTCAACAATGCAGATCAATAGCGTGGTGTTAGCTCGAGGCAAGGCAAGAAGGGCTTTCCATGTGTGTGGCTCAAGTACGGTTATCAATTTTGTATTAGCTAGCAATGCGGCAAGGGCTTTTGTATGAGCTTTGTATGACTCATTTGAATGTGGTTGTTTGATTTGAATATGGTTTGTAAAGTATGGGATACTATGATGAATGTTGGTGTGTGATGGCATGTTTTAGTTGTCTAGGTGACCTTGTGTATGAGTGCAAACTTCTTATGATGACTTGTGCCTTTAAGAACATTTGAGTCTTTATGTATGCACAATATTGCCTAAATTGCTCTTTTGATGGAATGCTATGAATGGATGATTGGTCACATGTTTGATTGTTGCCTATGGCTAAAGCATGATTGCTTAAGTGTGTGAATGTGCTTAGGAGAGTCGAGAAATGCATTTAGAGTCGTGTTTGGGGTCGATAAGTTGGAATTTGTGGAATTGCAGTGCAGAGCGTATCGATACGCCTCAGGGCCGTATCGATACGGTCTTGCCCAAAGGCCACAAATTTTGCTTGGCGTACCGATACCCTCCAAAGTTACTGGAATTTAGAGTTTTTGGTGAGAGCAGGGCGTACCGATACGGGGTTCACGCGTATCGGTACGGGTCTACTCTGTTGACCAAGGAGGTTTGACCGAGAAGGGCGTATCGATATGCTCAAGGGTTGTATCGATACGGTCTTCCCGGAGTTGACTCCTTGGGTTGACCTGGTCAGGTCGTATCGATACCCCTAGCTAGGGTACCGATACGGGCTGCCCTGTAAACTTAAAAATGGACTGTTATGCATGGCCGTGGTTCGAATGTGTTTTCCTTTGAATTGTTTTTCCGCTGTTGTGAATCGCTTAGGACTTAATGTTCATCTAGACAAGATTAAAACGAAAAAAATAGGGTTGCTAACCGAAGAGAACCTTAACGGGTTTCACTCGGTTTTCCCCGTGTGGCCCACTCGGACCGGTCATCCGGCCAGACCGGGACGAGGGGGTTACATGATTACAAGTAGTATATGTTCTGAATATACTCTCAACCATTTGACAATGTATGCTCAATCACCTTGTTGTAGCTGCTGGTTCTCGAACTCGTGATTTCTAAGAACAACAATGTTCCCTTAACTACTAAGGCAAATTAGTTCGTGCAAGGCCAATATGTTAAACTTTTAATTTTGCAATGATTTAAAGTCATTGGATGAGTGTAAATTAATGGTTAAAATTAAAAAAACATAGAAATGATAAGGTTTTAGAAAAAGTGAATAAATAATCTCAACTGTAAATATGTCATATAATGATTCAATATAATTTTTTTTTCAGTTTTTACCCAATACAGTAAATATTACCCTTTTTAATATAATTGTATATAATTATAATATGATTTTCAATATTTACAAACATCTATATTTTAATTTCAAATCTAATACTTTCAAAAAAATCACATCTAAACAAAATCCACAAAATCTATTCAAAAAATCCACAAAATCCATGAATTTTTAAAAATAATCGTCAATATTAAAAAAATTAAATTTAATAGTTATTTTATCACATAAATTACCTAACACAATTTTAATGAGATCGTTGTAAGAGACCGTTAAAGTAACTTCTGCCTCAGCATGCACTACACATATACTAAAGTAAATTAATTTCCATGAGCTACATTATTTAATTAAACGATATCATTTAATTAGAAATAAAATTAGGAAAAATATATCATGTACTAAGGGTAAAAAATGTTTCTACAAAAAGTTCAATTTATGCTTTAAGAATTTGGTTTAGAATTTAAAGTAGGGTTTATAAATTTAAGACGTGGAGTTTAAAATTTATTATTAAAATTTATAATTTATGATTTAGGGGTTATGACTTAATTTTTAAGATTATACGGTTAAAAAATTTAATTTTAATGTTTAGAGTTAAATTAGTTATAATTGTAAAAAAATTCTACTAACTATACATCAAATATTAACCGTAAAATTATTTATATATTTCAACAAAGCCCATGCATTTGTAAGCCAAACTTAACAATAACGGTAAACTCTCTTTTATTAAGTAAATATACTTTTGGTCTCGACAGTTTCTTTAAAATAAATTGTATTTTTTTATCCTTCATATTTTGCTGTGTTTTATTTATTTATTTCCGACAAATCCTAATTCTAATCTTAATCTTGTCTAGAGAAGAAAGGAATAGAGATTTTAGAGGGGAAAAGAGGATGCCATGATAGGTCTAGAACTAATAATTTAAATACGAAGGAACAAAGATCATCAGCTTGGCCAACCGACTAAACATGTTTGTTCACTTTGATTAATTTTTAAATAAGAATCTTTTATGTTTTAATTTTTTTGTTTGCACGCTACCAATGTATTTTATTCTTTATGATACATTTTTGTCTACTTTTATGACAATTTGTCACTCGCGAATCAAACGACACGACATATATTTTAGGCAGAAAAAGGCCTACAGTCCGATATGTTCTCTGATGTTAAGTTGAAGTTTTGATTTCTCTCAACTGTCATTTCTACAACATTTTTAATCTTAAATCTCTAAATCATACACTTTAAATTTTAAGCCTTAACTCTAAATTCTAAATTCAAAATACTACAACCAAAATTCACAAATTATAAACTCTAACTTAAACCCACAATCTCTTAAATAACCATAATTATGAAAATTAAAATTTATACTGACAATATATCAAATATTTTTTTCTTAATAATTTACTTTTAATATTCAAAAATTCCAAAATCTGCCATTAGTAGACTTTTTTACATTGGATGAAAGAAAAGTATTTTATAAAAATATATTTATAGAATTTACACAAAAAATAATATAAATAGAGTGGTAAATTAATTGTCACTAGCGAATTTTAGTTATTTTATTTAAAAATTATGTAAATAATAATAATAATAATAATAATAATAATAATAATAATAATAATAATAATAATAATAATAATAATAATAATAATAATAGTGTGAAATAATGTAATTATACTTTTAAAAGATCTTATAATAAAACCAATATTTAATAGAGTGATGAAAATATTACTTTTCAAAGTTGAAATGGACAAATTGATGGAATGAAAGGGTGATGCAAGCGCTGATTTGGATAGACAAAAAATAGTTAGAGTGTGTCATTGCGTTTGATATTTACACGGAACATGTTTGTCAATTAGCTCATAGCGAATTACATTAGTTGATAATTGATTGCATTAGTTGATTTGATTAGTAGATTGTATTAATTGATTGTGTAAAAATGTTTGGTAAAATTAACTGATAGCTGTTAAATTATTTAAACAAACAAAATGACATATAAGAACATGATTATATTCAATACTTGTTTGAATAGTTTATTAGTTATCAATATTTTGTAGAAGAAAATTGCAAAGAATACACAAAGGAAAAAATTGAAGAAAATAATTAACAAATTGAAGAAAATATTTAACTTAGGTTATTTGGAGATTTTTGGTAATTGTTAAGGGTAAAAGAGTCTTTACAACTCCAATATCATACCTATAATCTCAAAAAACTCCTATTAGCGTCTTTTTTGAAAATTAGAGGTTTCACCCCAATCCACTATTTCAATCCGATGTTCACCAAACATAAATATTAACGAATTTAATTGGTCAAATCTCTAATTATTGCTCAAACCGCTATTTACTAAACATGACCTCATTCTTTTCGATGTCGAAAAATATAATAAATCAATTCAGTTAAAATAGATGGATAAATCCGATAAAAAAACTCCTAACGAAAAACAAAAATAATGATATGTGTTTTTCTTTTAATTACCCAAAAAATCATTAAAAGATTAGTCACTGCACTATGGCTCTGTTCAGGTCGTCAATTGTAGGTGTGTAAACGAGTTAAGTCGAGCTCGAGTAGTGCTAAGCTCGGCTCGACTTATTAAGATTTCGAGTTAAGTTTGAGTTTGAGTAATTTCTAACGAGCTTGAGGAATCTGAGCTCGACTCGGCTCGTTTAGAACTCGGGTCGAGTTCGAGCTTGATTCGAGCCCAATCGAGTCAAGTATTGACAGAAAAAACTTTGATACACAAGTTGTGTAAGCTCAAGCTTGTTAATTTTAGGGTTTAGGGTGTTAGTTTAGGGTTTATAGGTTTAGGTTATTGGGTTTAGAATTTAGGATTTAGATTTTAGGGTTTTATACTTATGTTTAGGGTTTTAAGTTTAAGAATTTAGATTTTAAATTATAAAAAATAAAAAAATTAGTATATTATATTTTCGAGTAGCTCATGAGCTTTTCAAGTCAGGTATCAAGTAGCTCGGCTCGGCTGGTCAAGAACTCGAGTCAAGACCAATCGAGCCGAACTTTAACCGAGTCGAACTCGAGTAATTCGCGATCTGTCTCGTCTCATTTACAACCCAAGTCAATTGTATGAAGAAATTTTGGGTCGCAAATGAAGGGTTGGTTCGCGCCCTTGCCTTCGGTTTTGTCGAGCTTTTCAGATGGTGATCATGTTCTCGTCCTCCTGTTACAGCGGATAGTTTGACTTAGCTTTTTTTTTCGTCGTCTCTTTGTCATCGCTATGTTTAAATCTTGAGACTTTAATATTGGTGGATTTCTTGATGCATCACTTCTCCCCGCCCTCATCCCGTTCAAAAGTTGATACGCAAATTTAAGATAGGCGACTGGCTTGATATTTTTCCTTCCCGTCGGCAAATATGAGTCTATGACTTCCCCTCAATTTAGGTGTGGGTTGTTTGGTTTTATTGAACATTAAAATCATACAAAAATGAAAATATTATTATATAATCATACGATTAATTTTTAAATATTTTAATTTTAATTATATAATATATAAGCAGGGCCTTAAAGGGATTTTGGTCTCTCATGAATTTAAAAATTTATAACAAGTTCTTTATTTAAAAAAATAATTTGACCCCTCAAATATTTAGAAAATTATATTAAAAATTAATTGTTTTTTAAATATTTTTAATTAAATTTTTAAAATTTAATTTGTCTCTTCAATTTTTTTGGTCTAATAATAATTTAAATCTTTATAAAAAAAATTTTCCGATTATATGCATGTCCGTCTTACGGTTCATGTTCGGGGTGCGTGGCTGCCCCTCCCAACAATGTCGTCTCCAAGCTTTGAACTCGCGTCTCTCCTTGGGAGTGCAATGTGTCTTACCAATGCACCCAACTCTTGTTGGTAAATCTTTATAAATTTAAGGGTAAATTATACCGATGACCACCAAACTATAAGGTTGGTGTCAATTTAACCACTATATTTTGAATTGTGTCAAATATACCACTTAACTATTTAAATGGTTCCAATTAAGCCACCCGCCGTTAAAAAAACGAAAAAGTTGACGGAACTGTTAAAAAAATTGGTATAATTACACATTTGGTCCTCTATATTTATACAATATATCAATTTAGTCCTAATTTTAATCTAATAAAATAAATTAATTATTCAATATTAAGATAAAAATTGCTTCCAAGGAGAATTAATCCTAGGACCTTGGAATGCAAGGGGCAAGCACTTGCCACTAGGCCAAGCACTTTTTTGTGCTATAAGATACCATCTTTAATATATATTTAAAGAACCTGACAACATTGAGTTTTAGAAGTTCTCATATTGATGGATTAGCAGCAAAGTTTCTTTTCTTTTTTCCTGAGAAAAGTTTTGATCACTTTGAAGCAATACTTCTGCTATAATAGACCTTGAAACCTGCCCGGGATTTTGAATGTTGAGAGGTAGTCAAAAGCTAAAACCTCCAGAAGCTTCAAAATGACATATAGAGGTTGAATTTGCAATGTTTTCCGAGACTGCAATCTCACAAGACAAGAGTGGCATATTCTGCATTCTTAGATATCAAATCCAAGTGGCTTCCAACTTCAACAACCTGGCCACTCTTTAAAACACTAATGGTATCAAACATCTCGAATAGTGGATGATCGATGTGCCATAATAATTGTTGTTCGATTTGACACCATCTTATCTAGTGCACTTGTGGGCTGTGGCCTCATCAAGAAGTAGTACCTTTGGCTTCTTCCCATATGGGCAAAAATTTGAAATGTGGCCATCCTAGAACTAATTTCCTCAGCGAGTGGATGAGGATAAGGTCCCCCCTCCCCCATTTGCTCTAAACTATTTATCCTCCTTTTATTAGTATTATTATTTCTTCTTCTTTGAACATGTCGACTGTATTGGAAAGCATAGATTCGTATAGTGCTTCGAGATTTGAATCCACGCTGCTGGTGAACCAAATCAAAGAGGCGGAGGAGGAAGATGATTGTTCATCGTCTACCACGACGTCGTCTTGGATCGAAATGACTAGTGACGATGCAGCGCCTGGACGATCCGACGACGAAGATGAAGTTCAAAGCTCCTTTAATGGTGGCTTAGACACCATGGATTCGCTCCAACAGGTTTTGCCTATGAGGTTCGTTCCTATCTTCGTTTAGATTTACTAAACAACATTTTTTCCTTGAAAAAATCCATCAATTTAATGTAAACAAAACTCTGGGTGTTTGAACAGGAGAGGCATCTCGAGTTTTTACAATGGCAAATCCAAGTCTTTCACAAGTATGTATATTTGTTTAACATATATATCAATAATTGTATTTCATAGCGCAAAAAAAGTGCTTGGCCTAGTGGCAAGCACTTGCCCCTTCATTTTAAGGTCCTTGGTTCGAATCTATTTTTGAAGTAATCTTAATGTTAATGTTTTTTCCACCTCCAATTGGGTGTGACACGTGTCACCACCTGATTGGAGGTGGAAAATTAATTAAATAAATTAAATAAAAATAATTAAAGATTTTCAATAAGGTGGTGACACGTGTCACCATCTTATTGAATAATTAATTTATTCTACTAGGATTAAATTGATATATTGTGTAAATATAGAGGACCAAATGTGTAATTATACTAATTTTTTTAACAGTTCCGTTAACTTTTTCATTTTTTAACGGCGAGTGGCTTAATTGGATCCATTTAAATAGTTAAGTGGTATATTTGACACAATTAAAAATATAGTGGTCAAATCGACACCAACCATATAGTTTAATAGTCATTAGTATAATTTACCCTAAATTTAAATATTAAATAAATTAGATCTTACCCCCTCAATTTTTTTTGACAAAGAAGCCGGCTAATCTTTATTAATTAAAAGGAAACGGGTTACAAAGCCCAAAAACTGGGCCCAGAAAATGAAACGTCACAGAAACAAAAGAAACATCTAGACTAAAGAAAGCACAGTCCGGCAAAATCCCTCCGGTCTAAACTCTTCAAGAGAAATACGAAACGATGAAGCTGGAGCGGATTTAGGAAAACGGGGGAAAAAATTAAGCTGAAACCCCTTTCTGGAAAAATCTACGGCGGTCCTCACGGCGGAAAAAGCCCACGCGAATCTTCGTCGACGACGGCCTGAACCGATTCCGGTGCATCCTCCACCCAGAACCGGTCCTCCGACGACGGTAAGCCTTCCTTTGCCATATTGTGGGCGGCTTTGTTTGCTGAACGGTGTGAAAATTGGAACATGCATTGTTCAAAGCTTGCCGCTAACATCTTTCCATCTTGAATATAGGAGGTAATCTCCGATCTGTCCCGTCCCGGTGATTGGAGCTTGTTAATGACAGATTTTGCGTCCCCTTCTAGTATCACCCTGGAGAGCCCCAAATCCAAAGAAAAACGAATTCCCACCGTTGCTGCTAGTGCCTCCGCCGCGAAGGGAGAGGCCACATGAGAATGGACACGGTAACACGCTCCCAATAACTGTCCATTTTCATTTCTAATTACCACCCCCGAGCATGATTTGTGTTCATTTGCCTTGAAGCTTGCATCAAAATTTATTTTGGCAAAAGGGGCTTTCGATGGAGACCACAGACATGGAACGGAGATGACCGAGTTTGAGCCAACAGAAGTCAGAGAATCCATCTCCTGGCAATAGCTCTGGATAAAGGTAAAAACATCCTTTTCAGATTGTACTTTGCCCTCATGCACAAGTTTATTTCTGTTTGTCCATAAAGCCCATATCGTTATGACTATAGTCCTCCATTTTAACTGATGGTAATGATCAAACATCCATGCAAGCCATTCCTTGAAAGTTAGGTTGTGGATCGTGCTAGGCCATTCAAAATGTAACAGACGTCATAGGTTAGCTGCGAAAAAACAATCTCTGGTAATATGTAACACTGACTCCACACCACCATTACACCTAAAGCACCGGGGATCCTGGGCAATACGTCTATAGCAGAGGTTTTGCTTTGTAGGCACAAAATCGTGTATAAATTTCCACGCATTAATCTTGATTTTTGATGGACACTGAATTCTCCATAATTGGTGAAACACCTTATTATTCACACTGTCACCAGAAATATTAGAGTTTAAAATCTTGTAGCCACTACGAACGGAGTAAGTACCTGATTTCTCACCGGCCCAAACCTGTACGTCCGGACAAGGTGACGCCGGCAACGGGATACGTAGAATTGCTTCCGCCTCACTAGCATTAAAACATTCCATAATAAGGCCCGCATCCCATTGATTAGAGTCTCCTTCAATCAGATCAGAAACCCAGTGAATGTTCGGCACCTGAGGAGAAGAGATAGTCTTCCGCGGTAGACCGGGTAACCAAAAATCACCCCACACTGAGATACTGGACCCTGAGCCCACTCTCCAAAGAAGCCCAGATAAAAGTAACCCCTTAGAGCTCCAGACACTCCTCCAAATTAGAGACGGGTTAGAGCCCAAATTAGATTCCAAAAAATTAGTGGATCGGTAGTATTTTGCTTTCAGAATACGGGCCACCAAGGATGCCGGGTTAATAAATAGTCTCCAGGCCTGCTTCGCCAATAGGGCAATATTAAACTTCGAGAAATCACGGAAGCCCAATCCCCCACATTCTTTCAGATGACACATAAACGCCCACTCACACCAATGAATCCCCTTTCGCCCTTGACTCTTCCTCCACCAGAAGCGAGCCTGACAGGATTCTAACTCTTTACATAATGTTTTAGGGAGTAAGAAGCACAACATAGCATACATAGGGAGGGCCTGTAAAATGGATTTAATGAAGACCTCCTTTCCTCCAGCCGAGAGGAGCCTGTTACCCCAATGTTCCGTACAGCTATTGAAACGATCCCTTAGCCCAGAAAAAGCCTCTTTCTTGTTCCGGCCCACAATAGCGGGTAGGCCCAAGTATTTCTCAGGGCTATCCGTACTCGAGACCCCCAGAATTCTTTGGACATCCTCTCTATTGTAACTCAACACATTTGAAGAGAAAAAAACTCCCGATTTTTCATAGTTTACCTTTTGACCCGAGGCGTCCGAGAACTCATTTAGAATCTGTTTTATCTTTGACGCACCTTCCTCCGTTGCCTCACCGAAAATGAGACAATCATCTGCAAAAAGCAGATGAGTGACGCACAGGGCACTCCTAGCAACTCGAACCTTTGTTAGGCTACCTTCTGCGGTTGCTAAACGAAGCAAAGAAGACAACCCTTCCCAACACATTAGGAACAAATAAGGGCTGAGGGGGTCACCTTGACGAAGGCCACGAGAAGGGATGAAGCTATCACCACACTGTTGATTAAGCATGACCGAATACGACACAGAAGAAATGCAATGCATAATCTTACCAATCCAGCCACTGGAGAAACCCATTCGAGACATCATAGCAGACAAAAAACTCCATTCGACACGGTCATAGGCCTTACTCATGTCTATTTTCAAAGCACAATAGCCCTTTTTCCCAGTTCGTCTCATCTTTAGCGAGTGAAGAATTTCATAGGCCCCTATTATATTCTCCGTTATCAACCTACCCTGAATGAAGGCACTTTGGGCTTCATCTATGCAAACATCCAACACTCCCTGCAGCCTATTAGCCAAGACCTTCGCAATGATTTTATATAACACATTACAAAGGCTAATTGGCCTAAATTGGGACATAGAAGTAGGATGTTTGATCTTAGGGATGAGAACAATAAGAGTATGATTTATGGAGGATAGACTTTCCTCACCTTTTAGCACTGCGATGCAGAAACGAGAGACCTCAGCCCCAATTATGTGCCAAAACTTCTGGTGGAAAACTGCACCTAGACCGTCTTCACATGCTGCCTTTAAAGGGCTCATTGACTTCAACGCCCGCAGCACCTCTTCCTCTTCAAACTCCCGATCCAACTCAGCATTCATATCGGAACTTATACTAGGTGATATGCCACTAAGTACACGCTCAACATTGGTGGAACCTGCTGTTGAAAAGAGCTGAACAAAATAATTTGTTGCTAACGAGGATATGGCCTCACTCTCCTCCACATCCTGGCCAGTGTCATCAACCAATTTCGAAATCCGTTGCTGACGTCTACGCTCCGACGCGTGTTTATGGAAAAACGTCGTGTTCCGGTCCCCGTTTTGCAACCAATTAACCCGGGCCCGCTGTTCCCAATACAGCTCCTCCTTATCCATCTCGAAATTCAACTCCAATTGGGTATCAACCATTTCATGTAGAATATCATCACTAGGAAACTCTTGAGACAAAACATGCAGCCTCTTTCGCAAATTATTTTCCTTAGATCTTCGACCCGTCCTTAATTCCGCGGCCCACTTCCACAAGCCTGCTTTCAGAAAATCCAGTCTTTGGAGCAAATGTCCACTGGACTCATCCCACAGCTTTTTAACCTCTGCTTCACACGAGCTCTCCAAAAGCCAACTAGCCTCAAATCTGAAGACCCACTGACCTGATCTGTTCATGGCACTCCTGTCTGTATCCAAAAGTAGAGGACAATGGTCCGAGAAAGTGTGAGTAAGATGTTGCATTCTATATTCAGGAAACATCTCTCGCCACAGGCAATTGGCAACCCCTCTGTCCAACCTTTCCCTGATATTGTTGGTCGACATCCTTCCTTTTTGCCAAGTAAACCACACCCCCGAATATCCCAAATCATCTAGGTAGCAATCCTCTAGCATAGATCGAAAACGACTCATTTGTCTTTCACTACGGAGACGACCACCCTGCTTCTCAAAAGAATACATGATTTCATTGAAATCCCCAATCACCATCCAAGGGATGTTAAGACAGTCATTTAGACTACGCAAAAGATCCCAAGATTCCGTCCGGTTTGCCTCCTCAGGAGCACCGTAAAACCCAGTGCAGTGCCATTGACAATCATTCGAATCTCCACTAATTAAGAAATCAATATGACGAGCAGAAAAGGACCGTAAATTAACATTACAAGTTGCCTTCCAACCAAGTGATAAGCCCCCACTTCTACCAATTGAACTCACATCTATACCATTTGTGTATCCCAAACTCCGGCGTATATTCGCCATTTTATTATCATTAACTTTTGTTTCGATTAAAAAGATTACATCGGGTTTCAAGTCTCGCAACATATGTCGGAGACGACGAACCGTCCGTGGCTTCCCTAAGCCACGGACATTCCAGCTAAGGAGCTTCATTGGGCCCGGCGGACCTGATCCTTCAGGTCGGCCGATGTAGTGTTCACGGGCCCAGAGGAGCAGCCCACCCCATTCCCAGTAGCATTTGACAACCTAATCTCACCAGCAAGTCCATCTGCTTTCCTTGGCCATTTGTTCCCGTCCAGCTGCTCAATTGGGCTCTCTTCAGTTTCAAAGCCCATCTGGATGTCCATTAAAGGTAAGGAGACAGGATACAAATGATTAGCATTGCCACCCATAGGCTTATCCAACGCAGATTCCCTTCCTTCTATACTATTCACAATCAACCCCGCATTAGAGGCATTAACCCCCTTAAAACCCGTTTGACTGGGATTGTGGGAATTAACAGCATCTGCTGCCATAGATACTCCACTAATTGTGCCCTGAATCTGGCTAGCCGAATCAGAATCATCTCGCAACCAGATGCTGCTTGGTGTCGACCGCCATGGTGGTGCCCGGAGGGTGATATCCCAACTGAAAACAACTTCCGATTGATCCAGGCTCAGACGCACCGGACAAAAACTTTCGCTGTGACCCAACCGTCCACACAAGAAACAGAAAGTACGAATCCGTTCATACTGAAAGCGAACATACACATGGCTACCATTACGCAACGCCACCTTCTTCCGCCGTTTAAGAGGAAGACGAGTATCAAACCAGAGCCGGATGCGCATAAGACGAGACTGGAAGGCCTGAGACAGATTTGTATCATACTCCACAAACCGCCCCACAAAATTGCCCAACGACTTGGCTACCCCTTCCGACATGAATCCGAACGGGAGATCAACATGAACCCAAAGCTTCGTAAAATGCAGGGGGACTAACATTGGATCGTCACCTTCCGTAAGCCGATGGAGAATCAGCATATGATTATTAAAAAACCAAGGGCTTCCATTGTCAATTCTATCAACATCCACCACATGATACAAACGAAATAAAAAACGATTTTCCCCAAGGTCAGAGATAGATATACCCCCTAGGGGTTTCCATACATTTGCAAGAGTGTTCCTCATCGAATCAAAGTGAATAATACTCGTCGTCAGGAACATACCAACAAAACAGTGAAGAAAGGACACAGCAGCAACCGTATTCTCAGCATCCACCTGCAAAACATCGTCCTCCTTATCGTCAATCGCCAGGTTTGCCAGATGAGCCTCGACCGCCGCCATAGCAACACAAGTAGAAAACGTGTCAAAAGACAGACAGAGAAAACGTGTCAAAAGACAGACAAATATTTAGCTTTCTTACCCCCCAATTTTGAGTTTAAAAATATAATAAATTCTTATATTTTTAAAACTCAGTAATTTAACCCCTGACTCAGTCCTTATACAAACTTGATTATAATTAACACAAAACAGTGTGCAATTTTAAAAGTATTTCATATATAAAAATTTTGAATTTTTATAATTATAAATTATTGATATATCAGCAAACGTGATCTTACTTAAAATTAGAGGCGAGCGTTCGATCAAGTAAAGTAAAAAAAATTCAAGTTGACGCGTCATATTTTACAACTCAAATTTTATTTAAATTTTTTTAAAGTCGAGTCGAGTTTTTTCGTCTAGAATCAAGTCAAAAATTTTAATTTTTTCAAGTCAAGTTTTGCTCACCTCTAGTCAAAAACACCGTGTTCACATTCGCACACCCCACGCGCTTCCTTTTCCCGCTGACCTTCCTGCCTTCTGCTCCTAACGATGTCTAATTGTTTTCCATGTATAGTATATAAACGGCTAATTCCAACACCCTGAGTTCCCATCTCCAATTTTCAAATCGTCAAAACATGGACATTCCTTCTTTCACATTTAACACTCCCGAAGACCTTGACAACGGCTTCAACAATAAGCATAAAAAGGGTGGGTGTGGGTGTGGCAATGAAAACAAATTGACAAAAAGTGGATACGGTGATATCCTTGTTTCCTTGAAGCCAAGCAAGAGGAAGCTCAGTGGATAACTGAATCCCGACAAGAGAAAGCTTTGTACTCTCATTTGGACTGAGAAATGCTCCTGGAAACCGGCTTCTGCTTTGGGAATCACAAAGTCCATTTGGATGACAAAGCGAGTAAGGGGATGACAACGATGACGGGTCAGCAAAGGAGGTTGTGGGTGAAAGACCGATCCCAGGACTAGTGGGATCGTTGTAACCATCAGTATTGGAGGTGTGTTCAGTCATAAACATTTGTGAGATGAGCAATGAAGAGATGGACCCTGAACTACAATTTGAGCTTTTGACGATGAGATGATACCTGGGAATAACTTGAGGTCTTCAGAAGCCGTGCTTGCCAGGGATAACATTGCTCACAATCTGTTACACCATGGCCTCGGTGGAACTAGTTTTCATTAGCGTTTCAATGTCTGCTGCCATATAATATTCAGAGTAAATTGCATCCGATGGCCTTATTTGTGGCAGTTCCATGCTTTCTGCATGTACGAGTCGGTACCCCCCACAATGCAGGTGGCCATTATGTAAAGCGGTAGGCAGTTATGTAAAACTCAAAGCAACAAACGTCTAAAAAACTATTATTACAAAAAAACTTAGGTGATACACTTGATAAAACTCTCTCAACCTATGGTTCGCTTACACAATTATTGTATGATATCCGGGAATTAAAACAGACAAGTAACATTGATTATAAATCACCAGCTACGTAGGCATTGTGATTGTGCCCAGCCTACCCAATCAAAAGATGGAACGAATCAAACTACAAAATGCATACCGCAGGGATTTGTGACATTATTTCCTCAGTTGATGTTGATGCCAGGAAATGATGGCAAGACTGCAATGAGTGGATCCCCATACCCAACCGCATCTGTTGCAAGTTGAAACAAAGGCAGAGTTCAAAGAAAATCAACATTAATCCGGCATCATCATATAAAGGGCTCTACACATTAAAACCGAAATATATATGAAATGCAGATAAAATATACCTCCATCTTCGAAGAGGATCTTTAAGACCTCTCCAGCTATATCCGACTGTTTTAACAAATCAATAACACAAACCATTAAATACTGCTTAAAATGAAATATATATATAACTAACGGGTGGAAATAATTTGAATTTACCTTAACAGGAAGTTCAGTACCAAATTGATCCAAGAATCCTATCAGTTGTCCTTCTTTGATCAAATCACCCTGCAAGTATTTGCAACTTATATGGATCAAGAAAAGGCAGGTGAAATTATAAACGTTATAAATATTCGTAATCAAAGAATGTTTTAGGTCAAAACATGCAATTGAGACTGAAACTAGTACCTCCT
The DNA here is from genome assembly GCA_958450335.1 of Hibiscus tridactylites. NCBI lineage: Eukaryota > Viridiplantae > Streptophyta > Magnoliopsida > Malvales > Malvaceae > Hibiscus > Hibiscus tridactylites. Next base: position 65,865,661 of record OY288290.1, on the reverse strand, counting down.
TGCAGATGGGAGGTTGCCTTTTTCCCTTAACTGTTCTACCTCTTCGGAATGTACCAACCTGTAGTAAAGTGATGGAGCTTAAAAACAGTGTTCAAAGAGATATAGAACATAACCCTAGCTCTTGATAAACAGCACGTACAATAGGAGAAGGTACTAGAACATAGTTGCTAGATCCAGAAGCTTCCAAAGCAGCTAACTTGGATGACTTCCCAAAGGCAATATTTTTGAATGGAGTAGGCTTCTCAGGGGAGGGTTTCGGTGGTGATGGGGGTGGGGTAGTAGCACCTGCTTCATTCATTGGTTCAGTCGGGATTGGTGGAGCTGTTGTAGGTGAAATGTTGGACATGGGAACTTTTGTGGCACCAACATTCCGCTTCAGATGCATTTCAAAGTCTCCAATCTGTAGCAATAAACCAGATAACTGATTCAAAAAATATTATATTTGTGTGAAAATGCATTCATAAAAGGAACTCAAAACCTGAAGATGGCAAACTGCACTGAGACATATCTTTAGAGGAAACTTTCAGGTTAATCACAAGACATGAGGCTAAGATTAGCAGAAGCATATGAAATGACAAGAGAAAAGGAAGTAACCTTCATTTTCAGCTCTGCAATCTCAGTCTCATCGCATACCTCCAGCACCAACGCCTGACAGTTTAAGCAACTAACATGTTAATTATCTAGCCAATTAGAATAAAAAAAGTTGTAAGCAATGATGTAAAAAAGTCAATTTGCAGTTCTAAAAATCACCTCAAATCCATTAGGAAAAGTTGCATTCTGTGAAGATTTAATCTCCGATGAGCCTTGGGTGGTGCTATCTAATGGGTGGCAAACATAATTAACAACTTTTAGCATGCAAAACAAGACAAACTGCTAAGATTAATGTACTTATATAATGGACCACTTAAAAAACCATCTTCCTTTATTGAAAAAAAATGTTCTGCTTTCGAGAACAAGTATAAATCATTAACAATGAAGAGACAAGTTTTATTATTCAAAAAAAAGTCTAGTTCGATTATAAGAATAAACCCAAATGCAATGGTGATTAGTTTTATCACCGGGTCATGGTTCAGCGGCAGTTAATAATTTCTTTTTGAAAATGAGGATCATCAGATAAAATATAAATCAGAAGTTAATATAATGTCACCATTTGACTTGTCTGCGACCGTAGCTTCAGATGTCTTCGCAGATGATGTTAAAGTTACAATTCGTCTTGTAGAATAATTGTTATTCCTGCCAAAAATCAAGCCTGGGACACATGATTTTCTCGAATTTGGCCAGCAAATGGAAGACACATGAAAGGTACTGGACCTTTCAAGTCTGCAATGAGCTTGTGAAACAGCACCTACAAAATCGAAAATTTTAATGAAAGCGTATGAACGTTCAACGCAAAAACAAAGCCATACGTGTAAAACATACAATTGCATACAAACTGCAACCATACTTTGCTAATGTAAAGAAATTCAAAGCCTATGTGATAAGATATGGATGCCAATAAAAAAAAACAGATAAGCCAGCAGCAGATTATGTTATTTGTACCAAGGACATCAAATCACAGATTATACGCAGTAGAAGAAACATGATTTTACAAAGTATCTCGACTAAAATGACACACGAAAAACAAGAAATACAATATTCCTATTGTTGAAAATGTTCAAAATACATTGAATCTGTTGCTTTCCAGGAATACATAGTTCACTAGGAATTTTTAAGAATGAAAATGAGCATCCACTTTCTCTCTTTCAGTTCCACAATAGAATCAATCAATGAAAGAGCTCAGTTTTTACTTTTTCGAAACCCTTTCTGAAAATGTAGAAGACCTGTAGAAAAAGATAATGTTCCAAACCTAAATGAAAACGAAGACGTGTCGGGAAGAACTTCCGCAACTTCTATTAGAAACTCCCAAATATATTTTTTTTTTATTTCCAATTTTATTTTATGGAAATTAGATTGATAAAGTAAGCTAGCTTAACAATCTCAATTGATACTCACAGCATTAAAAGAAGAAGAAAGTAGTAAAAATAAATCAATAAAGCAGATGTCCGCAACTTTTGGAGCTAATTTCAAATTCATCAGCGTCGGAAGCACTATAATTCACAGTAAACAGTAAACAATGAACAAAAAAACAAATACGATTACTAGATCCAAAACATAAATTTAAAAAAAAAATCGAAAATTATTCAGAAATGTCACAGTTTATCCTTTCTTTTCTCAACTCGTTTCCAGCGAAACCAAACAAAACTCAACCAGAAAAGAACAATAAATATACAAATGAGAGAGAGAGAGAGAGAGTTACAGTGAAAGGATCGGAGAGCAGCAGAGGACTCCATTGGAAGAGAAGAAGAGGAGCGGAGTGGAATCGATAATGAGGGGAAATGCGGAGGAAAAGGATAAGGGCAAAATGGAGAAGAGAGAAATGAAATAGGGAGAGGGTAGGTTAGCTAAGTAAGCAGTTTGTGCAATGAAAAGAGAGAGAGAGAGAGCTTCGAAATGTCCGCCTCTGTCCTCAGTTTCTCCACTCCACCCTTTTAAACTCCCTACTTCTCTAACATGCGCCTCTAGTGTTGTCCGCCTCGCGCTGACGTGGCAGTCTCTTTTAAACTTTTAGGATAAAATACACGTATGTCACTTAGTTATAAGTTTGATAACAAACAGAACACTTTTCTTCTAAACTTAATAATCTAGTCACTCAATTAATTTTTTTTTGTCACAAAAGAGTCACTCTATCATTAAAATGAAACAAGCGACTTGGTACAATAATAATTTTAATTTCAAAACTTACACACTCTATTAATTTGGTCTTAATTTAAAATAATTTAATAAATTTAACTACTTATTTTTTTTAATTTTTCATTAGTTAAATGAATATGTCTTCTAGCAAGTAGTGTTAGGTCAATCTATCACATTTGTCATTTATCGAGTTGAGGGATAGTAGCATGAAGTGCAACAAATAGTCAAAGGGTGTGTTAGAACTCATAATGGTGCAATGTTAATTTTTTAAAATATAATAGTTTAAGTTTATTGAATTATTTTTGAATTAAAAATCATTGATGAAATATATAACTTTTAAGGATTAAATTTGTTATTATAGTATACTATCTTTCAATTTTAATGGCAAAGTGACTTATATATCACGAAATTTTAATTAAAAGATTAAATTGTTACTTTTATTTAGAAAATGACACTTACCAAACATGCAGTTAGATAACTTATGGTGTACTTTGCCAAAATTTAATTGACAAAATCTAGTTTAATCACAATTTATAACTAACTCGTCTCTTAAAGTCAATAATAAATCAATAGTTGAATATGACATGACAATGTAAACATAAATAAATGTAATAAAACCTAATTAAAGTGTAATTATAATTAAAAGTTAGTTATTTTAATATTAAATTAACATTGATACATTCATTATCAGCCTAGAAGTCTAATGTTTTTAAATTTTAATATTTAAGAAAAATATTATTATACACCCATTCAGCAAAGAACTTTTTTTTCTTATGATATTAAGTAGATGGGATTAACTTGAGTAAAATGATTAAGGTCAGGCAGATTGGAGATTGGAATGACCAAAATCTTAATTAACTACTTTTAAATAATTAATTTAAGTTAAATTGATTAAGATAATATATATATATATATACATATATATATATATATAATGGATGAGTGTAGAGCAATACTTTTATGTCATTAAAAATTTTATGATGTATCTCACTTTTATATTGGTGTCTAAAAAATTTAATTTTTAGGATGATTCTAATATAAGTTATTCTGTCTATAATATATAAAAATTAGATAATTTATATAATTAATTATAATTAAAATGTGTACAAATCACGAGATTTAAACACAATCAACAGATACATAATACATTGACACAGGTCTATATGCCGAAGCCCAAGATTGGAGTACCTTGTAAGCCCAATTTAGATTGTAGCTTCTGTTAGGCCTCAAAATATCATAATGGAGGAAAATTATTTTGCTATTATCGAGTTTTTGAACTTGATAAGTACTGTTATTTAAAAATGTGACACATTATTCTCAGCCCTTAGGCAATAAAAATTTCTTAAAACTGTGGCTGTTTAGTATAGGAGTTCATACATTTAGTTTTTTTCTTCTTGTATCGACTAATTTTTTATTGGATTGGAATACAAGGTATAAACCCAACCTTTTTTTTATAAAAAAAAAAGGTTGAATGACTTTTCTAAAATTATTTGTATTCAATTTAGAACTAGTTTGTCATTACTTTTGAAAAATATTTTTAAAAGTACTATCATAAAATAAGTTTAAAAGTGTTTTAAAAAGTTAATTGTAAGATTTTTAGTTTGACATTGCTGTCAAAAAATACTTTTAAAAAGATAAAATGTCTATTTTAGACGTGATATTGTAAAATAAAATTAAATGAACGTAAATGAAGTTTAACTTCGTTATCACAAAATTTGTTAATATTATTATATATGAAGATTTAATTTAAATAATAAAAATATAAAAACCCAAAAATCCATTAATAGTTTTTAATATAAAATTTAAATATTTCTAAATAATTAATATAAAAATAAATTAAATATAAAAAATAGTATTAGTGTTAATAATTAAGGGTAAAAAAATAACTTCACATATAAACGTGATTTTCCACCCAAAAAGTTAAAAATATTAGCTTTTGAAGTTGGCGAAAAATCACTTTTTTATGTAATTTTTTACTCTAAAAAGAAAGTGTTTGACATTATTTATGGGTGAAAAATTATTTTTTAAGAAAAAACTATTTTTTAAACAATGACACAAGGGTCTTATTAGTTTATTAATTTAGATAAGGTAGTCTAATGATATATTTTATTCTTAAATATTAATTTTTAATACAATTAGTTCAAAAGTAATATATGACACTTGATTAAGAAAATACTAAATAAGTTTGGGAAAATTGGTTGGGAGTCCATGCACCTCCAAGGTTTGGAAAATTTTAAAATATATCCCTAAAACATTTTAAAATTTTTAATTAGGCCCCTCAAATTATTAAAAATTCTCATTAAATCTTATTTTTTAAAATATTTTTAATTAAGTTTTACAAATTGTTAAGTTTTTTCATTAAGAATCTCAATTTTTTAAAAAGTAATAATATCCTCAAATTTTCCTTAAAAAATCTCATTAAATCCTTAAGATTTTTGAAAGATTTGATTAAACCTTCAAAAAATTTAAAATTTTGATTAACCCCCAAATTATCTCCCCAAGATCCGCCCTTGATTCAATCACTTGGTGACAATATTTTTCTTACAAATCCCTCCGATGCTCCTTTGTCCACCAGTTGCCACCACCCCAAGCACCAAAAACTTGTAATGGAAAAAAATATAAAGAAACTCTTAGATGGTTGCTTGGGCAGGACAAAATCAACTAGAAAGAAGAGAATGACAGAATTTGAATATGAAAACAGAAGAAGAAGGTAATTTCAGGGATAGAATAGCTTGGCAAAGAGAAGCTCATTCCAAGTATCTTGAAGGCCTGGCAAACACCAATGCACGCAATCGGCATAGCTAACAGGGTTGGCTAACTGCTCCGGCGTCAATGCATTCCATTGCTTCTTGTAAATCGACGTGTGCGCGTCTTTCCGGTAGCTCGACAGTTGAGTGATGTTGAGAAATGTGATGGGAAACTTGGGTTTTTCCAGCACTTCCCCGATCACCTTCATTATGCTTTTTCTACTGTCCGAACCCCAGTATTTTGGATCTTCAATCATACTTGTCTGGTTGTAACAATTCTCCCCTGCTTCACCTCCCCAGTCAATACCCCTGTAAAAACATATACAATTCTATCAGTTTCTGTCCTAAAATATTGCTCAAACTCGACCAGTTCTGTAGTCCGGATGGAAATCATCTACTCCTTTTCGGTGCCCTACATATGCCCCACGCTCAAAATCAACTTTAGGGTTTAGGGTTTAGAGTTTTAGGTTAAGGGTTGTGGTTAGTGTTTAGGAAATTTAAGGTAGGGTGTATTTTTTAGGGTATAGGGTGTAGAGTTTAGAATTTAGAGTTAGGGCTTAGATTTTAATTTTGTAGTGTTTTTTTAGTGTTGGGGCATATGTAGGGACACCGAAAAGGCGCAGACGAATTTTATCCCTGTAGTCTTGACTCACTTTGCATGCGTAGGTGACATGCTAGTGAAAAACACTCTGGTCTTCTTCCGGTCCATATTAACCTTCAACCATCTCAACATGCTTTTCATTGCCATACGATACGCATCCTCGGTCGACACCTTGATTATTTCTTTCTCCTCATCCTTAAACGACCCTTTCCTAACCAAAAACGTGCATAAATTAGGAAAGAAATGGTGACATTAATGTAACAAATAAGAATCCGGGCAAGAAACGAGACAGTACAAGATCTTCATCTCCAATCCAGTCATCCACCACAAATAGGTGTTGAAAACCAAAATATCAACGCCCTTCCAGTGCTTCCCATGCTTAGTTATCGACCCTTTCCTCACGATCCGATCCGATATCCTATGAACAACGGCGTTATCCGAGTTCGATTCGAGAAGGAACGGCGCCCAGTAGAATTCGATGCTGGCATTGTAATCCTATACACCGACAACAATTATAAGATGAAAACCAGTGGAGACTTAAACAAATTTAATGTTGTGATACCTTGGCTCGAAACACTGTGAGGGCATCGTTGTTGTATGATTTCATGGATTTTGCATGCTTCGGAATGAGCTTGTGAAGAAGGCAGATCAAAGATACATATTGGCCTCGGTTCAATGAGTCTCCCACAAACATCATTCTTTTCCCTCTTAGGGTCTCCAACATTAATGTCGCATTGAAACTGTTCAAAAATATATATCAGGACAAAAAAAAACAGTACTTAAATCCAGTAACATAGAAAACCATACGTATAATGTTCAGGTTTTACCTAGGAAGATCGCAGCCATGAGGTTGCCATCTCCATTTCTGATAATCTGTGTCGGGTCTTCCATGCTCTTGACACGTCAGCTGTGGTTGGATGTAGGGACACTCCGATTCTTCATAGAGAGGACGAGTCAACTCGTCCCTAACCCACCTCCCTTGGAATAAATCACATTTCTCTTCACTCCTCCCTATAGCGAATGGCAACTTCACTCCTTTCTTCACTAACCCAGAACCCCCCAAAGCTCAGTCAAACCCAAAGCAACTCAAGAAAAGAAAGAAGGGAAAAGGTTAGGTTTAGAGAGTGAGTTAACTCACCTGGTCTAGGTATAGCTCGGGCGGGTATTGGTTCAAGCTGTCCAAAAATGCAGATGAAGTCTTCTCCATAGAGAATAGCAACAAAAACAATGAAAGTTAACAAAGTGAAGAGGTAAGGAGATAGACGTGGCTTTCTAACAAGACCTGAGGAAGAAGAAGACAGTGGAGGCTTCATTTCTTAAAAAATTAGTAATATTTTTGTATTTAATTTGAATGGGAAATTTTAATTATTTGGAAGGTCTAGGAGGATTAGAGGTGTTGAGATTGGATTCATGAACTAAATATAGGAGACTATGCCATGTGGTATCCAGCTATAGAAAACAAATGGTTCAACAATTAAATGTTGATCGTCATGTTCAGATTAGATTTTGTACATTTAAACATGATTAATACAATTATGTCATGAATATAATTTATTTATATTAAAATCTTGATATAGATGGTTGATTGGGTCTTAATTCATTTAACTATTATGACATTTAAGAAGTAGTGGATTCAGTTGTACTTAAATAAATAATAAATCTTAAATTGGAGATTTCAAAATAGATCATGAATAATGTTGTAATATTGAAAATTTAATATAAAATTGTGTTTCACTTATAATGTGACACCATAGGAATTAGCATCATGATTATAAATTAAGTATTAACTTTTAATTGAATATTAACTTGATTGACATTGTTGTTATTACTAAAAAAGAAAAATTATTAAAAATTTCATACAAATATGCAAAGAAAAACAAATGCTTTCATGAAGATTAGCATGCCATCAAAACCCAGAAAATTTCATGAATCTCCTTGTCTCTAGTCAAACGAGACAATTTACGAGATGAAAAGGGAGAGGTGAGTGAACCAAACTATTAGGAAGATTATTCCACTACACAGTTCTAATTACTTCAGCTAACAAACCATCAAACGAGTGTGGGTCTATTTGTTCAATGACCACCAACAATGTTCAGGTTTCTCTATGACCATCAAACATTGTTGGTAATATGCATGTTCAGTATACGAGGTTGCCCCTCCCAACAATGTTATCTCTAAGATTTGAACTCTTTCCTCACTTTAAGAATGCAATGTGTCTTACTAATGTATCTAACAGTTGTCGATCAATAGATATTATATGTTAAATATTAAAATAAGGTGTCAAAGGCAGAAAAATAGTTGAATCATGATTTGATTTGACGATGAACGGATCTAAACTATAAATGTAAATAAACAACGAGTTAACCGGATACTTAATGGTGTGTTTAAATGTGGATTTGGTTGGAGTGGTGTAGTTAGGATTCAAGAGAAAACGTGGCCCAATCTCCATTTTTGAGCATTTACACCAATGGCATATGAAACAACTAGTCGTTGCTTACATTATACATTTATACTATTTTATAATTAAGAATTTATAAATACACCATTTTCTTTCTTTATTTGTAAGGGTAAGGAATGGTTATAACTAGGGCTGGACTTAGAGGGGCTGGAGGGGCAGTCGTCCCTTAAAAATTTAAAATTTTTATATAATTTTTATGTATTTCTTATTGAAAATCCACTTTCAACCCTAATATTTTATAAATTCGCATCTTATAAAATTTTATAGGTTCGCACCTCTAATATAAAGTTATGCGTCTGTTCTTGTTATAACTTATAATTTTGGGTTGGCTTTAAAGCTAAGGGAGTGTCCCAACGAAACGTAAGCATTGTCCAACTTGTGTACGTCCATTATTACCATGGTTTGATGTTGCTTTATGAAGAGGATTAGGTGAGAATTCGGTGGCATTTCACCTTCACTTTCACACCCTAAATCCTCAACAAGAAGCAGCTGTTAACTGCTGTACAACTGCTACCATCACCAACCCAATGCTGATGGATCAACTAAACCACCTAATGTTTATAATATATATTTTATAATATATATATATATATATATATATATATATATATATATATATATATATTGGTGAGATCGGGGAACTGAAAGAAAGGTTGAGTTTGATTTGCAAAAAGTTTAGAATGAGTTCAAACAGACGGTTATCTCTTTTAGGCTTTGGTACGAATGATGAAAAATATAAATAATGAAAAATTAATATTTATAATTATTTTCTTACTTAAATCTTAATCATTTGATTAACTAATTTTATATTCTTCCTCAAAGCCTACAGTTTTCTATGCTTGAGTGAAAGATTCAACGGATATCTCTATTGCTTATAAATATGAATCATATGTACTTTTTGTGCTCCTATTTATGTTCTTATATTAAAAAATTAGGTTTAGAGTTTAAAATTAAACTCAAGGTTATGGTTTAGTACTAGGATTTAGGAAATTAGAAGTATGATATATTTTGTAAGGCTTAAGAATTAGGGTTTAGGATTTAAAATTTAAAGTTAAGATTTAAAGTCTAATATTTTAGTATTAGGGCATAAAAAATATTGAAAAGGGCAAGGATTTTTGTTCATTGCTTATGGAGTTTAGATCTGGATATTTGTAGAAGTTTTGTTTGCTTTTTTATTTGAATAATATTAATTTTTTGATATTTTAATTACTATTTATAAAATAACTAGGTCGAATGCAAATTGGATATATATTAACCGAATCTACTTTATGTTAATATCTTTCATCGAATTTTTTTAGGGCCCAAATCTATAACATGGGGTTTAGGGCCCAAATCTATAACATGGGGCATGGGCTGTCAGAGATTATTCCGAAGGGGTTTAGGACACCGCTATTCTACCCTTGAAACCTCGTGCAACCTGCTGCTCCCCCCTCTGCCTGGGCGTTCAATTTCTTTGACGGCTCCTCGCTACAACTTTCTGTTTCGGGCCTGTTTGATGTTCTGAATTGTGTTGTCCCGGGCCTGTGTTGCCTTGTTATGTTTGTTTTGGACTTTGACCTTGTTTGTATGAATTTTTTTAATTAAAGGAGGTCAATAACAAAATTCATTTAGTTAAAGGTAAAGTACTAAAACGATCACTGAACTTTGTTAAAATAAACAAACAAAATGATAATCAAACTTTCAAATGTTACAGAATGACAATTAGACTTTATGTTTTGTAACAAAATGGTAACTCGATTGTTAAAAGGTCAGGTAACATTGCAATTATAAAAATTGGATAATAACGCATTTAATCATTTATATTTATAGATTCAATCAATTTAGTCTTGATTAAAAAATAATAAATTTAACCCCTTTTTCCTAATTAATGATACGAGATTGGCTTCAAGTTTCTTTGACAAGTTCGTGTTTATGAGTGCACTACTCTACCAGTGGCGTGGATTTCTTTATGTGGAAACAATTGAGAAGAGAAAATGACGAAAGACGGAAAGAGGAAAAAGAGTTAAATTTATTATTTTTTAATTAAAATTAAATTAATTGAATCTATAAATATAAAGACTAAATGTGTTTATTATCTAAATTTTTATAATTGTAACTTTACTCATTAACCTCCTTTTAACGGCTGAGTTATCATTTTATTACAAAACATAAAGTTTAATTGTCATTTTGTAATATTTAAAAATTTCATTAGCGTTTTATTTTTTAACAAAGTTCAATGATCGTTTTGATACTTTAGCTTAGTTAAATGAAAAAAAAAATAACAAACAAATTTATCAAACCCTCGGTACAGGTTATATATTTTGCAAATAATATACTGGTCAGACTCTATCACATTCACAGGTGTTAGGAGTGGGGAAACAAAATTTGAAACTCCATGAGCCCTATGTAGGAGGATGAGTCTATCGTATAACAGGATCGCGGTGCGGTTATGATACAATATCAAAAAAATGTTATAAAATATGAAATTTAAAAATAAAAGTGTTACACTTTTTATAACATTTTAAGTTAGTGGTTAAGTATTAAAATTTAAATTCGAGTATCGATACATATAACTTCAAATAACATTTTAAGATTTTGTAAGTATCGAAACTTGTTTATAAGTATTTATACTTGTCGTGAGATCGCTAACTTAAAATATTCTCATAAAGTATAATATTTTAGATTGATATAACATTTTAACTTTCATATTTTATAACATTTTTAGTTAATTACTCACTGCGAAAAAAACCTGGACTCCCCTAGTAGCAGCTGGACTCCCATTTTCATTTCAATTTCAAAAGAAAACCCCATTTCCAAGTGTCAGCGCCACTTTTCTTAACTATAATATTATAAATTAAAAACAGAGAGCTGGCCTGGCGCTGGCAGATCTTCATTTCTATTCTCATAAGCAAGCTGCAACCATAACTAAAACAAAATAAAAATCAATATGCTCTCTAATGTCAAAATGCCCTTCAATCATTTTTACACCCACTGGGTGTGATTCCCAGAATCTCTTGGTTGAATCCCAGTCTCCATCCTCATCTAGATCTAGGGTTTCCTTCATCCCGCCATTGCAATTCATCTATATCTCAAAACCCCACATGCTACTTTATATATAACCCCTCCTCAAATTTATCTCTAAACTCTCAAATCCCTCCAAATGTTTCCCCAGTGGCTAAGATCACCCAGCAGGCCAAACCCCACAAAATCTCCCTCCCATTTCTCTTTCTCCACATTCAAAGACATCGACGCTATCCTCAAAGACGAACAACAACTCTCTCCCCAATCCCCCAAAAGACCCTCCATTTTCCACCGCGTCAAGCTCTCCACCGCCGTCTTACGCGCCTTGGGCCACCGCCATCCTCCCCAACCGTCGATCACCCTCCCCAACGCCGACCAACGCGTCGTCGTCTACCTCACCAGCCTCCGCGTCGTCCGCAAGACCTCCGAAGACTGCAAGACCGTCCGGTCAATCCTTCGGGAACTTCGTGTCCCGATCGACGAACGGGACGTGTCGTTGGATTCCAGCTTATTGGACGAGCTGCAGGGGATTGTTGGGCGTAAAAGTTTCAGCCTGCCGTTGGTTTTCATTGGCGGAACATACATCGGTGGGGCCGAGGAAGTCAAACGGTTACACGAGTGTGGAGAACTGAATAATCTGATTGGTGGGTTACCGTTGCTAGTGGGGTCCGGTGTCTGTAATTTGTGCCAAGGGCTGAGATTTATTCTCTGCCCCAAATGCAACGGTAGCCATAAGATCTACTCTGAGAAATTAGGGTTTCGAAGTTGTGCCGATTGCAACACTAACGGTCTGATTAGGTGTCCGTCTTGCTATCACTCCGGTCACCGTCGAATTAGCTATCCTTTTTAAAATTATACCCCTTTGGTAGTTTATTTTCCTTTACTAGTTTTTATTAGCTTATTTGATTATGATGGAAATGCATGTATAATATTTTCTTTATCTTCTTTCATAACAAAAAGGTTTAACTTATTAAAAAAAAGGATTTCTCGTCTTCTTTCGATTTCTTTACTAAATTTAGAAGAAAAAAATAAATAAAAAAATCCTAGTCATTCTCCCTTCTCTCTTCTTCCTTAACACAAATCATATGTTTAACTTGAACTGTTAATCTTTATTTGATTATTTCTTATCGATACGGGATTCAAAATATTAAAAATATAAATTTTATGAAAAATGAATTTTGAGATAAATTCTTTAGCTCCTAAATTTCACATTGATAAGAAATAAAGTCAAAAACTTCAATTACGCATATAAAAACTAATGTCAATAACAGTTACACTCTAAGATACAATTAACGTTGTATGTTTTTTTTATATGACGCAATTAATATTTTACGTTTTTCAGAAGATACAAGCACACGACTGACTGCTTTTACTTTATGTGATATAAGTAAATACTATTTTGTAAATATTAATTATTATTTGAGTATAGATGTCGATATCGTCATTTGATGAAAAATAATAATATATTTGTGAAATTTTATACTATACGTTCAATGTATAGGTAGGCGGTAGTAACAAGTTAATGTTGTGAAGCAAGATTTGGCAAGGCAAGAACAAAGAATAATATGAATCCACATTCTTTCCAGGTTGCCATGTGCAATAAAAGAGTGATTAATTATTGCGTAAAGTATCAAAATAGTCACTGAATTTTATAAAAAATAGTAATTAAATTTTCAAAAGTTATAACACGACAATTTTTATCCGTCCGTTCGGCGTTGCCAAAAACAATTCCCTTGCTTTCACCATGGCACCATTTTGAGCGAAACCAGATATCATTGTATTCCACGAAGCGGTATCCTTAACGGGCATGGAATTAAAGAAAGACCAAGCCGTTTCCATCTTAGGATTTTGCACATAAGAACCCAGCATGATATTATTCGAGACAGTGTCCTTTTCAGGAATTTGATCAAACAGTTTCTGGGCATGTATTATTTTCCCGGGTTTTCTCGAGTATCTTGCTAAAATTGCGTTCCAAGTAATAGTCGTTTTAAGAGTCATGTTTGTGAAAACTTGGAGAGCGGAATTTAAATCACCCGATCGAATATAGCTAGTGATAATCTTATTTGAAGAGATGACACCATTGATATTATTTTGATGGAAAGCTGGGCATTTGGGGTTTGGGTTGTGAAGGTGGAGAAGGGGGAGTTCGGTGTTTGGTTGGTGGGAAAATTTTGGGGGAAAGCAAGGGGAAAATTCTTCTGATTCTCAGATAATGGACCATTTGACATGCTGAGAATGAAAATAAGCCGAGGGATTGTAACGTTGTATTAAATCGATGGGCGATGAGTTGACTCTTGGAACAGTCAACGTTTGCCCTCTCATTTCGAGACATGACCACCGCCACCACTGCCGCATGAACATCGACGACCGTTGACCGGAGGTGATTTTTGAGCAGGAACAAGTCAAGCGGCGCTGAACGCCACAATCCGAGCAAATCAAGTTGAGCAAACATAAAATTTTATGGTATTTTATTTAAAATAAAACTAAATTAATTGAATATATAAATATTAAAGATTAAAAGTGTTCTTATTCGAAACATAAAATTTAATAATAAAATATAAAATTTAATTATCATTTTATAACCTTTGAAAATTTAATTTAATAAAATTTGATTACCATTTTAATAATTTACCCTTAATTATTCTATGTCATGTGGTTTTCCATTGGAATCTCAAATAATCCGCAGTTTGGAGACTTTCTCGTTGACTTGTAAACGCCTGATACAGTGCGTTTCAGGCTGTCTCTTTCGAGTAAAAATCTTCTGCCCCCTAATCATGTCTCTTTCTATGCCCCCTGCCTAAAAACACTTAAAAATTAAATCTTGTCCTATAACCTTAATTTTCATATCCTAAACCCTAAACCCTAAACACTGAAAAAATACATCATGCCCCTAATTCCCTACACTCTAACCCTAAGCCCAAACCTTAAACCCCAAACACTAAACCCTAAACCCACTATTTTAAAGTAGGAGCACAAATGGGGGCATACTTTGGGGGCAGATGATTTTCATCCGTCTCTTTCTTGTACACGTTAACATTAATTACAAGTTTTCTTAAGTTTAACAATTAACACCCTATAATATAAAACATGACACGATATAAAATAATGATATGAAAACAATACTAATACATGGATATTTTAAAATCTGTTTAATAAGCATTATTAACGTGTCGAATATAATGATTATACCATAATTACGTATACAATTAAGAACTCCAATTTATCGTTGTTTACACACACTAGCCGCCTTCCTCGTTCTCTAATATAAATTTTCTTTCGATATTTTTGTATCGTCTTTTTTATTCTTTTGATTTTTTTTAATATGTGACGGCATCAATTTTAATATTGGTTGTCGACCGTCGGTGTTTATTATTAATTTTTTTTATAATATTTTTTAGTTTTATTTTTTTAATTTCGAATAAGAATCTTTGTCGTTGTGACACATACATTTTTCTTTGCTATTGTGGCACGATTCTTATGGCTTTTGGTACGTTTTTTTTTTTGCTTACTTTTGTGATCGTTTTGGTGGTCGCACAAAGACTATCAAAACATTTATTTTTGATTGGTTTGTCGGTGGTTACGTATAGTCAATCTCCTCTTTGGTAAAAGATTGTTTGCCTATATAATCAGAATTGTGTACCGAAACAGCCTGCCAGATAGTTTGATTCGCTCATCACTCCTTTATCACTTCGTAAAGCGTCTCGTTCGACAAAGACAATTAATTTTTATGAAGGTTACTGATTTCTTTTGATGTTGGATGTCACTCTCAATGGAAGATTTAATTTTTCTTCGTATCTTTGAGTTTAATATTATTATTTTATGTATAAATTTTCTGGTGACTATTATATCCAATTTTCTCTCTATAGTTTGGATGTGTTCTAATTCTTATTTCTTTTATTATTTTTATTAATAAAATTCAGTTGACATCATAAAAAATACAATATATCAATCTATCTTAACCATAGAAAATGATATTAGACTTTGGATAAAAATAATAATTTTAATATTTTTAGTCAACCAATTTTTCAAAAGACTTTCTTTAGTTATTGAACTCTTTTCTCTCTTTTGATATTTAAATTTTATTTATTTCTTGTTAAATTAAATCAATTGATAAAAAATGGTACACACAATTAAAATGTTATATTTTTAATAATATTTTAGTTTGGTTGTAAGTTTTGAAACTCATAGTTAAGTTTCGAAATTTATAAAAAATATTTGGATAATATTTTAGGTTGCAACCTGAAATGTTATAAAAAGCATACATTTCAGTTGCGTAGATAATATTTTAAGTTTTGTGTTTTCTAATATTTCAGTTTTGCCGTTTTTAGTCTTAAATTAAGGCATCACACCTTAAACTTGTTGAAGAGCACAAAAGATCCCCATAATCAATGATGGATGCAACTGATATATGTTGAGAGTGACAATCAATCGATTAAAACTAAGAGGAGGTTAATTGGATTTTTGAAAGAACGGTGAACACTAATTGCAAAGGTAGAAATTGTAAGGAGATTTAGAGTGGTTCAACTCCCTTAATTGGAGTCTACATCCACTACCTTAGTGACCACACTAAGGATTTTTCAAAAATCCACTAATTAATCTTTCCTTTAAGGATAATGAGTAACCTTACACAATTCGATAGACTGATATCCCAAAGTCTATTGAATTGTTTCCCCAAAAACAAATACAAATAAGCAAACTAGGAAATCCTCACTAAGAATATGTTTGCAAAGTTTAAGCTCTCTCACACACTCAAAGAAACACTAGCACAAGAATTACAATGAAGAACACTCTAGTGTTTTACAAGAAAGATCGAAAAATAAGCACAAAATGAACTCTTGGAAGCTTGAATGTTTGTATGGACTTTCTTATTGCTTCAATACTGTTTTTAGACTTTTTTATGTGCTCTTGATGTGGCCTTTGGAGCCGTTGAAAACCATTAAAGTCAAGCATTAAATGCTCACCTGCACAGTGATTTAGAAACCATTGAAGAGGTTTCAAAACCTCCTTAGTGGTTTCGAAACCAGTGCTTGTAACGACTTAGTGGTTTCGAAACCTGTAGTCAAAAATATGGTTTCAGGCCTTACTGCCAAACTGGTATCGAAACCACCTAGATGAGTTTAAAATCTTTACTTAAAAATGCAATGTTTTGATTTTTGTTGACTTTTTCAAAGAGAAAATCATATAGGTATTAAGTTAAACCTTTTGGAAAGAATTGTTCAAATTAAAAATATTATATTTGACAAATCTGAATCGAATATAGAGTTTACAAATTTTTGTAAATTAAATCTTTTAATTATATAAAATCAAAATAAATCTAACAATATAGAATTATATTTAAATTTTGGGAGTGTAAACTTAAATTATCTATATAAATATAAATATTACATAAATTATATACAAATTTTAAATTTTTAAAGATACGACTATCCTGTAAAGCATCTCTCGGTCCATCCCTTCCCACACCCCATTGTTGACCATTGTGGATGTCAAATGAATCCAAACGAAACGAACAACCTTAAACACCAAGGTTAGTGGAGCAACACCATAGTTACTCTACAGTCTCCCCCACAACTCAAAGTGGAGCTTCTACTCTATGATATCTTAATCTTATCAATCAGACTTCTTGGGCCGGCCCATTTCCCCTTTACTCTTTGTTGAAACGCAATCATAACTCACGTGGCAACTACCGTCCGATAGATAACCATCGGACGGATCGTGTGATCCCGATACAATGTTGAAAGTGGAATCTGACTGTGGAGAAAACGACACGACAGGCATTAAAACAAGTGGGGGTGTTCGGGAAGCATTATTTATTAGTATCACCCTCTTTAGTCTTTCCCCACCACACAAATTTTGTCAAATGATTGGAGCTCAGATTTTTCTCACCCTTCTTTCTTTTCCAACTAAAAGGGGAAAGAAGAAAAACAATCTTAAATTTTAAATAATCAAAGTTAGTTTAATGTAGGTAAATATTTCTTTTAAAACAATCATTTATTGAAATAATCCAATTTATTTCTTAAACATGTAGAATGAAATTATGTTTTGTAAAAGACGAATTTAGATGTAACTTTACTTTTTTTATATAAAATTGTAATTTAGTTCATACAACATATTCAGAATGATAAAAGAACTGAAGTAGCATAATACATGAAGCAATTTTGAAAGTCGCATCCGACTAATCACTGCTTCATCTTACATGTTTAGAAAGGGAGTATTTTCATAAATAATGTTAAGGAATTATTTTAAAAAAAATATGTAGGTGATTTATTCGTTTAATGTTTTAATGTTAATATGAACCCAACAAATGTCTTAGTGGGAAATCGAATGATGTTCATCTTAAAAGATACGAGTTCAAATCGATTTGCATGTAAAGTATATGTGCATTGTCAAATGATTAAGAATATGTATAAACAAATACTACATTCTAATTACCTTTATACTATTAAAAAAAATATATTTTTAATACTTTCAAAAGCAGTTAGACGTATTATTTTTTAGACTAATTTAAGACAATGCACAACATTTATTTTGTATGAATTTTGATATATTTATATGTTTATATTTTATTCTATATTAAAAGTTATCAAGATTATCATTGGCTTAATGACTAATAATATACATCATCATTTATTTTGTATGAGTTCGAATTTCAGTTTTAAAATGTAAGAATTATTTCGAAAGAAAGGCCCATCAATCCCCGGGGCTCTCCAAACTTTTAATGTGAAAGTTCATTTCTTTCAATCAAAAGAAAGTCTTATCCTTTAATCTTATGAACTATCATTTCCCAACCAAACCAAACTACACCCCATAAATATTTATAATGGTGCCCCATCTACAATTATTTCTACCCCCACTTCCACAATATATACATACAAAACAAATACAGTCTTTTGTCTTTTCTAATTCGTTGATTAATATTTCATTAGATTCTTCAACATTGACGGAAATAAATTCATTATAAATATAAGGTTAACATAAATATGCAAAATCAACTTTTTGTGCACATTAAATCCACGTACGTAAGATGTTAAGCACATATTCTACTTTTTGGAGAGAAATATAATTGTATTTTTAAATATATTGTTAAAAGAAATAATTACGAGTCTCAAAAAAATCAGTCTTTATAACCTCAAATTAAAATTTAAAAATGTTTTTTTTGATGTTACAGACATAATCAATCACTACAAAGTATAATTAGATATTATGGTCAAGATAAGAATAAGTTTGGAACCTAAAATTACTATAGGGTAAGACTCAAATTCGAACGTCAAATTTTTAATTATTTATATTAATTTTAAGAATTTCTAATGAGATCAATACTTGACACATCGTTAATATATGATTTTATGTATGGTTATTGATTAATGCATCAAATAGAACATAGATTTTTTTGCCCCTTTCCGATGTTTTTATTTATGTCTCCACGTTGAAAAATTAGGTTTAGAGAAGATTTAAGGGTAGGATTTAAGGAATTAGGACTATATTGCATTTTTTAGAGTTTATAATTTAAAATTTATTATTTTAGTGTTGAGAAATAAGAAGAGACGCCGAAAATGGGTGGACTATTTTTGTCCGCGTCAAATATAAGAAAAAGCAATAGAATAAAATGGGTTGAAATTTCTTATAACATGGGGACGCTGGGGTTATTAGCAGGAAGTAACTAAATAATAGAGCCAATACTATTTCGTACTATACAAACCTAAAGTAAAGCATTGTTTTCTCTGTAGCAAACTGTTAACAAAGTTGGAGCCTATTTAAATGGAAATTTGACAGTAAAAACAAAGTATGATATGAAGAAATGAGGGGTCAGGAGCCACGTTCCACCTCTTCCTGTGCAGCTTGCAAGCTCTTGAAAAGGAGGTGCACTCCCAACTGTATTTTCGCACCCTATTTCCGATCCGACGAGCCCAAGAAATTCGCCAAAGTCCACAAGGTTTTCGGCGCCAGCAATGTGAGCAAGATCCTGATCGAAGTGCCTGAAGAGCAGCGCCAAGACACGGTCAATTCCCTGGCGTATGAGGCCGAAGCAAGGCTCAGGGACCCGGTCTATGGTTGCATTGGTGCCATAGCTTTGTTGCAGAGGAAGATGATCCAGCTTCAACATGATTTGGCCCTTGCTCGTGCATGTTTGGCTCAGTACGCAGCTACTCCTTCCTCTATCGGCAGCACCGATGACCGAGTTATCACGGAGCCTTTCGGTGATTTCCCGGCTGCTTGCGGAGGATCCATCGACACTTTTAGCCAGAATATTTCATATGAATTGAATCAGGAAGCACATATGTATGATTTTAGCCAAATTCCATATGTATAAAGATTCCTCTCTTGTTGATCGGTAGGGTTTGAATATATTATCTATGTCCCAAGATCAAGTTTGAATTAATATCAGAAATTAAAAGGGTTTGTGTCTATATGATTAAAGTTCGAATCTTGACGTTATAAATAAAAATAATTAAATTAAAAAAAAGAAAAAGAAAAATCACAAAAATTGCAGGGCAGAGAGGTGGGAAGCATGATCACATGGTGATGTTGAGAAGCTTTTGGCCTAATTCTTCCCTGCATGAATTATTACTAATTTACTCGCAGTTCATATGAGAAGATATCCCTTTCCATGTCACCCTGACCCTGCCTGTCTACCACTGGTAAATTGTCCGAATGTATTTTTTTAACAGCACAAGACTTTTAAGCAAGCTAGTCAGTATAGTACCCAACTCTGAACTGACTTTTCTCTTTTTACATCACTATGTGTCAGTGTTGATGTGGGGTTAGAGGTTTCGTTTTCGGCCTTATCCCTAAAACAGCACCTTTTTGGGCTATATTTTCAAAAAATAGCACCAGGTCACCGTTATTTCCAAGTATAGCATGCTGTCTATATAGACATGTTTAGAGTTCCACTTAATTTCCAAGTATAGCACACTAACTCATTTCTTAGTATGCACCACGAATTTTACTTAATTTTTTATAAAAAAATATTAAAAATTTAATTATAAGGGACTCACTTTGCAACTTCAATATTTTAAAAAACGGAAATAAAAAATAAACTACTAGAAACCAATTTTGAGATTTAACTTTATAAATTAAAAAAAAAACGATGTTGACATTAGCTTATATAGACATGGTTAGAGTGTTGGCCTTTGTTTGCTATCAATGTGAGATTCTTGGAGCTAAAGAAAATCCAGTGGCAAACTCTTTAGCTATAAAAATCTCACATTAATAACAAACAAAGCCTAACACTCTAACCATTAGGGGTGTTCAAAAATACCCGACCCGAGCTACCCGACCCGCCGACCCGCTTACCGGAATAAAATTTATCGGGTATTTATATTAAAGTACCCGATTTTTTCGGGCCGGGTACCCAACCCGCAATTTTTTCCGCGTAGTTGGGCCGGGTCAGGGCCGAATTTTTTTTATAACCGGGTACCCGACCCACTAATTTTAATATTTATATATTTTATATTTTAAATTCTATTTTCATTTTATGTTTCTTATTATTTTTCCTTAAAATTAATTTTAAATCCCTAACTTCTTTTTATACTTGTATTATATACTTTTAAGTTTAATTTTTTCAAAAATATTTATATTAATTTGTCAATATGAGAGTCGAAAGAAAAATCATGATCGAAATTAATATTTCTAATATTTTTTTTGTCGATAAACTTTAATATATATACATACATGCATATATATATATATATATCCAAATATTTCTCTCTTAAAACTAACCTCAAATCAATAATTTTTGTGTTTAAAATATATATTATGAAATTTTATGTGTTTCTTATGTATTTTTTTTTATAAAAAATAGATTTAAAAAATATAAAAAAAAGTAAACCGGGTACCTGGTACCCGAATTTTGCGGGTACCCGATTTTTATGGGCCGTGTCACGGGCCGACTTTTAGGTACCAGAAAATTTCGAGTACCCGGATATGAACACCCCTACTAACCATGCCTGTATAAGCTAATAGGGGTGAGCAAAACTCGACTCGACTCGAAAAAATCGAATAACTCGACTCGAGACAAAAATACTCGACTCGTCTTGACTCGACTCGAAATTTCATAAACTCGAATAACTCGAAAAAATTTCAAATAAAGTTTGAGTTGTGAAATGGAAGTTCGAATAACTCGAAATTTTTAGTAATTAATGGATTTATTTTTAAGTTCGAGACGAACCCCTCTATTTTTTTATGATATATACATACTGATATATAAAAATATGAAGAAATATTGTCACATGTGAAAAAATATATATGTGCATATCTTATATGATTAGAGAAAGGAGTTTAAATTGGAATCAAACCCTGCTATAACATGATAAATAATCACAATTAAATTTTTATAGGAATTCGAAAACTCGACTCGAAAAAATTTCAAATAAAGTTTGAGTTGTAAAATATGACTCGTCAACTCGAATAACTCGAAATTTTTTGACTCGACTCGATGGAACGCTCACTCCTATAAGCTAATGCCAACATCTCTTTTGCAATTCATAGAGCTAAATCTCAAAAATTGATTCCTAATATATTTTTTCCATTTTTATCCTTTAGTAAAAATGTATGATTTTTAAAAAAATTAAGTAAAACTTACCGTGCATGTTAGGCGAGTTCCAATTATTATTTTCCTAGTCATCTGTTAATTAACTAAATAAATTAAAATACGATAAAAATAATTCAAACCGTGTATGCCCGACGTGTTAAAAAAAAACATTATTAAAACTCATGTACGGTAAATTTATTGTAAGGGTGCTATCTTGAAAAATAATGGAACCAATTAACATATGTTATACTTTAGATTAGATTTATTCTACCTTATACAATAATATTAATTTAAATAAAATAAGTTCAAGAATAAAAGATATTTTTCTTTTTGTTGTTTGTTGTTCTGTTCTCTCTAATTTTATGAGTATTTATAACCCATGATATTGTTCGATAGGATGGAGTTAAACCTATTGGCAATTATTGACGGGTCGATAAGGTAAGACCCAACTTTCAATCAATATGCTTTGCAGTCCGATCATGTGGGTGGAGCAGTTGCCCTTCAAGACACTATAATTTCTAACAAAGGTCTGTTCCAGTATAAATATGAAATTCATTTCATAAACCAACCGTAATAACAAGTATTTCATATATACTGGGACAACCCACAAGTTCTAAATTTGAATAACAAAAGTCAAACAGATTAAGATTGTTAATGGGGTAATTTTTGGCAATAAGACAACATTATTAGTATAGATTTAGAAACATTTGATGGGTTTAGTTTTCTCTTCAAGGTAATGTTAATGGCAGCGATTCACGGCAATTTTTTAGTGAGAATCTGGGGACGAAAATATTAAGTTATAGTTCAGAGAAATCTCAAAGAACCAGCAGACACATAAATCATCAAACTTACCGCTAATTGCCGCCATAACATCAACTCGAACCATTTAAAAAACTCATGATCTTTGGACGTCGGTTTTCTTTGGCTTAACGTCGTCGTGACCGGAGCTTCTTTTTATCGGTACGATCCCTCCATGGAACTGAAAGATCCTGCTGAGGTTATTAAGGATGCACTTGTGGCTTGTAATGGACAATATGTTGAAACATCCGGAAATTAAGGTTGAGAAAAGTAAATCTGGTTTAATTTCATCACATATGTACAAGAAATAATATTTATGTAATAGTCACCATAGAAAAAAATGAAAAAAATATGTTAATTTAAAGAATCTAAGTTCAAACAACTTCATATTTTTATGTGATAATTTTCTCATTACTAATTGTTAATCTCAGTCGCCATAAATTTAAAAATGACTGATTTCTTTAATGGGTAAGTTAATTTAATTTAAAAATATTTTTTCAATTTAACAAACAATATCAACTTTATTACTAAAGTAAAAACAAGTAAACAACTATACAATAAAAGGTGATTTTGGGCTGAAATCTGAAAGCCCAATTTCCTGATTATGCAGGCATCTAGGGTTTTATGATATATATATAGTAAGAAGCTCATCCTTTCATTCTTGCCGCGTACTCTCTGGAGAACACTCAAATCTGAGACTGCACAAGCAGACGAGCTTCTAATCCTTTCCACCATGAGAGCTAAGGTGAGAAAGCTCCACATTTTCTGATATTTGGGTTGATTTTTGATGGAGATGTGTGATGGGGTTTTGTTTATTATTTTGGTAATTTCAGTGGAAGAAGAAGCGTATGAGGCGTTTGAAGAGGAAGAGAAGAAAGATGAGGCAAAGATCCAAGTAGTCTGTTTTTCTTTAAACTTAGTAATTCTGTTGAATCTTTTACTTCCACCTGAACAATGTTGTTGAGCTTTTAGCTAATTACTTGTGCTTTTCCATCTCATCTTTCTCATGCGTGTTTTGCAAATATCTCTTTATATCTTCTCCGACTGAACTCAAACCCTAGTTCCGGTTAGACTCTTATTTTGAAGACCACGTGCCTGTGTCTAAAAGAATCGAACTGTAAAGAGTTGCTAGAACTAATCAAGATCCAAAATTGAGCCACCAAAACTGTTGAACATTTAGCTCGAAGATTATACGAGTATGTGCGCCTTCTCTGAACGAAATTGTGCAACAGATATGATTTTTGGAGTTTCCATCGATCTTTCCAAAGGAAGTGTGTTTCAGATGTATAAGAAATTACAGATAAATGGCATAAAAAAGACAGAAACATACAAAATGTACTCGGGACCGTGATGAATAATGAGAATCAGAACCTGAAGTCCTCAAGTATCACAAGGTCTCTCTCTCCGCCGCCGCCATTGTTGTTGTAGGGATGGAAGAATCCGACGGCTGTTTTCTTGTTCCTACGGTGGTTGGGAATTTGTGAGGCAAATAAAATAATTATGGCGAGTGGGAGAGCGCTTATAGACCAAAAGAGAATCCAATTTATCATGATCTGAAATCTCTTTTCCTTTATCTAGATTAGAAATGGGGAGTTGGTTTTTTACTTTACCTTGACAAAAAAATGAAATACAAAAAAATGGGAAGTGAAACTGAGAAGAATAACTTAATAATTAGATTTTGGCATAATATCAAATAAGTGTTCAAACTATATATTTTTTCTAAATAAGTACTTAAAGTATTTTTCGGGTCAAATAAGTGTTTAATGTTTTCAACATTACTCAAATAGGTGTCTACTGTTTTACCGTTAAGTGATATGTGTTAACTTCTTAAAATTTCAAAATTATATTTAAAAATTAATAAAATAAAATATTTTCTTTATTTTACAAAATAGTTTCAATATTTGAAATCTCTAACACCCAAAAATTTAAATCTCAATTTAAGATGATTTTGTTGCCGATTGTTACGCCGTCGCCTACCACATCCACCGTCGGACCATCGCGGCTATTTACCCCACTATCTCATCATCGAAAATCGACCAACGCCGTGTAAAACACCAAAATCGTAAATTTATTCATTCGATAATTTACAACAATATGACGGACGATGAACAGTGTATGGATCGTTCGGCGAAAAGATGACACTTCAGTCTATCACCGAAACCACAACCAATGTGGGTGGTAGTAGCCATATTTGGGGTTTAGACATTTGGGAACTATTTAAAAAATTTTAGAATATTTTAAAAATTCTGATATATTTTTTTTAAAAAATAATGTTTAATACTGTCACATGTCATATTTTTATTGGCTAATAATTTTTTTAACTGATATTTACTGCAAGGACCCATTTGAATAATGTTAAAAACGTTAGCACATGTTTGACTCGAAAAATACTTTAGGCACCTCTGAAACAAAATGTATAGTTTGAAAACTTATAAACCTTAGACTTTTGAAATTGAATTTTATCATTTGAATAAACTGAATTACAATTTCAACAGTTTAAAAAATAAAATAAAAAGATGTACGAATCGTAAAAATTCTTTGAAAGTCTCATGACAAATTGTAAAATGTTAACCGAGATTCAGAAACTAAAAAAAATCCATCCAAAATTTCAATTCGCCTAGACAAATTTTCAACATGTTTTGATATTAATATAAATATCAATAAAGATAAATATGAATTTTTTTTTAATTAGACTTAATTCTCATTCTACGATGCTTACAACTTACAAGTAGCATACTAGTACTGTCAATTTAAAGGGGAACCAATGAAGAGTGTAAGGAATTGAAGATCAAAATAAGAACATTAAAATCCTAAAATATGATTGTTGTCAGTGTGATGTTTTTCTGGTACATGTTTGGTCGATCCCAACGACCGATGGAAGATAATACTACAAATTACAAACGCATGAAATCCTACGATCAGCCAAAAAATGCCTGTTCTAACAAATAAGAGAATATTACAAGATCATATCACACACCTAAAGCACAAAAATGGCATTATTCCAACTTTGATCTTCACGCATCAGACGAATGAAAGCGAAGGGAAAAAAAGAATGAAGGCCTCGAAACTGCATCTAAAAAGCTACGTGGATCCACTGGCTACTAAAATCTTGAAATCAAAGCTGTTAGACTTAATAGCTGCCCATTGGCGGCATGCCATAAGGTGGCATTCCCATTCCTCCCATGGGCGGCGGGGGTGCAAAACCTCCTCCCATATTTGGTCCCCCCATGCCTGGCATTGGTGGTGCAGGCAAGGCAAGCGGTAGCAACTGAGCATACATGTTCTGCAATACAAGGCATTTGAATTGGTTAGAACACCGTTAAAACCATGCAAGATTTAGCTACTTCCAATGGGGTAAAGAATAATTTTCTAGAAACAGGATTCGTTGTTTCGACTTTGCAAGCTTTAATACCTGTTGTGCAATCACATCCTTCTCTTCCTGCTCTTTTGCCTTCACTTCCTTTTGAGACTCGATCTTGTCCTTGATAAGTTCATCAACTTTGCCAGTGTATTCACGGATGAACTGAAAATATAGTCAAATAGGGTTCCAACATTATATCTCTAAAGTAAGAAAAATCTTGAAACCAAAAGGCAGCAAATGATCATACATAAGAAAAAGCAGCAAAGAAATCACCTGCAACAGATACGGGAATGCAAAGTCAATCATATTGTTTATCCAGGCCAGCTCAAGAGCAACATCCGGTCGAACCAAGTCATAACAGACAAAAAGGCATGATGCGAAGCATTCTTTCTTTCCCTGTACATTGAAAATTAACAGTGAAATTATATCCATATCAAAATTAACCAGCACTATCGTGACAATACCAGAAGAAAGAAAATACCATAGTGCAAAACATGAGTGTGCCGTAAAAGCTTCTGTTCTGTTTGATTTAAGACGCATTTCATTTTTTTTTTCATTTTCTGTTCTGTTTTCAAAAAATAGTTTTTCTGATTTCCTAAACTCATTGGCAATGTGTTTGGCTAACAAATGTGAAAAACTATATTTCAGACTAAAATTATGAGAGTATTTGGTCTTATGTTTTGTTTTGAAATGTTAAAACTGTAAAGTGAGTCAATTCTTTCATGGGTCTACCCATTTGAAGCCGATAAAAATACTTAATCCAATGAGGCTGTGTGGACTTTAACAAGGAAAAAAATCATGCTGTTATAAAGTGTTCTTATATTTGTTTCAAATAGGTGTCAAACTCGGCTGGAATAGTTTTCATCAGCAGAGTTGATTGCATCCGTGTTCTCTTATTTTCAGTATTCTCCTTTTTTTTATTTGGAAACTTAAACATCTTTTTTTTCCCTTAATTTTCAAATTTTGGTATGCTTCCATTTTCATTTTCTGCAAAATATTTCCTCTGAATATCTACCAAATATGTTTCCAAATTTGTATTTTATAATAAAATGCAAATAGAAAACACTTCTTTCTGAAACCAAACACTACTTTCACTTCTCGTATCCTATAGTATTGTTGTCAACTATGGGTTTATACTTGCACCCACCCCAAAAGGAAAAAGAAGAGGGCAAACTAACATAATTAGATGCACTGGTGGGCCAAGGTGGTGTAATACTTATACTGCTGAGGAGATAACAATCTCGATACCAAACTATTCATCAGTCAATATATATATACTATGCATATCTAGAAAGAGTTGAGTACCTGCTCAATGAAGTAAACAAGCAACTCCTCAGCAAGTTCACGTTCTCCAGACTGTGAAGCTGTTTCCATTGCATCTCTATAATGGTTGTCCTTCTTTGACAAGGCAATTGACTGCTTCCATCTGCCTGCCTTTTTGTAAATGTATGCAGCAACACGCCTCATTTCAAGCAGCTCATGTTTCTCAATCTACTCGAGCGATTTGGAGTCAATATCAGAATCCAAAATAACAGCAAACAAAAATGTAAGAACTATACTTCACCTTTTGTGCAAGGCCAATCTGATCAAAATTATCATGCAAGTCAATAGATTCTCTCAATCTATCATAATCTTCTTCCTCCACATAAATCTCATTCAATGCCTCATTTACTGCTGACACGTTGTTGCTCTGAACAGCAACCATGTATGGCTTCACAAGACGCAGATGACCAGCCTGAAATTCAAGAAGGAAATCGTGATCAACATCAAAAAACTGAAACGAAACTAAAGAAAGTAGTATTTATATCAATGTGGTAGTTTTCTGCCAAAACTGAACCTTTCTCATAATGTCAACAACACGAGTGTGATCCACACGAAGTGCAAGCACGTTCAGCATATCATTGATGAGATCAGGATGTTCTTGCAAGTAGAAGTGGACAGCCTTGTAATAAAGCTCAACACTTGCAACTTTCACTATAATATCTTTGAATTGCATGTGATCCCATGCTTCAGGAGAGTGGTTCATCACAGTAGTAGCAGCATTATCGAACTCATCATATTGGATATACAAGTACGTAAGTTCCTTCCAATGTTGTTGCTCATCACAAGCTCTTATCAGCTTGGGGATGTTGAGACGAGTAGAGAACAATTTAATGTGCTCCATAAGCTTCTCAGGACGATATCTGGCATAAAGAACTCCCAACTCAGTAAAGATCCCCATATGTGCACGTTCCAATCCTAAACCACTCTCCATGAGAGAGATCAACTCATTGAAACAACCCCTATTTTGATAGTATTCACTGACTTCTTCCAAGTCATCCACCTACAAAACACAAACATCAATATCATTGTCAATGAACAGTCTCCAGACCAACAGTAGGAGAAGAATAACCAACTGAATGTGCATACATATTAATTTTTCTGTTCTCCAGAGTTGTAATTCAACATGAAAGTAGATTCACCTGTACAATAACATTAAGACCACATATTTGTGCCAATCGGAATTCCTCGGCATCAACACAAGCAAAGCAAACCTCCTTCCATGTCTTGGCACTATTCGCCTTTCTTGCTGCATCAACAGCACCTTGAAATTGTTTGAGCCTCACCAGTGTAACAGCCAACTTGGCCCAGTTAGATATAAATGCAAATATTATTTTTGCAGCTTCATATAAGGCTTCATCAAACAAACGATCACCAACATTTTGAAGATTAGCAACATTTGGCATGAGAATGAATTCTTCGATTTCACCCAGTCTATCAATCTTTGCATACGCATAAATGAGTTCACTATCCACCTTGGGCTCCTTAACCTTCTGCCTAACCATCAGAAGGTACCTCACCAGATCAGGGTAGACATCGGCATCCTCAGACGCACGGATAACATCGAGGAACTGAGTAGCATCATCTGCACGAATAAATGACTCAATTGCATCGCTTACCATCCCCTCCCTCAGTTGTGCCTTTGCCACCTGAGTCCAAACAGCATCTTCTTCAACTCGGAATGCAAATTCCACAGCCCGGTCAATGCTTCTAATGTTATCCAATAAAACATTGACAGCCTGAACATTCAAGTTGAACTTTTTGAAAATCACAAATGCTTCTTCGTATAGTTGGGCTTCCACAGCCACTTCTCCAACTGCAGGTCCATCAAAATTATCTAGCCTATTGATATAATCCATAACTCTAGATGAATCTGCCTTAATAGCTGTCAAAATAAGAAGATTTTGCAGATTGAAGTTTCCACTGAATGCAGAGTTTTGGAGAACAATCTTCTCAAGAAGCTCAATCAGTTCATGGGGCAGGTCAGCAGTCATGAAGGCTTTAACAGCTGCAGAGACTTGTTCTGGACTCTTGCTTTCGGGCAAAGCAGTCGACACAACCTGATCAATTAGCTGTCTTCTGTATTCGTTTTCAGGATTTAGAACCTTCTCCCAAAGATCTTCATCCATCCTTTCCACAACATACCTGTGATCAAAGGATGATGCGCTGATAAGCCACTTAAAAACAAAGATCCAGTAAATTATCATAAACAAATTAAATAAATGAATACCTGGCCTGCAATTTGAACAATGAGTTTTTATTTGTGACATTGATAAGCTCATCATCACATTGTCCTCTTCGATAAGCCACAACAGCTAGGGTGGGATCACGCTTCTCACAGTACTTACCAACAACCCGGGAGTCATAGTAAGGGTTGGTTGTGAGGAAGTGCTCTGGATTGTTATTGCTGTCAATGATGATTTTACCCAAAGCATTGTGGACATGCGTATCTTGGCTTCCCTCACTTACAAGATGCTCCAAGAACTGTGTAAGTAAACGAAGTCGATTTCTGGAAACCACATACAGAAAAATGAGAATCACATAGTAATCATGAAGGAATCAAGGACAACAGATGCAGTAAAAAAATCACCTCTTTTCACATTCCTCCACAAGGGGCTCAACTGGAAGCAAAGAACGGACTGAGAGAATGAGGCCCTTAATAAAATCTTCAGGGCATTCATCATCTAGCAACTGCCCTACCACTAAAGGAGCATTCCCGGGGTTCACCTATCGAAAGAAGTAAAAAAGCTCACAATTACTTATGTTTAAATTAAATCCATGCTGTATGGCAGTAAACATAGATAGTGGGCAATACTACATACCTTCTGAACATAACCTTCAATGTAACGTAGCATGTTATTTGTGTAGAGGTAGTGAGTAAGATCAGGAACAAACCCAAACCGATCACAAACATTAATCAGGGGTCTAGCATCAGGGAGCTTGGCCTCCATTAGGAAGTTCTTCGTCTTCTCAGCATCATAAAAGTTTGATTCCCTGGTCACACGCTCGACTTCCTTTATTTGTCCAGTTTTAGCAGCTGCTTCAATGTACTTAAAGTGTATATCAGGGTCCTCACTGTCAAATAATCAGAAGGAAACATCATAATCATGTATCATATTAGAAATAGCTATGCTATGAGCAAACAAAGGAAAAAAAATTATTTTCTAAATAGCTTACCTTGAGCTTAAATAAGAGCCAAGGAAAAAGTACAATCCTTCATAAGACTTAAATTGCTCAAAAAGTTTTATGCAAGCATCAACACCCAACTGCTCACAATACTCCTTGGCAACCTGCACAGACATACAACTTAGCCTTTGGTAATTTACTAAACATTATTAGCATACCTTCAGACATCCTATACCTGAACAATTATTTGGAGGTTGCCCCTTAGATTAACCAGCAAAAGGTCCTTCATGCATTCCAAAGCCCATTCTTTTGAAAGAGTACCAAAAAACTCAACAAGTGACTGAAAATAGAGACATTATTTTAAAAAAGAAATTGTCAGGAGGTATTATAGTATCCAAGTTTACCAAGAGATAATGATAGCAGACATGTACCTGTGGCTCAATAACATGTGTATTCACAATGACACGTTTAATATCTGGCAATTCAGTGTAATGCTGCAGAAAATGTGTTACATTCAATCAAGAGATACAATTAATCCAGTGTAGAAAGTAACATAATGAAAATGTCCTAAT
Organism: Hibiscus tridactylites; assembly: GCA_958450335.1. NCBI lineage: Eukaryota > Viridiplantae > Streptophyta > Magnoliopsida > Malvales > Malvaceae > Hibiscus > Hibiscus tridactylites. The sequence goes on along the minus strand of OY288290.1, from coordinate 65,834,417 downwards.
CTTAATAATAATTACCTGCAGAGCTCGGACATAGAGACCGGCTTTCTCACATAGTTGTGCAATTCGAGGGCGATCATAGTGACTAAACATTCCATTTGCTAAAATAGCATCAGCAACATTTGGAAAAGTTACTAGATTGATTTCCAAGACCTGAATAGAAAACAATTGAACTTAAGTATGTATTTTCAAAAGAAAGAAAAAATAAAATGAAAATTAGATTAGCATAACTAGCACTTTAAAGAAATAACCTTTGTTTGTAGAAAAGCATGCTCAGGCAGATTAGGCTTCAAAACATCCAATAGAAATGCAGTAGCCTCCCGTATCAAGTTCCTCTGAAAACAAATGGCAGATATCCAAAGAAAACAAATTCATGAATTTTGTGCAGAAAAAGGTAGGTTATTTTGACAACCAATCCAGCAGATGCTAACCTGAAGAAAAAGATCAGTAATAGTGTTGTAATCAACTGGACAACCTCCCTCCATTTGAGACATCATCAATGCAAAATTAACAGCTCCCTGCAAGTCAAACAACAAGTGATAAATTATCTGCCTCCAAAGAGATAGTTTCTCCAGGTAAATTACACACCCAATCCCATCAAAAAAAGTGCATAATGCTAACATCTATTGATCAGAAAACAGTTAGGAAAAGAAAACATCTTAATTTAATCAATCTATTCATAAAACTGACTTGAATAAAAATATATAACACATTTGAACATATTTACCAATTATATGCATGATTAAAAAATAGACATGCTTCAACACTTCAACTGGTAGAGACTACAGAAAATAGAAATCAACCTGTGGATCTGTACGAAGAATTGTTTGCAGAAGGAACAAGTAATCAGGAGTGTACCCAACCTGAGTAAACAATTTAGTCAGTGAATATTTGGCACATGCATTCACCAAAATGTATAGAACAAGTGGAAGAATAATCCCTAAACATGATGGACCGTAAAGGAGACCAGACATCATTCAAACCAGAAAATGCCAATGCAAAAAAATGTCAGTCACCTGCTTTGAGTAAATCAAGATTTTGTCAAACTCCCTCCTTTCTGCAAAAGCTGCAACAACTTTTGGAGTTGCCCTAGCTTTAATGTATATTTTCAGTGCAAGATCATTATCCACGGTCTACCACAAAAGCCAAGTGACAATTAGGAAATGGGAAAAAAGATTGCTAAATCAATCCACATTTTTAAGCCGAAAAAATTAAATAAAACATGATAAGATGCTAATTCCATTGACAGAGGGTACAAATCAAACCTTCACAAGGTCTCCAAGTTCCTCACTGCATTCCAATTTATCTTCAGCCAACCAATTTTCTAGAAGATTTTTCTTGTTTTGATTTACCACAAGCCGAGATAACTCCAATGACTCAAATGCGTTGAGCTTCCCTCTTGTTAAAAGTGTACCAAAATACTGCAACAGTGGTGGGGTCTGCCCAGCTTGCACAGGAACACTCTGTAGCAATCGGGTCAAGGCTACTTCTCAGATGATTCAAAACAGAAAAAAATAACAATAATAAGATATGTGTATGATTAATAAAGCAAAAATGAGACCTGAAACTTGGCAACTGTATCAGGTGTGCGAAGGATCCCTTGTGGAGACTCTGCAGCAAGCTCAGCAGCTTCTTTATACTTTGTCTGAGCAAACAATTCTTGAAAATGTTGAACAACCTGAGATATCCAAAATTACAGAGTCAACGTCCAAGTATACAGAGAGAACAAAGTCATCAAGAACAAGGATCTAAATAAAATAATAGATACAATTGATTAACCTATATAACATATTGCTGTTAACAAGAATTGAAAGTTACCACAAAAGTATTACTTTGAAGACATATATGATTCAATCTAATTTCCTTTTATGTTATATGGCCAGATTCCATCAAAGTAAAGAAAAGAAGAAGACAGTGTTTTCAATCTCGGCATTGCAGCACAATTGAAAAACTCCCAGAACCCATGCAGAAAGTTACCGCAAAAGTATCCCTCCCCATCAACTCCTCTGTTTATATTTAAATTTTTTCCTTTGGATAATATTTGGCAACGAAAATCTAAAGCAGATAATTTCAGTATTCTAGTTCTCAATTATCATCCCAATGCAAAGATAACACAGAACAGAAAATTATAAATTATTCGACTTACCAGATTCTCCGCACCAGGAAGGTTTCCTCTTTTAGCCAGATTGACAGCAAGCTCCAAATTGTTCAACTGAAACAAAAAGAACCAGTAATAATTTTTTACTCATTCTGTCTGACCTTAGTGAAACCAGAAAACAAAGCAGAAGGCGTTAAACATACTTGACTGCTAACAAATGACACTATTGTTGCCTCATTTACAGTAGCCAGCAACACCTGACCTCGCCTGTTTATGGCATAAAACCCTCCCACTGATGAAGCTTCAGATGTTAAAAATATTGGGTCTGGACTGATTCTATTTCTGTATACAGCACTCGCAGTCTCCAGATCATAAACAAAAAGCAGCCCTTCCTTGGTGATAACATAGATCAAACTATATTTGTGGGATATCTGACGATTAATGAAAGCTTCTGTTATTTTCGGCCGAACAATATACAGTTTACGAAGAAAAATAAGCAAAATACATGATATTATATATCCTACCTGAATTGCAACGGGAAAATCATCTTGAAAATCTGGTGGAAAGAATAGATCTGCCTGTTTCTTTGAAAACGATGGCTTACCTGCAATACAGGTGTTCTTTAAGAAGATGAAAGATAATGGACCGAAAGACGCACAACATAATACTAGAGCTGCTATATTGATTAAAAGAAGAATATATAATTTATATTTATGCTTCAACACGAACTCAATCAAAAGTTGAAACTTAAAATAGTCTTGATCAGGATTTAGAACTTTTCTTAAAATAGGATTCTGGATTGAAACCCCATAAATATTGCAAAGTTGCTTCTCCACTGAACTTGCCAAAAGTCTAAAGAGCTTTTCTTATTGTAATTTTAGTTTATTCCATCATTTGAAGAGGCAATGGCAAATTGTTTATTTCTTTAATTTTCGTTCTTCAGTTCTACATTCATTTAAAAGGACTTCCAGTTTATCCCAATATATAACAAGGAGATAGAAAAAGCATAAAGGATGGAAAAGCAAGCTGACCAGGCTGGGCCCCAAGCTCAATTACATGCAATTTTGATGTAATCTGACCAGCATTAAAAGTCTTGGCGGCAAAGGAAATAAGAATAGAAGGGTTGTCATTTCCTGGAACCTAATAAACATAAACAAGTTACAATCATATACAATAAGCAGCTCATTTTATATAAGGATATATAATATAGTGTTTAAGAGAGCAAGTATAAGAAACCTGACCTTAAATTGTGCGAATGAAGCAGCATGTGCTTCAAGAGCTTGACTACGCTGCTGATCAACAGAGAAAAGTTGCATGTTCCCCTTAACCAATTTTGGCCTCTGAAAGAGACAAGGCACGTAGTCAAAATTGAAACTGTATAGTGACAGAATACACGGCTTCCTATAGAGAGAACTTCATAACTAATAATGATTATGCAAGGAACTATTCTGCTAGTGGACAGAATGGGGAAATAGGCAAAGGGGAAGAAAAATAAAGGGGATTACAGGGATGCAAATCCAAAATGACAGGCCAAGAGACAATAAATCGCCTATAACAAGTTACTAAATCAATTCTCAAAGTACACCCTAGCAGGTTGAATACTGTACCACACACTCGCACAACAACCACAGTAGCTTGAAGAATTAGGCCAAGTTAGCTTAGAGAATAGCGGTTTTATGTTCCTAAAACTTAATTCAAAAGAAGCAACATCCTCTTCTTCACAACAAAAAAGTATCAACTTTAGAAAGCATTAATAAATAATAAGGCAACCACATACCTCAGGTGCACCCGGGGCAATTCCAATTAAAACCAACCATTTCTCAGAAGGGTCACATTTATAGTTTATTATCTGATTGTTCACCAAATTTGCTGTTCTCTCAAACATTTTAACTGGTTCAGAGTCCCCTGCCACAAAGGAAATAAATGCACATTCAAAACATATTTTTTAAGAAGAACAAAGTAGAGCTGCATGTGATACTAGATAAAGCATCACAATAACATATTACCTTCAATTGACCAATGATACACGGAGGTCTGTGTGACTAGGCCAAGAATTTTTGGGGAAATCCATTTCCAAAATACAACCTGGCAAGAACCCACGAGAGTTTGTTAAGCTCATGCAATCAAGTTGACTATGAGGAAAAAGCAATGAATGTGGAGAGGCAGATAGTTAACGGTATAATGTAATGGAAAAAGGAAATGAGAAAACAAATGAATTTACCTGTTCAGGCATTTGATGTGATTTCATTTTTGCTTTCATTTCTATGTTAAATATTTGCAAATGGTCCTGAGTTGTTCCCGGCAGTTGAGCTACAAATGCAATGTCAAAGTCCATGATCATAATGCATAGAAAAATACAAAATCAAGGGAGGCATAACAGTTAAGATAGTGAATTCTTTCTCCACTAAATTGAAGTAAATTACGGAGATGGCAAGTACTTTGTGACCTGTATTACAACCATATATTTATTTTCTTTGCGGACACAAATCGTTGGCTACACAAATAGTCCTGCCAATTTGTGTATCTATATCATAATCTTGTTTAAGGTATTTTATAAAATATATATTTTTTTCTTAATCATTTGTAAAGATCTTGACATACTTGTGTATTCATGTCGTACCATGTTTCACGTCATTTTTTTAGATATTTTTCCATGTCATTTTAATACTGCCTAGACTATGTAGGAACAAACTACAAAACAGTCAGAACTACATGCTAATTGTTCCAGGCAAACTAAACAAACAGATGTTCAAATACATAACTTGACCAATATACTGATAAAACAGTAGAACAAAAAAGTATTAATGGCTTGGGGCGCAAGTGCAACTTGCGTTCAAAGACTCAATGGTTCACGGGATTCTGCAATTCACACCAAGTATCGCATTTCGCTGCGTTCTTCATCAAAGCGGGAGGCAAGATATTTGTTGCCGAGAGCAGTTTTGTGTATTCACGACAAAGTTGCAGCATCTCTAGCGACAAGGGATGTGAATCTTTTCATTTCAATTCCTCGCCATGATTCGCGCCGGAGTTGTTCGTTTGGCCTCGAAGAGGCGAGGTCGTACCTCCCACAACACCGTGAGGCATGGGGGAGACAGCGGCACAAGGCTCCGAGGCAAGGAGGGGACGAGGGGCAAGGATGCCGCCGCACCCCCCTCCCATTGTTTGTTGGTAACATGTTCGCGGGTCGTTCTGCTATGTAGGTTTCGACAATGATCCTTTGCTGGTTCACCTACGGAAACTTTGTTACGACTTCTCCTTCCTCTAAATGATAAGGTTAAGTGGACTTCTCGCGACGTAGCGGGCAGCGAACCGCCCACGTCACCGCAATCCGAACACTTCCCCAGACCATTCAATCGGTAGGAGCAACGGGCGGTGTGTAAACACTGTAGTTCACAGACTCTATGATGTCATACGCAAGATCCTTCATTAACAAGTACAGATGCGCATTCTTTGTTCATTTTAAAAAGCAAAAAACAAGTAGCAAACTAAAAATCAAGATATGCCCGTAAGTTTCGATTCAAACAAGATTATATAGCACACGTATACCATAAAAAACGCTACCGGGCAACTAGGTTCTTGATCAGGCAGAGCCTAATCTAACAATATAAGAAAAACAGTTCAGCTCTATCAATCCAATATAAGCTCTGTGACCATATAAATAGACATTGAATATGTAATGCTCTGATCAGTGACGGAAATGCTAAATAATCACAAACAATTACGGGAATTCAACGGATCTGATAAAAATAAATATCTGCCGCTAGTAATGGTAACTGACCTTTCAGAGCCAGGATTCTAGAATCCGGATTCATAAGAGCAGAATCAGCTGTAATAGGTCGTCTCAACGGCTGCATGGGCATGTTCATGTCAACGATCACAACACTATTTTGCGGTGCAGTTTCTCTCACACAAATATACTTGTCAGATTCCATAGTTACGTTCGTGAATGTGATGAACTGAGGAGTAATACCGATGCTTGGCAACTGCAAAGAGGACACCGTTCACGTCACTCAAAATTCTAACCATTTCGAAAGCATATAGATGAAGTTTAAAACAAATATAAGCAGATGTTAACATAGAATTAAGCTTAATCACAAGTTACTAACCATAATTCAGCTGAATTTTCAATAAAATCGAATGAATGAAACGTTGAGTGAGATGAACCAGAGTGAAATGAAAAGACTTACAGTTAAGACCTCCTTCATGGCGATGGGAGCGTTTGCAGCCGCCATGGTGGCTCAGATCGACGGACGAAGGTTCACGAATCAGGAACAGATCTGCGGCCTAGCTTGAATCTTTCAATTACGAGTCAAAACGGAACACCGAGAAAGAGGCGCGAAAATTTGAAAAACTATGCTAAGAGATCTGAAGCAGTGATTAAAGAGTAGAAAATCTACTGAGAGAATCAAAGAAATGAAGATGGAATCTTCGGGAAGAAGGGAGGGGAGAGAAGCAGAGACCGATCCAATCTAGGGCACCGGTGAAGATACAAAAGGGGAGAAGGAACAAGAGTAAAATTGCATAGACATTAAAATCACGGGATATTTTATTTATGGGTAAACTACATAAATGACCACTTTACTATTGTAAAAGTTGCGATCTGACTATATTATTTTTTTCGTCACAATTAAACCGCCAAACTATTTAAATGGTATCAATGTAACCACCAGCCGTTAAAAGTTAACGGAAGGGTGACGTGGCAGTTAAAAAAAATAAGGGTATAATTACACATTTAGTCCTTATTACTTATAAACTCTATCAATTTAGTCCTAATTTTAATTTAATAAAATAAATTAATTATTTAATATTAGAAAAATTTAATTATTTATATTTAATTAAATTATTTTATTATTCCCCTCCAATCAGGAGGTAACACATGTCAACACTATTTTGGCCCTTAAACCTAAAATACTCGTAAGCCACAGCTAAAAAAACTTCAAATTTTAAAACCCTTTTCACCAAACAACCCAACAACGTATAAAAAAAGTAAGGGGGGAAGGGAATTAAAAAGTTAGGGTTTTTACAGTATCCCAAATCTGAAGCTTGACAGGTCTTCCATATCCGAGCACCAAATTCAACACCGATGGTGAGGTCATGAACCGGTTGGAATCTCTTGTCCGTAAACTGCAAAAGTGTTGGGTTGTGTGGGGGCTCGATTCGATCAACCAATTAAGCTCACCAAGTGGTGGAGAGGTGGATTTTTGGTGGAAGGGTTGTGGAAGCTAGAATGTAAAAAGACACAATGATTTATAGTGGTTCGGCCTTCTAACAAGCACCTACATCCACTACCTTAGCTTCCCACTAAGGATTTCTCAACCAATTCCACTAATTGATTCGTCCCCTTTTCTAGGATTAGGAGGAAACCCTTACAACCGATCAAGCTTCTACCCAAAGCCTTGATCAAAACCCTTTTTTTACAAAAAGATAAATAAAGCAAACTTAAACCCTCTAATAGGTGTTTGTTTGCACAATGAAGCACTCACCCAGAACCTACAACACTTGAGCAAATTTGACAATTTTGGCTCACTAGTGTTTGTCTATACAAGAAATGACAAATTAAGCTCTAAGACAATTTCTTGATCATTTGATGTTTGACAATATGAGCATTAGCCTTCTCTTGATGCTTGGAGGTCCCTTTTATACTCCCAATTGAGTTTATAGCCGTTTAGGACCGTTGGGGTTGAAATAGAGTCGTTGGAGTCTTTAATTCCCTCCATAAATGCAGTTCTGCAGCTCCCCGTTTCGAAACGCTCGAAGTCGTTTCGAAACACTCTCAATGTAGAAAGAGCCGTTACAGTCTGTCAGGGTACCCGTTTCGGAACACCCCCTTGCCGTTTTGAAACGCGTATCGGAACGCTATAAGTCCGTATCGAAACGCCTGCATTTTGAAAGTTAGTTGGGAAAGAGCCGTTGGGGTTTATGACCGTTGGGGTCATTGCCACGTGGGCGTATCGAAACGGCCTAGCCCGTTTCGAAACGCTGGACAAAAATCATGTCCAATGAAGGCTCGTTTCGAAACACGTTTCGAAACGATTTTGCTACTGGAGCACCCTGTTTCGAAACGCCCTAAGGTGTTTCGAAACACCTGGACAGTTTTGTTTAGATTGACTTTGAAAATCATGAAAAACCCTTTTAAGAAATTCCCTAAACATAATTTCAAGTTGTTTGGACTTTGGAAATGTTTTAAATACTTTTTAAATCAGTCCAAAACATTTTTCAATTATTATATCAAAACATTAGTTCTACAATCTCCCCTTTTTGATATAATAAAACCACTTGAAAAATTGTTTGGGATTCTCTCCCTTTAACTTTAAAAATGTGAATAAGAGATTAAAAAATTTAATTCAATTAAAGCTCCCCTTATACATTTGAAAATTCAATTTTTCAAACCATTTCTCCCCTTTTTGTTATATCAAAAAGAATTTAAAACATTAAGTTCAAAAATAACAATAGAGGTAAAATTTGACAAAAATACGAATTTGGTTTTAAAAATGGCTCCCCTTACTCAAAGCATCATCAAAAGTGTTAGTCCATCATATATGATCATCTAGTTGAATACTAAAAATAAGACAAATAAACTCAAAAACAACTAGAAATTTTACCAACACTTGAACCCAAGGGAGGATGTCAAGCCTTCCTTCTTCAAGTGTTCTTCCTTGTGTGTATGGAGCTCCCCCTCAATGTTTGACTTGTTGAACATCTCCATCACACCTACAATAGACAATCAAGTAATTTTTGGTACCCAAATTGCTTTAGATCCATAAACGTTAGTTGCACAAATTTTAGTCCCCTTAGGAATCCATTTTTCAATGTCATCCTTTTTAATTGAAGTACTAAGTCCTTTTGGGACCCAAATACTTCTAAAGCATTTTCCTTTAATGAATCTAGGGGCACTAGATTGTCTAACATAAAAGTTTGATTTTCCAAAATTGTTTTTCTTTTCAAGCTCTTTGGAAATCAAATCTTTTTCTACTTGAACATTTTGAAGCAATTTTTGTAAATCAAAGCATTTTAATTCAAACTCTTCGAGTTTTGCTTCAAGTTCAAGTTTGGTTTTAGAAAGCAAATCATTTTGAATTTTTAACTTTGAAATCAATTTATTATTTTTCAAAATGTGGCTTTTAAAATCTAAAACCAATTCATCGTAGGCATCTTGTAGTTCATCAAAAGTATAAGAACATGAAGTAGATGAATTAGAAGTTACCCTTGAATCTTCTTCGATGGCCATAAGGCAAAGGTTGGCTTGTTCATCGTCGATGGAGTCCTCATCACTCCAAGTAGCTACATGTGCCTTCTTCTTATGGCTTGACGTGCTTGCCCTCTCCTTTCTTTTAGGTTCTCGTTCAAGCTCTCTCAAGGCTTTCTTCATGAAAGGGGCACACTTCTTGAAGAGATGAACTATCTCCTCATCTTCATCCTCCTCTTCACTTGAGTAGACATGATGGCAAGTGGAGGATTTGAGAGCCATGACACTAGCATTGATGCCAAGCCCTTTGATTTTCTTCTCTCCCATAGCTCTAATTTCTTCCATCTTCTTCTCATCCTCTTTGTTCTTCTTCATGATTTGATGAGTAAGGAGAGACCCCATGAGTTCATCAAGCTTCAAAGTCTTCAAATTTTTGGCTTCGATGATGGCGGTCCTCTTTGAGTCCCAAGACTCGTGAAGTGAGTAAATGAGCTTTCGAACAAGCTTCTCCTCCGGGATGGCTTCTCCATAACCTTTAAGACCATTGGTGATGGTGGAGAACCTATCAAACATCTTCTCGATGTTCTCTTCCGGATCCATTTTGAAGTTCTCATACTCCAAGGTTAGGAGCCCAATCTTGGTCTCCTTGACTTCATTTGTCCCCTCGTATGTGACTTCAAGCTTGTCCCATACCTCCTTGGCACTCTCACAAGAAGACATCTTCTCATAGATGGATGGACCAAATGCACAAAATAGAATGTGCAAGGCTTTGCAATTTAGCTCCATCTTCTTGCGATCGTCGGCACTCCACTCCGCTTTACTTCTTTGAGGCACGAACGAGCCATCTTCAACTACATCCCATAGCTTGTAATCTTTTGATTTGATGAAGAACTTCATCTTTGTCTTCCAATGGGCATAGTGAGCTCCGTCAAAGAAAGGCGGTTTGTCGATTGATTGTGCTATTGAGCCGGTTGATGAAAAAGTGATCGAGCTTGCCGGATCTTCTCAATAGGATGTTAATCCTCACCGATTGAGCCAAGCTCTGATACCAATTGTTGGGTTGTGTGGGGGCTCGATTCGATCAACCAATTAAGCTCACCAAGTGGTGGAGAGGTGGATTTTTGGGTGGAAGGGTTGTGGAAGCTAGAATGTAAAAAGACACAATGATTTATAGTGGTTCGGCCTTCTAACAAGCACCTAGATCCACTACCTTAGCTTCCCACTAAGGATTTCTCAACCAATTCCACTAATTGATTCGCCCCCTTTTCTAGGATTAGGAGGAAACCCTTACAACCGATCAAGCTTCTACCCAAAGCCTTGATCAAAATCCTTTTTTTACAAAGAGATAAATAAAGCAAACTTAAACCCTCTAATAGGTGTTTGTTTGCACAATGAAGCACTCACCCAAAACCTACAACACTTGAGCAAATTTGACAATTTTGGCTCACTAGTGTTTGTCTATACAAGAAATGACAAATTAAGCTCTAAGACAATTTCTTGATCATTTGATGTTTGACAATATGAGCATTAGCCTTCTCTTGATGCTTGGAGGTCCCTTTTATACTCCTAATTGAGTTTATAGCCGTTTAGGACCGTTGGGGTTGAAATAGAGTCGTTGGAGTCTTTAATTCCCTCCATAAATGCAGTTCTGCAGCTCCCCGTTTCGAAACGCTCGAAGCCGTTTCGAAACACTCTCAATGTAGAAAGAGCCGTTGCAGTCTGTCAGGGTACCCGTTTCGGAACACCCCCTTGCCGTTTCGAAACGCGTATCGGAACGCTATAAGTCCGTATCGAAACGCCTGCATTTTGAAAGTTAGTTGGGAAATAGCCATTGGGGTTTATGACCGTTGGGGTCATTGCCACGTGGGCGTATCGAAACGGCCTAGCCCGTTTCGAAACGCTGGGCAAAAATCATGTCCAATGAAGGCTCGTTTCGAAACACGTTTCGAAACGATTTTGCTACTGGAGCACCCTGTTTCGAAACGCCCTAAGGTGTTTCGAAACACCTGGACAGTTTTGTTTAGATTGGCTTTGAAAATCATGAAAAACCCTTTTAAGAAATTCCCTAAACATAATTTCAAGTTGTTTGGACTTTTGGAAATGTTTTAAATACTTTTTAAATCAGTCCAAAACATTTTTCAATTATTATATCAAAACATTAGTTCTACAAAAAGCAAACATGATTTCCCTACACCTGCAACACGACAAATCAAATCCCAAATTTGGTTTTAAATGAAAGTGTTTCTAAAAAAAATGGGAATTTCGAAACAGAGAATTAAGGTACCAACCAGTGTCACCGATGATTATGTACTTGAAAAGATAATCGTAAGACATAGTTCTCTACGCCGTCGTTTTCAAGGTTCTTGGTCCCCCTTCTGTGGAAATATATTCTTTTGAGAAGAGAAGAGAAGAGAAGAAAGGGAAAGGATGAGTGATGTAGAAGAAAAAAACGAGTAACAGTTTTATGTGTCGTTGCTTCGTTTGCGTGGTTTGTTCATAGTAGGATGCTTTTATTTATTCATTCATTTATTTATTTATTTTATAATCACGTATACACGGGTTATATTTAATTATTTTATTATTAGAGGGAAATAATAAAATAATTTAATTAAATATAAATAATTAAATTCCTCTAATAAGTTGTTGACATGTGTTAACATCTAATTAAATAATTAATTTATTTTATTTTATTAAATTAAAATTAGGACTAAATTGATAGAATTTATAAGTAATTAGGACTAAATGTGTAATTATACTCTTATTTTCTTAACTGCCAAGTCACCCTTCCGTTAACCTTTAACGGCTGGTGGTCACATTGATACCATTTAAATAGTTTGGTGGTTTAATTGTGACGAAAAAAAGTAATGTGGTCAGACCGCAATTTTTGCAATAGTAAGGTGGTCATTTATGTAGTTTACCCTTTATTTATTTATTGGATTATAAAAAAATCATAACAATAATATTTCTCAAAAATAATTATTTTTTTATCAAAACGAAACCAGATTTCATTTCAAAGTCAAACTAAAAAATAATTATAATAATATATTTGTATATGTTGTAAATAAAGTAGGGAAGAACAAAAGAGATGAACGAGAATAAGATAAGAAACAAGAATGGGCTCATATTATATTTTTGATATAGGGTTGTATTAAACTAGTAGAAACCCTAATTTCAATAGAAACCTTACTAATGAAGTACAAAAATAAAGATTTAAAAACTCTAAATTTAATGGATATTAAACCTTAATAATAAAGTATTAAAATTTTATTTAATATATAAATATACGCTATAAATAAAAATATTCATAATAATATATTATTGTATTAAACTAGTAAAGTTATTCTTTCGACCTCTTTGAGGGATTAAGTAAAAAAAGTATTTTTGATACAAACAGGAATTTCATTTAAACAAAAAAAAAAGAAACAAACTCAGGCAAAAGACTAAGGCCTGGAAACAAACATTAGATACCAAAAACCCTAATCGAAAGTAACGACAAAAGGGATCATGTGAACCCAAACAAAGAAACCTAAGCAAGTAAACAGTGTTGGCAAACGACGGCGGATGGAGGGATCAAACTTTCGAATCCATAAGCGGATTTACTCTACGAAAAATTCTTGGTAGTCTATCGACAGTTGATTCAAGGGGTCGGGCTGAAAAGAACATCAAAATTAGGCGGCAATGGCCAGTAAAGAGGCTGCAATCGAGCGGTTCAACCCTAAAAAAAGGAAGAACCTCAAGAGAGGCAGCAAAAGGAGAGTGTTTTAGATTTTTTTAAGTAAAAAGAAAGTTTGATATAAGATTTGGTCTTTTGACAGATTGTATACACGTTATGTATGTTTTTTTCAATGACTAAAACTAAAGGCTAAAGTAACAAAATGGTTGCTAGATTTTGTTAAAAAAATTAAAACGATAATTAAAACTTTAAATGTTATAAAATAACAATTAAACTTTATATTTTTTAATAAAATAATAACTTAACCGTTAACGGAATAATATTACAATTATGAAAAATTGAATAATAAGTTAATAACACTTTTAGTTTTTTATATTTATAGATTCAATTAATTTAATCTTAATTAAAAAACAATAAATTTAACATATTTTCTTCCTTCATTTTCTTTTTCTTCTTCTCAAACCATCCCAAAATAAAAACAGAATAATGTCTCGTGCAGTGTATCAAGGTTTAGTAGAAAATAACCTAAGCTACATTTTCCATGGAGTAAATGGTGATATATATATTTGAATATGTAAATGGTGATATTTAAACCATTGAAGACGAAGATTATGGAGGAAAAGAAATTAAATTTATTTATTTTTAATTAAGACTAATTTGATTAAATATATAAATATTAAATGTATTATTATCTAATTTTTCATAATTGCAACATTACCTTATTATGGGCTGAGTTACTATTTTGTTATAAAATATAAAATTTAATTGTTATTTTGTAACATTTAAAAGTTTGGCTACCATTTTATTTTATTTTTGAACAATTTTCATTTAGGAAAGGAAAAGAAAAATTTTCCTTCTATTAGATCTTGAACCCGCAACCTAGAAGAAGAAGAAGTGTTAACCAATAACTTTAATCACATGCTGCTATGTAGCTTTAACAAAATTAAGAAAACATATTATATCATATAAACATGCTATAACATAAAAAAATAAAGTTATTTAAGTTTCATTGTTTAGGTCATTTATCTCCTTGTTGGGTTGACTATGGAGTATTTGGAATTTTAGTCGCTAACCAACCCCAGCTTTAGAGCGGCTTAATAATTCCAAATGTAAGGAAATCGAAATCTCTAGTAGGCATGCATATTGACTTTTATATGTTTATTATTCGAACTCATATAAAGATTCAAATATTTAAAAGTTAATTTATTTAATTTTCAATTTGGATAACAATAATAAAATATAATACAAATAAGAAGGATTTGATTCTTAAAACAAAATTATAAATTCAAAATACAATATTCTAAAAATTGTAAATATTCCAGACCAAGTGTTTTGGTTGGTTGATGGGGTTGGGGTTGAAGCGACAGCGTTTGGTAGCGTACAATTGTTTTAGAAATGGGCGGTTGTTGTGAAATCAAAACTGTCAACTAACAGCCTTTGATTTATCAAACATGAAATTGAATAATTTAAGCATACATACATTCTGTTAAGAGAATGTGTTTTTAATTTTATTCCAATCAATCAAATAATAATACAACTCATTGTTTATATAGTAATACAATTCAACTAAAACTATCTATTTACATTGGGAACTAACTAACAGAAATTACAACTAACTAACTAATTCAGTTCTTCAGCTCTTCAACACTCCCCCTCAAGTTGGAGGTTGAAAGACATCTTTAACCCCAATTTGACAAACAAATGTTCATGTTGTTGAATGCCCAATGTTTTAGTCAAGATATCTGATGGCTGGTCTGCACTGGATGTATATTTTGTTTGGATCAAACCTTCTTGGATCTTGTCTCTTACAAAATGGCAATCCACCTCTATATGCTTCGTTCTTTCATGAAAAAACATGATTTGCTGCAATTTGTAGAGTTGCCTTGCTGTCACTAAGGAGTTTAACCATTCTCAGGTTTTTATCCAACCCCACTTCATTCAGTAATCCATAAAGCCAAACTATTTCAGAAGTGATCACAACCATGCTTCTATATTCAGCCTCAGCTGAAGATCTAGCCACAGTGTTCTGCTTTTTTGACTTCCAAGAAACTAAAGAGTTTCCTAACTTAATACAAAAACCAGTAACAGATCTTCGAGATAATGGACAAGCTGCCCAGTCTGAATCACAATAGGCAGTAAGTTTATAGTCCCCTGAAGATCTCAGCAATATACCTTGGCCAGGATTCTTCTTAATATATCTGACAACTCTCAATGCAGCTTCAAGATATGACCTTTTTGGATGCTGCATGAACTGACTTAAATGATGGACAACAAAGGTGATATTCGGCCGAATGTGTATAAGGTATATTAATCTTCCAATTAACCTTTGAAAAACAGTCATATCTTCTAAGAGTGAATCATCAATCTTATAATCAACTTCTTCATCAAACAAGACATATGTGAGCTTTACATTTTGTTCTAGAGGAGTTGAAACAGGCTTAGCTCCCCCTAAACTTGTTTCTTCAATCAATTTCATAGCATATTTCCTTTGATTGAGAACAATACCCTCTTTGAATCTTAAAACCTCAAAACTCAAAAAATATTTAAGATCTCTCAAATCCTTCATCTTGAAGTTGTGATTCAAAATGTTCTTCAACTCATTAATCAAGTCGGCACTATTCCCAGTAATGAGCAGGCCATCAACATATATTAACATAAGAACTAGCTTATCACTATCCCTTTTCATAAACAATGAGTAATCAAACTTACTTTGTGTGAAACCAGCAAGAATCAAGGCATCAGTTAACTTGAGATTCCGTTGCATAGATGCTTGTTTCAGCCCATACAAAGATTTGTGCAACCTACAAACACAATTCTCCCCCTAGTTACTAAATCCTGGAGGCAAGTCCATATACACTTCCTCAACTAAGTCTCCTTATAAAAAAGCATTATGAACATCCATCTGCAGCAAGGGCCAACCAAACAAAGCATGTCCTCACAGTGACAAGCTTGGCCACATGGGAAAAAGTCTCAATGTAATCAATACCTTCTTGTTGGTTGTACCCTTTTGCAACCAAACGTGCTTTGTAACGTTCAACATCACCAGAAACATGATACTTGATTTTGTAGACCCATTTACACCCAATGGGATGTTTTCCAGCAGAAAGAGGAACAACAAACCAAGTGTGATTAGCTTCTAAAGCTTGAATCTCCTCAGACATAGCTTGAACCCATAAAGGACTAGTTTTGGCTTCGACATAGGTTTTGGGTTCAATAAGTGCAGAAGAAGTGGACAAAAAAAGTTGTGAATGAAAAGGCAAATGAGAATATGAAATGGAAGAAGAGATAGGATGCAAACCTGAAAGTGAAGAGGATTGACAAACATTGGAGGACCTAAAAGTATAGTCATTCAACCAACCAGGAGGTTTTGAGACACGAGACCTTCGAACAGAAGGAATATGAACAACAAGGGTAACAATAGGGTCAGACCCAGACTCAGAAGAACCAGAATGCTCAGAAACTATATGAGGAAGATCAACAACAGATAAAACATGTTGAGTAGTTTCAGTGGAAGGAACATGTTGAAGTTGAGTAGGTTGAGGTTGAGGTGAAGTAGGTTGAGGTTGAGGTAAAGTAGGTTGAGGTGAAGTAGGTTGAGTAGGCTGAGGTGAAAGAACAAGAAAATCATCATCATTAATATGAGGATGAGCAGGGGAAAAAGAAGACTGAGTAGATGAAGAGAGTTTGAAGGGAAAAACAAGCTCATGAAAGACTACATCTTTGTTGACAAAAAAAGATTTAGATTCAAGATTAAACAATATATAACCCTTTTGTGTTAAGGAGTAACCTAAAAAAACATAATGAAAGGCTCTTGGTGAAAATTTATCAGAAGGGGAAGGATTTGTAGCAAAGCATAAGCATCCAAAGACCCTTAAATGTGAAATGTCAGAAGCTTTTTTAAACATGGTTTCAAAAAGAGTGAGCCAATTAAAAACAAAAGAAGGCATTCTATTGATAAGGTAACAAGTAGTTTGGACACACTCACCTCAGAATTTAATAGGGATTTTGGAATGAAAGTAAAGGGCTCGAGCCACTTCTAACAAATGCTTGTGTTTCCTTTCAGCCACTCTATTTTGTTGTGAAGTGGCAACACAACTACTTTGATAGACTATACCCAGAGAATTGAAGAACTCTGAACACTGAGAATTGAAGAACTCAGTGCCATTATCAGATCGAAGAAACTTAGGTTGAACAGAAAAATGAGTTTTGATGTAAGACAAGAAATATTTAAGATGTAGAATAGTATCAGATTTTAACCTCAACAAAAATATCCAAGTCATTCTGGTAAAGTCATCCACAACAGTAAGGAAAATATGATGACCCTGATGTGTTGATACCCTGTAGGGACCCCCATAAATCTAGATGAAACATTTCAAAAGGAGAACTAGATCTATTTGTACTAGAAGAGAAAGACAACCTATGTTGTTTAGCCAAAGGACACATTGTACAAACATGCTTAGAAGAAACTTGAATGGGATAAGGAAAAGACATTTTATTCATTTTATTAAAAGCCATGTGGCCTAAACGAGCATGTCAAACATCAGAAGAAACATATAGAACTAATGTTTTGATATAATAATTGAAAAATGTTTTGGACTGATTTAAAAAGTATTTAAAACATCTCCAAAGTCCAAACAACTTGAAATAATATTTAAGGAATTTTTCAAAAGGGTTTTTCATGTTTTCAAAGGCCAATTTTCACAAAACTGACCAAGTGTTTCGAAACACCTTAGGGCGTTTCGAAACAGGTGCCTCCAGTGGCCAAAACGTTTCGATACACGTATCGAAACGGGGCCAGCGTTTCGAAACAGGCTAGGCCGTTTCGATACGCCCACGTGGCACTGACCACAACGGTCATAAACCCCAACGGCTCTTTCCCAACTAACTTTTAAATGCAGGTCGTTTCGATACGGGCTTAGAGCGTTCCGATACGCGTTCCGAAACGGCAAGGGGGTGTTCCGAAACGGGTGCCCTGACAGACTGCAACGGCTCTTTCTACTTAAAGGGTGTTTCGAAACGGGTTCGAGCGTTTCGAAACGGGGAGCTGCAGAACTGCATTTATGGAGGGAATTAAAGGCTCCAACGACTCTATTTCAATCCCAACGGTCCTAAACGGCTATAAACTCATTTGGGAGTATAAAAGGGACCTCCAAGCATCAAGAGAAGACTAATGCTTCAATTGTCAATCAACAAATGATCAAGAAATTGTCTTAGTGCTTAAAGTGTCATTTCTTGTATAGACAAACACTAGTGAGCCAAAATTGTCAAATTTGCTCAAGTGTTTTAGGTTTTGGGTGAGTGCCTAATTGTGCAAACAAACACCTATTAGAGGGTTTAAGTTTGCTTTCATTTGTCTCTTTGTAAAATAGGGTTTTGATCAAGGCTTGGGTAGAAGCTTGATCGGTTGTAAGGGTTTCCTCCTAATCCTAGAAAAGGGGACGAATCAATTAGTGGATTGATTGTGAAATCCTTAGTGGGAAGCTAAGGTAGTGGATGTAGGTGCTTGTTAGAAGGCCGAACCACTATAAATCATTGTGTCAATCTTCTTTTTAGCTTCCTTAACCCTTCCACCCAAATATCCACCTCTCCACCACTTGGTGAGCATAATTGGTTGATCGATTCGAGCCCCACACATCCCAACAATTGGTATCAGAGCTTGGCTCAATCGAAGAGGATTCACATCCTATTGAGAAGATCCGGCAAGCTCGATCACTATTTCATCAACCGGCTCAAATGGCGCAATCCATAGACAAACCGCCCTTCTTCGACGGAGCTCACTATGCCCATTGGAAGACAAAGATAAAGTTCTTCATCAAATCAAAAGATTACAAGCTATGGGATATAGTTGAAGATGACCCGTTCGTACCTAAAAGAAGCAAAGCGGAGTGGAGTGCCGACGATCGCAAGAAGATGGAGCTTAATTGCAAAGCCTTGCACATCTTGTTTTGTGCTTTTGGTCCATCCATCTATGAGAAGATGTCTTCTTGTGAGAGTGCCAAGGAGGTATGGGACAAGCTTGAAGTCACATACGAGGGGACAAACGAAGTCAAGGAGACCAAGATTGGGCTCCTAACCTTGGAGTATGAGAACTTCAAAATGGATCCGGAAGAGAACATCGAGAAGATGTTTGATAGATTCTCCACCATCACCAACGGTCTTAAAGGTTTTGGAGAAGCCATCCCGGAAGAAAAGCTTGTTCGAAAGCTCATCTACTCACTTCCCGAGTCTTGGGACTCAAAGAGGACCGCCATCATCGAAGCCAAAAATTTGAAGACTTTGAAGCTTGATGAACTCATGGGGTCACTTCTTACTCATCAAATCATGAAGAAGAACAAGGAGGATGAGAAGAAGAGGGAAGAAATAAGAGCTATGGGAGAGAAGAAAATCAAAGGGCTTGGCATCAATGCTAGTGATATGGCTCTCAAATCCTCCACTTGCCATCATGTCTACTCAAGTGAAGAGGAGGAGGAAGATGAAGAGATAGTTCATCTCTTCAAGAAGTGTGCCCCTTTCATGAAGAAAGCTTTGAGAGAGCTTGAACGAGAACCTAAAAGAAATGAGAGGGCAAGCACTTCAAGCCATAAGAAGAAGGCACAATTGGCTACTTGGAGTGACGAGGACTCCACCGACGATGAACAAGCCAACCTTTGCCTTATGGCCATCAAAGAAGATTCAAGGGTAACTTCTAATTCATCTACTTCATGTTCTTACACTTTTGATGAATTACAAGATGCCTATGATGATTTGGTTTTAGATTTTAAAAGCCACATTTTGAAAAACAATAAATTGATTCCAAAGTTAAAAATTCAAAATGATTTGCTTTCTAAAACCAAACTTGAACTTGAAGCAAAACTTGAAGAGTTTGAACTAAAATGTCTTGATTTACAAAAATTGCTTCAAAAAGTTCAAGGAGAAAAAGATTTGATTTCCAAAGAGCTTGAAAAGAAAAACAATTTTGGAAAATCAAACTTTTATGTTAGACAATCTAGTGCCCCTAGATTTGTGAAAGGAAAATGTTTTAGAAGTGTTTGGGGTCCCAAAAGGACTAACCACTTCAATTAAAAAGGATGACATTGAAAAATGGATTCCTAAGGGGTCAAAAATTTGTGCTACTGTTCATGGATCCAAAGCAATTTGGATACCAAAAATCACTTGATTGTCTTTTGCTAGGTGTGATGGAGATGTTCAACAAGTCAAACATTGAGGGGGAGCTCCATACACACAAGGAAGAACACTTGAAGAAGGAAGGCTTCACATCCTCCCTTGGGTTCAAGTGTTGGTAAAATTTCTAGTTGTTTTTGAATTCATTTGTCTTATTTTCTATTTAATTCAACTAGATGATCATATATGTTGGACTAACATTTCAATGATGCTTTGAGTAAGGGGGAGCCATTTTAAAACCAAATTCTTACTTTTGTCAAATTTTTACCTCTATTGTTATTTTTTGAACTTAATGTTTTAAATCTTTTTGATATAACAAAAAGGGGGAGAAATGGTTTGAAAAATTGAATTTTCAAATGAATAAGGGGGAGCCTTATGTGAATTAAAATTTTAATCTCTTATTCACTTTTTAAAGTTAAAGGGGGAGAATTCCAAACAATTTTTCAAGTGGTTTTATTATATCAAAAAGGGGGAGATTGTAGAACTAATGTTTTGATATAATAATTGAAAAATGTTTTGGACTGATTTAAAAAGTATTTAAAACATCTCCAAAGTCCAAACAACTTGAAATAATATTTAAGGAATTTTTCAAAAGGGTTTTTCATGTTTTCAAAGGCCAATTTTCACAAAACTGACCAAGTGTTTCGAAACACCTTAGGGCGTTTCGAAACAGGTGCCTCCAGTGGCCAAAACGTTTCGATACACGTATCGAAACGGGGCCAGCGTTTCGAAACAGACTAGGCCGTTTCGATACGCCCACGTGGCACTGACCACAACAGTCATAAACCCCAACGGCTCTTTCCCAACTAACTTTTAAATGCAGGTCGTTTCGATACGGGCTTAGAGCGTTCCGATACGCGTTCCGAAACGGCAAGGGGGTGTTCCGAAACGGGTGCCCTGACAGACTGCAACGGCTCTTTCTACTTAAAGGGTGTTTCGAAACGGGTTCGAGCGTTTCGAAATGGGGAGCTGTAGAACTGCATTTATGGAGGGAATTAAAGGCTCCAACGACTCTATTTCAATCCCAACGGTTCTAAACGGCTATAAACTCATTTGGGAGTATAAAAGGGACCTCCAAGCATCAAGAGAAGACTAATGCTTCAATTGTCAATCAACAAATGATCAAGAAATTGTCTTAGTGCTTAAAGTGTCATTTCTTGTATAGACAAACACTAGTGAGCCAAAATTGTCAAATTTGCTCAAGTGTTTTAGGTTTTGGGTGAGTGCCTAATTGTGCAAACAAACACCTATTAGAGGGTTTAAGTTTGCTTTCATTTGTCTCTTTGTAAAATAGGGTTTTGATCAAGGCTTGGGTAGAAGCTTGATCGGTTGTAAGGGTTTCCTCCTAATCCTAGAAAAGGGGACGAATCAATTAGTGGATTGATTGTGAAATCCTTAGTGGGAAGCTAAGGTAGTGGATGTAGGTGCTTGTTAGAAGGCCGAACCACTATAAATCATTGTGTCAATCTTCTTTTTAGCTTCCTTAACCCTTCCACCCAAATATCCACCTCTCCACCACTTGGTGATCATAATTGGTTGATCGATTCGAGCCCCACACATCCCAACAAAACAACAAAAGAAAATAAGAGGAAACATCATTACGAACATGTAAAGATGATGAACCTGAAACACTAGCAAAAGCTGGAGAATACTGAAACACATAAAGACCTCCTGTTTGCCTACCAATCCCCCTCATCTTTTCAGTGGAGAGATCCTGCAACAAACAAAATTCAGGGTAGAAAATAACATGATAATTAAGCTCTTTTGTTAACTTGGAAATAGATAAAAGATTATGATGAAACTTAGGGACAAAAAGAACATTGGATAGAATAAAACCAGGAAAAGAGAGATGGAGCCAGTATGTGTGATGGAAGCTTGTTTACCTGTAGGAAGATAGACACATCTAGAGTTCAAAGCAGATGAAGAAGGAGATAACAAACTAGAGAAATCTGAGCACATATGATCAGTTGCTCCTGTATCCAAGATCCAACCAGTACGGGCAACAACAGAAAGACAAGATATACCTGTCACATTAGCAGTAGAAGGTGCAGACGGTGCAGGCTTGTGAAGGAGATCCAGGATCTGTTGATACTGAGCCGGAGTAAAGACCGGGGCAGCAGAAGGTGCAAGCTTCTCAAGAAGACCAGAAGAACTCGAAACCGCCTCAGATTGATTGAGAACCATAGCAGCTTGAGGATCACGGCGTTTGGAGAACTTAAAATCAGCAGGAAATCCAATCAGTCTATAACACTGATCCTTCTTGTGACCCTTGAGGTGGCAATGATCACAAAAACCAATGAATTTGCGTCGAGAAGAACCAGTAGCATACATCACAGTAGGCTTAGAAAGAGGAGTAATCGAACTAAGGTGGATACACTGAGATTCCTCTTGAAGGATCGTAGAATAAGCCTTATTAACTTGGGGCAAGGGTTGCATCAGGAGAATTTGACTCCGAATTGCAGAATAGGTTTCGTTCAATCCCATGAGAAATTGAAACAAATTCTGTTGAATGATACTTTTCAAATTCTCCTGAGACGTCTCACATTCACAGGAAGAAGGAACTAGGGCATTATATTCATCCCAAAAGAGCTTCAATTTTGTATAATAGGCAGAAACGGAAGAATCACCTTGAACTAGGGTTGCAATCACACAGTGAAGAAAGAAAATCTGAGAACCGTCGACCTTATCAAACCGTTCCTTGAGATTCTTCCAGACGACCGCCGCGCTAGAGGCAAAGACAATCCCGGCTGAAAGATCCTTACTGACTGTATTGAGTAGCCAAGAGAGAACCAAGGCATTGCACCGGTCCCAAAGAGGTTAGAGAGCGTCCGCCATGTCACCACGACGGCAATCACCGTCAATGAACCCTAGCTTGTTTTTAGCAAGCAGAGCAATCCGAAGGGAACGACTCCAAACATTGTATGTGTCAATGCCGATCAACTAGTGAGAAACAAGGAGAGTGCCCGACGTATCAGAGGGATGAAGAAAGAGAATGTGATTTGAATCGATAACGGTGGGATCGGCCGCCAGCATTGTAACGAAAGAAAAGAAAACAGTTTCGGAAAATGATCGAAAAAGGGGAAAAAGATCGAATGAGGAAAACTGAGCAAAAGGGAAAAACGATTTCGGAAAAGCCCAAAGAATTAGAGCCCAAAAAACCTGGACGATGATACCATGTTAAGAGAATAGGTTTTTAATTTTATTCCAATCAATCAAATAATAATACAACCCATTGTTTATATAGTAATACAATTCAACTAGAACTATCTATTTACATTGGGAACTAACTAACAGAATTTACAACTAACTAACTAATTCAGTTCTTCAGCTCTTCAACACATTCTTTGAAATCTCAGATAAAAAAAACATTCTTTGCAATCATTGACCAAAGAAAGATAGTAAACATACTACCCTTCATGTTTCAAAAAAAATACTACCCTTTCTTCATTCCTCAAAGAAATAATTCAAAAACCAATCCTAATTCCTATGCAATTATGTAAGACTCTTGTTATTAGAGGGACCAAGAACGGAGCCAGGATTAAACTACGAGGCGGTAGATCAATTAACTTTGAAACGAATAGGGCCTTAAAAAGTAATTAAATCGTAAAATTGAGAGTTTAGGTTTAATCTCACAAATTTTAAAATTAAAAGGTATTAAAAAGTAATTAAACTAGAAAAACTGAAGGGTCAAAGTTTAATTTTATTAATTTTAGATTACATGGTCCTAAATAATAATAAATTATAAAAATTTTGGGAGGGACAAGAAAGAGACAAGAATTTAATTGCAATAATTTCAAAATTATTAAGGTTTAAAATATAATTAGCCCATAAAATTAGGGGGCAATTGCCCCTTCTGGCTTCTACCATGTATATAAATCCGTCCCCGGAGGGGACCTTGCATTTATTTGCTTACACTGTGTAAAACTCTTTAAGTTTTACACGTTTTTTGGATCGTTGGATGGGAGAAATGGATGGTTGAGATTAACTCCGTGTTTTTAATTCCCAAGTGATAACCTTCACATATTTTACTGTTAATCTCATCCATCCGTTTCACTCATCCAACGATCTAAAAAACGTGTAAAACTTAGAAGGTTTTACACAGTGTAATTTGATCATATCCCATAGAGAGAGATTTGTTTCCTTAAAATATATCATCTCATCATTTTTAGGAAACATTCGTAATTTCGTACTTCCGATATCAAAATATTCTATAAACTAGTTAAATATCATAGTTTAATTTTTATAATTTAAAATTTATAAATTAAAATTAGAGCGTAGTGTTTAATTTTTTAGTGTTAGACATACAAATTAGGGTTTTTGTTCAAATAAGTCTAAGCCTCGTGTAACTTTTTAGGTTTTAGTGAAGAATATACTATTTTGAATTCCGGTTGATTAATTATAATACACATTGTAGATGATATGTTCAGTGAGTCAACCACTTTATGTTATTTTTTTCTGTTTATAAAAATAATTTTAGTTAGAGTAAATACTATCTCAAGTTAGTCCAGTACTAATAATATAATAAATTAATTATTTAACTTTTTAAAAAACGAACAATTCAATTAATTAATTATCACAAACATGTGAAACACAATTAGAATGTTGATAGAAAAATATTTTTTAATATTTTTGTTAAGTAATTTACCGCACATGTCATTCAATTGTTAGTAAGATCACAAATGAGTCTTTTGATCATCGATAAATATTACAAACATATCACCTAATTTCAAATATCTACAAACGAGTCACTCAAATAATAATAAAAAAACTCAATTTCGGATTGAGCTTCTCAAAGATCGGAGGCTCCATTCGATTATTCGAATAGAGGATAGGTTGTCATTGGTGAGAGGAAAATATGACATTAGACGAAGACCATATGACAGTGGACAATGTAGATCGAGATAGCTCAAAAGATTTTGGGTGATTTCATAACTTTTGTGAGAGATTTTTGAGAATCTAATCCAATGAATTTAATGAGAAGATCAAGATGAATGTTATGATAAAATTTGAGGTTCATCAGTCATCGTATACGACAGCCAACGACGACCACCACGATGACACATAATTACAATCAATTAATTAGGTGATTTGATTGTAACTTTATTAAGTCTATTTTTTATTGATTAAAATACTCCACGTCGGAAAGCAATCTAATCATTAATGTTTCAGTGATATGTTTGTAACAATCGATCGATTAAATACTCGTTTATAATTTTTAAAAATTAAATGACTCATTTATAATCTTACTAATAATTGAGTCGCATATTATTACCCTTTTAGTTAAAACAAGAATTTTGCTTCCTTTCATTATTCTCTCATTGCATCTCCTTGGTAGATATGGCAGACGGGTACAATTTCGTGAATTTCGCACCGCATCCGCCTCAATTAGAGCGGGGATGGGTAGTGGGCGAGTGTGGATGTAAAAAGTCATACCCGCCGCGGGTAGTGGGTAAGTGGTGGATTTAAGACCTTACCCGCCCCGCACCCGTCCGCCCCGCATCCTACCCGCCATATAGATTTGGATCATTATGAATTTAGATGTAATTTCATAAACTATTGGATACAAAAAGCCGATCCCGCTGTGGGTGGTGGGTAGGTGGTGGATATAAAAATTTTAGGTGGGTATAAGAATGAGAGACCGGGTATCCGCACCCACCCCGCCCGTTTGTCATCCCTACTCCTTGGTCTCCTTGTCCCCTTCCCCCGAGTGGGCATTGGCTGAATAGCAAACTTTAACTTCCAATTGGTTGATACTTTTCTTTTCCCTTAGTTGTACTCATTATGAGTAAATTTTTTTTCACCCTTTTTAAGTAGGAATTGTTTAAAAAAAATTCAATCGGATCGTATTCGACCCTAGTGGATAGTCATTTGAGTGCGGACCATCCCATTTTCTTTCAACTTCTATGCATCAGGTTGGTTAAGAAAAATACACACACAATCAGTTGTTCCTGATTTACAGGTTACAAATACAATAACCAAACGTTGGTTACCCCGGAAAGAGAAAGATAATTCTAAAGAAAAACGTCGGGTTGGCCGGGCAAGGTAAAAACTTCAAGCTTTTCTCCAGGTCTAGGTCCTCCCATCCTCCTTCTTTTTCCATCTTTCCCTATAGGGTGATGAGAATGGTTAGAGTTTGTGTGAGCTCACTGTCACCTGGTGGTGGTTCAAGCCCCTGAAGTCCTTTTCTCTTGTTGCTCTTCCCCTCCCGTCTGTCTGCTGTTGTTCCCAGTGTCATACGTCAAAGTTCGTTTGTTCCTTTCTAGCCCACGTTTTGAGTGCATTTATTCCTCTCCTCTCATGAATCCTGTGAACATTAACTCTTCCCTAAGTGTGGAAGTAGTTAATAATGGGTACCCCAACCACCCGACAAACCCGAACTTCTACAACCAAGAGTTTATTCATGAGTTATGCTTAAATGAAGATAGTGAGGTTAACTTTACCCTAAAGAACCATGCCCTTATCGGAAAGCTTCTGGCCCCTAACCCGCTTAAGGGGCTCACCATGGCCGCAATCCTCCGTAAAGCTTGGAAACTGGAAAATCTGGAGTGTCATGAGCTAGGGCGTAACTTTTTCCTATTCCTCTTCAAATCTGTTGAAGAACGCCACAAGGTGCTAGGTGACAAACCGTGGTCCGTCCAAGACTCCTTGCTGGTTCTCAAGGAGTGGCAACCCGACAAAGCTTTGGAAGAACTGGACTTTTCCGTGGAGGAGTTTTGGGTCCAGATTGATAACTTACCCATCGGTCTGAAAACACCAGAAAATGTGTGACGGATAGGGAAGCTATTCCCGATGTACTATGGCTCAACACTTGAAGACAACACAATTTCTAAATGGCATGGGGCTGTGAGCATTAGAGTGGGGTTAAGGGTTGAAGATCCCTTAAAAACGGGGTTCATCTTAAATCTTAAGAAGGATCGCCCTCTCGAGGTTTCATTCAAATACGAGAACCTTCCCAAGTTTTGCTTCAAGTGCGGTAGATTAGGCCATATAGAGGGCAGTTGCACAAGCGACATCACAAGATTTAATCTTACGGGGAAGTTCGGACCATGGATGAGGGCTTACACCGGCGGGAAACACAGGCCACACTGCTATGGAAAACAAAATGATGCTGAATCCTCCAACTCTACCCCCTACACATCAGACAAAAAAGCGCGTGGTCCGACGCTATCCCAGTACGAGGAAATATTACAACAGAAGATATCATTGGGCAGTGAAGCCCCTATTGTCTCGTCACAGGCTTTAGAAGTCAACCCTTCTATTCCAGTATTGGAAACCTTAGCCAACAGCAATACCGACACCTTAATGGTAGGGCCTCCCATTTTGAGCAAAGTCTTAGATAACAAATCTAAGAAAATCTCTGACACATATCAGCCTTCGATGGGACCTATCCAAGAGGCTGGGAAAAACAACACTCGACAGCTGGCTAATTGGGGCAACATTCTCGCAATGGGGCTCGACAACATGGAGGTTTCAGTGAATAGAAAAGGGAAAAGAATAGAAGAAGATGACTCGACCTTCACCCAGGCAAAGAAACGGGAAATATGGAACTAAATATCAAAAGAAATCGTCCAGGTGGCACCGAATAATTGGTGCATATTCGAACGTGGCTGGGCAGCAAACGATGACATGTTGAAGGCCGCTTTCTTCCCTACTTCCTTTCTTGATACATCCACCATTATTAGGGATATCGAAAGCAAAAAGAAGGGGAAGACTTTCGGGTCACAGAGACTCACGTTAATCCGAAAGGCAACTCGACGCAAATTTTCCATAGAGTGCTCACGCGTCATGATAGATGAAGTGGGTTTAATAGAATTGGGCATTGACCCTTTCGGCAAGCAAATTACCAAAACACCTTCGATGTGCATTGATGATAATTTCTTCCTAAACGAAGAAATACAGGTTAGCGACGACGAAGGCAAAGCTAAGCCCGCCAACGCGGTTGGTAGTCACTTTGAAGTTTCTCAAGAATCGAATGACCCCCCGGAGGGTTATCCGGAAGTTCTATGATTCCCTGTTATCCCTTGGGCTGTGATGGGAAGGGTCACAGTGTTTTCAAGGCGTCATCACCTTCCCCCTGGATCTTAAGGTTTCATTATTGGGTCTGTGATCCAAGGTTTTTATCGCGGTTTTTTAAGTTGTTTGGTTTTTCTAGGAAGTATCGGTTTTACCCTATCAAGACGGAGCAAGGATCCTCTGTTCCAATGGCTAGCTTGCAGATGATGCTCGATGCTGTGTTCCGTGATAAGGACCTTCCATTTCTAGAAGGAAGCATGCCTCTGGACAGAGCTCTCCGGTCACAACGGTGGACTATGATCAACAGCGGGTGGCGGAGAACAGGTTTTGGTTCTAGCCGGATGAGTCTTGTGTGGCGGGTGTTCAAAGTGTTTCTCGTTGGCTTTTGGCGGTTTACTCTTTTGTTGTTTCGGAAAATCGTTGGGATTTACTCCCCGATCACCGTTGGTTTGTTTGGCCGTTGTTGTGGCCTGTTTGTGGTTTCCCTTTTCGGATGGTTGTCTTTCGTTAGGAGTAGGGCCTGCGAGCCTCCCTTTTCCCCTTATGGGTGTAGTAGGAAGGAACTAGTTGGCAGATCCAGCTGGTTCCTTTCTTGTTTTAGGTTCGCTGTATTTTTTGTTTCGGTCGTCTTTGTAGGGCCCTTGGCCTGTGTTTATTAATGCGAAGTAAGTTCTTTTGATAAAAAAAATACAATAACCAAACATGATTATAAAAGAAAAAAGTACCCGGATAAACACCTTTATTTCCTCTTTCAAAGTTTCCAACATATGGTATTGTACAATTTTGTGCATTGGCTTAGGCCAAGTTTTTTTCTCTATGAATGATAAAATTTGCATTCCTAGCTCCCCACCTCAGTCCCCATTAAATCAAACAAAGGACAAAATCAATTTTTTTTTATGGTCCATATAGCTCCCCACCTCAGTCCCCATTAAATCAAACAAAGGACAAAATCAATTTTTTTTGATGGTCCATACGACTGAGATAATGGAGACACCCCCACCCCCCCCCCCCCCCCCAAAAAAAAAAAAAAAGCGAATTATGTCTAGGTGTCACGAGTTAGCGACGATACGTGTGTAAAGGAATTCATTCCACGTGTCTGGTAATCCGGGAAGGCACCAGTGGATACAATCTGCAAAAGTGGCCGGATCGGCTTTTTGTTCCGGGGTAAGCATTTTGCCTTGCCGGATGGTATAGACCGAGGTATGTGCATCTTTCCTGTATTCAGAAAGGCTCGTAATGTTGATAAAATGAACCTTAACTTTCATTCTTTGAGTTAAGTTGTTGGCAATGACAAACAGCCTTCGGTCTGTGCCCACATCTAGGTACATTGACTGGTTGAGAATTGGGGTTGTTTCCAGGGCACATCTGACCCCATCTGGATTGTTCCAATCCAAGCTCCTACATACATTGATTATGTTTTTGGTTAAGTTAATTTCTCACAACATTTGACAAAACTAGGTAGGGGTGGTTTCTTACTTGATATGAAGAGGAGACATGCTGTTGAAGAAGACTGTGGTTCGATTTGGATTCACATTTTTCTCAATCCATTTAGACCATGTTTTCAGCACTCTTTTATACGCCACCGGCCGTTCGATCTCGTCGTATTCCGTGTCCCCTCGATCGAACGATCCTCGCCTGTTACATCAATCCGAAAACAGATACATATACACACAACAATATAAGATCAGTTGAGTTAAAAATCAAACAGTACTGATGTAATGTTTTCAATCACTTACAAGACTTTCATAGTGAAAGTGTTCATCCACCAGATGTATGTGTTGAAGATCAAATAGTCCACATCTTTCCAGTTCTTGCCATGTTTGTTGATTGATTCAGGCATGATTATACGATCCAAGATGCTGTGCCGTGTGGGGTCGTCGGAATTCGATTGAACCAGAAAAGGAGCCCAATAGAACTCCACTGTCGCATTGTAGTCCTGAAATTACAAATGTTAGACTATCATAATTTCTCCCATGGGATTTTTTCAAAGTGGGAACTTTTACCTCGATTCTGAACACAGATAGAGACCCTGTTCTGTTCAAGCTCTTCCTTCCCGGAGGGACAGCAGATTGAACCAGACAAATCATGGATTCCCATTGATTTCTGTTTAGTGAATCTCCAACAAACATAAGCCTTTTGTTCCTCAGCTTCTCAAGCAATAATCTTGGTTTGTACCTTGTGACAGAAGAAAAAAGATGTCAGAATCATCAGCATCTTCAAAAGTTAACAACGTACATAAAATTCTTACTTGGGAAGGTTACAATCTCTAGGTTGCCATCTCCAATTCTGATACAAAGAATCCTTTCTTCCATTCCTCATGCAAGTAACTTGTGCCGTAAGAAACTCACATTCCTCTTCTTTGTATAAAGGATGCGTTACGTTGTCGAAAACCCATTGTCCGGTGAAGAGATCACAGTCTTCCGGAGGCAATTCGACATCGTCGTCGACTGCTGCAGGTGTCTCAATCTTTTCTTCTTCTTCTTCTTCTTCTTCTTCTTCTTCTTTTTTCTCTTCTATCTTTTCTTCACCATCTTTCACAACTATGGTTTCCCTGTCATGATCCGTTTCCTTTGTTATTTCTTCAGTTGAAGCTTGAAAGTTCAACGGCGTCACCTCATTTTCTTTCTCGTTCTTGACATATTCTTGAACTGGATTGCCTTGCTGGGATTGCTGCTCTTGGATTTCGCTAGCTTTGGGGCTCGAAAACGGGAACTCCGCTATGGACTTCACGTCCTCATTGTACATAAAAATCCCAAACAAAAACACAGAGAAAACTATAACAAATATGGAAAAATTGTTGTTTTTGCGTTGCTTCATCGCTGCTGTACTCACTTAAGATCAGAGCTTTACGACGACCTGGGCCGCGAGACGAATATATAAGAGGGAAAATAACTGAAGTTTCTTCAATTCATCAGGGTTGGTGAGAAGGGTTTTCCTTCAAATGAAAACTGGTTAGAATTTTCTGGTGGAGGGAGAGTTTCTTTCTCAAGTTTCATTTTTGACCTTCATGGTCAAATTATAATTTAGTACCTTCATTATTATCACATTTGAGATTTAGTTCATATACTTTAATTTCATGCAACTTAACCCCTATATTTTTATAGTTTCATTAACGATGTAATGTTTTTCCCTTAAAAATGCTCAACTCACCACGTAGATATGGATTTTTTTTCGTGTGGTAGAATGGGGATCCTTTAATGTATAGATGAGATCCTTGTCATAGGTACCAATCCTCTATTTTGAACATGATAGAGGGATGAACAGCATAATTTGACGTTCATTTCTCTACAACTTTCTACTCTATCTATCAAAAGAAATCTCTGTCCAGAAAGGAAACTTAAGAGTGATTTCAAAGCTTGTGTAGGTCGGTCTTAATCTAAACTAAGATTAGGAGTTTGAAGTGTTAGGTGTGGTGTTCTAAACCATTTGGTAGACCCCATTGTCCATTAGAATCTGATATGGAAGCTTTATCAGACATTGAAACTTGTTGGCCATCCTTTTCAATTTCAGGTTCTCCCCCTGTGATTTGGAACTCAAATATCAAAACCCTAAGCAACCAACCTGGAGAGATGATGTATTGTAATCTGATGGCTTGAGTGTGTTTCTCATGTGGGGTCAGATGAAATGAAGGGTCCTGATGCATTTCAGAAACTGTTTTCTCCTTGATGAGATTAGATTACGTAGTAAATGCGGTTGCAGAAGAATTTGCAAAAACAATGCGTTCAATCATTTTCATGCAGAAAGCTGAACAGCAGGTCAATGACATCAGAGACAATACAGGAATTTTATTTCTAGTCCTTAGAATATTAGATGTTGGCAGTTTAACCACCGGTATCTGATTTATTGGCTGGCTAATCTATATCGAATTCTGCATATGTTTAATATGAAGGTAATTTTTCCAACCTAATACTTTTCTTCATTCATAATACCATAATTTAAACTCTGACATTACTTAAAGAACTTAACGTCTGTTCTCGCTAGACAATTATTCAACGTTAAGCCAAACATTAGGAAGGTAAATTATTAGTGAAAAACATGAAAAAATGAAAGCACGCTCCTTGTTTTTCTTCTCATTCAGAGGGTGATTTTGGCAAAATGCTCACCAAATCATCCTTTCGAATGTCAATGTTTTAAGTTGGTGCAATGTTAGTAAACTTCTTTAATTATTAGTTATTAACTTAGCAATACATCTAATAGAAAGAATAAATATGTATCGTACATTAGGCATTTTTAAAATAAAAATATCACATTAAACTATTTAATATAATTTATGTTTGGGTTTGAGTACTTCTCTCACTTAGGTCTTTTCGAAGGGTAGGTCATCGCTTTTATTCCAAGCCAAGGCAGCTATACATTACCTTACAAACCAAGATTTTTACATACATCCCAGGAGTCAAATTGTTTTGTCCGTAAAATATGTATACAGTGTCAAAGGATTAAAAATATGTATAAACATATATTACATTATAATTACCTTAAAATTATTAAAAAATTATAATTGTCAAAATATATTTTTATAATCATTATAATGTCAAGTCTATATAAAAATAAATCACAAAGATAATCACAAATTGTTTCAAAGCAAATTAAACAAATGTATGTGCAAAGACATTTATTTGGAACAAGGGTATCCATCGGTCCTTATTTCAGAATAAACTCAAGGATAATTATCTAAATTATTACATTATATGTTCTGAATATACTCTCAACTATTTAACAATTCATGCTCAATCACCCTGCTACTGCTGCTGGTGTTCGAACTTGTGAACTCTAAGAACAACAATCATTCTCTTAACCACTGAGGTAAGTTGGTTCGTGCTACTATCGGTAATCTTAATTACTATAGTTGGACAATGCTACGAAACCAAATAAAATAATACAGTTTTGAAACTTACATTATCCCATTTCCCAAAACAAACACACCCCGAGGCTTTCGTTCTCTTGTTTCATACTTGGTTCAAAATATTTTTTTTCATTTAAGTTTAGATAAATTTTTAACAAGGCTCATATCTCAGGTTTCGAGTGAATCATGGCCCTTATAAATAAAAGTATAATTGCTGAGAAAAACAAAATCAAACCCAACATAAAATTTATATAAATAAACAATAGTTAAACATGATCATAACAACAACAAAAACATAGCATATGACATGAATGCAGAGATTACCAAAGTTATTAAAAAAACATTAAACACGATATCTATCAAGTGGATCTTTAAAGAAATATGATTCATGATAAACTCTCCATGCATAGTCTTCAAAGGAAAATGAATTAAACAATCTCTTTTCCTGCTCTTCCTTATTTCCACAAACTTGGCTTTCATCTTCGTCGCCAATTCCTATATCCCCTTCATCAATGACATCGGGAAGCAGAGGCGTCACTCTACTGTCAATTGGAAGCGTCACTAATAGCGACATTGATATGCAACGAGAGTTGTTTCCGTCGCCTAAACTTGCCACCGGTCTTCCTCTCACTTTATTTAGTTTCCCATTGCTCCAAACCTGTCAGTACATTTTCTTTTCATCATTTAAATTTGTTTCTAAGTATGTTCAACATGTTTTGGATATGTGTGAAATGAGCGACTGCACAAGGTTTCAAAAAATATGACTTCAAATGAATTAAATTAAAATGTCTTGTTTTAATAAACTGGATAGGATCCCATAAACTTTTAAATCCCGCATGTGTATACTAGTCAAAATTAACCAAACACAGCATTATTTAAGAGGGAAACTTAGAGATGCAGAATTTAAAAAAAAATCATTAGTCTTAATGTTATTATAAGTAACAAAAATTAAATAGTGGTTGTAGTTTAGTGTTAAGAATTTCACATTGAGGCTGTGGAGATTGGCTCAAATCTTAGCAACCACAACAAAACTTATACAAGGAACAATTTTTTTTGTTTTGGTATCTTTTTCTGTCTCAAGAATTAAAAAATTAAATGACATGTTCCAACCTTAAATTCTAAATCATAAACCTAAACTTTAAAAAATACATCATACCTTAAATATGATTTTTTAGTGTGAGAACATAAATAGGGATACAAAAAGGGGCAGAAAATTTCTATTCGATTATAAGGTAGTAAATATTCGTACTTTTTCTTAATATTTTGATAACACACTTGGAAATATTACTTTTTTTTTTTTACAAATACTACTACTACTTCTATCTAGAGGGGGAGGGAAATGCTCAAGGGGAAGGAGTACTTATGTTGGGTCTTGAACTCGGAATCTAAAAGAATGGAAAGGAAACATGTGAGCAGCTATGTCCAACCAGTCATCAATGCTTGTTTAAAGACCGTAACAAAGATTGAAGATGGAAGATTGTTGCTTAATGTCTAAAATATATTATGAGTTGATTGAAGATTGTTGCTTAATGTCTAAAATTATAATATAAATGTTAGGCAGGCATTAATTCAAAATAAATGAAGCTTACTTGAGCAATGTCACCGAGAGTGACCATGATCGAATCCACTTGGGGTGTAGCCGAAACCGAAACCGAATCCTTCAACAAGGAATATTGTTGGGACCTGATTTGGTATTGCAACCCAATTACATACGGGTAAAACCCGCCCGATGGTTTATCACGGTCCCCGTTTAAACCCTCTGATATCCACATCAGAGAGCAGAACCGGGTCGGATCCTCTCCTATTGGGTTCTCAAACCCCACTGCATTTGCCAACGTATCAATGATCTTCAACCCCAGTTTCTCTAAAGCCCGTGTGAACTCTCGTAGAGAACTCAATGACAGATCGGTTGACTCGGTTGAACACGCAGCATCCAAGCAAAACGACTCACCCTTTCCATCCCCATCTTCTTCCTCGTCATCAACGTCGAAGCCTAGAGGCCAGTTTTTAGGAAAGCAGGATTCTTTTTGGTCTCGAGCGAGTTCAAAGAGTGAGAGAGCCTCAGTCTCAGCTGAGTTAGCGAGTTGGGAAGGTATGTCATGGTTTGTGAGTTGGAAGAACCCGAGTTCGGAAGCGGAAGAGAGGAGGAGATGGTTAAGGTTAGGATCAGATAAAGAGAGGGTAGGAGGATAGATGGTGGCGGATGTGGAGGAGCGGCGTTTAGGGAGGGAGAGAGTAGGAGGGAGGCGGTGGAGAAGCTTGGAAAGTGCATCCACAGCGGCACCTGTTGTGGCGTTGTGATGGCTGGGCTGAGCGGAAGGGGTTGGCGGCGGCGCTGCGGTGGCGCCGTACAAGTTTGGCAAGTATTGCTGTTGCTTGTGAGTTGAAAATGCCATGGATATGGAAAGAAATATTGGAGTCTTAGCTGTATAATGTATATGATAAAAAAAATATTTATAAATTTGTTGAATATATAGATTATAGAGAAGGTGGTGTTCCACACGTGTGTGAATTATTTTTCTCACGTGTGGACTAAATAAGTTTTTAAAGTCTGAGAATTTAAATATATGACAATATGAGTTATATTTTGATATATAATATGTGTAAAAAGATTTATAAATATTTAAATTATACAATATAAATTTTTAACTTTTTAAATCTTAACTTTTAAATATTGTAATTTTTTTAATATGTTGATGTTATTATGTTAAATTCTTTAACTCTTTAATAAAGCACACACACAGTGCATACATAATGCTCAAACCCGAGTCACCTGGATAAAATACATTATCCTTTACTACTGGAACCACGCTACGTTAAACCTGTCGATCAAAACTCATAATTTCTAAACTTTAAATCTTAAATTTTTATAAACTAATGTATATTGTAGTGTATACAAACTTATTTATTAAAAAATTTCAATAATAATATCAACTTTTTAATCCATTCCTCTCAAATATCAACCCTTAAATTTTTAATAAATAAATAAACTGCTTGACAGATATAATAAAATTCCTTTTCATGTCCTTAGAAAATAGAAAGGACAGATGTTGCACATGGCTGAGCCTGCAATCAATTATATATAATGTTAGTATTACTAGACATCTGAAAAGTATATATTAAAAATAATTAATTTTAAAAAGAAAATACCCACTAATTAAAGTTTTTAATTGTAAATGTTTTTTGTACATCACTTTTTCATTCCTTTTCGTGCAATAATAAAAAAATGACAATGATGGGAAGAGGATAAATGGTGGGGAAGAGTGAAGACAGTGGACAAACAACATGTATGATTTTTGTGTTATGAATCCAAGAAATTATTCCTAGCTTTTTGCAGGGAGTGGCAGCCTGCTGCCTTGTTCTCAGGGAAATTGTGCCATCAATGGTATTAGTGTTTATATTTTATTAATTTTGATTAACTGGTGTTTATAAAGATTAGTTAATTTTTATTTTTTTGTTTATTAATGCATTTGTCAACAATAACTCATTTGCTAAAAGTGATGCTATAAGCATAGAAAGTATAAAACTTTTTCAACCCAATAATAGTCCACTGAAAAAATTGATGATGTTCATCTTAAGAGACTCGATTTCAATTATTTCGTCTATATAATATATACTCATTGTCAAATGATTAAGAATATATATGAACAAATAACATTTTTTGTAAGTTATATTTACCTTTAGACTATATAATATGTACTCGATTTCAATTATTTTTTGTAAGTTTTTAAAAAGGCGTGAATTTATTTATTTGTCTATTTATATCTTTTAGATTGGAGTTGTGAGGAAGTGACTGACATGGGAAGTTCTAGGGAACGGCCGCTTAAAAAGCGGCTAAAAGAAGGTGTGTACATAAATTTTTACAAAAAATTGTAAAGATTTGTGTACATATACCGAAAATTTTACAAAAGTGGTAAGGATTTGTGTGCATACACAAATTCTTACCACTTTTGTGTACATACATAAATCCTTACAAAATTGGTAAGTATTTGTGTACATTATACATAAATTCTTACATTATACGATTTTTGTAAAAAATTGTATACATTATACCAAAATTCTTACAGAAGTAGTAAGAATTTGTGCACATACACAATTTCTTACGATTTTTGTAAGGAGTTGTGTACAGCCGTTTTTTAGTCGCTTTTTAAGTGACCGTTTTTTAGAATTTTTCGACTGACATGGGAAGTGATTTTCTTAATATGATGTTTGTTTGCCGGGAAAGAAAAATAAATCATAGAATATTTTCTTCGTACATTTGATTGAACAAAAATTAAAACGTTAGAGATTTACCCATTTTGTTTTTTCTTTTACATTTCCTTTTCATGCCAAAAGAACAACATTTTATGCTTCGATAAAAATTATACTATGGGCTATGCTTGATTGAACTTTTGGTTATGTTGGCATGATTCTTACATAATAATAATAATAATAATAATAATAATAATAATAATAATTATTATTATTATTATTATTATTATTATTATTATTATTATTATTATTATTATTATTATTATTATTATTATTATTGATTGGAGTAGTTGTGGACATAATTTAAATATTGAAAAATGCAAGTGTTTTGTCTTGGACGCTCTCTATAAATTAGTCTTAAACTCAATATTAATAGTTAATTTTTAAAAGATAATGAAACCATATGATTTATATTTTTTTGAACAATCATATGATTTGTATTTATTTATGAACCAATACACTAAAATGTATGTTAATTACTATAAATTTTCATTGATAGATGAAATATTTTTAAATTTTTGTTTAGTTTTAATCTCATAACATATAATTTTATTTAAAATCTATCACGATCGAGATCGTGGAAATATTTTAATTTTATTTGAATCATACGATATATTGTTAGATGCATATTTATATTTTTATATGTTTATCCAAATCAAAATTGATGTATATTTAAGGTTTATTCTTAAAATAAAACTATATAATATAAAAAAATAAGCAACGGAGAGAGCACATATACATGTTTCTAGAATAAAATAAATAAATATTCATGGTGGATATTATTCAAATTGTTATTGTGCGTTCATAGTTTTTGTTTATTGGTAGCATAAATAAATGTGTTTTTTTTTTGTTATATGCAGGTCTGTCTTACAATTTATGTTCGAAGTACGAGACTGCCTCTCCCAACAATGTTATTTTTAAAGTCTGAACTCACGTCTTATCCTTAAAAGTACAATATGTCTTACCAATATACCCAACATTTGTAGGTAATAAATTGATGGTTTTTGACGTCAACAAATAATTTAAAAAAGATACAAATACACTAAAATGTGTGAATGCGTTTATATAAATCTACATAAATTTTCGTCAAAATCAAATAAAATACAATTTGTGATCAACTTGATTCATGAAAATATAAACCAATTACTCTATATTCTGCACATAAATAATTATTATGTACATATATTAATGTAATGTGACATACGTTCTTTTAAAATATTTATATACATGTATGTATACGATAAAATTCAAACAAAGACAGATTGTGAGATTATGCCATCTTTGAAAATTATTATACATCGATTCATTATAGAAACGATATGATTTATTAATTTTCTTAATTAAATATAAAAATACACGAAAAATAATAAAAATATGGACACATGGATTAGTAAAATGATTTCCAAGATTACGTAAATGAATTTACGATAACAATAATATATTCGGTGACCTTACGTGAGGAACAAGTCAATTTGGATTTTCTTTTCTTAATTAGTTCACGCACATTTAAAATGTCGATATAATATAAATGATAGGGACATAGTTTTATTTCATATATACATATAAGTAAATTCGTTGACACTAATAATGAAGACGCATGTTATTCGATTTTTATTCATATTAATATTTATACTCAACGTATAATTGGATATAGATATAAAGATATAATCCTCTAATTTATAAATTAGTAAAAAGTTAACTTTAAGCAAATGTAAAAATATAGTAATTACATAAAAGGATTACAAATTCTATTACTATTTTTGTTATAAATTGTGATTTTTACGTAATTAAGACAAATATTATAAAATTTGAGATTGATCAAATTAAATATATAAATATTTTTTAAAGTATCAATTTGAATTAGAGTCAAATTCAACATAATTTATATTGTCTTATCTTAGAATGTTTATGAATATATATACATACATACATATATACACACATAACATTTATGTTTATTGATTTCTTATTTATTGTTTCCTGCGTTAAGTTTTTTTTAAGGTTTATTTTTTTTATTGTTATTTTCTTTTATTTAGTTCTTTTGATATTGTTTATTTGTTACATCAATTATTTTTAAGGTTTATTTGTTATACAAAATTTAATTTCGTATATTATTATTTTAAAAAAATAGTAATGGTTGAAATAATGTCACATATTTGGTAAGAGTACAAATGGCGGACACTTCATACTTTTTTCGTAACAAATTTAATTTATATTTTTAACTAATATTTATAAAAATATTATATGAATGAGTCATGGTGAAGATAAAGAGGGATAGCTGGGTCTTAAGACCCGCATGGGTGATGGGGCGGGATAGTTTTAGTCTTGCGGGTTGCGGGACAATGATAGTTTTAAAATTTATATTTTCAGCGGGTTGTAAGGCAAAAATAACGTTAAAAATTCTTAAGGGAATAAGTGCGAGAAAAGCACCCTTCGCACCCTCTCGCTCAATTAACATTCTTATACAAAATAAAACAACATAGTCAATTTTTTTCTACGTCTTTCATTATAAAGGGTTATCTCTTTTGTTTCGAAACCTTTTCACTATCCATGGTCCCAAGCAATACAAGACTCCAACAGGCTTTTCCCGCAATTCCCTTGCTGTCCTAATATTCGAATCTGGCTCCAACAAGAAAAGTGGGGCAATTTTGTGGGAATTAGGTTTTTATTTGGGTGGGTCCAATAGAAACACTTTGGTCATCTGGACAAATTTGACCTAAATTTTAAAAAATATGTCAAGGGAGTGTTTCGTTAGAAGAACATAATGTTATATTTGATCTTATTATTTTGGCTAAAAAAATATATTTGTCTTTCAGCTCGACTCAAAAAATTAATTTAATTTATTGTAGAAAAACGCATTCAATTAGGTTCTCAATTTGTATATTACATCAAATTGACATTTTGACCAACGTTGATCGTTACAATATAAGCATGGCAGTTAACGGTGCTGACATGACAGTCAATGATAATAACATGATAGAGGGGATACATTAATTATTTTAACCGAATTCGAAGGCATAACTAATTTTAATTGAAAGTGCGATAACTTATTAATCTTTAAGATAAAAAATAAAAATTTTAAAAATATTTAAATATTCATAAAATACTAAAAAACACTATAATGAATTAAAAATAGTAAAAAAACATAGAATTCAACATATCAAAAAGTTATAAATATAAAAAAAAAACTAAAAATGTTTATAAGTTATCGGAAAAGCTTTCGACTGTTTCTAGTTATGCTAAACATACTAATAGTCTTTGAACATATTTTCAATAAAATCATCCTTGTATTAGAGTAGTAATAAAACCAAAACTCTCCTTTATTTTTCTACATCAAATATTAATGAGCGTCAATTTGATGTAAAAAGCGAGAGAAAAAAATGAGTTTTATTGTTACTCTTACACAAGGTTGATTCCATTAAAAATTTGTTTAATGAAAGATAACACTCAATCTGACGAAGTCGAAGACTTTTTTCGTTGAAAGTGTTCAATTTTTTAATACTTTATAATTTTCCATATTAATTTTTATTTTCAATAAATTTTTTAAATTTTTTATTTATTTTTATTAACTTTATGAATTATATAAAAAATTAAAAAATATTTTAATTTTTTTTGAAATTTCTCACTTTGCTTATTTTAAAATTATCAGGGATTTAAAGGATATTTACACCACTTTGTTAATCAATTTTACATATATTTTACTTGTAAAAGTGCAACTTTAAAAATTAAATTTTATTCAAAAACTAAATAAATCAATTAAATTAACTTAAAATTTAAACAAATTATTTATCAAATTTTAATATTTTTATAATTTCCTAAATTCTTATTTTTAAACTTAAATATTAAATAAGTTATTGAGCTTTCAATTAAAATCAATTATGCCTTTGAACTCGGCAAAATAAATCAATTATTCCCTCGAATTCGATTAAAAAATCAATTCAACCCATTTGCCACGTCATCATCTCACGTGTACTACCACGCCAGTATCATGGAATGACATGTCAGCATCGTTAATTGCCAGGTCAACATTGTAACGGTCAACGCCAGTTAAAATGTTAATTTGATGCAATTTGTGAACTGAAAGGCCTAATTGGGTCCGTTTTTCGACAATAAATTGAATCAATTTTTTAGGTTGAACTCTGGGTCAAAAATATCCCTTTAACCTATTATTTTCGTCGAGGACCGTCATGTTTTTTTATTTGTTGTTTCTATATGATTTGTACAATCTTTTATCGTAGCAGACTTTGTTTTTTTTTTTTAATAACAAAAATAATCCGAAAATAAGTAAAATCAAATTCAAATATCCAATTAAATAAATCAAATGCTAAATTGAATATCGAAACTAAATTCAGCAACCCATCTATATATTTATCTTTAAAAAAATAAAAATTTAATTACTACCTTATAATTACATTAGTATACTCGGTTTATTTTTTATGAGGCTTTTAGGTGGCTAACATCTTTGATAGAGTGGGTCCAATAGGAAATCTTTGGTCAATCGGGAACAATTAGGGGTGTAAATGAATCGAGCTTGAACGAACAAGTCTATGTTCGTGTTCGTTTGTTTAACTTTAAAGGTGTTCATGTTCAGTTCGTGTTCGTTTAAATTTTTAATATTGTGTCCGTGTTCGTTTATTTATTTTTGAAGGTGTTCGTGTTCGTTTGTTTAGTGTTCGCGAACGTGTTCGTTTAAGTGTTCGCGAACGTGTTCATTTAAGTGTTCGCGAACGAGTTCATTTAAGTGCTCGCGAACGTGTTCGTTTAAGTGTTCACGAACATGCTCATTTATTCGTTCGCGAACATGTTTGTTTATATTTTAAGAAATGTTAACTAAATTAACAATAAATAAATAAATAAAAAGCAACAAATTAAAACTTACATTTAAACATGAACGTAATATAATACCCTTAGCAACAACAAAAAGTAGTATTTAGATACATCCACAAACATTTTCATTCTATAAACGAGCTTATAAACAAAACGAGCCTATAATCAAGCTTATAAGTGAGACTATAAACGAGCTTATAGACGAGCTTGTTCGTGAACATAAACGAGCCGAACACAACTTTGTTCGTGTTCGTTCGTTTATTAAACGAACATAAAAAATTTGTTCATACTCGTTTATTTAGCTTAATAAACGAACATAAACGAACTTTATACGAATGGTTCACGAACGGTTCGTCGAACACTCTGTTCATTTATCCAGTATGCCTATTTCACACCCTTTAATTCATTAAAGATAAGAAATTAGATTGAAGTAAAGTGGAACCCAATATATCTATATAATCTTACTATATATAAAAACATATAAGAATACAGATTTTGATCGGAGAAAGTACTTAACAACACTTCCCTTGTCGATGGGAAAAGAAAATATTTTTTAAAAAAATATGAAACAATTCAAGAAATTTCATTATTGCCTGGTCCCACATTTCTCCTAGTTCTAACATGAGCAGAGCAACTTAATTCTTCCTGCCCAAGCATGTTTATTTTCTACCACCGATTATAGCTACCAAATACTAACAATGAATTCAAAGAATATGAAAGATATAAGTTAGAATATGGATACGAGCAGAGGCCAGACGGGTCCTATTTATGCCATCTGCTCCTGTTCTATGTACATTTGCTCCATCCATAGTGGAAGTGTTTCTTGAACGCCTTTACCGAGACCGTAACGCTGTTGCTGCTGCAACTGCTCTCCTGTAGGACCAACATCTTTCACGAGGGAATGAACCCAGGACACATCCGGTTCGTTGCCATCGGATGCCATCATGTTTGTTGCAGCGGGATTGTTGTTTCGGAATCCGAAAGAAGCGGACTTTCTAAGCTTGTTCAGCTCATCTCCTTGTATGCCCCAATCCAGTTTCCCATTAGGGGAGTTCCAATCAGAAATATTTGAAGACATCATGGTTGTGGAGGTAGCAGTAAGTCCAGCACGACCCGTCATTGCCCCACGGTCTATAAAACTCTGGCTCCGTTTCGCAAATCCCGAAGACCTGGAATTCATTACTGCTGCAGCCACTGCAGCTGATGAGTCGAAACCAAATGCTGAGGGCTGCCTCACCGGAGAGGATGAAAGGTTCGTTGGGTAGCTTGCTCGGAGCTGGTTCATGTTTTGGCGAATTTGAAGCCCGGTTGGAGATTGCAACTGGGTTGGTGTTGCAGATTTTACTGAAAGTCCCTTCAAGGGAGACAGCAGAGATGGATCGAGGGATCCAAAAGCATCATCGAGATTAGTAGGCTTCAAATCCTCAAGCCTACTGTATTCGTTTCTCCAGTTAGATGCGGAGGAGAGACTAGATATCTCATCCATCATCTGTTGCTGCTGCAATTGGCTAGCATGGTTCTCGAGGGCAAGTAACCGCATTTCCAAATCAAAATCTGTGGCATTAAAAGCAGTCTTTAAGCGGCTACCCGGTAGCTGTAAGGCAGGTGGGGTGAGGTTAACTTTGTTGTGCCACAAGCTTCCAATATTAGGAGAGAAAGAAGCAGCTAAAGGAGACATGGGTGGTGTTGAAGCAGTAGGCAGTGGCAAGGATGATGAACCAAGTGCTAGAGGGCTCAAATTTGCTATGTCCACAGCATTGACAGCAGCAGACCTCGGCGAAGGCATGGCTGAACCGGTTGAAGCATTCACGGGACGCAATTCTTCAACTTTGTGGGCAAAGAAGCAGATTTTTCGATTGCAGCCAATCTCATCTTTGCAAAGCCTTGTTCGATATTGAGCAGGATGCAGCCAAGATTCAAAAATACCATGAGCATATTCACAAGCATCAACTTTAGGGCATGCCCCCTTGCGGAACTCGGGGCAGGGCACACAACTATAAGGGTACTTCCTTGGGTCCCTCCTCCTAGCATTCTCACCAGGATGAACAAAGGGGCACTCGGTCCAGTCATGGGAGTATGCCCTCGAGCAAGGTTTCACCTTAAAGGTATACATCCTGAAATCATCAGTTCCATAGATACCATTGTTGATATCAGGCAGTGATACATCAACAGGATATTCTTTCTTCTCAGACCCTTCTTTCACCAACCGATGCACCG
Source organism: Hibiscus tridactylites (assembly GCA_958450335.1). Classification (NCBI taxonomy): domain Eukaryota; kingdom Viridiplantae; phylum Streptophyta; class Magnoliopsida; order Malvales; family Malvaceae; genus Hibiscus; species Hibiscus tridactylites. The sequence continues at coordinate 65,790,151 of OY288290.1, read as the reverse complement.
CCATCTTTTCAGGTTCGTCTTTCTGGTTAAGGATATGACCGCTAACACCAATTACATTTTCACCTTTTAGCAACAACTCAATCACCTTTCTCCTGGAATTACTCAAAGACTTTAAAGCAGGCACAACCAGATCAATAGGCTTGTTCCCATTAGCATCAACACGATTAACATCAGCAGATGCATCAAGCAACAGCTTGACAATCTCAACCGAAGAATTCGAACCACCAGCAACAGCACAATGAAGGGCAGTAACTCCATCAGTACCACAAGCCCCATTCACATCAATCTTGCCACTTCCAATGATGTATTTCAAAACATCAATGCTGCCGAACATGGCAGCGATTATCAAGGGTGTCCTCTCTTCAAATCCCATCTTTCTCGACCAGATTCTTCTACCATACCAGAAACTTGCCTCACCAAGATCCAAACCTTTCTCTTCTACTTCGGATTTAAAGGCTACCAGATCATCAGAGGCAACCAATTCGAGCAAAACGGAGCAATTACATAGAGCAACAGTTTTTTGCTCCTGTAGCCCACCTTCCATTGTGAAATTTGAGGAAACAGGTTCACTTTTTGAACCACGGCACATCCCCAACAAGACCTGCATAGTTATTTACAGCAGCAGGAATTCAGTGTCTCACTCCATAGCAAAAATCAAATAAGAAGAAAACATTCAATAGTTGTGCCAGACAAAGTAAAAAAGAAAACTTTATGGTTTCTACATACAATTCAAAGGAAACAAATTTTTTATTCTAGGACCCGAAAGCAAAACAACCCAGAGTCTGAAACTCTCTAATCAAAAGCTACTAATCATGGAACCATAAGTAAAATCGAAAAAAAAAACAATTTACCACATATACTCCAATTTCAAACAGTACAAAAATTCAAGCATAGCTCAGAAACTCTAAGCAAAAAAGAAAAAGAAAGACCCAAAGTTCACAACTTTTTTATCAAAAAATAAACCCCAACAGACTAAAACTCAAGAATTCATAAAAAATCAGAGCAAACATACATAAAATTACTTTCACTAGACAGATAGAAAGAGAATCAAAGCCAAAGTTGAAGTCTTTTTACCTGAAAGCAGTGTGAGATGAAGGGAAGAAAGAGGGGAATAAGGTTATATGAGTCGAGGGAAAGAAGAAGGTGTGAGGGAGAAAGAAAGGGCAAAGTAGAGAGGGTTTTTAAAGAGTGGGTGAGTGTTGATTTTGGGGGGAAGAAGAAGAAGAAGAGAGGAAAGCGTGAGTTATCTTCCTTGGGTTTCTGTTATGGTCAAACTTCAAAGGAAAGGGGCCAGGGGTCCTCTTCTTGCTTGCTTTTTTGGTTATTTAGAATTGAGAATGGAGAGATTCCAAGTTGTAAGCCACCCTTTTACGCGTTTATCTTCCCTTTAGGTGGGTGACATACAGACAGGATATGTCCCCGCACTGACTCAGATTTCCACTCCCACTGTTTCAAGGGTAGTTCTGCGGTACGGCAGCCTAATATAAGACTAATATACGGCGTTACCAGAAAAATCATTAAAAAATATCGGAAATATCGTAAGATATACCGGAAATATGATAAGATATATCGGAAACATGGATTTCGAAAGTATGGATACTTTCGAAATCAACATATCCAAAAGTATGAATACTTTCGAAAGTATGGATACTTTCGAAATCAACATATCCAAAAGTATCGATACTTTTAAAATCCATGTTTCCGGTATTTCTTATCATGTTTCCGGTATATCTTATGATATTTCCAGTATTTCTTAATGATGTTTCCGGTAACACCGTATATTAACCGCATATTAGGCTGCCGCATGGTAGAAAAATCCTGTTCTCTCGCCTAAAATAAGTGGTCAAATCCAGTTATCGGTCCATGTGGTACGAATAAATTTTGGATTTAGTCCTTTTATTCTAATTTAGTCAAATTTTAGTGATGTATTTTTTGGGTAATATAATATGTTTATACAATTTTAGAAAAAATGATTAAATTATAAAGTTTAAAATATCAAATTGGATAACTAAATTTAAAAGTATAAACAAACAAATTAAAATGATTATGACAATCTGATTTTTGTTATAAATATTTATCTATGTGGATGTCTATCATGATTAGAACTTTATCAAAGGAGTTTGATTTATTTATTATTAGGAATATTATCTCTATGAATTATAGTTTAATGTATTATGTACTTCTTATGCCTATAAATAGATGATTCATTGAAACCATTGTAGACAATTTTATTTTTGAGAATAATGCAAATCTCCCTCTTTCTTTCATCTCTTTGTTCTTTTTTTTTTTTTTGTTCTTCTCTATTTTATTCACAACACGTTATCAGCACGAAGCTCTAACCAATTGTCTTGGTTCTTGTTGGTAATTCATAATACAAGATTTATTTATCGTAGCTCATATCACACACCCAAGTCGATAGTCCATGCATAATTATTCAGTATGTATCCACGGTATGTTCATCCTTATCATAAATCCTTTGTGGTTGGGTTTTTTTTGGCGCCATTGATGTTAACTAAATAATAAAACTATGAAAGTCAATGTATGAGAAGCTAATATTAGAGGTATTTACGGTCTTGAATTTTTTTTAAAAATAATAATTAAAAGGAAATTAAATAAATAAAAAAGTGATGTGCGCACAAAAGGTGATATGTCATTATGGTATGTTTACTAATTAGTTTATAAATTGGTTAATGCATTCTAATATATTTTAATTATTATTGAAGTCGTATTTAAAAAAAAGTGACATGGCATGTTAAGTCATCATCTATTTCAATGTTTTAGTCCATAATTAAAGATTAATATTTATTTATGTTATTCTATTTTTGATAGTTGATGCTTTTAACCTTTCTTTTGAGTTTTACATGGTATCTTTGAATGGCTTGGAAAGAGACAATACATAAAGGGGTTATGAGAAGTTATCTCGGTCATATGCTATGTCTCCATTGTCTACGAGAGAAAAAATCAATATCGATAAATTTTGGTTTTATTTTTATTCTTTATATTATTATTTTAAAGTGCGATAAATCATGATGAATTTCAATCTATAAAAAGATTGCTATAAAGTCTATATTTGCTCTAAAGCAATATTTCTTCTTCGTTGAAAAACTCGACCATAGACTTCTCCCAATTTCAAGTTACGAAAATTCGTATTGATCCAAAAGTTTTATGGGAGGCATTCCCTGAAGTGAATGCAAAACATGATGTTTATTCTATGTGATTATCAATGATGGGGCATTCCCTTAAGTGAATGCAAAGCATGATGTTTATTCCATGCGATTATCAATGATGGGGCATTCCCTGAAGTGAATGCAAGCATGATGTTTATTCCATGCGATTATTGGAACTGTTTCATTCCCTGAAGTGAATGCAAACATGGTAAATCATTATTCAATTAGAGACATAATTTTGATATAATCCAAGTATATTGGCTGGACATCTCGTTCTGCGAGGCTATTGGTCTCAAAAGAGGTTTTTAAATGACCTTGTGGACAGGTTTAACAATGTTGCGTACGAGGATTAGATTTTTGTTCTATGCAATAAGGATATGTGAAAAAGGTTTTAAAGGCCCACTGGCTCTACTCCATTCCCTAAAGTGAATGTGAGATTATATTATGGAAGGAATAAAAACCACATTAGAAGATGTGGTCGTGGTCGAGACTATGAATATAGACATGAAAAATATGGCCATTTTAAAAATAATTCTACCCACCGGTAGTGAGAATATAAGGATGACAAGAGTGATAAAGATCATTCTATTGAAGTAAAACTCTTTTTATTATTAATGCGATGTTATAAACCATTTGTCTCGTACGTGTTGTACATTGAAAAATCAAGAATCATTTAATGATAAAGGAAAAAAAATAAAAGCAAATTTTATTTGCGAAACATGACGAAGATGATATTGGTCCAACTTTATTTGGACATTGTTGGTCCAACTCTTTTGGACGTTGTTGATTTTCTTATAACCCTCGAAAGGAATAAATCATCTTCTAATTATTATCATAACTTTGAAGAGAATTATTTATTTATTTTTATTTATTTTACTTTACGTTTATTTATTTTACACACATTAATTATTTACATTTTATATTTGTATTTATATATTATGATATTTATTTATTTTGTTTAACACGATTACTTGTCAAATATAATTTATGGTGACGATTTATGCTCAACATAAGCATAAGATATATTTTCCCATTTAAATGCAAGGGAATAATGTGAGTATTATATCTCAAAGTACTGAAAATATTGATGCTCTAAAAGAGCAATAAATTCTTGAGAGAAAGCACATTATGAAAAATGCAGAATTGCGAATATTGTAATAATTATCGCTAATGGTAATAATATCGTCACCACTATAAGTGAAAATTTTAAGAGAGCAATATGAGTTCGAAAAATATCCCTTTGGGAATTATATATAACATATGTTATCAATTGGCATTTGAAATAAGCCAATATGAATATAAGTTCTGGTAGCCAAAAAGTCAGTTGAAAGCTCTAGAAGAGCTATGTATTGCTACCCAAAGATAATTTCAATTGAAAGCTCCGAAAGAGCTAAATATATTCCTATTTAAAAGAACAATTTTGATGATCGTACTAGACATGTACGAGTGAGATTGAATTACATGTTATGGTAAACAAGAAATTTACAAATTCATAGATATATACACACACATACACTACAAAAAAAGGACATATACCGACGCACAAAAATTCGTCAGTAAAGCATCAAAAATCCGTCGGTATAGGGTCTAAGACCTTTTACCGACGGACAAAAGGGAAATTTTGACAGACAACCTACCGTCGGTAATACGCTTGTTGGTATACATTTATACCGACGGACAAAACCGTTGGTATAGATGTACTGACCTTATACCGACGGACAAAACCGTCGGTATAGGTATGGGCTACCCCGACAAATTAAGGGATATATTCCGACGGAAAATTGTCCGTCGGTATATATTACGGCTTTTACCGACGGTTTGTCCGTCGGTATAGCCTTTATCTTTACCGACGGTGTGTCCGTCAGTATAGCCTTTATCTGTACGGACGGTTTGTCCGTCGGTATAGCCTTTATCTTTTACCGACGGTGTGTCCGTCAGTATAGCCTTTATCTGTACGGACGGTTTGTCCGTCAGTATAACCTTTATCTGTACCGATGGTTTGTCCGTCAGTATAGCCTTTATCCGTCGGTATAGCTTTTACTGACAGTTTTTTTGCGTCGGTATATGTATCATGTAAGATCTATATATAATATTTATACCGACAGTGTTGTCCGTCGGTATAGGTGTAATTGGTATGTATTTGTTTATTAAATATTAATAAATTATTAATAATTCTATTATTTTTATTTAATATTTTTTATTTTAAATATTAAAATTACTAAAACTATTATAACAAATAATATTTCATTTATTAAAGGGAAAATATTCGATTTAAAGATAAAATATTCGATTTAATGTTCAAATAAAAAAGTATGTCATACATAATAAATAAAACATGTACCTACAAGTCTAGTACAACCGAAAGAAATATGCAAGCAAATATTTTTTTCTTAATAACTTACATAATAAAAGCTAGAAATAATTGATGATCCTCCTCTATTGTGTGCTTGGATCATTTGCATTTGTATTCTGTTGATTTGTTGAAGGCAAGGATTGACTGGTACTATTGATTGCTGCTGAAGCACTACCAGCATCAGGAGTTGCCTATTAAAAACAATTAAAATAATGAATTTAAATAAAAAAATGAATGGAGTAATAAGAAACAAAAATATTTTGAATACCTCTGTATCAACTATACGAAGCAAAGCATCCATATCAGGCACATGTAGATCTGGACGTTGTTGTTGAAAGTAGGGTAGAAAGCAAGTTTCAAAAAGTTTTTCTAATTTCGCAACCTTAGATTTCAACCCTTCCACTTCTTCAGTATTTTGGACTGATTGTGAAGGTCCAGATTCCTGAGAAGAACGAGTGTGAACCGCCCCTACACAACGAATACGTCCTCTTCTTTCTGGTCCCTTAACTTGAGCAAACACATCATTTGACCATGAAGTTTGTGATAAATTCTCAGAAGACGAACTTTCATTTCTCTTCTCTTGAATACGTTCCTAAAAATATAAGCAAGTTAAACATATAATATAATAATTATATTATATTTATACCTAACACATATACAATACTTAATAATAATAAATTACCACAACAACCGCAGCCGTGGAATTCACGATGCTTCCATCTTTGCGTGTACGGGATCGAACATAGACATCAGCTCGTGTTGGTGGAATTCCATTAGATTCTGCAGTCTGACATTAAGAAAACAATAGATATTAGAAACAATTGTTATTTTTCAAATCAATGGTAATAATAAAGAAAATTATACGCACCAAGTCTTCAACAATCCGAGGGAAAGATCTTGTTCATGTGCAATGTGGTTCACTTAGCTTTGACCTATTTGATCTATTTGTGGCACTTTGTTCCTATTTGAATTATAAGTAATAAATTGTTAATAAAAGTTTAAACATTAAAGTTATAGAAATTATAAAACCGTAGTATCTTACCATTGCTTTTGAGGACAACCAATATTCAACAAGTGTCTTCAATTGGTCCAAATTCACTCGTGGATCCTTGCAATTTTCAACGATCTGCTCTACAGCTTGGTTCTCATCAAATATTTGAGATTTCAATTCATTTTTTCACCGCCTCCATTTGGTATTCATATCTGAGAGAACCCATTTCTTAACATGTTTTAATGTAGCTTCATCAACACCTTCCTCAGAATCAAATAGTTGGAATTGAAACTTTAACTGCATTAACAAAATAATTAGGTATCACAATCCAAGAACAATTATTATTTAGCACCAAAAGAATAGAAGCATATTGTTTCTATAAAAGCAATGTTTGTTTTCTCAAAGTCAAAGGACAATCCAAAACAAATCATGTAATTCTAAGAGAAACTTAAAGAATACAAGCATATTGTTTCTGTATAAGTACAACATTGTTTCTAAGAATTAACTTCATTTTAAAATAATAAGTATTGAATTAGTGCACATACCTCGATCGTGGACCACATTTCTTCCTTCTTATTGTTCGGCATCTCATGCCAATTCAAATAATTAATTGGTGCAAATTCAGCCTTTCTCACCATCGTTCCTATGAAGCGACATAAGCAAGTTGATTCTTCACCCACAGGTTGATATAAATTGTTAATTTTGACATTAACGCGTTGTCCCTCTGGCAGCTCCCAAATATCCGGCATAAGTGTTGCTCCTCGTACTTTCTTACGATTAATGTTCTCTACATGAATATGATTTAAGTGCAAATGAAACTCAAACCAAAAATTGTATTTGAACCGTTAATTCGAGGTGAACATATCATACCTGATGAAGATTGTGATTGTTCTTCACGAGATTGTTCTCCACCTACTCCTTGAACTTCTTCAGATTGTTGTGATTGTTGTTCTTGAGATTGTTCCTGATGCTGAGCAGATGTTGCTCGTTGTTCTTCACTTTGAGCACGAGATTCAGAGTTTCTAGATGAAGAAACAATGCTGAGACGTTTTCGTTTCGTCATATTGTTCAAAGTCCTGCAAAAGATCAATAAAAGATAACATCCAATCCAATCCAATCCATAAAAAGATCAATTACTAAATCTAGTATTAAATAACACAAAAGTATCAATTTTAAATTCAAATTTCTTACTGAAACTAAATTTATAAAAAAAATAACAATAAAGTAACATATTCAATTACTAAGAAGTTCTCATATTGTAGTTGCAGAAAAAGATCAATAAAAGATAACATCCAATCTATTAGCCCATGATTACAATAGAACATGTACAAAAGATGATATATAGTTCTAAAATATGTCTTCTCCATTTTCTTCATTAATTGGATATTCCTTTATATTTTCATTTTCCATATCTGGAGTGACATCAAAGCCATTAGCACCATCATCATTTTTGATCCAACTTGAAACACTAGTGTCGGTAGAATCATTTAAAATCGATTGTTCAAGTTCCCCATCTTTGTTAAAGGATGTCGCATCACCCATATCGAACACATCTCTAAGCTTAGCATGTTTGACGATTTGCCAACCGTGTTGTCTTTCATCCTTAACAAAATAAACTTTCTTAACTTGTGATGCTAACACAAATGGATCATCAATTAAATTGTCCCCTTTGTGTGCCAAATGCGAGAAATTCACAAGCGTGAAACCAAATTTATCTTTCTTGCAACCTCTATTGATATCAACCCAATCACATTTAAACAATACAACTTTATATCGACCTGAATAATTCAATTCAACGATATCTTTCAAAGCCCCATAATAGTTAACTTCTCCTTCGACTGGTTGTTTGTCTCTTGCAGTTGCATAACTCCATGTCTTACTTGTGACAACAACTCCACTATTTTGAGTTTTCAAGTTTTTATCTCTTCTTGTTGTATGAAACCTAAAGCCATTTATCATGTAGCCACTGTATCTCTTAACAACTTCGGTTGGACCTCGAGCAAGCCACTTAACTACGTCGACAACACTTGAATGTACTTGTTGATCCAAAAGTGCAACCTATGTAATAGTTGAAGTGTCAATACTAATTGTTTAAATAATATCATATAAGTTTCACATCTTAATTTTTCTATACTTACATGATCACGAAACCATGTATGAAAAGTTTCACTTTGCAACTTCTGCATCTCAAATGGTGAAAATCGTTTCTTTCTGTTACGTCTCTTAATCTCTTGTTCTTGTTTCCTAAATGAAAAAACAGAACGATTATAATCTGCGTGGAGTCAAATTTATAAACAATTGAAGGAAACTTACTTTATATATGGAGATACTTCATCTGAATTGAATAGCACATAGCGATGTGCTTGCGCTAATCCTTGTTCATCAAGCACAAGTCTTGAAACCCTTTTACGCTTCTTGACATGAAAAGCGGGTTGTTTCTTCCTTCCTAATGGTCTTCCAGTTGTAGAAAAGATTGTAATTTCAGAATCAAGACTCGAATTTTCACCATCATTATTATGACCAAGTCGATTGAATATAGTCTCAACCCCCTCCAAATATCGAGAGCAAAAGGTCAAACACTCATGTGATAAGTAACCTTCTGCAATAGATCCTTCTGGATGAGCTCTATTGCGTACAAAAGACTTTAGTACCGACAAATACCTATTTCATTGGAAGAAAAAAATTATATATTAGTAAACATCTTATTAAATATTTTTATATTTTCACTCCTAACAATATATTTAGCAATTGTACCTTTCAACCGGATACATCCACCGATAAGTAACTGGACCGGAAATTTTAGCTTCATTCGGTAGATGAATTAGCAAGTGCATCATAATTGTAAAAAAGGATGGAGGAAAAATCTTTTCAAGATCACATAAAATTGATGCAGCCTTTAACTCAAGTCCATCAAGTTCACTTTCTTCAAGGACCTTAGAGCAAATATCTCTAAAAAAATTGCACACTTCAATAAGAACCATGCAAACTTTTTCAGGCAAATTTCCCCGAATGGCTATAGGAAGAAACTCTTGCATTAGGAGATGACAATCATAACTTTTGAGCCCAAGTAGTTTCCGTTGTTTAAGGTGCACACAACGTGAGACATTGGAAGAATATTCATCAGGAGTTTTCATTTCCTTGAGAACTTTTAAGAAAGAATTTTTCTCACTCATCGTCATTTGATAAGAAGCTTGAGGCAAGTACAAAGTGCTACGACCAAGTCAAGTTTGTGGATGAAGAATACTCCTTATACCCATTTCGACAAGGTCTAGCCGTGATTTATAGGTGTCCTTATTTTTCCCCTCTTGTCCAATCAATGTTCCAAGAATATTATCACAAATGTTCTTCTCGATATGCATCACATCAAGATTGTGACGCAATAATTGATGCTCCCAATATGGTAAAGAAAAGAAAATGGATTTTTTCTTCCAAGGGCTATTTTCGGTTCCATTTAAAGCTTCCAATTGCCTCAATACATCGCTACCTGATGGTGGTGAAGGAGCACTTCTATGTTCTTCAGTGCCATCAAAAGAATGCTTGTCAGTTCGAAACTTGTGATTAGGATCTAACCACCTACGATGACACATATAGCAAAACTTTCGACTATGCTTCAACCACTTAGAAGCGGTATTATACCCACAACAAGGACAAGCACACTCTCCTCTGGTACTCTATCCAGATAAGTTTGCATATGCTGGGAAGTCATTTATAGTCCAAATCAATGCTGCACGAAGTTGAAATCTTTGACTCGTTGCAACATCAAAAGTTTCAACACCAACTTCCCATAGCTCATGTAATTCTGCAACTAAAGGTTGCAAGTATACATCTATATTATTTCCTGGACCTTTTGGACCAGAAATGAGCAAGGAGAGTATAAAATTGGACTGCTTCATACATACACGGTGGCAAATTATAAGGTATCACGATAACAGGCCAAGTACTGTGCGTCACACTCAGAGTTCTAAATGGATTAAAACCATCAGAAGCCAATCCTAAGCGGATGTTACGAGGATCTGAAGAAAATTCAGGATACCGAGAATTAAATGATTTCCAAGCCAAGGAATCTGCCGGATGCCTCATACGCCCATCGTTCTTACGACTGTCTTCATGCCAAGTCATCAAAGGAGCAACATTTGAAGACATAAATAGTCTTTGCAATCTTGGAATGAGGGGAAACCAACGTAAAATCTTTGCGGCTTGTTTCTTTTTTTTTTGAAGAAGTGTCAACATCCTCATCTTCAACACTATTTGATGTTCCTTTCCATCGGGAGGCTCCACACTTCAAACAAATATCTCTTTTTTCATTTTCCTTCCAAAACAACATGCAGTCATTTGGGCAAGCATGAATCTTTTCATATCCTAAACCCAATTCACGAATTATCTTTTTCATTTCATGATAAGACCTTGACAAAGTATTATCATCTGGCAATGCAAGTTTTAACACCTCCAATAAGGAATTGAAAGACTTATTTGTCCACCCATTAAAACATTTAATGTGGAACAAATAAATGATAAAGGACAACTTTGAAAAGTTCTTGCAATTTGGATAAAGTGGCACCTCTGCATCTTTGAGTAAATCAAAAAATTTGTCTCCTTGAAGTCTATGATTATGATCCCCTAGCCTTGTACTTCCATCTACCGAATGATAGCTACGATCATCATTATTCATAACTCGCTATGTCATCATATCATGCAAGAGGTTATGAATGTTGGGATCAAAATCTTGTTCTTCTATATTAGTTGAAATTGGTAGCGTAGATCCGTCACATCTCTCCCCATGAAAAATCCATCGAACATAACCCTTAAGAAAGTTATCACATATTAAGTGATCAAATGCATCTCTTCTACATACTCTATAAGTGTTTACACAATTCACACAAGGACACCAAATTTTTCCATCTTCGGTTCTCTCAAAGGCAAAGTTTAAAAAACTAGTAACCCCTCTAATGTATTCTTCACTTGCCCTTGATGTGAGATTAATCTATGTCTTATCCATCAACGATACCTGTATTACCAATGAACTACTGACATTTTAAATTTGATTTATTTTTGCAGTGATTTCAAACTATCTATTGTTCATCATGTGCAGTTCTTAATCTTACAATTAATTATTTAAGGTTATATAGTATTTAGACATTTTAAATTTGATTTTAGATTCACATAAACATAACATAGCTTAATCTAGTATATTAAAGTAAACGACAAAATAGGTCAAAACTCTAATAGCATCTTCATCCAACTCTAATAGCTTAAACTTAGATTAACATATGTTAATAATTTAATATAAAATAAATAAATAAAATGATTAACTTACTCACCTTATCGTCCCGTATCAGAAGAAGATGTGTCAAAACTCTAATAGCTTCTTACAAGCCTTTGCCTTATGTCTTTGATACCTAACAACAAAATTTCTAGTGTCAAACTTTTACTACTCTTTCAGTACTGCTAAAACATATCCAACCAGACCAAAACTGGATAAGGTTGTTAAGAAAAAAAACAATCCAAGAAAAAAGGTTAGCAGTTGAGGAATTGCAGTAGACAACAATTAAAACAAGACCAAGAAAAAGGGTAAACAAAAACAACAAAGCATTGGCATTACCTTTGTAATAATTTCATTTCCAATATATATATCATTTACTTGCCTTCTACTTAATATTTTGGAATAACATCTATTAAAATACTTTTTGTGTTACTTTTTTAGAATAACAACTATTAAAATACTTTTTGTGTAATTTTTTCAGATTTTTAATTAAAAATAATAAAAATTTAGTACGATAATAATTATTATTTAGCTTTTAATTAAATTCTATTCATAAAAAATCTATTAACTAAATTAAAGGTCTAATTAACAAAATCCTAGTGGTTGTCGTCATCTCTGTCGTTCTTTGACATCTATGCAACTGGAATAATTATTATAGTTTTATAGTTGACGCATGTAATTGTTTTACGCACTGAAAAGGAGCAAAAAGATTAAGCACATTTTTTTTACATCAAACTAAATTATACCATAAAATCAATCATTACATACATTTTTTAAAGATCAAATAAGTCAACAACCAACTCAACTAAAACTGACATAACAAAATAACTAATCTGTTACATAAGGAGAAATCAAAAAATGAATAGCTGCACTAGAGAGACGAGATAAAGAGACTTTTGAATCTTAACCGGAGATAACAAGGGGGAACATCATGCAGATAAGACACATTCTACTGATATTTCCAAAATTTCTTCAGACTTTGAAACAGTTCTTATACAGAAGAAAGGTGATCGACATGATTATAAGTTCTGTTTTACTATAAATATTATATTAGGAATTTTCCTGCATCCATTTTCTTCAGTTTGCACTTGTAAGTCATTGTATTGTGGATGGTTTCCATTTTAATTTGTTATGATGGTGCGAAAGAAGCAATAAAACATAAACACAGTCCCAAAAGAGAGAAAACTGGTGTTAGTGAAAGTGGATCAAGCTCAACACGGATAGAGGAAACAAATAATGTAATTTTGGGAGGAAAATTTTCAGAACAAGAAGAAAAAAAGGATGGAGCATCAAGGTAGAATATTGCCTATGCATATTTTGGATGTGCATTTATTACAACAATAAACAGGATCCCCAGCTTTTGTTTCTTCTTCGCAGACATCACAATCCTCAAGAAAAACATGTGATATTTAAGTTAATTGTCAACAATAAGATGGTGAAATTGAGGTGAAAAGGAAGAGCTTTACCATAATCAAAGGGAGATCAAATCATACAATTGAAGAAAGATCCTCGTAACTTCATTTTTTTCTTGACAAGTCACTCTCAATTCTCAAACTAACATAATCATTTTCATCTTTGAATTTTCAAACTAACATATAATTGAACAAATCATAATCATTATTAATTGACTGTCAAATGGAGAAAATTTTACCTCCAACTTCTCACTTTCAGCCTTAAGTCTGTCAATTGACTGTCTCAGTTCCTTTACTCTAGTATTAGCATTGGAAATCAAAGACTGCACAAATAAATAGTAGGATTATAATAGCTTCCACGTATTGCCATTCATTATTAATTGTTAAGATGATTATGTAGTTAAAATCTTGTAACAAACTCATTCCAATTTGTATTGATTTTTATAATAATAAAACCTTGACAAATTCTAAATTGAAGAGTAATAAGGCAAAATAATCAATTCAAAGAGTAACTGGCCAATGTTAATCAATCTAGAGCTCAGTGCATTTCTCTGGTTCCTCTGTTTTTAAGTCTTTTTTTAATCGATTTGGTGGTTGGCAATTGGCATGGGTGAGAAACCACAGATTGCAAATGTCACTTATATTTATTATCCCGTACCCAAAACAATACATCAAAAGTCAATTGTGCAAATCTGTATCAAGAGCAACGATTTTAATATCTAATCCATTCATTTAACAATGAAACTAAATACATCAATAACAAATGAAACATATTCCCCTACCTACTAGCTGCCATATCTTAAAGGTGGCTGCATGAATCAAAATAAAATAAAATAGCAAATTATCGCATGGAAATTTCAGATTTTTTTCTTCATCAGCGCAAGAAATTATTACAAGACAGACATGGTGACAACCTTTGCAGCTGTCTAGTCACTACTAAAATTATACCAGACTTGGTCATGGTCCATTAATCTATAACATTATATGCTTACTTCAATCAAGATAACTTATGTAGACAAGCATGCATTAAGCTTTACATTAAGATTTAAGAAGCAAAACTCTATTAAAATGAAGGGAATGAATAGCCCATAGGCTACTGATAACCTGACTGAGATCATACATTAAAAGTTGACATCCGGTTGATACTTGGACTCCATTCATCTAAGAGGATCTACGATACATGGACTCCGGAACAAGTGCCAATATGGATATGTCTTATGAGGGTATGTCCACCATGAATCAAACAGACTAAGCCCCGAGTAAGTTCTATTTCATGTTCTTTTGCATGTGAAAATCGAAAGCATTATATACAGTCTATAGAAGGGAAAAGTCAATATGCAGCAATAACAACAGCAGAGCAAATGCAGTCAGGATTTTCAAAAGAAATATCACTTCTGATATCCGTGTTACACCATTACTGAGTCGTAGTACAAAAACAATCTGCTTGGTTTGAAAACCCTTGGGAAGATGCAGCAAATTGCAAATTGCGTGCAAATCTCTACAAGAATCACAAACTCAAAAGCTTTTCCATGTATGCAAATCCCATAACTAAAATTCCTAGGCTCAAAATTCAACCAAATTCAAAGTCTTGTAACGTTATAGACACAACAAAAATCTTTCTCAGCATATATAGAAATATACATACATTATACATAAATAAGAACTACATAAAACACACAGAAAAAGAGAGTAAAAGAGTCCAGAAGAACAAAATCTAAGTAGAAAACAAAGAAAGGGAAAGAAAGAGAAGTGATATACCTTTGGGATTTTGCTGAAAGGGAAGAGAGCAATGTTCTATCTTACTGAGCTTGAATTCTGTCCCTCCGTTTCACAAAAAAAACGCTCCCTTTTTTTCAGTTTCGGACCTTTTTGTTTTTTATAATAAACCCAAAAAAGTAAACATCAGCTTCGACAACACTATTTACATATCTTCTGAAACCGCCATCTAAAAGAAGAGAAAGAAGAAGAAGGAATGACCCTTTTCAAGTTCAGTAACTCACCAATCACCACCGTTAGCTCCAGAATATCGCCGGCGAGCAAAGGTTTAATTTGGGAGAAGAAGGTAAACGATCTATAGCCGACGGAGATGATTGGGAGGCGACGGCTGGAAATATCGATGATTTGGGTAAAGGTTTGATTTGGGTAAATTAAACGGTGAGTTTTATTAAATTAATAAAAAAATAAAATAAAACCCCAAAAAAAATTAACTTGCCTATACCGACGGCGGGAAGTACCGTCGGTATATATTTAACCTATACCGCCAAACAAGTTTACCTATATCGACGGACAGGTTAACCTATACCGACAGTCCCAATAAACCGTCGGTATAAACTACACCTATACCAACAAACACAAAAACTCGTCGAATTATGGTTCACCTATACCGACGGTCCAAATAAATCGTCGGTATATATTACATCTATACCGACGCATTTTTAGTTACCGTCGGTATATACGACATCTATACTTACAAATCATGTATCCGTCGGTATAAAATAGGACTTTTACCGACAGTGTTAATTTCCGTCGGTATATAGTATCTATAGTGACGCATTATGTCCGTCGGTATACCCTGACGTCGGTATATGTACATTTTTTTGTAGTGATATATAGTTGCCATGATCGGTTAGACCATCCTAATCAATAATGGTGCAGAAATTATTGAGATTTACATGCACATGTATTAAAAGAACTCGTACTTCTTGTGGTGCTTATTCTCAAAGGAATGGATTAAATTCCACTTATTAAAGAACGTGGAGTTCTTGTGTTGCTTAAAGGAATTGATTAAATTCCACTTACTAAAAGAACCTGAAGTTCTTGTGTTGTTTGTTCTCAAAGAATATAGATGACCTCACTTACCAAAAGAATTAGAACTTAAAGTTCTTGTACTGAAGTTGAGACTGTATGTCTTGCATTTCTGAACAAAATATGGGCCCATATATCCACAAATGTGGAAAGTTTTACATGATTTTAGTAGATGCATCTACATTGTTTTATCGACTTACAACCAGAAGTTTGTGAGATTGATTCCAAAAAGATTCAGATTATGCAGTTAGACTATTCGTCTTGAAAAGATAGTTGGTTTATATTTTAGGCTATATCGATTGTTACAAGCCTATTGATTATGAAAAGTACGGTTTAGCAAATTTTTAATTGGATGCCTCCTATGTAATAGCTAAACTGTGAGAACAAAACATTTATTATTTATATGGTATTTCCATAGAGCAACACTTATACGCATCAAGTCAACGAGTTATAATAAACTCCCCATTATGATTTGGCTTTTGGTCAGAAGTCATATTTTCTATTTTTGAATCTTTGAATATACGATATATAGTTGAATTGCTCCACCATAACGCACAAAATGGGCAAGTAAAAACGGTTGGGAATATATATTGAGTACGAGTCTCCTTTTATGTTTAAATTCTTAAACATTAATTGGAGAATCATTTATGACATGGTTTTTCTCAACATCATGGGGAGATAATAATCAGCTGGATAGAGGAAAATGAATTATCATTATCTAGATCCTCGTATATGAACTAGAAATTCATAAGATAATTCATGTTATTACATGTCAACTGCCAGACATATTTACTGACCTAATGAGAGTAATTAAGTCTCATATACCAGCTGAAATGCTCTAAGTTTAAATTACATGTCAGAGCAAGTGGATGTAAATTATGCTTGAAGCATGATAGTTGAAATGGTTCCAATGATCAAAATTCTCGTAAATAAAAGTATTATGAGATGGTCATATATTGGAGGTGGGTGCTCCTAAAGAGACCCAAGACATAACTAATAATAGAACTCTTGAAGAGTTTCAGGTACCTGAAATAAATATTGAAATCTTGAAGATATCTCGATGAGTTATGTCACTACGAGAATGGAACCAGAAAATTGAAAAGTTGTCGACAACGATTTTACAAGTAATTTTATATAAAACACTTCTATAGAAGTAAAGAAAGAAATCGAGGATCTTATATAGAAATCTATCAAGAAGTATAGATATTGAATTAACCAATATAGAAAGACGTTTTGAACTTCTAAAAGAGAAGTATTTTGACCAACAGTCCAAACACCTAAAGGTGTAATGCAAGTGAGGCAGAAATAAGTAGTCGTAAATACGACTTAAACTATGATTTATGAAAAGTTTTAATTACTTCATGGTGGATGCAATTACTTTGGCAGTTATGAAAAATTTTACATGCGTCTAATTATTTGTGGATTCATATTTATCCTTGAAAGATTTAAAATGCTAGAATCATTTAGAAATTTCCGAGGAATTTATTTAGACATGTCTCATGAATATTTTGGCGCATTTGGTATAATCGCCTTAGTGAATACTAATTGAAAAAATACTATAAGAATGATCAGATTTCCTTATGTATTTTATAAAGGAGTTTGGATCAAGATCCATTATGATAATTTTAGAACTCCTAAAGAGCTTCAAATTGGAAACTCATAAAGTACTTTCAATACAAGTACTTGAATCTTGTCATCAAGTTTATCTCGACCTGAAGATCGAGCATTTTTATATATTTCTTTGTCTATGAATAGACATAAGCTGAAAGAATCTTAAAGAAGATTCAATATGAATAGAGCATATATATTGAGTATCCCAATAGTTGTAAGATTGTTGGATGTGAATAAAGATAATTATATCTTTTCTTGGTTTTGAAACACCATATATTAGTTGGTCAAGCAATATCCATGGATATACAAAGATCATTACATTTAGATCTTCAAACATTCGTTGATGCCCCCTCAAATGTCGTAGAAATAATTGTTATGCACGAGGCAAGCCAAAAAAATGTGTTTGGCTAAGACCATTGACCCAACATATCTAAAAGATATGTGGATTTACTTTTACAAGATATGTTAAAAGCTACATTGTATGAAAATGATACAAGATGTATATCTCAGTTTGAAAGTGGATACATCATGGAACATATTACTCCAAAGTTTCATCCCTCACGATCTTTAGAAAAGTAATATTCAAGATTGAATTATGAAGATTCAACGATCTTCTAAGATGTTTTCATGATTGGGAGTAAATACGCGTTGCACTCTTTTTCCTTTAACCGAGGTTTTGTCCCAATGGGTTTTCCTGGTAAGGTTTTTAATGAGGCAACATGTTATGCGTATCAAAGATGTGTGTACTCTTTTTCCTTCACTAAAGAAATTTTTCTCACTGGGTTTTTATCTTAGTAAGATTTTAACGAGGCACATTATCTTCATAGACATCCAAGGAGGGTGTTATGAATATTTATCTATGTGGATGTCTATCATGATTAGAACTTTATCAAAGGAGTTTGATTTATTTATTATTAGGAATATTATCTCTATAAATTATAGTTTAATGTATTATGTACTTCTTATGCCTATAAATAGATGATTCATTGAAGGCATTGTAGACAATTCTATTTTTGAAAATAATGCCAATCTACCTCTTTCTCTCATCTCTTTGTTCTTCTTGTTCTTGTTCTTCTTTATTTTATTCACAACAATTTTTCATTTTATTGATCCTACTCTATTTAATTTTTTTCATTGAAAAAATGATTTAGCACAATAACTATACTGATAATATTAAGCAAAAGTAAAATAATACAATGTGAAAATAAAATATTTTATTATAATTGTAATACTCTAATAATAAAATTATATATATTATTTATCTAGAATAATTAAATGGAGATCTCCTAATTGACCTAGCAGCTATGAATGCTTATTTCATTAACAGTAGTATACAAAATCAAAACTAGTTTAAATTTATTTATTTAGTTTAACCACTGATATCCGCCTCATTAGCCGATTAATTCGAATCGGGTATCATAGAAGCTCAATACGAGACGACTCTCTCTCAACCCAGTTTTCTATATGAGAACTGTATATAGGACTCCAAAGTACAAGGCTTAAAACTTTTTAATTTTGCTATAATGTGCGCCCACAGAAAAAGAAAATCAATTAATTCATCATTGTTCTTATGTTCTCAACATCATGAATGATTAACAGGGAACAATATGTTTAGCATGGTGGAAATCCTAATGTACTGGTATCTACATGACCACTCCACCAACATACAGATGATCCTTCACAGCTGACATGCAAAAGAATACAACAATAAGAATAATAATAGAAATGCAGAGGGAATTTTTGCTCCAACAAAGCTTGTGTAGCCTGGTATCGGAGAGCGCGGACAACAATAACCTCGATCTTTATAATCATCCTTGCTTTACAGAAGCTTCATCTAACTTGGTTTACTACCCCTAAATGCTGAAAGGGAGAAGAATGACCTTGTCCCTGAAAAAAAGAGGCAAATGGATTGGAATTCGAAACCACAAAACAGACCATCACAGTGAAAGAATGAAATATTATTCCAAGAAGTAGAAAAGAAAGGAGAAAGGAACTAAGGAAACTGCAAGAGAGTAAAGAATGTGGAAATTGACCTTTAGTAGCTGAGGCTGTGACGGAGACGCTGCCATGCTGCAATTTGTGGGCATCAAACGTTCTGATACCTGATTGAGCTGCATACACAAAATCCACAGTACTTCCATAATGAGATTCTATAACAGTTTGACAGAAAATAAGCATTTATGATTAAGAGAAAATATACCAGATCGAAGCTCATGAGAACTCAAATTATGGTCAAAGCCATCAGACCCATGGTTCTTTATGTTAAGGGCAGCCTTTCGCAATAGGTTATCAGAATTTCTCATATTAATAACTTTTGATTCTTCTGTGTCATCCTCTCCTTCAGAAAAGACTGATGGGCTAGACCAGCCAGTTATATTTGCATCCCCCTTACTCTTCCGAGCAAATTTTAACAGCTTTTTTAATCCCTTGGGTGCATCTTTTTGGTAAACCATTGCAGGCAGACTTTCAGCATTTCCCCATTCAGCAATATAGCCTCCGCTGCTTTCTTCTCGCAGCATCTGTGACAGAGAGTGTCGCACTCGTGGACTTGTTGATACTACAGGTGCTATGCCAGCTGAAGATGTAATTTCAGCCGTTTTCTCATCACATATGTTAGGCAAGTTCTGGTGCTCTTCTATTTCCACCCAAGCAGTTGGTGAGATGGTTGATTCTTCCTCACATTGGGAAGACTCGGCAATAATTTTTAAGCCAGCATCAAGACCAGGAGCAAGTTCATTAACACTCTCAACCACGTCACCTTTCTGATGGCCATTCAACTGTGTGTCTGACTGAGTAGCATCATCACAATGATCCAATGAAGAAACATCCTGATCCTGATGCTCACTCACCAAGACAGAAGCATTAGCACGAACATCACTCTCTTGAGGATCAATAAAATTTTCAGTGTTCTTCAAGGAGTCCTCCAACTGAGAAGGATTTTTAGTCTTGTTAACACGACCACTAGACGTAAATCCCGAGCCTTTACGGGGAGATGGCTTTGATTCCAATGGAACTACACTACTTTTCTTCGTAACTTTGTTATACAAACTACGCTTTGCCGGATACAAACTGGAAGAGACCCCAGGTGCCGCTGCGATTTTTGTTTTTGTTGTTTTGCTGCTTTTCATCAAATTCCGTTGCTGCTTCTCATTCACACCCACTAAACCTCGTTTCTCAGTCTGGGTTGCCTTCGGATTTCTTCGTTGTGGCTGGGAATTTTCCACTTTAGGACTCGGTTGAGCAACTGCTTGTGCTGATTGAGGTTTCCGACGTGTTGATGTAGTGCCAGAAGAAGAAATTGCACCAGGAGTTTTAGCCGGTGATGCCCCTGCTGTTCTCGGTGATGGTGTTGAAGGCCATGACTTACGAGTAGCGGGCAAGGGGGATGTTCTAGTCGAAACCTTCTTTTCAGCTGAAAGTTTCTTGGTTTCCTTCCTTGTATTAGCAGGCTGTGAAGGATTCTTCAGTAACTTTTGGGAATTCTTGGCAGTTATTTGGGACTTTGTTGGAGGGTCATTTTTACGAATACTATTCACATTAGTGGAAGCCATTCTAGCTTTCCTCTCATCAAGGTTTTTTAGCATTGCTTTCAATTTTGCTTCTTTTTCTGCATGCTTTCCAACATTCTCTCCTCTAAGTTTTTGATCCCTCTTCTCCTTGTAATGGTGATAAAATCCACCTCTCTGCTCTGGAGGCAGAGTTTGTCCGACTTCAGTTTGAGGCTTCATACGGCTAACGAGCTGATTTTCCATCATGTTTTTGCACATTTGATTCAACTCCATTTCCTTCTGTTGACTCCATTCAACCGTGCTTTTTGACGTCTCATTAGCTTCCTCTTCATGTATTATATCTGTGACCTCTTGAATATCTATAGGACTACAAGAGCTCTCTTCTGGCCTTTCTAACCTCACATCAACAGCTTCCTTGATGTTTTCCGCTCCAGTCCTAGTATCAGATTCCAAATTAACTTCTGTTGATCTCTCCATAATATCATTATCAATGACATTATTAGAAGGCTCTGAAACAGGAGGATCTTCAGAACCATTCTGTGATTGGGATTGGACAGCTGATTCACCCATACTTGCACTCCATCTTCTCAATGCAGACTTACTTGGACCAAGAGAGACATTTGCTAATGAGTTCCTTTTTGGAACATCAGCAATTTGATCCCTTTGTTTACTTTCAAAAAGACTTATTGCATCTTGAACACTCATACGCTGAACATTATTCTCAGGTTTCTTAATGTGTCCGGATCCTTCCTCTTCACTATTGTCTGAAGCTACATCTCTTTGAAATGATATCTTTTCTCTAGCAGGAAAGTAACCAAGGCTCTTTACAGTCAGAGCAGGGGCTCTACGCGAGCCAGTCCTCCCAATTTGAACCCTTCTCATTGGAGATGCTGACCGTCTAGGAGATGCAGATCTTATAAGAGCTCGACTTCTTTCTGCAGCTATTGGAATTTCATCACTAGAGTCAGAAGATTCCTCACTTTCTGTTGAGCTCTGACGTTCAACCTGAGCAGCTTTTGCTGGTGAAACACCATATTTAACTGGTGTTTCTGAACTTACTGGCTTTGGAATTTTATTATTTCCATCAGTCTTCTCTATGCTGCCATTAACTGAAGCATGAGTGCATGAAGAGCTTTCATCATTAAAAGGGTTAGCAATTTCGCACTTCTCTCTCAGCTCTAGGAACATGCACAAAAATTTCCTGCAGTAAATATTAACAGGATCATTGGTTTCTTATAATCCATTGCAAATACAATTTCTTTGGGCAAATCAAATTCAAAGGATTCATGCACTTTTCTTTTGGAACTTGGAAGGCAACTTACTTTACATCACTAGCCCCAAAATTTTCCGAAAACTTTGCTAGATGAGTGATTTCTTCATAGGAGCAGGCTTCTCCAACCGCCTGGTTAAAAGCTACAACTAACTTACTTCTTAATGATGTAAGTCTTGAGTCCATAGCGCGTAAGAGCTCATTCCTAGCAAAGATTTCCAAAGGTTGGTTGAATTTACATGAGAACGAGAAGTCTAAAACACATTAACTAACTAAATATTAGACACATATATTAATGGAGTGAACAACTGAACATACTTTGATGTTTCAGATGATGAATTCTGGACTTCAAACTGCTGAGATTTACCATTTTCGCTACTTCGATTATGATCTTGGTGACCCTGAGAAGATGAAAGTTTAGCAAGTGAGATCTCCAACATAAATAACAAATCCAAACACTTTAGGACACAGGACACATACCTGAGCATATAGAGAAAGATGGAATCTTTTAGCTTCCTCCAATTGAGACATTTCAGCTTCAATAACTTTAGCAGTATCCAATAAATCAGTAGAACCCACAATATCTAAGAACCTGAGGAACTAAAAGCGGGTGAACGCAAGCAAAGTAGGAAGGAACCCCATTCCTTTTCCAACAACATACAGAGTAAACTAAGAAAACGTGGGCAGAATTCAAAAAAAAATATATGAAAAGAACCTGGAGAAAGTAGATAGAGTAAACCATGCGGGAGACTTGATATTGCTGGGGGGTTGGAGTTTGTAATTAACGGCATTTGAATTTGAATTTGAATTTGAATTGGAAATGGATCCGTGGGTGACCAAGTTGTTCAACTCGGGCAAATGAGGCAAGAGTTTTTGAAGAACCCCAACACTCAGTTTCTCCACATTGTTACCGCGACATGTATAGGCCTCATACCTTGAAAAAAAAATAGATAAAATAATTGAAAATTTGCAGAAAAAACGCAGAAATTTCAAACGATTCGAAAATTAAAGAGAAATGAGAAAGAACCTGTTTTGAGAGGGCCGAATCTGAATGGTTGCGTAATCTAAAACCGCATCTCCTCCGTCCATCTTTTCTGTTCTGGGTTCTTCTTTTTGTTGTTTATCTAACGATTCAAAATTTCAAAAATTTTCAAAAAAAAAAGTATGGATTCAGACTCAGCTTAAGGTTAAATCCAGGACGATTGAGAGCTGGGCGGATCTGAAGAGATGCGAAAATCAAAGGAATGTGCAATCACACTTTACCTTTTTCAACAATTGTGCAGTGGAAATTGAAAATTCTATAAAAACAAAAATTCAGCATTTAATTTGTGAGAGTGGGAGAGAGACGGAGAGTATAGAGCAGAGAGAGTAGTGTTATAGTTGTAATAATGATAATAAATAATGCACATTACCGGTATTTTATTTGTAAAGTGGAATTTTCTGTAAGTTTGAAGTTACTTTGTAAAGTGGAATGTTTTTGGTAAATAATTTATGTAGTCATTCAATTATTATCGTGTTTTTTTTTTGTTATTGAGATATCGGAATACGGTTAAAATTTATATATTTGATCATTTTGGTATTAATTTAAAAATATTTTAATAAATTTAACTTTTGATATTTAATTTTTTTTATCAATTTGATCTTCAATTTAAATTTAAATTTCTAATAAAATAGTGATGCTAAGTAAAATTTAGGTATAGAATGAGAGTTAAATTGATAGGATTTTTAAATTTAAAATGAGGATCGAATTAATAGAATTTAAATGTTGAGTGCTAAATTTTTTAAGTTGTTTTTAAATTGAGACCAAATTGATATAATGTATAACTTTTGGAACTAAAATATTATTATACCGAAATAAAAATAAAATTATAATATAATATTAGTAACCATTTTGCTAAAATAAGTTTGGTAAACTACATAAATGGTCACCAAACTTTTAAGAAAGATTCATTTTGGTCACCGTATTTTTAAAATATTTGATAAGGTCATCCAATTTTTAGTTTGCTTTCAATATGGTCCATCCTATTAGCTGCGAAGGTTATCCTTAATAAAATGGGTAAACTACATTAATCATCACTCAACTTACTTATTAGTCCTATTTTGGTCACTAGAGTTTAAAATTTTTCAATTTAATAATTTAACTTTTGAATTGTTCATAGTTTGGACATTGTCAAATGACATGTTTATACAAATAGAAAAATTCGATTAATACTTAAAAGATTATTTTGGTAAATTTAGATTATTCAACTATCGATCTTATATTATATCAATTAAATCAGATAATCGATTAACTAGTTAACCAAAATATTTGATTCTGAAAATGAATTTTTTTACTTTGTTTATTAAAATATCAAATATGATAATATGGTAAATTTAATAATTGTTCAGTTGTGATAAAAGTGTAAAAACAACTAGAAAGTCAAAAATTGAAAGCTCACACCTATTAATCCTACTCAAAGCCAAAAAAAATTAAAAAAATCAGAAGGGTCTCAAAATCACTAGACTATAAGATATTGTAATGCATAAAATTTAGAAATATTATATAATTGATCAGATCGGTTAATCAATTTTGCTTAAAATTGTGAACCGTAACTAAATCAGAATAGTTTATTTCATAAATTTGTATCGAAATCGGGTTCAGTCAATCCTTAAAAAATTATTTTGGTTAATTGCTAAATTCATATTATTCAATTATCGATCTTATATTTTATCAATTAAATCAGATAATCAATTGACCGGTTAATTGAAATATTTGAGTCAAGTAATAAATTTATTACTTTGCTTATTAAAATAACAAATATGGTAAATTTAATAAGCAAAGTAAAAATCATTACCCAATTTTTTTAAAGATTAATTGAATTTTTTTATTTGTATAACCATGTCATTTGAGAGTGACCAAAATATAAACAATTCGAAAGTTAAGTTATTAAATTGAAAATTATTAAACTCTAATGATCAAAATATGTGTGAGAAGAAATTTAAGTGATGATTGGTGTAGTTTACTTATTTTTTATTAAAGAAAAATGAAAACGGACATCAACTTCTAACGGAATGTTACGGGAGGGACTGTATTGAAATTGAACTAATAATTATGTGACCTTATCGAATATTTTAAAAGTATGGTGACCAAAATAAATCCGACATAAATGTTCGATGACCATTTATATAGTTTACCTAAGAAAATTCGTATAGATCTCGACAACAATCAAAATCAGGTCTGTTTGGACTCGTAAATAGAAAATAAAACTTTTTCTAAAAAATATATATATTTCTTCATTCACAACATTTTATAATGGGTAATGCTTCTATACACAAGCTCTTGTTGAAACTTTTTTATACAATCGTTTTAGTTTTAGGGGTTAGGGACTCCGTTTAGAGTTTAAAGTTTAGGGGTATAAGTGTAGTAATTTTGAATTCAGGGATTGTTGATAGAATTTTGGGTTTAGGGTTAAACTTTAAGGTTTGTAGGTTAAAACTTAAAACCCTACCCATATTACCCTAAAATTAAACCCTAATCCTAAACCCTAAATTCTAACTATAAACCCTAAATTCTAAACATGAACCCTAAATTTTAAACATTTACACTAAAACCTCTAAACTCTAAACCCTAACCCTAAACACTAAAATTGAGGCGCTTGTGGAAACAAAAAATTTCCACCGCAGTGTATAGGATATTAATAATTTTATAATATGAAATTTTATTTTAAAAGCATTATACTTTTTTGTCTCTCGCTTCGACTTATACTATTAAAAAACAATTTTTGATGGTAGCCAAATTATATATATATATATATATGAATTATGAGTTAGGATCTACTTATACAGAATGTAAAATTTATAGTTTTACATGTTTTTTTTATCGTTGGATGAGAAAAATAAATAGTTGAGATTAACTCCTTATTTTTTTTCCAAATGATAATCTCTACATATCATACTATTGATCTCATTAAACAACGATTTAAAAAACGTATAAAACTTTAAAATTCTTACATTGTGTAAACGGATCGTATATTATAATTTATATATATGAAAAAGGGCAAAGTTCCATCACCATTTCTAGCTTTTAAGAATGGAATGAAATTTTGTTCGGAGAAACAAAAAGAATGGAGTGAAATTGAAGGGAGTTAGGATTCCAATTGGGAGCTTATTGAATACGATTTTGAAACTTGAAATTCTATTATTATTATTATTACAAGTGCTTGAAGAAAAGGAAAAGTGGGAAAGCTAGTGAAGAACCCCACGTGACTCATAACAAACACTCACAAAAGTAATCATTCATCCATCATCTCTTCTCGCCTCTATCTGTTGCGCACCGACACCACTGTTTGTGCATTTAGATTTGGTAATAACTTTAACATCATTAATACAATACATTTAATATATCCGACTATATTCGGTCTAAATGTTAAACAATATGGTATCGTTTAAATAAATCTTGAGTATAAAATCTTGTGTATGTAGCAAATTTTTGTTAAGAGACTTACTCATTAAAAAGAGGTGCGATGAAGGTTAGCCCGAATTAATAAGGAAAAAATTCTAAAATTCGAGATAACAACAAAAATGAATACAATACATTTAATGTACTCCCTCCGTCCCATTAATTTTGTCCCTTATTGACTTTTTAAAAGTCAAAATTTTTAAACTTTGACCATGATTATTTTTAATATTTTAAATAATTAAATTTTATAAAATATATATTTTAAAACTACTTGATTAAAAGTTTACAAACTATATTTTTTTTATATTTTTTTCAATAATAAATTTTATATAATAATAAGTCAAAGTTTAAAAATTTGACCCAAAAAAAGTCAATAATGGATAAAATTAATGGGACGGAGGGAGTATATATTTTTGAGACAAATGATGAGATTCAAATCCATACAAAAATAAGGGAAAACTACATATTTGGAGCCCCATGTATGCACGCATTACTGTTTTGGTACCTCAATTATGATTTTTAGCAAAATGGTATCTAACGTTACTTTTTTATTATATTTTGGTACCCGACCGTTAAAAATTAACGAATATAATTACGTGGCTTGGAATAATCACAATTTTAGTCCAAAACACTTTTATATGTTATCAATTTAATCCAAAATCCATCAATTTAAAACATCATCTTAATTTTGATATAATTTTGTCTTATCCCTTTTCCACCCCTTGTATTCGCCAATATCCTGATCATAGAGTTTTGGTCCTCCAATAAACCTACATTAGCCTCCTATTAATCCGCAAATTCTAAAATTTTGATTTGTTCCTAGCGTGTTTTTTAAACTCCAAACCCAAAAAATGTTCGACTGGAAGAAAAAGGGAAATGAGAAATTTACAATTTTATTCCAAAATTAAAATATTGTTTAAATTGATAGATTGTATAAATTTTTGAACTAAAATTGTTATTAACCCAAGTCACGTCACCATTTTCATTAATTTTAAATGGCAGGGTGCCAAAACAGAACAAAAAGGTAACGTTATGTACTATTTTGCCAAAAACAATAGTTAGAGTACCAAAACAGTAATACGAGCATAGTTAAAGTACTAAATATATAATTTTTTCAAAAAAAATAATATGAGTATCTTTAAACTCGATCAACTAATGAATCTCATATAAATATTTATTTTAATATTTAATAATTTATATCATATCTATATTTACACGATAAAGTACTTGCAAAAATAAAAAGAAAAAATATTTCATTCTCATTCCTTGGTCTATAAGTCTTCTTGCTCTTTAAGCACAACTTTCTCAAGTCTCAACTTACACTGCAAATCTGCAATTGATTTCACTCGTAAACACTACAACTAAAAACATAAACAAATTCAAATTTAATTTGACAATTACTCAAACTCAAATGAAAATAATTAAGTTAATATTTTTTAACTACACCAGCTTTATGAAATTAATTGAATATGCTCGAACGGTTCACTTTTTTTCATCTCGAATAGAATTTGAACTTTACAAGTAGATTCAATCTTCAAGCTTCATTCATCAGCCATCATTTGTGTTGTTCTACAGACAAGCTTGCCTACCTTCGAATCTAAGTTTGCTTTGTTCTTTTTATTGTCCATGTATAATTCAAGCGCACAACCGAGAATGAAAAAATTATTAGATGGACCCAACTCACCACGGCCCACGCCATCCGTAGTCCTAGCCAATAAAATTCACCTTCCTCATTTTTTCAAAGTCTTCACCTCTCCTACGTGTAAATAAAAAATGAATAGTTACTTTGAAGTTAAAATGAGATAGATGTACCTTATTAGTTGGGACCACAGATGACGTAGTGAATCGAGTCTATCTAATAATTTCTCCTGAAAATGCCCTTTCACTCCACTCCTTATTCGCCACACAAACACACACAAATTATACATAATAAGAATTTAGAACACAAACTAAATGAATTTCTGATACAATAACAGTTAATAATTGTACAGTTCCATGGAAACCACAATGCCCCCCTTCATAGACTACTCAACTAAGATCACATTAATAATATCTTAATCAAAATCAAACCATTAGTTAGACCACACGTGAACTAGACCGAGCCTATTACCCGTATAAATCTCATTGCGCTCTTCGTCATAGAAAAGAGCGGTGATATCTTCTAATGCTTCCGCAACCGTGCTTCTAATTCTTGACGTGTTGCTCTGTGTTTTCAAACCGCAATTACATTTGCCGCTGCAGCAGCATTGTTTTTCCACCGGGGAACTGTTGCTTGCCCTTATTTTAGCAAGACATTTCCCGGTCAATATATTGCTGATATTAATGGAGCCTGCCACAACAGGGGGGGACGTAAACAAATTCATTAGCCGCACACATAGACGGTGAAACAAATACAAACAAAAGAAAGATGCAGGAAACAAAGATAATTGAAAAAACAACATCAAATTATCCTGCTTTACAAACAAGCCAAGCATTTAAACGTGAGTTTTAGGGTTGTATTTCCAAGAAAGTAATAAGTTTAAAGAAAGAAAATACTAACCGTTTCCTTCAGATAATGGATCATCAGAGTCAGCCTTGCAGTATGAGATGATAAGGTCTTGATCACTTGTGATGTATATATTATTAGTGTTGCAGTCAGGATGCCATAAAAGGTGGTCCTCAAATGAAGTTACAAGTTCTCCACGGAAATTCCACACAGCCACTGTCCGATTTCTAAATGTAAGGAATAACTGGTTCTCATACAGAAATATAAATGCTGATGGGGTTGTAAATTCATTTTTGCTAACTTCTGTTAGCTCAGAATTGCGGACCTGCACAATTACAGTGTAGAAATTTTTTTAGCTTCCGAACTTTCCGTTTTGGGAATGGAATAAATGAATATTCACAAAGATGCTTACATCAAGAATCTGGAGGTTTTCATGTTCCTGCTTCACAAGAAGCTTTTCATTGAACTGTTCAATGAAATCCACCTTCTTATTCCGGTGAAGAAGATGACTAAAAGATTTGAGAACAGTACCATCCTCTATTGAAAGTATCTTAAGAGGAACGTGGCCACCAACTTTAGTGAAAATCAATAACATGATCCCTGGACTGTCAAAAATAAATGACAGAAACAAAGTCAATTATGTAAAGAGACACCATTAAAGCAAACAAGTTAATGCACCGTTTGATTGTTACTCTCCATACTTACTTTTTTACCTCCAGTATAAACTATAAAGACAAAATTTTGTTTGGACTAAATTATACTTGTAATTAGAAAAACAGTAAGTTTTTCCAAGAATAAAATGCATAACGTATACAGCAGTTAAGCAACAATCAGCGTTTTGTTTTAATCTCATCTTAAACTAACATTTTCTATCTATCATTCGATTTTACTTTTTTGAACTAGAAAGAAAGTAGTAAAAGCAACAATCAAGAGGAGCCTAAATTATCAACTATTAATACTTACAGAAGAATAAGGAAATCGTAAAGGTTTCCTTTTATTATTCAATGAATGAATCTTTATTCTTGCAGGAAGAAGACATAACCATCATGAAAGGAGCATTACCTGATTTTAATCTCTTGCACATTTCTATCCGATATGGAGTATAACATGGTATAATTTTTTAGGTCAAACACCTTGTATATGCTGATTACAAGACAAAAAAATATATATATCAAACTCAGAAATCTAGTTAAGGAACCAATTGAGTTTAGCAAAAAAGGACATGCAATAGGTGAGTAATTACCTATCCTGTGCGGAATAGGTAAGCACCTTGCCATTTACATCATCAAACTCAACAAAACCAGGCCACTTCAGCGATTCGGATTCAAAAAGAGCAAAACCAGCATCAGGTTGACCTCTCCGTATGTACCTGTCCGTCAAACAGAATAGTTTCAGAAGGAAACACGCCCAAATGCAGTATTTCATGTTTTTCTTTGATATTTTCCCTCGTTTATCTTTTCAGATCAAATTGGGATAAGGCAAGGGTTCTAAAGAGGTTAAAAAGTATAGACATACTCAATCCTTGTGCTTCTGCATTTCAAAGAGCTGAAATTGTCTGAAGCGTAAACCGAGACTGTGATGAGTGAGTCATTGTTTTTATTGTAAAACAAGCTCCGTATAACTTCATCCGCAATGACATTTAGAAAGCATAATCTTTGATTAGTTTCTGCATCCAAAAACAATAAATATCAATATACCCAATCTAATTCTTGATGCATATAGAAACAAAAAGGCAATCCAAAACAAGTTTAGAAGGCAAAGCACGATTCCCACCTCGGCTAAATGCTGCACATACACCAGATTGGGCAAGGGCAAAGACAATGTCTCGTGCAGCTACAATCTCTATAATCTTTGACCTCTTCCTCAGAAATGGTAATACCATTGAACAATGTCCTTTCGGATCATGAGTATCATATTCCTCCTATGTATACACAATCAAAATATCACCAACAGGAACTTAGTAAGCAAGCTCAATAAGAACAGCAATGAAAATATCAGCCCCGTGGCTACACAAGTAACAGATCACCTACTGACTTTCAAATTAATCATTCTGCTTGATAGACTTCAAGCAAAGCAAAAGGAAAGAAATGCCCTTCTCTACCTTCCTACTTAATGTAGAAATAAATGCAAAGATCACTGTTCAACCAAAGATGAACCGTATTAACTAGCAGGAGTGTATCATGATTATCTGAATACCAGCAAACAGAAATGAAGAATCTAAGTTAAATATCAACGTAGCTATTCGAGCTTATATTTCTTACTCGAATTTCTCAAACAAGCTTTATCATTCATGGAAATAAATAAAATCGACATCAGGAATCTTTGGACACAATTCCACCATTTCGAACCTTTTTTCCGCTTTTGTTCATATTAAAAACTTAAACAGCCCTAAATATAAAGATCAATACATTTTAAAAAACGACAAAACTGAATCAGGTTTGTAGCAATAGTAAGGTAACATCGAAAGGGTGGGTGCTCCACTCTAGTCATCTATTACATGCAAAAGCTGTCACTGTGATTAAAGTGTAAACTATTAAACAGAGATTATGTGTATCAAACTAATTTGAACCCCAATGATTCAAAGCAGAGTTCTCATGTAAATTGAACAGGAAAAAAAGAGCAAGCTTTAATTGCAATAGCGCTATAGCAGTATATATAGAAGAATATTTGTGCAATCATAAAATAATTAGACTAGGGTTAGATAAAGTAAGAACCTGCAAGCGGATGTTGCGGAAACGCTCCTGGGCGTCGGTGATGGAGAAAGCACGGTGTCGCTTGGAGCAAATTTCTCTGCGCTGAAGCTTCTTGACGCTGTGAACAAATCCATCCGCTCTCCCTCTCTTCTTCGACGCGACTATTCTCCGTCCACTGCAAGGCCTTGGGCTCACCGCTAATCTCCGCCCACCATCCATAACTTTTTTGGTTTTCTCCTTTGAATCTAACTAAGGTCTTCCCAAAACCCTAACTCCGAAACCCAATAGCCGCTGGTGGTGGCGGTTGCGCTGGGACTTCAGCTCCCATCAAATTAACAGCCCTTCTACTCCTAAACCCTCAGGTTCTAGGGATTTTGCTTAGTAACACTATGCTGCCCAAACAATCATCTACCAGAATACTGTCTACTCCCTAGTAGAATACGAAGATTGTTTCTTTCTTCTCTTCTCCTCTCTTCCTTCTTCCCTTTTCTTCTTTCCGTCTCAGATTCACGTTAGCATGCCGTCCGACCTCCTTTTCAATTTTTCGAATCGAAATGAGTAACTTAATATATATATATAGGATTAATATCCTATACACCGGCTGTGGAAAATAAAGTTTCCACAAGCGGGTTTATTTAGGAGTTTAGGGGTTTAGTTTAGAGTTTAGAGGTTAGGGGTTTAGGTTGTATGGTTTAGAATTTAGGAATTATGGTTAGAATTTAGGGTTTGGGGTTTGGGGTTAGATTTTTAGGGTTTTAAGGTTAGAATTTTAGGTTTTAAATTTAAGCTTAGAAATAGGCATGCTTGTGTAAAAAAATTTTACACTGGCAGTGTATCAAATATTAATCCATATATATATGGTTTTTATTTACTCACACTGTACATGCAGTCATTTGTCCATAAAATTAATAATCGATTATATTTATTTTTGAAAAATTCAGTGATGATTATAATCAATTAAATTAGGGGTAATTATTGTATATACATATGCTTGTGATTTTTTTTACATAATCACCTTAATTTTAGGGTTAAGAATTTTGTTTAGGGTTAAAAATTTAGGGGTTTAAATATAATAATATTGAATTTAATGGTTGTTGATAGAATTTCAAGTTTAAAGTTAAATTTTAGGGTTTATCGATTAAAACCTAAATCCATACTCATATTACCCTAAAACATAAATCGTAACCCTAGACTCTAAATTCTAACTATGAAACTTAAATTCTAAACAACTACACTAAACCCCTAAACTCTATACTCTGAACTAAAACTCTAAACCCTGAATTTAAGATGATTGTAGAAACAAAAAAAAATTCACCACATGCATATAGGATAATAATATTTAAATTAAAGTAATAAAATCGATCAAATTATATTGGGAAAAAATTATTACTTTCTCAGCATAAGAATCCTAAAAATCCTAAAAAACTTAAATAAACCAAAACTTTATATTTATAGAAACAATAACAAAAATATATTTTCTTAAAACAATCCAAAACTTTCATGTTTATAATCGATTTACAACTTATTACTATAAC
Source organism: Hibiscus tridactylites (assembly GCA_958450335.1). Lineage (NCBI taxonomy): Eukaryota > Viridiplantae > Streptophyta > Magnoliopsida > Malvales > Malvaceae > Hibiscus > Hibiscus tridactylites. Next base: position 65,756,622 of record OY288290.1, on the reverse strand, counting down.
TTTAATTAGTTTATAGTATGTAATAAAATAATTTTTCGCACCATTATTTAAATGAAAACTTTATATAAACCAAAATAACTTTTGAATTTTTTTTGGTGCAAAATTTTTGAATCCATCACTGGGTTAATATTGACACCGACAAATTGGAGCGGGATTCCGGATTAGAGCCTATTCGGGAAAGACAGTGGCAGTGGACAGTGGTTGGCGGTGGCAAAATTTACCTTGATTTTATTAAGAAAATATATATTATAAAATAGGGTAAACTACTGCAGGGGTCACTTAAGTTTAGCGTCTATACAGAGTTAGTCACCACTTTTGAAAAGTGCATATTAGTAGTCCTCTACGTTTTCGATGCGTAAATACTTGGTCACTCCGACGTTAACTCCGTTAGTCCCCTAACGGATTGCTGATGTGGCGAAATTAAAATAAGGATAAATTACTGCAATAGCCATTAAAATTTATTTCATATACATTTTTTCTCCTCAATTTAAAAAAGTAAACATTATAGTCACTAATAAAAATGTTTCTTTATAATTTCACCCTTAAATTTTTAAAAATTCATTTTTCAATCCTAAAACTTTACAATCAATTAACACAATAATATTATAAATGCTTAGATGAAAAATAGGTGCCCAAAGTATACCCTTTGAAACTTAGGTGATCAAATTTAATTTTTTCGAGTCAAGTCGAGTTATTGGAATTTCTATTTTATAATTCAAACTTTATTTTGAATTTTTGAGTCGAGTTTATGAAATTATGAGTCGAGTATTTTCACATCAAACCTAAAAATTTAACTTTTTCGAGTCAAGTCGAGTTATTGGAATTTCTATTTTATAATTCAAACTTTATTTTGAATTTTTGAGTCGAGTTTATGAAATTATGAGTCGAGTATTTTCACATCAAACCAAAAAAATTAATTATTTCGAGTTAAGTCGAGTTATTGGAATTTCTATTTTATAATTCAAACTTTATTTTGAATTTTTTAGTCGAGTTTATGAAATTATGAGTCGAGTATTTTCACATCAAACCTAAAAATTTAATTTTTTCGAGTCAAGTCGAGTTATTGGAATTTGTATTTTATAATTCAAACTTTATTTTGAATTTTTGAGTCGAGTTTATGAAATTATGAGTCGAGTATTTTCACATCAAACCTAAAAATTTAATTTTTTTCGAGTCAAGTCGAGTTATTGGAATTTCTATTTTATAATTCAAACTTTATTTTGAATTTTTGAGTCGAATTTATGAAATTATGAGTCGAGTATTTTCACATCAAACCAAAAAAATTTAATTTTTTCGAGTCAAGTCGAGTTATTGGAATTTCTATTTTATAATTCAAACTTTATTTTGAATTTTTGAGTCGAGTTATTGGAATTTCTATTTTATAATTCAAACTTTACTTTGAATTTTTGAGTCGAGTTTATGAAATTATGAGTCGAGTATTTTCACATCAAACCTAAAAATTTAATTTTTTCGAGTCAAGTCGAGTTATTGGAATTTTTATTTTATAATTCAAACTTTATTTTGAATTTTTGAGTCGAGTTTATGAAATTATGAGTCGAGTATTTTCACATCAAACCTAAAAATTTAATTTTTTCGAGTCAAGTCGAGTTATTGGAATTTCTATTTTATAATTCAAACTTTATTTTGAATTTTTGAGTCGAGTTTATGAAATTATGAGTCGAGTATTTTCACATCAAACCTAAAAATTTATTTTTCGAGTCAAGTCAAGTTATTGGAATTTCTATTTTATAATTCAAACTTTATTTTGAATTTTTGAGTCGAGTTTATGAAATTATGAGTCGAGTATTTTCACATCAAACCAAAAAATTTATTTTTTTCGAGTCAAGTCGAGTTATTGGAATTTCTATTTTATAATTCAAACTTTATTTTGAATTTTTGAGTCAAGTTTATGAAATTATGAGTCGATTATTTTCACATCAAACCTAAAAATTTAATTTTTTCGAGTCAAGTCGAGTTATTGGAATTTCTATTTTATAATTCAAACTTTATTTTGAATTTTTGAGTCGAGTTTATGAAATTATGAGTCGAGTATTTTCACATCAAACCAAAAAATTTATTTTTTTCGAGTCAAGTCGAGTTATTGGAATTTCTATTTTATAATTCAAACTTTATTTTGAATTTTTGAGTCGAGTTTATGAAATTATGAGTCGAGTATTTTCACATCAAACCTAAAAATTTAATATTTTCGAGTCAAGTCGAGTTATTGGAATTTCTATTTTATAATTCAAACTTTATTTTGAATTTTTGAGTCGAGTTTGTGAAATTATGAGTCGAGTATTTTCACATCAAACCTAAAAATTTAATTTTTTCGAGTCAAGTCGAGTTATTGGAATTTCTATTTTATAATTCAAACTTTATTTTGAATTTTTGAGTCGAGTATTTTCACATCAAACCTAAAAATTTAATTTTTTCGAGTCAATTCGAGTTATTAGAATTTTTATTTTATAATTCAAACTTTATTTTGAATTTTTGAGTCAAGTTTATGAAATTATGAGTCGAGTATTTTCACATCAAACCAAAAAATTAAATTTGGGCACCTAAGTTTTAAAGGGTATACTTTGGGCACCTTTTTTCATCTAAGCATTTATAATATTATTGTGTTAATTGATTGTAAAGTTTTAGGATTGAAAAATGAATTTTTAAAAATTTAAGCGTGAAATTATAAAGAAACATTTTTATTAGTGACTATAATGTTTAATTTTTTAAATTAAGGAGAAAAATGTACATGAGATAAATTTTAATGGCTATTGCAGTAATTTATCCTTATTTTAATTTCGCCACATCAGCAATCCGTTAGGGGACTAACAGAGTTAACGTCGGAGTGACCAAGTATTTACACATCGAAAACGTAGAGGACTACTAATATGCACTTTTCAAAAGTGGTGACTAATTCTGTACAGACGCTAAACGTAAGTGACCTCTGCAGTAGTTTACCCTATAAAATATTAGCTTAATAGCCGTTTTGGAATTTGAAATATACACAAGATACTAAACTATCTCATAAAGTAATTTCTGAAACGTTTTACCTTTTGAATTAAAATCGTGATCTTTTTTAGTTGAACATATTTGGCTAAATTTTTTCAATGGAGAGAGAGAGGTAGAGAGAGAATGAGTTGGAGGGTTAGTCGTAGGTATGCTGAGCGTAGGTCTTCGGTCAGCGATGGGCGGTCAGGAATGAATCGTAGGTTCTTTCCCCGCAGCAATTTCCGTTCTGCCGGTCCCCTCAGAGTTGGTTTCGCCGTTTTTGTCAATTACGTGAGTAAAAGAATCCATGTTAATGCCTTACGTGAGGCTTTCTCCGTCTATGGCAAGGTCATCAGTGTCTTCATTGCGTACCATAATCGGAGACGGCTCAAGTTTGCCTCAACTTTTGCTTTTGTTCGCTTTGAAAAAAGGTCCAAGGCGTTGGAAGCCGTCTCACGTGGGAACAACCGTCGGCTCGATGGTTTTGTTATCAAGGTATTCATGGAAGGTAAAGGTGGCAACGTTTCGTCTGATTCTTCTGGCCCCCAAGCCATCTCTCGTACTGGTAATCCCCGTTCTGGGAGGAAAGTTGGTTCGGTCAGCAATCGTAGGTTTTCTAACGTAGGAAGGGACAACAGATCCTATAAGGAAGTTCTACTAGGAAAACCCTTGCATGGGTCTGGTTCGAAGCAAAGTCCTGTGCGTAACATGGTTTCTGATCCGAAACAAAGTCTTGACCCCCTTGCTCAGGTTAATCTGTGTCCGAAGTGCAGCTGTGGGGATGCTCTATCTTTGAACCTGGAACTTGCAGCGGTGGATGACTGGTTGAAACACTGCTTTATTGGCCAAATAAAAGGTATGTTCGATGTTGCCTGCGTCCAACAAGCGTTGCGGGCCGATGGATTCAAAGTTGACGTGTGTTCGTGGTCGGGTTTTTACGTGGTGATTAGATTTGAAGAGGAGGAGCAAATCCCGATCTTCTGGGATTTAAGAGAATCCCTTCTAAAGACATGGTTCACCGATATTGATTACCCTCAGTCCTTCAAGGCTAACAAGAAACTAAAAGTGTGGTTGTGTATGGAGGGTGTCCCCCTGTCAATCTGGTATGATTATGTTCTTTCCTTAATTGGCAGCCGATTTGGGAAGGTTCTGAAAGTTGATCACGAAACCTCCAATAAGCAGAGGTTGGACGTAGCAAAGGTCCTTGTGGCGGTTGAATGCTTATCTGAAATTCTTTCATCTATCCTAGTGTCGGCTCTCGGCGAGGTTTTTTCAGTTCGTTTGTCCACGGTGGAGTTTGAGGATGATCAGTGTTGGTTGGACGGTGAGCAGATGAACAGTCAGGAGTTTGAGGATGGGTGGGTGCAGGAGAATGTTTCTTTTCAGGGTAATGATGATTTGGCAGCTCCTTTGATTCCCGAGATTCTTGGAGCCAGAGAGAATATTAATTTCTCTTCGAATGGGGGGGGCTCCCCTGCTATGGAGCTGTCGGGCGATTGTGGGTCTCTTGGGAATCCTAAGGTTGGGCCTCCTGTGGGTCTAGATTTCCCTGAGCCCAATACCCTTTATGACGTCCCAGTCCGGCATGATTCGGGTCATTTAGAGTGCTCCGAAAATAGCTCTATCAGTGAGCCCACTGTTGATTCTAGGTCGGGCTTATACAACATTAAACCAAAGCTTCTAAAACATCTGAACAATGGGACCCTGTCTTTGGTTCTCAGTCCAAATCTGGAGAAATTTCAACCCCAGGTACCGTTAATCTCTTCCAACAGCTCTTTGCCTGGTGGAGCCCTCTTTTGCTTATCGGGTCGGAAAGAGTCTTCGCAAGGTCAGCCCTCTGCTGTTGCTCCCCCTCCAAGTCGTCTGAAGAAGGCTCTCCGACGGAAGGAATGTTTCCCGCACAGCGTCCCGGAGATGCTTCGGCTGAAGCTTTTGCCACAATCGAGGTATGCGAATCAGTTGGGTTATCATTTGATGCTACTAAAGCCTCAATAGTTAACCGGTTGTTGGAAATCGACAGTGGTGATGGCATGTAGTTCAAGCTTTTTCTGTTTCAGTTTATGGGTTTTACGAATTTTGTGCCTCTGGTCTTATTTTAATGATGAAGAAGAACCTTTTTATTTCTTGGAATATTCGAGGGTTAGGAAGCTTTGAAAAAAAGGCAGCTGTTAAGAGAACGATTCAAAAGTTGAAAACGTCGATTTTATTTATCCAGGAGTCCAAACTTCAGGATGTTAATGATAGAACTTTTAGTAGAATATGTGGTAATTCTTCGAATTTGATGATGGTGTTTTTTGGTTCGGTTGGGGCTGCTGGTGGCTTAATATCTTTGTGGGATCCTAATTTTTTTGATTGCGAATCAAGTTGGTTTGGCCCTTCTTATATTATATTACTGGGAAAATTGGTTGGATCCAATGTTATGTGTGTTTTAGTTAACATCTATGCCCACTGTTTGGTGGATGAAAGGAAAGAAGTGTTCGCTGAATTGATTGCTAAGCTGGAAAGTCTTAAATCATCCCTGATAATTGGTGGGGATTTTAACACTGTGAGAGATCGGTCAGAAAGGTTAGGGGTAAGTTTCAATAAGAGAGCCTCTGGAGATTTCGTCGATTTTATTGAGGCTTTGGGTTTAAACGACTTGCCTCCTCACGGTAGTCAATTCACATGGTTGAATTATAGAGATGCTCCATCTTTCAGCTGGCTGGATAGGTTTCTGGTGTCCGACAACATCCTCGAGTTGTGGCCTGATCTCATCCAACAGGTTCTACAGAAGTCCATTTCGGACCATAATCCAGTTTGTCTGTCGTGTATTGAGGATAGTTGGGGCCCTCGCCCTTTTAAGTGGTTTGAGTCCTCTCTTGACTCGTTAGATTATGTCGACCTGATAGTTCAAACCTGCAGTGGCTCTTCTTCCATGGGCATAATGTCGATGCTGACTGAATGCAAAAAAGCAACTAAAGCTTGGTCTGCCTCTAGGAATGGGGCTGTTGGGAGCTCCATTGAGATGCTAGAGAATAAATGTTCTGAGTTGGAGGATGCTATTTCCAGAGGTGACTGTCATTTGATTGGTGATCTCAAGGTTTCAAAGTCTCTGTTGTGGACGGCTTATCGTAAGAATGAGAGAGATTGGCTGCAAAATCGCGTCTTAAGTGGTTTGAATTGGGAGACAGAAACACCAGTTTTTTTCATTCTTTCGCCTCTGTCAGGAGAAGCATGAATCACATTGATAAAATCTCCCATAATGGCGCTGAGTTCTCTGCTCCATCGGATATTAAAGGCCTTATTGCTGATCATTTCAAAGCAAGCTATAATGAATCCAATACTATTCCCATCAAGGAGTTCGGTTGTAAGCTTAAAAGGTTTAGCTCTTTCGAATCTGGAATCCTTGAAAAGCCTTTTTCTAGTCAGGAAATTTGGGAAGCTTTGTCTTCGATGGATGGCTCGCGGGCCCCCGGCCCCGACGGCTTTAATATGAACTTTTTTAAGAAGTTCTGGCCGTGTTTGAAAGGGGATGTTCTCAACTTTTTTGAGCAGTTCTATAATGGTAGAGTCACCGATTTTTCTTTCAACCGGTCTTTTATTCAGCTTATACCTAAGGTGAAGTCCCCATCGTCGATTAATCATTATAGGCCAATCAGCCTAGTAGGCTCCGTTTACAAATTGCTGGCAAAGACGCTTGCAGCAAGGCTTAAATCTGTGTTACCAAGCGTTATAGGTGAGAGTCAGTTCGCCTTTTGCGCGGGACGTCAAATCCTTGACTGCTCGTTGATAGCAAATGAAGTCATTGATTTCGCTAGAAGACGGGGTTCTCAAAGTGTGGTTTTCAAAGCTGATTTTCGGAAAGCGTATGATACAGTGGATTGGAAATTTCTGATTTTTGTTATGAAATTGATGGGTTTGGAGAATTGTTTTGTCAGTGGATCTACTTATGTATCTCGTCCGCTTCAATTTCTATTTTGGTTAATGGATCGTCTTCTGCACCGTTCTCGATTAGTAGGGGGCTGAGACAAGGTTGCCCATTGTCTCCTATGCTGTTTAATCTGGTGGCTGAAGCATTAAACGCCTTTCTTTCAAAAGCCGTGTCTTTGGGCTTCTTCGGGGGTGTGAAGATCGGTCAAGAACCAATTGAGGTCTCTCACCTTCAATTTGTCGATAATCTTATTCTCTTTTGCGAGGCCAGTGAATCTCAAGTTAGAAATGTGGTAAGATTGTTAAAAGGGTTTGAAGTTGCGTCAGGGCTAAGGCTTAATTTGAAGAAATCGGTTCTATATGGTATCAATGTCGACGCCTCAACTTTGGATCGGTGGGCAGCTCTTATTAGATGCTGCAGGGGCAGCCTGCCTTGCTCTTATCTTGGTCTTCCTCTTGGTGCGGTCAAGAACTCTGCTCTTCTTTGGGAGCCTATTGTTTCCAAAGTTAGATCGAAGGTGTCTATGATGTCTTCGAAAATGCTATCCTTTGCTGGCAGAATCACTTTAGTTAAAGTTGCCTTGGCGAATTTACCCATGTACTTCATTTCGTTGTTCCCTATGCCGAAGGCCATTAGTACGGAGCTAACCAGATTGGTCGTCAATTTCTTATGGAACTAGCGGGAGAAAAAGAAAATTCACTAGATTAGCTGGGAGGTTCTGTGCTTGCCAAAGCACCTCGGCGGTTTGGGTCTATTCAACTTCAATACCAAGAATAGGGCTCTCCTTTACAAATGGGTATGGCGTTTCGGCTCTGAGGTTAATTGTTATTGGCGTCGGGTTATGGCAGCTAAGTATGAAAGAGGGTCTAATTCATTGCTTCCGACCAACATTAGTTCAGCAAACAAGTCCTGGATATGGAGAGGGATTACGTCTCCTCTTTCTGATTCTAGTAACATCTTCCTCAATAACATTATGGTGGTTATAGGGGATGGGAAAACAGTGTTTTTTTGGCTTGATAATTGGACGGGACTCGGACCTTTGAAGGTAGCTTTTCCGCGCATTTTTTCCCTGGCAGTAAAGAAAGTTGGGTCGGTTGCTGATTTTGGGCATTTCGAACTTGGTGTATGGCATTGGTCTATCCAGCTCCGTAGAGGCCTTTTTAGCTGGGAAGAGGATTTATGGGATGCTTTTATTCAATGTATTAACTGCTCGACTCCTGGCAGATTGCAATATGATAGTATAAGATGGACTGCTTTGTCCAACGGAATTTATAGCACCAAATCTTTTTGTGATCTGTCTTTTAACGCTAAGAGGGATAATGATGTTATTTGGGAAAAGGTTTGGGTTAATCTCGCTCCCCCCAAGGTTGCTGTCTTCATTTGGAGCGCTACTCATGGTCGTATTCCGACCAAAGACAACCTGTCGAGGAGAGGTGTTATGGGTTTAAGTGACATTTCTTGTCCTTTTTGCAGGAATGTCGAAGAATCTCTCGAGCATTTGTTCTGCAGGTGTTCCTTCTCGTGGCTAGTATGGCAAAGGTGGTTCCTATTATGGAATATTAATTTTGTTTGCCCAGGTAACTTCAAAGACTTACTAATTCAGTGGTGTGATTTGACGAATTTTTTTAAGAGCAAAGAAATCTGGTTTATGGCTTTCCAATGTATAGTGTGGTCGCTATGGCTGTATCGTAATGAGATTATTTTCAAGGGCTTCGCTGCATCATTGAATACCATTGCTGATATTTGTTTAGTTCGTCTGAGTCACTGGTGTAAGGCGAGGTGGCCTTTGAATTCTCCTCCTTCTTCGGATTTAATTCAGAATCCTTCACTCTTTCGCATGGTTGTTGTAAAGCGTACTAGTCCAGGGATATCCAGGTGGCAGGCGCCAGGTTTAGGGGTGTGTAAATTTCAGATTGATGGTGCGGTGGTTGGCGGTTTTGGAAAAGCTGGTATTGGAGGTGTCTGTCTAAATCATGAGAACGTGATTTTAATCCAATTTTCAAAAGCTGCAGGTTTTGTTGACGCTACTACAGCTGAACTTCTTGCTGTGAAGGAAGCGTGTCTTCTTTTCAAGTCATCTCCTTGGTTTGATAAATTTAAGCTTCTAATCGAATCTGATTGCTCTATGATAGTGGAATGGATTAATAAGCCTTTATCAGCCCCGATGATTTTCAGACAAGTGGTTGTTGAATGTTTCGAGTTTATTTCCAGATTTGAATGGAAAATACAAATGATCCCCCGTGAGCAGAATGGCTCTGCTAATCGCTTAGCTAAAGCCGAGATCTCAAGGATGAAGCCGCTGGTTTGGGTTCAGCAAGGAGCAGCCTTGCAGGTGTAGTGTCTTGTTTTCCTGGGCAGTTCTGGTCATAGACGCGGTAGGGGGTTCTTCCATGCTTCGAGAAGGTGATCAAAGGAGTGGTGCTGAGAGTGTTCTTCCTCAGCTTCGTTCTGATCTAAGCTGATTTGTATGGCTTTTGTTTTATGTGAACTATGTATGATTTCATTGCTCTTTTCCCTGCTGACTTTTGGGTTAATTATGTTTCTTGGTGTATCGCACTACTTCGGCACACTCTTTTTCCTCCACCTTAAGTTAGGGAAGTTTTTTAACGAGGTCCGAAGTAGTGCCGTTTTCTTAATAAAAGCTCTTATTTTCAAAAAAAATAACGCTCGTTCAAAAAAATTCGGACCAATTATATCGTGTCATGTCGCTTTTTTACCAAATCAATTGATTGACTTTAATAATAATGGATAAATAACATATTGAATCTCTAAGTTCTATATTTATTCAATCTAGTCAACTTCTTCCTCTCTCATTTCAACCATAACTCTCTCGAACGAACCTTTTTTAGATTCATCATCATCATCAACAACAACATTCCTACCAAAAATGTGCCCTCTGAAGCAAAATCGTTCTCGACTTTCCTACGATCCTCCATCATACGACCACCATTCCAACATCACCACCAACATTCGAATTCGAACTATTACCGGCAGTAGAAGATATGAAGCAAGCACTCTACGTCTTCCCGTTTCTAGAGGGGCAAGGGTAAGTTTGATAAAATACTTTAGATTAATATCGAAAAAGAGAAATATTAACTTCATTGTTGGATTTTGTACTCATCAGACAAATATTGAATCATTGAAAGCTGTTATTTCATATGTTGTTGACGTGATGCAGGCTATGAGATCCTCCATTTGTTATTTACTCTCAATGGTGTTTTTCCTTCTAAAACCAGTTATTTTTCCTATTTATGAACATAAATGCCCGACTTTATAAACAAAAAGAACAAAAATTAACGACGTTGTCTTTACTTATTGTTGGCTTATCTGATATTTAAATTTAAGATGCCAATTGCTAGTATATTTTTTTAAAAAATAATTTTGGTTTAAGTAAAAATTTTATTTATATTTGTTTTACTTTAAGGTGTCGAGACAAGTGTTTCTCGAAATTTAAGCTTAAATAATGTATATAATTTTAAAAAGAAATTTTTTTTCTTGCCTTTTTTCACGTCTAACGCTATGGTCCACATCGATCACTTAAATTTTGTCTCATGTTGCTCCAATGTGTGACAAATGATTAACTCTGATATTAGCTTATAGTTTTCTTGCTAATATATCTTAATTTTATTGCTTAACTACATTTAAATATTATTCATGCTTTAGGTGGAAGGAATAAACAATTTGGTCTCTGAGCTTGCTGCAATAGCTACACTAGAGAAAAACATGCTTGATCGTAGGAAAATCAAGAACAGTTTTACTTCAGAGGGCACAAATAGAATTGATGTTGGTAAGAATGTTGTTGATGACGACGATGATGAATTTGAGAACGGTTTGTTTGAGGGAGCTGTGGTTGAAACGAGAGAGCAAGAATATGGCTAGATTGAATAAATACAAAACTTGAGAGACTCAACATGTTATTTACCTATTTTTATTAAAGCCAGTCAATTTTTTTTTGTTAAAAGAGCCGCATGGCACGATCTTATTGGCCCGATTTTTTTAAACGGACGTTATAAAATAAGGACTAACGAAGATCACGATTTTTAGTTCATAGACAAAACGTCCCAAAAAAATACTTTAGGGGACAGTTCGACATTTAATATATACTTCAGGGGCCAAACGGGTCATTAAGCCTAAAATATTACACCTTAGTCCTTTAAAAATATTCCTAAATTCATTTTAACCCCTAATATAAATCATGGTTTTGACTCAACCGATGGAATAATAGTGATGATACATTAATGAGTTGGATAATAACTTTTAAGGTAAACTATAGTATTAGTCACTAAATTTTTAGGGTATTTTTATTTTGGTCATTGGAATCGAAAAGTTTTTATTATAATCATTTTTAATTCGTTTTTATTATGATCACCGTCATTAAAAATAGTGACGTGACACTAGGGTTGGGCGATCGGCCGAGTCGAGTCATAAAATTTCAAGTTATTCGAATTTACAAGTCTTATTTTACGATTCAAATTTTTTTTGAAATTTTTTCTAATAGAGTCAAGTTTATGAAATTTAAGTCATGTTTTTTAATTTTTGTACAAATTTAATTGTAATTATTTATAATGTTACAATACATATTGATTCCAATTTTAACGATTTTCTATATTTATATGTATGTATATGTATATATATATTTCTTCATATTTTCACATGTGATGTGCATACTATAACATGCAGAATTGACAGGCTCGACTCAAATTTGGAAATTGATCAACTAATTACAATTTTTTTGAGGTATTCGAATTTCCAGTTCAAAACTCAAACTTTATTTGAATTTTTTTCGAGTCGAGTCGAGTCAAAACAAGTTGGTTTTTTAGGTAAATTTTCAAAAATAGCCCCCACCGTTTCACCTTTTGGTCATTTTAGCCCTATATTTTTTTGGTGCAAACAACCACCTAACGTTTTATTTTTCGTTCAAATTTCACCCTTCTTGTATGAAAACTATTAGTCAACTAACAGTCAACGCCTAAGGCTGACATGACATGTTTGCAGGGCATGAGGAGATGACCTGGCACTACCACGTGGCATTTTGCTGATGTGGCGATTGGTTAAAAATATTTTAAAAAAATATTTTCTTTAAAATTAATTAATTTTTTAAAAATGCCGCGTCATCTCCCTATTCCCAGCAGACATGTTACGTCAGCCTCAAGCGTTGATTGTTAGTTGACTAACGATTTTCATCCAACAAGGGTGAAATTTAAACGAAAAATGAAACGTTAGGTGATTGTTTGCACCAAAAAAAGAATAGGGCTAAAATGACCAAAATTTGAAACGTTGGGGGTATTTTTGGCATGTTGCCATTTTTTTATGTTGAGTTGAATAATTCAATTTTTCGAGTCGAGTTTTACACACCCCTACGTGACTCGTTAATTTTTTCTTCCCGAAAAGAACCCTTTTTTAAATTTACATATGTAACCAAAGCCAAAATGGTGATGAATGTAGCCATTACTGATTAATCTCAACTATGGGAAGAATCCGTTTGGTTGGAAGATTAATATAGTTTCATTTCAAATTTATTTTGTAATTAACAATTTTATATTAAAAGATTTAATTTTTTAGTTTCGATTGAGATTTTTTATTCACTATTGTTAACTATCGGATCAACTTGAAACTAAATTATGTTACTTTTTTGGGGAAACAAATATTTTTCACTGTTGAAATTGATTGATAATCATTCCTTTCATTCAAATTTTGGCCTTAGTGGTGGTCATAAATTTGAAAAGTAGAATTTTTTGGAGAATATTATGTTAATGTGTCACACCAATATTTTTTATTGGGAGCTAACAGATTGACTCTAATGAAAACGAATTAAAATTTTAATAATTGTAATAAAAAAATGCTATTTTGGTGACTAAATTAAAAATGTCATAAAAATTCAGCGACCACCAATATAATAAGTAATAACTATCTTTTATCGTATATATTTTCTTTAGTGTTATATATAAAATTATTCATATTTAATTTTATGGTCTCTATTTTTGTGTTTGTTTTTTTTATAGTATCAAGGTGATTATAAATTAGTATATGTTTACATTTTTGTCTTAATCTTTTGACAAAGACAGAAACATACATTTTTGTCTTATTTTTTGTTTGCTATTTATACCTTGTTAATATGATAATATATGGCATTTAACTCATAATTACTGATATTATATATTATCGATATATTAAATAGTAATTCTCAACTAGTCATGACTACTAACGGTGATATCAGACATCCAGTTGAATGAGATATCACATTCAGATAATAAAATAAAAATAGAGTTATTCAAATTTCAACCATAGATTCTATATACACATCAAGTGTTTAAATAAATATATAAGGATTAATTTGCACATAAATTAAAATGTAGGGGCCTAGGGGATCAGGGAAACAACCAAACAAGTGGCCTGCATCAATTAGCAAAATTTACAACTTTTGCACATGAAGTATTGACACCTTATTCAAGGATATCAAGACCCTTAGTCTAATATAAATACTATTTTTTGGTTGGATAATTTGGGAAATTATACTTTGCACTAGCGGTGAAAATATTTTGTTTTTACAAATGTTTTAATTTTAGGGGTTATAGATTTTATTTACGGTTTATAATTTATGGGTTTAGGTTTAAGTGCATAGAATTTAAGGATTGTGGTTTGAATTTAGAGTTTAAGGTTAGAATTTAGGGTCGGTTATAGGTAAAAAACTTAAATCCCTAACATATTAGCCTAAAATCTAAACCATAACATCTAAACTCTAAATTCTAACCCTAAATTCTAAAATTTAACTACAAACTCTAAATTCTAAACCTATAAACCTAAACCCGTAAACTATAAACGCTAAATTAAATCTTTAACATCTAAAATTAAAGTGCTTGTGGAAACAAAATATTTTTACTACATGTGCCTAAGATATTTTCTCGAATAATTTTAGGTATCAAAACCTACAAAAAAATTGTGTTTTTGTTTTCGGTTGGAAAGGTAATAATGGAAGATGACAAACTTCCTTCTAATGTATCTACCTTCTATATCTCACACTAAAAAAAATTAGAAATTAAATTTTAAATTCTAATTTTAATTTCTACATCCTACACTTTAAACTTTAAAAAATACAACTTACTTTTAATTTTTTAAATTTTAGTTACAACCCTTAACCTTAAACTGTAAACTTATTTTTAAAAATGAGACACTAAAAAAAATATAATTTAGAGTAGACCATTTCCATCCTTCATTCCATTTATGCGTCAAAAGGAAAATCTATTGGTATGACTCATCTAATCCCACCATTCTACTCTTGGGTTAATTACTTTTCAAGGACTCCTCTTTATTCCCTTCTTTCAAGTTTCAACCTTTAAAAGCTTCTAAATAATTATTCATTTTCGATTTAAACTTTCAATCGGGTCAATTTGACACTGGGTCAGTCTATCGCATTAAATTAATACATACAAGACCCATAACTTAGATTTTTTCTCTAAATTCCACATCTTCACATATTGTATCCTGATATCAAAATTATAGGAACGTTACACTAACGACATATATTTTACATATTTATTTTACAGATTTATGGTTTTTTGTTTAACAAGTTCCTGTAAGAGAATGAAGATTTTGAGGCATACAGAGTTCAAGTTACCGCTTGTAGAGACTGCTCCTCTAAACCACCAAAAGCTCTTTGCAGAAACCTCTCCACGATTCTAACAAACTCGTCGACCTTTTCCTCGTGGGGCAAGTGACCGCAATTCTTAATTACTTCAAGCTTAGAATGAGGGATGGCTCGTGAAAGTCTCTCGGCATTCCAAGAAGGAACGATTCGATCGGTGTCGCCCGTGACTATCAGAACTAAGTTTCATTGAGACATCAAAGAGTGAAACCATTAGATTCTGCCTATTCATATAAATAAGAAAGCCACATAGCAGACTAAACAACTACTGAAACAATCTAGATGTTATAAATATAGCAAGAAATTGTTACCAGGGCAGGAGATTTCATGCAGTCTTTTCGACAGTGGTGGCTTCGTTTCAGACTCGCCTATCATAAGCATTGCTGCAGTGAATTCTACAAGAGCCTTATCCCAACCCTTAGTTCTCAATGGCTGCATTAACAAATCAAGATTTAGCCACTACAACAATATGAAAAACTCCAGTCATTTAATCTAAAGCATTCATCCATTAATGATAAGACAATGTAGAGCTTAGTGTGAATCACCTTGGTATAGCCATCTATGATGTGTTCACCGACTTGTTTCGAATCATACCATGCCATCCTTACAGCAGCTACACCGAATTTATCGATTATCATCCTTACCTAGAAAGAAGATAACTAGTTTGCTTTATGGCACACAAAATAGGTGCGTAACTAAATCGAAAACGAAAAATCCTATTCAAAAGCTGCATTGTTTGTAAGGTAAACACATAATGCAGGCAAGTACCAGGTTGTTTGGTAAGGCATGGTTAACTTATATCAGTTTAAAACATATGTGATTCTTTTGCAGCAGTATCACTTCCAAGAATTGGTAAAAAGAGAAGACATCTTCAAGGCGGTATAATTTGAATAGCAAGGATTAAGAAAATCCACTTTGATTGGAAAAACCCTCTAAGCAATTCAAGCAAGGCACATAGCAAAAGTTTTTCCACAAAGAAAGTCAATACCAGCATTACACCGAAGGCAGATCGAAGAATAGACGAAAGTGCTTTCTTATACACAGAGTTGAACATATCTGTCATCCCCTTTATCACTTGCATTATTGCTTGTGTGACATACTTGATAAACTTGAACAACCCTTCGAAAAACTCGAACCGCAGCTTTGGTAGATTATTCGAGTCCGATCTGTCTCCGTCAGTCTCAACAACCTTAGGCTTAGGAATAGAACTTGAGGCCAATATTGCTGGGGCAACAAGGATCAAAGCAGCAACACGTTCAGGAGCTTCGAAATATGCATCAACTGCTACAAGAGAACCAGCAGAATGCCTGGAATGCCAAAGTTTTAGAGAGGAAAAGAGAAGCATCAGTGTTCATGGAAGTGGAACCGAAACACAGAAACAAATCCATCCTATATAATTTATACCATTAGTACATTTTGTCAAAAGAGACAATGATCTAAATTGAAGGAGAGTCTTTTTTGTATGAGTATATCCATGTAAAGTAAGAAAACAAAGTCGAGAAAGATGCATATACGGCATACCCCACCAGAATTGCCTTCTCTGCAGCCAAGAAATCAATGAAATACAAGGTAGCAAGCACAGCAAACGCCATGGAGTAAGGATTCAGAGGTTTCGCATCACTAGTTTTAGTCCCAAAAGTATTCAGTCTTGAAGTTAAGCCAAATGCGGGTCTATCAAAGGCAAGAACTTTGGAGCCTGTGAGGTTAGCCAAACGCTTCATAACTTTGTTCCATGAGAAAACAGAAGCTCCAAAACCGTGTAGAAGAATCATAGGAAGACCAAGGTTTAACTTTAAGGATGGTGTTTGTGTCTGGTTTTGGGCATAGAAGGAGTTGTCTGAAGAATGTGACTCTGGGTCATAAAGCTTGTGATGAATTTCAACCCCTTGAAACTCACAAAAGCAACTGTCTGGATCAGCTAAGAGTTTTGGATCCAACAGCTCATCTTGATCAATGCCTGCTATTCTCTTCTTTCTCTCCTTCCTTCCGGCATCCACTAATTCTCCTACGAATTTTAATAGTATGGTTCGAGGTTTTAGTAAACAAATTTTATAGGAAACACAAGAACTGTTTAACGACACACAGGTGTGAAGCAGAAGCAGAAGCAGAAGCAGAAGCAGCAAAAAAGGGGGGAGAAGGGAAATTAACGCACCTGCTGAAGAGTATTGGGCGCCGGAGCCGGAGAGAGAGAAGGCGCGGATGACGGGGGTCAAAAGAGTTGGACGGCGGCGACTAGAATACGTTTGAAGACTTTGGAAGCTTCTGGTAATGGCGATTCTATTTTGTATATGCTGAAACTGGTACTGATACTGAAACAACAACCCTCTTAAACTCATAATTTTTGAGGTCTGGGATCAACCATCATACATACCAGAATAAAAGCCGATATTTTCATCAAGATTCAAAAGGTAATAAAAGCCAATCTCACCGTTGTTTGTCTGAACTGTACGGTCTGAACTCCAACCAAATCCGAAACAAGACTGTCCATGTCTGATAACTGATAACACCTACCAGTATATGAGGATAAAACATTAACAGCACAGAGCATGCCTTCTTTTTGTACCTTTTTATTTTTTATATCTTTTTATCTTTTGACACCATGCCTCTTTTGGTTCCTAAATTAAAAAAAAAAGTTTAGCTTTTAGGTTTTACGATTTTGGAGGTAAAATTTAGGTTTAAAATTTAAAAATTAATTTTTTTAATGTGGGACATAAATAAAAAAATATAGGATTTTTGTTTTTTTGACCCACAAATTAAGAGTATAATTATATGTTAATACCATGAAGTTTTTTATTTTTAAGCGATTTAAAATATATATATATATAAGCAAATATATTATTGATATAAGTAATAAATATCGATATTATAATTTATTAAGGATTAATATCCTATACACTGACGGTGGAAATTTTTTGTTTCCACAAACGCCTCAATTATAGGGTTTAGGGTTAGGGCTTAGGGTTTAGAGCTTAGGGGTTTTAGTGTAAATGTTTAGAATTTAGGGTTCATGTTTATAATTTATAATTTAGGGTTAGAGTTTAAGGTTTAGGGTTAGGGTTTAGTTTTAGGGTAATATGGGTAGGGATTTAGGTTTTAACCTATAAACCCTAAATTTTAACCCTAAACTCAAAATTCTATCAACAATCCCTAAATTCAAAACTACTACACTTATACCCCTAAATTTTAAACCCTAAACGGAGTCCCTAACCCCTAAAATTAAGACGCTTGTATAAAAAAGTTTCCACAAGTGCTTGTGTATAGAACAATTACCCATTTATTAATAGTTTTTTGTTTACAATTTATTCTATCAAAAAGCTCATTAGTAGTTTTTATCAGATTTTGTTATATTGCTGATAAAAAAATTATTTATTATTTAAAATAATATATTTTACTAATTAGATTAATTTAGTGGGATGAAATTTCATTTGATTAACTGGTAAAATACTAAAATGAGAAGATGAAATAAGAGACTGAAAAATAAAAAAGATGAATAAATTTTAAGTATGTATAGTAAAAATGAAAATGAAAACCGAATATATTACTATATAAATTCCATTAACCAATAATAATTCGATGGGAATCAATTTAAAAAATTATTGATTGAAGTAACAATTCTTTTTAATTCAGTGATAAAATTAAATTGAAACAAAAATTCAATGGGAGAGAAATTTAAAATATTAACAATGCCTTCCTCCTTTTCTCAGCCCTGGCCGATGTCCGGTGAACTAGACAAGAGAAATAGGAGAGGAAGAGATTGAGTGATCTGTCATCATCTAAGCTTTAAGTTATTAGGATTTAGCTGGTTCATGCAGGAGAATGTCATAATCCTTCATAGAATTGAATTTGATACAACAGAGATCGAAAATAATCGTAGTAGATGCTTTCCGGCTCTTTATTTTCTGCTTTGAAGTTCATATCGACTTAGAAGAAGAAAAAACTCGAAACGTTGTATATTGGGACGAAGCCAGAATTCGAGGTTGGGAGTAAACTATAAATGTTTGAAAGGAAGGGGCAAATTTAGAAATAAATTATTTTTAAAAAATTTTAAATAGGGGATAAAGGTGGAAAAAAATTCTCAGAGGGCGGGGATTGTATAGTATATTGTTCTTGTTTGGTGTACCTAAGTTAAAATGAATTATATAGCATCTCCAGAACCTCCCTCCATGCTTTATGTCATACACCATAAAAAGCTGTTACTAAAATGCTTGAATTCATTGATTAGAAAATGCTTTATGGAATTACATAGTGAGTTGTTAAGTAGGATTAGTTATACAACCAGTTTTTGTTAATTGCAGATTAGCAGCGACGTTGTGTGAACGATGGTACAAGGGCCAATGAAAGAAAGAAACGAATGGATTGAAAAACATTTTAAACAGAATTGTGGATGTTCTCTCTCTCTCAATTCTGAATGGCTAAAGAAGTTATTTTGTTTTTCGATTAAAATTGACCGACAAAATTATTAATTGACCATTCGTTTTTACCAGATGACATGCCATCATCTAATTAGTTTTAAAATAAAATATTAACATAACTTTTAACATGGAAAGATTGAGAATTAAACCTGGGTTATGGTGGAGAAAAGCTCAGTGCTTCACCACCAGACCAACTTCTTAAGTCTTAATTTTGTCAATAAACACCAAATATAATATATAATCTCATCCAAATAGCATCGCTACTTCTTCTTCTTCATTACTTTTGAAAATTTTACGTTGCAAATGAGAACAAAAAACAAAAGTAAAATTTTCTTTTATTTCTACAGACAGTTTGATCAACAGAAATTTTTTAATCTAAGATAAATTCGATTTGATCAATAAAAACAAAATCATGAAGTCAGAGGCTGAATTCAAAAAAAAAAAGGGTTGAATACTAGGAAGCTTCATACTTATGAGGTATGCAATCCAATCAAACTTCATGAACAAGATCAACTCAAGCAAAACAATAAATGATAAATTCTCGGTGCTGAATCAATCAACAACTAGATGGAGTCAATGGCAAATCGAACAAATTATTGAACATGTGTGGATTTGATTGCGATGACAAATGATATTCGGTTATATTTGATAAATTTTCAAATGTTTGAACTTTTGATAACATTTGTTTTTAAAATTCGATTTTTTTTTTACGATATCACATCTAGTTTTTTAAACGTTTTATTTGACAAGAAGAAAATAGTTGACCTCGAATTTTTTTATTCTTTCCTTTATCAATTCAACTTTCTTGTCACTTTTATCAATTGAGGATTGTTATTATTTTTTATTTTTTTTTCAAGTAAATAGATTTTTTTAACAAAATGTATTTTTTGATGCTTATTTAGTCTATTGTAGTCAAATTGATTGTCTGAAGGGATTTAAAGCCTTAAACCTCTAAATAAGGTAAATAAGTGAACCACCAAACTTAAATTCTTGAATTCGCTCATGCGTGTCATCATCTGATTGGTTAAATTTTAATATGAAAAATAAGATGAAAAAAATTAAATTTTATTTATTTGCCACGTCAGCACTTGAGCCACGTCAGTATTTTAATTTTTTAACGTTGACATGGCATGTCATTTGGCGGAGATGGTTGACGCATAAAAAAAGTAACGATTAAATTAACGATTTCGCTGACCAACGTTAATCAAAAAGCTTATTTACTGCAATGTATGATCTAAAAGACTTAATTTTAGGTATTTTTGCGCGAAGAGTAACAGGTAACATTGATAATTTAGTTGAACTCAAGGCAAAACAACTCCTTTTAGCCTTTCAGAATTAACCTATCAGATCATTCTCGTTACGTTGATATTGGGCCAAAGCCCGTGCTTTGTTTGGTTAACTAACCAAGGCCGAGGCCCGAGTAGGCACCGCACGCCTTTCCTTTCCTCTACAAATTTCCCTAGAATTTAACACCTACGCATCATCGAAGGTGAAAGAAGAGTAAAACTTTGAGAAAAAGCCGAAAGAAGGAAATGGGGAAACAGCCGGTGAAGATGAGGGCGGTGGTGTACGCGTTGTCGCCGTTCCAGCAGAAGATAATGAGTGGGCTGTGGAAGGATCTGCCGGGAAAGATCTCCCACAAGGTCTCCGAGAATTGGATCAGCGCTACTCTTCTCCTCACCCCTCTTGTCGGAACCTACACGTAATTCCCCTTTCTATCGTTTTTAACCAAATACTAGCATAATATAATCATTCCCCCTTTTTTAATTAGGGTTTCCTGCATATTTTCTGTTCCTTTAATTTCACCTAGGGTTTCATTTCATCAAATCGCTGTCTCTTTATCGATTCTTCATCGTATCTTCTTATGGATCTATCATCTATCTATTCTTCCTGTAAGAGCTGCATCTATTAGATTTATGGATTTCATTGTTGATTTCGCCTTTCGTGCTTTCTTATATTTGGAATTTAATCCTTCCCTATTGCTTTTAATCATGAAAAAGATACTAGTAGAAGATAACCACCATTTATGGCAGAATACTGTTGTAAATTTAACTTTCTTCGTACTTGATTTGTTACCAACGCTGTCTAGCTAGTTAATTTGTTTATATAGGTAAAAGGGTTTTATTCGATGGAGAAGATAACTGGACTTTGTTGGTTAGTGAATCTGCTTCTCATTGGTTTAGAGTTTAGACTTTAGAGAGGAGAAGAATTAGATTTGAGTTGTGTTGAGTTCCTGTCTAAGCAGATAAAATTGCACCTGTTTTTGAAAGTTATGAACAGGCCTTTTGTATACAACTTAAGCGGCTTCCATCGGCGTAAAATTGAATGCTTAAGATGGTAATTGCTTTTACATTCTTTGGCTGTTAGTCTTCTTCTCAGAGGAACTAAAGTGGAGAAGAATAAGGAAAAGGAGAAAGCAGATTTAACAACTGTAGATATAGTAAATTTGAGCGCAACAAAATGATATGATTCAATGTTGACCTCTGCTGGAGTCTGCTTTACATGCTTAGAATTCACGTTTTTTCATACACGATCTGAGTTATTGATTTTGTGTGCATCTTCTTAGTCTATTTACACATCCTATGTAACTGGGTGCAGATATGTCCAGAACTTCAAAGAGAAGGAGAAGATGGAACACAGGTATTGAAACCACAAGAAGCCTCCGTTTTATCAGAAAAACTCTGATCTTTTACATTTCAGACCCAACTTTATTGAGGTTGAGTGCAATGATGGGATTGGATTAGTATCAGTGTTTTGTTATTGATACGGAATAAATGAATTTGGATTGTGGATTTGTTCTTCGTTTTCGGTAAAATAAATTTGTGGATTTGTTGTTCAATTGTGCATGCAAATGATCATGCTGGTCTCCATCCTTATTAACATTCTGTTTGGTAGGAAGACAAGTGAATAGAAACTAAAAGGAACATTTTCAATCTAATGATTGAGCTAAACCTTAAATCATGTCAATTTTGTATTTATGAACTCATGTTGCTCCGATGATTCTGTGGATGCATGTTGGAACCATAGCTACTAACTACACTAAAATTGTTTTTCTGTATTTGTTTTGGTGGATTATGACGAAATATTACCGTTAAAAAGACATCAGCAAGTTGTAACATCTGCAACTGATAAGAATCTTAATTCGTGAACCTATGGATGTGAGATTATGCATATAAGTCGTATTCTCCAATGCACGGACACTCGGGTTGAAATGCGGCGAAGACTCGAAGTTTGGGAGAATACATCAACCAAAATAAATTAAGTAATTGTTAGGGCATGTATCGTTTTACGGTCAATATTCAGGGTGCAAGATTTTACGGTCATGACGTTCAGGTTTGGATTGGCATTTCGTAACGCACTCCGCACTTGAAAGGGACTCACCCCAAATAAGTCAACCTTCATTGCGTCTTTTATCCAATGACTTATCTCGAAAGCGTTGTCTTATGATCCTCCAGGTAACACGTTTATCAAATGTCGTATCCTGCATGGTTTAGTGAATGTTAGGTGCCAACTCCCGACTTCAGCGACGAGCGCGATATGAGGTCCTCTAGTCCCAAATCGTCCATAGAAAACCTTTTTAAAGAACATCGTGTCATTTACTTGGCCGCATTGCTCACATACTTAGGTCCCACTCGAGCCTAGGAGAAGGCCACTTACATTATAACAACTCAGCTGCTAGCACATGTCAAGACGATGGTGGAGACCAACATTAGACCACTTCCCCTAAAGACCCAAATAAACTTACCATGAATGACGCAAGTTAACGTTGAATTGTCCCAAACGAGGACACTCTCTGGACATGATCTTCATTGCCTTCTCAAAGCGTCCCAACTTGCATCTTTGAGTTGATAGCTCCTTAAAGATTGCTCAATGTCATCACTCGGTCTACATTTGCACGATTCAAAACATGCTTGTCAAAGTAGGATTGCAATACAATAAAAGATGGCCTTGATATTCTTCCACACTTTTTTTTATCGATGTCCTCATCGATGTAGTCAATAAGGGATGGTCCTGACACGAGACGACTCCTTTCAACAATATCATCTCTAAAAATTTACACTCGGGTTCTCTCATTAGAAGTACAATATACCTTACCAATGCACTCAACACTTAATCAACTAATCTAAATAATATATAACAAAAAATTAGTTTTTTACATTTTTATATCAACGAAATTGTGCTTTGATATTTATAACTTCTAAAAAATTTCAATCGAGTTAATATCTAAATAAAAATAATAAAATTTAAATAAATTGATTTTTATTTAATATATACAAGCTATGAGCTTTTAGAAATTTCATTTGGATAATGACATTAAGAAAAAAAAATTCATGAAAAGGGATGGGTGAAAATTATTTCACTAAGTAGAGATATTACTAAGTATTCAGAGAAGTCGCCAAAAAATAATCTTAAAAAGCCGCTGGAAAAATAAGGGTTTTAAAAATCGTCATGTCAACTCGATAAAATAATTTTTCGCCTATGTCATTTGAAATAATTTTTTTCTTAATATTATCCAAGAAAATTCCTTAAATCTTTTTTTTACCGAAATTATAAAGTAAAATTGGTTCAATATTGTACCCTAAAAAATTATTTTAAAATTTATAGCACCTTCAAAATTATTTTCGAATCTATTGCACTTTGTGACTTAAGTCGGATAACTTGCAATCCGACTTCAAAAAAAAATTTAAAAAAAACTATGAGGGCAAGCTACTTTCAATCCGACCTTAACAAAATATTTAAAAAATTATAAAAGTACATTGATTTCAATCCGACCTCATAGCTAAAAATATTTAAAAATTTTCATGAAGAGATGCACTGATTTCAACGTGGCAGAAAAGAACTTTTATATTTTTTATTATTATTTTCTTTCATGTTATTCATGAGGTCGGATTGAAAGCAATTAGTTTTCATATTTTTTTTGGGTAAACTACTGCAGGGGTCACTTACGTTTAGCGTCTGTACAGAGTTAGTCACCACTTTTGAAAAGTGCATACTAGTAGTCCTCTACGTTTTCGATGTGTAAATACTTGGTCACTCTGACGTTAACTCCGTTAGTCCCCTAACGGATTGCTGATGTGGCGAAAGTAAAATAAGGATAAATTACTGCAATAGCCATTAAAATTTATCTCATGTACATTTTTTCTCCTCAATTTAAAAAAAGTAAACATTATAGTCACTAATAAAAATGTTTCTTTATAATTTCACCCTTAAATTTTTAAAAATTCATTTTTCAATCCTAAAACTTTACAATCAATTAACACAATAATATTATAAATGCTTAGATGAAAAATAGGTGCCCAAAGTATACCCTTTGAAACTTAGGTGCCCAAATTGCTCCTATTTAATAACTCAAACTTAAAAATTTAGTCCACTAACTACTAAAAAATTCGAGTTATTGGAATTTCTATTTTATAATTCAAACTTTATTTTGAATTTTTGAGTCGAGTTTATGAAATTATGAGTCGAGTATTTTCACATCAAACCAAAAAATTTAATTTTTTCGAGTCAAGTCGAGTTATTGGAATTTTTATTTTATAATTCAAACTTTATTTTGAATTTTTGAGTCGAGTTTATGAAATTATGAGTCGAGTATTTTTTACATGAGGTTAGATTGAAAGCACTTTTTTTCATATATATATATATATATTAACTTTTGATTAAGTCGGACTGAAAGTTATCTGACCTTAAATTTTACTATAGAAAGTGTAATAGATTCGAAAATAATTTTGGAGGTGCTATAAATTTATGGTAAACTAACCCAATGACCACCATACTATGGTAAATGTATTAAAATGACCACATTAAAAAAAAATAAGGGTACAATTACACATTTGGTCCTTATTACTTATACACTCTATCAATTTAGTTCTAATTTTAATTTAATAAAATAAATTAATTATTTGGTGACACGTGTCACCTGATTGGGGGAAAGAAAAATCAAAGATAAAGAAATGTCATTGTTGGGACTCAAACCTAAGTCTTTTAAGAGAAAATAAGACATGATTACCGTTAAGCTAAATATATTTTTGAGATATATGATAGAAAGTTTAGTATATGTATTAAAGACCTGCTTCTCGCCATCCTCGAAGCCATACATCCCGGACTACAAGCTCGCGTTCGAACACTTATGTGTGCATGCGGCCAGCAAGACCGTGCTGGACGAGCTGCAAAAGAACCTGGAGCTCAGCGACAACAACATGGAAGCGTCGAGGATGACACTTCACCGCTTCGGCAACACCTCGAGCAGCAGCATATGGTACGGACTGGGTTTAAATGCAACAGCGAAAGAGAGGGTCAAAAGAGGCGATCGAATTTGGCAGATCGAGTTTGGCTCTGGGTTTAAATGCAACAGCGTGGTTTGGCGGTCGATGCGTCGAGTGAGGAAGCCTTCAAGGGATAATCCATGGCTTGACTGCATTGATAGATACCCTGTGAGAGCTTGAATTTGGTTTTAATGGCTGCTGCTTCCTGCTTGGTTGATAATAATGGCCTAATTCAACTGTATGAAACATGTTTGTTAATTATATTCTGGATTAATATTTGGGTGGAGTTTTTTAATTTTATAAATTAAATTATAAGATTAATAATGAGTTATGGATGCAAACAATTCAAATATGAGAACAAATCAATACTAAAAGAATACAAGAAATAACAAAATAAATGAAGCAAAGGAACTGCATACTCAAAACCATTGTTTCTTCATACAGAAGCCTCAATCCTCGGCTCGAAGGAGAATGAAGACGTGAACTCCAAGCCCCAAGGCTTCACCGTTCATCGAACATTCGGGCAGTTCGACCCATTGGTTTGACGCAAAATCGTAGAGTACGTAACTGCAAAACTCGGCAGAGCTTCAGCAGATAAATATCTGATCACCAGCACCAACACAGTTTATGTCCAACTTCTTGTCATAAAACTCATGCGACATTGCAGGTGGCATTGCTGCAATCTGATTCCATGTCTTTGTTTTCAGATCG
This sequence comes from Hibiscus tridactylites, assembly GCA_958450335.1. Lineage (NCBI taxonomy): Eukaryota > Viridiplantae > Streptophyta > Magnoliopsida > Malvales > Malvaceae > Hibiscus > Hibiscus tridactylites. The sequence continues at coordinate 65,730,699 of OY288290.1, read as the reverse complement.
TACCACCACACCCTGAGGCTAGCACTTTCGAAGAAGTCGGATAACACGACGATTAGAATCTCTCCTTTACTCGGAAAAGAGCGGCAACAGTCTCGGATATTCGGAGAAACACTTTTGGGTTAGATTGCAAGCAATTACTGTGCCTCAGGAGCTGAGGAAATAAACAATCTCCTCTCCATCTTTAAGTGTAAGCACTGATGAATATTGCTTGCATGTTGGTTACCACTACGTTTCCAGTTTTACTAAGGAAGTAGACCGCATCATCTTCGTCGTTAAAGTCGGATTCCGTACAATCATCAGCTTTTCTCCTCAATATAATCTCTGTTTCCCGGCAAAGATTAATACATATACTAAACGTTTTATTATATATCCCAAAAACATGTTTTGCCTAGTGGTAAGCATGTCTCATTTTCTCTTAAAAGATCTAAGTTTGAGTTCTCACAATGACATTTCTTTGCCTTGGATTTTTTTTTCCCCAATCAGGTGACACGTGTCACCACCTTATTGAAGTACTTTAATTATTTTTATTTAATTAAAATTAGGACTAAATTAATTGAGTGTATAAGTAATAAGGATCAAATGTGAAATTATACCCTTATTTTTTTAACTGCCACGTCACCCTTCCGTTAATCTTTAACGGCTAGTGGTCACATTGATATTATTTAAATAGTTTGGTGGTTTAATTGAGTCGATTTTTTTTAATGTGGTCATTTTAATACATTGGATTCTATACATTGGATTCTTGATTGTGTGGGCGAAGGCGATGATGGGATGTTTGGCCACTTGCATTTACAAGTCAGAGACAGTTGTAATCATTTCCAAATGCTAAATATCAAAAGATGGGCCACCTTACCTACTCTACCCTACCATACTTACATTTCCCGCCACTTCTCTATTTAACTTACAAAAAAAAATGAATTCAAATTATTTTATTTTTAACCCATCATCAGCTAAATAATTAAATATTTTTCATATAATAAATTATTTATTGTTAGAATTTAAATTCAATCAAAGATTTTATTATACTCCATAATTTTTTAAAAAACAAGAATATCAATTCTATTTTACAATAAAAAATAAAAGGAAGACATAACCCAATAATTATACCGTAAAAAAAATTGATGTGACACGAAAAATTTGATAAAAAAATTAATGAACAGATACTATTTTATAAACACCATTGGACTAGAAATTTAAAAGTCAGCAATAATACATTGTAGCAATTAGGAAAAGGTCACAACGGATTGTCTTTGTATTTTCAAATTTCAAAGTGTTGGATTGTAGAGGGAAAGCCTTGTTCCTTCTCTTTGTCCTTTCTCTCCGTTAATTTGTTTATATTCTCTCCAATTATTTCAATTCTATGCTCTAACCCTAGTTTGAATTCCACACTTCTCTTCTTGTACGCTTTCACTAAGGTATGTGCACATTTTTTCTTTTTCTCCTCAATTTATCATCAATTACTACTTGTATGTTGACATTCATTCATATTCTTGTGTTGATTCTTGCATCAATCTGTTTTGGGATCTATATCCAGTTTTTAAATCATTTTATTTGATCCTTTTGTTTTTCTAATTGTAGTTTAGATTTCTTGCTATTTCAGTTACTTTCTTTGAATTTTTCTGCAACTTGAAATCCAGGTGAATTCCGGTGTCTGTTCTTCCACTTGAAATGTTTTTTTTTTCATAAATGAGACCGTATAATGAAATTGTGGACTGTAACAACTCATTGAGCAATTTCTCTCTCAAGTTTTAAGTTTGTAACTCAGATTGCTTGGCGGATTTCTGATTACTGTTCAGCTTTTTGTTCATGTTTATGTACTGTGTGTGGTATATGATCAGCTTAAGCGCATCTGCGGTTTACATGCTGTTTACATTCTTCGATTTCTATTTAGCGTGTTGGAAAACACATGCGATAACCACACAATACAAGATCAATCATTCATGTAGCTAAATAAGTCGATTAATGAAGGTGTGAAGAAATCAATCTTTGATTTACTAGAATTCTGAGAATAAACAAAAAGTTCTATCAAAATTGCTGAAGAAACTGGTGATTTGTTGATCCGAGTTTTATAAAGGATTCTAGCTTTCTAACTTAGGGCTGTCAAAGTTTGTTGATTATGATATTGAAAAACAATTGTATCCTTTAATTTGATCCATGATTACATTCTTAACACCTAGTTTTTTCAGGGAGGTTTGCCTGTCCATGGACAAAGTTAGGCAAAAGCTTAAGCTTGCAACTTCCATTTTTATCCTTAATGAAAGTGGAAAATGTTAATTTTTTTTAGAAATCTAAAATTAACCAATCTTTACCTAAGAATTAATTCATCCTAAATAAGTCGATTAAACTATTTCTTTGTGTTGGCGTCAAGAATAGAATCGATCTGTAACTCTTCTTTTGGATCTTTCTTTTTCCTTTTTTCTCTTTACAAGATTATTTTTGGGAAATCTTATACAACGTTGGTTATGTTGTTTGAAGATAGATGGAAGTAAATATGAACAAGGTTGATTCAAAGAACATGAAATCATGTTGTTGGGATAGTCATCTCAATCCTGAGAATTCTGAGTGGATGGCAAAAAATTCCAAAGGTAAGCAGCCTACTTTTGATGTTCTTGCATTTATGGTTCATTATTCTTTCTTGTTGGTTTAAATCTCTTATGATTACCATATCTCTGATTGGGTTGATTATAGATTCTTGTTGGCGCTCTTGATCTCCATTTATCTATTATCTTGTGATCCCATGACTTGTAAATGATGTAAGATTCTTGGTTGCAGAAATGGACCGGAATGTTAAACAAATAATGAAATTGGTGGAAGACAATATTGAAGAGCATTATCAGATTAAATCTGAGGTGATTGTCCAAGTTCATGAAATCCGCCGTATTTATCAGTCTCTGGCTGAGCGCTACGGTCATTTGAGCGGTGAATTGTGCAGAAGTGTACCATCTGATTTCCTAACTCAAGGCCATGATAGTGGTTTGGATCAAAACTCTCCAATGGTTACACCTGATAAAACAACGGGTATACGCAAGTCTGTTCAACAAGCTTCATCTTTCAGTTCTGACGGTGGTAGTTCTGAACTGTCATCAAAGGAAGGGACTGAATCATCTTCATTCTTATCAGATTCCGACTCCGAATCTTTCAGCTCATCCGTCAACATCTACTTGAGTTCGGCGACGGATGCTGATAGCGGTGTAGAGCATCACAAAGTTATTGAGAACGGAAGTGAGCTCCCAACAATGATGGAGAAGATGCAATCGGTTGATGGAGAGAATGCAGATGATAAGTTGAAGATGAGGGGAAACAGAAGCTACGAAGAACTGAATGAAAGACTCGCCAAGTGTGAAGAAGAGCTAAGGAATTCCAACATAAAGCTCCTGCTTGCAGAAGAAGAGATTGTGAGGTTGAATGCAGAGCTGAAGAAGAGTGAGTCTGTTTCTGTCCTTGCTGAAAACATGGCTGTTCAACTCGAATCATTGCAGAGAGACATGAAAATGAGGGAAGCTGATCTTGAGCTGGAGGAGGGAAAGGTACTTGAGTTGCAAAAACAGATAGTTGAGCTGGAAGTTCATGTTTCAGACTCCAAACACGAAGCTTTGAGGTTGACGGAGGAGCTTGCTGGAAGTAAAGAAAAGATCAAGGCATCAGAACAAGAGATTGTAGTGTTGAAGCATGAGCTTGGGAAGAAGGATTCTGATGATGCTCATCATGTGCTAGGCCAGCTTGAATCTGCCCAAGGAGAGATAGCAACATTAAAATCCCAATTAGACATAGAGAGGAGGCAGGTTGTGAACTTACAGGAGCAGATTTTGAGGTATAAAAATGATCTATCTAACCGTGGTCATGAAGTTGAGGAGTTAAAGGGTGCATTATGCGATGCCCAGGATAATTTCTCTATGCTGAAAGCAAGTTTTCAGTCTGAAATTTTTGGGCTGTTAGAAAAAGAGACCCACTTGGAGGCAAGACTCAAGGAATGGGAACTACACGGAAGACAATTGGAGGAAAAGCTAAGGCAATGCGAAACAGAAAAACTGGAAATGAAAGGTTTGTATGATGTTCAAGGGACCATGTTGCAAGGCCAGATAAGTCAGCTGAGGGCAGAAGTCGATGAGAAAGCTGTACATGTAGAAGCTCTGAATAAGGACCTTGACAAAGTGAAATTGAAATATGATATGCTTATGGCAGAGAAAGATGGAGTCAGTGCAAAGGTAAACACTCTTGTAGCGGAGGTTCGTTCCCGAGATTTGCAGATCGGACAAATGGAGGTGCATTTACAGCAATTAAGCAGGGAACAGCAGCAGCTGATTTCAGGATCAAAACATGCAAAGAATGTAGAGGATGGATTAAAATTGAAGATAAAGGGCCTTGAGAAAGAAGTGGATAGGCAGAGAATTATGATATTCGATGTGGCTGAGGAGAAAAGAGAGGCAATAAGACAACTTTCGTTCACTCTGGAGCACTACATGAGTGGTTATAAAGAATTTCTCAAGCACAAACGACATGCAGTTATGGCTTCATGAATTTGATTAATTTGTGTATTAGTATAGTTATCAGTCTTGATTGTTTCCCCCTCCCCCCTTTTTTGTTCAATTTTCCTTTATGAACTTGTCAATTGGTTCTTAAAATTCATCGTTTATGGGGTGATTATGATGAATTGATGCTTAGATAAACTTGAAGCTGCCGGTAGGCTACATCTGACCATCTCTCCTAGTCTGGCCTAGCTTTTCAGGATGTGTTTATTTATTGGTTTGAATAATTACCATTATCCATTCCCATTCTTTTAATCAAAATTCCAGTAATTTGTAGTATAGTGAGGTTGGTTCCTAGTTTTGAACTGGAAGAAGAGATGCTTACTGCTTGTAAATCTGTTTTATAAATAAAAAATATAAACCAATTTGATTGAGATTAATATCTCATTCATTGGATATTTCCCATTTTGGTTTTGCAAAACACATCATTTCATGACCTTGGGGCAAGAAAAAGAACAAAAATTGCTCAATACAAAGCCTGCCTACTACCAAATACCAATCTGGTCTGGTGGAGTTGGATTCTACTTGAGTCTCTCCATCCTTAGCCTCTCCAGTTCTTTTACCATTTGCCAATGTTCCAACAACAGACATGTTTCTCCAAAACTCGAGGATATGAGGCGCCCCATTGTCAACCATCTACATTTCATTTGTTTCAACTTCAATGCAACATCGAAACCAGAGCAGATTACAATGCAAATAAAAGCATGATCAAAGCTCACTGTACCTGCTAAAATCTCCGCTGCCCAGGCTCCGATCTGCTTGTCTTGCAGCAACCAAGTCATCTTCTACCACCTGTGAGTAACAAAATGGGTGAAAGTGGCAATGCAAGTGTTCGATGAACAATTGCCCATGGGAGAATCGTATTGCACTCAATTCAATTCATACCTTCTGCATTTCTGACCCAATGGAATGTGGTAATGATCGAACAGTAGCCAGATACCATCTCCAAGCTTCCAGTGCTTCTGCAGCTGGTGTTTCAGAGGATTCTAGAGCAGAAGGCTGAAAAGGTACAATTACATCTGCAGGAACAATATTAGATTTCCCCTCTGAGAAGATAAGTAACTGGATATCCGCTGCCATTTCCACCTTGTAGAACTGAAAGTCATATTCCACCTGAAATAAGTATATTTCAATGTCGAGTCAACTTCAACTGAGATCAGAGCAGAATCTCTCTGGTCTAATTGTAACTATAATTGAAAAGATTTGCAATATATAGAACAAGCACTCCCATCACACACATTACACATGTTTCGACAAACCAAGTGGCAGCTTACTTTTTGAAACTCTATCAGATTTTTCAGCAACTTAGTATTCTCAACCCCAATGGAGTTAAGGCTTCCTGATTCTAGGTGGGTTTCATCAACCATCAAGTGTGAGCCCTCAGGTAGCTGAAGAACTCCAGGAATCAATCTGCAATACAATGTGAAGCTATTTAAAAAAAATGATGGTTGCTAGCTGTTTTCTTTTAATGATTGCAGACATTAACTTCCCCTGGTACAGGGATACGATGAAGGATACCTGTTTGTTTGATAATCCTTTTTCAGTGCAAGAGAGGCACTATTCAGATATTCCAGTGTGAGAGGCAAGCAACTTGTGCATGGTAGCAGGTTTTTGAAAGTTTGGCTAAGTCGAGTGCCAAACACAGATACACTCTCTTTGTTTAAACCTATTAGATTTAGTGACAGCTTCCCAACAGCAACATCATCTACTCGAGTGTGAACCTGTCCAACCAAATATGATCAGTTTTGCACAATCTAAGAGGGTAGTTGAAAGGGAGATTTCAAGACTTTTTTAGGGAAAAAGATTTAACAGACAGAATTCGAGACTGAATAGGACAAGAAACTGCCACCCAGCATAATATCAAGAAAATAAGATGATAGTTGTAGAGGAAAACATTACCCTGGACAGAAGATGCAACAACATGAAATGAGCAGCTACCCCATCATTTCCGAGAACGGCTGTAAGATGCCTGAACAGGGCTTCCCGTATCTCTTTCACCAAATGTGGCTTTGGCTGGAGAATGAAGATTACAAGGAAGAAAGATGAGAACCATGAGAGAAACCGGAAATTGAACTGCAAACTAGTGAGCAATCCATAAATTACTCCTGCAATATACCTCCATTATTGGGGAGCCCGGCAGAAAGTCATGCACTGCAAGCTTCCTATGTACAATACAGTGCAAGCGTGGGACCTGCAACACGAAAGAGTGGAAAAATTACTTGATACATCTTGAAACAGACAACACAATGAAATCAAACCAATTCATTACAGCAAGACATTCGTAGAGCAATTGTCAATCTAATAAAGATGTGCATCATCAACTTGAACATGAGTACTGCATGTCAAGAAAATTCCTGACTGTAACAAATGTGATAAACACATACAGGTAACTTCAGACTTAAGTATTGGCAAAACTTGTCTTCAATAATTTAATCTCAAAAACTACATTTTCATTACGGAGAAATTTGAACTGGTCCGTTATTAAAGAATTAATGGGCCTAAAATAAACTGTGCTGATAATGAAGCCACAAATGCTTCACAACTGGAAGCAGATGATACCTTATTAGGGGGCATATTGACCAGTGCATCATCATAGAAACTATTTGATAACTCATTATTGTCATCTTTCTCAACTGCAAGCTCTGAATCAAAAGTGAGGACCCCGATAAACTCGAAAACATCATTCAGCTTCAAGTCTGACTCTGGAGAATCATACATCTGCATTAAAAAAAGAAAAGAAAATAACCAACCTTGGTTTGAAAAGAAAAGAATAAAACCACTCATCTATAGACCATTTCAATATATCTGGATGTATATTGGAAAAATGCCATGAAACCATTTACCTTTACTAGGCAAGGAAGGTCATCTTTGTCAACAAATTGAAATGTACTCATGCCGGAAGAAGAGCTTGCAGTTTTAAGATCCATAGGTTCCGGTGATGTGGAAGGAACTCCATCTTCTCTCTAGCAAAAAAAAGTCTGATTAAGACCATCTTCCTACTGAAGTAGGAGTCAAGCTCCCCTCCATTGCTTTTCTATCCATTACTATGACGTACAAGTTTAATCACCTTAGTATGACTTAAACAAATCATGAGTGAATCCCACACACACACACACGAATGGTCACATAAATGTAAATTAAGAAAAGAAACATGAAGTAAAATCCAACATATAATTTCAATCAAAGAAACTTGCATGTGTTAACATTTTAGAAAATCCGTGATAATTAACTTGATAAGACAGTAAATGCATATAGTAGTGCAACATAATAAAAAATTCAGAGTGACAGCTTTTTACCATCTTCTTGGTAATTGGAGAGCTTTTAACCTCATTCTCAGGAACCTGAAATAAGATACAGCATCTAAGTTCAGTTAGGACGAGTACATTAAAACCAAATACTAAAAGGACCCAGTAAGTAGGCATTGTTCTAGAGGAGTTCTAAAATCCTAACTAGTTTAGGGCAAAAACAAACACAAAGAAATGAATAGACAAATGGAAAGTGAAGCAAGACCAACCAAATCCATGGGGTCTTCATCTTCACCATCCATCCTACGCCGCTTCTCCCTGCTTTGGGGAGACCAATTAGGGTCCATGTCGCAAGAAGGTTCAGCCCAAGAACTCTGTCCTGGAACCTAAAGAAACCAATAGAATCACAAGTTCACAACCAATGAACAATAAGAAAATGGAGTAAAACCAAGTTTAAATACTAGACAGTAAACTTTAGACCATGAATTTCCTATCAACTGTCCAACATTTAAACACTACAATTAACCACCAAAACCTAAGAATACAAGAAGAGAACTGACAGGAACACAGTAGAGCAAGCGGCGTTCCCAAATACACGTATCAGAAGCGGATTCCATTGGGTATTGAGAAACATCCGTGAACTTGTTGGTCCGCCATGAACTCCCGTCCCTGTAAGCGCCGACATAGAATTCATTTCCCAACATGTCCTGGATCATGCCACGGTAACGGACAAGACTGTTGTGCTGAACCCATCTCAACGTCTTGGGGGTAAGAACGGGAACCTTGGAGAGACCCGATTCCTGGAAGAGGAAGTGGCGGAAGAGTTCAAGGGCACCCCAATCCTTGCCGTCAAAGGCGGATGGATGGGTCACTGTCTCTGATCCTAACCCTATCGCCTTCTCAAATGTCAATCGGACGGCACCCAGTGGGTTCGCCATGCAATCGTACGGTGGACCGCCCATTTCCCTCTCTCTTTCTTCACCTGATCGATCGATTAGCTTGACCTACCTCACTTCCCGCGTTAAAAGGAGAAGGTGTGTGAGATTTCCCGCCAGTTCTTCCCGCCATTTGGGGGCGGTGTGAGGTAGTAGAGGAGAAAGATGGGCCGAAGGAGAGACCCCAAGTGGTAAATGGTCGACAATACATAGATGGGCCTAAGGAGAGGCCCATGTAAGTCAGTTTGAATTAATCTATGGACTCCTTAATTATTATTTTTTTTTTGACAATTTATCATTATATGACTCCTTAATTATGAACTATCAATTCCTCAAAATAAATAATTATGAACTATCAATTTATTAAAATGTACGATTTATTCGTCTAAATCATAGATTAGATCTATGGACCCAATAAAAAGCATTTAATATTATAAATTTGTTAATATACTTCATTTTGGTTGATTTTTATCAATGTACTTTTATTTTTCAAAACACGACTAATATTTACGAAAAATTTTATAGCGCTTGACGAGTTTTGACGAACACCACTATTGACAAGCACCGATGAACACCGATAAATTAATTTATAAAATTTTTAAATCTAAAGTACTTAATGCGTAATTATAATTTTTTTAAAAATTAAAAGTATAATTTAATTAAAAAATATATTTTAATTTTAATTTTATTTTAAACATTATTAATTAAAATAATTTATCCCCAAATCAAAGAACCTTAGGTATTTTTCTTTGAAATTAACCTAACTGTCGCCGTAGACAACCGCCACCGCCGCAGTTCCCTTTTGCTAATGAGAAATGGGATTTTGACTGCAGACAACATTAACATTGCCCAATCAAAACCTCCTGTTATTGAACAAGAAAAGATCAAACGAGAAAGAATGTAAAAGGGGTTGAGAGATTTGTTTATTATCTCCGAGGAAAAAGTGCCAGCAACTTGTTTGTTGGAATGACTTCAGTCTACGAACATAACAAAACAAACTTCGAAATTAACCTAGTTGTGCGGCGGCGGCGGCGACGGTAATTGGATTAATTTTAAATAAAAATATTTAGGGTTCTTTGATTTAGGGATAAATTATTTTAATTAATAATATTTAAAATAAAATTAAAATTAAAAAATGTATTTTAATTAAATTACACTTTTAATTTTTTTTAAAAATTATAATTACGCATTAAGTACTTTAAATTTAAAAATTTTATAAATTAATTTATCGGTACTCATCGGTGCTCGTCAATAGTAGTACTCGTCGAGTGTAGAAAAACTATCCAATATTTACTTTAACTTTATAGAGTTAACCTTATAAATAAAACTTGAATTTTTACTTAAACCATTAATAAAAGTTGGTATCAAATTTAATCCCATTTTTTAAGCTTGATACCTCGTGAGAAATGTTCCAAACATTTCTATCACATCCACGACGGTTGGACCCCCAGCTTTCTCTCCTCAACTTTTTCTTTTTTGCTTCATAATGTTGTGGAGCTCTTTTTTGCCACTTACAAAAGACAAGGTAAAGTTGGAGTTTTTATTCTCATGTGATGAGATAATTATGTAATAAGTCTTTAAATACTTTTATTTTTCGTGTATAATTATCGATATTCAATTCGTTGGTTGATTGGTTCGAATCAAATACTATAGTGATCCATTGTGGGGACGATACTTCCAGCTCAATTTATCTCATCTCAAGCATTTTTGCTTACGAGATCTAGCATCTCATTCACTGTATCAACTAATTGTCGGTAGAATACTCATTTAAGATTTAACAGTCTTGATTTCATAAGAAATGTAAAAAAAATAATCAAACCCACTGTTCAATGTTCACCACAAATTTATTCCACTCACCTCATATTACATAAATGTATTCATTATTATATGGAGTAAAACATATAGTCTCTATACATACACACCTATATACATATCACTTCAATTTCGACCAAGTTTACTGATATGACATGATAAAACTATTTTTCTAAGGAAAAACACGTATATAGGAATAGGTGAACTAGAAGAGAAAACATGGGAAATTAACAACAACAAAAAAAACAATTTAGAAATGTTGAAAGAGAAAACAACCATGGCAATATTTCATAAACTGATATATATACATACGTGTATATATATTCAGTGACCAATTCCTGGGCTTGGAACATCACCTTGCCTCCTATAGAAATCATTGTAATCATAATCGCTTGGGATGCTCGGAACATCTCCCGGATAATCTTGCTCCGTCTCGAAAAGCTTTCTTGATGTTGTTTTTGTTGATCTGAGCCTGCTGCTGGCCTCTGCCGTGCACCGGGAACGGCTCGCCAGGAGAAGCAGTAATGCAAAGAGCAGCAAAAAACTGGGGTTTTTAAGCTCTTTCTTTGCCATTTTCACAAGCTGGATTGATTTTGTGTTTGTTCACACTTCACATTGAGGTTGAACAAGTTTTGGAGAAAGTTAAGGTATGGCCACCCTAGTAATTTATAAGGGCACATTGCTGGGTGGGAATCATGATTATAGTCAATTATATAAAATAATATTATTTTGATTCAAAAAAAGTAGTGCCGGGGCATGCAATGATGTGGTATGAAAATTTTTATTTTTATTTTTAAAAATGGTAAAGGAGAAATGAAAGTTGTTAATTTATGTGAAGAAGATTGCAGATGCTACCATCATGACTCATGGACTCATGAGTAGTTGTTGTCTTTTGACTACAGCACAAGAGAAAACAACTCAACACATTGTTTTTCATTCAACCTGAGATCGGTTAAAAATAGGTTTAATTTTGAAAAAGAAAATGTAAATTTGAACGTTAAAAATTAATAATTTTATCATTTTTTTGTATGAGCCTATATAGCTGTAACTAATCTCTTCCTCGTATGCCCTCTCATTAAGATACATACGACTGATCATGAAACATATTTTATTCCCATTAATAGAGATCGAACCCCTAATCTCAGGGTTAGTAGCTTTATCGTTTTTAAAATTGAAGTAAAATCAAACTCATAAAGATATCCTGCGCAAATGGTAAAATGGGATGAAACTTCCTGCAGGCGTGACAAACTCAATCCTAATATCTTTCTTCTATGTCTCCTCATTATGATTGTCTTTTAGTTCTCTTAGTTTATTCAGCAAAAAAACAAAGGTTGCAGATCCTGCTCCCTTTTATTTATAAGCTTAGCTGATATATATATATATATATATATATATATATATATACTTACTTACTTACTTAAGACAGAATGATTAAGAAAGCCTCTTGATCATAAAATTTAAACGAAAAGATCTATTGCATAAACTTGTGTCTGAATACAACTTTTCGACAAAACTTTCAATGTTATCACATTCGGACAATGCTTGCTCCCTAGTGAGACACTAGATTGTAGGGGGGAAATGTTGTCGTGTTGAAAATCCTACAAAGGACAAAACAAAATTTAAGCAAAAGTCATTAAGGTCTTTTATTCAAATGATCGAGCTTTGTAGGTGGGAAATACATAAATATTTGAAATTAGGGAGTAAATTTATAATTTATCTATTTTTTTAAATATATATATATATATATATATATATATATATATATATAATTAGAAAAAAAAAAATTATTGCATGGGGGACAAGAACGCCTCCCAATTACAATGTAAATCCGACATTTACTTGAAAATACGAAGGCAACTTGATTCAAATGATCGAGCTATGTTGACCAAGAAAAGCTTTTTATCTAAAATTGATTAGATTCTTCCTTAATTACAAACTTAACAGATTGAGGTCTTTTATTTTACTAGAGCTTCGATGCTACGTTTTGACATGAAAACTTTACCCTCCATTCTTAAAGAGGACCCATGAGTTAATATAAAAATGCACATGTTAGTTTATCAATATATTTAATACTAATTTAATCCTCCTTTATAAATATTGTATACAAGTAATGCCTTTATAAAAAAAAGTAGATATACACCGATTCTTATAAACCTTGATTAGCGGCATATTAGTGAGAAAACTTTTAACAAAATAAAAACTATTGCCATGTGGATTCAAGAAAGTCGGCAGGGATTGAAAAAAAAAAAAGATACACGGAGAATCTGGAAAAATAATTGAAACGTAGATGAATTCTTGTGACTTTAATCTGTTTTTTTGAGCTTTGTATCTTTCGGTTGTGTTCGCGGAGTAAAGCAAAATGGCGTTTCGTATTTGAGTATATTATTAATCTCTTCCTAAATTATTACAAGAGATTGCTACTGATAGGCCTTGCGCATCTGCAAATGTATGGATTAATCCGCCCTCGGGGTATGTCAAATTTAATGTGAATTTCTTTGTAGTTGATTGTTGTATTTTTCGCTTTTCTCGGGACCAGATGGTGAAATGCTTATCAGGGTGAGATGTTACTTGATTTTGGTTGTAGCGTTTTTGCTTGAATATGTTACATTCTTTCTTTCATTTAAATTTTAGAAAAGTTTTTTAACAAGATTCTTATGTGTGTGGTATTATTAATAATATCAATCTTCCTTTCAAAAAAATCTCTCTTTAATATTTATATTTGAATTCTTTTGTTAATGTTATTTATTAATTAGACAATTCAATTACTACTTGACATTTAGTGACACATAAATCTAATTGTTGAGTATTAAAATTAAGATTTATATCCAATATACTGGCGATATAAACTTTTAGTTTCCACAATTGCCACTACACTAGACTTGTTCTATGGCGGCGCTATTTGTGGTGTTTTTGATACAAACGCCGCCACCATTTCACTTATAACGGCGTTTTAAAACAAACGGCACAAAACGGCAACATTAGCGGCGTTTTTACGACAAACGCCGCCATAGGGTGACATATAGTGGCGTTTGCTTCAATAAACGCCGCAATATGTTCATGTTAGTGGCGTTTTCTATCGTAAACGCCGCAATAGGTGTCGGGCTAGTGACGTTTGTTAAAACAAACGCCGCAATAGTATAGATTTAGCGGCGTTTATTAATAGAAACGCCGCCATAGATTTCTTAAACCCTAACTACAACATTTATTCTCGGTCGCATAACGTATGTATTCATGGATAAACAATTGATGAAATTAAAGGTTCAATATAGGGATTTGTATTTTTAGTCGCATAACGTATGTAATCACGGATAAACAATTAATGAGATTAAAGGTTCAATATAGGGATTTGTATTTTCGGTTGCATAACGGATGTAATCACGACCATTGTAAGTATTGCGATCGTGAATTTTACAAAAAAACAAAAGTATCATTAATTGTTGGTAATGCTTAAGGTGAGAGAACCAAAGGCAAAAGCCTATGTCCCACATGGGTTCGGGTTCGGGTAACACGTGTCTTCGACATGTCCGAGCGCGAATATTATCTTTTTGAAGAAAAATAATTCTTTTTTTATTTTTTATCCCTTGCTGGCTTTTGTACTGGAAAACGCCGCAAAAGGTATACCCTTACTGGCGTTTGTATTGGAAAACGCCGCAATAGGAGTGGGTTAACGACATTTCAATTTGTAAATGCCGCAATAGGAGTGGGTTAACGGCATTTCAATTTGTAAACGCCGCTAGGTTAAACATATATCCCCCAAATCTCAATCTCAGACAAAACTATCATGGAAATTAAAAAAATCCAAATCGCTCTGCCCTAGCCCCTCCTGCTCCTCCTGCTCCTCCTTGTCGCTCGTCTCTCCTCACCGTCGAACTTCGCTCCTCGTCGTCTTCTATACCGTCGACCACAATTTGATATTTGGGTTATTGTTGTTGACCTAGGTTAGTAATTTTCGCTCTGTCGTCGACCACCATTTTCGCTCTGCCCTATGTTAGTAATTTTGCTTCTCAGAGAATAAATTGTTTGGGTTATTGCTGTTGACCTACAATTTGATATTTGTTTTTTTTTTATCAGAACAATTTGATATTTGGTTGAGCTACAATTCTAGGGTTGTCTGATATGACCAAAATGAATCTGTCAATTCATTTAATTGCTCTTAATGTTTATACAATTATATATGTGTACATTTATGATTTTATCAAATCAACTCCTACCCCTGATGAATCAACTTCTAATTGGTCATATCATGATTTGGTCATATTCAATTCATTTAATTGTTCTTAATGTTTATACAATTCATTTAATTCACTTTCGAAAACCAAGTTGATTTGATATGACCAAATCATGATATTTGGTTTACACATATAAACTGCACAATGCAAAATAAAAAACAGTGTGCAGTTTAGAGTCTATAACAGTGCAATCCATAGATATATATGTGCAGTTTGTGTAGTTTTGTAATAAACAGTGTGCAGTTTTGCTGAACATTGATTATTCTGATTTTTCTAAATACTTACATTTAACACGAAAATAGGACTCTCCAAACCAGTTTTAAAAGTTTACAAAAAATTATTTTCTATCTTATGATCTCTAAAATGGTTAAAGCATAATACCCATTGATCTTTGTTATATTACGAATTGGTGTTGATTAAAGAAAATTTTTGTATGCTTGCCTGAATTAGTAAAAGTTTTACGTGCAATTATCGGATTACTAGGAACATGGTTGTAATTCATTTGATTTAACGACTTAATTATCTACATGATACTAACTAATTTTCTTTATTGTTCTTTTTGTTGCCATTTTAGTAACGTTTATCATTATTTTTTTCTTAACAGCTCATTTGATTTAACTTTTCTTGAAGTAAACTAAAGAAGACAACTTTCCCCAACAGGTAATAGTTACATTCCTTTTCATCCTTCAAGTATGTCTAATAGGTAGTTTATGTATTTGACTTATCTTTGACTTAATTGGTAATATAATAGTTACATCTATTTTCATCCTTCAAGTATGACTGATAGGTAGTTTATATATTTAATTTGAATATGACAGAAATTGAAAATGGATAGGAGTTAGATGAATTTACCAAGGGTAAACGTTGACTATCGAAATGAGGTAGAATATTTTCTGAATTTAGCTTTTGCAAATGCAAGCCAAGAAAATATGATTCTTTGTCCCTGTAAGAAGTGTGTTAACGTTAATTGGCACATTCGTGAAGTTGTGCACGAACATCTAGTAATTTTTGGCTTTGTTTCGGGTTATAGAAAATGGATATTCCATGGAGAGTTGACATCTCGTGCAGCTTCTTCCACGAGCAATCCACCTTTTCATCATAATTCTCATCGTGGATCTCTTAGAGAATATGATATGGAGGGTATGTTGCGATATGCATTTAATATGCACGATTATCATCAGTCTGTTAGAGAAGATTGTGATATTGGTGTTATTGATTTCACCGAGATGAGAAGAAGTGGATGTGATGAAGAGCCAAATGAAGAAGCGTCAAAGTTTTACAATTTGCTTAATGAAATGAATAAACCACTTTATGAGGGATCAAAGTATTCAAAGCTCTCATTTGACATTCGCCTTTTCTATTTAAAATGCTTGGGAGGGTGGACCGGTAACTCTTTTATACAATTATTAGAGTTGTTGACTGAAATTTTTTCTTTTGCAAAAATTCCTCAATCTGGCAAAGATATGAAAAAAATGATAAACGATTTGGGGCTTGGTTAAGAGAAAATTCATAGTTGTCCGAATGATTGCATGTTGTATTGGGGTGATAGAAAAAACCAAGAGTCTTGTCATGTATGCGATAAATCTCGGTGGACGAATGAGGACACAGAAAATGTGAGTGAAGACGAAGTTGCAACACGAGCAAGAAAGAAGCCAATAAAGATTCTACGATATTTTCCTCTAATACCCAGACTTCAAAGACTTTTTATGTCTTTAAAGACTGCTGAGTCTATAAGGTGGCATCACGATGGACGAACAGATGATGGATTATTAAGGCATCCTGCAGATTCATTAGCTTGGAAGACATTTGACCAAAAATTTCCAAGTTTTGCAGGAGATCCTCGCAATGTTAGGCTCGGTCTTGCATCTGATGGGTTTAATCCTTTTAAAATCATGAGTACTTCATACAGTACTTGGCATGTTATACTTGTTCCCTACAATTTGCCTCCATGGATTTGCATGAAACAATCATCATTTATTTTATCCATGATAATCCCAGGTGAGAAAGGTCCAGAGAATGATATTGACATCTACATGCAACCTCTTATTGAAGAGCTGAAACAATTATGGGTGGGTGTCGAAACATATGATGTGTTGAAGAAAGAAAACTTTAATTTGCGTGCAGCTTTATTGTGGACTATTAATGATTTTCCCGCTTATGCAAATTTATCTAGGTGGAGTACCAAAGGCCGTTATGCTTGTCCTTGGTGCGCTGCACAGACATGCTCGAAGTGGTTGTATAATGGAAAGAAGTTCTCTTAGATGGGACACCGTCGGTGGTTAGATGAAAATCATAGATCTAGATATGAAAAGAATATGTTTGATGGTACTGAAGAGTTCAGAAAAGCTCTTGAGCAAACAATCGGGTCTAATATCTTGTCGATGTTGAAACATATCAAGTTCACTTATGGAAAAACGAACTAACCACCAAACCCACGATCAAAGAAGAATACAAAAGAGGTGTATGACCGTGAGCTTGAGCAGCTTAGTGATGATGACTCTGATGAAGAGGATGATCCAAATGAGGCGGAGTTGTGGAAAAAGAAAAGTATTTTCTTCAAGTTACCTTACTGGAAGCATAACATTTTGAGACATAATCTTGATGTAATGCACATTGAGAAGAATGTTTATGAGAACATTATTGGGACCAATCTCAATGTCGATGGAAAATCTAAAGACAATCTAAAGAGTCGACTAGACTTTGTTGACATGGGAATTCAGCATGATCTTCATCCTCAAGAACTTCGTAATGGAAAATTTTCTTTACTGCCTTCTATTTTTACGATGTCGAAGAAAGAAAAAGAAGTATTTTACACGGTGTTAAGATATAAAGGTCCTAGATGGGTATGCATCAAATATATCTCGATGTGTCAGTGTTAAAGATCAAAGACTTTATTCTCTAAAGTCACATGATTATCACATATTTATGCAAGATTTAATGCCAGTTGCACTACGCGGTTGTATGTCAACAGAGGTGACATCTTGTATTATTGAACTTTCTAATGTAATGAAAGCTATTTGTGGGAAAATTTTAATGGTTGAAGAACTTGACAAATTACAAGATCTAGTCGCGTTGACTTTATGCAACATGGAGAAGATATTCCCACCTTCATTTTTTACAATTATGGTGCATCTGTTGATTCATCTCCCTCACGAAGCTAAAGTTGGTGGACATGTTTTCTATCGGTGGATGTATCCTTTTGAGAGGTACAAATTGTTTAACATATATTCATATCGTTTAACAATTCATTTAATTACAACTACTTGTATAATGTTCTGTTTATTACGGTCTAGGTTCTTGAGCAAGTTGAAGTTTTACTGTCGTAATAAGCGTTATCCAAAAGGATCAATTGCTGAAGGGTATTTAGCAGAGGAATGTTTGACTTTTTGCTCTAGATACTTGGAAGATGTTGAAACGAGATTCAATAGACCACATAGAAATGAAGTGTGCAGCAATAATAACTTAACTGAGACTTATTTGTTTCAAAGTTTTGGTGAACCACTCGGCAAAGTTGAAATTGCACAGTTAGATGACAAGTCTTGGGTACAAGCACATCGATATGTTCTCTTCCATCATGACTCAATAGAGCCCTTATGGACGTAAGTTTATATAAATTCTAATGTATTCACTTCATCTTTTATATTACCCTCATTTTTTAACTATTTAACTTACTTTGTAGTGAATTTAAAGAAGAGCTACAATCTCATGTACGCTCCCGAAGATTACATCAAAGAGAAATTCATAAGTTGTTCATAAAAAAATTTCATGATTGGTTAGCGAAGATGATAAGCAACTGAATCTTTGTACTACATGTACTTAATAACTTTTCTTCCTTTGCTACATCAATATAAATGATAACTTATTCACCTTTTACGTGTAATAGGTTTGGTGTGGTAGAGAAGTTAGTGAAGAGGTTAAGTGGCTTTCTCAAGGTCCAAATAGAATTGTTAAAAGATATAATGCTTTTCTCATTAACGGGTTTAGGTTCCACACGAAACCTCGAGAAAGATTAAGGAGGACACACAATTGTGGAGTAGTTGTAACTTCTTCAACTACAAGTTATGCTAGTGCTAGGGACAATCATCATGTGGTGGGAGATGTAGAATATTATGGAATTCTTACGGATATTATTGAGTTGGATTATTATGACAAATAGAAAGTTGTGTTATTTCGTTGTGACTGGGCCAATGTAAATACGACTCGAGGCATTAGAAGAGATCAATTTGGTTTTACAATGGTGAACTTCTCTCGGTTAATTCACACAGGTCACCAATTGATTGACGAACCATATGTATTTCCTTTTCAAGTCAAACAAGTTTTCTATTGCCCTGATCCAACAAAAGATGGTTGGTATGTTGTACTCCGTAACACTCCTAGAGACTTGATAGATATCGGTGAAGGAAATAGAGATGACATTGAAATAAGATCAGAAACTCTACCTTTTGCAGCACAAAACCTAGATAGAACAATCCCTAGTTCTAGTTCACAATTCCAATGAGTTCGAGAGGACATGGATGAAGATTTTAATGAAAACTAACTGCATAACAATGTAGTAAGTTTTATATCTTAACTTATTAATTTATAATAGTATTGTTGTCTCTAGTTACTAAAATGTCTTTTGTTTATTGTAGATACTATGCCTAGGAGGAAATTAAGTGATATGCGGATAGTTCAAGTACCGAGAGAGGGGGAAGAAACAAATGATGATGATTTGTCTGGTGTTGGATCCTCGCAAGTTCCGGAGACATTTGAAAATATAGAGATTGATGGTAATGTTCAACAGTTTATTTAAATGCTAGTTGTTTGTTATTATTGACTTTATTTTAAAAATTTTATTGAATTATTTCTTATATAGGTGGAAATGGTCGAACTCGTAAGAGTAAAGGGCGCACAACGTTGAATGAATTGTACAATCTTCCCGCTGGTGAACGCGTGAAAGTTTCAAGAAACGATGTCGGCCAACCCATTGGGGCAGAAGCAGGTGTTCTGGGCAGATACTTAGGCATTGTTGCACGCAATCATGCGATTTTGCCGATCAATTATGAGTCACGGCGTCAGATGCCGAATAGTAACAAAAACCAGGCTCTGGAACTTGTTAAGGTAATAATGTCATTGTAATAATAATCTATTACAATTTAAAAATAATATTTATATTTGTTTTGATTGTATCATTTGTAGGATAAATTTTCTTTAGAAGTCTCAGACGACTATCTAAAGCATGCATTAGGAAAAAATGGAGAGACAGTAAGAGTTACTTGAAGAAGACATATTTCAAGAACGATCTCACTCTTCAAGAGAAGCTGCAAAATATTTCGCTGGGAATTCTCCGACATCAATGGGAAGATGCAGTCAGGTTTTGGAGTTCAACGAAAGGAGAGGTATGATCGATGCACTTTAACAAATTGTTATTATAATATTGACTTTATATATAATACAAATTTTAAATTGTAGGATCGAGAGCGCGTTGGAGTTACTAGCAAACAAAAACAGAAGTTTACTCACACCGCTGGGTCGAAGAGTTTTGCTCGTATAGCTAATGAGGAGGTATTATTATTTTTAATTATTGATTAATTTTTAATGAATTACTTTATTGGTTTAGTATTAATTTTTATTATACGTTGTAGCAAATTACAACTGGCACTAGCATTGGACGGGTAAAGCTCTTCGACATTACGCATACAAAAAATGATGGCTTTCCTATAACTCCCGAAGCTGCAGAAATTATGGTATGTTAATTAGACAGAAAATTTTGATTATGTTATATTTAATATCAATTGTATAACATTTTTAATTGATTTTCGGGAGAAATTGAGGGGAAAAAAGACCGAGTATGAAGCTACAGCTTCAACTAATGGTTTTGTTAATATGGAAGAGATCGAAAATCAAGTTATTGTTGACGTCTTGGGTCCTGAAAGATATGGTCGGGTTTGCTGTCAAGGATCATTCGTTACCCTGACAAAATATTTTGGGGCTAACTCGTCTCAGTACATGCCATCACAGAGCCAATCTTCTCAAGCAGAAGTTTATCGGTTAAAATAACAGTTATCTCAATTTCAAGCCGAGGTAGAAGCGAGAGAAGCTGAAAGAGAAAGGAAAGAAGCTGAAAGAGAAAGGATAGAAGTTGAGATAGCAAGAAAGGAAGCCGAGAGAGAAGCAAGAGAAGCTGAGAGAGAAGCAGCACACCAAAAGCTTCAACAAGAATTTGAAGAAATGATGGCGATGTTAAGGCAGAACCAACCAAAGAGTCCGCCATCTTAGTTCATTTATGTGTGAATTCAAATGAAAATGTTGGACTACATTTTAATTCAACGTTTGAACTGTATTTCACTTTAATGTTGTAGACTATGAATTTGTTATTGTTGTGTTTACTTAATTGTTGGAGTTTTATAAAAATTTGATGTTACTATGGATTTATTTTACATTTTTAAAATTTATTTTATAGCGGCAGTGAGTTTAGCGGCGTTTTCTAAGAAAAAACGTCGCTAGAAATCTATAACATATTGTGGCGTTTGCAAGAAAAACGCCTCCATAGAGCAGCCAATGCTGGCGTTTATGAACACAAATGCCGCTGGTGAAGCATCAGTCTCAACGTTTTAATATACAAACGCCGCTATAGACCATTTACCTTTTGCGTCGTTTTTATATTAAAACACCGCTATAGAATAGCATTACCGGCGTTTTGATATACGAACGCCACTATAGAACATTGACTTTTGCGACGTTTGTATATAAAAACGCCGCGATAGAACAATTATACGACAAAAACGCCGCTACCTATTGCGACGCTGCTTCTTGCGGCGTTTTGGACGGAGTTTTTCTTAACGCCGGGAGTGTTTTTAGCGGCGCTAAAAAACGCCGCTATAGGGTTATAAAAACGCCGCGAAAAGCCTATTTTGCTGTAGTGTGTCTTAGTTTTAGGGTTTTTAGAATTAGTTTAGAGTGTAGGGTTTAGGGGTTTAGGAGTAATGATTTAGAATTTAGGGGTAATAGTTAGGATTTAGGGGTTAGGTTTTAAAATAATATGTTGAAGATTTACGTTTTAACCTATGAACCCTAAATTATAACTTTAAATCCTAAATTTTATCCACAATCCCTAAATTCTAAACTACTACTCCAAAACCCACAAACCCTACACCCTAAACTAAATCCATAAACACTAAAATTAAGGCGCTTGTAGAAACTAAAAGTTTTCACCGTCAATACACTCTAAACTAAATCCATAGACACTAAAATTAAGGTGCTTGTAGAAACTAAAAGTTTTCACCGTAAATGTATCAAATAATTATCCTTAAAATTATTGTAAAAAAACGAAGTGATTGGAGAGGATAAGATCAGAGAAAACACACATACTCCTATATAATATTATAAACAAGAAAGCGAAAGACTAAATGAATGGGCCATGGGATTCACCATTTTCCATATGCATTTGTCTCCTCCCAATTCACCATTCCCAGATCTTCACAGCCTTTTTCTTCCATCATTTTCGCTTTTCTTAGTCTTTAATTTCTTCCCCCAGGATTTTCAAATCTAACTGCTATCCACTTTCGGTTTAAAGTTCAAACAACTTCACAATAACAAATTAACAATATACACTATACATAATTATATTGAGATTCGAACTTGAAAAATTAAAAAAAAATAGATATTTTGTCAACTCAATCGAGAACTTGTTAGCAATATAAAACAAATTATAATTGATATATAAATTGTTTTAAACTTTACATTACAAACAATATTCGTTTATTAATAGAGTTAATAATAATATTTTAAATATTGATTATATGAAGTGTTGAAAAAATATGTAAAAGTTCATTTCTCATGCATGGCTAAAGAAATAAAAATATAAATAATAATGGGGTACGTTGAAGTCATGCAAAGGGGAATGCTTTAAAGATTTCCAGTAATTAGAAAGAATTGTGGGAGCTTTAATGCAGCGAATTAGAGGGATTGGTAGTGGGTTTTGACTCATGGTGTTACTGTTAATTAATTATAATTAACGATATTTGATTAAGACTTCGTGTTTGTCACCATTTTGGTAGGTGAAACATTTCACATGAGCAATTCAACCAACAAAATAATTCGATTAATTAAAAAAATCGACAAAAAATGACTAACGTCATAAGCTCATCATCTAAATCAATTTTTGAGTATTCCATTAAAAATTATTAATCAAATTAAACAAATATTACAATCTTTATCATTTTACATGGTTACAACTTCTTAAAATGAGTTCTATTTTTTCTCTTACTAGTTTAATTTTTTATTATTTATGTTACACGCACATTGTTTTTAATAATTATTTATTTCATAAAAAATATCTAAATCATAAAATATATAATTGAAAAATCTAAATAATGAATGGCTGTATAATATTAAATTTTATAATCTTGAGTGGTTGTACAATATCAATAGTTTTTTGTCCGATAATAGCACTTACTAATAAATAATAAAAGGTTATTATTTGATATACAAGATGAGTAAAAATAAATTACTCAAATTTTATTATTTAAACTATAAAATTTAAAATTTAAATCTCAGACTATAAAATACTAAAACATAATTACAAAACCTTAAATTCTATACATAAACCCTAAAATTTGAGCCTTAAACTAAACCATGACCCTTAAAATAGACATATTTGTGTGCTAAAATTTATACAATATGTATATCAAATATTCTTTTCATGGATAAATAACACTTTAAAAAATTATAGAATATATAAAAATATTCTAAGAATAAAAAAACCTTCAAATCACAATCAAATATGAACATGTCATAAATGCACACTTTATACTCTAATTTTCATTGTTTTCATCATGGGATTGATGTGAAAATTTGTGATGTCTTGATGTTTAATATATAACCAAATGGTCATTTTTCCTCAAATAAAATCATATGCATAGTTGACAACTAATTCACTTTTAATATATTCAAAACAATTTGTAAAGTTGTAGTGAAATTACTATAAGAGTTACAAAATTTTTAAATAGTTATAAAATTATAATAATAAAAAATAAAAACTTCAACAATCAGTTAGTCTAATAAGATGATATACTAAATCTCCTAAGCAATATTTGAGGTTCGAATTTTAACATCGTGAATAGAGCAAATTGAGTTAAAATAGTCATCCACATAATTTACTTTTGCATTGCCTGATCTAAATGGTGGATTTGAAACTCGGATCTAACAACTAAATAAAATATTATGGTAAACTATACTACATACCACCCAACTATGGCCACTCACTCGAAAATGCCACCGAACTTTTAAAAAGTGCAAATCTCACACTAAACTCTTAACGTCCTGTTAAAACTTCAAAATAGTCACACCAAAACGACGTCGTTTTGCTGGATGAAAAATATTTAAAAAATGCACTTGGAAGCTTTTGAACCCAAGAACCTTCACATACAAGGACTAAACCTTAACCACTAAATCAATATGATATTATTTGTTATTTTATCACAAATATTATATATCTAAAACTACCTAAGATTAAATCAAAGTGTTTTATGAAATAAATAATACTATAAATAATATTAATACATAAAAATATAAAATATATTATTTGCACATATATATATATATATATATATATATCAATATATATATATATAAATAACGGGACGTTAAGAGTTGACAGATGAGTCGTATTTTCGAGTCACAAACTAAAGTCAAGTGTTAGATTTACACTTTTTTAAAAGTTTGGTCGCATTTAAGAGTCAGTGGTCACAATTGAGTGGTATGTGGTGTAGTTTACCTAGAATATTAATGCCATATATGGGAGCAGTCCAAACTCCAAACCCATGAACATAAAGTTGGGCCTAAAATGGCATTGTTTTTGCTTGGAAAAAGGCCCAGCAATAGTTATCGTTGTCGGTGGAAATTGTAATGCAAGCGGTGGGAAATATAGTATACTAGGGTCTAGGAAGAGTTAGGATATGCGTGGGACACAAGTCAGTGTGGAACGCGTAGCATGGAAGGAAGTCCAGTTGCGGACCAAAGCTGGCGTGTTTCATACTAGTCAACCCCTCACGTCATTCACCCCTATCTCTTCCCTTCCTCACTCTCCATTTTCCACGCGCCCTTTAATCAACTAATTTGACGAGTATTTACTTGCTGAATGATATGTTAAGTGGCGCGTGAACTCGGCGTTTACTCTAAACTCGAACTGACTTTGTCAACTCGGGACAAGGATTTCATTTCATGCATATATAAACACCACCGAGGAGCCACGAATTCATCAAACTTTCTCTCAAAGCCTACAAAAACACAAACTCTCTCCACCCTCAATGGCTTCCTTCTGTAAACCCCAACACCTCGGTTTTATGCTACTCTTCATCTTCACCACTTCTTCACTGTCTTCAGCTAGGCTTTTGAACGACTTCCGGTCGGACGGCCTGCCTGCCGCAGAGACCACCTTGGACCTTCACCTCGTCGAATCAGAACAAGGCCCGAAGCCATGTGACCACCATATGGTTTCCATGACGAGGCCCCATGTGGGGATTCTTAGGTCTCCGACCCAAAGACTCGCCGGGAAGTACGGACCAATGATCCTGAGCAAGCTTCCGAAGGGAGTGCCGGTGCCTCCCTCCGCACCCAGCAAAGGAATAAACAACATCGGCAACTAGCAACCCACCTCAAACCGTTGCCTCTCCTAGTCCTAGTTATACCCATTTCTTATTCATTTTCTTCTTTTCTATACACTCACTTAATTGTATACCTTTTCTTTTCTTTTCTTCTCTATTTTTTAGATTTTTTTTTTCTGGTAATAGCAAGTAATGTACATATGAAGATTGTAGAATTACAGGGTGTCTGAAATTATCAAGGAATTTTTTAATTTTATGATTTATCAATAAAAATGGAGATGTAAATTTTCACCACATTGATGAGTTCTTGAACTGCACTGCTCTGTTTTAAACATGTTGGAAAGTCGATGAAGTCCAGAGAAATTTGTGCTCATATCGCGTTATTTTTTTTCCCAGGCCAGAAGAGGTTCTTCAGTTAGTTAAGAAAAGCAACTAGCTAGGAAAG
This sequence comes from Hibiscus tridactylites, assembly GCA_958450335.1. Taxonomy (NCBI): domain Eukaryota; kingdom Viridiplantae; phylum Streptophyta; class Magnoliopsida; order Malvales; family Malvaceae; genus Hibiscus; species Hibiscus tridactylites. Next base: position 65,704,921 of record OY288290.1, on the reverse strand, counting down.
TCATTTATTGTGTATACAATTTATTTTTTAAAAATATAATTTTGTACGTTGTGGCTTAATGTCAACATTATATAAGTGACTAAACTATCATAATATTTTTTAGGTGTTTAATTTTTTTTTGTCCTTTTTAGGCGCCTAAACTATCACATTTTTTATCTATTTTAAGGTCAAATTGAGACACCTACTTTGGCAGAAAAAGATTGCTTACACACTAAAAAAACAAAAAAAAAGTTTAAGCACCTAAAAAAAGAGATAATTTAAACACTTAAAATGAGTAAAAAAATTTAAACACCTAAAAAAATAGATAATTTTAACACTTGTTTTTGTGTTAAGCCTATTATTCTTTTCATATTATAATTGAATCAAAGTGACAATATTCTCGTTATGTTTGTGTTATAAATAAATAAAAATATCGTGTTTTGTATTTTTTTATTTATTATGTTGTAACTTTGTAGTTTTATTCAATATATTACATATATATTAATAATTCATTTACATATATTTTACCTACTCGTTACACGTAATCATATTATTTGTGAAAATTGCATATTAATTAGTAATGTTTTTTAACAATTTCTACTTAAACCTATATTTTTAGAAAAGAGAATATGTCAACTCAGAAGTTTAACTACTTATTCTAAAATTTGTTTACAATTAGTAATATTCAAACAAAATAAAAATATAGATCATTGAATGGTAAAGATAATTCGGTCCCTAAACTAGGAGTTTGTAAGTTGTGATTATATGGAATTTTAAGATTTGTCATCACCTAAAATTAATATATAGCCTACATTTTTAAAAATATATAGATTACGGAATATTAAAAAATAAGTGATAATGTGGTGCAATCTTAGAGCGTCATAACACCTTCAAATTCAGTTATTAAATTAGGAAAAAATCTCAAGTTTTGGGATTAATGTAAAATAAAAAAACAAATTTAGATGCAAATGTTAGAAAAAAAATATCAAATATAAGCATTAAATATTTTTTTGGTTATATTTTGATACACAAGCTGTGCAAGAAAAATTTACACAACACTTCGTATTTAAGCTATAAAATCTAAACACTAAACTCCTAGCCCAAACACCTTAAATCCTAAACTTAAACTCTAAATTTTAACCATAACCCTTAAATCCTACACCCTACAACTTAAATCCTTAGACCCTAAACCAAATCTTGAATCTATAAACCCTAAAATAGAAAGGTTTGTGTAAACCTTGTGTATCAAAATATTTTTCATGTATTTTGTCTATAAAATTATTAGTATAACCAAATTTTACATACTTATTAAAACATTAATTTTTTCGACACGTGTATTGCACATGTATACACACGTTTTTTATTATTTAATACTTGATTTTATTTATTGAAATATGATTCAGATAGATAAATATAAATCAATATAAAAATTAAAAAATATCAAAAAATAATTTGAATATTTGTATATTTCCCATTAATAACTAACATTTTAAAGAACTATATATATGTGGGATAGGATCAAGTTACACAGTGTAAAACTTTCTAAGTATTACATGTTTTTTAGATCGTTGAATGAGTGAAACGGATGGATGAGATTAACAGTAAAATATGTGAAGATTGTCACTTGGGAAAAAAAAGTAAGGAGTTAATCTCATCCATCCATTTTCCCCATCCAACGATCCAAAAAACGTATAAAATTTAAAAAGTTTTATAGTGTGTAAGTTGATCCTAACCCTATATATATATTTATAAATGTTTTAAGAATAAAAAGTACAAATCATAATTTAATTAGTAATTATACAATATTAAAATATGCAAAAAAATAGCAGATATTTAATAATGAATTAACAAATGTTCAATCGAATAATTCGACGGAGATTGTCAATTTAGGTCATGGTATTTACTATTGAGAACTAATTGAAATTGCCCTCAAAAACAAAAAATATTCAACCCATTGAAATTGGTCCGAAGCTAATTTAGTTTTACTTTGAATTCCACCGGTCCTTTTTATGACCATTCCACCTAAAAGCTCTCCAAATTGTGATTCAAAAAGTTGTTGCCGTCTGAACATGGCAAAGCCACATGGAGTATTTTGACCTTGCCAAATGGGAAAATTGCTTTTTATATCTAACAATTTATTATTAATTTTTATTTTAATTAATTTTGTAATAATCTTATCTATAGTCATATATACATTAATTTTTAATTACTTTATAATATTTTTTTTAGATATTATCATATTTCAAATTTTGACCGGGGGTACAAAATTTTCTGACCCTATCATAACATGAGTTATCTATAGTCTTCCACGAATCTATCTTTCATTTGTTTAACAAAAATTTCTTGCATTAAATTATTTATAATTAAATACTGAGCTAGAAAATTGTGACATTCAAAGTAATCTCTTACTAGGGATAGGCATTTTACCCGGACTCGACGAGTTCCGATCCAGTCCGGTCTGATCAGGTCGAATTTTTAATAAAAGAATTAGGTTCGAGTTAGGTTTGGTCAGGTTTTTGTCAAAGGTAAATACGGTCGGGTCCGGATTTAGAGTGAAAAATATCCAACTCGACCCGACATGAGACTAATAGTGTAATTTTCTCTAAATATTTTAGAGATATTTATAATAATATCCCTCTTTATATATATATATATATATATATATATATATATATATATATATATATATATATATAATTAAGTCTTTAAAATTAAATTTTTATTTATACTTTAGTCCTATAAATTATATTTTTTAAAAAATTAAGTCCTTTAAAATTATTTTTTTACAATTAAGTCCTTAAAATTAATTTATTTTATATAAGTCAGGTCAGGTCGAGGTCAAATTTAGTATATTTATTTTCAGGTTGGATCAAATTTTTTAAAGAATATGTTCGGGTCGAATTTAGGGTATTTATTTTTAGGTCGAGTAGAGTAAGCCAAAAACTCGACCCTACCCGACCTGTGCCGATCCCTATCTCTTATCACAAGGTATTGACATTTCGAGACATGTTCTCACTTTTATCGTCTAGAACATTATATATGTTTTCTTACCAAATCCAAAAGTTTATATTCTTTTTCTAAATCTATTGACCATAAAGTAATGTGATAATGTCAACAATATTCAGAGTATGTGGTTAAAGTTTTTAGTTGATATTCTTCACTTTTTTAGATTGTGAGTACAAAACCTACTAAGAACAAAATTCTCCTTCCCCCAAGTAGAAATTGTTAAAAAAATAATATGATATTTTCTTTTCAACATGGGTTAATTTTTTCTTTTCATAATTGCTCACTTCATAATCATGTGGTGATTAGGGGTTCAATTTTCAGTTGTATAAATTAGTATATTTTATGATAAGTTGTTTATATCTCTAAAGGATATTTAGCTAAATTATTTTATTAGATTAAAAAATTTAATACATGAATTTGATTTTATAGTCCAACTAGTAATTATATTTTTTTTTGAAAAAAATATTCAATTTATTATCTAAATTTGGCATATTCTCATCGTTTAACTTTTTTTTGTTATAATACAATTAATTCACATATTAATGAAGTTGGATTATCATCTGGAGCAAAGTTGAGGCCCAATATCATTAGACTGCATTTCGTTGGTGAGACTGAGATGTTGCGTATTGTCCGTATGGATTTTTGGCCTACCTTATTCATTCTTCCCGTCCATATACTATCAAATGTAAAACTAAATTTTTGATAAAAAATGTCAAACTAAATTAAATTTTTTGAGGATTATTATCGTTTTCATGAGTGTCTTAATTTTAGGGTTTAGAGTTTTAGTTTAGGGTGTAGGGTTTAGGGGTTTAAGTGTATGGGTTTAAAATTCAGAGATAATGGTAAGAATTTAGAGTTTATGGTTTAGGGTTTAAGTTAAAACCTAAATCATAACCATATTACCCTAAAAACAAAACCCCAACCTCTAAACCCTAAATTCTAACCACTATCAATAAATTTAAACTCCTACACTTAAACCCCTAAATCCTGCACCCTAAACTAAGATCCTAAACCCTAAAATTAAGGCACTTATAAAAACTTTCTGTTTCTACAGTGTATAGAATATAATTTTTTTAATGAATATTTGTTAAAAAATTTCTTATTTTAATAAAATTTATTTTTTTTTCTCAGAAAAAGTACTTATTGGATCGTTTATCAACGAGTTGGATTGCCATCTCTTTTATAACCCTCCGAATAGGGTGCTGTCTAGAATACGTGCAGATTATAACACCCTCAGGTGATTAGCTTAGCTTTTCCTTATTTACCGAAATATACATTTTTTTTGGTAAAAAGGAAAATATAAGTTCGATTTTATCAAGGCCTCGTTAAAAACCTTTTTACATTTAAATCGAAAAAAAAATACCCTGGATAATATCATCTAAAATACCAGGACTCAATAAAGACACAACCTCAGCAGGGGCTGATGAGAACCGCTGCAGATTAAAGCCTTCCATGACAAGCGAGTTTTTATGTAAATTTTTTAATATTATTTTGAGATTTTAAATGTATAAAAGGTATAATTATATTGTTAAATTGTATAATATATTTGTTAAAATGTTAATGCAAAAGGATACAAGAGTGCAAAAATATTTTATTTTATTTATACTAGTATAAATGAATTACTCTGTGATATGTTCAAATTAAATAAAAGAGAGATAGAAGGAAGAAGAGGAAAAAGATTGAAATGAAAAATGAGCATCGACCTGCCCTCAACTCAATGCCAAGACAGGGGTGATAAATGAAACTGATCGGTTCACAAGCTATTCACTTCGATTTCGTTAAAGTTCGGTTCGAGTAAGTTCGATTTCAGCTCGTGCTCGGCTCGAGATCTTAACAAATCGAGCCGAATTAAGTTCGGTTCGAAAAGCTCGTGAACCGACTTAAAATATATATATATATACTTGTATGTTTCGGTGTTATTAACTTGTTATCATGGTTAAATACTTTAATTCTATTATCCTTGTAGACTTGTATAATTTAAGAAATGTACTATGATTACTTGTGGACGTCAAAAATAAATATTATCTTTTCCCAAACAGGTTTTCTAATGTTATTTTTCAAAAACTTTTAAAAAATTTAAAAGTAATTTGAAGAAAACAACAAGTCGAGCTCAAGCCTCGAACCGAGCTCAAATTATCTGATTCGAGCTTGATCTTGCGTCTAAAATTTTGATCTTGACAAGTTTTAAACCCGAACCGAACCTAGTAATACTATTTTCGAGCCGTAACTGGGCAGTCACGTGCTTTGCTCTTTATCACCCCTAGCCAAGACACGTAACCACATCATGAATCCAAATCTGTTCAGATGAAACTGATTGCGATGCATGTTAATCTAATACTAGTATATTTTTCTGGTATTATTCTAGGTTAATCTTGACCTAAAATTAGGTTTATCAAAAAACAAATAAATTGAATGTATGAATTTACATGAATGTAAAAATATTTACTTTCCTTCACCAAACGCTTTGACCTTATGTTCTTGTATCAGACGTAAATTCTAAATTCCATCAAACAGATGTTAGATTCACATCCCATTTCTAAAATCTAAAAAAAATGAAAATGAAACCATAATTTGCTTGTGTTGTGGGTTTTCTGTTGCTTAGCTTACAACAATCTGATCAAGTTTCAACTTCTGTAGAGGTGAAGAAAGAAGAAAAATAAGAAGATGAGTATTTGCAGTGTTTATATTGTGATTCTTCTTATTGCATGCTTGTCTGATGCTGGGATTGAAGGAAGAAAAGTGGGTGTTTTGAAAAAACATGAAGAACCCAGTTCAGGTCTCGCCTTTGGTTTCACCAAATCGTTCAACACCATTTATGATACTTCGAGATATGGGATTTTTCAACTCAGTAACGCCTTAGCTCTAACTCCTCAAATGGGGTAACCTTTTTTAATCTCTTTATCATGCATCGGCTGGATTGCTGGATCTTCTTTTTATGTTTTCCTGGATTTAGGGGTTGAATTTGTCCACTTCAAAAGGAAGAAAAACCCGATTCTTAACGGTAAAATGATTAAAATAAAACAACTAAATTGTTATTGATCTTCAGTTTGTACATGATTTTTTCAGATGGAACAGCTGGAATTTCTTTGCCTGCAATGTCAGTGAAGATCTGATCAGGGAAACTGGTAAGTTTTTGCCATTTCCCTATAGTTAGTTTTTTTGATTTCTTGATTAAATTTCATTTGAATTACTAACACTGGTATTACTATTGACAGCGGATGCACTTATCTCCACAGGCTTGGCTGATTTAGGCTATGTGTATGTTAATATAGGTATTCTTATGTCATATTTAAGTATTTAGTTAATTTCTTTAACTTCATTTTTATCCTATTTGAGCCTTGTTAAATTTCATTGAATGCAGATGATTGCTGGTCTGCTGCCAGTCGAAGTTCGGAGGTGAGTTGAATCTTCTTGCTTCTGAAGACTCTTCCTATCTGTATTCCAGGGGACTTGACTTATTAGAAATATCATTTTGGATGTAAAGAAATGATTCAGTCGGTTGAAATTCCGATACAATTGTCTAAGTAAACCATTTTTGTACTTTTGTTTCACCATGCAGGGTCAATTGGTCCCTGATCCAAACACTTTTCCATCTGGAATCGCAGCTCTTGCTGATTATGTACATGCGAAAGGCCTCAAGCTTGGCATTTATTCCGATGCTGGGTAGGATGAACTTCCCAATACCTGCACAGAATAAATGAAGTTAGATTCACAATGAAACAGTTATTTTTTTATCACATCTGTTAATTCTGGTTTGTCCTGACTAACTCGATTGCATGTTGTAGGAAATTCACGTGCCAAGTTCGACCTGGATCACTTTTCCATGAAGTTGATGATTCAAAACTGTTTGCTTCTTGGGTTAGTTTTTTCTATATCATACGTAACTTGGATAGTAGTCTAATCGAATATTTGAAAGTATGGCCGAGACTCAAGTATATGTACTCCCATTGAAACATTGTTTGGGCAAGCCTCTCTTGGTTATGTATGAAGATAAGGATCCATCATTGTACAGAAACAGTCACCCCAAAACAAACTGCAAAGTCATTGCCTATGTTAGGAATAGGAACCAATAAATATGTTTCAAATGTTAGCATAACATTAAAAGTTTGATACCAATGAGCTCCATTCAAAGTCTAGTAAAATGTACTATAAAAACAATTAGATATTCCCTGCAATGCCTGTCTCTCAGTTTAAATCATTGGTCTAAACACTGCATTGAAGAATGAGGATGCGTGAATTTCTATGTTCGGAACTAGCTAAAATGACACTATCTGAACTTTTTATTTTGCTAACAGGGAGTAGATTACTTGAAGTATGATAATTGTTACAACCTGGGCATCGACCCTAAAGAAAGGTCACATCGTCTCTTCATTTCAGTTACTTAAAGAATCATTATTCATTTGCTTCAATTCTCTGATTTGCTACCATGATTTCAGATATCCTCCTATGCGCGATGCTCTAAATGCAACTGGGAGAACAATATTTTATTCTCTTTGTGAATGGTAATTCAATTTCATGATATATGTTCATTGTTTTCCTTCACAATTCACCATGAACTTAGGATTGACCATTGCTCGTTGACAGGGGTGTTGAAGACCCTGCCTTGTGGGCTCGTGGAGTTGGAAATAGCTGGCGTACCACAGATGACATTAATGATACATGGGTGAGGTTAGAATTCTTGACTGATGTGAACTGTGGTTGAGTGGTGTAATGCATTATTATTATTATTATTCAACATGCCGAAAGTACAATAAACTGTTTAGGTAAATCCTTAGCTGGGCTATTTTAGTTGCTCTGGAAGTTTGTTTGAACATGATTCTTTGTTACTACAGTTGCTGCAGCGAATCGGGAACTCAATAATATTCTAATAAGATGTCCACCAATCCTTTTCTTGGGGAATTTGAGTGAAGGGTTGGGTTTGTGGTGACTGGTGCTATGTATGATGACCTTTAAGTTGCAACTTAATATTTGAAAAGGAACTCGATCTTATTTGCTGAAGTATTACCGTGGTACACATTCTAGTAGATACTATTCACCTATGTTTTTAGCTGCCAATTATCACCACCTTCACTATGAGAGTCAAAGAGTGTAAAACACTAGAAATTAATGAATCTAAAGGATAATGGTTTGTGGTTTGCAAAAAACTAAACCAACTATGATCGGTTACAGAGGATAATGAGAAACTTGGAAGCAACGAGAGCATTTAATTTGGGAATAAATGAAGTCCGAATTTGATAGGAGCAACTTGTTGGAAAAAAATGTTTTTCTAACACAACTTCCTTATACTTTCTTGCATCTGAGTTTGATAAGAGCATCATCCTTCTACATTTGTGCATTATGTGTTTGATTGAAATCTGACTTTTCTTCTCATACTTTGTTTCTTCCAACAATTGATGTGTTTTCTTTTTCCTCTTGTTGGTTAGCATGACTACCATAGCGGATTTGAATAACAAGTGGGCTTCTTATGCTGGACCTGGAGGATGGAATGGTAAAAATATCCTTTTCGCGCATAAAGTTGTTAATATTCTTGTGTGAAGCTGCAGCTATTCAACTCTCAATGTTATCCTTTTCGGGCAGATCCTGATATGCTGGAAGTCGGCAATGGAGGCATGACGTACGAGGAATACCGTTCTCATTTTAGCATTTGGGCTTTGATGAAGGTCTTGTTTTCGTTTCTTTCCTAATTTATCTTTGAGTATCATAGTCGTTTTATGTTTTCTACTAAGCCTTTCTTATTAATGTTAATTAAACACAATATATGCTGGGAATTGATAAGTAATCTTACATAGTTCATGTAAACTACTTATATCCACGAGCTTGCTCTTTCATGTTCAGACATCAATAGTTTAACTCCCAAGCCTAGATTTTGATTTAGTGCTTTTCTGACAAGATACAATGGTGCAACTATAGTTATTTGTTGTGTCCTGTCAGTAAACTTTTCAATACTTCAGCTTTGAGTGTTGTTGTACGATCGAGCTACTTGCGGCCTTATGAATGCTTTAGTTGGTTGAAATTTGATCGCTGATATGTGCAGGCCCCTCTTTTGATTGGTTGTGATGTAAGAAACATGACTGCTGAAACTTTCGAGATTATAAGCAATAAGGAGGTTATTGCTGTAAACCAAGGTGGAAGTGGAATTCTTTAATTATTTTCCCCTCTTTCTCGTGTTTCTTTACATGTTAGTCCATAGATATCAATTGATATATTATGACAACTAAGTAGATAGTATTTTACTTCGTTCTGCAGACTCACTTGGGGTTCAAGGAAGGAAAGTTGCTGGAGAAGATGGCTGCCTTCAGGTGACCTTACAGTTTGTTTTAAGTACATAAATTGGATGACTTCTGTGAACCTTTTCTAATGATAAAGGTAGCAAATTTGCATTATAGAGAACGGTGGCCTCGAGTACCAATCGTATAGCATATCACATTTTGGATTTTTCAAACAAGGCAAAACATTATTATAAAGTATTAAACTCTGTTTACCTTGGTTTGGCGATTTCGGTTTGCAGGTTTGGGCAGGTCCTTTGTCCGGCAATCGCTTGGTTGTTGCTTTGTGGAATCGATGCTCAAAAGCAGCAACAATAACAGCTAAGTGGGAGGACCTCGGTCTTGAATCTAGCACCGGTGTCTCAATAAGAGATCTGTGGCAGGTGGGGAAAATGTCTTAGATGTGAACTGTTGTTAAATAATCAATGTCCATTGGCAACAACACAGAACAGCCTCCTATATGATAGTTTGATTTAATCAATGATTCAGTCTTTGGTTGATTTAAGTAGTTCACTTTCCAACCTACTGCTTATCTTCATTGGTTGCAGCACAAAGATCTCAAGGAATCTGCAGTGACATCATTCAGTGCTGAAGTTGATTCTCATGACTGTCACATGTACATTTTCACTCCCGGCGCGGCGGCTCACTCCGATATTTAGCCTATTCATGAAGGTAGATACACATGGAGATTTGGCTGTTGTAACTAAGAAACCAGATACCACCCGAGTTCCTGCTTCTTGAGGTGTTGTAAATAGTGTCTAGTACCGTAGAACTCTTTCAAAGTGTAGCCATAAAATTCTTGTGCAAAAATAAATAGGAATAGAAATTCTCCTCTTTTGGTGCCCCTATTTATGCTCCCACACTAAAAATTAGGTTTAAAGTTTAGGGTTAAGGAATTTAGTGCAGAGTGTATTTTTAGGGTTTAAATTTAAAATTTAGAGTTAGAGTTTAGAACTTAATTTTTTAGTGTTCAATAAAGAATATAGCCAGCAATATATTACTTCTCAAATCTCAATCTATACACATACATACTATTGTATGGTTAAAGTATATTAGAAGTCCATAAGCCATATTTAAAAGTGCATTTTAAAAAACTTACTATAAAAATATTTTGATCCAAAACATTAAACTTTTTTAATTAATTTAAAGATTAATATCCTATACACTAGCGGTGGAACTGAAAAGCGCGTTAGTGAGTTAGTTTAGGGTATAAGGGTTTAGAATTTAGGGATAGTTGTTTCAATTTAAGGTTTATGGTTACAGTTTAGGGTTTATAAGTTAGGGTTTAATTTTTAGGATAATATGGTGAGGATTTAGATTTTAACCTATAAACACTAAATTATAACTCTAAACCTTAAATTAAAACAACTATCCCTAAATTCTAACCCCTACACTTAAACTCCTAAACCCTATACCATAAACTAACTCTTTTTACCCTAAAACTAAGGCGCTTGTGGAAACTTTAGTTTTCACTGTCTGTGTATAGAATAATTATCTTTAATTTAAGTGTTTTAGTTTAAACATTCTTTTAGAATCCTAAAGTAAATTAATCTTTCAAAATATTATTTGTGATTTTTACATACTTATGAAATCTAAAGACAAAATTAAAGACAAAATTAATTTTAAAGTATTAAAATATAAAAACATTTAATTGAAAAATGTATATTAAAGTTTTTACATAATAAATTAAAAAAAATAAGGATTTAATTAAAAATAATATAAAAATCATAAAAAAATATTTAAAATTTCATTAAAACTTCAAAAATTATATAGAATATATTTTCAAAACAAAAAAAAAATCAACACCGAAATTATTTTTATTTAATCACTTTCAAAATATACAATAACCATTTTTATTCAAAATATAAAATCTAAATTTTAATTTTAATTTTAATTATAATTATAAATTTAAAACTAAAACTTGGAGACTAGATTCTAAACCATAATCTCTAACTAAACCTAATTAAAGGTGTAACTTAAATTAAAATTGTGTAAATTTATACAACTTGTATATTAAAATAATTTTAAAATAAACTATTATCTTAATAAGATGAATTTATACAAGAATATGTTTGGTCTGAATGTGTTTAAACCAACCAAAATATTAAGGTCAAGTAATTATAACTTTAAATTTTTTAAGTATTTTAAAATGAAATAATTTCTCAAAATTTTAAAGTGTTTTGAAATATATTATAACTAAAATATTCTTTTTTATAAGAAAAAGACTAAATTAGAAAGGCTTGAAGAATGTTTAAACCAGCGAAAGCTCAAATGTACAAAGATTTAAGTTTTATAGTAAAACTTCTAACCTTATTTTTTATTGTAAATATTATTAGATTATAAAGATCTTATAAACATGTATTTAAAAAACAATCTTATAAACATTAATATGATTGAAATTGCAGGTCATGTATTTAAAAAACAATCTTATAAAGATTAATATGATTGAAATTGCAGGTCATTGAATCACAAAACAGTGAATATATTATTAATAAACCAAACAAGTGTTGACACAGGAAATTAAGAAAGCTACTAAGATAGCTTTACATGTAAAGAGGGATTGATTAATCTTCATGATCCCAAATGTCAGCCACGCTTGTGAAAGGCCCTTCCTCCTTGTTCACAAACAATTCCTCCCCATCCAACACCCGCTTCTGCTGAGGGATGTTGCAGAGAGCCTGGAAGTCCTCTTCCGGCAGCTGCCAATCAAACACCTTGATGTTCTCCTTAATCCTCTCAGGGTTGCTCGATTTCGGGATCACACTGGTTCCCCTCTGCATCCCCCATTTCACCAGCACCTGACCCGGGCTCTTGTTCACCTTCTTCGCCACTCTTTCCACCGTCTCATCATGGATCAGATCTCTCCCTCCTTCTGATGAACCCAGTGGTGAGTATGCCTGCACATTTAACCTCTTTAGTTACTACTTAGTACCAGTGGTAGAAAATAGATGATGGGATGCCAGGATGGGATGGCAATGGCAAATCATGTGTTTGGTTTGGTTGGTATCCTACAGTGACATGGATGGCGTTGTTTTTGCAAAAGTCCAGCATCTTGTCGTTCCTCCAACCAGGGTGCATTTCCATCTGGCACACGGAGGGCATGGTTTCGGCCAACCCTAGCAGCTTGTTCATCTTCTTCAGACTGAAGTTGCACACACCGATGTCTCTGACCAGGTTTTCTTTGACCAGCTTCTCCATTTCTCTCCAAACCCCTTCCAAGTCCATCTCCTCTACATCTCCGGCCTTGGGAGGCCGGCTCGCTCGTTCTCTAAGATGAAATGGCCAGTGTATCTGCAATCAATTCACCAATTTCTTCAACACATGAAATATCAGCATGTGGATAGATATTAAAAAAAGGGTTAAAAGTTACCAGACAAAGATCAAGGTATTCAAGTTGGAGTTCTTGGAGGGTATTCCTCAAGGCAGGTCGAACCCTTTGAGGGGTCAAGTCTGTGCACCTGCATTTTTTTCATATTACCACAAAATTCCCAGAAAACAAACAGAATATTAGTACAAATTACCATATCTTGGATGTAATGAAGAGATCCCTCCTCTCAAGTCCTGCATGTATTGCTGCCTTGATTGCATGGCCAACCTGAGATAAATTAAAAAAAAATGTTTAAGAGATTTGTTTTGCATGTTGGGATTAATATATACTTAACAAAAACCAAAACAGAGTCTGAGAGAAAAAAGAGATACATCTGGTTGAACTCCATACTCCCAAGCTGTGTCTATGTGCCTATAACCACCCTGCAACCATTATCAAAGGCACGAGGCTTAATTAGGTTTGAAAATTGAAATGGAGTGGGAGGGAAGCAAGCATATATTACCTCCACAATGGCGGTGAAGACTGAGTTGTCAGCCTGAGAACCAGATCTCCAAGTGCCTAACCCAACCGCAGGGATTTTGTGGCCACTCAGCAGCCTGAAAAACTCTAGCTTTTGATCATCAGCTGTGGAAGTTGCGTGAGCCATTGTTGCTTCCACGTTGTTCTACTTGGACAAGTTTATATAGACTGAGGAGTCATGGTTTTGGGTGTATAGCTTCATGCATGTAAGACACGTCCCCAAACTTCAAAACCCCTCGTGTCCAATTTTGGGATCAGTTGGCTATGCGTCGTCTGCATGTCGAATAGGTTTTATTCAGAAACCGATGCTTCTACTTAGTTCAGTATCATTCGATCATGTTCAAAGAAAAAGTATGTATTAGTATATGGGTAAATATTCTATACACGGGCGGTGGAAACTGAAAGTTTCCACAAGCGCTTTAATTTTAAGGTATATAGAGTTAGTTTAAAGTATAGGGTTTAGAGGTTTAAATGTAAGGAATTAAAATTTAATGATAGTCGTTTCAGTTTAAAGTTTAGGGTTATAATTTAAGGTTTATAGGTTAAAACATAAATCTTCATCATATAACCCTAAAAACTAAACCCTAACCTATAAACCCTAAATTTTAACCTTAAACCTTAAATTGAAACAACTATACCTAAACTCTAACCCCTATATCTAAACTCCTAAACCTTATACCCTAAACTATCTACTTATACCCTAAAACTAAGGCACTTGTGAATTTTCACCGCCAGTGTATAAAATATTAATCCATAGTGTATATCATTTAATTGGGATTTGAAATGGATTTAATCAATAAATTTTAAACAAATTGACATATATATGATAAAGTTTCAACATTTAATTCTTATATGTAAAACATTATTTTTAAATAAAACGTTTATTTTATTAAATGTTAAAATTTTATCATGCTTCACCCTAGAGTACTAGATATACGTATAAAACATGATTTGTTTTGATGAAGAAAAAAAAATCCAAGCTCAATGGTAAAAAACTAAAAACAGTAATTATGCAAATTTAATTAGGAATATCTAAAGGAGCCAGCAACATTGTCTGAACGGTGAGTATGTTTGGCTAAGCATGTGCAAGCTTATGAGATACCAGCTAGCATTCTCAACAATCATGGCTTACAAAAATAATAAAAAGTATCAAAATGGGTGTTAAACTTTTAAGTAATCAACACATTCCTACACATCTCCATGTTCTTAAAACTAATGCAGACATTTTAAAGCAAAATAAAACATAGAAATTCATCTTAAGCTTCATACAACTCAAGGGCGAGGAGGAACGGCAACACCAGGGCGCGGAGCTTGACCAGGCTGACCCAGCTTTGGCATGTCATCCTAAAAGATTCAAAAGCAAACACACAATCAATGAAAGTTTTCTTGATATGGAAAAGTTTTGAAGAAACACGAAAACAGAACTATTAGCATTACACACAAAAGACATCGAGTATCACAGATTACAGCAATAACAAAAACTTTTGTTTGATTAATGAAATTCATTGGGAAAAAAGAAGCAATGGCACTTATATTCCCTACAATAACACCGAGGCAATCAACAATACATGTGTACTTAGAAAGTAAATGTCTAAGCAAATGCATTATTCAATACATTTTATAAGATAAAATGTCTTCTGCAAATTATGCAAATAATTCAATTCAGGAGTCTGCTGAAATTCTTTACACATACAGATATCTGCCGTGTATCATATATACAAAGACATTTTCCATCTTATAATGATCAGAATGCCACCGGAAAAGGCGACTGACAAAGTGATCGGATGGATATTATATATGAGGGACCAATTCATACCTAGAGCACATCAAATTTCAGCTAAAGGGCAGACAGGTCCCTAAAGATATGCAAAGCATCACTAAATGATGCCCATCATTCAAAGTAGAAGGTTTCTAAACTTCATATGTTGCTAAATTCTTCTATTATCCCTCTCGATGATGCCAAAGTATCACTTCCATAAGTTCCAAGGCAATCAACAGGCTACCACAAGAGACTAATAAAAACTTATTTACGTCATATAAATACCATTATAAGACAAAAACTGAATGTGTCTGCGCAATCAAGACGCACATAATCCATGTTAAATTATCATGTTTTAATCACACCCTAACTGTGTCAAGGCTTGTTATCCATGTTTAACAAGTGGTAACAGAATCATACCTTCAAACAGAGCATTTATTGAATTTTTCTCATAATGAAACCACAAGAAAAAAAAGCTAACAAACCGACACAAGGCATGAACAAGCAGAGTTCATTCACATCAAAACATAGAACATTGAAATATTCCTTATCAACATATGAGAATCAGCAAACCACGGGTTATAAAAGAAACGTACCCTGCGTCTGATGAAGCGCTGGGGTGGGTCACGTTTCCTCCTGTCGGTGCGGGATCGGACTCTCACCACGTGGGAGTGGATTGCACACGAAACACAGTATTGCATCTTCACATACAGCTTAGGCAGAGTATAAGCTACACATAATTAACAAAACAATGAATTCAACATAAGCAACGAAACGAGAAATCTGGAACGTAATTGAGAAATTTAATGAAAAATACAGTCATAGACGCAGGCTTCTTGAACATCTCTCACAGCAGCTTGTTCCACAATGTTCCTCACAAGAAACCTCTTGATAGACTTATCCTTTTATATTCAAAACAATGCAAAACCAAATTAAAAAAGGGGAAAAAACAAACTTCAGCATAAATTAGAAGTCTGGGTTAAGAAAAATATAGATGAAAAATACCTTGGGACAGCATTTGCCACAGTTAGAGCAGCGGATGAATTTGACATGGCCACGGCCATGCTTGTTGCGGCCACCATTCCTACGTTTGAAAGTCTACAAAACAATAAAGATACAATCAGAGTGATCAAATTTAAGAAAAAGACCAAGTTTTGATTAAGACCCAGAGGCCAAATTTGCCATAAAATGAAGATCTGACCATGAATAGAGGAAGAAGTGTAGATTATGTAGGCTCTCTGCTTCCGCCGGCTAAATAACTAGGGCTTTGGCCTGTGAGAAGACTGGAAAAATATTATGCTTTTATACTCGGGCGAGTGTTGCAATTGAAACCCTAAGCTTTTTAATATAAATTTTAATTTGATTTAAGAGTATTTTTCTAGAGATAATACTAATATTTTCCTAATTGTAACACTTTTTCTCTTAAATGATAGGAATGTTAATTTGATTTAATATATATTTTTTGTTTAATTTGTGCTCGCTAAAAAATATTGTTGTTCAATTCGATTCGTTTTTCTTTAAGTTCGTAAAAAATTTTATCTTATTTTTTTAAAATATAGTTAAAATGTAATGGTATTATTAGAGCTTAATATAAACATAAAAATTAAAAAAAAAAGTGAGGATTTTGAATATAAATAAACGAATATGTTATGACCGAGTTAGATATGAGTTTGAGACTCTTTTTAGTTTCTTAACAATTTCCAATGAAGAACAAAGGAGAGAATGCCTTAGGAATTTTAGCGTTTGAACTTTTAATCGTATTTTTTATATGTGAACTAAAAATTTTTCCTTAACAAAGCGATTTGAACTTGAATCTTTTATGATGAACATCATCCGTTTTTCCACTGAGACCATTTGTTGAGTTCTTCTATTTTTATACATAAAGTAATAATAGAAGAAAAAGACAAGACTTTAATAAAAACAAAATGAAAGACTAATTATTATAATTTATTTTTTATTAATACAAATCAACTTTTTGAATTCCCGGGAAATATAAAATGTTTTGAAAATTTAAAACTAAATAATTTATGGTGATTACCTAGTAAGTCATTAAACTTTTCTAGAGTTTTCAACTAGCATTTAAACTTTTTGGAACATAATTTTTTAAGGTAGTCACCAAAAGATTTATTAAAAAATAACGAGTTGCTCGTAAACTTATCGAGTCGAGTTGGGCCTCGCACGACTCATTAAGATCTCGAGTCGAGCTCAAATTTGAGTCGAGCATTGACCAGGTCAAGCTCGAATTGTTTGTGAGCTGCTTAAATGAATATAGTTAGACTTTGTAAATAAATTACATATAAAATCTTTTTAAATGTTTTGTCTTTCAAAACTTGAGTCGAGTCACGTGACGATAGACAACATTGAAAGAGACACTTAATTATAACTAGATAATAAACACGATTGCACAAAAACTGCAATTCAATTTTTCAATTGAAATACAAAACAGATCGATCATTCTGAAACTCTGTTTTAGTTCTTAAATTCGCAAAGGTCACTTTATAACCTTTCCTCACTTTGGGGAGCAAGTGTAAGCATATACGAACCTTTTAGAGTGCGAACTTTTAGGCATGCATATAATTAACTGAAACTCCTTGTGAACATAACACGAGAACGGTCATTAGCGAAAACTTATCAGTTGCATGAACCAGACCACGTTGTAACTTGTAAACTGAGCAAACATTTACTACAAACACCTAAGCTAGCAAATAAATCAATGTATAATAACACTAGGGATTAAATAATAGAAGAGACTGCTCTTCCATGAAAAAGAGATTTTTACTATGTCTGAGTTCATGCTCACGGTCAAAGTCCACTCCAGAAAGTTACACAAAAACTCAACAATTCAAGCATCACCAATTGAAAACAAGTCCATAATATCATCATAGAAAGAAGAAAAAAATCTAGAATTTCTGATACAATTTATCCAAGTTTCCGCATAATTAAGTACTAATCTAGGTTCCAAAAGAGTTTACAATGACAGTAAAGATTAAGATTTTGTGCTCGATCATGTAATCTCACAGTTTTCTACACTTTCTCTAACAAGCGAGTGAGCATTGTTCTAGATGAGACGAACTTTCTCTTGTGGAAACAGCAGGTCTTGTTGACTGTTCGGAGTCACAAACTGGAAAAGTTATTGGTCGGAGCAGTCAAGCTCCGTCGATGACAGTTCTCTCTAACGATGGGCAATCCGTGGAGAATCAAGATTATGAAAAGTTTGTTGCGCAGGATAGTGCCTTGGCGTCGTGACTTCTTTCCACGGTACATTCGCGTTTTCTGTCTAAATTTATTGGGGCAGAAACGACGGCTCAAATCTGGACTACATTGACTAAGTTTTTTGCTAGTAAGTCAACCACATCTGTAATGAATTTACATTGTTGTTTACGCTCATTACGGAAAGGGGATCTTGGGATGCGCGCTTACATATCATAAGTCAAGGAGGTTTGTGATGCATTAGCCGCATGTGGCAGTCCTATTTCAGATATTGAGAAAATTGCAACATTGCTTAATGGTCTTCCTAGAGATTACAAGCCTTTTGTAGCTGTTATAACCGCTAGCCGTGAACAATTTACCTTGGAAGGGGTGGAATCTGTGTTGATCCATGCTGAAGTACAACAGACAACTTTTGAGCAGTTTAACACTTTATCAGCCAGTGTAAGTGTGGCTCAAGCAACCTCTCCCAATCTTGGAACTTCTAATGATGGTCCGGTGATGTATCATTCGACTCCAAGAGAACAAGTTCAGGAATATGGTAGAGAAAGGGGTAGGCCACGTTTTCAATGTCGGTTATGCGGCAAGGCTGGACATTTGGTGGATCGTTGTTGGCATAGGTTTGACAAGTCATTTTCTGGTGTCACTGCTAGTACTCAGTCTAGTGGTTCATTGTCTGCAAATGTGTGTAGCTTTGATGTCTCAAGTTCTGGGTATAACTGTGGGAGGCGTGCGTCTTCAAGTGTTCAAGCTGCGGATAATTCTCAAGCGAATTATGCAGCTTCTCAAGGACAATGGTATATAGATTCTGGCGCTACACATCACGTAACACCAGAGGCATCCAATACGGCGAATGGCTCGGACTATGCTGGTCCAGGTAAGCTCACTATAGGAAATGATGTGAATTTAAGTATTGCTAAAATTAATAGTTCTCATTTATCTACAGTCAGTCGTACGTTGAGTTTAAATCAATTGATGCATGTGCCTTATATTACTAAAAATCTACTTTCGGTTTCAAAGCTAGCTAAAGACAGATCAAGTGTTCTCGATATTTCATGCTACCACTTGTGAGGGAAGTCTTCTAGAGGATGCTCAAGGCTATAGAAGCATAGTTGGAGCTTTATTGTACCTAAGTCACACTAGACCTGATATTGCCTTCAGTGTGAACAAGGTAGCTCGGTTTATGCACACTCTACGAAAGGTACATTGGGAGGCGTTGAAAAGAATATTGAAGCATTTGAATGTCACTCTGGATTTTGGGTTGGTCTTCACAACTTCAAAGATACAAACGTAAGATTTTATAGCCTTTGCTAATGCTGATTGAGCTAGTAATGTAGATGACAGAAGGTATGTGTCATGTTATTGTGTTTATCTTAGTAGTAGCCTATTTTTTTGGAGTTCAAAGAAACAAAAATCTGCGTCAAGATCAATGTTTGAGGCGGAGTATAGGATTATTGCAGAGGTTGTTGCAAAAATTACATGTTTGAAGGCCTTGTTAAGTGACATAGGGATAACTTTGAAAGAAGTTTCTATTATCTGGAGCAACAATACAAGTGTTGTGGCTATGAGTGTGAATCTAATTTTTCATGCTAAATCTAAACATGTGGAACTGAATATACATTTTGTGCGAGAAAGAGTTGCTGGAGGGAGTCTAAAGGTCAACTATGTTCCAGCATCGTACCAAGTAGCTGATTGGTTAACAAAGGCCTTATCTAGTGCATATTTTAGTATGTTCAGGTAAATGTGAAGTCTGTCAACAGAGTTGAAGAAGAAGAAAAATTAGAAGAAGTACAGTGAATGTTGAGTATATTAGTTAGATGTGTCAGTTTTAACTAAGTCAGTTAAGGGAGTTAAACTGTTAGTCAATTTTTGTAAGGGTAATCTTCACCAGTGGTCCCTTTCGTTTAGGGTGTGTTCTATTTTGGTTACTAGAATTTAAAAAAGATTATTCTGGTTACTTACGTTTAGAATCGTTTCTACTTTGGTCCCTCGGCCGTTAGTCTCCGTTACTTAAAAAAATTAATTTCTAATTTAACCCCTAAACTTTTAAATTTTTCTTTTTCACAATCTTCCCTAAAAATTATAAAACTAAAACCCTAGAAAATTAAATCAATGGCTATAACTCAACACTATTTTTTGAATAACAAAGGTCGAAACTTTGGGTCGTGGGAATTCCACTGCTGTCACTGCAATTTTGATAGATGGGTAGAAATTATGGGTTGCCAATATTAGAGATTCACGTGCTGTTCTCTCAAAAAAAAGGCAGGCGATACAGATGAGTATTGATCATGAGCTGAACACAGAGCGTGGAAGCATTGAGAACAGAGGCGGTTTTGTCTCAAACATGTCAGGTTATTTCACGGCTGGTTTTCTCTTTTAAGAAAAAATTAATATTATCGAGCAAAAGTAAATAAGTTCACTTAGGGGAGGCGTACATCTTTTATGGCTTTCCAGGCATATGCAAATCATATGGAGAGTAGGAGAAATATTTCTAATTCTCATGATATCAGTTTAGTTATTGCCTCCGAATGCAAATTGATAAGATCAAAGGAACAAGCTGCAGGAACTACTGAACCTGCGAAAGCTGGGGTTAATGATGTATTCTGGGAACAATTTTTTTACTGAAAATTCAGGTTCGACTGATACTCAGGAAGTTCAGTCTGAAAGAAAAGATTCCGATGCTACGAAAAATGAAAGCAAACCTGGCGATCACAGCAGATTTTGGTGGACTATAAAGAATGTAAATAACCTTGCAGAACAGATGGGGCATCTGACTCCTGCAGAGAGAACTTGATATTGGTTGATTATTTCTCAAGGCTTTTCATGCCTCGATATTTCAGACGTATTAAATCTATGTATGATCGGTTCGATGTGGAATATTCTAGCTCATCTTCTCAACCATGTCATTCACATCTGCTTCAATACAGTTCAGATTCACAGATTTTTCAGATTTTAGTATAGTTGCAAAGTTGTCTTGTTACTATATTTCATGGCATATGTGATGATTATCTTGTTGTCTGCATCATGGAGGGTCTGCCAAGTCAAAATACTTTCTACCAAGTATACTAATTTTGGGTCAAAAAGAAACTATACGAAGCAACTCTCAAGTCAAAATGCTTTCTACCAAATATACTAATTTTGTGCTGCAACCACATCACACTGAAGGGTAGCAAAATACCAAAGTCAGAGAGTATTTAGCCGGGGATGAGGGGTAATAGAGTTTTATGCATATTCTAGTGTATTTGGTTGTTTCTTTTCTCACCTTTTTTTTTGTAATTCTCATCATCTTCTTCTTGTTTGGGCTAATTAATTCCATTTCCTTCACTTCTTTATAACCATTCACAACATTGGTGCTTTCATTGATCCTCGACAAAGATGGTCGGAGATACACAACTCAAGCAACTTGATAATAATGTGAAAGGCCTACAAGACTCGCAATTCTAGATCCGACGTGCTTTCGACAGAATCGCATTTTCTCTTGATGAACAGAACGCGATGCTTCATGAAATCCTTGATAGGTTATCAACTGTAGCAACTCAAAAACCAGTGGTGCTTCCTTGATAGGTTATAGCCATTATTTAATTTTCTAGGGTTTTAGTTTTATAATTTTTAGGGAAGATGGTGAAAAAGAAAATTTTGAAAGTTTGGGGGTTAAATTAGAATTTTTTTTTTAAGTAACGGAGACTAACGGCCGAGGACCAAAATAGAAATGGTTCTAAACGTAAGTGACCAGAATAATCTTTTTTGAATTCTGGTGACCAAAATAGAACACACCCTAAACGAAAGGGACCACTGGTGAAGATTACTCTTTTTGTAATTAATTGGGACGTTTGTAATCAGTTGGTCCGTTACTATTCTTGTTTGTATTGGGATATAGATTGTGACCTATTATCTCAATAATATTTACGTGCTTTTCACCAGATCGTTTCATATCGCTTTAGTTCTTATTTTTTCTCAGATTATCAAAATCCCTAGAATTCCATCACGGTCCAACAATTTGAATCACATGAGATGCATGCAGTATTAATCCCCTGCATAATATCAACATGTTAATATGTTAATGTGCAACATTTGGATGAATCAGCAATAGATGCCATGATAATACAAAAAATTTGTGGGGTAATTCTTGCCTCTTTGGTGGGACATCCAATACTAGGTTAAACTTCTGAGACATTAAAGCAGGTTTCTCGAAGTTCTAGGCCAACATCTCTATGTATGACTAGTAAAATTCATCGATGGTCACTAAAAGTCTATTTTCCTATCACAATAATAAGGCTAAAAATAAGGAATAGAAAATTTTCCAAGAATACCTCCATCAACACTACCACCTCCAATTATTCTTAGAACTATAACTTTTAATAGAAAAGAGTGTTAATATAGCATTAAAACTATAATTTTTGTACATTATACTTTTAAAACTATAAACTTTGCTCTTGAAACTATAACTTTTGTACATTGTACCTTTAAAACTATAATCTGCCTTTAAAATTATAAACTATATACATTATACCTAAATTGGTACCCTACGCCTTAAATCTTCCTTTTATGTTTGAACCCTATTTCTCAAATATCGAATGACATTTTTTCACGACCAATAGAAGTAGCAAATAGGTAAGTGAAAAACCAGCTATACTTGAGTAATGATCCCCTCCACCAACTACGAGAAAGTAGACCAGAAAATTTAAAAGTTGAACCACCACTATCAAAAACTCGACATAGTCTAACACATTGAATATGAGACCTCGTAACCTAAACTCGAATCCTCTCAAAATTAATAACAAGTGGCCCATCCACATACTCGAAATTCAGCAAGGTTGTCTTTCACCTTTTAAAATAGCACACTGAAATGTAAAAGCGTGAAGACAACACATAGAGCCAATCACTATTTTCAAAAGTTTTTGAAACTCGGGGGTACAAGTTGAGTTAGCACCAGCTTTGTCAGGAATAATATCAATTTTAAGAAAATCTATTAATATTTGAAGAAAAAGAATTGTATCTGTATTGATAAATTTTGACATTTTATGTGCATATAAAGTACAATTGCCATTGTTGGTGGTAAGAATCTCTTTAAGGACAATTTAAGTTCGTAATGGTGGAGTCGCCATTATTAAGAGAAAAATTTAAAGAAATAATTAGATAAAAGAGAAAACCAAAGATAATAGAAAAAAAAAAGTAAAACAACATAAATAGAAAGTGGAAATAGCCACCAAGTTGTTGATTTAATAATCACCATACCACAAATTTAACTCGCGGTAAATATTGTTATAGCACGAGCTTAATCAGGAATAACGATAATCTTAAGAGATTGTTTTGTGAAAAATGATATTAATATTTTAAAATAATAATGCATAAAAATTGATTTTTCATCTAAAAATTTGATATAAATCACGAAAACAAACTAAATAAAGGTAAATACAAAACAACAAAAAGAACTGTCGAAAACAAATAAGAACAGAAGATATTTAGAGTAAATGTCTTGTATTATTCAGAGAACTAGATGAATTTAAATGAATAAAAATTCTCTATTTATAGTGGAGTTCTGTTACATCCGACAATTGCTACTGATTTACATTGACGACCTAGATCAAAATCCACCAACCATCCACAATGTACAAAATTAAAATATTCCTAAAATAAATCTTCTAACATAAGTTAAAGCGAGTTTGTCCGGTGGTTTCTTCAAGCCTAAAGTCTTTCTCAGAACTTCTTAAGTCGCGTGTTACGCATGTAATTCGGACCTCAGCTATGGTTTGTGGCATATGCATTTAACTTCATGTCTTAATTGCCTCTGATCAAACCATATAAAAGAAAAATAGTCACCAAATTAAATCATAAAAATTTTGAGCAAATTGTATTAAGCCGTGAAATCAGGACACTTCAGTTCTGCAAATTGTCTCCTATCTTCCTGTGAGTAGATTGTACTTAGTTTTATTTCAAGGTTCACAAATTTGGTTTAGTCACATTAATTACCTTTAAAATCTGACTGATTTATTGCAGCTTACTACAAAATTCATTCTAATTAAAATTTAGATACATTTTTAATTAAATAGAAGATGATATCCTCGTTTCCAATCTCCACCTTGGCCGATCATTACCCAACTCAACTAAAGCTGGAACAATTGCAATTATCCCCTGCACCATGTCCTCCGGTAGCAACAATTTTAAACAAACCAGACCTCAATCCCTTGAATCAGTTGTGAAGCTCGCAACTGGACAAGCCGGTGATAATTTCCGATGTTGAATACGTTGGACTAAAGGACCATCTTCATCCATCCAACAATTATATACTAGAAATTGACTAAAGGACCATCTTTGAAAGTAAATGCTAAAATTTAGATATATTTTAATCAAAACCTTTTAACTTTTAAGTAATCAAAACCTTCCCTACACATTCCACGTTCTTAAAGTTAATGCAGACATTTTAAAGCAAAATAAAATATAGAAATTCATCTTAAGCTTCATACGCGAGGAGGAATGACCAGGCTGACCCGGCTTTGGTATGTCATCCTAAAAGATTCAAAATCAAAGAAAGCTTACTTGACATGGGAAAATTTTCAAGAAACATGCAGTGCAGGCTTCGGTTGCTGGCATCTCCATTTCCCACTCAAGTAAGGAGGAGCCAAATTCTAGTTCATAGCAAGAACTAAACCTGCAGCAATTCCTTTGCCTTCTTCACCCAAATATCATAGATGTCATCCGCAAACAGAACAAAGTGCACCTGCGAACAACATCCCGAGTGAGCGTCACTCACAAGTTCATCTACTATCTTGGTGTTGTATAGGATTATGAATCATGCAATGAAAAAAAAACACATGAAAGCATTCCTTCTATACGTTTACGATTCATCATTTTTCTCTAAATGCTCATACTTGTATCTAATACTCACACCGGAGATCAAGTTACTTTGAAGTAATAATGGAAAACAGGATTTAAAGGGTGAAACAAAGGGAATCAATCATCAATTAACATTAACCTTGGATGGTAATGCTGGAGCAGAATAAAAAGAGAAGTTACCTCTGTAATATCATTGGCAAATTCTTTGATAGTAGATAAAGCAACTGTAGCTGCTTCATCGTAAGGATATCTGGAAAATTTTCAGAAAAGAAGCAAAGAAATTAAATATAAACTGATCAAACATTTACTACAAACGCCTAAGCTAGCAAATAAATCAATGCATAGTAACACTAGGGATTAAATGACAGAAACCAGAACATAACGAAGGAAGAAAAAAACCCAGATAAAATTTAGCCAAGTTTCCGCATAATCAAGTACTCATCTAGTTTCCAAAAGATTTTACAATGACCATAAAGACTAAGATTTTGTGCTCGATCATGTAATCTCACAGTTTTCTACACTTTCCGTGATCAAAATGTGATAAAAGGAGAGGGAAATGGGAGACAATAAGAAAGTCTTCGGTGGTTTCTTAGCATTACTTACCCATATACACCGCAAGATATGGCAGGAAACGCAATGTATTTAATGTTGTTCTCTTTAGCCACAGTCAAGCAATTTCTGCAACAATTTCAAGAAGAGGTCTTACTGAGAACCAATAAACTTAACCACAAAATTGAACGGTGGAAAGGAACATCATAGCATACTTGTATGCATTTCTCAGTGAGCCTTTAGGGTCCTTGTCGGAATCATAAACCGGTCCAACAGTGTGAATCACATGAGATGCAGGCAGTTTAAATCCTCTGTATAATCTCAACATGTTAGTATGTTAATGTACGACATTTGGATGAATCAGCAGAAGATGTCACGGTGAAACAGAGAACATACGGGGTAATCCTTGCTTCTCCGATGGGACAGCGAATACCAGGTTGAACTTCTGGGACTTTAAAGCAAGCTTGTCGAAGTTCTGGGCCAGCAGCTCTATGTATGGCTAGTAAAATTCATCAATGGTCACTAAAAGTTGATTTCAAAATGAGGAAAATAAAAATTTCCAAGGCAAAATACCTCCATCAGCGCCACCACCTCCAAGCATTCTCGGATTTGCTGGATTGACCTGCAGATGATTAACAACATCAGTGTAGATAAAAACCCATTAAAGAAATATAATCATCAACGCATATCCAAACTCAACAATCCTTCCATTTCTGATTTCCCCACTGCTACTAGAATAGAATCTTAGGATCGGTAATTCCATAAACAAATTATAAGAAAATCAATTAAAAGATTAAAGAGAAGGGACTGACAATAGCATCGGAGGAGCCATCGATAAACCACCGCGTAATGTCGCCCTTGTTGATTTTAAGCACGCTGGTATCGGACAACTTGAACTGACCATCTTCTCCTGCAGTTGCAGACGCCATTGCTGAAAACCCAGCAGCACAGTGAAAAGGAGATGAAGGTAAAGAGGGTTTGAAGATGTTTTGGGAAGTGCTACTACTAGGGTTTCTACTGAAGAATTTGTGAGAAGTGAGAGTGGCAAGTCTAGTATTGGAACAAGTAGAAGCGGTTAAATGGGGATGAAATGCTGGAAACCTGATTCCTCTGCTACCTCTACAGAGAATCGAACTACCTATGCCTATCATCTATTTTTATTTATTTATATTTTTGGCTGATGAACAAAAAAAAAGTGTTGATTAAGAGAGAAGAATGATGTAGAAAATCAAAAATAAAAAGTGTAATGTTAATGAGGATTTTACCAAAAAAAAAAAAAAAGGTAAACTATTAGAGAGACTATGCTCCAATTATTTTTTGCATCTTCTGACTATTAGAAATTACAAATTGGTCTCTTGACTTAAAAAAATAATAAATTAATCTAGTGCCGTTAAAAATTCAATGGCTGGTGACGAGACAGTTAACAAAAATTGACATAATAACACATTTAGTCCTCAAATTTTACACTTTGTTCAATTTTTACACTTTGTTTAACTTTTACACATTCAGTACAAAATTGTAGAAGAAGATGAACAATTCTTGTTTTGCTAATGAATTTTAAGTTTTAAAAAATTAGGGGCTAGATTGAATAAATATAAAATTTGAGAGACTCAACATGACATTTACTCATTTTTATTAAATTCGGTTAATTTTTTTTGTCAAAAGAGCCACATGACGCGATCTAATTGAGCTCAATTGTTCTTAAACGGTCGTTAGATAAGAGGAGCCAATAGAAGTCGTAATTTTTAGTTCATGGGGCAAAACGTCCCAAAAAATATTTAGGAACAGTTCGAGAAAAAGTGTATAGTTTAAGGGTCAAATAGGCATTTAAGCTAAAAAAAAAACTACTATAAATTATTGGTGTTCAAAGACTAAAAAAAACTATAAATTATTAAAATTTATTAATTGTTACAATTTTTAAATATATGTATATATATATACTCGAAATAATATAAATTAATAATTTATATCTTTCCTATTCAAAAGAATAAAAATAATTTATATCTTCCTTTCCTTTTTGTGTCCTGTGTTTAACATTCAGCAAGGGCATTTCCTCCTTTTATAGGTACCGTCAAAAAAACAGTTAATTATCATTGAATTTTCCGTTAAATTCTGCAAATTATTTGTGGTAAAACGAAGAGCATTTTAAGTTGTTAGTTATAAATATATTATTTAAGTATTTGCTGTATTGTAACAAAAACAAAAAATATTAAAATATAAACTACTCCATGTTGTTACTGAATTTTAAAAAATAAAAAATACAAAGCTAACCCAATAAATAAAAGAAAAATTAAAAATACAAAACAAACAAAAAACCATCACTCAAATTTTAATATAAAATTGTAAAGGAGTATACAATAACTATTTACATAATAATTACATCTAAATTATATAAAATTTGGTTTAAAAATTCCCGACCACTCTCAACCACCTTCACACATCCTATCCAGCTATCTTCTCCCCATCCTCCGGTCTGTTGCTTGCCCAAGCCTTCTCTTGGTTTCAAGTTTCCGACACACCAGAAAATTAAGGTAATTTTTGAAACCCTCAACTTCATCAGTTTTTGAGTTATCTGCATCTGCTGTTTCAAACCCTGGATCCTGTGCTTTGTACCCAAAACAGAAATTCTCAGGTCGTCCTTTAAGCTTTTTGAACTGGGTTATTAACTATGTATATGTTGTTATTATCGCTCTTAATGTTTGTCTCCAGCAGCAGCAAAAACCAAGAAATAAACATGGTGGTTGCAACCTTATGGTCTCCAAGCAATTCGACTTTAGTCTGTGGTTTTTTGGGCGTTAGAGACAGGATTCTGAATCAACGTGCCAACCTATGTTTTCATGTGTACCAGAACAAAAGCTTATCTCGTAGGTTTCTTATGTTCAATGCAACTGAAGGTTCTGCCGATTCCAGCAAGTCCGAAGAAAGTCTCCCTTCCTGGGCGAGACCGGATTCGGACGAGCCTCCTCCTTGGGCTCAAGATGAAGGAGCCAAGGGTTCCACAGCACGACAGAGTTTTGAGGTTCCCTTCTTTGTTTACTTACTCGCCTCGGCCATAACTGCCATTGCTGCGGTATGTTTCGTGTTCTTAGTCTGTAATGTTTTTGAGACCCTTGAAATTAAGGTGGCTAAACATTCTTACATCTTCACCCTGCAGATTGGTTCCATTTTCGAGTATATTAACCAAAAGCCTGTTTTTGGAGTTTTGAACTCAGACAGCATTTTCTATGCGCCCTTGCTTGGTTTCTTTGCATTTACTGGAATCCCCACTTCGGTGAGTTTCCCTACTTCATTGGAGACCACTATTTTAAGTTTATTTACTCAATCTAACCATTTCTTGTCATAACCTGACCTTGAATATTCAGGCATTTCTTTGGTTCAAATCTGTTCAAGTTGCAAACAAGGAAGCTGAGGAACAAGACAGGAGGGATGGTTTTTTGTAAAGTCAAATGACAAATTAAACAATAGCCAAAACAATGTAATATCCCCTGTTTACTTAAAACTATAGTTCACTTCCCTTGAACGAATGTAAAAATTCATGTAGGCCTAGCGGGTGCCAAATAAACCACCTCAGCAATAGGCAGCCACTTGAGATCGAACCTCTCTTAAACTCTAACTATGGCTATTACATGCTGAAACTCTCTCAAAACTGGCTACCCTCGAATGTTTGTCCGAATTGCCAATTCCTCGGGACCACGTTGTAGCTTGTAAGAGTCTTGCCATCGCTTGTGGTGACTTGGAATGACAGGCTTTGGCCGTTGAGGTAGGTGTTGCTCTGCCAGTTTTGGCCCCAGTTCCTTGACATTGCTTGCCATCCCGTTTTAGAGCTCTTAATCGACACCGAATGGACATCTCCGGCACCACCGACGTTTGTGATTAGGACCAAGTTGAAGTAGGAGTGGCCATTGATTGTGAACCTGATTCCTCCTTTCTTCATGCAGGGGACTCTGGTTTTTTAGTCACATAATGACAAAATATGCTATTGAGATGGGCTCAATCGATATTTTACTACACAACATAGCTAGTTTTGATTAAACTTTACCTTCTGAAAGAAATGGGCACAATTCCGGCACGGTAATGAGCTATTTGTAAGAAGGCAGGCTCGGCCATGTCGAAGTGTTGGAGAGGAGGATTGCACCACCCACCATTGTCATTCGACAAAGCAAAGTTAGGGGGACAGAAGTTGGTTGCTGTCACGGTAATGGTTCCGGGCAGGCACCATTTGGGGTCACCGTCACACCTCATTTCGTAGCAAGAACCGCAGCTCAAGCCGCTGTTGAACAACGCGGTGCTAAGTGCTGCTGTGTTAGTCCCGAAGCCTTGGCTATATAAGTTGCCATATCCACAAGCACCTCCTGAAAATAGCAGCAAAGGAAACACATAACAAACCAGATAAACGCTCATGCAAGTAAACTGAAATGATATATCAAACCATTTAAACTTACCCATAGTGCCAGATGCATCGCCGCCACCGTAGAACGTAGCATGGCCACCTTGCCATCCTCCTCCATAGGCGACTTGCATGCAGAAACTGAAGACGAAGAGCTTAAGAGAAGTTGAGGAAAAGGATGGGTTTGCCATTGTGGAGATAAAAGGGTAACTGAAAAAGGTGTGATGCGTTGTGAGTGACATAGGGATGGGGAAAGGCGTTTATATAGGAAATCAAAGGGAGATGTTTTGGGGAGCGGTGCGATGTTGACTTGGAGTAGAAAGAAACCTTGAAACGCAATGGCCATGAAAGCATACGGTGAGGCTATTTTACATGGATCGAAGTTCGCACATGCAATTGTTTTCGGTGTAGTCGTCAGATCACCACCGCAAGGCCACTTGGCCCCCACTCGCACTGTCGCATATGCATTTATCAACTATTCACTTATCCTTTGTGTTGTTATCATATATAGTTTTGTTTTTTTAAGAAAGCCCCTAGTTTTATTAACGAAAAAATACCTAAATTTATAAATTATTGTTGTAAACTAAATATATAATTTAGATTTTCTTTTAAAATTAGCCATTTTAGATCAGATATGCATAAATCATACATGGAAAGGTTATAAACTCATCCAAATACTCGATCAAAAAATAGATACGAAACATGACTGCATCGGCAAAACGAGCCACAAAAGGGATCAAACTATTGATAGACCACCGAAAAAACGCAAAATTAGAGCTGAGCACCGTAAGAAGCTCTTCACAAGCGCAAACCGCGTATCCAAATTTAAACTGAAGGTCTAGAACAAGAAAGATCACCAAAATCATGGGCGAATGCAAGTCTGGGCCTACTTAAGCCCTAACCCACCCATGTCCAACTTTATTTTTTACAAGAAGGTTAAAAATAAAAAGTTAAAATATTTTTTATCGTTTTTTTTTTCAATTTTTAATTTTATGTTCTACAATTTTATTTAACCATGAGTTGAGCATTGCAAATCTTTGAAGCCAAAGATATGATGGAGCCAATAATATGCGAGGTGAATGGAATGGTTTACAAGCTCTATTCATGAAAGATTGTTCTTATGCCTATTATATGCATTGTCAAGCACATCAATTGCAGATGGCTTTCATTGTCGCTACAAAAGAAGTATTTGAAGTTCATAATTTTTTTAAAGATTTAATTTTTATTGTGAATGTTGTCAGTTTTTTTTTTCTAAACGTCGTGATGAATTACAAGATAACCAAATAGTCAAATTGAAGCACTTAATTGAATTGAAAAGATTGAGACTAGAAGGGGTTAAATTAAATTGGCACTTTGCAACGTCTTGAAGATATTAGATGGAGTTCTCAGTACAAGTCAATTTACAGTGTCCTAAAAATGTATAATGTAACTCGTTCTGTCCGTAAAAAAATAACCATGGATCGTCAAGCCATATACTCTCAACGTGGGATGCTAATTCTACTATTCAAAAGTTGTTGACTTTTGATTTTGTATTCATTTTACATATGATACAAGAACTTATGAGATACAAGGACTTGAGAAAATAGATATTGTATTCATTTTGTATTCATTACAAGTTAGGAATGTAAAGATAGTGGTTGGGAAGGTCTTCTACAGAAATCACTCTTATTTTGTAATTTTCATGACACTCACTCCGATTCCTGATATGAATGCTACTTATTCTGATATAATTTGATCTTAATGTAATAAAGAAATTGTTTCAATGGAGCATCACTATAGAGTGGATGTGTTTACAGTCACTATGAATCAATAAATGCATGAACTAAATAGTCGTTTTAGTGAGCAAACAACATGCTTGCTTATTTTGATTATGGTTTTGAATCTTTCAAGTAGTTATAAGCACTTTGATGTGAAAAAATTGTCATCTTATAAGGTGAGAGAAGTACTATCCCAAAGACTTTTCTGAACATGAAAAATATGATTTGAAGTATGAACTTGTGCTATTATTTCGTGATGTTCCTAATCACGTTGAGATGAAGAATTTGAGCATCATAACTCAATTATGTCGAAATTTGTCAAAAAGTGAAAAATCATTTTTATATCTCCTTGTTGATAGATTGTTTCAACTTATTTTGACTCTTCATGTTAGTACATCAACAACTGAAAGAGTCTTTTTAGCGATGAAAACCGTCAAGACAAGTATACGAAACAAGATGGAAGATGACTTTCTTTCGGATTACTTAATTGTGTACATTAAAAAAATGCTGAAAAATTTACCATTGACTCGATCATAGATGATTTTAATTCTATGAAAAGGAGGAAAGTTCAACTTAATCAATGAAAATATCATATTTTGATGTTGTATGTTTTTGAACTGTGTAATCATATTATTTTTGAATATATATGGGTCATGTTATATTAGCTTTGTGTTTTATATACTGGCTCAGCCAATACTATTTTCCTGAATTCGGCACCGAGCAAGATTACAAATAAGCGCTATCTTGATCAGTCGTGGCGTTATCAAATCCAGCCATGATAAAAACATAAAATAAAGAATGACCAAAACGACCGAAGGAGTAGAAGAAAACATGCCAAACGACAGAGATAAACGTGCCGATAGACAGAGTTAAACATGTTAATAGACAGAGATAAATGTATCATAAAGGCAGAAAAACCGTGTCACAAAGACATAATTATTTTATTAAAAATTAAAAAACAAAATAAAAATGAATCCAACGGTCGACAACCGGTAGAAAACATGTATCATCGCCTGCTATAAAACAAAAGTTGAAGCGTTATGGGGAAGAATTGCCGCTCGGCTAAGGAAAAGATTGGAGAGCGGCTAGAAAATAGTTTTTGTTTGAGAGCGGCATGGGAATAGTGATGGTCATGGCAAAATAACATTACAGATTGATTGAGATCTACTAATTGACCTATTAGTTAAGGATGTTCATCTTGTATATATTCGAATCTCGACATGAGAATGTAATACCTCACTATTTAATAAAAAATATTACGCATTGATTTTAACTATATTATAAAAGTTTGTTGTAATTAATTATGATTTTCTAACGAATTGTGCAGCTTGTTATGTCAACAATTATTTCTCTTCTTTTCTCATAAAACAATAGCATTTAAACTTATAAGTGGTCTTAGTGGGAAAATAAATGTTGTTATTCTTAATTGACACAGACCAGAATAAATGTTGCAGCTTCTTTTCTCTTCTTTTCTATCGTTTGACACGATTTCAATATACTATAATGGTCGTTTGATGCTCGTATAGAAATTCTCATGGCGCTAGCAATCTGATTTGATTTTTTCAGTGGTCATAGAAAAGATTTATCTCCACTAGTTTGATGATTTGTTAGCCGATGTAATCAAAACTGTGTAGCGGAACAATCTACATGATAATTTAGTTCGTTCACGAGTCATTTTTATCCCGTAAAGCGCCTTATTTGGCTAGAGACAAGAAAAAAACATGAGGGTTTCTGAGTTTTGATAGCATGCTAATCTCCAAGGAAGAGTTTGCGTTTCTTTGCACCTTTGCATGAGATTTCTAGTGGACTAGTCCATTTTTCTCTCTTTTTAATGCATTGTATTTGTAATATATTTCACAGTGATTAATAAAATTCAGATATCATTGTTCAAAAAAAATAAACAGAATTATATAAATATATACAGATGTTGAATATAAATAAAAATTTATTTTTTCACATACCAACCATTTTTTTCAATATAAGAAAAATGAGCATCAACCCATAGTTACAAATAATGATTTAAAGAATGATTTGTCGGTAATCGTCTTTAAGTTTGGTGGTAGAGATAAATGATTATCCATAATTATTTTAGATGAAAATCAAAGGAGGAGAAAGAAAAAAAAAACAACTAGAGGAGAGTGGTAGTAGTGGTGGTGGTGGTAAGAGAGAGAGAAAGTTATAGGATGACCGAAATTTGGTTTTTAGATGCACACACGTGATTTTTTAAGGTGTTTCGTCAATTTTTTATTATCTAAAGTAACGGAGACTAACATTTGGTAATTAAAATGATAACGGTCGAAAATTCAATTGGCAAAAATAATTATTTTTTAAATTGAATGACTATAATAGAACATATCCTAAACATAAAAAACCTATGGTAAAATTTACCTATAAATAAAATATTTTAAAACGTAAAAAAAACCCCTCAAATTGAGTTGTTTCTATCTCAATATATGAAAATTTTATATAAATCAAATTGGATAAGTAATTCAATTTTTAATTAAGTCTAATTGATACAAGATTTAAATTAATCAAAAGTATATTTGAGTGCTAATTATAACTTTGAATTCGATCCAATTGAAAATATATTTAATTAAAATCAATTTGATTTAATAATAATATTTACTTAAATAATACATCGCCTTTGTTTAAATATAGTTATAAAAAGAGATTCATTAATTAGTCTAATAATTAAAGATGTTCATTTTGTCCCATTTTTTATAAATTTGAATATTGATATGGAAATAAAATATCTCTTTATTTAATAAAAAATAGTTATAAAAAAATAATTATTCTATTCACCTTACGTGGAATATAAACACTCTGTAAATACAATACCATGTATGTAAAGTTTAAAAACTAAAAAACCACAATAACATTTTTTTTAGTTCCATAATTTTTTTTATAATAAAAGAAATATTATTACGGGTCTCGCTAAAAAATTTTATAAACTTAAATGGAAGAAAAAAATATCAATAATAATATTTACAGAAACCTAGAAATAAACTCACCAAATAAACCAAAAAACAAAAAATAACTAATAACCGCAGTTCAACTCATACCATCATAATGCAACAGTTCTAACACTTCAACCGGAGGTAATAAAAAAACGATGATAAAAAAATTCTCAAAATTCATGTGTTGTCATTCTTAGATATTGAAGGTAGCGGTTGAAGAAGATGGAGTGAATTAGGGATTTGAAATAGAGAAAGTAATTTGGGGGAAATGTGGTTATTTTATTAATCTGGTGAAAATATTGAATGAGTCAAAATAGACCCAATTACAAGGTTATATAGCCGGCCCAAAGTTGTCTAACAAACCTAACAACTTAGCCCAGTTAATATAACAAACACACAGCTCATCATAACAAAATTAAACAAATCTAACTACCTTTAATATTTTCCCTACTTTCTACTTCTTGAAGAACATCTGAAAACAGTAAACACTGAGTTTGTTGCGAAATTCTTCAAATTTATGAATCGGCAGTGACTTAGTGAAGATATCAGCAACCTGTTCTTGAGCTGGAACATGATTAACCTGAAGAGCATGAGAGAGGACTTTCTCACGAACAAAAAATAAATCTAACTCCACATGCTTAGTTTTAGTATGCATGACAGGGTTTGCAGCCATAGAAACTGCACTAGTGTTGTCACTCCAGATTGTTGGAGCCTCTTCAAATGATAAGCACATATCACGAAGTAATGCTTTGAGCCATATCAGTTCGGATGCAGCATCTGCCAGACTTCTAAACTCTGCTTCAGCAATAGACCTCGAGACAGATCTTTGTTTTCTTTAACACCAAGATATTAGATGGGAACCCAGAAATGTACAATGTCCTAAGACAGAACGTCGATCATCTAGATCGCTTCCCCAATCAGCATCAGAGAAAGAGATTAATCGAGACGAGGAGCAAGAAGTAGGTGAGAACCATAGCCCATATTCCAGTGTACCTTTAAGATAGCGAAGAATGCGTTTCACAGCTAGCCAATGAATGTTTGTTGGTTGCTTCGTAAACTGAGCAACTTTGCTTACTGAGAAGGCAATATCAGGGCGAGTGTGGCAAATGTATTGCAATGCTCCTACCACACTTCGATATTCATATGCATTAGGAAGAGAGGTACCATCATCTTTGCATAGTTTAGGTGAAACAGCAATGGGGGTAGCAGCTGAATTGAGATCCCTCATATCAGTTTTGACAAGGAGTTCAATTATGAATTTCTTCTGAGTGAGAAATAAACCACCATGAGCTTTTCTGACCTCAATACCAAGAGAATATTGGAGATCACCCAGATCTTTCAAAGAGAATTGTTGATGAAGTTTTTGAATAACCAAATCAATATGAGAAGAAGATGTCCCAGTTAACAGAATATCATCCACATAGACCACTATGTAAGTGGTAACATCAGAGTTGTGATAGACAAACAGAGAGACATCAGCATTTGAAGATCGAAATCCCAAAGTAACCAAAAAATCTTTCAGTTTACAGAACTAGTTTCGAGGGGCTTGTTTAAGGTCATATAAGGCCTTTTTCAGTTTACAAACAAGAGGTGTACCAGTGGAGCTTAAGACTTGAAAATTTTCTGGTTGTTGCATGAAAACATCCTCCTCAAGATCTCCCTTTAAAAATGCATTATTGACATTCACTTGCTTTATTGGCCACTGATTTGAAACTTCAAGGGAGAGCAAGACATTCACTGTAGATGCTTTAACAACTGGGCTGAAGGTGTCTACAAAATCAAACCCAGCCATTTGTGAGTACCCCTTAGCCACTAAGTGTGCTTTATACCTCTCAACTGACCCATCAACATGCTTTTTGACTTTAAATAACCATTTGCAGCCAATTGGTTTTCTGCCGGGTGGTAAATCAACAAGATCTCATGTTCCATTGTTCATCAGGGCCTTGTATTCACTCATAACAACTTCAGCCCATTTTGGATGCTGCAAAGCATCATGTACAGATACAGGAACTCCATCATCATGCACTTGTAGGTGAAATATTTTGGGCTTGAAGATTCCAGATTTGGAACGTGTGATCATAGAATGGGCATTTCCTTCAGGAGGGATAGAAGGAGAATCATCTAGACCAGTGGAGAAAGGAGGTAATTCATCATTCAAGATCTGAGTTTCATCAGAATCATGAGACACATTATTCTGATGAGGATCAGGGGATGATCTATTCAGAGAACAATCTTGATCAGTACACTGGGCAGCAAAATGATCAGAAGCAACAGGGGCATGTGTTGCAGTTTCTCCATCAGATGAAGGGAAGGTTGGTGTAGGATGAGAAGCATCATTAGCAGGAGTAGTATGAGGAGCATCAGAGAGAACAACATCAGGCATAGAATTGCCAATAGCAGTATCACAGTTAGAGGACTCAGAAGCAGAAGAAACTGAAGTACTAGGTGTGCTGATAGAAGTAGTAGCATGAGGAATAGAGTCATCAACCTCAAGAGGTGGGGAGAGAAAATCATCTACAGTAGAAGAGCTAAGCACAGAAGCAATGTCTGAGGGAAAAACCAACTCATTGAATACAACATGCCTTGTAGTATAAACTCTGCCAGTAGACTTATCTAAGCACTGATAACCATGATGATGTGGTGAATATCCAAGGAACAAGCAGGGTTTTGAGCGAAAATTAAGTTTGTGTTTGTTGTAGGGTCTGAGATAGGGATAGCAAAGGCATCCAAAGACTTTCAAGAATTTGTAATCAGGGACTTTGTGAAATAAAACTTGAAAAGGAGACAGGTTGTTTAAGAATTTAGTGGGCATTCGATTAATGAGATAGACAACACTCAAGACTGCATAGGACCAGTATTTCAAGGGTAAAGATGCTTGAGCTAACAAGGAGAGGGCAGTTTCAACAATGTGACGGTGTTTTCTCTCTACAATACCATTTTGCTGTGAGGTACTAGAGCAGGTAAGCCTATGTTGGATTCCCAATGAAGCTAAGAGTGGAGTTAAAAACTTAAATTCCCCTCCCCCATCAGATTGAACAGCAAGCAGAGAGCAATCAAATTGTGTTTTTATCATAGCCAAAAACATATTAAAAGCTATTGTAGTATCAGATTTCTTCTTCAGTAGATATAGCCAACAATTTCTACTATATAAGTCAACAAAAGAGATATAGTAGTAAAATCCATTAGATGAAACGGATGCAGGACCCCATACATCGACTTCAACTAGCTGAAATGGCTTAGTGTAAATTGTAGTAGAATGCATAAAAGGCAGAGCATGATTCTTTCCTTACTGACAGGCATTACAAGTATTTATTCTATCAGGGGAAACTGACTTATTCAGAACTAGACTTACAATTTCAGATGAAGGGTGCCCCAACCTCTGATGCCACAACCAGTAATCAGAGAAATTCTGAGAGGACGTACAGGCCAGAGCAGAAGGTGCTGAAGCTGCAGAGGAAGTGTGAAACTGGTACAGACCATTCTCTTGTGTCCCTGTCAGTAAGGTAGATCCTGTGCTTTCATCCTTCACATAGCAACAGTTGGAATGAAACTCAAAATATACTGAATTGTCAGCGGTAAATTTGGAAATAGAGAGTAGATTCCTTGTAATATGAGGAACATGTAACAAATGTGTGAGATCCAGTGGTCGAACAGATGTGAGCAAAGAAGACTGACCAATATGTGTAATAGGTAAGGAGGAACCATCTCCAATGTGCACAGAACCCTTACCAGAATATGGTTGACTGGTGTGAAGATGAGCCCGATCATTTGTGACATGGTGCGTTGCACCGGAGTCAGGGAACCAGGTAGTGCCCGAAGCAACGAGTGTGTTCACCTGAGCAGTGTCAGGCTGAGAAGAGCCTCCAGTGGGAGCTGAGCCTGTAGAGGTACTGACAAAGGGTGTATAAGAACCATCAAGTTCATCCGGACAACAACAGTTATGGACTTGAGTATCATTAGCACGACGAGACTGTGGAAATCCAGCATAGTTACGATCAAACCTGTACCAGCACCGGTTAACCATATGGCCGATCTTACCACAGAGCTGACACTGTGGGCGAGAGCGTCCCTTGAAACGACCAGGATGAGAGCCTCCAGATCTCCCACCACGATTAGGAAACGAGAATCGATCAGAAATTATTGCCTCTCATCATCAGAACCATCAGGAGAGGGCTTGTAATGAGTGGCATTGATTCCAACAGGTAATCGAAGCGGGTCATTGATGCGAGCTTCGGCATCAGTAAGCACAGACACGGCACCTTCGAACGAATAAGGCTCACGAGCAGTGGTAATTACCGCAACAACAACCTCAAATTCTGACGGTAGTCCATTGAGAAGAGTAGTTACATGTTCCATCTCTGAAATCGGACTACCGCAAGTAGCAAGGAGGTCACAGATTTCCTTGACTTGCGTGGCAAACTCACGCATAGACAGAGAACCTTTCTTCAGTGAACGAAGGCGGCCGTGGAGGTGCATAATACGCGTTGTAGAAAGGTTGGAATAGCGACAAACAATGGCCTTCCAAATCGAGGAAGAAGTATCAGATCCAACAAGCTGCGGAAGGATCGAGGGGCTCACTGTGCTTAGCAAGCAGGATGCAAGAGAGCTATCTTGCTTGGTGAAAGTCAGATAAGCTGGATTCGGAGTGCGATCACCGTTGGCCGCAGTGAGAAACTTGGCCGGAGCTGCGTAGTCCTCATCGAGGAAATGTTCCAATCCAAGACCACGAACTAGAAGAGAGACTTGTTGCTTCCATAGCAGGAAGTTGTTGTCATCAAGTCTAACGCTAATCTGTTTGTTAGCAAAGATCTGTGTGGCGGAGTCATCGATCGGAGACGAACCAGGAGGAGTGACAGAGGCATCTCCAGTAGCTTCAACGGACGGCATAATGACAGAAAAGAAAAAACACCAAACACCAGCGCAAGAGTAACAGGGAGGAAACGAAAGCGAAAGAGAAATCACATGCCAGAAACAATGGCGAATGATACCATCTTAGATATTGAAGGCAGCGGTTGAAGAAGATGAGGTGAATTAGGGATTTGAAACAGAGAAAGTAATTTGGGAAAAATGTGGTTATTTTATTAATCTGGTGAAAATATTGAATGAGTCAAAATAGACCCAATTACAAGGTTATATAGCCGGCCCAAAGTTGTCTAACAAACCTAACAACTTAGCCCAGATAATATAACAAACTCACAGCTCATCATAACAAAATTAAACAAATTTAACTACCTTTAACAGTCATCCAATCCGCAACCTTATTGCCATCGCGCTCAATATGCGTAATCTGTAATCACACAAGCCCACAACCGATGCATTAAAGACAAAATAGAAGGAATAAGACCATTAACAATTACACCCTAAACTTTTGGTTAAGCATCTTAACCACCTCAAGGTTATCTGTCTATAATCAAGCGAGAAATTTTAAAAAATAGTGCGGTCATCAAGCCCTCATGGATCCCCATAGAACTTGATATAAATTTTTAACAATAAAAATGATCCAACCAAGATTTAAATAATTTACTTTTCTAATTATTCGATGGACTCCATCCATGTACAATTTTAAATGAAAAAAAAATATCGATAGATCAAGTCTTGACTTATTAGTTTGATAATTGTTACATTTAGGAAGATGTGTTTAAGTGTAATATATTTAAAATTAAGATTTTGAAGGTTTGTATACTTTAGATATTTTATAAAAATGTAAATAAAAACACCTTTTTCTTCTTTATTATATATATATATATATATATATATATATATTGCTATCTACATTTACTTGCAATTTGTTATCTATCTTTTTTTCTAATTAGTCACATGAATTTTACTTTAAAGATTCAATTTGATATGTAACGTTTTTTATTTCAATTAGTACATGAACTTTAACATATTGGTTCAAATTGATACATAGGCTTTATTTGTTTCGGTCAGGATAAGACTTACGATAAATGTCTTATTTGAATCATTAAGTTAAATTCAAGTAATAATTTAATCCCAAAAAAACCACTTCTAATGTTAATTTGAACCATTAGGTTAAGTTTAAGTACTAATGTAAACCAAAAATTAACCCATTTATAGTACATATTTGAACCTAAAAAATCAAATTCTATTTCTAATTTAAACCTAAAAAATTATATATCAAATTATACTTTTAAGACCCAATCTAAGTATTTAATCAGATAAGAATTTAAATACCAAATAATACGAACAATTTAAAGCACCAAAATATATAGTTTTGTCTTTTATTTTGCTGACATGGAATCATGTGGCGGACCTTAATGAAAAGCGTTGGTAAGGGGCGGAGCGTGTGCCCGCGTACACCATACATGCAATGTTGGCGTGCGACCACGTGCTGTTTCCCGCCCCATCACAAACAGTCGCATTCTCCGTTTTCCACCGTCCGATAAGTCTATGAATATAAACTTGAGCACAATGGCAGCATAGATTGTTCCAAATCCAATGGAAAACTAGGAAATGCAAACGCTGTCAACATCCGATGTATATAAACCAATCAATCATTCAACCAATCTTGACCCTCCCCACATTCTCTTCTTCCCCCTGAACACCCTTTTTCTTCTTGTTGTTATTTCCTCTACGCTTCGAAAAACCAACAATGGCGGCGGCGGGCGGTGGTTATGTTCGTCTCCATCGATACGACTCTTCCACCGTTTTCAGCTTTCATAGGCGTTGTGCCCCTTCGTCTTCTTTCATAGTCTCGAATCCGCTATCGTTTAGACCAAGAACGTCTAAGATCTTGGCGACGGCGTCGTTTTCCGATGTTGGTATCCGATCATTGCCGAAACAAGCAGGGAGGGAACAGAAGGGGTTTCCTTACGAGAAAATCGACGATTGGATGAGAGATTCGGTGGCTGAGATCGTCAAGATGTTGCCCGATTCGCCGCTGTTGATCCACGTGTACTACGACGACGACAACAAGACGACAAAAACAACGGCGGAAAAGGCGGAGGGAGACGACTGGGATTCGATGAAACAAAAGTGGGAGAAAGGGGAAAGTCCGATGCCCGATGGGGTGATTTTTGTGGAACAAATACAAGAGGAAGGAGAGAAGAACGGGGAGGTTTCGCGGGTATGGGGCATTGTGGTTCAGGGCAAAGGGGAAGACGGGCGCGGACCGCCGCCGGCCTGTTACTTGTTGAAGACCAGCAAAGTGGGTTCGGGGATGGGGTTGAGGTGCACCCATTTTTGTTTGGTGAAGGTTACGAGTTTCAGGGAAACGGCTTTCTCCCAGCTCAAGAATTGTTGGCTGTTGCAGGGGAATTGAAGAACAAAAGAGGGATAAGTTTGTTGTTAATAAAACATGAACTGATTTCTGTTTTTCATGTACATATTGGAATCAAGAATTCATAATTTGACTAAATGATAATCCGAATTTAGTTGTTAAACCATGTAATTTGAAGTAATAATTCGATCACCGCATCTCATTATAATTGCAGATAAGCTTGAATGTGATATGCATATACGTATACATGCTAAAGCACATAAAAGAAATACAAATCTTTTAATGGATAAAATAGGTAGTATTTCATTATGGATATGTGCCGAAACATTTTTTAAGTCCGGATCAAAGGTAAAATTTATGGAATTGCTACACATCATTTTATTTAGGCCAGAATAGATTACTTTAAAATTCGATTATTTTAGTCCTAACTCATTAAAACAATGATTTTTTGTCTGCAAAATTAATAAATGAGAGCGGAAATAGATTACGTATAGAGAATGATTAATTCCTTGTAATTAGAGGTGTTAATTGTATCATTTAGTATAAACAGTTGGTTAATATTTTCGATGGTTATTAAATCGGAACATAACCATTAAGAAAGGTTAACCTTTAAATTTTTAAACGGTTAACCGTTATTTAACGTAAGATTATAGGTTAACAAATTTTTTTCACATGTTCACTAATTCTTTTGAAAATAATAAAATTATCTATCCGACAAATATTATATTAAAAAATTTCAAATAAAAAATTTTAATCACAAACTTCATTTTTATGTCTAAATAGTTTCATAATGATTGGTTAACCATTAACCATCGTTTTTATCGGTTGGTTAATTGAAACCGTTTAATCGTAACGATAGGTTAATTAATCGGTAAAATTTAACAATTATATCGGTTAACAGTTATAATTTATTTTGTACACCCCTACTCGTAATGCCCAAAATTAATACATAGTCGATTATTTAATATCTTAAATTGAAGTGGAGGAATGTTTAACGAGGATTCACAAATTAAATGTTTAACAAGAGTAACCTCTGTTGCATTTGGTCTAAGAGGTGAGATTCTGAAGTTTGGTAGCGATGGAACCCACCTATCTTCCCATATCATGACATCATTACCATTACCAGTGGATTTTTTTTTGGATAAATCAACTCATCTCCACCAAAATCGATTAAGGATGAGATAAATCTTATTGCAGAAAAGTAACTGGAATCTTAAAACAATGCATAAAATATGTTGGCATTGCCGAGACAAACAGCTTTGATAAGAACCTCTCTTCTTGCTTGAGAAAGAAAACGACCTTTCCAACTTGAAATTCTTGAAACAATTCTGTCTATGATGAATAGGAGTGCGCGTTCGATCGAGTTAAGTTAAAAAATTTTAAGTTATTCGAGTTGACACGTCATATTTTACAACTCAAACTTTATTTGAATTTTTTTAATTTGAGTCGAGATTATGAAATTCGAGTCGAGTTTTCGAGTTCCTATACAAATTTAATTGTAATTATTTATTATTTTATAGTATGATTTGATTCTAATTTAAACGAATTGTTCTAATCATATAAGATATATATATATATATATCTTCATATATATTTTTATATTTGTATATATATCAAGAAAAAATGAGGGACTCGGTGCAAATTTAAAAATAAATTCACTAATTACTAAAAAATTTGAGTTATTCGAATTTTAATTTTACAACTTAAATTTTATTTGAATTTTTTTCGAGTCGAGTTTTTTAGCCTCGATTCAAGTTAAAAATTTTAATTTTTTTTGAGTCGAGTCGAGTTTTACTCACCCATAATGATGAAGGCAATAGCTACTTTTTTTTTACCCCTTCCCCAAATCATAGGGATACCCAAATATTTGGCTGACAGCTCCATGACAAGAATGTCAAAGATCTTCATA
The DNA here is from genome assembly GCA_958450335.1 of Hibiscus tridactylites. Taxonomy (NCBI): domain Eukaryota; kingdom Viridiplantae; phylum Streptophyta; class Magnoliopsida; order Malvales; family Malvaceae; genus Hibiscus; species Hibiscus tridactylites. The sequence continues at coordinate 65,661,224 of OY288290.1, read as the reverse complement.
ATCTTCGTTTTATCTAAGCACTTGGTATTAGGAGAGAAGAAAATAGCACTCCTCGGAGGATCCACGATATTTGAAACACCATAGGTACTCTTATCCTACTTGGAACACAAAAGTAAAAATAGAGTTTATATGCCCTTTATAGCGCCAATCAATCAGAAAACCATATTCAAAGTCAATCTTAATATTCTTAAGCCAAAAGAAAAAACTCTAGTCGCCGCACCCTCTTAAATCCCCAGCTTCAAAGATATCCATATGTCACGCCCCGCCAGGTCGCGACCCAGCCAGCCGAGGGGCACACCCGCCCGAGTGCACCGAGCAGCACCGAGGTGTGTCACGCAGGTGCGCAATGCGCGCCCGAACAGCCCCACCTAGGTGCGCTGCGCGCGCCCAAGACGCCCCACCTAGGTGCTCACGGGGCAATAAGGGAGAAATGAGGCATACCAAGTCTTTTAAGGCCACAAGTGCTCCAAAGAAGACTCTAGATCAACCTAGAAGGCTCCACACGTCTCCACACCCACCCGAGGGGTTCCAGAAGCATCCACAACCATCTAGGCTCACCCGGAGGAACCTAGAAGGCTCGAGACAAGTCAAGAAGGCTTGGGACACGTCCGGAAGGCTCAGGCCAACTCCGGACATCTCCGAAACTTTCTAGAAACCTATAGATATATGTAGAACTATAGAGTAATCTAGAATAGTAGAGATGTATGTAGATAAGTATGAACTTATCTAGAAATATCTAGGCTTAGTAGATATTTTGGGAGGCAAACTCTCAACCGTTGGATTAAGTAAATCCTAGCCGTCCGTTGAGGAGGTTGGTGCCTATAAATAGGGCCACCCCTCTCATTTGTAAAGCATCCAAGTAGTCATTCACTCAAACACTTGTAAAGCTTCCGTTGCTTAATACAAGGTTCTTTCCTTGTAAACTCGTTTGCTCCTTGTGTTTGCCATAGCGTTGCGACATTAAGGCTTACTAGCATCGTGCCGAGAGTGCTAGTGCCGCACGGATTCGAGCTTGAAGAATAAGTCCGTGACACATAGCTACTTTTGCACCGTCGATAGCCTTAGGTTATCTTCTTCCCCCTCTGCCTTCTCTCGAGGAGTCTCCAACGGGATGTCACCGACATCCTCAGGAACGGTTTGGTTAACGCCGCCCTTAGCCTCGCAAGCTCTTTGTCTTTGATGACAGGTTACAGTTCATCCCCATATGGTTGCTGCCGATAATTTTCGGTGGTCGTTCGATGGAGAAAGGTTGATGCTAGACTTGACAAACTTGACCTGAGACCCGATTTTGACCCAAAACTCGAAATAAACTGAATCAAAATCGACTTAAATTTTTTGTTGAATCGAAATAGACCTGAACCGATTTCACCCGTACCGAAGGCTGAACCGAATATAGACTCAATTTTAACCCAGAAATTAATGTAAAATAAATGAATAATTAATTTATAATATTAGGGCTTTTCTAAAAACAGGCGGCTTAAATACCAACTAAATACCAACCTTTAATTTAGGCCATTGGATAAAGCCACTTTTATAGTGACCGTTAGATTAAAAATAAATAAATAAAAAGTTACCCGGTAAACCGGTAAACTTTATGTTTTCGTCTCCATCTTTCACAAAAGCACATATTCTTCTTCACCAATGCTTCATTTCTTTTTTCTTTACCCTTTTTTACTTCTCTTCCCAGAAATCTCTTGAATAATTCTCATTTTGAGGGAAAAATGGAATCTAAAGTTATAAGAGAAGAAATGATGTGGTCTTCGGTGAATTCTAACTCGCATGGGGACCTGGACGAGCAGATTACGCTGCTAAAGAAAACAAAAAACCCCTCCCGCCATTGACGCGTCTGTCCATTTTTCTTGAGCACGACCTAAAAAATAACAGAGATTTTTTAAAGTTAATTAAGAAAAAGAAAAAACCCATATTGAAAGTCTGCAGAAGAACATAAATAGCCCAAGAAAAATCCTCGAAAAAAAATGATCTGTAGATGAAAGGAAAATCAAAGAACAAAAATGTACTAATTTTTTCATGTTTGTCATACTAGCATCGATACCACCTAAAGGTGGTATCGATACCCCTTAGTGAAATAACATATTTTTCATGTCAGCCAAACCAGCATCAATACCACCTAAAGGTGGTGTGGATGCCCCCTTGGTGAAATAGCATATTAAAAAAGGTATATACTTTTTTCTCTTACAAAATTGTTACAATTTGTGTACATTTTGTACTCATTTGTGTCTATGCACATTGTGTAATATTTTGCGTATATACACATTTTGTATAACAAATGTACTAATTTTTTCATGTATGCCAAATCAGCATCGATACCACCTAGATAAAAATTCGTAGTAAAAAAAGTATATATCGTTTTCTCTTACAAAGTTGTAACATTTTGTACTAATTTGTGTATCGATGCCCCTTGGTGCACATTTCGTAATATTTTGTGTACATACACATTTTGTATAACAAATATACCAATTTTTTCATGTTTGTCATACCAACATCGATACCACTTAAAGGTGGTATCGATGCCCCCTTGGTGAAATAGCTTTTTTTCATGTCTGCCAAACCAGCATCCATACCGCCTAAAGGCGGTATGGATGCCCCCTGGTAAAATAGTTTTTTTTTCATGTATGACAAACCAGCATCGTTACCACCTAAAGGTGGTATGGATGCCCCCTTGGTGAAATAGTAGGGGTGGGAATTGTCGGGTACCCGATTTATTCCGGTTCTTTTTTTTTTAATTCTAAAATTAAAAAAAATCAAATGTTAAACACAAAAATATTTTAAAAAAAATTAAACTTAAAAGAATATAATCCAAACATAGAAAAAATATAGAGATTTAAACTTAATTTTAGAGTGAAAATATTAAGAAATATAAAATAAAAATATAATTTTAAATAAAATATATATATATATATATATATATATATATTAATTTTTATCGGGTCGGGTACCCGGCCCGATAGGGTAATTTTTTTTCCTGAAATTACCCGACTTTTTAGGTTCGAGTCGTCGGGTCAATCGGGTCGGGTATTTTTTCCCACCCCTATGAAATAGCATATTAAAAAAAAATATTTTTTTCTCTTACAAAATTGTTACACTTGTGTACATTTTGTACTCATTTGTATATATACACATTTCCTTACAAGTACATGAGCCATTTTGAACATTGGAGAAATTGTGTAATAAAAAAGGTATATACCATTTTCTCTTAAAAAGTTGTATCATTTTATTTATATTTGCTACTAATAAGTGTATATACACAAATCCTAATGAAACTTGTACCAAAGTATGCTTTTGGGTAAGAAATTGTGTATGTACACATTTCCTTACAAGTACTAGAGCCATTTTGAACTTTCGTGAAACTGTGTAATAAAAAAGGTATATACCGTTTTCTCTTATAAATTTATACAAATTTGTGTAGATTTGCTACTAATATGTGTATATACACAAATCCTTATAAAACTTGTACCAAAATATGTTTTTGCGTAAGAAATTATGTATGTACACATTTCTGTACAAGTGCAAGAGCCATTTTGAACCTTCGTGAAACTGTGTAATAAAAAAGGTATATACCATTTTATCTTACAAATTTGTACTAATTTGTGTAGATTTGCTACTAATATGTGTATATACACAAATTTTTATAAAACTTGTACCAAAATATATTTTTACTTAAGAAATTATGTATGTACACATTTCTGTACAAGTACAAGAGCCATTTGAACCTTCATGAAACTTTATAATAAAAAAGGTATATACTGTTTTCTCTTACAAATTTGTACCAATTTGTGTATATTTGTTGTAACAATTTGTGTACCGCTTTTTACCCGGTAAACAGGTTTGTTGTTTTTTAGCCTGTATTTAAAGGTTGTTCCCTAGAACTCTCCATAATATTATCTATTTTTAACAATATAATAAATAGTATAATGTTGTATGTTTTTATTATCTTTTGGCTTAAGGGTACCAAAGGCCTCTGAACTTTTTAAAAAAATTAATTAAGCCTTTAATGTTTTTTTACACTCAATGTCACCCTCAATCTTCAAAATTTAACTAATCTAACCCTTTGACTGACGAAATCCGTCAGTGACCGACGAAATCTGTTAAATTCTTAAACATAAGCCGTTTATATGCCACATCACCTGCCAAATATTAAACATTTATTTATAAAGTAATGAGGTGGATTAAAAACGCTGACGTGGATTAAAAAATATTAAAAAAAGCAAAACACTTATTAAATCCTAACCCTAACATTATATCCTTTCAAAACATGAAATCCAGAAAGTGAAATCTGCAGGTTTAGTGAACACCCATTTTGATTTTTTCTCTCTCTTGCACATCGTGAAATTCTCTTGGCTTGATTGTAAGATCTTAATAGGTGAGTATTCAAATTTCATCTTTTCCTAATCAGTTATCTCTCTATCACATCTCGTGTCTATCGCCATTATTGGGAAATACAAGTTTTGAATATGACGATATCGGCTAGTTCATCAAACTAAGGAGAAGTTGTGTTTTGTGATTGCGGTCTAAAATTTCGTATGTGGACAACATGAAAAAGGAAAAATGCTGGAAGAAGATTATTCGGTTGTTCAAATTATAAAAATTCTGACTGTAATTTTTTTAGGTGGTGTGATGAAGATATGTCTGATAGAGCAAAATTTTTTATAAACAAATTGAAAAAAAGAAAATGATGAGTTAAGGAAAGTGAGTCGACCTAATGAGGAAGTTCAACAAATGAAGCTGGAATTAGAATTGATGCAGAAATAACTGGTTTTAGCTATCGAACATGCTCATACATTTAGGAAAAAATGAAATTTGAATACTCACCTATTAAGATCTTACAATCAAGCCAGGAGAATTTCACGATATGCAAGAGAGAGAAAATCAAAATGGGTGTTCACTAAACCTGCAGAGAGAGATAACTGATTAGGAAAAAATAAAATTTGAATAGTCGCCTATTAAGATCTTACAATCAAGCCAGGAGAATTTTACGATATGCAAGAGAGAAAAAAATCAAAATGTATTTCTCAATAATGGCGATAGACGCGAGATGTGTGAGTGAGATAACTGATTAGGAAAAAATGAAATTTGAATACTCACATATTAAGATCTTACAATCAAACCAGGAAAATTTTACGATATGCAAGAGAGAAAAAAATTAAAATGCATTGTTTAGTAAATTAAAGAACTATTTACACCGGTGTAAAACAGTGTTGATTGTTTAGGCAAACTTTTAAAATTTTTATTAGGGTCACCCAACGTTTAGTCTGCTTTCATTTTGGTCCATTCCATTAACTTTCATTAAAAACGTTGATGTGACATGTTATCTTTGTTTCATTCTTTCTCCATTTTCTTCTCCTCTCTTGCTCTGTTTCTCTCAATATCTTATTCTATGTTTTTTTAATTGAGTAATATTCACTCAAAAGTGTACCTCCATTTTAGTTTCGCAATGCATCTTTTTCAGATTTTCCCTTTAAAATTAAATTGACTTGATTTGATTGCAGCATGTTCTCTCAAAACCTTTAGAGCCATCACCATTCATGCCTAGTCTAGTTTAAACAAAGAATTTGAAGATGAACTAAATGTAACTACTAGCCGGCAGCAAAAAGAGCTGAGTGATACTGATGCAGATGCCACCGCTTCACTATTCTCTGCCAATGAAAAGAGATGAGCACAAGGAAAAATAATGTTGCCAAGATTAAAGTTGTGGTATGTTGGCTTCCGGAGATGGTGCTTTCTTTCCCCGTCCTCTCTCTCAAGCTTCTATACGCAAATGTGGCATGTTGCGGAAATATAAAAAAATTAGATAGGCAACTTAACCAACCGACTAAATTTATTGTTTAAAATCTATATATATAAAAGACTACATATAATATAAACGACATTCAATAAGAATTGGAAAGATATAAGATAATATATTATATAAATTAATATATATGAGATCCGAGTGCACGGCTGCTTGTGATGTCCAACTTCTATGCTGATTGAGTTATTGGACCCAACTTCCTAAACTTAAAAAGATGTCCAATATCGAGAGAGCTGTTGAACCGAGTGCACTGCTGCTTGTACCATCCCCTGGACAGTGTTGATGATGGCCATTGCCCATAGCTCGGCTCATAGGAGATGCTGCACAGCATAGAGTCATGATGGTAGTAGCTGCAGAGGCGTGGCGTGAGGCAATGCTCAAAGGGCAATCAACATCAACATTAAATGTTGATTAGTCCTTTCTTTCAGTCAATTTCATTTTTAGTAATAAAAATATTATTAATTATATTAATATTTGGGGCTCTAATTTAGACCCGGACGGAAAAGGGGCAATTTTGGGAAAAATCTCTTTTTTAAATAAATATTTGGGGTATTGGCTCCCTCCAACTATTATTTGGGAAAATTATCCCCAAACTTGCCACGTCAGTTAACCTCGTATTATGTAGAAAGCGAGGTTTGATATCGCGTTCTGCATAACGCGAGTTCAGTGTACGTGGCCTTGTTGTTTGGGTTAACAGTTTTACAGAATATCGCGTTCTGCAGAATGCGAGGTCCCCGATAATTTGAAAGGGCGGCTGAATATATCGCGCAGACCTCGCGTTCTGCAGGACGCGAGTTCTATGCCAAACTGGGATGAAGAACTAGGAAAAACAAGCGTGGGTAGGTCTGTTCGAGCCCAATTTCGGGCGTTTAAATCGTATATTTTTAGCGAACATCGAGTTTGGGTTCGTAGTACTGAAAATTCTCTATTGTATGACACCAACACGGTTAATTTCCGTCAATTCTATACTGGTTTAAAATGGCTTCCAAAACCCTATGCTATCATCTTTTTTGGAATGAAGTTGCCTTTGAACAAATGTCGATTTTCGGTTTAGTAATCGCATAAAATTAATTAAAACTAAAATTAAACAAACATTTTAAAGTTTAATTATAATAGATAAACAAAATTAAAATACGGCATTATAAAAAAACAAATGTCATGAATAAAAATATTAAAAACATAAGTACATATCAATTAAAAAAAGGCTAATGATGCCTAGGGGTGTTCATATCCGGGTACCCGGAATTTCGGGTACCCGGAATTTTCGGGTACCTAAAAGTCGGCCCGTGACCCGGCCCATAAGAACCGGGTACCCGCAAATCGGGTACCCGCAAAATTCGGGTACCCGGTTTATTTTTTTATATTTTTTAAATCTAATTTTTTTAAAAAAAAATACATAAGAAACACATAAAATTTCATGATATATATTTCAAACACTAAAATTATTGATTTGTGGTTAGTTTTAAGAGAGAAATATTTGGATATATATGTATATATATTAAAGTTTATCGACAAAAGAGGTATTAAAAATATTAATCTCGATCATGATTTTTTTCGACTCTAATATTGACAAATTAATATAAATATTTTTGAAAAGTTATAAACTTAAAAGTATATAATACAAGTATAAAAAGAAGTTAGGGGTTTAAAATTAATTTTTAAGGAAAAATAATAAGAAACATAAAATGAAAATAGAATTTAAAATATAAAATATATAAATATTAAAATTAGCGGGTCGGGTCGGGTACCCGGTTATAAAAAAAATTTGGCCCTGACCCGGCCCAACTACCCGGAAAAAATTGCGGGTCGGGTACCCGCCCCGAAAAAATCGAGTACTTTAATATAAATACCCGGTAAAATTAAATCGGGTAGGCGGGTCGGCGGGTCGGGTAGTTCGGGCCGGGTATTTTTGAACACCCCTAATGATGCCTATGTCCACCCGTTCCGCAGTTGGGTGAACGACGATCACGATCTGGATACCTCCGAACATCATGTGCTGGTTCCTGGTCCCCATCATCGTCACCATCGTGTGCGATACGCGGATCTCTGCTGGGCCCAGGCTGGGAGTAAAACAAGCTACCCACCGGCGTTTGCTCCATAATGCTAAAGTCATACTAAGATGCCAATGGTGGAATATCGATAAGCGTAAGGTCACTCGTCGGCATATGGGGATGATATGCATCGGAGAAGCCGAACTCGGGTGGATGCCTCATATGCTGGAAACTCGAAGGACCGCTAAAAGTATGAAATGCTGTGCCAGAAGATGAGGCCCCTACAGTGTCATGTCGTGGTCTCGGACCGCGCTGCCTCGACTGGCTCTGGCTCTGGGTCGCTCGACGGGTGCCACGTGGGCAGTTTTGGGGAGGTTGGGGAAGATCTTCCTCGCGCTCCTTCTGAGTAAGGATATGTTGCTTCCCATTGAGCCCATACCACTTCAAGTAATTGAAATCGACCGAATCGGCCCCTTCGATAATGGGTCGGAGAAGGGGTGGGCGTTGGGCAAATCGATTAACCCAAAACGCTATCTAGTGAGCGTGGTAATCGGACCAGTCAACCTCCGTCTTCCCCTAGCGCGTCAGATGGTGGAATTCATCCATATTTTGTGGAGTCAAGAGTGGAATATTTTGGACGTACCCGAACTATCGGAGAACCCTATCCGTAGTATGCCACACGACAATTTCGTAATTGATCAGCGGCACTAAGGAAATCCATACTTGCTGGTCACGCAGAATCTCGAGTGGAGTAATCTGCTGAATATCCTCTGAATCGTAGGGCCTCCACACGAACTAAAAAAATGAAAACGTTTCTAACGGTTATATAAAATATTATTGGAAAAAATAGTATGAAAAAATTGAAATTAATTTTCGAATTACCTGGTCATGCCTCAACTTATCCAAAACAAGCCTGAATTGTTTTTGGGTCTTCGGCAGGCCGTTGTGGGTCAGTGTTCCGCTCCATCTATTAATAATGAAAAAAAACAATTCGTTAAATAAAATAATTTAAAAATAGGAAAAATATAATAAATTACGTAGTACCTCCATAGAAGCGGAAATAAAATAGCAGCGGGCTGTCTACGCCGCGGGCTTAAAAAAGGCATCCGAAACCAAGCCCAAGACTGAAGGAGTAAACAACATCCTCTCATCGCTGATCTAGATTCGTCCACGTTTCTGCAGAGCTCTCTATAAAGAAACGCCAAGACAGCTGCTCCCCAAGATTTTCCTCTAGAATCATCGAAATTTGTAAGACGAAGAAGCCACTTCACGTGCACCTTGGTGCGGGATTTGTCTGGCATTAATATCCCGCCGATAATGCGCAAGATGTGGGCACGCGCAAACCGCTGTGAAAATAAATATTTAATAAAGACATCCTAATTTAAAAAAAATATTTGTAACTTCATCCTAAATTTAATAAAGGCATCCTAAATATTTAATAAAATATTTGTAACTTCATCCTAAATTTTATAAAAGCATCCTAAATATTTAATAAACACATCCTAAATATTTAATAAAGACATCCTAATTTTCTAATAAATATTTGTAACTTCATCCTAAATTTAATAAAAGCATCTTAAATATTTAATAAAGACATCTTAAATATTTCTTAAAGGCATCCTAATGTTGAAATAAATATTTGTTGTAACGCCCCGGTTTAGGGGTCGGGTGAAAATATTGATTTAAAAATAGTTCGGGTTTCGGTTTCAAATTTTAAATAATAAAATAATGACTTGGGCCTCGGGTTTTATTTAGTTGGACTACATTTTTAAACAAGCCCACATAGCCATGGGTGTCATCCATTGAAATTCCCATAATTCACTAAGGGCATTTAGGTCTTTGGACATTTGATTTTAAACTAACCTAAAATAAAACTTTTGAGTCATCTTCTTCCCTCTCCCTATCCTCCCCTTTCCAACGACAACATGAACCCCACCCCTCCTAAACACTATTCCATTCAATATCTTACTCATCTTTGAAGGTTTTGCAAAGGTAACTTCGTTTTTGACTTACCCACATTAATCTCTACGTGTTGACACCTTTTATATTCATTTTTATGCATGTTTTTGAGATTTGTAAATTTGAGGATTTTGGATAAAAATGTTGCCTTTATGGCCTTTGACTAAAGATTTTGGTTTATTGTTAGTATGGGGGTTGTTTGTAGTCCATGGGACTCACTATATATGATTTTTAAAGAATTTTATGCTAATTCCCGAAATGGAGTTTTGGGGAGGTTTTTGGGAGGTTTAGGAATGAAATGTGGGGGTGTTCTATGTGGAAATGAGAGGGCCAATGGTTAGGGTATATGTAAGCTTTGTTTTGGGAGCTTTAGAGAGTAGTTTGGAGATTGAAATCATTGGTTCTAAGGGGTGCTTGAGGGCTGCTCGGATTTTGGAATTTTAGGCTTGTTCACCATGAGAAAATTGATATCTTGTAAATGGTTTGTAATTCGGGTTGAGTATTTTAGAACATGGACTGACTTGAGATTGTTTGCTTGGTGTTGGAATGCTTAGAAGCAAGGAATTTTGTTGGCGAAGCTTCGGAGGCAAATCCGGGGAATTCGGAGTCTTGAGCTCGGTCTTCAATCTTCTCTTGGGTAGCAACGGTGAGTAGGATCATTGGTTGTTGCATTGTACTTGATATGGACTCCTTTGGGGTTTGGGTAGAACCTTGAGAGGTTGCCTAAACCCGTGTGTAAGTCTCTCTACTCATAAATTGTTGTGACAAGTTGAGTGTATATACATTGTGACCATTGAATGCATTTTAAGTTGTCAATGTAGTAGTCGTGTTGAGTTCGTGCCTCACGTGATGGTGGTCAAAACTACGGTGATGTGTAGTCCCACCGGTAGTGACTAGTAGGGTAGTACTTTGATGTGTAGTCCCATTGTATATCCACTAGTCGAAACGGTGATGTGTAGTCCCACCGTACTGTATGTTGGTTGTGCTTGTGCAAACCAAATGTTGTGGCTGAGATAGACCCTTATGCATCCATTGTTTTCTTGCATATAAATCATGCTTTGGAAAACTACATGTTGTGAATTATAGAGCCTCTCTCACTAAGCTAGTTGCTTATGCTCTTTGTTTTCAACGTGCAGATCGTTAGAGTTCGGGAGGCGAGCGGGCGAGGGAGGAACCTTTGGAGTTCTCAAGCAAGTTTAAGTATGGTTTGCTTTTGTAATAATGTCTAGACAATGGGGTATAGAGTGTTAGGAGTTGGGGTCAAACTCCTTAGGAGGTTATGTTTGAAATTGCTAAACTTATGTTGTGTGTTAGGCTTTTGCTACTTGGATTATGATCTATGCTTCTTATGTGGTTTAATTGCTTATACCTGATCTTGTATGATGTTGGCTTAGGTAGGCCTTATGTTGACTACTTTGTGAAGGATGTCTTATGCTTGCTAAGTATGCTTCTTGTAGACTTGCATGTAGCCTTGATTGGTATGTTATCGTTGGATTAAATGCCCCTCATGTTAGGTCCTGATTATGGTTGATGTATGTATGCTTGTTTGTGCTTAGGTGTGTCTAAGTATGCATCTAGAACCATGCATGATGTTACCAATTGATGAAAGGAGACGTTGCAGGGCAGGGGTATCGATACGGTTATACCCGTATCGATACGGCCTTCCCTTTTCAGGCCTTCCGTTTCGATACGCGGGGAGCTGTATCGATACCATTTTGGCCACTGGAGCCACTGTCCATCTTGGTATCGATACCGGCCTCAAGCGTATCGGTACGGTCAACTAGCGTTGACCGTGGGAAGTCAACCTTTGACGAGGGTATCGATACCCTCCCAAGGTGTATCGATACGGTCTCCACGGGTTGACTCTGACCTTTGACTTAGTCAAGGCGTATCGATACACCCCTTAGGTGTATCGATACCCCTGTAGTTAAATCTGAGAATTTGCCTTTTGGTTGTGGATTTAAGTTCGTTAGGTTGTTTTGGTTAGGTTATTCCGCTGTTTGATCACTTAGGGTTAATTACTCATCTAGACAAGTTTTAAAATGAAATAAAAATAGGGTTGCTAACCGAGGGGGGGATCCTTTAGGGGTTTTCTCTCGGTTTTCCCCGTGTAGCCCTTTTGGACCGGTCATCCGGCCAGACCGGGACATGGGGGTTACATTTGTAATTTCATCCTAAATTTAATAAAAGTCTCCTAAATATTTGATAAAGGCATCCTAATTTTTAAATAAATGAAATATATTAAAAATATATAAAATAGTGAAAAAATCGAAAAAATACCTGAAGTGTAACTTCATCCGCATTGGGGGAGGGTTTCCAAATTCAGCCTCCAAATAAGATAATTCTATTTTTCCACCGTCCCATACATCCTCAGGGGGCATCACTCCCATTTGTTCAACAAATATAGTTGGCCAATGCCCCATAGCGACACCTGTAATAACGTTGCCATCTGTAGGCAACCCTAGATGGTAGGCAACATCCTCCAGCGTTATTGTTGCCTCGCCTATCGGGAGATGAAACGTGTGCGTCTCTGGCCTCCACCGTTCTATCAGCTCGCTAATCAACGATGGGTTACACTTCACCCCCTATGATCCTTGCTACGTAGCCAAAACCAGCGCGCTCAATCCACGCCATAACAGTTTCAACTCGTGGGTTGTCGATACGGTTAAGGTAACATTTTAACCGACGTTCGTATCCCTTCAAAAATAAAAAATAAAATAGTTAGTAAAATTTAAAAAAATTTAAAAATTAAAAGGAAAAAGTAATACATCTTCAGTTGTTCTCCAATAATAATTGCAGTGATTCGCCTCGTTGCGTAGTAAGCTTTCCATTATATCGAATGTAAAATAAGGATTACCGATAATTTGTTGTAAAAAACTCAAAAACTCGCGTTTTGTGGTTGATATGGGGGTAGGGCCACCAATTTATAGAAGAGCTCGCGTCATTTGGGAAGCGATTTAAATGAACCTCGCGTTCTGTAAAACGCGATATCTGTATACCTCACGTTCCACAAGACACGAGGTTCATTGAAAAGGCGCGTCACGAAACAGACGCGTGAACTGAACGGTCAAAAGTGACCTCGCGTCCTGTAGAACGCGAGATTCCAAAGACCTCGCTTTCTACAGGACGCGAGGTCGTGGTTTTTTTTTTTAAATATGACTTTCAAGGCGGGAAAGTCATTTAATAACCATATTAAATATATAAATTATTATTATATATTTAATTACAATAATAATAATAATAATAATAATAATAAATCATAATCATAATCATAATACTAATAATAATAAAAATCATAATAAAAATAAGGGAAAACTACACTGGTGGTCCCCAAGCTATTACCGTTTTCTTATTTTGGTCCCTAAACTATGTTTTTCGGCAAAACCGTCCCTTCTGTTACATAGTTCTCCTGTTTTGGTCCCCGACGTTAAATAGCTAACGGTTTTGCTGACGTGGCATTTTTTTAAATATTTTTTAATCATTTCTCTTTCCTCTTAAAAAAATGCCACGTCAACAAAACCGTTAACTATTTAACGTCGGGGACCAAAATAGGAGAACTATGTAACAGAAAGGACGATTTTGCCAAAAAACATAGTTTAGGGACCAAAATAGGAAAATGATAATAGTTTGAGGACCACCTGTGTAGTTTTCCCTAAAAATAATAATACTAATAATAGTAAATATATAATAATAATAATAATAATAATAATAATTGTAATTAAATATATAATAATAATAATAATAATAATTGTAATTAAATATATAATAATAATAATAATAATAATAATAATAATAATAATAATAATAATAATAATAATAATAATAATAATAATAATAATAATAATACATGATATGTTGTCATTAGTAGCTGCAATCGAAAGTTGCTGACGTGGATATGGTGACGTATATACGCATCGGCATCTGTTGTGCCAAGGCAGTCGTGCGTAGCTAGTATCGGGTTCGACTTGAACCAACCCCCAAATGATGAATTCGATGCTCCAACAAATGCATCGTACAATCTGTATAGTTTTAGAGGGGAGGGAACGTCGTCTACTTACGTTGCGCACGACCATGAAGCATCATATGGCCGACACTCAATGTATGTCCCTGGCACGGACTACAGTCAACCATCTATGGGGAGACATTCTTCTTTTGGAGGTGAGGGAGCGTCGTCTTCTTACGCTATGCACGACCATGATTCCTCATATGGACGACACTCAACGTATATCCCTAGCACGGAGTATGTTCAACCATCTATGGGGAGACATTCTTCTTATTGTGATCTTGATTTTGGTCTTGGAAATGCGGTTTATAAGCGATCTCGTGAGAGGTCTCCCGATCGTCGACCCCCATCCTCGCCTCCAAAGGTAGTGATCGACGAAGCTCTACTATTCCAGCTCCCGGAGGATGCTTCTGACGAAAAACTGATTAGAGAACCCGAGCCCGAGGGAGACGAGCTGAGGCCATTCTATGATGAACCAGAAGACTTAACAGTTCCACCGAAAAGACGATATCGTTCCACCACCATATTTCGACGAACAGCCGACTGCCACCAACTTTCTTGTAGACGCAACACAAATTTCTATGCTCCAGCCACCATCCCACTTCACAACGTTTGATATGGATGCCATGGACGTCCCTAATTTTTCGCATGACGATACAATAGACGTCAGAGTCAACCGTTCTGATGGTGAATTGAGAATTGGTATGACGTTCTTGACAAAGGATATTGCGGTGGCGGCAGTTAAGCAGTACAACCTTCGTCAGAATGTTGAGACGACAGTGAAGAAAACCCAAGCCAGATACTACAAGGCTCACTGCATCCAAAAGGATCACGTTTGTAAATGGAAAATTCGTATATCACAATTGAAGAGGGCAGGCGACCGTTGGAAAATAACAAAACTTGAAGGCCCCCAAACATGCACCGTTGCTAGCCTCAGCCAGGATCACAAGAACCTTAATGCAAAGTACCTAACTGACATCATTATGCCACTGGTGAAAACAAATCCCACAGTGTCAATCCCCATATGTCAGGCTGCAGCTCAAACTGTCACCGACTACCGTTCTGAATATTACAAAGCATGGTATGCAAGGAGGCGGGCCAAACAGGAAATGTATGGCCGATGGGAGGAATCTTACAAAGAGTTGCGCCCGTGGCTAAATCTTCTGCAGAAACACATCCCCAAAATGGTTGTCAAACTTGATACGGTTCCGGCATACGAGAATGATCGTGTCGTCCGAGGTGTTTGTCAATTCCACCGGTTATTTTGGACTTTCCCCCAGTGCATCAACGCATTCAAGCACTGCAAACCGATGATCCGAGTCGACGACACATGGTTGTACGGAAGATGTACACAGACCCTACTTCTAGGTATTGCACAAGACGACAATCGAAAATGCGTTCATGTTGCATTCGCAATTGTCTAGAAAGAGGATTTGGAGTCTTGGAAGTTTTTTCTTCAAAACCTACGAAAATATGTCATTGATCCTGTAATACGATTAAGGGAAAGAGGGGTATGTGTTATTTCTGATATAGGCACAACGCTGTTGTGGGCGATAGACTGTTTGAGTGACTATTGGAAGCCTCCATACATTCACCACAGTTTTTTCTTGCGGCGCATAGCCGCAAACTACCTGCAGCAATTCAAGAACCGTGATGAACGTGAAATGATGCTCACAATGGGCACGTCCTTTATGTCTTTTTCATTTACTGTATTACTTGTTGATCGCTTTCATTTATGACTTTTTTGCATGTGTTTTTCGCCCATAACTATTCAAATGTCATCCCATAGGCAACTCGCACTACAAACAAGAGGTGGATGACCTGCTCGAGGAACTGAGACCGAGAAACAAACATGACGTAGATTACCTCGAAAAAATCTCGAGGGAAAATGGTTTCGATCGTATGACGAGGGTAAACGCTATGGTCACATGACATCGAACTTGGTTGAGGCAGTGAACTCGTCACTGAAGGGAGTGCGGCAGTTGCCTATCACTTCCATTGTCAAAGCGACCTATTATCGTTTGGCTACCCTTTTTGCAACCTTGGGAAGGCAAGCAACTGAGTACATGAAAGGTGGACACAAAGTCCATCTGAATTTTCGCATAAAATTGCATACTCAATTGGGCCAATCAAGACAGATGACTGCAATTCTCTTCTCGCGAGAAGGACACAAGTTTCGTGTTTCAGAATTTTCCAGGCGGTTGGAAGGCTTTCAGCACAACGCGTACGTGGTAAATCTGAGGGAAAGAACCAGCGAGTGCGGAATTTTCCAAACATTCAAATACCCGTGCGCACATGCCATTGTTGCTTGCACAAACCAACATATACAATACATGTATCTGGTTGATCCGGTATACTTACTCGAAACGATGTTTAAGGTTTACGAAAAAGAGTTTCCTCTAATTGAAAATGAGGTTGATCCGAATGCTGTGGACACTGAACCGACCATACGCCCAGATCCAACACTACTAAGAGCCAAAGGACGTCCACGGTCTACAAGAATACAATGTGCCGAGGATATGGTCGAACATCGAGAAAAAACCGGACAAAGGAAGCATTGTACTGTATCCCTAAATCCTTGACACACAAGGCCTACGTGTCCTAATCGCTCAGCCCCTCGTCTTAATTAATTATTTGTAATTTGTATATGCGAGTTCGCCCATGACAATCGAATCAATAAAGTCAGTCTAATTCGATTTATATAGTAGTTCATCTTATATTTTCAATCATTCAAAAAATATGTTATGATAGCGTTTTCGAAGCGACTTTAAACCAGTGTAGAATGAACGGAAATTAATCGTGTTGGTGTCATACGATAGAGAATTTACAGTATTACGACCCCAAACTCGATGTTAGCTAAAAATTTACAATTTATACGTATGAAATTTTGCTCGAACATGCCTATCGACATTTGTTCAAAGGCAACTTCATTCAAAAAAGGATGATAGCATAGGGTTTTGGAAGCCATTTTAAACCAGTGTAGAATGGACGGAAATTAACCGTGTTGGTGTCATACAATAGAGAATTTCCAGTACTACGACCCCAAACTCGATGTTCGCTAAAAATACACGATTTAAACGCCCGAAATTGGGTTCGAACAGGCCTACCCATACTTGTTTTTCCTAGTTCTTCAGCTCAGTTTTGCACTGAACTTGCGTCCTGTAGAACGCGAGGTCTACGCGATATATTCAGCCGCCCTTTCAAATTCTCGGGGACATCGCGTTCTGCATAACGCGATATTCTGTAAAACCGTTAACACAAACAAAACGGCCACGTAGATTGAACTCGTGTCATGCAGAACGCGATATCAAACATCGCGTCCTACAAAACACGAGATTAACCGACGTGGCAAGTTTGGGGTCATTTTCCCAAATAATATTTTATGGGAGCCAAAACCCTATATATTTTTTTAAAGGGGTTTTTGCCCCCAAAATTTCCCGGAAAAGGACTTCTACATAATGAGGTTTGGTATAGGGTGTCGCGTTGCTATCGCTTTATTCTTCCTATCTTTGGCGTTTTATTCTATTTGTCCTACGCTCTCTCTGTTTACCTCAAACATGAGTTCGCATGATGAAGCTGATTCAGGGAGCACTGGTTATGAAGATTCTCAATCAGCAACTCCTGCTATGGAACTACCAATGGTGGTGGCTGCACAACCACAACACCAAGCTCCAATGGTGGTGGCTGCACAACCACAACACCAAGCTCCAATTATTTCATCCTACAATCACAAAATCCGACCACTGCTTGATGTCATCGACAGGCTCAGGCTTCTCATGGTGATGAAAGAAGGCATACAACTCCCCACAATCGTTATTGTTGGAGACCAGTCATCAGGAAAGTCCAGTGTTCTTGAATCCTTGGCCGGTGTTAGTCTTCCTCGTAGCCAGGGCATTTGCACTAGGGTGCCTCTTATAATCCGGTTGCAGAACCATGCAAGTCCGAGACCGGAGGTTTCCTTGGAGTACAATGGCAACATAGTTCCAGTGGAGGAATCCCACATTGCAACAGCCATAAGCATCGCAACCGATGAGGTTGCAGGCCAGGGTAAGAGCATATCCAACACCCCGATAACTTTAGTGGTGAAAAAGGACGGGGTTCCTGATCTTACCATGGTTGATCTCCCTGGAATCACTAGAGTTCCCGTCCATGGTCAGCCTGAAAACATCTACGAGCAGATCAGAGACATCATTATGCACTACATAACACCCAAGGAAAGCATCATCCTTAATGTTTTGTCGGCCACCGTCGATTTTCCAACTTGTGAATCCATTAGGATGTCACAGCAAGTAGACAGGATGTCACAACAAGTTCTCCGATGACCTTCACGGCTGCGAGGAAAATGATCTCACAAAAGACTTTTTAGTTGAAGAGATCAAGGTTTTGGAAGATGCTAAGGGTTTTGAACTAGCAAACTTCCTTCCCCGCAAAGCATTCCTCCGTGTCCTACAAAGAAAAGTAGATAGGATATCTCATCTGCCAATCGAATTTGCTGAAAATGCCTGGGATTACATAGATGATGTGGTGACGTCCGTTTTCACGAGCCACTCAGAAATTTATTACCTCCTCATGGTATCCACCAGACGAGCTGCTCACAAGCTTGTTCAAAAGATGAGGCAGCAATCAATCAATAGGGTGAAGGAGATTGTAGAAATGGAGAAGCTGACAGGCTATACTTGTAACCCTGATTACTTGACGGAGTGGACTAAGCTCATGAGCCTACAAGACCTCTTCGTAGATCAAGTAAACATGTGCGAACCACCTTTCCGGGTGGTTCTTCAAGGTATTGGGGAAATTGAAATAGAACATCTGAGACAGCATAAGAATGTTTTGCTTCTGCAGCAAGCATTTGACCTGAAGATGAGAATGTTTGCGTACTGGAAGATATTTAAGGTGAGATTGGTTGATTCCATGGCATTGCACTTACAGTATAGTGTTAATAAACTTGTGAACAATGACATGGAGGAGATTGTGAAGGAGTTGATGGGGGCAGATGGGCATGGACTTGAGAGGTTGACGATGGATTCCCCTGTAATGGCTGCAAAGCGTGAGAAGCTCAAAAGGAGCATAGATCTGTTGAAAGAGTCCAAAGATGCTGTGGCCAACATCATGGACAGGATTGCTGGTTATGATTATTAGCTGATTGTTTTTTTGTTGTTGTTGAAAGTATGGCTGCTGGTCCATATGAAACTGAATACATTTTGTTGTCGTTTTGGTTAACTCTGATGTTAGTTGGAAGAATGTCAGCATAGTTAGTGTTGGTTTGTACTTGTTTTGTTTAAGACCAAACTGATCTGAAAAAATCAGTAGTTGCTGATTGTTGGTATTTTGTATTTTAACTCTGAAAGTCTAATGAAAATGTGTTGTGAGTGATCTTTGCAGCTTCAATTTCTTCCTTTTTGTCACTTCCGTCTCTCTATTTTCTGGTGAAAATGCTTTTCAGCTCGTTTTAAAGCAAAACATTTTTTCACATCAAATTTATGTCTTAATGCTTTGGCTTTTACAGTTCTTTAAGATTTGTTTTCTGTGTGATAATATTTTACAGAAAAATTTAACGTAATTTTTTCCCTAACAATATTCAACAAATTTCACCGACACCTCCCAATAAAGCAGCAACGAGGCATTTGTTGAATTTGGGGAATAAACATTAAAACTCTGATTTATGGCGATGGGTGGAGAAGAAGCATTCTACCTGGAATAATGGCAGATTTGGGGGGAAAACCCATTTTTAATAAATATATATGTTTTTGGCTCTCTCTCACTTTTATTTGGGAAAATGACCCCAAATTTGCCACGTCGGTTAACCTCGCGTTCTATGGGAAGCGAGGTTTGATATCGCGTTCTCTATAACGCGAGTTTAGTCTACGTGGCCTCGTTGTTTGGGTTAACGGTTTTACAGAATATCGCGTTCTGCAAAACGCGAGGTTCCCGAGAATTTGAAAGGGCGGCTGAATATATCGCGCAGACCTCGCGTTTTGCAGGACGCGAGTTCTGTGTAAACTTGGGTTTAGGGTCTAGGAAAAATAAGCGTGGGTAGGCATGTCCGATGCTAATTTTGGGGTTGTAAATTGTATATTTTTAGCGAACATCGAGTTTGGGGTCGTAGTACTGGAAATTGTCTATCGTAGACACCAACACGGTTAATTTTCGTCCATTCTACACTGGTTTAAAATGGCTTCCAAAACCCTATGATATCATCATTTTTTGAATGAAGTTGCCTTTGAACAAATGTCGATAGACATGTTCGAGTAGAATTTCATACGTATAAATTGTAAATTTTTAGCTAACATCGAGTTTGGGGTCGTAGTACTGGAAATTCTCTATCGTATGACACCAACACGGTTAATTTCCGTCCATTCTACACTGACTTAAAGTCGCTTCGAAAACGCTATCATAACATATTTTTTTGAATGATTGAAAATATAAGATGACCTACTATATAAATCGAATTAGACTGACTTTATTGATTCGATTGTTATGGGCGAACTCGCATAAACAAATTACAAATAATTAATTAAGACGAGGGGCTGAGCGATTAGGACACGTAGGCTTTGTGTGTCCAGGATTTAAGCATACACTACAATGTTTCTTTTGTTTGGTTTTTTCTCGATGTTCGACCATATCCTCAGCATATTGTATTCTTGTAGACCGTGGACGTCCTTTGGCTCTTAGTAGTGCTGGATCTGGGCGTATGGCCGGTTCAGTGTCCACGGCATTCGGATCAACCTCATTTCCGATTGGAGGAAACTCTTTTTTGTAAACCTTAAACACCGTTTTGAGTAAGTATACTGGATCAACCAGATGCATGTATTGTATCCGTTGGTTTGTGCAAGCAGCAATGGCGTGTGCGCACGAGTATTTGAATGTTTGGAAAATTCCACACTCGCAGGTTCTTGCCCTCAGATCTACCACGTACGCGCTGTGCTAAATGCCTTCCAACCACCTGGAAAATTCTGAAACATGAAACTTGTGTCCTTCTCGCGAGAAAAGAGTTGCAGTCATCTGTCTTGATTGACCCAATTGAGTATGCAGTTTTGTGTCCAACCACCTGCCATGTACTCAGTTGCTTGCCTTCCCAAGGTTGCAAATAGGGTAGCCAAACGATAATAGGTCGCTTTGACAATGGAAGTGATAGGCAACTGTCGCACTCCCTTCAGTGATGAGTTCACTGCCTCAGCCAAGTTCGTTGTCATGTGACCATAGCGTTTACCCTCGTCATACGATCGAAGCCATTTTTCCCTCAGAATTTTTTCAAGGTATTTTGCGCCATGTTTGTTTCTCGCTCTCAGTTCCTCAAGCACCTCATCCACCTCTTGTTTGTAGTGCGAGTTGCCTACGAGATGACAGTTGAATAGTTATGGGTGAACAACACATGCAAAAAGGTCGTAAATGAAAGCGAGCAACAAGTAATATAGTAATGAAAATGACATAAAGGACATACCTATTGTGAGCACCATTTCACGTTCATCACGGTTCTTGAATTGTTGCAGGTAGTTTGCGGCTATGTGTCGCAAGAAAAAACGGTGGTAAATGTATGAAGGCTTCCAATAGTCACCCAAATGTTCTAGCGCCCACAAGAGCGTTGTGCCTCTGTTAGAAATAACACATACCCCTCCTTCCCTTGATCGTATTATAGGATCAAGGACATATTTTCGTAGGTTCCGAAAGAAGAACATCCAAGACTCCAAATCCTCATTCTGGACGATTGCAAATGCAACATGAACGCATTTTCTATTGTCGTCCTGTGCAATAGCTAGAAGTAGGGTCTATGTATATCTTCCGTACAACCATGTACCGTCGATTTGGACCATCGGTTTGCAGTGCTTGAATGCGTTGATGCACTGGGGGAAAGTCTAAAATAACCGGTGGAATTGACAAACACCTCGAATGACACGACCATTTTCGTATGCCGGAACCATATCAAGTTTGACAACCATTCTGGGGATGTGTTTCTGCATGAGATTTAGCCACGGGCGCAACTCTTTGTAAGATTCCTCCCATCGGCCAAACATTTCTTGTTTGGCCCGCCTCCTTGCATACCACGCTTTGTAATATTCAGGACGGTAGCCGGTGACAGTGTGAGCTGCAGCCTGACATGTGGGGACCGACATTGTGGGATTTGCTTTCACTAGTGGTATAAAGATGTTGGCGAGGTACTTTGCATCAATGTTCTTGTGATCCTGGCTGAGGCTAGCAACGGTGCATGTATGGGGCCCTTCAAGTTTTGTTATTTCCCAACGGTCGCATGCCTTCTTCAATTGTGATATACGAATTTTCCATTTACAGCCGTGATTCTTTTGGGTGCAGTGCGCCTTGTAGTATTTGGCTTGGGTTTTCTTCATTGTCGTCTCAACAGCCTGACAAAGGTTGTACTGCTTAACTGCCGCCATCGCAATTTCCTTTGTCAAGAACGTCATACCAATTCTCAGTTTACCATCAGAACGATTGAGTCTGCCGTCTATTGTGTTGTCATGCAAAAAATCAGGGACGTCCATGGCATCCATATCAACCGTTGTGAAGTGGGATGGTGGCTGGAACATAGAAATTGGTGTTGCATCTACAGGAAAGTTGGTGGCTGTCGGCTGTTCGTTGAAATATGGTGGTGGAACGGTATCGTCTTCTAGGGGAACTGTCAAGTCTTCTGGTTCATCATAGAATGACCCCAGCTCGTCTCTGTCGGGCCCAGGTTCTCTAATCGGTTCATCATCAGAAGCATCCTCTGGGAGCTGGAATAGTAGAGCTTCGTCGATCACTACCCTTGGAAGCGAGGATGGGGGTCGACGATCGCGAGACCTCTCACGAGATCGCTCACGAACCGCATTTCCAAGACCAAAATCAAGATCACCATAAGAAGAATGTCTCCCCATAGATGGTTGAACGTACTCCATGCTAGGGACATACGTTGAGTGTCGTCCATATGAGGAATCATGGTCGTGCATAACGTAAGAACACGACGCTCCCTCCCCTCCAAAAGAAGAATGTCTCCCCATAGACTGTTGACCGTAGTCCGTGCCAGGGACATACGTTGAGTGTCGACCATATGATGCTTCATGGTCGTGTGCAACGTAAGTAGACGACGTTCCCTCCCCTCCAAAACTATACGGATTGTATGGATTGTACGATGCATTTGTTGGTGTATTGAATTCATTGTTTGGGGTTGGTTCAGGTCGAACCCGATACTAGCTACGCACGAATGTCTTGGCACAGCAGATGACGATGCACCAAACTCGTTGTCTTGGCACAGTAGGTTAAAATCATGTCGTAGACTTGCGGTCGGGCTATCAATGTTGGCATTCGAATCGAAGTCGAAATTCGCCCGACCCCAGCTTGGTATTTCGATAGCAGGATTAGACTCCGAGAACGATGCATACAGCTCTAGGGCCCCCCAATGAATAGTCGAAATGGGTAGCCAACATTATCTCCACATTAGCAATTTCCGCAATGTTGCATACAGAGTACGTTAAAGGGGCTATAGATGTTGGTAGCCGATACTTCACGTCGGACAAACGGTGGTTTTCGAAATGCGAGACATTGGTCTCTAGTTCCTTAACCAACTTCTTGAACGATAATCTCCTTGGAATCTTTAGCGTTACTGGACCTTCGCAGTGAAAAACGACGCCAAGTTCGGGATCGTTGAATATCTGTCCATCGTAATAAACTAGAGTAGTAATTCCTCCTCATCTCGCCATTTGAATGTTTTGTCAAAGACTTGTGAATTTTTAATACTTGAAAAAATTGAGGACTTGTTTTGGCAATTCAAACATATATTTTTGGTTTATGGTTCTGCTTCATATAAGGAACACTTATGGCTTATTATTGCCACAGGAAATCCCGAAGAATCCGGGTGTGTGAGGGAACTTATTGTACCGGGAGGCAGCTTTGAGAAAATTGCGTTCTACACAACGCGATAAGCATGACCTCGCGTTCTGTACAACGCGAGTTCTTTTGAATATCGCGTTCTACATAACGCGAGGTCCCTTTTATTTCTATTGTCGCAGATATTCCGTCAGATGTAATAATAATCGTACTGTGTACTCGTTGTCTGTATGTATAATTGAGTACATGTTTGAATAATTGAGACAATTGTAGTCTAGTAATGTAAATTAAATACTACAAGTGCAACATAACGCGGGGTCCCTTTATATATATTGAGACAAAGATTCCGTCAGAATTAATAAAACTCGTACTGTGTACTCGTTTTCTTTTTGAATAATTGAGACAATTATAATCTAGTAATCTAATTGAATACTACAAGTTCTACATAACGCGAGGTCCCTTGAACATTATTAAAGGATGAAAAAAGACGTCATATAAAATAATTGGACGATGATTTCAGAAGTTTATGGTTAATCCGAATCATCGTAGTTAGTGGACACGTCTGAACTTAAGTTTAGTTCTTCGATTAGCTGTTGTTTTCTTTGTCTACGCCTGTACATAAAAAGCTGCAGCTCGCCGGCAGCCGCATCAACATCCGGTGAAGATGGAGCGTGTTCATTGTTCGGAGCAGGTTGTCCGGGTGTAGACGCACTACCTTCTTTGGCGTTGACCTCATCAAACTTAACATTTAAATCGATGTATTTAGCTCCAACGGAATTGAGCTGGTCATACATGTTACGAACATTTGTTTCGTTCGTAAGCTTCATAACGTAGTGCGTTTCGTTTGCTGACGGTGTTGGGATTCGACATTCCAAGGAAGAAATTTGTTTGTTGACGCGTTTACTAACCTCGCTTGCTGTCAACTGTATTAAATCTTTGAGTGATATTTTGCTGGTGATTGTTGATTCAAAATAAGTATCGAGAAAATAAAATGTTGCCTGAAATTTTGCCATAAGGGGAGCAAAGATTAGCGTTGGGTGTTTAGGGAGAAATTGGAATGAGTAAATGATGGTGGAATTCGTGGGTATTTATAGTAAAGGAAAAACACCACATAAGTAAATTTAACTCGAATGAAAACTTTAATTCGCATTTCATTTAACAAAACTTTCAACTTTCAACAAGTATTCTTTAATAAGTAAATTGAGACAAGTCGATACAATATCTACAAAAAGTCGAAACAAAATATGCAAAAAGTCCGATGGAGAAATGTAATCGGCACCGGCTTCTTTCACTCTGGTATATCTGAATCCGCCCTTGCTTCTTTCACTCTGGACTTCAGAAAAGAGTCCCCAAGAGTCTTCTAGATGGTTAGGGGAAGCGGCGAATTTCACAAAATATTCCCCAAGAGGCTCTAGAAAAGTTTTACTGGAAACTCTCTAGGCACTTCTTGCAACAAATGACAGACGACCACACGCTCCCGAATATTGCGATATGTCAGTAAGTATTCTTCAATCAACGTATCATGCGGGGGTCTCAACCCAACTGAACACAAAATCATGACTGAACTCCAACTATAATGAACGAACAGAAAATACATAAAAATTACAACTTCAAAAACCCAACAAAACACGAAGTCATGAAAAACTTTCACTGGTTACGAAAATCTATCTGCATGCAAATATATAGATCAAACTCGCGTTCTGAATGAAGCGAGATCCACAGAACCACAGTGAACTCGCGTTCTGTATAACGTGAGTTCCTTGAGACCACGCGTTCTATAGAACGTGAGGTCCCTTTTCTCAATGTTAATAATACTCATGCTGTATACACGTGTTATGTTTGAATAATTGAAAACATGTTTGAATATTTCATACAATTGGAGACTACTAAGTCATTTAACGCTAGCTCCCAACATTAGTTCCGTTCGAGTCATTTAATGCGTTTACTAGCCTAACTTGATCTCAACTTTAACAAATCTTTAAGTGACATTTTCTATGTTATCGTTGATTCGAAATAAGTACCGAGACACTAAAATGTTGCGTGAAATTTTGCCATAAGAGGAGCAAAGATTTGCATTGGGTGTTTTCGGGAGAAACATGAATGTGTAAGAGATGGTGGAATTGTTCGATATTTATAGTAAATGATGGTGGAATTTGTGGGTATTTATAATAAAAGAAAAATACCACATAAGTAAATTTAACTCGAATGAAAACTTTAATTCGCATTTCATTTAACAAAACTTTCAACTTTCAACGTGTATTCTTTAATAAGTAAATTGAGACAAGTCGATACAATATCTACAAAAGTCGTAACAATATATACAAAAAGTCTGAATATTGCGATATGTTGTTATTTGTAGTTGCGTATATACGTCACCATATCCACGTCAGCAATTTTCGATTGTAGCTACTAATGGCAACATATCGCGTATTTGGGAAGTTTTTTTTCAAACGAATTTCCCGAATATTGCGATATGTTAATATTTGTAGTTGCATATACACGTTCCCTTGAGTATATTATGCCTAATTTTAATAATAATAATATAATAATAATAATAATAATAATATAATAATAATAATATTAATAATAAATATATATTTAATATGTTATTAAATGACTTTCCCGCCTTAGAAGTCATCTTTTAAAAAACCCCACGACCTCGCCTCCTGTAGAAAGCGGGGTCTTTAGAATCTCGCGTTCTACAGGACACGAGGTCACTTCTGCCCATTCAGTTCACGTGTCTGTTCCACGACACGCCTTTTCAATGAACCTCGCGTCCTGTGGAACGCGAGGTATACGGATATCACGTTTTCCAGAACGCGAGGTTCATTTATATCGCTTCCCAAAGGACGCGAGCTCTTCTATAAATTGGTGGCCCTACCCCCATATCAACCACAGAACGCGAGCTCTTTAGTTTTTTACGACAAATTATCCTTATTTTACATTCGATATAATGGAGAGCTTACTACGCAACGAGGCGAATCACTGCTGTCAGTATTGGAGAAAAAATCTAGAGGTATTACTTTTTCCTCTTTTTTTTTAATTTTTTAATTTTACATGCATTTTGCTAACTATTTTTTTATTTTTTTATTTTTGAAAGGATACGAACGTCGGTTAACATGTTACCTTAACCGTATCTACAACCAACCAGTTCCTACTGTTATGACGTGGATTGATCGTGATGGTTTTAGCCACGTAGCAAGGATCATAGGGGGGGTGAAATGTAACCCATCGTTGATTAGCGCGCTAATAGAACGGTGGAGGCCAGAGACGCACATGTTCATCTCTCGATAGGCGAGGCAACAATAACGCTGGAGGATGTTGCCTACCATCTAGGGTTGCGTACAGACGACAACGTTATTACGGGTGTCGCGTTGGGGCATTGGCCAATTGTATTTGCTGAACAAATGAGAGTGATGCCCCCAGAGGATGTGTGGGACGGTGGGAAAATATAATTATCTTATTTGGAGGCTGAATTTGGAAACCCTCCCCCCAATGCGGATGAAGTTACACTTCAGATATTTTTTCAATTTCCCCTATTTTATATATTTTTAATATATTTTATTTATTTAAAAATTAGGATGCCTTTATTAAATATTTAAGATGCTTTTATTAAATTTAGGATGAAATTACAAATATTTATTTGAAAATTAGGATGCCTTTATGAAATATTTAGGATGCCTTTATTAAATATTTAAGATGCTTTTATTAAATTTAAAATGAAGTTACAAATATTTGTTTGAAAATTAGGTTGCCTTTATTAAATATTTAGGATGCCTTTATTAAATTTAGGATGAAGTTACAAATATTTTTTTTTTGAAAATTAGGATGTCTTTATTAAATATTTATTTTCACAGCGGTTTGCGCGTGCCCACATCTTGCGCATTATCGGTGGGATATTAATGCCAGACAAATCCCGCACCAAAGTGCACGTGATGTGGCTTCTTCATCTTACAAATTTTGATGAATCTAGAGGAAAATGTTGAGGAGCAGCTGTCTTGGCGTTTCTTTATTGAGAAATCTGCAGAAACGTGGACGCATCTAGATCAGTGATGGGAGGATGTTGTTTACTCCTTCAGTCTTAGGCTTGATTTCGGATGCCTTTTTTTAAGCCCGCAGCGTAGACAACCCGCCGCTATTTCATTTCCGCTTCTACGGAGGTACTACGTAATCTATTATTTTTTTCTATTTTTAAATTATTTTATTTAACGAATTGTTTTTTTTCTTTACTGATAGGTGGAGCGGAACACTGACCCACCACAGCCTACCGAACAACAAAAAAGAATACATGCTTGTTTTGGATAAGTTGAGGCACGACCATGTAATTCGAAAATTAATTTGTATTTTTTCCAATAATATTTCATATAACCGTTAGAAACGTTTTCATTTTTTTAGTTCATGTGGAGGCCCTACGCTTCAGAGGATATTCAGCATATTACTCCACTCGAGATTTTGCGTGAGCAGCAAGTATGGATTTCCATAGTGCCGCTGATCAACTACAAAATTCTCGTGTGGCATGCTACGGATAAGGTTCTCCGACAGTTCGGGTACGTCCAAAATATTCCACTCATGACTCCACAAAATATGGACCAATTCCACCATCTGACGCGCCAGGGAAAGACGGAGGTTGACTGGTCCTTTTACCACGCTAACTGGATAGCATTTTGGGATAATCGATTTGCCCGCCGCCCACCCCTTCTCCGACCTATTATGGAAGGGGGCGATTCGGTCGATTTCAATTACTTTCAGTGGTATGGGGTCAATGGGAAGCAGCATATCCTTACTGAGGACGAGCGCGGGCAAGAGCTTCCACAGCCTCCCCAAAACCGCCCACGCGCCACACATCGAGCGAGCCAGAGCTAGAGCCAGTCGAGGCAGCGCGGTCCGAGACCGTGACCTGACACTACAGGGGCCTCATCTTCTAGCACATCATTTCAGACTTTTAGCGGTCCTTCGAGTTTCCAGCAGATGAGGCCTCCACCCGAGTTCAGCTTCTCCGATGCCTACCGTCCCCATATGCCGACGAGTGGCCTTCTGCTTGATATTCCACCGTTGGTATCTCAGTTTGACTTTAGCATTATGGAGCAAACGTCGCCGAGTAGCTTGTTTTACTCCCCGCCTGGGCCCAGCAGAGGTCCGCGTATCGCAGACGATGATGACCATGATGGGGACTAAGGCCCAGCACATGATGTTCGAAGGTATCCATATCGTGATCGCCATCCACCCGACTGCGGAACGGGTGGACATTGACATCATTAGTCTTTTTTTAATTGATATGTACTTATGTTTCTAATATTTTTATTCCAGACATTTGTTTATTATAATGCCGTATTTTAATTTTGTTTATCTATTATAATTAAACTTTAAAATGTTTATTTAATTTCAGTTTTTAATTAATTTTATGCAATTACTAAACCAAAATTCTCAATTGTTCATCAAAGGCAACTTTGTAACACCCGTGTTTTGGGCCTAGGAGTTAACCGGGTTATGGTTCGAGTCAATAAAATTTAAATTAAAACAATTCAACCTAATTTGTGATCTAATTGAGCCTTGAGAAAAGCGGAGGGACCAATGTTGTAATTGGACCCAAAAGTTTTAAAAGCAAGACAACTTTAAAATAAAAGTTGTCATCTTCCTTTTCCCCATCCCTTTTAACGTCAAACACCCCCATTCCCTCCCTCAAACTCTTCCAAACCTAAAACATTATTCCTTTACCCTCTATCTACCTATGGTCTTGGATTTCAAAAACATGGACTTTTAAAATGTTAGGGTTTTACTAAAAGCTTGGGTTTTTATGAGATTTTCATTTTGTTTCACAAAATTGAGTTGGGGCTTTAGTTAATCATGTGAAAAGGTGTAACATATATCAATTTGGTTGAATTTGGATGAAAATCCGTAGTATGGTCTTAGGGCAAATTTTAAGGTATTAAAACTTGGGTTTTTGGGAGGTTTAAGGTCGGAATTGAAGGGCTGTTGGTCTACCTATGTTATGAGGATGTTTTGGGATCATTTGAGAGTCATTTGGAGGTTTAGAAATGGAAATTTCAGCAAGGTTGTTGGGGAGCACGAAAATTGGCATTTTGGGGATTATGTGGATTGAGAATTTGTGGATTTTGGCTTGTGTTTGTAAAGTAAGTTAATGGTTGGGTTTTAGCATTGAATTGTGAAGTAATGTATGTATTTTGCTTGGCTAGAAACAAGAGGAGTTGTCGAAGAAGCTTTGGGACCGAATCCGGGTTCGTAGAAGTTTCGCATGGTAGCTAAGGAAGAGCGGTGAGTGGTTTCAATCTCGTTTTAAAGTTTGGTTCGAGTGTGTTTAGTGTGTGAGTGAAATGTGCTTGGTAGGCCATTTCCTTTTAATTCAAGTTGTTGATTTTAGTTATTGATTTCCATTCAATACTATTGTGTATTTGCCTATCTATGCTCTTGTGGATTGTGGTTAAATTGATGCATGTATATCTTGAAATGTATATATGTGATGAGTATGGAATGTGGTTGATGATATATGATGTGGTTTTGATAATTGGCACTAAATAAATTACCGGTTGTAAATGATCGATCATTAGGATTAGTGTGCACACAAATTGAGTCAAAACGTACGTGGCCTTGATGGCGTTAAGTCATCAAGGAGGAGTACGGTGATGTAATATTCCACCTGAAGCTTTTATCTATTTCTACGGGATGATGAGTGGAATCCCATCCATAGGGCATGTGACGATGAGTGGAATCCCGCACATGCAAGGTCCGGTGATGAGTGTAATCCCACCGAGGTAAAGTGTTGTTGAGGTTTAAATCCGCACAATCGGGGTAATTTAAAGTGGCCAATTAACTTGTTCATATATTGTGATATGTGATGTTGATTTATGATTGTTGATTATTGATGCTTGATGTTTAGTATGAAGTAAGATGCCATACTATGCCACTTGAAAGACTAGCTAGGTCTACTTTATTATATGTCAATGTTGATATATGCGAGATTAGGATTTACATGCTTGAACCCTGCATTGTTGATGTTTTTCGTTTTAGAGCACCCTCACTAAGCTTATAGCTTACGCTCTCAATGTTCAACAATGCAGATCATTAGCGTGGTGTTAGCTCGAGGGAAGGCAAGAAGGGCTTCCAAGTTTGTGACTCAAGTATGGTGGTTGATTTTGTATTAGTTAGCAATGTGTCAAGGGTTGTGTATGAACTTGTATGACTCATTTACATGTGATGATGTTGGTTTGATTATGGTTTGTAAGCATGATATGCTATAACGAATGTTGTGTGTGTTAGCATGTCTCTAGATACTAGGTTGTCTTGTTAGTGCAAACCTCTCATATGCTTGTTTTGTGCCTTAAAGGCTTTGAGTTCCTTGTATGACCTTAAATGTTGAAATGCCTTGGGTTGGAATGCCATGCTTGAAAGCTTATGTTGCTTGTATGGTTTGTGTATCACTTTGTGATGATTAGTGCCCTTTGTTTCTTGTGAAAGCATGCTTTTATGTTTGGTTTGCCTTAGGATTGATGATAGTGTGTTGGTTGGGGTTTTGGAGGGATCTAGGGGCCTCCTTATGCCTTAAATCTGCTCAAACCTGCAACTTCGTAGCAGGGGTATCGATACGGTTCATCCCGTATCGATACCGCCTTCTTGAATCAGGTCTCGTGTATCGATACACGAGGGGGCGTATCGATACCTTTTTGGGTCACTAGAGCTACTGTCCATCTCGGTATCGATACGGGCCTCTGGTGTATCGATACCGTCATCTTAGCGTTGACCCTGGGAAGTCAACCATTGGGGAGGGTATCAATACACTCTTTGGGTGTATCGATACGGTCTTCACGGGTTGACTTTGACCCGTTGACCTAGTCAAAGGGGTATCGATACACCCCTTGAGTGTATCAATACCGCCTGTAGATTAAGTTTAAAAATTTGGCTGTAAAGTGTTAGTTTGTTTTCGTTTGATTGTTTCGTAAATGTTGTTCCGCTGTATGATCACTTAGGGTTTAATACTCATCTAGACAAGATTTAAAATGAAAAAAATAGGGTTGCTAACCGAGGAGGAATCCTTAAGGGGTTTTCACTCGGTTTTCCCCGTGTGTCTCACTCGGACCGGTCATCCGGCCAGACCGAGACGAGGGGTTATATTTGTTGGTATCAGAGCCTGAGGCTACCGAGACCTCGGGCAGGTAAGTGAGGTAAGCTAGATGTATTAAATGATTGTGTTGTTCGATGCATGTCTTGCCATGAATTCTTGAATATTTGAATGTTCGTATGATGTTTTGAAACATGAATTGTCGTGTCTGGTGTGAGTGTGTGCCCATTGCTACTATTACATAATTTAAAAATATTTTTGGAAAGAGGAGTACTTGAGCACTATTGGACCCTTGCTTTGACTAACATAATCCTTATCTGTTTCTTGTTGTAGTTTATACATTGCTAGCTGTAGCATGAGACCACGTGGGAGGCCTAGGACGGTTCGACCGGAACCACGGGCAGAGGCTCCGAGAGTTGAGCCAGTAGTTAGGGTTGAGGCTCAAGTGGGAGAGCCTGTGGTTGGAGTTGGAGCTCCTCCACCACCACCACCACCACCTCCTCCACTGGGAGCCGGAGGTGAGGCCGGGGCCGAAGGAGAGGGACCACAAGGAGGTCAAGGTGGCCAAGGACCAGCCGGGATTGACTTAGCTCCGTTGGTTCAGGCAATAGCCGAGGCATTCCAGGCTGCAGTAGCTGGAGGTCAGGCAGCTCACCATCAGGGTGAGGGCACCGGATTACCTTTAGAGAGACTTCGGGGCCTTGGGGCCGAAGAGTTCAAAGGTGCTACTCCGGAGAGGTCAGAGTTGTGGTTTGAGAAGACGGTCTGTATTCTTGCTCAGATGGGATGTACTGGTGAGCGCAAGTTGGGATGTGTTGAGTCCTTGCTTCAGGGTGATGCCTACACTTGGTGGGTCACCATTACTACGGATATGGATGAGGCCGAGATCACTTGGGAGTTCTTTGAGACAGCTTTCCGTAAGAAGTATCTGGGTTCGCGATACCTCGATGAGAGGAAGAGGGAGTTTATGGCACTGTGACACGCGTCCCAATTTTGACACGCGTCGTATAGTGTCAAAAATAAAACCTTAAACTCAAATAAAATAAGATTTAAAATAATATAGCGAGAGTAAGGGTCGATCCTCAGGGAATAGGAACTCTAACACCTTTCTTCTGATTTAGACCAATAACCTGTAGAAAATAAAGGGGGATTTTAGAATAGTGATTTGAATGAGAAAAATAGTAAAAACGTAAAAATAAATATTGAGAATAAATTATGGATATAAATAGCCTCAAGCCACGCTTTGCCACGACATCTTAGATCACTGAAGTTGATTTTTCTTCGACTTTCCTGCAGGTTACAGTCTACAAGGCCCAACCCTTGTAACTTACTTCTCGTTGGTAAATTCGACTCCCAGGGCAATCCTTGAAGTCAAACTTTGTTGAATTAGTCACGTCAATCGATGCTAACCCAAATCTGAGTTAGTGCTGGAGAAGCCCGTGCTCGGATATTCGTCTCGATGAGAATTGCTTCCGATTTTGATTCCCCTTAGTGGACCGCCACTAAGTTTGTTCTTAGGAGTTGAATTGGCTACAAGCTTTTCCTCGTCCCCAACGATGGATCTAAACCACTTCAAGCCGATGCGCGCTCTCAGAATGAAACAATTGTGATGCCTAAAGATTAGGCCGATTGCCTAATCAATTTTGCAGAGAATCTAAAAAGGAGTTGTCGAAGGATTGAAGTATTTTCCTAATCTCACGAGGTTTGTCGGGTTTGGCGTTGCTTTTGGCTAAAGGGAATTTAGTTAAGCATGGTTTGTGAAAAAACCATACTTAATAAAATAAATAAAGAAAATGGAGAAAAGAAAATGGAGAAAAATGGAGAGCTTTATTACTCAAGGAAGAAGAGAACAATGGAAAATGTTTTTATGAATAATTCACCCCCAAAGTGGGGTATTTATAGTAGTTGAAAAACCCTAAAAACCTAAGATGATAAATCCTAAAAAAATAAAATTACAAAAGATAAATATCAAAGTTTTGAATTTAAAAGATAAAATTCGGATGATAGGCTATCTTGATAAGTGGACTGATAGGTTATCAAGCTTGCTGACGTCATCTTCTAGAAGGTGCTGATGTGGCGCCCAGTCAGCATTCATGCCCTGGTTCATGCTCATGAATCTGCCCACGAATTCAGTATTTTCTGCAGCACTTCAACTCGTTTCTGGCATTACGTAACCTGCACAAGAACAACACAAAAACAGCCCAATTAAGTCCTTCAAACATATATATTCGATCAAAACAAGGACTAAAAACATAACCAAAATAAATACTTATCAAATTCCCCCTCACTTATCTGATGCTTGTCCTCAAGTATCTCAAAATTAAATAATCTTAAGTTCATGTTTTCATCCTTAATTTCACGAAGTCTCAAAAGTTCTCAATATGATTAAGCATCTAAATATGAGAGAAAACTAAGGAGCAAAAATAGATAAATGGCAAGACTAATAATTTAAAGCTAATACGACATTCTAAAACTCTACTAACATCAATGATGCAAACCAAGTACCCTCACAAGGAATCGCTCATGTCACTCAAAGTGTTTAAGGGTAGAGAAAAATCACTCGAGCCAAAGCTAATTAGAGCATAACCATAAGCTTGTGTTTAAATCTAATCTCCACTACTAACATGAATATGATGCAAAAATCAAGAGGTCTTAAATAAGGGTTGTAATGGGGCTAAGGTAAGGGTAGGATAAAGGCTGAAAATAAGGGCTAAAACTCAAGACAAAAAATCATCTCAAAAATATATTCGAAACTTTTTTTTTCATTCGAACCAAAACTGCTCGACATTGTACCTTTTTTTTTCTTTCTTTTCGAATTGCACTGTTTTTTTTTCTGGTTTTGTTTTTCTGCAGACTCGAACAATTTCCTGCACTGTATATTCGAATCAATTCTGCACTGTATATTTGAATCAATTCTGCACAGTTTTTTTTAAGACGATTTTTGTCTTGAAAAAGGGAACAAAAGTGATGGATTTGAGAAGAAAATTGGATTAGGCTTAAAATGTGGTAATTTTCAAGAAAAAGGCTAAGGTTCAAAGATTGTTTCACTAGGCGAAATTAATTAAAGGGTAGGTGATTTATTTGGGAAGAGAAGTGGTTAAAACCTAGTGCCTCTATCATATTAAAGCATCATAATCAATCAATGTAATCTCAAAAAGAATTTAAAAACAAGTTCTAGAATGCAACTAATTTAGCTAGGCACACTCAAAGAAACAAAGAGCAAATATCATGCATGCTCATTAGGCTCAAAAACTCACAAATATGTCTTGTGTACTTAGGTAAGCATCATGTGGATTAATAGAGAAATAAAATGTCATATAAAAGATTAAAAATTAATCATGCCAAAAATCTACCATGCAACCTAGAGTTTTCTAACAAGATAGATTCAGAACCATGTGAAAACAGTGAGACAAGGCGAAATTAAGGATTTAAACAAAGAACTTAAATTAATAAATTCAAGATTTCAAGCGAACAATCAAGACGGATATGCAAGATAAAAAAATTGATAAGCATAACTCCCTCCCCCTCACTTAGATGCATTTTGTCCTAAAATAAAAAATTAAAATAAAAGAGAGGAAAGGAGAGACTCCCCTAATCAATTGTGGCTGTGGGTGCTCGGAGTCGCTGCTGAGGGCGACGTACTACGGTGGCTGGAAGCGCCGACGGCCACCGATGACGAGTGGTGGCTGCTGTGGAAGCCGGCGAGCTTGGTTCCTGGTGCGAGGCATTCCAACGGTGGGGTGTAGGGTATTTTTGGGTGGTTGTTATGGGAGAAAAGGAATTAAAGTGGAATAAGGGTGGGAGGTGTGCGGCTGTGATGAAATAAATAAGAGGGTGGGGGTGTAGCCGTGTAGGTCAATGCTTTGGGTTTGGGGTGGGGCCCATGGGATTTAATTGGTTGTTGAAAAGAGAAAAAGGCTCCGTGGGTATTGGGTGTTTGAATTTAGTTTGGAGTGTGGTGGTTGACTGAGTAGATATTTTGTAGGTGGGGTCCACAGGTATTTAATTGGGTGAGGGTTGTGGTGTTTGAAATATGGGTTTGATTGGGTGAAAAAAAAGGGATAAAATCCGAATATTAAATTAAAAATTCAACCCACAAAATCCTGATAGCTTCTTATTCGATCTAAATTATCTGCAAATAAAATAAATAAAAGATCAGATAAAAATAGAATTCGAAATAAAAAGGATAAAATGATGAGATAATAAAATAAAATAAAAATATAAATAAGATGAGATAAAAATAAATTTAAAAGTAGATAAGAAAAAAATATGAAAAATAATGAAGATAAATTTGAAAAAGATAAAATCAAAATTAAAAATCTTTAAATGGATTAGATAATTTCGACTCTTTTCTTTTTCTTTTTTTTTTTAATTTTTTTAACTAAAAAGAGAATTTAAATAACATTAAATTATGGCAGTTTAAATGGAATAAAATAAAGAAAAATAAAAATAATTAAAATAAAAAAAGAAATGGGTTGCCTCCCATCTAGCGCTTGTTTATCGTCATTAGCTCGACGACCTGGTTCAGACTACAGGCATTGCGACAAATACTTCTTCCAGTTCTTGCGCTTTATCCAACTGAGTATTTCCCTACGAGAAATTTTGCGATTATGGAGTTTTTTTACTGGAAAATTTCTCTTCCACTCTTCAATTTATTTGGAGGTAATTTTAACTCCAAATTTAATTCCTTCAAAATGAAAGAAAACATTTTAGATTTTGATGGAGTTAAGCGTAAATCAGAATGAACAGAGGAAACATTTTTCAACTCCTTAATTCCTTTGTCGTAATCCGTCAAATCCCTGCACGAATCATCAACAGATTTAAATTCTATAAATTCTTCAACGGCGGGCTCAATAACATCTATAAAATTTATACTAGCAACATTATTAGGATGTCGCATCGCTTTGTAAACATCAAATTTTACCACCTCGCCATCAAACTCCATTGTAAGAATTCCGCTTCTTACATCTATTTTTATATTTGCCGTACTGAGGAAGGGACGACCAAGAAGAATTTCTGAAGACGAGTTTGATCGGTCGTTTTCCATATCGATTACGTAAAAATCCGCCGGAAAAATAAGCTCATTTACCTGCACCAAAACATTCTCGAGCACTCCTTCAGGGTATATTACGGATCTATCGGCCAACTGCACAGTCACTTTTGTATCTTTTAGAGGTTCAGCAGAAAGTGATTTATATAAAGATAAAGGCATAACATTAATTGAAGCACCTAAATCACACATGGCTCGTTTAATACCCACTTTACCGATTTTGCAGGGAATGGCGAACATACCTTGGTCCTTCAATTTTGGTGGCAACTTTCGCTGGAAGACCGCCGATACATGCTCTCCTAGATTAACCTTTTCAATTCCAATAAGACGATGCTTATTAGTACATAAATCTTTAAGGAACTTAGCATACCTTGGGATTTTTCGGATTACGTCGAGGAGTGGAATATTGATCTCCACTTTTTGAAACATATCTAGGATTTCCTTTTCTTCTGCTTGTTTGTCTCTTTTCATTAATCTCGACGGGAAAGGTGGTGGTGTAGCGTAGGGAGAAGGTGTAGGGGTTGGATCGGGCATACCTTTTCTAGTAGGGGGTGATTGCTTTTTTTCTTCCTTTTGTACGACATCTTCTTTAGCTTTAGGTTCGATGATTGTACCGCTTCGTAGAGTGATGGCGTTCACATTTTCTCTTGGATTAGGCTCCATTTGAGAAGGTAATTTCCCTTTGGATTCTAAGCGACTTACCGCTAAGGTCAATTGACTTATCTGTTTGTCAATTGCTTCAAAGTGAGCTTCGGTTCTTAGTTGAAATTTTTCTTGGGCTAGCGCTAACTTTTCAACAATTGACTCCAACGATGGCTTCTGCGGTTGATACTGTTGTGGTGCAATTGGTTGATAAGCTTGATTTGGCCTATGGTTTTGCGCGTAACCGAAGTTTGATTGGTTTCTCCATCCCTGATTATATGCATTTCATATGGCGTTGGCTTGGGCGACATCATCTTCCTGAATCATCGGACAATAGTCTGTCGAATATTCTGGACTAGTAAAGATTCCACAGAGTCTAGATGTTTTCCTTTTATCTGCAACAAGAGTTTGCACTATTTCAGCTAATTTATCGATTTTGTTTTCTAATGAAACTGTGCTTACCTCGCGAACCCTACGAGATGGTTCGCTAGATTGATTAAATCTTTGCGAGTTAGCGGCCATGGTTGATATCAGTGTTTTAGCCGCTGTTGGTGTCATGTTGACTAGAGCTCCGCCACTTGCCGCATCTATCACCTTCATGTCCATAGGCGTTAATCCTTCGTAAAAATATTGGAGGAGGGTTTGTTCCGACAACCCATGTTGTGGACAATTTGCACACAACTTTTTAAACCTCTCCCAATATTCATACAAGGATTCAACTTCTTTTTGTTGAATGCTTAGGATGCTGCGCCTGATTTCGCTTGCTTTCGTTGTAGGGAAGAACCTGTCAAGAAAAAGTTTAGCCATGTCAGTCCATGTTGTAACAGAATTAGGGGGTAAACCAAATAACCAATCTTTCGCTATATCAGCTAAGGAAAATGGAAAAGCTCTAAGTTTGATCTGGTCATCGGATACTCCCTGTGGCTTTGTACTTAGACAAACCATGTGAAATTCCTTCAAATGTTTATGAGGATTTTCTGTCGGTAAGCCGTGAAAGGTAGACAAGAGATGGATCAAACCCGTTTTTAGCACGAATGGTGTTTCGCCATTCGAGAAAGTTATACACATAGGTTGTTGGCCATCGGGCGCCGCATTAAGTTGGTGAATGGTTTGATTTTCGTCTCCCATCGGATTGGGCTCGTAACTCGATTCTGCTTCGGATGTGATTTCTAGATCGCGTTCGAGTCTCTGTTGGCGTCTTTTGTTTTTCTTTTCCCGAAGTGTTTGTGCGTTCAACTTTCGGGCTAGTGCTTCGATTTCCGGGATGAGATCAAATTGTTCTCCCGGATTGCTCCTGGTCATAAATCAAATAAAACGATATTAGTAATTTGCCGTATTCCCCGGCAACGGCGCCAATTTTGACACGCGTCGTATAGTGTCAAAAATAAAACCTTAAACTCAAATAAAATAAGATTTAAAATAATATAGCGAGAGTAAGGGTCGATCCGCAGGGAATAGGAACTCTAACACCTTTCTTCTGATTTAGACCAATAACCTGTAGAAAATAAAGGGGGATTTTAGAATAGTGATTTGAATGAGAAAAATAGTAAAAACGTAAAAATAAATATTGAGAATAAATTATGGATAGAAATAGCCTCAAGCCACGCTTTGCCACGACATCTTCGATCACTGAAGTTGATTTTTCTTCGACTTTCCTGCAGGTTACAGTCTACAAGGCCCAACCCTTGTAACTTACTTCTCGTTGGTAAATTCGACTCCCAGGGCAATCCTTGAAGTCAAACTTTGTTGAATTAGCCACGGCAATCGATGCTAACCCAAATCTGAGTTAGTGCTGGAGAAGCCCATGCTCGGATATTCGTCTCGATGAGAATTGCTTCCGATTTTGATTCCCCTTAGTGGACCGCCACTAAGTTTGTTCTTAGGGAGTTGAATTGGCTACAAGCTTTTCCTCGTCCCCAACGATGGATCTAAACCACTTCAAGCCGATGCGCGCTCTCGGAATGAAACAATTGCGATGCCTAAAGATTAGGCCGATTGCCTAATCAATTTTGCAGAGAATCTAAAAAGGAGTTGTCGAAGGATTGAAGTATTTTCCTAATCTCACGAGGTTTGTCGGGTTTGGCGTTTCTTTTGGCTAAAGAGAATTTAGTTAAGCATGGTTTGTGAAAAAACCATACTTAATAAAATAAATAAAAAAATGGAGAAAAATGGAGAGCTTTATTACTCAAGGAAGAAGAGAACAATGGAAAATGTTTTTATGAATAATTCACCCCCAAAGTGGGGTATTTATAGTAGTTGAAAAACCCTAAAAACCTAAGATGATAAATCCTAAAAAAATAAAATTACAAAAGATAAATATCAAAGTTTTGAATTTAAAAGATAAAATTCGGATGATAGGCTATCTTGATAAGTGGACTGATAGGTTATCAAGCTTGCTGACGTCATCTTCTAGAAGGTGCTGATGTGGCGCCCAGTCAGCATTCATGCCTTGGTTCATGCCCATGAATCTGCCCACGAATTCAGTATTTTCTGCAGCACTTCAACTCGTTTCTGGCATTACGTAACCTGCACAAGAAAAACACAAAAATAGCCCAATTAAGTCCTTCAAACATATATATTCGATCAAAACAAGGACTAAAAACATAACCAAAATAAATACTTATCACACTGCTTCAGGGGAGTATGTCCGTGACCGATTATGAGATCCGATTTGTCAGATTGAGTCAGTATGCACCTGAGCTTGTACCTACTGAGGTGGAGCGTTGTAACCGCTTCCGTTACGGGCTGAGTGAAGAGATCAAGACGTATACTCTAGCTTCAGATTACACTGACTTTGATGTCTTGGTCGCGAGGGCCAAGGACTTAGAGCACAGTTTGAGTTTGACCAGGCGGTCAGGTGGATCTTGTTCGGGTAAGAGGTCCAGTAACTTTGATAGAGGTGATGCCAAGAGGCATCGGGAAAACAAGCATCATTATGATCATAGACGTGGTGGCGGTAACCACAGTAGGGGCCATCAGGGTCAGAGAGCTGGTGGGAAGTTGCCCACATGTGCTACTTGTGGGAGGAACCACACCGGTGAGTGTTGGGGAAATTATCATTCTTGTTGGAGTTGTGGTGCTAGAGACCACATTAGGCGTGACTGTCCACATCAGGTGGGACAGGCACCAGCTCAGGCTCCTACTAGAGCCAATGACTTTCAGAGAGGCCGCGGGCGCGGTAGAGGTAACTTCCAGCCGAGGAACGATGGTCAGAGGAACATAGCACATGTAGTTGCAGTTCAGCCAGAGGGCGGAGGTCAGGCCAGAGTTTATGCTCAGCGAGGAGATCAGCATGACACCGATGTGATCGCAGGTAACTTCTCGATACAGTCTTTGGGTTTGCTTTCTTTGATTGACTCTGGATCTACCCATTCCTACATATTGAGTGAGCATGCACGGTCTTTGAATTTGCCTTGTGAGATGTTAGAGGTAGGAGTTAGTGTTACTAGTTCCTTTGGGGACACGGTAGTAGTTAGGAAGATGTACCGAAGGTATCTGTTGATGGTTCAGGGGTATGTGTTTCCAATGGATATGATGGAACTCCCTTTCTATGGTTTTGATGTGATTCTGGGTATGGATTGGCTCACGGAGCATAGAGCTAGGATAGATTTTGAAACCAAGCGGATTTCTTTGAGGCTCATAGATGACTTTGAGATTGTAGCGGTGGGTGAGAACGTGAAGTTCTTGTTCAATGTGGTTTCAGTGCTAGAGGCTAAGAAGTTAGTTGAGTTGGGATGTGAAGCATACTTAGCGTATGTGATGAACCCTAACATGAGTGAGGTTAGACCTTAGGACATCCGGACAGTATGTGACTTTCCTAGTGTGTTTCCGGAAGAATTGCCAGGATTACCACCGGACAGAGAGGTAGAGTTCAGCATTGAGACTTATTCCGATTCGGCTCCTGTTTCGATTGCTCCGTATCGTATGGCACCGAAAGAATTGAAAGAGTTGAAGACTCAGTTGCAAGAA
This sequence comes from Hibiscus tridactylites, assembly GCA_958450335.1. NCBI lineage: Eukaryota > Viridiplantae > Streptophyta > Magnoliopsida > Malvales > Malvaceae > Hibiscus > Hibiscus tridactylites. The sequence continues at coordinate 65,619,911 of OY288290.1, read as the reverse complement.
TTGACAGATAAAGGTTTTATTCGTCCTATTTCTTCACCTTGGGTTGCACCAGTTTTGTTTGTGAAGAAGAAAGATGGAAGCATGAGAATGTGTATAGATTACAGGCAGTTAAATCAGTTGACGGTGAAGAACAAATATCTGTTGCCTAGAATTGACGACTTGTTTGATCAGTTGAGAGGAGCATCTGTCTTTTCGAAGATTGATTTGAGATCATGTTATTACCAGCTATAGGTAAGAGAGGTTGATGTACCGAAGACGGCCTTTAGGACTAGGTACGGACATTATGAGTTTTTAGTCATGCCATTTGGGTTGACTAATGCACCGGCTGCTTTCATGGACATGATGAATAGGATCTTTCATCAGTATCTAGATCAGTTTGTAGTTGTGTTTATTGATGACATTTTGGTGTACTCGCGAACTGAAGAAGACCATGACCGACACTTGAGACTTGTTTTGAAGACTTTGCTAGATCATCAGTTATATGCGAAGCTCAGCAAGTGTGAATTCTGGATCCGAGAGGTAGTCTTCTTAGGACATGTAGTGTCAGCCGATGCGATTAGAGTTGACCCGAAGAAGATTGAAGCCATTATTGAGTGGAAGCAACCGAAGTCAGTGACAGAGATACGTAGCTTCCTAGGCTTAGCCGGGTACTATAGGAGATTTGTAGAGGGTTTCTCTAAGTTAGCCACTCCTTTGACACAATTACTTCAGAAGAGTGTTCAGTTTGAGTGGACAGATGCGAGACAGAGAGCCTTTGAGAAATTGAAAGAGGCTTTGAACCAAGCACCGATCATGATACAGCCTGAGTCCGGGAAGGATTATGTAGTTTACAGTGATGCTTCTTATGTAGGGCTAAGATGTGTTCTCATGCAAGACAAGAGAGTAGTGGCTTATGCCTCAAGACAGTTGAAGACCCATGAGCGCAACTATCCGACCCAGGACATAGAATTAGCTGCAGTTGTGTTTGCTCTGAAGATTTGGAGGCACTATTTGTACGGTGAGAGATGCATCGTGTACACCGATCACAAGAGTTTGAAATACATTATGACTCAGCGAGATTTGAATCTCTGATAGCGTAGATGGTTAGAGTTGCTAAAGGACTATGATCTTACTATTGAGTACCATCCGGGTAAGGCCAATGTAGTGGCCGATGCATTGAGTAGGAAGATGGCCGTGGACTTGAGAGCTATGTTTGCTAGATTGAGTTTGTCCGGAGATGGTGGCTTGGTAGCTGAGCTTCAGGTTAGACCTACTCTAGGTCAGTTGATTAGAGAGAAACACCTCTTAGATAGATTTTTGGCACCTCACATGCAAGATATAGCCGAGGGTAGATCTTCAGACTATAGTTTCAGTACTGATGGGGTTTTGTGTTTCAAAGACAGAATAGTTGTGCCAGAAGACAGTGATTTGAGACGTACGATCTTGACTGAAGCCCACAGTAGTCTGTTTGCTATGCATCCTGGAAGTACGAAGATGTACCGTGACTTGAAGAATGAGTACTTTTGGGTTGGCTTGAAGAGAGATGTGGCCGACTTTGTGAGTAAATGCTTAGTGTGTCAGAGAGTGAAGGCGGAACATCAGGTTCCCTCAGGTTTGTTACAACCGTTGAGAATTCCGGATGGAAATGGGAGAATATCACCATGGATTTTGTTTCGGGTTTGCCTTTGACTCCTACGAAGAAGAACTCAGTATGGGTGATAGTAGATCGTTTTACGAAGTGTGCTCACTTCTTGGCAGTCAACACTACTTAAACCTTAGATAGATTGGTCGACTTGTACATTGGTGAGATCGTGAGACTACATGGTGTGCCGAAGTCCATTGTATCAGATAGAGATCCGTGGTTTACTTCTAGATTTTGGGAGTGTCTGCATACAACTTTAGGTACCCGTTTGAACTTCAGCACTTCTTATCATCCTCAGTCAGATGGTCAGTCAGAGAGGGTTATTCAGATCTTAGAGGATATGCTGCGATGTTGTATCATAGACTTTCAGGGTACTTTGGAGAAGCATTTGCCTCTAGTAGAGTTTGCGTACAATAATAGCTTTCAGTCGAGCATTCAGATGGCTCCGTATGAGGCCTTGTATGGCCGGAAGTGTAGAACTCCAGTGTGTTGGGCCGAGGTAGGGCAGAAATTGTTACCTATGCCGGATTTGCTCAAGGGAACAACCGACAAGGTGAAATTGATTTGTGATCGTTTGAAAGCTGCTTCGGATAGGCAGAAGTCTTATGCCGATTTGAAGAGGAAGGAAGTTGAGTTCTCCGTGGGTGAGAAGTTATTCTTGAAGGTATCTCCGTGGAAGAAAGTGATGAGATTTGGCCGAAAAGGGAAGTTGAGTCTGAGGTACATAGGACCGTATGAGATAGTGAAGAGGGTCGGTCCCGTTGCTTATCAGTTGCGTTTGCCATCCGAGTTAGAGAAGATACATGATGTGTTCCATGTTTCGATGCTTCGTAAGTATAGATCCGATCCATCACATGTTATGCCCGTAGAAGAAATTGAATTGAATCCGGATTTGACTTACGAAGAAGAGCCCGTTGAGATCTTAGCTTCTGACAGTAAGGTGTTGAGGGGTAGATCGATTGAGTTAGTAAAGGTGCGGTGGCAACGTAGAGGTGTGGACGAGGCCACTTGGGAGAGGAAGGAGGATATGAAAAAGCAGTTTTCGTATCTCTTTCAGTCAGGTAATTTCGGGGACGAAATTCCTTAAGTGGGAGAGAGTTGTAACACATGTGTTTTGGGCCTAGGAGTTAACCGGGTTATGGTTCGAGTCAATAAAATTTAAATTAAAACAATTCAACCTAATTTGTGATCTAATTGAGCCTTGAGAAAAGGGGAGGGGCCAATGTTGTAATTGGACCCAAAAGTTTTAAAAGCAAGACAACTTTAAAATAAAAGTTGTCATCTTCCTTTTCCCCATCCCTTTTAACGTCAAACACCCCCATTCCCTCCCTCAAACTCTTCCAAACCTAAAACACTATTCCATTGAATATCAACCTCATTTCAAGGTGTTTTTGAAAGGTAAAATCGTTTTCTTACTCTCCTCTTTACCCTCTATCTACCTATGGTCTTGGATTTCAAAAACATGGACTTTTAAAATGTTAGGGTTTTACTAAAAGCTTGGGTTTTTATGAGATTTTCATTTTGTTTTACAAAATTGAGTTGGGGCTTTAGTTAATCATGTGAAAAGGATAACATATATCAATTTGGTTGAATTTGGATGAAAATCCGTAGTATGGTCTTAGGGCAAATTTTAAGGTATTAAAACTTGGGTTTTGGGGAGGTTTAAGGTCGGAATTGAAGGGCTGTTGGTCTACCTATGTTATGAGGATGTTTTGGGATCATTTGAGAGTCATTTAGAGGTTTAGAAATGGAAATTTCAGCAAGGTTGTTGGGGAGCACGAAAATTGGCATTTTGGGGATTATGTGGATTGAGAATTTGTGGATTTTGTCTTGTGTTTGTAAAGTAAGTTAATGGTTGGGTTTTAGCATTGAATTGTGAAGTAATGTATGTATTTTGCTTGGCTAGAAACAAGAGGAGTTGTCGAAGAAGCTTTGGGACCGAATCCGGGTTCATAGAAGTTTTGCATGGTAGCTAAGGAAGGGCGGTGAGTGGTTTCAATCTCGTTTTAAAGTTTGGTTCGAGTGTGTTTAGTGTGTGAGTGAAATGTGCTTGGTAGGCCATTTCCTTTTAATTCAAGTTGTTGATTTTAGTTATTGATTTCCATTCAATACTATTGTGTATTTGCCTATCTATGCTCTTGTGGATTGTGGTTAAATTGATGCATGTATATCTTGAAATGTATATATGTTATGAGTATGGAATGTGGTTGATGATATATGATGTGGTTTTGATAATTGGCACTAAATAAATTATCGGTTGTAAATGATCGATCATTAGGATTAGTGTGCACACAAATTGAGTCAAAACGTACGTGGCCTTGATGGCGTTAAGTCATCAAGGAGGAGTACGGTGATGTAATATTCCACCGGAAGCTTTTATCTATTTCTACGAGATGATGAGTGGAATCCCATCCGTAGGGCATGTGACGATGAGTGGAATCCCGCACATGCAAGGTCCGGTGATGAGTGTAATCCCACCGAGGTAAAGTGTTGTTGAGGTTTAAATCCGCACAATCGAGGTAATTTAAAGTGGCCAATTAACTTGTTCATATATTGTGATATGTGATGTTGATTTATGATTGTTGATTATTGATGCTTGATGTTTAGTATGAAGTAAGATGCCATACTATGCCACTTGAAAGACTACCTAGGTCTACTTTATTATATGTCAATGTTGATATATGCGAGATTAGGATTTACATGCTTGAACCCTGCATTGTTGATGTTTTTCGTTTTAGAGCACCCTCACTAAGCTTATAGCTTACGCTCTCAATGTTCAACACTGCAGATCATTAGCGTGGTGTTAGCTCGAGGGAAGGCAAGAAGGGCTTCCAAGTTTGTGACTCAAGTACGGTGGTTGATTTTGTATTAGTTAGCAATGTGGCAAGGGTTGTGTATGAGCTTGTATGACTCATTTACATGTGATGATGTTGGTTTGATTATGGTTTGTAAGCATGATATGCTATAACGAATGTTGTGTGTGTTAGCATGTCTCTAGATGCTAGGTTGTCTTGTTAATGCAAACCTCTCATATTCTTGTTTTGTGCCTTAAAGGCTTTGAGTTCCTTGCATGACCTTAAATGTTGAAATGCCTTGGGTTGGAATGCCATGCTTGAAAGCTTATTGTAACCCCCCTAGACCCGCCTATGCGCTACTACGGATCTTAGGAAGTCACATTAGGGTCACAAGAGCGACCCACAGAGAAAAATACACATGAAAATATTTTTCTTTCCCAAAACACTTACCTTCAACGCGATATTCAGACAACTATTTCTTTCGTGTATAACATAATCACCACAGACTATACACTTTCGGCATAAGAGAAACACGTTTGTTTTAAGTTCGTCGAATTTTTATCACATTTCCATTAGGGTATTCTAAAAAATGATCATTATCGCCGGATAGCCATTGAAGAAATTTTACATCAGTTACCTCACATGATCAAATATTTATTCTTAATCTGATTCAGATCTCCAACGTCACATGCATAAATCATCTCAAGTTCTTTATCCAGATTCAGATCCAACAATTTAATCCAATTTATAGACAAACATTACTGATATTCCTTTCCAGTACAGATCAAGCTATTATGGACATAAGGGTTAGATGCACTTATTACAGTAAATGATTCAACATCAGAGTCTCGGCACGGAGGAGTACGGTTATGATCTAGGGGCATGCACAGACCAGACACCCTATGACAGACGATCGGCTGATCTACCCAGAACGACACAACTCTAAGCTCTGATACCACTAAATGTAACCCCCCTAGACCCGCCTATGCGCTACTACGGATCTTAGGAAGTCACATTAGGGTCACAAGAGCGACCCACAGAGAAAAATACACATGAAAATATTTTTCTTTCCCAAAACACTTATTAAACTGTAAAGTCAACTTCTGTTTAAAATACAATTCAGGAAAATCATTTAAACACATAACAAAAATTTCAGAAAGTATTTTACAGACACTGACATGAAACAATACATGACATACATGCCCACTAACTATACAGTACCGTACTCCAGAGGCAACGCCGAGGGAACTCCGAACATTGATGTCAAACATTATACCATGCTATAAACTTTTAACCTGCGATGGTAAAAACAACGTGAGCTTGGAAAAGCTCAGTAATACAGAACTACCAGAAGATGCTATAAGTTCATGCAAACATATGGTAGGCATAACATTTTCATGATGATCCAAGAAGTGACATTCCTCATTTCCTTTCCGTTATTTCAGGGTAATGTTATACTTGAGATTAATGGTACTTGTTTTTTATTCAATAATCGAGTAACAAACGGGAATTATACAAGTTGATAGATTACGAAGATGAAAACGAATTTAAAGTCTAGTGTGTCCCCAAAAGTGCATATCATATAGGCATAAATGCATACCAATCATATCATGAGAACACATAACAATTCAATGCAAATGTTCAAGTGCATGCAATGGTTTACAAGTAACTACCCTCCAACCTTACACCAATATGCAGCCCCCCAGAACTGCATCCATAAGGACTTACCCTAGGCCCGATGGGCATAGGTGCCACCTAAGGGGATGCCTTAGGTCCATAAGGACTTACCCTAGGCCCGATGGGCATAGATGCCACTCAAGGGGAGACCTTGAGTCCATAAGGACTTACCCTAGGCCCGATGGGCATAGGTGCCACCTAAGGGGATGCCTTAGGTCCATAAGGACTTACCCTAGGCCCGATGGGCATAGGTGCCACTCAAGGGGAGACCTTGAGTCCATAAGGATTTACCAGCTTGATCAGGGCTGTACCAACAGACTTCATATCATAACCCAACAGTATACCCCAGATGACAATCGGTATTCAGATTTCAGACATGAGTAACATAATACATGTGACAGACGTATTCTAATCAGAGTATCAGAAACAGAAGATTCATGATTTTGACAGATAAATGGGCATACTATCGAGCATAACAGACATTTTCATCATTCATCATGCAAACAGATTGTACCATCATAGGTCAAGCTAACAGATCATACTATCAAGTTCATCAGACAGTCAGACAATATCATCATAGATCAAGCCATCACATAACAAGTATGCATATTGAGCAGACATACATCAAGTAGGCAGAAAATGTATCATATATCAAGTTCATCAAACATAATATTATTCATGATTAAATTATTATGCAATCCAATCAACAGAATATAACACACATGGAACACACTAGGTGAGACAGATCATATCTTGGAGATACTTGACATTTACGGAAGGGGCATATTAAACTTTTGACGGTTTTAACGGATTTCTGAAACGTGACCCCTATTAAAAGGGGTTCATACTAACGGTTTAGCCCAAATATTTATGAGGGGATACATCAGGATCTTGAGAGTTTAGGCATATCATGAGTGATTTAGCCATTTAAGCCTACCAGTGGCATTATGGTCATTTCGACGTTCATGGACATTCTGGTAATTATACCAACATTGAAAGCAATGGTTCACAGAACTCAGGTATCCCATTTGATCATTAGTTTTCTAACCGGACATTCAAGAATTTCTAAATTTAAGTCTTTTAAATTATCAGATATTTTCAGTGATGTTCCAATTATTTAGGCTATCATGGCCTCTTAGTTATTTGACTGCCATGACGAAAATTTATATTATGGCACAATCATATCAGAACGAAAGTTATAATTCTCAGGGGCTCTAACAATTTATTATATCTCCAGAATTTGTTTAATGCGGCGTAACCCAACTTGACAACGCTTACCAACGTTCAGATATGGGTAATTAGCGTGCATCAGAACTTAACACTGACTGAATTGTATGTCTGAACAGTCGCCCTCATACTTTACTATACGGTTTAGCTTTGAGCAATCGAACATACAATTTATGCGAATCTTCCTATCTTACATCGATATAGTGAGCGATGGGCATACACATGTCGTATTTCTCAACACTTAGGGGAACCTTAGCTATTTAAGTCTTATTAATAAATCCAGAATTTCGTCAAATACATAGTTACCGATTAACTCATGAGGGTGTTTCGGTTATTTTAAACTAAGATAAATCTACCATTTCTTTCTGAATTACCATTTGGTACTTCCATCATTCACGTACTTAGCGAGATTAAGTCATCCTAATTCTCCGGCCCTTTACAGACGATTCATTCATTACATAACTTGAGGGTATAACGTCATTCAAATTAATCAGACATTTCGGTGCTTGAGGGCATTATCGTCTTTTTTGGTCATTACGATCATTCTCATTTAATTCACGTATTACTGTCATATGGATCGGCTTAGGATTTCAACAATGTTTCTAGAAAATTTCTCATTCATGTGTTATACAGAGTTTGAGGGATTATCCAAGTTTTTATCACATGTATTGCATAATGATGCCGACGTCTTTTCATTAAAACATACTTCTTGGGTAGTATAAATTGCATAATCAGGACGGATGCAGATTTTAGGTCATTTCCTTTATCAGAGGGGTAGTTTAGGCATACTTATGCTCTAAGGGTATTTTCATAATTTCATAACCAATATCTCATACTCCGCATTCTGAACATTGGTTCTTAGACACCATTGATAGAGTTTCAGATTTAACTGTATTATTATTATTATTCTTATTATTAGCACTTTCGACACTCATGATCTATTAATATTCTTATCCGAGTATTTTACTCTTACTGACTCTCATACTTATTTTCCGTATTGAATTCGGCTTAAGCAAAGTTCACAAAACACTCATCATAAGCATGCATGCTTTAACCAGATATCAACATGTACATAAAGCATACAAGGGGTAGTAATGTATTACCTTAACTCCGAGCTACATCAGTCGATTCAATATACGACATTCGAATACCCTCGAACTCGGATTTAACATCCCACAACCACGCGAATATGAAGATATGTGAATACCTTCAATTAAACAAAATCCACAGTTAATCCTTAATCACACAGCCTTTAAACTGAACAAGAAACGTATAAGCATTTTTGGGTTCAAGATCAAATTTAGAGGCTTTCGGGTCGGAATTTTGCGAAACGGGGTTCAAAAACGGACTCAGGACGTCGAAAAACATAAGGTATGGCTTTTCAGAAAATTTTGACTTTCTGGTCAAAGTCAACGATGACGTCAGCAGGTCAACGCTGACGTCAGCAGGTCAACAGGGTCAGAGTCAACGCTGACGTCAGCAGGTCAACGCTGACGTCAGCAGTCAACTGGTAAGGGTCAACTGAGTGAACTCGGGCTGACTCGGACGAGTTGACTCGACTGACTCGGACGAGTTGACTCGACTGACTCGGACGAGTTGACTCAGGCTGACTCGGGTTGACTCGGTTCGGGTTTTCGGGTCGGGCAAACGGGTCGGGTTTGGGCAGATGGTTCACTGGCTCGGGTTTTGGGTCGGTTTAGACCGGTTTGAACCCGGTTTACTTACCCCAACAGACCTCAGATCTATACTGACCGACCGATCGCCGGAAAACCTCACCGATGACCCCAAAGGTCCATTTTCCTGTCAAAAAGAAGATCAACAACTTAAAAATCCAAGCCACTCAGTTTCGACACAAACAAAGTCAGAAAACTCATCAAATCTTACCCAAATCCGAAAAAAAATGCTCAACACTGGCGTGGCTCCGACGACGGTCTGAACGGTGGCCGTTCGTTGTCCGGCGACATGGGTTTTGCTCGGCTCATCACAGGGGGCTCAGATCTGACAGCCGTGTGACGAAAAGGCGATGGAGACGGCCAGAAAACTCAAATATTCGAATCGAAAAACCCTAGGTTCGTCGAACCATTGAAGCACGATTGCCGGCGATCGGGACGTCAGCTGTGCGAGTGGTTGGTACGGTGGTGGTCGGAACGATAAGGCGGTCTCGGAGATGACGGTCGTGCACGCCACGTCACGGCGGTGGCTAAGATCGGCAGCAACAGCAGGTGAACGATACAGGTTTGGGAGAGAAGCTTCCGGATTCAAAGATGGGTTTTTTTTTTTCATTAATGGGGGTGGAAGGTGGATAGGTTGTCTGACTTTTAATTATTATAGGTTCAGACATATCAAACAATGGTTAACATTAAATCGGGGGTAGACTAACACTAAGAGTAACCTTAGCTCAGATGGTTAAGGCTTTTACATATTAACCCAAAGGTCGTGGGTTCAAACCCCAAAGACACTAATTCTTTTTTTTTTCTTTTTTTTTTCAACATTCATTTTTCTTGGGGTGTTACACTTATGTTGCTTGTATGGTTTGTGTATCACTTTGTGATGATTAGTGCCCTTTGGTTCTTGTGAAAGCATGCTTTTATGTTTGGTTTGCCTTAGGATTGATGATAGTGTGTTGGTTGGGGTTTTGGAGGGATCTAGGGGCCTCCTTGTGCCTTAAATCTGCTCAAACCTGCAAGTTCGTAGCAGGGGTATCGATACGGTTGATCCCGTATCAATACCGCCTTCTTGATTCAGGTCTCGTGTATCGATACGCGAGGGGGCGTATCGATACCTTTTTGGGTCACTGGAGCTACTGTCCATCTCGGTATCGATACGGGCCTCTGGTGTATCGATATCGTCATCTTAGCGTTGACCGTGGGAAGTCAACCATTGGGGAGGGTATCGATACACTCCTTGGGTGTATCGATACGGTCTCCACGGGTTGACTTTGACCCGTTGACCTAGTCAAGGGGGTATCGATACACCCCTTAAGTGTATCGATACCGCCTGCAGATTAAGTTTAAAAATTTGGCTGTAAAGTGTTAGTTTGTTTTCGTTTGATTGTTTCGTAAATGTTGTTCTGATGTATGATCACTTAGGGTTTAATACTCATCTAGACAAGATTTAAAATGAAAAAATAGGGTTGCTAACCGAGGGGGAATCCTTAAGGGGTTTTCACTCGGTTTTCCCCGTGTGGCTCACTCGGACCGGTCATCCGGCCAGACCGGGACGAGGGGGTTACAAACTTCATTCAAAAAAGGATGATAGCATAGGATTTTCGAAGCCATTTTAAACCATTTTAGAAAGGACGGAAATTGACCGTGTTGGTGTTATACGATAGACAATTTCCAGTACTACGACCCCAAACTCGATGTTCGCTAAAAATATACGATTTACAAGCCCAAAATTGGGCTCGAACAGGCCTACCCACGCTTGTTTTTCCTAGACCCTAATCCCAGGTTTGCACAGAACTCGCATCTTGTAGAACGGGAGGTCTGCGCGATATATTCAGCAGCCATTTCAAATTCTCGGGGACCTCGCGTTCTACAGAATGCGATATTCTGTAAAACCGTTAACCCAAACAACGAGGCCACGTAGACTGAACTCGTGTTATGTTGAGCGCGATATCAAACCTCGTTTCCTACAGAACACAACGTTAATCGACGTGGCAAGTTTGGGGTCATTTTCCCAAATAAAAGTGGGAGGAGCCAAAAACATATATATTTATTAAAAAGGGGTTTTTGCCCCAAAATTGCCTGGAATAATTGAGTCCAACCCCTACATATTTGCTTTAGGAGTTGGTTTAATTCGGCAATATTCGGGTCGCTTGAAATTGGAAGCAAATGGAAATCGTCTACCCTTAATTATGTCCCCATTGGTGCCTCCATTTTAAAATAACGTGTTTAGAGTTTAGGGTTTAAGGTTGGGGCTTAGGGTTATGGTATATGGAATTAGGGGTAGGGTGTATTTTTAGGGTTTAGGATATGAAAATTAGGGTTAAGGCTTAGAATTTAATTTTTAGGCATTTTTTAGTATGGGCATATAAGGAGGCATGGTTAGGGTTTAGGATTTAAGGGTTGGGCTTAGGGTTAGGGTGTATGGAATTAGGGATATGGTGTATTTTTTAGGGTTTAGGGTTCAGGATATGAAAATTAGGGTTATGGGGCAAGATTTAATTCTTAACCATTTTTAGGCAGGGGGCATAGAAGGAGGCATGGTTAGGGGGCAGGAGATTTTTACCCCTGTAATAAATTGAGTCCAAGGACATCTAATGGATTAGAGGGTGCTTATTGAATTGAGCAGCTAGTAAATAACTCGAATTTGAGTCAGTCAAAACTCAATTAACGCTATAAAAATTAATCTCATAAACCAATAACCCTAAACTAAAACATAATTCCTAAACCATTAACACTAAGGCTAAACCCAAAAGCATAAACCGAAATTAGGGCCCATTTCCACAATTTATCATAAAATATAACCTAAACTCGAAATTAGGGACCAATTTAAAATTTTCGAAGTGGAGAAATTTGAGAGCTCAATGACCAATTTCACCATAGAAATAAATAGAGGTCAAATTCGGCTAAATATTAAATCTTAAGAACTTAAATGAACAAAAATATCAATATATTAAAATTATTAGACTAAATTATAAAAATAGAAATAAATAGGTGTCAATTTCAACTAAAAGTAAATTTTTAGGGACTAAATATCACTGTGGGGAGAGGATTGTTATATTTGAAGTCCAAACTGTAGGGACACTTCATACTTGTGACTAGATTGAATTAAAATAAAACTTAAAAGTGAATATTAGGACTAAAATGTAATATTTTAAACATAACAAGACTTAAAGATGAATTAACCCCTCATCTAAAAAATGGGCGGTTTCCCACCAACATTATGCGTTTTCTCTTTTTTTTTTCCTTTTTACAAATTCCATTTTCCCTTTTTTTTTAATTAAAATAACATGTTGTCTTTTAGTTTTAGGTTAAGGGCAATCAATTGTTTAGCCCTCCATATTTTATATGTTTTTTTTATTTAAGTCCTGAATTTCACTTTTAGGTTCTAGTTGGTATATGAACCGAGCTTGAACGAACAAGACTATGTTCGTGTTCTTTTATTTATTTTTAAAGGTGTTCATGTTCGGTTCGTGTTCGTTTAAATTTTTAATATTGTGTTCGTGTTCGTTTATTTATTTTTAAAGGTGTTCATGTCTGTTTGTTTAGTGTTCATTTAAGTGTTCGCGAACGTGTTCGTTTAAGTGTTCACAAACATGTTAACTAAATTAACAATAAATAAATAAATAAAACAAAAGCAACAAAATAAAACTTACATTTCGACATGAACTTATATAAAATACTTAACAACAATAAAAAGTAGTATTTATATACATCCACAAGCATTTTCATCCTATAAACTAGCCTATAAACGAGTTTGTTCGTGAACATAAACGAACCGAACAAACTTATGTTCGTGTTCTTTCATTTAATAAACGAACATAAATATTTTGTTCATACTCATTTATTTAGCTTAATAAACGAACATAAACGAACGGTTCGTCGAACGCTCTGTTTATTTACACCCCTAGGTTCTAGTTTAATTCAATTGAGTCTCAATTTAGATTAATTTAATTAAAATTCCACATTTAATTTTAGAATTCTTTTAATTATGTTTGTGATTTAAGTATTTAATTAAATTCATATGCATAAATTATAAAGTTAAATCATAATTAATCTCTTAAACCAATAACCCTAAACTAAACCATAAACTATTAATAATAAACCCAAAACCATAAGGAATCATAATTAATCTCATAAATTAATAACCCTAAATTAAATCATAAACCTTAAGGAATTGAAACTAGTGTCATAAACCAATAACCCTAAACTAAACCATAATTCTTAAGGAATCAGAATTAATCTCATAAATTAATAACACTAAACTAAACCATAAACGGTTAATATTAAACCATAAATTATAAACCTTAAAAAATCATAATTAATGTCATAAACCAACTCAAATATAAACATTAGATAGTAGAAATACCCAACTCAAACCGAATTGACACAATCTTATCTATCCTTAACTGACATACAATCTTCTACATCAACGAAATCTCTATGAATCATAACCCAACTCAAACCGAATCGATCCAAAAATTCAAAGTTTGACCCAACCCGAACGACCCGATTTTGACCTGATTTTGACTAGATTTGTTACCCGAACCGGACCCGACTTATCATATACCCGAACTAAACTTGAACCAGACCCGAACCGAACATAATCGAATCTAAATTGATTCTAAACAGACCCAAAGTAACCTGAACCAAATTGACCTAAATCGATCTCGAATTGAATGACCTGATTGCCACCTCTAGTTGATGCCTTCGTATATAGGGGATGTCGAGGGGTCGGGTACGTCAATTGAGCCTCATCGCCAGAGCTACCCCCAGTCGGTTCCTCACCCACCCCCTTTGGCGTTGGTGGCCGAGGGTGCTCACTCAAAGTCCTCCTTTTATCCTCTTGTGGTTCCCTCCCAGTCTTCTTCATTTGCGACCGTCGTTTCCCTCTTTATGTCCTTTTGCTCCGATGACGAGGTTCTCTTACGGGAAAATCTCGTTTCCAGTGAGGTCATCGCTGCTCAAGTGGTGGCTTAGTCGAGCGGGTTCGAAGGTAGGATCAAAGGCTATGAATGCATATTCATGTGCCGTCATGTCGTTTTGGCACTTGGATCTCACGGCGAGTGTACTCGACCGCTAAGCATCTCAGTATGGACTCACTGTTGGTCCATGACGTACAAATGTTCTTCTTTATCGATTGAGCTTCCCACTGCCTGCCATGTTGTTGGAGCTGCCATGGTTTCTATTTTCAAGGTTGCATCCTCGTTTCCAGTTTGGTTCGTTCGTTACCTTGTTTGTCGGCTTGTTTGGGTTTTTCGTTGCTTGTTGAGCTTTGATGCTCGTTGTTTGTTTCTTCTCTTGATTTGAATGAAAGAATCATTTCTTTTTCAAAACAATCTAAATATTCTCAAGGCCAAAGGATTTATATGCCCTCTATATCGCCAATATATTTTTGGGTTAACTATACCATTGACCACCGAACTAATTGGGGATTTCTATTTTGACCATTGAACTAACGAACTCGTTAATCAGACCACCGAACTTATAAAATCAACCTATTTTCACCACCGCCATTAAAAATCTAACGGTGGAGTGACAGAACTGCCACGTGGCAGCTAACGGGAAAATTTTAAAATTACACATTTGGTCTCTGTTATTTACACATTCTGTCACCACCTATTTAGAGGAGAAAAACATAGTATAAATGCCATACAAGGGAATTGAACCTGGGTGGTGTAGGTGCAAGGGTAATTGCTAAGCCACTGCACCAAGCACAACTTTGTGCTTTAAATCACCAAACTTAATATATATCTCTTATTGGTTTCTACATTTATAAGCCAAAACCTCAAACCCTAAACACTAATTTCACATATATAACCCTTAACCTTAAACCTTAAATATTTCAAATTAATTTTACACTAAACATTTTTAATTAAATTTACATATATAGATATATGTTTGTGTGTGTGTATAGATATATGTTTGTGTGTAATAAATTAAGCTAAAACGGAAACAAGGAATAATCTGCGTATGTCTCTTTAAGTCAAGAAGATGGTTCTTACTTGATTTAGCAGAAGTTCAGGGCTTGTCCTGCAAAATATAAAAAGGAAAAACATAAAAAGTTTGCCCAGAAATGTAGAATGCTGTGGTGCAGAACATGAAAGTTTTCACAGTTAGATTAGAGAGACAAGACTTCCACTTTGATTGTTGGTCAAAACAAAAAATTTTACAATCAAATTATAAAGTTTTTCACTGAATTTCTTCTGAGATATCATTCATTGCACTAGTGACTTGGCCATCAAAGAGATAGTATCGTATGAATTACTACTAAAAATGCATGAACAAGCAGACAAAAAGCTTATTCGAACAAAAAAAAAAGCAGACAAAAAGCTTCAAATTCTTAAAATATCTAGTAAAATAAACAAAGAAGAGTGGTAACTATTAACTTGCTAGATAAAGGCCCTGTAGCCCCTCACTGAAAATCTTGTTGCAGGAAAGAAGAAACTAGAATTTTCAGAACAAGTCAGTGTCTTGGGGAGAGGAGGGAGCACAGCAATCTAAATAAAAAGATGGGATAGGAAAATTTCAAGAACAAAACAACATGATAAAAGGCTTGCATACATGAATGGCCTCAAAGACTTAATTTGAAATGTTTAGGGTTTAGGGTTTATATATGTGAATTTAATTTGAAATGTTTAGTGTAAAATTAATTTGAAATATTTAGGGTTTAAGGTTTATGATTATATATGTGAAATTAGTGTTTAGAGTTTGAGCTTTTGGCTTATAAATGTAGAAATCAATAAGATATATATATTAAGTTTGATGATTTAAAGTAGAAAAATGTGCTTGGTGCAGTGGTTTAGCCATTGCCATTGCACCTACACCACCTAGGTTCAATTTCCTTGGATGGCATTTATACTTTACTTTGTTTTTCTCCTCTAAACAGGTGGTGACACGTGTCACCACCTGATTGGAGGAGGAAAATAAATTAATAAAATTAAATCTAAATAATTAAAGTCTTCCAATAAGGTGTTGACACGTGTCACTACCTAATTAAATAATTTATTGTTTTATTAATTTAAAATTAGGACTAAATTAAAAGATTGTGTAAATAATAGGGACTAAATATGTAATTTTAAAATTTTCCCGTTAGCTGCCATGTGGCAGTTCCGTCACTCCAGCGTTAGACTTTTAACGGCGATGGTCAAAATAGGCTGATTTTATAAGTTCGGTGGTCTGATTGACGAGTTCATTAGTTCGGTGGTTAAAATAAAAATCCTCAATTAGTTCGGTGGTCAATGATATAGTTAATCTTATATTTTTCTGTCATAAATTGAGATAAATAATAGAAGTTCCAGTCGTAAATTGTTAACACATTCTTTGCTAACAAATTGAAGCAATTTCACTAGTAAATAAAAGTTGAATAGAAAAGGTTCAAATGATGGTGTAATTTTAAAATTTTCCCGTTAGCTGTCACGTGGCAGTTCCGTCACTTCACCGTTAGATTTTTAACGGCGGTGGTCAAAATAGGTTGATTTTATAAGTTCGGTGGTCTGATTGACGAGTTCATTAGTTCGGTGGTTAAAATAGGAATCCCCAATTGTTTCGATGGTCAATGATATAGTTAACCCTATATTTTTCTGTCATAAATTGAGATAAATAATAGAAGTTCCAGTCGTAAATTGTTAACACATTCTTTGCTAACAAATTGAAGCAATTTCACTAGTAAATAAAAGTTGAATAGAAAAAGTTCAAATGATGGTGTAACTTAATTACAATAATATTAAAACTCTTAGAGTCTAAAACATTAAGCCTTCAAATTTAAAAAAACAATTGTGCCTCACTTATAAGATGGCTCCATCCCTATATACACCATCTTGCCCATGTTATAGAACGTCTATCAGAGCCGTGCCATTATTTGAGAAAAAAAACTATTTCACAAAATGGGACATAAGTAAAGAACTTATTAAAAATAGGGTAAACTATTCAAATGACCACACAACTATAAAATAGTTATGATATGACCATCATACTTTTAATTATGTTATTATGACCACTTAATTAAGCCACCTATCTTTAAAATCTAATCGAAAGGATGACTGAAGTTAATAAAAAGTTGTATAATTTTACATTTAATCTTTGTTACTCACACATTCTATCAATTTAGTTTTAATTCTAATTTAAATTAAGGGTAAAGTACACCAATGGTCACCGAACTATTAGAGCGCGTTCATTTTAGTCACCAAACTTTTAAAATTTTCTTTAGGGTCACCAAACGTTTAGTCTGCTTTCATTTTGGTCCATCCCATTAAGTTTCATTAAAAACGTTGATGTGGCATGTTATCTTTGTTTCTTTCTTTCTCCATTTTCTTCTCCTCTCTTGCTCTGTTTCTCTCAAGATCTTATTCTATGTTTTTTTTAATTGAGTAAAATTCACTCAAAAGTGTACCTCCATTTTAGTTTCGCATTGCATCTTTTCAGATTTTCCCTTTGAAAATAAATTGACTTGATTTGATTGCAGCATGTTCTCTCAAAACCTTTAGAGCCATCACCATTCATGCCTAGTCTAGTTTAAACAAAGAATTTGAAGAAGAACTAAATGTAACTACTAGCCAGCAGCAAAAAGAGCTGAGTGATGCAGATGTCACCTCTTCACTATTCTCTGCCAATGAAAAGAGATGAGCACAAGGAAAAATAATGTTGCTAAGATTAAAGTTGTGGTATGTTGGCTTCTGGATATGGATGTAAAAATAAGTCAGAAGCTGAAAATCTGCCTAAAACCTGCTCGAGTCAGAATCTGATTTGACTTAAGAATTTGATAACCTGAATTCGAACTGTAACTGACTATTGTTGACCCGAACCCGAGTTGAACTTGTTACTGTAGCAACCGAACCGAATCTACGTCCGACTGAAAACGACCTGAACCTGAATCTGACCTGTTAATTTTGACCTGAAACCCGACTTGCATCCGACTGAAACGAACTCGAGACCGACCTAGCAAATTACCTGATATTACCCGACTGAATCGACCCGAAATCCAATTTTGCCCGACCTGTTTTGAACCCGAACTGTTGTTGACCTGAACTGATATTGACCCGAAATTCATGACTTAATGGATTAAAAAAGTTCATAAATATACATATGATATAATATAAATATGCACACATGACACACAATACATAAATACATGCATACACACATAAGTACATATATATTAGTATATATACACATACACATACACATACATGATACATGAATCATGATACACATATATATATATAATATATATAACACATATATAAACATAATATATATAAAATATACATAATACATAATTATGTATTACATATTATATATAACATATATTACAATATACATATATTACAGATTATATACATAATATATATAAAATATACATAATACATAATTATGTATTACATATTATATATAACATATATTACAATATACATATATTACAGATTATATACATAATATATATAACATATACATAATACATACAATATACATATATTACAGATTATATATATAACATATATAATATATATAACATATACAATATACATAAATGTGATATATATTAATTTTTAATTAACTTAAAATATTATACATATTATTACTTGATTTTTAACCAACTTAAAATTTAAATTAATTTTTATTTGACTTAAAATATTATACATATTATTATACTTTTAATATAAATGTTTTCTCACCAACATAAAATATAAACTTGATTTTTAAATAACTTAAAATATTGTACATATTTTAAACATTAACCCTAAACCATAAACCCTAAATATTAAGCCATAAACTCTAAACCATAAACAATAATGATAACTCATAAACCCAAATGCAACACCATAAACCTTAAACCCTCACATATAAATCACAAACCCTCGAATATAAACCTTAACTCTTAAATCATAAACCCTAAATTGTAAACCATAAACTACAAACCATAAACAATAATGATAAATCATAAACCCTAAACACTCTAATATGAACTATAAACCCTCAAAAATAAACCCTAACTCTTAAATCATAAACCTAAACCTTAAACCATAAACCCTTAAACTCTAAACCATAAAAAATAATGATAACTCATAAACCCTAATACAACACCATAAACTCTAAACCATCGAATATAAACCCTAACTCTCAAATCCTAAACCCTAAACCATAAACCCTCAAATATAAACTCTAACTCTTAAATCATAAACCATAAACCATAAACCATAAACCCTAAATTCTGAACCATAAACAATAATGATAACTCATAAACCCTAATACAACACCCTAAACCCTAAACATTGGAATATGAACCATAAACCATAAGCCCTAAAACCTAAACACTAAACTCTAAACCCTAAACAATAATGATAATTCATAAACCCTAATACAACACCATAAACCCTAAACCCTAAACAATAATGATAACTCATAAACCCTAATACAACACCTTAAGCACTAAACACTCGAATATGAACACTAAACCCTAAACTCTAAACCATAAGCAATAATAATAACTCATAAACCCTAATGCAACACCCTAAACCAAAAACACTATAATATAAACTATAAACCTTAAACCCTAAACAATAATGATAGTTCATAAACCCTAATACAACACCATAAACCCTAAACCCTAAACCTTAAACCTTAAACAATAATGATAGTTCATAAACCCTAATACAAACACCATAAACCATACAGTCTAAACCCTAAACTCTAAGCCATAAACAATAATGACAACTCATAAACCTTAATGCAACACCCTTAACCATAAACATTCTAATATGAACCATAAACCCTTGAATATAAACCCTGACTCTTAAATCATAAATCATAAACCCTAACCCCTTAAACTATAAACCATAAACAATAATGTAGAACTAATCTTTTGATATAATAGTTGAAAAATGTTTTGAACTGATTTAAAAAGAATTTAAAACTATTTCCAAATTCAAAATAACTTGAAACTATGTTTATGGGGTGTTTTTAAAGGGGTTTACATGTTTTTCAAAGCCAAACTAAACAAAACCTTCCAGGTGTTTCGATATGGGGTCTTCCAGTGTCAAAATGTTTCGATACTGGTTTCGAAACGAGTCTTTTCTGGAAGAGGTTTTTGCCTAGCGTTTTGATACGGTCTATTCCGTTTCGATACGCCTACGTGGCATCGACCACAACGGTCATAGACCCCAACGGTTATTCCCCAACTAACATTTAAATGCAGATCGTTTCGATACCGTGAAAGGCGTTTCGATACGGGTGTTCCAATACGGCTAAGAGAATTTCGATACGGGTGTTGCAACGACTCTTTCTACTTGAAGAGCGTATCGAAACAAGTTCGAGCGTTTCGATACGGTTAGCAGCAGAACATCATTTATGGTGGGAAATTATGTCTCCAACGGCTCCAATTCAACCCCAACGGCTAGTAACGGCTACAAACTCATTAAGGAGTATAAAAGAGACCTTCAAGCATCAAGTAATGGTTAATGCTTCAATTGTCAATCAACAAATGATCAAGAATTGTCTTTGTACTTAAATTGTCATTTCTTTGTATAGACAAACACTAGTGAGCTAAAATTGTCAAATTTGCTCAAGTGTTTTAGGTTTTCGATGAGAGCTTATTTGTGCAAACAATCACCTATTAGAGGGATTTAAGTTTGCTTATCTTTTCTCTTTGTAAAGAGGGTTTGATCAAGGCTTTGGGTAGAAAGCTTGATCGGTGTATAAGAGTTTCCTCCTAAGCCTAGAAAAGGGGACAAATCAATAGTGGATTGATTGAAAATCCTTAGTGGGAAGCTAAGGTAGTGGATGTAGACCTTGGTTAGAAGGTTGAACCACTCTAAAATCATTGTGTCATCTATCTTTTTCTTCCACACCACATCCACCCAAAATTCCACTTCTTCACCACTTGGTGAGCAAGGTCAGTTGAAGGAATCGAGCACCTTAAAACTCAACAATTGGTATCAGAGCTTGGCTCAATCGAAGAGGACTAACATCCTATTGAGAAGATTCGGCAAGCTCGATCATCATTTCACACAACCAGCTCAATGGCGCAATCCATCGACAAATCACCCTTCTTCGACGGAACCCACTACGCCCATTGGAAGACAAAGATGAAGTTTTTCATTAAGTCAAGAGACTACAAGCTATGGGACATAGTTGAAGATGGTATGTTTGTGCCTCAACGAAGCAAAGCGGAGTAGAGTGCCGACGATCGCAAGAAGATGAAGCTAAATTGCAAAGCCTTGCACATCCTCTTTTGTGCATTTGGCCCAACCATCTATGAGAAAATGTCTTCTTGTGAGAGTGCCAAGGAGGTATGGGACAAGCTTGAAGTCACATACGAGGGAACCGATGAAGTTAAGGAGACCAAGATTGGGCTCCTCACCTTAGAGTATGAGAACTTCAAGATGGATCCGGAAGATAACATCGAGAATATGTTTGATAGGTTCTCCACTATCACCAATGGTCTCAAAGGCTATGGAGAAGCCATCCCGGAGGAAAAGCTTGTCCGCAAGCTCATCTACTCACTTCCCGAGTCATGGGACTCAAAGATGACCGCCATCATCGAAGCCAAGAATTTGAAGACCTTGAAGCTTGATGAACTTATGGGGTCACTTCTTACTCATCAAATCATGAAGAATAACAAAGAAGATGAGAAGAAGAGGGAAGAAATTAGAGCTATGGGAGAGAAGAAGCTCAAGGGGCTTGACATCAATGCCATTGCTCTCAAATCCTCCACTTGCCATCATGTTGATTCAAGTGAAGTGGAGGATGAAGAATAAGAGATAGTTCATCTCTTCAAGAAGTGTGCCCCGTTCATGAAGAAAGCTTTAAGAGAGCTTCAACGAGAATTCATGAAAAAAGGAGAGGGCAAACACTTCAAGCCATAAGAAGAAGGCACATGTGGCTACTTGGAGTGATGAGGATTCCACTGACGATGAACAAGCCAACCTTTGCCTTATGGCCATCGAAGAAGATTCAAGGGTAACTTCTAATTCATCTACTTCATGTTCTTACTCTTTTGATGAATTACAAGATGCCTACGATGAATTGGTTTTATAGTTTAAAAATCACATTTTGAAAAACAATAAATTGATTTCAAAGTTAAAAATTCAAAATGATTTGATTTCTAAAACCAAACTTGAACTTGAAGCAAAACTCGAAGAGTTTGAACAAAAATGTTTTGATTTACAAAATTTTTCTTCAAAAAGTTCAAGAAGAAAAAGATTTGATTTCCAAAGAGCTTAAAAAGCAAAATAGTTTTGGAAAATCAAATTTTTATGTAAGACAATCTAGTGCCCATAGATTTGTAAACGGTAAATGTTTTAGAAGTGTTTGAGTTCCAAAATGTCTAACCATTTCAACTAAAAAGGATGAAATTGAAAAATTGATTCTTAAAGGGACTAAATTTTTTCCTACTGACGTCAATGGATCCAAAGCAATTTGGATACCAAAAATTACTTGATTGTCTTTTGCTAGGTGTGGTGGAGAATGATCAACAAGTCAAACTTTGAGGGGGAGCTCCATGCACACAAGGAAGACACTTGAAGAAGGAAGGATTCACATCCTTCCTTGGATTCAAGTGTTGGTAAAATTTTAGTTGCTTTATTTACTTAATTTAATTTATTTTCATTTCAACTAGATTATGATCATATATGTTGGACTAACATTTTTAATGATGCTTTGAGTAAGGGGAAGCCATTTTAAAACCAAATTCTTATTTTTGTCAATTTTTTTATTGTTATTTTTAACTTAAAAGTTTTTTAATTCTTTTTTATATAACAAAAAGGGGAGAAATGTGGTTTGAAAAATTGAATTTTCAAATGAATAAGGGGGAGTTTATTTGATTTCATATCTTTAATCTTTTATTCACATTTTTAAACTTAAAGAGGGAGAATCCCAAACAATTTTTCAAGTTAGTTTTATTATATCAATAAAGGAAAAAATTGTAGAGCTAATGTTTTGATATAATAATTGAAAAATGTTTTGGACTGATTTAAAAAGAATTTAAAACTATTTCCAAAGTCCAAATAACGTGAAACTATGTTTAGGGGGTGTTTTTAAAGGGTTTTACATGTTTTTCAAAGTCAAACTAAACAAAACCTTCCATGCGTTTCGAAACACCCCTAGATGTTTCGATACGGGGTATTTCAGTGTCAAAACGTTTCGATACTGGTTTCGAAACGGGTCCTTTCTGGAAGGGGTTTTTGCCTAGCGTTTCGATACGGTCTATGCCGTTTTGATACACCTACGTGGCATCGACCACAACGGTCATAAACCCCAACTGCTATTTCCCAACTAACATTTAAATGCAGATCGTTTCCATACGGTGAAAGGCGTTTCGATACGGATGTTCCGAAACGGCCAAGAGCGTTTCGATACGGGTGTTACTATAGCTCTTTCTAATTGAAGAGCGTATCGAAACGGGTTCGAGCGTTTCGATACGGTTAGCAGCAGAACATCATTTATGGTGGGAAATTATGTCTCTAATAGCTCCAATTCAACCCCAACGGCTAGTAACGGCTACAAACTCATTAATGAGTATAAAAAAGACCTCCAAGCATCAACTAATGGTTAATGCTTCAATTGTCAAGCAACAAATGATATAGAATTGTCTTTATACTTAAATTGTCATTTCTTTGTATAGACAAACACTAATGAGCCAAAATCGTCAAATTTGCTCAAGTGTTTTAGGTTTTGGGTGAGAGCTTATTTGTGCAAACAATCACCTATTAGAGGGATTTAAGTTTGCTTATCTTTTCTCTTTGTAAAGAGGGTTTGATCACGGCATTGGGTAGAAAGCTTGATCGGTGTATAAGAGTTTTCTCCTAAGCCTAGAAAAAAGGGCGAATCAATAGTTGATTGATTGGAAATCCTTAGTGGGAAGCTAAGGTAGTGGATGTAGATCTTGGTTAGAAGGTTGAACCACTCTAAAATCATTGTGTCATCTATCTTTTAGCTTCTACACCACATCCACCCAAAATTCTACTTCTTCACCACTTGGTGAGCAAGATCGGTTGAACAATCGAGCACCTTAAAACTCAACAAATAATGATAACTCGTAAGCCCTAATGCAACACCATAAACCATAAACCCTAAAATATAAACCCTGATTCTAAAACCATAAACACTAAACGCTAAACCATAAACTGGAAACAATAATGATATCTCATAAACCATACTACAGCACCCTAAACCTTAAACACTCTAATATGAACCACAAACCCTTGAATACAAACCCTAACTCTTAAACCCTAAACACTTAAACTCTAAACCATAAATAATAATGATAACTCGTAAACCCTAATGCAATACCATAAACCCTAAACCATCAAATATAAACCTTAACTCTCAAAGACTAAACCCTAAACCATAAATAATGATGATAACTCGTAAACCCTAATGCAACACCCTAAACCCTAAATACTCTAATATGAACCCTAAACCCTCGAATATAAACCCTAACTCTTAAATCATAAACCATAAACCCTTAAACTCTAAACCATAAACAATAATAATAACTCGTAAACCCTAATACAGCACGTTAAACCATAAACCCTCAAATACAAACCATAACTCTCAAACCATAAACCCTAAACTCTAAACCATAAATAATAATGACAACTCATAAACCATAATGCAACACCCTAAACCCTAAATACTCTAATATGAACTTATAATATAACATATATATATATATATATATATATATATATATATATATTATATGTATACGCACACAATAATTAAAATAACATATACATATATATATATATTAAAACTTATAATATAACATATAAATATAATTAATATAACATATAATACATATATATACATATATATTATATGTATACGTACATAATAACTAATATAACATATATATATATATATATATATATATATATATATTAAAACTTATAATATAACATATAAATATAATTAATGTATATATATATTAAAACTTATAAGTAATATAATGTATATATAATATAATAATTAATAATAAATAATAATTATTAATAGTTTGGGGCTTTGGGCTCATATCCCATCACCCATTCATTTTAGATGGGCTAAATATTTTGTAGCCCTTTAAATTTTAGATGTTTTCATTTAAGTCCTTTAAGTTTTAGTTCAATTCAATTAAGTCCTTAAAACTTTATTTTTAGTCCAAATTGTCTCTTATTTATTATTTGTTGTTCATTATAGTCCCTAAAACTTTGTTTTTATTCGAAGTTGACCCTATTTCAAGTTTTTAATTTACTTTATTATTTTAGATATGAATCATTTATGATATGTTTATTCATTTATAGTGCCAATTTTTTATTTTTAATGTGATTTCATGAAAGACGTTAAATAATTAACTCAAAATAAATATTGACTACTTGTATAATTGTACCTAACTAAAAAATAATACGAATTCAAAACCTGAATGAACTCGACCTGAAATTACCCGACCTGAAGTGTACCTGAGCTTGAATTAACCTGCCAATTACCTGGTTCAGACCCGATCTGTTTGAACCCGACCTGAAAAAAACCCGACCTGCAATAGACCTGACCTGCTACTGACCCGAACTCGACCCGAGTCGAGTTAAAATTTTTTTTAACCTGAATTAACCTGTATCTGATTTGACCCGACCTGACAGGACCCAACTTGAAACCCATCTGATTATATGTTTTTACAACCCTACTTTTGGAGATGGTGCTTTCTTTCCCGTTCTCTCTCTCTCAAGCTTCTATGGAGATGGGGACAACCTTATTTTCTTACTAAGATTAAAGTTCATACTCTCCAGTTTAGTATCTTTTTATTCATGTCTATGTTATTCAGCTTTTTGTTGCACTATTTTATATTTATCTAGGTTAGGAAAAGTCTATGAATATGGGTGCATGCTCATATCACAACATGATATGGTTTGCTTTTCACGCTCTGGTTATTCTCTCGGACTTCTCGGTTCACAGCTACGTTACCGACAAAGGATAAACATTGGCCTATGATCTACCGATTTTCTTTTTGGGCTTTGATTGGAATCAACGGTTTCGATGAACCAGGATTGGGAGGAGGCTCGGTCATCTCATACGCTTTTCATATATGGGATACAGTGGATGATGCCTTGACAAGGGCCAACGCTCTCGCGTTGGAAGCCTGCCTCTAGATAGAGCTCTCAGGCACGTCTAGTGTCCTTTATCCCGGGAAGAGTTTATGGTTTTACCGCTTTCTTCAGTATCGTTCTGGTTTTATCGTTTTAGGGAACACGATCCACGGTTTGACCCTTGGAGGTGTCTATCTGGGTGATCCAGTTTATTATCCACTTTGGCCTGGTTGGTTTTCTACGTGGTCTGCTGTTATCATTAGTCTGTTGCTGCTGCTAGTGCCATGGTCGATGGCTGATTGGTTTTTTATTATTATGCTTGTTTTGTTTGGTGTTAGGCCATGCTTGGCTTCTCGTTGGTTTTTCCTTTTTAGCTATTTGTCTTCTAAGTTTTTAGGACCTGTTTGGAGCTGGTTTTGTCTTTCGGGTTTGCATGCCCCGGTCCTGGTTAGGCTTTGTGCCTACGATGTTCTGTTCACCCTCTGCATTGCTAGTCTTTGCACGGTTACAGAGTTCTGCCGCTTGTTGGCCTTATGGTTGATGGTTCATGGTGTCTCTATGTTTCCTGCACTTCATGTGCATAGGGTTGGGCCCCTTTTATCCTAATTCGAAGTAAGTTATCCTTTGAACAAAAAAAAATTGCCGATCATTATCAACTATGAAATCTTGTTTGATCATCGCATCATAAGATCTTACTCAATTAAAAGAAACTGAGCAAGAGATTGGAAGAAAATAGAAAAAGAAAGAACCTGAAAGTTATGGAGATAAAACAGAGTAAGGAAAATGAAGGAAAAAAAAACATGACAAATCAATATTTTTAACGAAAGTTAACAGGTGAGACCAAAAAAAAAGCAGACTAAAAATTTAGTGACCTTAATAAAAATTTTAAAAGTTCATTAACTAAAATAAACGTGTTCTAAAATTTAGTGACCGTTAATGTATTTTACCCTTAAATTAATTATTCAATTGAGTCATCGTCTAATTAGTAATAAAATCTAAATTTCGACATTGAATAACTTTATCTCAGGATCTCCTGTATAATGTATAGCCATCAAATTAAATCAAACAATCATTACATTGGTCAATTAAAATGGAAGAGAAATTTTAACATCGAAAAAACTGAAACTCATGAACCATCATATACCTTATATATATACTAAAACAAATATTTAAGTTAAACTAATTATACTATCATAAAATGCCAAAATATTTAATAAAAAATATCAAATACTACCAGGAAAATTCAAACCGAAAAAGGTTAACATTAGTTATGTTTTATCAAAAATTTACTTTGCTGACTAATACGAAAAAGCAGAAATAATTTGGTGATTTATGCTTTTGTTAAAAAAAACAAAATCAGAAAGTACTAGAATGAAATCACGTCGTAATATATTAATTGATAATTTGAGGTAATTTTTGGCTGAATATTCCTTTTTTGAGATTTTATTGGGAAATATACTTCTTCAAAATTTTATTTAGAGAATACCTTAATTTAGATCAGGTAGGGTAAATTTTTGTTTTGCAAAACGAGAAATCACACTTAATAAATTAATTTTTTTACTTATCTATTGAACAAGAAGCTTGCGTTTTGTAAAAAAAAAAGTTTCAAACGCGTTTTGCAAAACACACATTTGCCCTACATGACCTGAATGAGAGTATCTTTTAAATATTATTTAAAAGATATGTTTTTTTCAATAAAATACTAAAGATAATATTCAGCTAAATGTGCCTTATAATTTGACTAAATTTTGTAAATTTGATCTTAATTGGTTGGCATATGCTTTCTTTAAACGATGTAGAAGTGTAGAACGCAAATATGGCATGTTAAGATATCTATCAATCTATTTATATTTTGATAAATCTTACCTCTAATCCTAATATTATTCAGAGGAGAGGTGAATGAAATTTTAGAAAAAATTAAATGAGAAGTTTGACCAACCGACCAAACTCATAGTTTAGAATATATATATATATATATATATATATATATATATATATATATATATATATATATATATATATATATATATATATATATATATATATTAGGGATGTAAAAATAAGTCAGAACCTGGTAACCTGACTGAAACCTGCCCGAGTCAGAACCTGATTTGACCCGAGTTTTTTTTTACCCGAACCCGATCTGCAACCGACTGTTGTTGATCCGAACCCGAATTTGACCTGTTACTGTAGCAACCGAACCCGATCTGCGTCTGACTGAAAACGACCCGAACCCGAATTGGACCTGTTAATTTGGACCTGAAACCCGACCTGCGTCCGACTGAAAAGAACCCGAACCCGAAGCCGACCTGGCAAATAACCGAAATTACCCGACTGAATTGACCCGATATCCGATTTTATCCGACCTGAAATGGACCCGACCTGAAATGGACCCGACCTGAAAATGGACCCGACCTGAAATGGACCCGACCTGAAATGGACCCGACCTGCTTTTGAACCCGACCTGTTAAGTGACCCGACCTGTTCTTGACCTGAGCTGAAATTAACCCGAAACCTATGACATGATGAATTAAAAAATTTATAAAAGTTCATATATCATATACATATATAATGTATATACATATACACTTACATATATTGATATAGGTGATGTATATGCGCGCATACATATATATATATATATTAAGTACTAAAGTTTGAAAAAAGAATAAGTAATTGATAATTTATGAAAATAAAAAATTAAATGAAGAGTTGTTTTTAATTTTAAAGTTTATTCATTAACTTGAATAAAATTGTAAATTTACAAATTATAAAAAATTAAATAACAATTGTAAACTTATTTGTAGTTCATAAAATTTACTAAAGTTATAACATATATATGTATAGCATTTGTAGTTCAAAAATTTACAAGTCTAAAATTTTATAAGTCTACAATTTTATTTTTTTATACTTAACAGTTAACAGATTCTTTAAGATTGTAAAACTTAGTGAAATTATAACTTATGTATAACATTTATAATTGAAAAATGACTAAGTAAATTTAGAAATTATAAAAAAATTGAAAGTCTACAACTTTAATATGTAATATTTTATACTTAACAGATTCAAGTTATAACGATTGTAAGTCATCCTACAACTTTTGCAGTTCAAAATTGATAAGATTATAAAGTATATGATTTTACTTAAGTAGAACAAATTAAGTAATTGTTGTCTTAAGTTACAAAATGTAGAATTAAGTTAAGATATAAAAAAAAATTCATACACTTAAGTAAATAAATTAACAGATATAAAATAAAAATAACTAGAATTTCAGATTATCAATACTTTATTACTTAAAAAAAATATCAATACAGAATGTAAAAAAATACAAGATAAAAATTTACACTTATAATTTTACAAATCGAATGTCACAAAATACAAGTTTGTAATAAAATTAGCCCTTAGATCTTATAGCAAAGCTAAAAGCACTTTGCTACCAGATAATTCTTCATCGGGCTATCTCATCTAAATGCTACCAACAGCTAATTATGGGTAACTGGTAAGAAACCAACATAATTATGGGCAACACTAAGATAAGAGAGGAACAGCAAGCTACCAGTAACCAACAGCAACACCAAGCCATTAACAGCAGCAGCAAACAGCATCACCAACTCACAAACAGCAGCAGCATTCAGCTAAGAAGCAAGAAAAAAAAACAGAATCAGTAAGACAACTAAAGAAACAGTCAAGGGAGAAGGATTATACCTCACTTAACAAGAAACACTAAGTCAAATTAAAGAAACAGAAACAAGGATTATACCTCACTTAACGAGAAGGATTATACCTCACTTAACAAGAAGGATTATACCTCACTTAACATCAGATGCAACATACACATCAGATACTTCTACATTGAAGTGCTTCCTGCAAAACAAAACAAAGTCAGTAACTGAATATAAAAATAAAACAAGAATTGAAAAAACAGAAAAAGGATTATACCTTAACCTTGAAGTGGATCTTCAACAGACACATCAGAGACTGAGGCATCCTTCCCAACAGCAAGAAATTCTTCATCCCTTTCCTCAGGCTCAAAACCATACAACTAATTTCTGGTTGTTACAAATACTTCTACATTTTTAGGCAAAAGCCTAGCCCTCAACTTGTTCAATATTCGACCTCCCATACTAAATGAGGATTCAGAAGCTACAGAGGTGATTGGAATGGCTAACACATCTCTAGCCATGAGTGAAAGTACTGGAAAAGACACAGATTGTGATTTCTAATACTCTAAAATATCGAACTCAGCATCTAATGTGCGAGGGAGAAGGGGCAAAGAAATGTAGGAGTCAACATCGGACTTACCACTCCTAGAAGCTGCCAAATTGGCATCAAAGTTTTGCATTAAATAAAAAAAATTAGTAAACTGTAAATGAAAAAAATTAACTATAAAAATAGAAGCTAAAAGATAAATTGACCTGAAAGAGATTAGATTTTTTGAAGGTCCTAGGGCGACCAGAACTTGACAGACTTGAAGTATGAGTAGAGTTACTTTGGACAGAAGAATTATTAGAAGAAGTACGTGCAGATCTTGAATAATAAATATACATACTCACAAACTCATTATAAACAACACTTACCCTCCTTTCAACCTCATCCTCAACATAGAGGACACCATACAACTCCTTCAGAAGTTGTAACTTATACCGAGGATCAAGTAAAACAGCAAAAGACAGAATAGTTGAATGATCAGACCAGTATTTCTCATACAATTCAAGCATAGGACCAGCCACTGCAGAGATGCCCTCACATGGATCATTGTGAGCATCACATAAAAGTTTCTCAATGGCAACAACATTAGCCAAGTACAAATTAGCAGTAGGATACTTGGATCCTGAGAACAGAGTTGAAATTTCAAAGAAGGGCTCAAGGAAATTACAAATTAATTGAGCAGTTTCCCACTCAACATCAGAGATTACATCCAAACCATTTTCCCTATTAACACACAAGTTAATAGCATGTTTAGCTTCTAGTGCCCTACGAAGCATCAGGTAAGTAGAGTTCCATCGAGTAGGAACATCCAAGACCAACTTACCAGAAAAATCAGAACCACAGTCATTAATAGCAGAATCAAAGGAACAAAGTCTAGAATCAGAAGAATCTAAAAATTTAACAATCTCACGCAATTTAACAACAGATGAGTCGATTACCTTCAAGCCCCTTTGAACTATCAAGTTCAGGATATGGGCAGCACACCTTATATGAAAAAACTTACCATTGCATGGCAGAGGAGAAATTGCATGCAAATCATCTTTCAGACGCCTCACCATTCTTTCATTTGCAGAAGCATTATCAAGAGTCATTGTAAAAGCTCTCTTCTCAAGACCCCATTCAATTAACATATTTTTAACAAACTTATAAATAGACTCACCATCATGGGGAGGGGGGAAACGACGAAAATTTAAAATCTTAGACTGAAGTTTCCAGTTATTATCAACATAATGTGCAGTCAGTGCAAAGTAAGAACGTGAAGTGCAAGCAGACCAGCCATCACATGTAAAACAGATACGACTCAGAACAGATTGCATTGAATCAAAAAGCAATTTCTTATGCATCTCATGCTTTAACATGCAAGCCTTAGTAATAGAGTACCTTGAAATATTTTTCACATTAGGATTTAAATAATTATGCAAAACCCTAAGTTTATCATGCTCAACAACACTCAAAGCATAACCATGACAAAGAATTGCTTCAGCAAACAGTTCACAATATCTTTTCTGATCAAAAGCAGCTTCTGAACTACTATTGGGATTAGTAGCAAGAAACTCCTTATAAGCATCACATTTTTCAGTATGTCTTTTAGGATTAGAAGTACCAATATAAGAGTCAGCTTTATACCTTTTCTTTTTGCAGTACTTACATTATGCAAAAAGCCCTTCTGGAAGCTTGATGAATGTGTAATGATCCCAAACAGGGGATATTCTTCTCCCAATGTCCCCTCCAGCTGAAGCTGCAGACTTCCTCTTGGTGGTACGAACTGTCTCAGACAGTTGATCATTTGCATCCTCTTCTAGCAAAAACATACAAAAAAAGAGTCAGAAATATACAAAATATAAGTTAAAAAAATCATAATGAACAAGGATTAATAAATTACCTTGAGACAATATAATTTGGTCATTTAGATTTCTTTCTCCAGGAAAGTCCAACTCATAAGAGAAAGAATTCATAGCTGTCACAAAACTGAAAAAGTGCAAATCAGAAAACCAAAAATAAAAAAAAATACAAAATCATATATACAGACATCCATAAACAAAGAATAAAATTTCTAATGGTTTCAGTTTAACCCTTGTACGTGGCGTTGTTACACCTATCCACAGGGACAAAATTTAAAATCCCCCTTTGGCACCAGTAGCCCCGCAGGTCAGGTAGTCCAGCCGATATACTCAGGTTAAACCAACGAAACCCTAAAGACTCGGACCATACATATACATACATGCATAAAGATATAACATGCAGAAAACAGATATAACATGCAATAAACAGATCTCAGATAACATGCAAACTGATATAACATCCAAAAACAGATCTCAGAAAACAATCATACATATAAACAAACAGAAACATAAATACAGAAACATGCATAAAAACATACATGATACAATAAACAGACTCGGACCATACATATAAATACATGCATAAAAATAAAATCATAGAAACTGACATGCATAAATACAAACTGACAGAAACATACATGATACAGATCTCAGATAACATGCAATAAACAGATCTCAGATAACATGCAATAAACAGATCTCAGATAACATGCAATAAACAGATCTCAGATAACATGTAATAAACAGATCTCAGATAACATGCAATAAACAGATCTCAGATAACATGCAAACTGATATAACATCCAAAAACAGATCTCAGAAAACAATCATACATATAAACAAACAGATCTCAGAAAATAATCATACATATAAACAAACAGAAAGAAACATGCAAAAGGAGATATACAACCTTCCAGCTTGATGAACAGACCGGCACGCAACAGGAACAGACAGACAAAAGCCAAAAACGATTCTGAGAAAAAAAGGAAAATAGTAAGAATCTGAAAATCAAACAAAAAATAAATAGAAGAAAAAGAATATATAACTTACACGAACAGATCTGGGAAAATGAAAAGGCAGAGAACAACTCTCGGAAAATGAAAAGACAGAGAAGAACAGATCTCAGAATCTGAAGAGGTAAGATGAGAATACGAAAGGATGTTGGGATTAGAGGTTAGGGTTTGGGGATTAGATGTTTAGGGTTAGGGTTTAGATGTTAGGGTTTCAGATTTAGGGTTAGGGTTTTGGGATTAAGGGTGTAGAGGTTAGGGTTTCAGATTTAGGGTTAGGGTTTTGGGATTAATGGTGTAGAGGTTAGGGTTTCAGATCTAGGGTTAGGGTTAAGGATAAATTAGGGTTTAGGGTAAAATAGAAATGATTTTGGGTTTTGGGTTTAGAAGGATTGAAGATAGAAATTCTCAAGAACACGAGGTTGTTCTTGAGAAAAGAAGGGGGTTTGATCGAAGAAAAACAGGTTTAAGGAAGAAATTTGTGTTTATAGAAGATCTGGGAGGGAATTTTGGAAGAACACGAGGTTGTTCTTGAGAAAAGAAGGGGGTTTGATCGAAGAAAAACAGGTTTAAGGAAGAAATTTGTGTTTATAGAAGATCTGGGAGGAAATTTTGGAAGAACAGGGAAGAACTTGGGAAGAACACGAGATTTTGATTGAAAGAAATGAGGAAGATCTGGGATTTTGGTGTTTGTGGATGAGAGAGAATTTGAGACGATATTTCGGCAGAGTAACAGTAGGGAGAAATGAGCAATTTTGGCTGAGGGGTGAGGGTGTATTTATAGGCCTCGGGCCGGGTCAGAGGATCCGCGCACTTTGAAACGGGTTATTCGGGTTTTGCTCCGCAAGCACTCCTTTGCTTTCTTTCAATTTCGTCCTTTTTGTTTTGAAATTGAGCTTAAAGCTTTGATTGTTTTTCAATTGCATCCTTAATTCAGTTTTAACTTTTAAAGTTTAGGGTTATGGTTTTAATTTAGGGTTTGTGGTTTTAATTTAGGGTATAAATTAAGGGTTTACTGATTTTTTTATGGCTAATATATTTTATTTAGTTTTTTAGGGTTAATATGTTAATTTAGGGTATAAATTAAGGGTTTTGGGTTTTTCATTTAATGTTAATGTGGTTTAGGGTTTATGATCTTTAATTAGGGTTTTAATTTAAATGTTTAGGGTTGAAGGGTTTTAGGTTTTAGTAATTAATTTTTAGTTTTAATACTTGTAGGGTTTTGATTTAGGGTTTAGGGTTTCATGAAGCAATGTACTTCGATCCTTTAGTTTTAATGTTTATGGTTTAGTGTTATGGTTTAGGGTATAATACTTATGGTTAGGGTATAATGCTTGGGGTTTAGGGTATAGGGTTATCATTAGGGTTATTATTATGGTTTAGGGTTTAGGGTTTCATGAAGCAATGTACTTTGAGTGATTAGTTTGTAAGGTTTAGGGTTTAGCGTTAGGGTATAGGGTTAGGGTTTCATGAAGCAATGTACTTCGAGTTTCAATTTAGTGTTTAAGGTTTAGGGTATAGGGTTATCATTAAGGTTTTGAACCTTGACCCTAAGCCCTAAACCCTGAACCCTAAACCCTAAACCATAAGCATTAAACACTAAACCCTTAGATCCTTACCCTAAACCCTAAGCCCTAAAGTATGTAAGTATTTATACATTTAGGGTTTACGTTAGTATAATGAACTAAGGTTAGTTCGAGTGATTAGTTTGTAAGGTTTAGGGTTTAATGTTAGGGTCTAGGGTATAGTGCTTAGGGTCTAGGGTATAGTGCTTAGGGTTTAATGTTATGATAACAAGTGACTTAGGGTTTTGATTTTATGAGTTTCCATTTAAGGTTTAAGGTTTAGGGTATATGGTTATCATTAGGGTTTTGAACCTTGACCCTAAGCCCTAAACCCTAAACCATAAGCATTAAACACTAAACCCTTAGATCCTTACCCTAAACCCTAAGCCCTAAAGTATGTAAGTATTTATGCATTTAGGGTTTACGTTAGTATAATGAACTAAGGTTAGTTCGAGTGATTAGTTTGTAAGGTTTAGGGTTTAGTGTTAGGGTCTAGGGCATAGTGCTTAGGGTATAGTGTATAGTGCTTAGGGTTTAATGTTACGATAACAAGTGACTTAGGGTTTTGATTTTATGAGTTTCAATTTAGGGTTTAAGGTTTAGGGTATATGGTTATCATTAGGGTTTTAAACCATAAACCCTAAACCATAAGCATTAAACACTAAACCCTTAGATCCTTACCCTAAACCCTAAGCCCTAAAGTATGTAAGTATTTATGCATTTAGGGTTTACGTTAGTATAATGAACTAAGGTTAGTTCGAGTGATTAATTTGTAAGGTTTAGGGTTTAGTAATAGTTTGGGCCTTGGGGCTCTTATCCCACCACCCATTTATTTTAGATGGGCCCTAAAACCTATATTGTATAAATATAATATATATATATATATATATATATATATATATATATATAAACTTATAACTTATAATTTATATAATGTATTTATAATATAATAATTAATAATTAGTAATAGTTTGGGCCTTGGGCCTTTGGGCTCTTATTCCACCACCCATTTATTTTAGATGGGCCCTAAAACCTATATTGTATAAATATAATATATATATATAAACTTATAACTTATAATTTATATAATAATTAGTAATAGATTGGGCCTTGGGCCTTTGGGCTCTTATTCCACCACCCATTTATTTTAGATGGGCCCTAAAACCTATATTGTATAAATAATATATATATATATATATAAACTTATAACTTATAATTTATATAATAATTAGTAATAGATTGGGCCTTGGGCCTTTGGGCTCTTATCCCACCACCCATTTATTTTAGATTGGCCCTAAAACCTATATTGTATAAATATATATATATATATATATATATATATATATATATATATATATATAAACTTATAATTTATAATTTATATAATAATTAGTAATAGTTTGGGCCTTGGACTTTGGTAGTAAAACCTATAATATATATATATATATATATTTATAACTTATAATTTATATAATAATTAATAATAATTGGTAATAGTTTGGGCATTGGGCCTTTGGGCTCTTATCCTACCACCCATTTATAATAATCAATAATATGATTAATATCAATAATAAATATTAATTATCAATAATAAATATTAATTATTAATATCAATAATTAATAAATAATATTAAATTATAATATATATGGGCGGGAAAATTTGATTTCAAACTACCAATTTTCAAATTGAATTTCAATTTAGGGTAAATTATAAATAAAGCCCTTTATATTATATAAGTTTTTTATTCAAGTCCTTTAAGTGTGTACATATTAATAAAGCCTAAACCCTAAACCCTAAACCCTAAACCCTAACCTACATACACTACAACACAACCCCTAATGTATGTAAGTATGTACATGTGTACACATTAATACATTAATCTCAAACCTCAAACCCTAAACCCTAAACCCTAAACCCTAAACCCTAACCTACATACACTACAACACAACCCCTAATGTATGTATGTACATGTGTACATATTAATACATGAATCTCAAACCTCAAACCCTAAACCCTAAACCCCAAACCCCAAACCATAAACACTCAAACCCAACCATATTGTATATAAGTAATTAATTATATACGTGTGTACATATTAATACATGAACGCTCAACACAAAACCCTAAACCCTAAACTTTATTTTTATTCTAAATTGACATATACTTATTGTTTTTTTTCATTACTCTAATTTTTATACTTTTAATTTGATATTTTTGTTCATTATAGTCCCTAAAACTTTATTTTTATTCCAAAATACCCATTTTCCTTGTTTTTTTTAATTTGTCTAATGTTTTATAATTTTAATTTGATATTAATGTTCATTATAATCTCTGAAATTTTATTTGTAATCCAAATTGACCCATTTTCTGTCCAAATCGACCCATTTTGATTTTTTTTTAATTACTCTAATGTTTTATAATTATAATTTGATATGACTTTAAATAATTAACTCAAAATTAACGACGATTGACGAAGGTCAACCTAAAGTCTATCAACTACTTATATGGTTGTACGACCGAACTCAAACTGAATACGAATTTCAATCACAAAAATACTCCGACCTGAATTACCCGACCTGAAGCTACCCGACCTGAAATTACCCGACCTGAAATGCACCCGACCTGAAATACACCCGACCTGAAATGAACCCGACCTGAAATGAACCCGACCTGAAATAGACCCGACCTGAAACGGACCCGACCTGAAATGAACCCGACCTGAAACGAACCCGACCTGAAATGAACCCGAACTGAAATGGACCCGACCTGAAATGTATCCGTACCCGAATTAACCTGCCAATTATCTGTTTCGGACCCGACCCGTTCTAACCCGACCTGAAATGGACCCGACCTGAAATGGACCCGACCTGGAATGGACCCGACCTGAAATGGACCCGCACCCGACCCGAGTCGAGTCAATTTTTTTTTTTTTACCTGAAATGACCTGTATCCGATTTTACCCGACCTGACAAAACCCGACCTGAAACCTGACCGATTACCTGTTTTTATATATATATATATATGAGAGACTACATATAACATAAACGACATTCAATAAGAAATGAAAAGATATAACATAATATATTATATAATTAATATATATGAGATCCGAATTCACTGCTGCTTGAGATGTCCAACTTCCTATGCTGATTAAGTTATTGGACCCAATATCGAGAGAGCTGTTGAACCGAGTGCACTGCTTCTTGTACCATCCCCAGACAGTGTTGATGATGCCCATTGCCCATTGACTCATAGGAGATGCTGCACAGCATATAAGGTGTTGGGTTGCTATTAATAAATAATACTATTAATTATATTATTATATATTAATATTTGGGCCTCTGAATTAGACCCGGACGGAAAAGGACTTCTATATAATGAGTAAAAATCTCCTGCCCCTAATCATGCTTCCTTCTATGCCCCTGCCTAAAATTACTTAAAAATTAAATCTTGCCCCATAACCCTAATTTTCATATCTTAAACCCAAAACCCTAAACCCTAAAAAATACACCCTACCTCTAATTCCCTACACCCTAACCCTAAGCCCCAAAACATAAACCTTAAACTCACTATTTTAAAGTGGGGGCACAAATAGAGGCATACTTTGAGGGCAGATGATTTTCATCCCTATATAATGAGGTTTCGTATAGGGTGTTGCGTTGCTATAGCTTTTTTCTTCCTATTTTTGGCGTTTTATTATATTTGTCCTACGCTCTCTCCAACATGAGTTCTCAATCAGCAACTCCTGCTATGGAACTACCAATGGTGGTGGCTGCACAACCACAACAACAAGCTCCAATTATTTCATCCTACAATCACAAAATTCGACCATTGCTTGACGTCATTGACAGGCTCAGGCTTCTTATGGTTATGAAAGAGGGCATACAGCTCCCCACAATTGTTGTGGTTGGAGACCAGTCCTCAGGGAAGTCCAGTGTTCTCGAATCCTTGGCCGGTGTTAATCTTCCTCGTAGCCAGGGCATTTGCACTAGGGTGCCTCTCATAATCCGGTTGCAGAACCATGCCAGTCAAAGGCCTGAGGTTTACTTGGAGTACAATGACAAAATAGTTCCAGTGGAGGAATCCAACATTTCAACAGCCATTAACATCGCAACCGATGAAGTTGCAGGCCAGGGTAAGAGCATATCCAACACCCCGGTAACTTTAGTGGTGAAAAAGGACGGGGTTCCTGATCTTACAATGGTTGATCTCCCTGGAATCACTAGAGTGCCCGTCCATGGTCAGCCTGAAAACATCTATGAGCAGATCAGAGATATGATTATGCACTATATAACACCCAAGGAAAGCATCATCCTTAATGTTTTGTCGGCCACTGTCGATTTTTCAGTTTGTGAATCCATTAGGATGTCACAGCAAGTAGATAAGAGTGGTGAGAGAACACTTGCTGTGGTTACTAAGGCCGATAGGGCCCCCGAAGGGCTTCTCGACAAGGTTACTGCAGACGATGTCAATATTGGACTTGGTTACGTTTGCGTTAGGAATCGTGTAGGTGATGAGTCGCAAGAAGAAGCAAGGAAGGAAGAGGCCAAATTGTTTGAAACAAATGTACTTTTATCAAGTATTGATAAATCTATGGTGGGTGTTCCTGTGTTGGCCCAAAAGCTTGTTGAAATTCAGGCTAATATCATTGCGAAGTGCTTACCAGATATTGTGAAGAACATTAGTGCAAAGCTGGATGCAAATGTTTTAGAGCTAGAGAAAATGCCCAAGGCATTGAATTCTATCACCGAGGCCATGCAGGTTCTTATGAGCATCATTGGAGCAGCTAAAGAATCCCTCAAGAAACTTCTTTGGAGAGGGGAATTTGATGAGTACCCTGATGACAATACAAAGCATGGCACTGCTCGGTTCGTCGAAATGCTCAGTAAGTTCTCCGATGACCTTCACCTTCACGGCTGCGAGGAAAATGATCTCAGAAAAGACTTTTTAGTAGAAGAGATCAAGGTTTTGGAAGATGCTAAGGGATTTGAACTAGCAAACTTCCTTCCCCGCAAAGCATTCCTCCGTGTTCTACAAAGAAAAATAGATAGGATATCTCATCTGCCAATCGAATTTGCTGAAAATGCCTGGGATTACATAGATAATGTGGTGATGTCTGTTTTCACGAGCCACTCAGAAATTTATTACCTCCTCAAGTTATCCACCAAAAGAGCTGCTCACAAGCTTGTTCAAAAGATGAGGGAGCCATCAATCAATAGGGTGAAGGAGATTGTAGAAATGGAGAAGCTGACAGCCTATACTTGTAACACTGATTACATGACGCAGTGGACAAAGCTCATGAGTCAACAAGACAAGTTCATAAGTCACGTAAACATGATACAGCCACCTTCCCGGGTGGTTCTTGAAGGTATTGGGGACATCGAAATTAAACATCTGAATCAGAGACCGCATAAGAATGTTTTGCTTCTGCAGCAAGCTTTTGACTTGAAAATGAGAATGTCTGCATATTGGAAAATATTTAAGGTGAGATTGGTTGATTCCATGGCATTGCATTTACAGTATAGTGTTCAT
This sequence comes from Hibiscus tridactylites, assembly GCA_958450335.1. Taxonomy (NCBI): domain Eukaryota; kingdom Viridiplantae; phylum Streptophyta; class Magnoliopsida; order Malvales; family Malvaceae; genus Hibiscus; species Hibiscus tridactylites. Next base: position 65,579,709 of record OY288290.1, on the reverse strand, counting down.
AAACTTGTGAACAACGACATGGAGGAGATTGTGAAGGAGTTGATGGGGGATGATGGGCATGGAATTGAGAGGATGACAAAGGAATCCCCTGTAATGGCTGCAAAGCGTGAGAAGCTGAAAAGGAGCATCGAGCTGTTAAAGGAGTGCAAAGATAGTGTGGCCAACATCATGGACAGGATTGCTGGTTATGATTATTAGCTGTTTTTTAACATCTCGGGAAGAATATGCTGATCCAGGCCTTTTCTTATAGTGTGGCTGCTGGAAACGTTTTCGTTGCTGTTTATGAATTATGATGTTGCTTTCCTTGCTCTTACATCCTCTTTGTATTGGTTTTGGTTCTCTTTGGGTTTTGCTCACCCTTATACCGTTTCTTGATATGAATGAATGAATGTTTTTTATTTTCAAAAAAAAAAGTCTTAATGCCTTGGTTTTTACCGTGCTTTAAAGTTTGTTTTCTACAGAAATAATACCATGTACTAATTAATCCTTTAAATGTTAATAAAAACTTGGGTAAACTACATAAATGGTCCCCAAACAATGCTTTATTTTTTGCGTCATCTGATTATTATAAATTACAAATTAATCTCTCGACTTAAAAAAAAGTAATAAACTAGTCTGACGTTAAAAATATAACGGCTGAAGACGTAATAGTTAATTTAAATTGATATAATTACGTAATAATTCCTCAAATTCAGCACTTACTTTAACTTGACCCTAATTCTAAAAAGTTAACCCACATAATTTCAATAACCTATCAATTTTATTCATCTTCTTTTCTATTTCTCCTCTCATTTAATTTTTCAATTCATTTTCACCACAAATTTCATTTAAGATTTTCTATGATTATTCCATCAATACTCGAACACATCGGTCAACACCATAATTGATTGCATCAGACAAGGTGTAATCATTAATTTTGTCCGGGGTTCACCCATATTTTATTTTTGAGCTTAAAATATGCATATTGGGTTGTATATGTATTTTTTTTAAAAGAAATAAATAATGAATAAATAAGAAAAAAGAAAGAAAAATTGAAAAAATTACCAATACTATATATATGTCATTGTTTGTGCGTCTAGTATTAATATTATTAATATTAATATTATTTGTTAAGTGTATATATATATATATTATGTGTTTGCTTATATTATTACGTATGTGTAGTAATGGTATGTGTATATTTATGTTTGGTGTATGTGATATTATATTATAAGAGTAGGTCTATTATTATTATTATTATTATTATTATTATTATTATTATTATTATTATTATTATTATTATTATTATTATTATCATCGGTGTTTCGAAAGGAGTCTGAAAATACCAAAAACAAAATAATTAATATATATATATATATGCCTGATCAAATAAGTAAGCCTAGTTTTTATTTAAAGTCCATTATAATTAAAAAAAACCAAAAAAATATATTGTACATAAGGCCCGTTTTAGGCCCGGCTACTAAGCCCTAATATGATGACATAGGAAAAAAACCCTAATTCCTACTCTTTTGTTTTTGCGCAGCTGTATCTGGACCGTTAGATCAAAGGCTACTAATCGAACGGTCTAAATGGTCTCTGAACAAAAAAGTCCTAAAATCCCCTCTTTTTCCCTAGCGCCGCAAGATCCCAACCATCAGATCTGGTTCGCGATCGGACAACTCGAAATCGAAGCGGGAACCTTCCGAATTCCCCACGCGCGCGTGTGACTCACACGCTGGAGTCCTCAGCTCTCCAAGCCGTCCAGATCTTCACCACATCGATCGGAGGGATCAACATCGGCCACGTCGGTGCACAACCATTCGAAGCTCTCTCTGGTCCCCTCTCGACAGCCACGATGCATGCAAACAAGCAACAAAAATGTCAGAGAAAAAACGCACAACAAATTCAGAGGCAAACAAGCAAAATCAAAACGGCCACGCGAATACAAACAAGAAACATCAGAGGCATCCAATAGCAATTTGCAAGATTTTTTTTTATTTTTCTAAATTCATGTAATTACGGCTATAAAAGCCCGAAACAATCCATTGTAAACCCAAGCAGATATCGGGAGAATTTTCAGTGATCAATACAAAGGGAAACAAAGCATTTTTGAGGTATATCATCCTCTCTTTTACATTTCGAAGCAAAAAAAAATAACGTAGAGCTAAGGTTTCATTTTTTACCTTCGATTCTTCAGTTTTCCTTTCGCGTCGGTTCGTCTCTGGACGTTTCTTCTTTCACGCGAACGATGTCGATCTTCGCCGCAAATAAACCTTCTGTCTCTTTTGAGACTGTGAATAGTGAGGCGGACGGAGTAGTAACCTAAAGGGTTCTAATTTCGGTTTTCAAAAGCAAAGAGAAAGAGCTTCACGTTTCTGTTTTCTTAAAACAAAAGAGGGAAAGTTTTTTGGCTTCTGGGTTCTGAAAGGCTTTCGAGAAAATAAGACTTTAGGTTTTTTTGGGGTTTTCGTGTTCGCCGGTCGTCGAATAGCGACGGTCGGTACGACGACTTTCGACAGAAAAAAAAGAGAGAATTAGAGAGATAGGGTTTGCAAAAGGGGCCCGAAATGACTTGAAGAGGACTTTTATAATGTTTAATTATTTTAAAATAGGGTTAACACTAATGTATTTGGAGCAACTAAGGAGGTTACTATGCAAAGGAAACAAGCAAGCAAACCTATCCCTCTGATATTGGTAAAATATGCAGATTATCACGTGCTATTAGGTCTTAATTCTCAACTCTTGTTCAAAGTTGAAGGAAATAAGAAAGTCATTGAGAAGCTGGTTACTACTTCTGAGTTGCATAAATTTGGTATAATTGGAAGAGTTGTTGGAAACAAAGATCTTTACCTTGGAACCTTCAACACCCAAGAGGAAGCCATTGAAACATATGATACTGTTGCCATTGAGTTTCATGGTGTTAATATTGTGTCTAACTTTGACATTACAAAATATGATGTTGACAGTAACATAGCTAACAATACTATGTTTTTCAGAGAGTTAGCTAGACGAAACAATGAGGCCAATGCGTACACTGCACCTACACCAACCTATGGTGAGATCACCCAACCTGATGGCAACAATGAGAATGATTTAGACTGGAATATGACATTGTGTCTATCATCATAACAACCATCAATTGTTTGTATTACTGTTGAGCCACTTGAACTCAAGTATGCAAGTATTGAAAATTATGGAAACCCAACTTTCTCAATAGCTCTGCAAGATTTCATTGGAGTTGATTTAGTGAATTATATGCAGCCAATGGTGGTTAGAAAAATTTGGGCGGTTGAACTAAAATTGTCTTGGATGAATGCTAATGAATTGATTGAAAGTGAAAAATTACTTCCGACCATCATGAAGGATTTACTGTTATGGTGGGAGCCAAATGTAGCTAAGAAAAAAAGAGCATTGGGAGATGTTTGTCGAAACACTTGAAGAAATTCCGAGTCCTTGTCTTATCTTCAAAGGTAGTCATGAAATTTCCTTAATAATCCTTGAGGACAAGGATTCTTTCGAGCGGGAAGTTTTGTAACGCATTGTTTTAGTTATCCACTAAAACAATATCGTTTTATGGCATATACCTATTTTATAGTACTTTTAAACGATGTCGTCTTATTGTATCGGGTTAAAAACCCTGAGACTAATGTAGATGGGTTATCCGATTGGAATGAATGAACTCTTGTCTCCCTAAATTTTTTCTGTATTATCTTCTCATCTAATTCTGATATGCTTCTCATCTCTATAAAATTCTTGTTCTTCGATTCTTACTCTCACAAATCGCAGACCGAACGTGAGTATAAACTGCCGAAAATTAACAAAGAACCAAAAGAAACCCTAGATCTGAACTAGATCTATACGGAAAAAAGGAAGGAAAATGAAGATTGGAAAGGAAAATTAAAGGAAAGGAGAAATAAAAAAGATTGACTAATTGATAGATTATTAAAATTATGTGGGTTAATTTTTTAGAATTAGAGTCACATTCAATAAGTGTAGAACTTGAGGGCTAATTATGTAATTATATCAATTTATATTAACTGCCATGTTATTAGCCGTTGAAATTTTAAAGGCGCCGGAACAATTTGTTACTTTTTTTAAGTTGCGGGACCAATTTGTAACTTCTAATAGTTGAGGGGCGCAAAAAAGAATTAGAGTATAGTCGGGAGACCATTTATGTATTTTACCCTAAAAACTTTTAGCCAATAATATCACGCCACATCAGTGCATCTTCGACAAATCAACTCGTTTGATTTTATTAAAAAGGTAAATGACATGCCAATTCTTTTAAAAAAATTGTTCAATTTAGTAAAAAAATATTATGTGTGCCTAAAATATATGAAGAAAACACGTTACATTAAAGATTAATTTAAGATTTGAATTTTGAGATGTAATATTTAATTGCATATATTTTATTACCTTTTTCCGTCATTCGAGTCTAAATTCAGAGACAAAAGCACATTGTTTCTTAATGAGACAGAAGCACAATGTTTATAATATTATTTAATTTAATTTTAATTAAATATTAATATTTGAGTAAAATAATTTTACCAATAGTAATAAATATTAAAATAAATTATAAAATTTAGAAACAATAAAGGGTCAATTTTAGGCACAAATATAATTTGTAGTGACCAAATTGAACAAATTATTTTAAGAGATTTGATATGTCAATTAGCCTTTCAATAAAATCAGGCGAGTCGACATGTTCAAAGAGGCACTGACATGACACGATATTATTGGTTGAAAGTTTTTTTTAACAGTTTTTGAACGATAGAGGATAAAATATATAACATATGACAACGTTAAGAGAATTTGTGAAAAAAATATTAAATATTAAGTTAAGAGAAGGGATAAACGTTAAAGTACAATTTTCATGATAAACTTATTAGAAATCTGATGCTAAGATTTAATTGGTAAAAAGTTAACATTAAAATAATAAATTTGGTGATTTTTATTGCTAAGACAATGATTGTTGTAGTGAAAAATGGTTATAATATAAATTTTCATAGTTTCTTTATTTTATTATACATTTTTGTTCCCTACAAAAATTTCTTAGGACCTTGGAAGAAATTTGCAAAGTTTGTCCCTCGGATTATCAAGGATACTATCTCGCATAAAAAGGATTCTATATATTTTGACATATGAATTTTATTTTTGTATATGCAATTTTTTTTTTCATACACATTCGTTTTCTTTCAGAAATGTGGTCACGCATCTAAGATACTCTTGAATTATGAATCTTCTTTCTATAAAAATAGAAAAACAATTTTCTAGCCTGAAATAAAATCGAATTTTTGAAAGCACCATGTTGAATTGTATGGGGCTCGATTCGATCAACCAATTTAGCTCACCAAGTGGTGGAGAGGTGAATTTTGGGTGGAAGGGTTGTGGAAGCTAGAATGTAAAAAGACACAATGATTTATAGTGGTTCAACCTTCTAACCAATGTCTACACTCACTACCTTAGCTCCCCACTAAGGATTTCACAATCAATCCACTATTGATTCGTCCCCTTTTCTAGGATTAGGAGGAAACCCTTACAACCGATCAAGCTTCTACCCAAAGCCTTGATCAAAACCCTCTTTACAAAGAGATAAACAAAGCAAACTTAAAATCCTCTAATAGGTGTTTGTTTGCACAATTAAGCACTCACCCAAAACCTAAAACACTTAAGCAAATTTGACAATTTTGGCTCACTAGTGTTTGTCTATACAAGAAATGACAATTTAAGCACTAAGACAATTTCTTGATCATTTGATGTTTGACAATCTGAGCATTAGCCTTCTCTTGATGCTTGGAGATCCCTTTTATACTCTCAAATGAGTTTGTAGCCGTTACTAGCCGTTGGGATCAAATTGGAGCCGTTGAGGACTTTAATTCCCACCATAAATGCAGTTCTACAGCTACCCGTTTCGAAACGCTTGAAGCTGTTTCGAAGCACTCTCAATGTAGAAAGAGCCGTTGCAATCTGTCAGGGTACCCGTTTCGGAACACCCCCTTGCCGTTTCGAAACGCGTATCGAAACGCTATAAGCCCGTATCGAAACGCCTGCATTTGAAAGTTGGTTGGGAAAGAGCCGTTGGGGTTTATGACCGTTATGGTCAATGCCACGTAGGCGTATCGAAACGGCCTAGCCCGTTTAGAAACGCTGGGCAAAAATCCTGTCCAAGGAAAGCCCGTTTCGAAACAAGTTTCGAAACGTTTTGGCTACTGTAATCCCCTGTTTCGAAACACCTAGACAATTTTGTGAAGTTTGGCTTTGGAAAACATAAAACCCCTTTATAAAAACTTCCCTAAACATAATTTCAAGTTGTTTGAACTTTGTAAATGTTTTAAATACTTTTTAAATCAGTTCAAAACATTTTTCAATTATTATATCAAAACATTAGTTCTACACACCACCGATTCACTGACATATGATTAAGGGTATAAATGAATCGAGTTTGAACGAAAAATATTATATTTATATTCGTTTATTTATTTTTAAAGGTGTCATGTTCAGTTCGTGTTCGTTTAAATATTTAGTGTTGTATTTGTGTTCGTTTATTTAATTTTAACGGTGTTCGTGTTCGTTTGTTTAATGTTCATGAACATGTTTGTTCGTTTAAGTGTTCGAGAACGTGTTCGTTTAAGTGTTCATGAACATGTTCGTTTCAGTGTTCGTTTATTCGTTAGCGAACATGTTCGTTTATATGTTCATAAATGTGTTATGTAAATTATCTTATTCAAATCAATTCATTTCATAAGATTTTTAAACACAAGTTTATGTGTTATGTAAACTAACCTTTGCAAGTTATTTATGTACAATGTTATCACATTAATTAATTTCAATTGAAAAAAACATAGCATTCAAGTTAAACACAATTCACCATTGACATAACAATCCATTAATATAACAAAACAACATTAATTCATCGACATTTCACCACTCACATATCATAAACAAAACTAATCTTTCATAACATTTCATCCTTCACATAACATAACATTAAATAACAATCTTGGAATTCATGTCTTCTACAACATTAAACTTAACATTCTCAGTTCACTTTAAAAAAAAATGAGTACAACATAACAGAAACATGAAAAAACTAAAATACTCTTGTAAAATATTGCATCATTATTAAAATTTTTTATTTTCAACTTTAAATTTCTCTTTCACCTTTTTTGTTTTTTCTCCAATCTTCTAACTTCAACAATATTGACCATCTTTTTCAATTCTGCATTCTCAATTTTTATTTTTCTATTCTCAACCAGTAATTTATAAACTTCATTCCTTAATTCTTCATTTTCATTCAATGTTACATCATCATAGTCAAGCTACCTAAAGAAATTACATCCAAACTACAAAATATGTACAACAAATTAAATTAAGCATTTAGCACAATATTTCTAATCTAACATATAACTAACAGATAAATTACATTGTCAAAAAAACAACAACTTACATCTCGGCCTTTAGGACATCCATAGAATCTCCTACCATTGCTCCTCGGAATAGTAGAAGTGCAAATTCGTGCTTTCAACTCACAGTTACATTGAACGTCTCCTTCAACTACAAATTTTGAACTTTCGATTGACATGCTTCTTTTGTATTATTGGGTATCCTACAAAACAAAATAAATGTTCAGATGGTGAAGAATCGAACGAATTGAAGAACCCTAAATCGAGTTCAAAACAACAATTCCTTCCCCAAATCAAACAATTTGACGAACTCTGAATCGAACTAAATTATGATTTAGGATTCATGGTAAGCAATTCGTGCTTTTAATTAGGGAATGAAATTATTTTTTTATTATATTAATTTTTTTATTTTCCCTATTTCTTATCTAAAAATCAGAAAATAAAAAATAAGAAAAAAAGAGGCTACGTGGTGACTTTTGATTTGTTGTTATAATTTTTTAAACGGCTTCAGCTTTTGGGGTATATGGGTAACGACGAATTGTTTAAGGGGAAAAAGTGGGCAAAATGAAGTTTAGGGGGCAAGTTGAAAAATCGGGTATACTTTAAGGGGAAAAAATTGTATTATTATTATTATTATTATTATTATTATTATTATTATTATTATTATTATTATTACATATAATAAAATTTGATTTAATATAATTATATACAAAAATTTGATATGGATACATGAAACTTTGATTTAAATATTTAATCAAATTTAAATGCATAGATTAACAAGTTGAATTAAAATTAATCTCATACACCAATAACTCTAAACTAAACTATAAATACTAAACCTCAAACCTTAAATCCAACTCAAACCGAATTGACCCAAAAATTTAAATGTTGACCCAACCCGAAATCGACCCGAACACCCGATTTTGACCCGAACCGAAAGTGACACGAAAGACTTGATTTTGACCAGAACCGAAAGCGACCGATCCGATATTGACCCGACCTAAAAACAACTGATCCGATTTTGACCCGATCCAATACTCAAACCGGATCCGACTCATCACAGACCCGAATTAAACCCGAACCGAACCAATCCGAATCTAAACCGATTTTAGATAGACCCGAAACGACCAAAATCGAAACGACCCGAACCGAACAACCCGATTGCCACCTCTTATTTTGAGCATGTTACCCTTGAAGATCCATCGGTTTCTCGAAAACTGACGAGGAAGATCTAAGTGCTTAACCATTGGCAAATTATGCATACTTTTCTCTTAATTGTGGATTTCATTTACATGAAAAGTGTGTTGAATTTACTCTCAAAATGAATCTTTTGTGTCACCGTTGACATCCTCTTCTACTGCATTTTGATAGTAAAAGGCACCCATTCAACTTGTTCTGGAGACAAGTTCCATTCATTTGTGATGGTTGTGACAGTGAAGGAAACCAATAAACCATGTTGCCTATACCTGTGGTACATGCAGCATTATTATCCATAAAAAAATGCATTTCAATACCACACATTATCAAACACAGGGGAATAGGATCTAATTCACTAACTTCAAAACAAAAATGACCTAAAAAGAAATATAGATTCTAGTTTCTGCAGGAGCTTGTGGGGTGTTTATCTTCATATTTGCTGTTGTACTACGATAGTATTTTTTATTACTAAAATTTGGTCTCAAACATAGTAGTTCATTCCATTGAAGCACTGTCGTCAACAAACACAACGATGTAATTTAAAGTAAGAATTCAATCACTACATCTCATCACAATTGCAGATAAGCTTGAATGTGATACACATGCTGAAGGATATATAAGAAATACAAATTCTATCGAATGAATCGGATCGAATTTTGTCATACCTCCCATTGTAGCTTCCTTTGCTTGTTTCTTGAGGTTTGGTATAAGGTGATGCTATCACTTTATTCTTCCTATTTTTGGCGCTTTATTCTATCTGTCCTACGCAAACATTGATTCTTATTTGTATTTCCATTTCAATACTATCAGGTGATGAAAAGAAAAACAAATAAAAATAAGTAATTCTCTCTCTGTTTGTCTCAAAAATGAGTTCTCAATCACATGATGAAGCTGATTCAGGGAGCATTGGAGTCCTCAATGATTATGAAGATTCTCTACCAGCAACTCCTGCTATGGAACTACCAATGGTGGCGGCTGCACAACCACAACACCAACCTCCAATTATTTCATCCTACAACCACAAAATTCGACCATTGCTTGATGTCATTGACAGGCTCAGGCTTCTTATGGTGATGAAAGAGGGCATACAGCTCCCCACAATTGTTGTGGTCGGAGACCAGTCATCAGGAAAGTCCAGTGTTCTTGAATCCTTGGCCGGTGTTAATCTTCCTCGTAGCCAGGGAATTTGCACTAGGGTGCCTCTCATAATCCGGTTGCAGAACCATGCAAGTCCGAGGCCAGAGGTTTACTTGGAGTACAATGGCAAAATAGTTCCAGTGGAGGAATCCCACATTGCAACAGCCATAAATCTCGCAACCGATGAGGTTGCAGGCCATGGTAAGAGCATATCCAACACCCCGATAACTTTAGTGGTGAAAAAGGACGGGGTTCCTGATCTTACCATGGTTGATCTTCCTGGAATCACTAGAGTTCCCGTCCATGGTCAGCCTGAAAACATATATGAGCAGATCAGAGACATCATCATGCACTACATAACGCCTAAGGAAAGCATTATTCTCAATGTTTTGTCGGCCACTGTCGATTTTCCAACTTGTGAATCCATTAGGATGTCACAGCAAGTGGACAAGAGTGGTGAGAGAACTCTTGCTGTGGTTACTAAGGCTGATAGGGCCCCCGAAGGGCTTCTCGACAAGGTTACCGCAGACGATGTGAATATAGGACTTGGTTATGTTTGTGTTAGGAATCGTGTCGGTGATGAGTCTCAAGAAGAAGCAAGGAAGGAAGAGGCCAGATTGTTTGAAACTAATACACATTTGTCAAGTATTGATAAATCTATGGTGGGTGTTCCAGTGTTGGCCCAAAAGCTTGTTCAAATTCAGGCTAATATCATTGCAAAGTGCTTACCAGAGATTGTGAAAAACATTAGTGCAAAGCTGGATGCAAATGTTTTAGAGCTTGAGAAAATGCCCAAGGCTTTGAGTTCTATTGCGGAGGCCACACAAGCTCTTATGAGGGTCATTGGAGCAGCTAAAGAATCCCTCAAGAAACTTCTTTGGAGAGGGGAATTTGATGAGTACCCTGATGACAATACAAAGCATGGCACTGCTCGGTTCGTTGAAATGCTCAACAAGTTCTCCGATGACCTTCACAACTGCGAGGAAAGTAATCTCGCAAAAGACTTTCTAACAGAAGAGCTCAAGGTTTTGGAAGATTCTAAGCGAATCGAACTACCAAACTTCCTTCCCCACAAGGCATTCCTCAGTGTCCTACAACAAAAACTTGAGAGGATATCGCATATGCCAATCAAATTAGCTGAAAATGCTTGGGATTACATAGATGATGTGGTGATGTCCGTTTTTACGCGCCACTCAGAAATGTACTACCTCCTCAAGATATCCACCAGAAGAGCTGCTCACAAGCTTGTTCAAAAGATGAGGGAGCAATCAATCAATAGGGTGAAGGAGATTGTAGAAATGGAGAAGCTGACAGGCTATACTTGTAACCCTGATTACATGACAGAGTGGACTAAGCTCATGAGCCAACAAGACTACTTCAAACGTCACGTAAACCTGTGGCAGCCACCTCCCCGGTTGGTTCTTCAAGGTATCGGGGAAACTGAAGTCGAACACCTGAGACAGCATACGAATGTTTTGCTTCTGCAGCAAGCATTTGACCTGAAGATGAGAATGTGTGCGTACTGGAAGATATTTAAGGTGAGATTGGTTGATTCCATGGCATTGCATTTACAGTATAGTGTTCATAAACTTGTGAACAATGATATGGAGGATATTGTGAAGGAATTGATGGGGGATGATGGGCATGGAATTGAGAGGATGACAAAGGAATCCCCTGTAATGGCTGCAAAGCGGGAGAAGCTGAAAAGGAGCATCGAGCTGTTAAAGGAGTGCAAAGATAGTGTGGCCAACATCATGGACAGGATTGCTGGTTATGATTATTAGCTGCTTATTTTTTTTTTCACGTCAAAATTATGTCTTAATGCTTTGGTTTTTACCGTGCTTTAAAGTTTGTCTGTTTTCTATGCGATAATATTTTACAGAAATAATACAATGTACTAATTAATCCTTCAAATGTTAATTAGAGGTGATAACCGGGTAATTCAGATTAGGTTCGGGTCGAATTTTTTCGGGTCGAGTTGATTTTTGGTTTGAGTTGTTTTTAGTTTAAGTTCGATTCAGGTCAAATTGGTCCAATTCGGATTTAGTTTAGGTCTTTATTATTTCAGATCGGTCGGGTATCGGGTAGGGTCAATATCGAATCGGTTGCCGTTTTGGGTCGAGTCTATGTCGTTGGTTGACTTTTCGGGCCAAGTCTATATCGGATCGGTTGAATTTTTAGGTCAAGTCAGTGTCGGATTAGTTGCTTTTCGGGTCGGGTCAATATCGAATCAGTCAGCTTTCAATTTGAGTCAATATATGAAGATGATCTTTTAAAGAGAAAAATGATATTAAACTATTACTAAAGATGATTATTAATTAATAATATAACACAAAATGAGAATAAAACATACATATTTAAGAAAATTAAATTCGGATTGCTTTCGGTCTCAATTAATTTCTATTCGGGTTGATTTTTAATTTAACTAAATTTGGGTCGATTTTGGTTCAGTTAGATTTTGGTTCAGATTCGGGTCAAATTTTAAGCCATTTTGTTCGGGTTTATATCGAGTCTCGAGTCGCATAAATCGATTTGAGTCTCGAATTTCGAGTCAAAGTTGCCATGTCTAATGCTAATCTCTTTATATTGCTTTGGAACACTTAAAATAGAGGTCAAGTTGAATAATCTTTCGATTCAGACAGTTCACCCCAATTGATTTGGGTGGAGAGCCACAAAAAGTGATGATCGTCTGTGGGAGTAAGAAAGAATTCAAACTAGTAGAGAATGCGGAGGTGATTAGGGTGTTCATGAATGGTTAACAGTACTGACACGATTTATTGGTACGATTACTGAAAGTTTCGGTTTTATATTTTAATGAACTGTTACCGTCCCGTTTAAATCAGTTACTGCTTGAACGATTAACCGATTTATTTGATACGGTTGCTCGGTTAACCATAAACCGTTTTATATATTTATTACTATGTTTTAATAAATGGTTCGTTCATCTTTCAAAAAAAAAGATTTAATAGTTTAAAAAGTCAATCAAATAAAATCTTCAATATTTATATTTAAAAAGTATTCAAAATTTAAAACAATTAAAAGTCTAAAAAATTTATATTAATTACACAAATATTAGTAATAATCAATAATTTATATTCATTACATAAATATTTGTATAATCAATAATATATATTATATAATTTTTAAAGAAAATAATTTCGTTAAAATTTTTCTTTGTCGTTTGAGTCGATCGAAATCGAGACAAGAGCACCGAAAGAGAAAAAAATACTCTAAATTTATTTTATTTCACGATCACAATAACATTAACACAAACTCAACCGTGTTGTTCTAGAGCAAATATAAATAAAACAAAGACACGACAACATGAACCGTAAATGGAGCTGCAAGATCAAACAAATGCCTCAAGACGCAATCACACCGGAAGCCCAACATAAACAAAATGATGCATCACATATCCCACTACATCTCAATACTAGAATAGATACATGTTCGAATAGACGTACACTACACGTTTAATTATTTCTAATAATTTAATATCATATAAAATATAGTTTAAGTACGATAATTACACATACATTAGTAATAATCAATAATGTAATATTAATATAAAACTAATTCTTAAATCTCTTATCAGTTTTTTCAGTTAATTGTTTAGCGAAAAATCGTAACCGCTTTCGTCTCGTATAACTGTTAATTTTATCAGTACAGTTACCATACCGTTCGATTAATTTTTATCGATACGATTACCTACCATTTAATTCGATTTTTCCGATTTTTCGGTATAGTATATCGGTTATAGTTTTTATAAACAGACCTAAAGGTGGTTTTTTAGAACACCGACACCTCCCAATAAGCCTGCAATGAGGCGTGTTGAATTTGGGGAGGAAGCATTAAAAGTGGTACTACTACTTAGGGAACAAGCATTCTACTTACCCACCTCTCTATCATCTTTGGGAGTCGATTTAATTTGGCAATATTATGAAAATGAAAGCACGTGAAATAATTCAAGCAGAAATTGGTCCAAGGACAGCTGCCCTAACAAATTAGCTTACCCCCACCCTTTTTAATTTTTATTTTAGCGTTGTACACTTTTACTATACGCAGTCAATATGACTTGTATAATAATTTTTTATAATAAATATTTATTTCTTTTTTCAATAAAATCTATTAACATGTGTAATATATAATTAATCGTAGAAGTAATTAATACTCAACAAATAAAAAAAGTTTTATTCTAACAATTAATTGTAGAGTTTAAGATTTAAAGTTTATATTTTAAGGTCTGGATTTTAGGTTATGAAAGTTTCATGACTGCTTTCTACTTTGAATATGACATTTCACCAAACCATTCGGGGTTGGAGACTTCTGTTCCTTTCTTGGGTCTATTTTATTCCCATAATTGAAATTTTCATACCAAGATTTCATTTTTTCCACATATGGCTTCTACTAACTGTGTACCGCCAGGTTTTGTTTTCTCTGTACTTACTGTTATCATCTCTTTCTTGAGCTTTGTTAGAAGCAACAATGAACACATTCTTAGCAGTTGCAAGTTTGATGCCATATATCAGTTAGGGGATTCGATATCCGATACAGGTAATTTTGTGCAAGACGACCCTTCTTCAATGTATGCCAGCTTACCCTACGGTGAAACCTTCAACAAACCAACTGGGAGATGCTCTAATGGCTTGTTGATGATTGATTATATAGGTAAAATATGAACTCCCTATGTTTTGTTTTTGGAAACCAACACTATTACTGTTGTGGACATTGTATTGATTTCTGGGGATTTAGTTAAAGTTGTAACCTGTGTGTGTGTTGCTGTTTCATGTGTTGAACATTTGAAAGCAGCACAATCTGCTGGACTTCCTTTTCTTGATGCCTACTTAAACAAAGATGGAACATTCGATCACGGGGTTAACTTCGCGGTCGCCGGTGCTACTGCCATGTCTGTGGAAGATTTATACAAGAGAAACATTTCCTTTCTGCTTACCACCAGATCTCTAAGTAAACAACTTGACTGGATGTCTAGCTATTTCACTACGACTTGTCATTATGACAAAGGTTAGCATATTTCCTCTCTATATGTTTGAACAGAATGGATTGACACAGTAATGACCCACTTGAGGTTTTATATTTGATAGATTGCTTCAAGAAAAATGGAAGAGCTCTTTTCATGGTTGGGGAGATAGGAGGAAATGACTATAACATTCCCTGTTTCCAAGGGAAAACCTTCGACGAGGTTAAGACCATGGTGCCCGAGGTAGTCCGAGACATAAAACATGCTGCCAAAGTAAGTTTCCTTTTTTCATACACTTGAGTATATCACTTATGGTCATGGTAATTGGTAACCTTGTTCCTCATACTTTGAATTCCACTTTGTAGAGAGTTATCGAATATGGTGCTACTCGGTTAGTTGTCCCCGGAAACTTTCCCATTGGCTGCTTTCCTATATATCTCACTCTGTTTCAAACAAATGATACAACTGCTTATGATGAGCTTCATTGTCTAAAGGAGTTGAATCGGTTTTCGGTTTATCATAACGATCTTCTCCAAAAAGCCATTGATGAGCTAAAAGAAGAACATCCTGATGTGATTGTTGTGTATGGTGACTACTACAATGCATTCCTGTGGGTTCTGAGCAAGGCTGATCTGCTTGGTAAGTCTGGTTTATTTGGAATCACTAGTTTTCATGACCGTACCATAAATTGTTTTGGTCCTTTTTTTTTGGAAAAAAAAATATATCATCAGGTTTCGATCCAACAACATTGCAAAAAGCATGTTGTGGAACCGGAGGAGACTACAATTTTGATATTTCAAGCAACTGTGGAGATCCAGAAGTAACTGTATGTGAAAATCCTGATGAACGGCTGAGTTGGGATGGGATTCATTTGACTCAAAGAGCTTATGAGTTAATGGTAGCATGGCTCATCCGCGACATCTTTCCGAAACTTCAATGCGAAAACGTTGCTTCATATAGTTCTGATGTCTAGTTTCTGCAGGAACTTGTGGGGGTGTTTATATCCAAAAGTGTGTTGAACTTTCAAAATGAATCATTTTTGTCACTGTTGACATCCTTTTGTACTGCAATTTAATAATAAAAGGCTTTCTTGCAAGATATGCCAAGTAACTCCACAAGGAGGATTTGTTTATGTACGTTTGCCATTTACATTGAATGTGTATCGCCATTACTGAGAATTGAAGATAAAAGTCATTAACAACCATTCGACAAGTTCCATTCATTTGTGATGTTTGTTGCAGGAAAGAAACCATGTTGCCTAAACCTGTGGTACATGCAGTATTGCTATCCATAAAAAATGCATTTCAATGACATGCATTATCATACACAGGTGGCATGGCCATTGTGTTTTTCACACATTTCCTCCTTTTACAAGTTTGAATTGCATAATCTCCGGTGGTGCTGTGCTGGATACTGCCTTTGTCCCATTTTTCTTCTTCAGGAAGACAACTTGGGGTTCTTTCTGAGAGCCAATGAAGTTTGTCTATCACCCAACAAATAAACTTGTATCCTGCTCTTTCTGTTCAGTCCAACTATAGCCAGGATCCTTAACAATCTGTTTGTCACTCATCAGCTCTCTAATGGCCCTTACATCATCCCATCTTCCTAAAGAAGAATAGATATTGGCTAGAAGCACGTACGGTGTGGAGCTCTCAGGGTCGAGCCGGAAGAGTTCCTCTGCTGCTTGTTGAGCTAAGCTGACATTTCCATGGACTCTACAACAACTAAGCACAACTTCCCATACAACTGGATCATCTTTATATGGAATCTGCTCCATAAGGAGCTCTATGTCATGAAAATGACCTGCTCGACCAAGACAGTCGATGATGCAAGTGTAATGATCTAATTCCGGGTCAACCCCATGCTCACTCCGCATTGAGTTGAAAATTCTGAACCCCTGATCTACTAATCCTGAGTGACTACATGCAGTCAGAACGGAAATAAAGGTTATGCAATCAGGTTTTACACCTGATGCAATCATGTCTTCATATAGACAAACAGCCTCGTCTCCACGTCCATTCTGAGCATATCCGTGTATCATCTCATTCCATGTTACAACATTTCTGACAGACATCATATCAAAATGCTTCCGTGCCTCATCTATGTCGCCACATTTACAATACATATCAACAAGAGCAGTGCCCACAAACACATCACTCTCGTAGCCGTCTTTTACTATCTGAGAGTGGATTTGCCTGCCTTGAAATAAAGAAGATAATTTTGTGCAACAGTTCAATACTGTTGCATAAGAGAACTCAGTAGGCGACATTCTACCACATTGAATTTGCTTAAAGAGCATGAAAGCTTCGTTGTTTAGAGAATTAAGAGTAAGACCTGCAATCATAGAATTCCAGCAGACAATGTCTAGCATCGGCAGAGAAGAAAATATGTGCCCTGCAATTTCTGTCTTCCCACACTTAGAGTACATGCCAATCAGTCCACTAGCAACATAATTGTCTGTATGAAGAGCTGCCTTTTGCAAAGCAGCATGGACCTGTTTTCCACCCTCCAGAAAGTCCATTCCAGCACATGAGCCAAGGATGACTGTCACAGTAGTCCGGTCAGGTTTTACACTTTGAAACTGCATTTCCCTGAAAAGATCTATTGCTTCTATGTGATCCTCATTCTGGGAATAGCCGGAGATCATAGCATTCCATGAAATAACACTCGGGCACGACATGTTATCAAACATCTGACGTGCAGTTTCGACATCTCCACACTTTACACATGCAGCAAGCATATTAATATAAGTAACCTCACCAGGTTCAAAACCACAACACTGCATCCTTTCAAAACACTCTATAGCTTTCCCGCCATTTCCTTTCTGCCCATATCCAGCAATCATAATATTCCAGGAAACAACACTGACTTTTCCCAAATTATGAAAAACTCTCAGCACTGTTCATTATCCCATTCTTAGCATACATATCAAGCAAAGAATTACTAAAATAAAGATCATTTTCAAATCCAAGCTTAATTGCAAGACCATGTACTTGTTCCCCAAGTACAACATTACATGATGATCTATCACTATCTGCAGAGCAACCAGATTCACCATACTCTCCCCCCTTTGCACAAACAGTCAAAACAGCAGACAAGGAAACAGAATCAATCCGAACCCCTTTTCGACACATCATTCTAAACATCTCCAAAGCCTCAAAGACACCGTCAATACTTCCTAACCCACCCATCATCGAAGTAAAAGTAACCTCATTAGGCTCATCAATGTCCGAAAAAATTTGAACAGCATCTCTTATAACCCCACATTTAGCATAAACAGACAATAACCCGTTGCAGACAAAGATATTCTTATCAAGACCGATCTTAATAACAAGACCATGACATCTCTTCCCAAGCTGCAAATCCAAAACGCTTCCACAAGCACTTAAAACGCTAGCAAAAGTAACATGTGTAGGCAAAAAACCTTCCGAAACCATAAGCTTATAAACATCCAAGGCTTTTTCCTGGTACCCATTTTTAACCATTAAACTAATCAAGTTGTTCCAGGAGACAACGTTTCTTTCAGGCATTTGTTCGAACACTTTGTGTGCAAAA
Organism: Hibiscus tridactylites; assembly: GCA_958450335.1. Lineage (NCBI taxonomy): Eukaryota > Viridiplantae > Streptophyta > Magnoliopsida > Malvales > Malvaceae > Hibiscus > Hibiscus tridactylites. Next base: position 65,561,460 of record OY288290.1, on the reverse strand, counting down.
TTTAAGTTCCCAGCTTTGCAGTGGGAACTCAATATGGCGTTCCAGGAATAAATGTCCTTGTGAGGAGTATAGTTGAACGTGCTGTCGGCAGAGGATGAGTCGTTGCATTTGGAATAGAGTTCGATGAGACGGTTGCATAGGAAAGTGTTGGTTAACAGATTGTTGCGGAGAATATGAGCATGGAGGACTTTGCCCAGCAGAAGAGATTTGTTGTCTATGCAAGTTTGCAAAAGGTTGGCAACGCCGTTCATCTTGCATTTGCTCCCCATTTTTCTGTACTGCTCAGCCGCAACTCAAAATCTCAGGACTCAAGTAGAACCCAATCTTCAGGTTAAGTTTAGGGTTTCTAATTTTTACCTTATTTAATTTCCTGGCCTTTGGTTTCGTCTGCCAGGAAACTTTGAAGGCAAGATAGGGCTTGGGTTTCAAAAAGAAACCAAATTTATCCAAAATTAAATATCTGGGAGAGAAGGAAAGCTTTAAAGGCTTTGACTTGCAAAAACATGATTTGGAACTGCAGATGTTTGTAATATATGACAGAGATATCCCTTAGAAGAATATTATAAAACTAAAATATGGATCAAATAATGCCCATAGCAATCTGCTTCAAAGGCTAAACTCCTACAACTACTGTACAATAGCCAAATGACTTGCCCTTTACAAAATGGATCGACTGGTAAGGCCCCATTGACATGAAACAAAAGGGTTCAACAAAAATGGCAAGTTCTTTAAGTTCGGTCATCGATGACGGTTTCCCTGCTTCACGAAGGTCGTAATTTACCGGTGCTGAGCAAGATATATGAACGCGGTTAACTTAGGTGATCAACCTGAAAAGTCGAGGAAGACTTTGTTTACATCTACCTTCCATATGATAACAATATGTTGTGTATGCAGAAGCAGTGAAGAGTACCATTCACTTGTGTTTAAGCACTTGAATCCTCCAGAGTGGTATGGTTCACCATCATCAGATGTCTCATAGAACTCGAAATCTTCATAGAACTGTGAATTCCATGAATAAGAGATGATTAATAAAACAGATGTAAATTTATCCATATTTGCTATTTTTATGTGTCCAAAACATGTATGCAAACCTGATCAAATTTCCCAACTGTTGCTGAATCAGCCTCATCATCCACCTAAAAGAAACTCATTGCTAAAAGCTTAATAACTTCAAATAAGAAAGAATATATGGAAAACTTTGTTCTATTTTGAAGTTTGGGCAATCGATATGCTAATTTTCAAGTTCAAGAAGGGAAGCAAATAAGCTCAACCACAGCAAAATTTCCAGAATCCACCAGGGAGAAAGATTTATAGAAGCTAATTAATTATCAGCCCCAATCACAGCTAATAGTATATTGGCTCTTACTAGAAAACATTAAAATCGAGAAGCAATTATGCTGACAATAATTATGTGAAGATGAGACGATCATGCGTTCAAAATCATGTATCTTTAGAATCATCATGTCTTAGTAAGTTAGTATGACCTGTCCCTTTTTTCAATATTAACCTTGGAATCTACAGACAACTTCGGATTTAAGAATCTACACAAGTTCTATGATGAAACATTCAAAATGTATCCACATTGTTATGAAAGCACAATAACTGATACCACCAATTATGCCAAAAACATATTTAGGTCAATCTAGACACAGTTTAAATCAATTTAACACTCATAAACTCTGAACCCCATTCACCTTTATAATATTTTTCTCCTCTTCAACCACATCCTTCATGTAGGCTGAGTTCACCTTTTCAGCTTGAGTAACATATGTTTTTCTCTCCTACAAAGAAAGATAGGAAGCAATACTCAATACAAAAATACCAGCACAAAACTTGCAACGAAAAGTAATGACAACTCGGGATGACCATTACCTCCTCACACATGTTTTTCCAAGTTTCAAACCCCTTCCGGTCAATATCAATGAAATTTCCATTCTTGTTGGTTTCCATAAAGGTTTCCCTAAGAAACACACCAAACAAAAACAATTCAATTCAGTTTGTACAATCCCTCAACTCAAGATTAGCCATAAAGTTGCAGTTTTATTCCATTTTCCCATTTCCTCACCCACCAAGATATGATTAAACAGACTAACAGAGCTCCTAAGTATTTGACCAAGTACATGTTTCTCCTAACATTAAAGAGTTGGACTAAAATCCAGGCTTCCTACAAAGTTGTGTCCTCTATCAAAAAGTAGCCAAATTTGACAGATGACTATAAGAAATTCTCTATAAATATTAAAGCATAACCATAAAGAATAAATATTTGACAAGGCAAAAAAGTAAAGAAAAGAGAGAGTATAAATGCATTGACTGCTACCCTACAAGATTTGAGGATTAAGGTTAGAAACTTAGAATCCCCATTCCCCACTACCATCATTAAGATTTCTCAAATATACCAAATCCAAAACAACTTCAAAAAAATGTAAATAAATGAAGAATATTGAAGAATGAAAAGTAAAATGAGGCATCAAAAGTGAGAAATTTACAAGAAAATATTAAAAGCCGATCTGGGTTGCAAAGAAATCATTGGTTTGACAGCATTTTGTGTTCCAGCAGTGCCCTTAAACCTCTTCAACTCTTTCTTCTTAGGCCCACAGTCGTGCATATCAGCCAAAGCAATCGCCACCGTTTCACCGCAAATATCACTTCGACGTAAATAAATAAAAAACAGTACATGATAATATCAAAAACCCAAACCTCAAAATCACCCCAAAATATGAAGCATAGAAAAATATATATCAATGATCATCCCTCCAAAAGAAAGGTAAAGTATTGGTTTTTAAGCGTATATATGTATATATTACCACTTCTGAAAGGCACTACCGTCAGGTGAACGGCGGGGGAGGGTAGCATGGACTCGTTTGCGGGTTCTTGGGTGATTCACCATTGAAGCTCCACTTCAAAACTCTCCAACTTCCTCCAGTTTTTTTTATAAAAATAAATAAGTTAAATGGTCAGCAAATTACGCCCAATTTGCATCATCCTAAAATGCACTCAGCAATTTTGCGCGGGAAGGGAGACAAAGCTGACCGGGTGGTAAAATAAAATTTAACAAAAATATACTCCATATCTTTCACTTCCCGCGGTAAAAGAAGGATAGAAAATCTGATTATAGAATTAGCCGGAGAAATTATACCATTAGCTTATCACATCAGTCATTATTCTATTCAATAAAAATTATCCACTTTATTTAAATGACCCGAGTTCGAGCACCAATTTTGCATGATGTGTGTTTTACTAAAAAAAACTAAAAAAAAATTGAACAAATACTACTCTTGTATCACACCAACATATTCAAAAAAAATTATCCACTTCACTATTGTTTTCCATAGATTAATATAATAATTTTACTATTATTTTTCATGTCATTATTCCAATAATATAACAATTTCTAAAAAAATATTTTTAAAATGACATAGAAAAAGTAGTGAAGATTTATTGATTGAAAAAAAATGATGGAAGAAAAAAATAGTGAAATGAATAATTTTTATTGGATAAAATCATGGGTGGTGTAATAAGTCAAGCTCATAACCATAATAATATAATTTTTCATTAGTCATACGTGTAAGCAAATCACAAGATGACACGTTGATATTTTAGACATGTCAAATTCTTATGAGACACGTTCCTATATTAATCATATATTTCTCATGGAAATCTTTAGTTATAACATTAAATTATTTAGAGATTTATATTAATTTTCCCCCTTTTAATTTAAGGCATGGAGTTAGGCACTTTTTTTTTTGTTCAAATGAGTTGGGCACTTTATGAAGCAAAGGTGTTGGTGTACGCATTATTTAAACCATCAGATGTCATCCCCAAAGTATTCAAACGTGTAAGACGTGTAGGCTTCTTATTTAATACTCTAGCAATAATGAAAGAGTAATTTTTTTTGCTATATATATTTAAGTTATATTTAAAATATGAAATAAAGTAGCGAAACATAAAAGTTTTCTAACTTTTATATACACTAAAAAATCAATTAACCAACAACTTTTTTTTTAACAATTAACCAACAACTAGTTATTCACTTGTTCATAATGCGTTGAGAAGTATATTTGGTCAGTTGGTCAAACTGTTCATCTTTATTTCCTTATATTTTCTTAAGTTATGAGTTTTACATTCAATATCCCTTTCTTTCCCATAGAGTCTTTCTTCCTCTCCTTCTAAGTAGGATTAGGATTAAAATTAAATTAAGATTTATCAAAAGCAGCGGCGGTTCAAAGATTTTGGGGGCCCTATGCAATTTATTAAAATATGACCCTTAATTTATAATCAGTAAGAGATATAAGTGTTTTTTCAAAAAAAATGTCCTCTTGAGAACCAAAAAAATGACTTATAAATATCTAAATATCAAACATTTTCACTTCAAAATTATCATTTTTTTTGCATGTTTTAAGTTTTAGATAATTTTTTTATATAAACATAATTATATATAATTTTATATTTTTTTACAAATATTAATTTAATTTAGGTTCACTGTTTTCGGGGCCCCTGTGCGGTCGCTCATGTCGCGCCTGTCCAAAACCCCCACTGATCAAAAGTTGCTCATAATGTGTTAGATTCCTTAAGTAAACTACTTTTATAATATTTAGAACTTTTAAAGAATTTTTTTTTAATAAAATATTTCTTTTAGAAATGTCAAATGCCAATAGTTTAACACAACATATTACATCAACTAATCGAAAAAAATTATTAAATTTAACAATCAATATTGGTTAAAAGGGTGATTTTATGAAATTTATACTATATAAGACCTTAACTGGGTGCAAAAAAATTTATAGAGTATAATTAATTTTTTTAGACTTATAATACCCTTAAATCTTTATTTAAAAATAAAATGTCCAAACTCAAAAACACAAAATTCCGAAATCCAAAGTTAAACTTGAATTGAAATGATTAACTTTTAAAATATATATATAAATTTCTTTGAACTAAATTTAACCGATCCGTACAATTGTAAGGAATGTAACCTTACTTGTATACCCCACTGGCAGTAGAGTAGAATTAAACAAGTCATTTGGCCTTAAAATATTGTATTCGGAACTCTGATCGGATCTTGAGCTTCCTTTAGAAAGTAGAGATCTGCCCCAAAAAACAATGAACAGCCACAAGAGATCACCAGTTTCCAGAATGTCCAGCCACAATAATAGCTTTGAACTCAAGAGCCACAGAGGTCTCCAAATCAAGCAAGACGACAAGTTCTTCTCCAGGCTGATGTCCAAGGAAATCTCCGCCGCCAATTCTTCTTCCAGGGTCTACTATGGCGGAGCTTCCGTTGCTGTTCCCTTCATGTGGGAATCCCACCCCGGAACCCCCAAGCACCCCGCTTGCGACACCGCCCTCCCTCCTCTCACCCCTCCTCCATCCTATCATTCCTCGTTCAAGTCGAAATTCGAGCAGAAAAAGAGCTCAAAACCGACCCTTTTCAGCTCCATCTTTCCCTGTCTTAACTACGCTTCTCCATCGTTTTCTAATACTTCCATGAACCGGAAGTTGATCGAGAGATGAAGGAGCTATCTTTCAATTGTTAGGCATTGGCTCAGCTCATTAATTAAGGTACTAGTACTACTCTGAGATGTTAGTATTAATTTGTTGCTTTTCATGTTGGTGTATTTGTAGGCAGAAACAAAATTAGTATCAATAAGTAGTACTAGTAATTATCATTTCAATGAAATACCAATTATCTATTGATCAAGTCCGCCTTATTAAGATCAGTCACTAGACTCGTTTCAGTAGATAACCGGAAAAAAAAATTCTGTAAAGTAGAATATTCCTGTGGCAAATTGCATTAAATAACCATGTGGGATGAATGAATTCAATGTAGTGTGTCTACTTTTTGACACAGTGGCATGAAAGGAGTGGAAAACATGTAGGAATGGTGAAGACTGATAAAACAGCAGCATCTTTGTTTTCATATTTAGCCCCATTGGGGAGGTGAGTGGGAATATTTATGGGAGGGGGATGGGAGCTGGTTTGGTCCCCCTTCAACTTCAACCTTACCTAATACGATACCAGCATATTAATAACAGGCTTGCATTTTCTTATCTAATTACAAATATAAATACTTTGTAACTTTTCGGTGCTCCTATTTATGCCCCGCACTAAAAATTAGATTTAGAGTTTAGGGTTTAGTGTATATGGTTAGGGTTTAGAGAGTTTAGGGCAGTGTGTAGTTTTAAGGTGTATAGTGTAAGGGTTAGGATTTAGAATTTAAAGTTAGAGTTTGAAATTTAGTGTTTTAGAGTTAGAGCATAAAAAGAGCACCAAAAAATAGCAAAAGATTTTTATCCCCTAATTACCTTGTTAAAAGGTGACTAAACTTTTGGGAACAAGGCAATTAAACTAGTTAACACCAGCTTGAAGGAATTTAAGTAGAACAATCCAATCTTACCTAACACCATTTTAATGAAATTTAAATGACGAGAAAATCGATTTTATGTTAACAATCTTCAGAGCGATCGGTTAAAAACATAAGAATATATTCGGTATATTATGATATACAACTATCAATTGAAATTACTTTCCATCAAACATGAGAATATGATTTGTTTGAGTAGACGTGGAAATTAATTTACTTATTTCTCTAAAATTCTTTTTTTTTGAAAAGTAAATGGTATGATTAAAATAGGGATGTAATTTCTGATCTTGTAACACTACCATGTAGATCATAAGTTAAAAATATACATTTGGAACAAAATCATCCTTTTTACTACTTATTTCTTTTCATGATTATACTTTGGTTTGCAAAAATTTTGAGTTCGTAATATTCGAATTAAAAAAACGGATTGAATATCTGTAAATATCTTAATTTTTAAGGTTGCGTACATATATGTAAAGGAGAAGGATTTCATATAGATGTGAGGAGTTTGGTAAGATGCAGACTTAAACACTAAAAAGAATAAAAACAAGATTTGTTTTAGTTATGGAATTTTAAAATTAATTATAGTAAATTTTATGATAATTGAAAACTTCTCTCCTATTCGTGAACGCTTGCAACTGAAGCCCTATCGGCTATTGCGACCTTTTAACCTCCTCTCGGCTCTCGTAACTTAGTCCATTAAACGCGAGTGAACATTTGATCGAGTCGAGTCAAAAAGTTTGAGTAAAAAAAATTTAAGCTGGTTGAATTGAGGAGTCTTATTTTGTAACTCAAGCTTTATTTGAGAGTTTTTTTGAGTCGAGTCTAGTTGTTCTACTTCTTGATCAAAATTAGTTGTAAATATTTATCATGTTATGATACTAATTGGTTTTTAATTTAAATGGCTCTCTATAATCATTTATTATATGCATATACGTTTCTTTATATCTTTTTCATATGCAATATACATATATCAGTAAAAGTTAAGAGACTCGACTCGAACTTCAAAATCGATCAACTAATTACTAAAAATTTCGAGTTATTCAAAGTTATATTTTATGGATTAATATTCTATACACTGGCGGTGGAAATTTTTTGTTTCCACAAGCGCCTCAATTATAGGGTTTAGGGTTAGGGTTAGGGTTTAGGGTTTAAAGTTTAGGGGTTTTAGTGTAAATGTTTAGAATTTAGGGTCCATGTTTAGAATTTAGGATTTAGGGTTAGAATCTATGGTTTAGGGTTAGGGTTTAGTTTTAGGGTAATATGGGTAGGGATTTAGGTTTTAACCTATAAACCCTAAATTTTAACCCTAAACCCAAAATTCTATCAACAATACCTAAATTCAAAACTACTACACTTATACCCCTAAATTTTAAACCCTAAACGGAGTCGCTAACCCCTAAAACTAAGACACTTGTGTAAAAGAATTTCCACAAGCGCTTGTGTATAGAACAATTACTCATATTTTATAACTTGAACTTTATTTGATATTTTCAGATCAAATCTAATTTATTAAATTATAATTTAAGTTGAGTCATATTTTTAACATCGAAGTAAGTAAATTTTTTTTTTCAAACCGAGTCAAATTTTATTTACACCTACAGTTAGACAAACCTGAACTCATCTGGTGGCCGAAGCTAAATGGACTGTACCTTATTGAAATTCTGGATGAAATCCCAAAACCCATCAGGTTTCTAGCTAGAAAATTGAAGCCATCCCTGCTTTTGTGGGCCGTAAATCTTCTTCAATTATAGGCTATTTGAATTGTGTTGGTTTGAATTAGAGAAAATATTTTATGAATCAGTGGCAGGAAATTTATTTTCTACACGTTCAATTTATTTTTTTACATTTAAGTTTAATTTAAAAACCCTCAATGCACTGTTGTTTTGGCTTTTAAATTTTTTATTGCTTTATTGACATGTCGAGTTATATTAGTATTTTATTATTTATTTTAGACACGTTATAACAGCATTAATATATTATTCGCGGAGGGACCAAAATAAGTCAATGCATAAAATTCTTTGAGAAAATTAATTATTTTGAAAGTTTAATAGCCAAAATAGGTCAAAGAGTAAATTTCAATGATAATTTTTATAATTTATCCTTTTTGTATTTCCGCCCTGTTTGACAAGTCGGTCAGCTAGGACGAATTGAGTTCTTCGGCATCCTAAATCCGGCTAGATTTATCCTACAAATGGATTGATTTAAGCATTAAGATAATTTTAGGGTATTTTAAACGAAGAATAATTGTTTTGTTTCATTTATGAAATAAAACTAATTTAATACAATTTAAAATAAACAGTTTCACAAGTGGGGTGGATTTTTGCAAACCTTAGCAGCTTTTCACTACTAAAATTCTTTCAACTCTAGTTGTATTTTACCTTCATCAATCCCTTTGATCGGTAGTCGGTAATTAATTTTAGTATTAATTGTCGATTACCGGATCTATTACTTTTCTTGTTTTCTTTATTTTAATAAGAATCTATTTCTCTATCCTTGTGACACGTTTTTTCTTTAGTCTTTGACTTGTGACATGTCTTTGTTTTTATTTTGTGGTTTGATTCATATGTCTTTGTGGCATGTTTCAGCATACCCTAGCGATCGATTGTTGTTCACACAGAGATTCAATCGACGCTAGTTTTTTATTTATGTTTTTGTCGATGGTCACTTGAAAAGTTATATTCACACTCGGTTGATGGTTGTTTGCCGATGAAATCAGTCATGAATATCGGTATTTTTGCTTGACAGCTTGGATCGCGCACCACTTCTTCCTTCTTTATACGTCTTGTTTGGACAGAGACAAGGAGAATCAGGAGGTTGCTAAAATTTGTTGGTATGCTTATCTCCATAGAAGTTTTCATTTTTTTTCTTGTTTTTGGGTTGTAAGGATTTTTTTGGTTGTTTAATCCAAATATTTTTCTTCTTGGATGCATTGTAATTGTGATTTTCCATGGATTTAATAAAAAAATTAGTGACTTTAATCAAAAATAAATAAACGGTTTCACGTATCAACAATTGGTTGGTCTAGTGTGATGAAGCATTAAATTTCTTAAATAATATCAAAAATTTGAACTTTAGAATTGTGAATGGAATAAATTGAGTTGGGATGGTCACTCTTATAATGAGCATCTGTAGTACCCACTCTAGATTGACCAGTCCAATAAATTCGATACTAAAGTTTAAAATAAATAGCTTTACATTCATGATGGATATTGAATTCTCGATTACTAGTTAAGGTATAAAAAACATACAATCTCATCTAAGTCGTGGAGGTGTCCTATGTTACTATTTAGTACTTAGTTTGTACTTTTGGTTTTAGAAGAAAAAAAATCTTAAATTTCTTCTTTATTGTAAATTTAGAGTATTTCTTCCTTATTTATTCGATAAATTAATTGTTATTAATTAAAAAAAAAACAGAAAAGCCCGGGAAGAAATTCAAGTAATAAAATTCATAGCTAACTGTACCTATTTTTTATATGACATGTTCAATTCATATTGGATCTAAGTTACGACAGATTTTTATTATTTAAATCAGTTTAAATTGAAATAAAATTGAATATAAGTTAATAGGGTAATCAAGATTTTCAAATAAAAAATACAATGATTTAATTTTGAAAAAAAAGTTATAAATGGACTAAATTTTAAATCTTGAAATAAAACAAAAACTTTTAATATATTTAAACCTTATATAAATATAATTTTAACAAATTTTAAATTATGGAATAAGATTTTAGATGGAATTGAGTAAAAAAAATTGAACAAATGAATTCTTTTCGAACTTGATCGGAGATAAATTTGAAATCATTTTTTAATTAGATCATTTTAAATTCAGATTTTATTAAATTTTGCTATCTTTTTAACTTGACTTTAGATGCCAATTAAAATTTATTTAATTTCAAACAAAAGTACAAGAAATACTGTCAAATATTTTTATTTTTTAAAAATATATTTGAATTTATTGGGTGATCTTAATGGTAAAAGATGACGTTGTTCTTTTTAAGTAATTTAGGTTTAGGTTGTATAATTTACAAATGTGCATGAATTTATTTAAATTTGAAAATTAGACCAAAAAAATTGTAATTGAATTAAAAACTCAAAAATTTTAAAAATATATTTAATATTTATATCTGATATTAGTTAAATTTGCAAAAAAATAGTACTATAATTTTATTATAATTCCTATGTACAATAACAATAGTAAGAAGTACTTGGTCAACTAGCCGTCTTAGCTCAGCCGGTAGAGCGCGTGGCTTTTAACCACGTGGTCGTGGGTTCGATTCCCACAGACGGCGAATTTAATTTTCGACTCATGACTCAACCATCCATGCGCTATCTATATCATGCAGTTCTGTTTTTGGAACAAGCAGGTGCAAATCTGCTGGGTTTTGAAAAAACACAATCCAGGGATATCATGTTTTGGGAATTGAACCCGACGTGAATCGAACACGCAACCTTCTGATCTGGAGTCAGACGCGCTACCATTGCGCCACGGATCCCCTTGATTCCACGGAGCATGAATATCATTAAAACTATTTTTGACTAATTTATAAACATTAAGGCTGAGCGTCAAATGATAGAACAGGATGTTTTAACTGCTGGAAATTTGGATTCAAACCGTTGGGATCAAGAAAATTTAGTTTAAGGTTTAAGAATTTATATTTTATAGTTTATGGTGTTAAAATTTAGTATTTTAGGGTTTGTGATTTAGATTTTAGTTTTTTAAGTAAAATTAAATATGTATGTAGAATATTTTCTAAAATTACTGGTACATGGACAAAACTTTAATTTTAATTCTTGACTCTGTCGCTGCTTGTTATTGTATATTTCACAATACTTTAAATTTGATTTATTGTTTGGTTAGATATATTTGTATTATTCAAATAATCAAATTATTTAAATATTCATTAACAAATTTTTTATCTTAAACAAATCTAGATTCACCTACAAAACCCTATGAACAAACTCGTAAGAAAATGAATGACAGCAAATAAAAGTCTGCCCATTCAAAGTTGGGTTCATTCGTGTTCTACCGATTTGACTAACTTGATCAAGCCAAAGCTCCTCTACATTTTAATTTTTCAGACTAGATGCATGCATTTTGACCTACATATACATAACACGAGTGTTTGTTTGGCATGTGAAGTTGAAAAAAAACATTACTACGTTCTATTAGGTATAAGGGTATAAACAAGACGGGCACAAGATTTTATGCTTGGGGTGAACCTATAAAATTTTAAATCGGCAAGTTTAAAATTTTTTAAGTAGAACGAAAATATATTTTCAATAGAAAATTTTTAAATTATATATAAAATTCAAACTTTTAGTGGAGCGACTGCCCCCTCCGACCCCTCTAGGTCATCCCTAGGTGTAAAGGTGGTCAAGTCCTTTGATGGCATGAGTACACAGTGAAAGTTGGCAAATTCTGGGATTTGAGTTCAACATGAGATACAGCTAGGTTGGGTCATTTAACAATTGAATAGTGCCTTTTTCCCTTAAAATCTAAGCAAATTCACCCCTTGTTTATTCCTCTCCATTTCACCACCCACTTTGATATAACATTTCTTTAAATTAACTGCAACATACGTGTATAAACTACGATCCTCATTTTAATGAATTTTTAAACTTTTAAATATTTTAATTTCATCCTCAAATTATTCTTCATGTAACAAAGAAAAAGTTTGAAGTAGCCGAGATTGAAGATTTAGATTTTGTATACAGTAGTTTAAAATTCAAATCAACATTGATTAAACATATTGATAAGGAGGCTGATGTCTCTTCCTCTCAAAGTGTGTACTTTTTTTCTCCACTTAAGACTAGAAATATTTTTAACGAGGTACACTTTGCAAGTTTAACTTTGCTGAGAAAAAAAAAAGAGAGGAGGCTGGTGTCAGTGTCACCAAGTCTAGATGCAAGGTTACTTGGGCATCTTGAAACAACAAGTTGCGGGTAGTACAAGGCAATTCTGATCTTAACTTATATTCCATTTTGGGGACTCATAATTCCCAAAACATTAATTTAACCAGAGATTGGCTTCTTGATTTTGACAAGAAACTAACACGCCTGCCCCTTAACCTTAACAAACCACATATACACATCCATTCCATAACCTAACCTTTAATATGCCTTGTTTTAATTGCAATCTTGTCAACATAAACATGCAAATGGGTTCCCGGATTGTACTTAAACCACACCTAAATGCATGTTCCTTGATAAATTAGAGTCGGTTTATATTCGATATTTAAATTATTTATAATCTACTCAGATCCTTAAATCAAAGATAAATATGTTTGAGTGTCATTAAATATTTATTTATTTATAATAAAAATATCAATCGAACTAAAATTTAAACGCGTTAATTTTCAAAGAAAGGAAAATGTTTCTCATTAGGGTATTCCATAACAGTGAGCTAGATTTGTGAATTGAGAACAAAACAAAGGCATATGCTTATATTACACTTATAGTTTGATTCAATTAAATTATGAGTTAAATATTATCTCATATATATACATGTCACATGGTTAAGGAGGTTGAATAATTCGATTTTCCAAAAGTCAACACATTTAAGGATTCGCACGTGCGCAAGCAGTGATAGAGCTGGCATTTATACCACAAATAACAAGCTATATATATATATATATATATATATAAGCTCTTGGATTTCTCCAACTCTACTTTGCTTCCATTGAAGCTCCTCCTCAAAGCACTCCTCTTATATTTATTTAGTGTGTGGGCAAATTATAATCCCAAGAATAGACTTTATGCATACATTTTGAAGAGTGGAGCAGATATATATACATACCCTTCTCCTGTATATCTTGCCTTTTAAGCACTCCTTTTCCTCTATCTTCTCTTCTCTTCTCTTCTCTATCAGCTTAAGAGAATTGTTCTCCATACTTGAGAACATGCATGCCTGAATGTCCACAGAAAGGTAAGACCACTTCTTTTCTAATCACTGATTACCATAATATATATATATATATATAATCATTGGTTTTCTGGGGGTGTAATATATTTAGGGAGAGATTTGAGGAGATAAGCAAAAAGATTAAGAGGGAAGCAGATGTTTCATTTGGTCATCAGATGGGAAGAAGACACGTACTGGGACCTCCAGGAACCCTAAATACCATTACACCATGTGCTGCCTGCAAACTCTTGAGGCGTAGATGTGCTGAAGAATGCCCCTTTTCTCCATACTTCTCCCCTCATGAACCCCACAAGTTTGCTTCCGTTCACAAAGTCTTCGGTGCTAGCAACGTCTCTAAGATGCTAATGGTATACAGTATACTACTATTCTTTTTAATCTGCATTTTATTTAGTTAATTAATGTGTTTCCAATAAATGATATGCCTAAATTTCAGGAAGTACCGGAGAGCCAAAGAGCCGACGCCGCGAGCAGCCTCGTTTACGAGGCTAACGTGAGGCTAAGAGACCCTGTTTACGGCTGCATGGGTGCAATCGCAGCTTTGCAGCAGCAAGTCCATTCTTTACAGGCCGAAATCAATGCAGTGAGGGCCGAGATATTGAAATACAAGTGTCGGGAAGCTAATATCATACCCGCCTCTTCCCATTTAGCCTTGCTCTCGTCTGGGGCTGTTACAATTGCTGCACCAACACCACCGCCGGCCGCCCCTACTTCTTCTTCCTCCATGTTACCTACCACAGCTGCAGACTATAGCATAATATCAAATGAAAATGTTACCTATACTTTGGATAACAAGTATTACCTAGACAACTGAAATCAAAAACATATACATTCACCCATATTTATTTTTCTTTATCACGAAGCAAATGAAATAAAATGATGAGTATCGAGTCTTGTTTCATTGCTTTGTGTCATATTCAGTAACACAAATATTACTGTCTAAGCTTGCTACACAGTTGAAGTCTATACATACATTTTACCTATAATTGTTGGTTCATGTGTTTCTTTCTTCTATATTTGTCTCTTTATCATTTATGTATTGGATTTCTTGTTTCCCACTTCTTTTTTACTGTTTTACCATACAGGGAATGGATGGAAAATACTCAACATAGCCACATGAATTTGTTCCATATTTTTCATAGTCACTTCATATGAACAGTTACTTTTGGCCTTTGGGCATGGTTAGTTACATCTCTGCATCTCGAACTAGGGGTGTTCACGGTTAACCATTATAATATTTTGGTTAAGGTATAATACCAAAAAATTTCTTTAACGTTTGACTGAATTGTTATTTTGGCACTTATTCTTTTTGAAGCAATTTAACCCTCAACGTTTTATTTAGGGTCAAAATAGCTTATTTGCGAATGAAAACTCTTAGTTAACTGTCAATAAACAACTTGAAATGACTTGGCAGAATGACACATCAGAAAAAAAATTATATTTTATACAATTTTATAAAATTATTTTTTTAATTGATGTGTCATTCTATAAAGTGAGCACATTTGCTTATACGACACTGCTATCGCGACATGCACTGCCATGTAGGTTTGTCATGTCATTTCAAGCCATTTACCATTGGTTGACTAATATTTTTCGTTCGCATAAGGGTCATTTTGATACAAAATAAAACGTTGAGGACTAAATTGTTTAAAAAGAATATGAGCCAAAATGATAATTCAGTCAGATGTTAGGGGCATTTTTTAGCATTATACCTTTGGTTAATGATATACATATTATCTTTATACATTATCATTTAATTGCACTAAAAACAAAACATATAAATTAATCGTTGTAGTATAATGGTTAACTATGAACACTTATCTCGAACCTTGCATTTGTTTCTGGTGTAAGATTGGATCCCGGTTGAATTTTTGGTTGGGGAAAGATCAAAGTGTGAACTCACTTCACGTGAAGGACGGACTATGAGAACATGCTAATCTGTGCCTTTGAATTTGATGGATCCAATGTTTATATGAAGTTGTGTGTTGTATAGGTTTCAACACTATTTTTTTGACCAAAAAAATTCTAATTTTCTTAAAATCATTATATAGTGTGTATGGTAAGGAGGGGCAGTTTAAAGGTTTATAGGACATTGTTAAGTTTATTACAACAAGACTCTTTAATATATAATCTTAGAAATATTTAAGGTTTTTTTGAAAAATATATTTATCTTAGTAAAACATATATTACGAGTCATCTTTAAAGTCATTTTTTATATTTTTTCTTGCAATTTATTAAACTAAAATCTTCAGTTTCCTAAATACTTAACTCAACTCATTTGGGATCTCTCTTTTCTTGATGGTCATGTGCGGTTGTTCACCTTGTACATGTCCAAAACTCTAACTCATTGTAAGTTTGAGAGCATGAGAAAAATATATATCATTAGTACTAACTTATGTGTAGATGTGGATATAGTACTTAAGTTCTAATTTGGTAAATTTTAATCTTTATATTTTTTAAAGTTTAAAACTTCAGTATAATATTTAAACGATACATGAATGATTTGCTAAATTATATAGAGTTAAAATGATTAAATTGAAAAATATCTAAACTCACTTATATGTATAAACTAGTAACATAATTTGACTTAATAGATGAATGGCTAGTCCTAAACATTCGGACTGAGCAGTCGGCATGGTGCTAAAAACCAAAAACCAAACAAATTAATGATCACTAAAAAAACCGAATCAAGTTCGAAAGAAAATTGTTAAAATAATGAATTATCGGAAAAAAATAAGGGAAATGAAAAACATAGAAAAACCGGTTCAATAAATCATGCGTGAATTTAAAATAATTGTAAAAATAATGTTTTAATTAAATGAATATTTAATAAGATTTATATCCTATATGCTGGCGGCGGTGGAAACTGAAAATTTTTACAAGTGCATAAGTTTTAGGGTTTAGGGTCTTAGTTTAGGATGTAGGGTTTAGGAGTTTAGGTGTAGGAGTTTAGAATTTAAGGATGATGGTTAGAATTTAGGGTTTATGTTTAGAATTTAGGTTTTAGCGATTGGGGTTTCGTTTTTAGAGTAATATGATTATAATTTAGGTTTTAACTTACAAACCCTAAATTATGACCCTAAACTCTAACTTCTTATCACTATCCCTAAATTCTAAACCTCTACACCTAAACCCTTAAACCCTACCCCTAAACTAAGATCCTAAACCCTAAAACTAAGGTGCTTGTGGAAACTTTCAGTTTCTACTACCAGTGTATAGGCAGAGCCGTCCCTGGGCATGG
Source organism: Hibiscus tridactylites (assembly GCA_958450335.1). Lineage (NCBI taxonomy): Eukaryota > Viridiplantae > Streptophyta > Magnoliopsida > Malvales > Malvaceae > Hibiscus > Hibiscus tridactylites. The sequence continues at coordinate 65,544,936 of OY288290.1, read as the reverse complement.
GCGATAGGGGCGCCCGCCCAGGGCCCTATCCTGTCCAGGGCCCATTTTTTCCGAATATTTAATATTAAGGTTTAATATTTTTTTAATATTTATTATTTAAAATTTAATTTTTTATAATTGTTATTAGAGTTCTATTCTTAAATTTTATTTTTCTGATATTTTTTATTAGGGGTATAATTTTTTTGAATACTTGTTATTATATGCTCATTTTTTTTGAATACTTGTAATTAGGGGCCCATTTTTTATTATTTATTGTTATTTCAATACTTGTTATTAGGGTACAAATTTTTTAATACTTGTTATTATGAGGCCAATTTTTCAATAATTGTTACTAGGTGCCTATCTTTTCTAATATTTGTTATTAGGGCCATAGTCTTAAATTTTATTTTTCAGATACTTGTTATTACGAGTCCAATTTTTTTCAATACTTGTTATTTATGGTCTATTTTCCCTAATATTTGTTATTACATGCATACTCTTAAATTTTAATTTTTCAATACTTGTTATTAGGTTTCCATTTTTCCCTTATATTTGTTATTATAAAAATACTCTTAAAATTTATTTTTATTCAAAAATTATTAATAGGGACTCATTTTTTTATATATCACTTGTTACTAAGGGTCTAATTTGAAATTTTATTTTTTTCCAATACTTGTTATTAGGGGAAAGGGTGAGCAAAACTCCACTCGACTCGAAAAAATTGATTTTTTTCGACTCAACTCGTCTTGACTCGAAAAAAAAATTCAAATAAAGTTTGAGTTTGTAAATTAAAAATTCTAATAACTCAAAATGTTAGTATTTAGTAGATAAATTTTTAAGTTTGAGTCGTAAGGACTGCTAAACTCGCATAACTTGAATTTTTTTACTTAATTTAACTCGATCGAACGCTCACCCTTAATTAGGGGCCTAATTTTTAAGTTCGCCCATAGGCCACAAAATTCTCAGAAACGGGTCTGTGTATAGGATAATAATCTTATTTAATAATGTTTTAAAAATAAAACACAACAAGTGATCTTAATGAAAAAGGTGTGTGCGCATTGTTAAAAGGTTAAGAATATCTATAAATAAATATTACTTTGTTATCCCTTTAAACTATTAAAACAATAATTTTTTAAAAAGTTAATGTTTATAACAATCAAAATAAAATTTAATATTCATATATATATATTGTAGAATTGTAAAAAAATAAACAACTATTTCATTAACAAAATTTAAAATTACAACAAATGCGGAGAATATATATATATATATATGGGTTAAGATTAACTTACATTGTGTAAAACTCAATTACTTTTATACAGTTTTTAGAACGTTGGATGATGGTAATTAATGACTCAGATTATTTCCTTATCTTTTTTTCCCAAGTGATAATCTTCACATTTTTTACTGTTAATCTCATCCATCCATTTCACTAATACAATGACCATAAATTAGTGTAAACTCAATGACTTTTACATCATGTAACTTGATCCTATCCCTATATATAGGTTATGATCAACTTACACATTATAAAACTCTTTTAAGTTTTACATATTTTTTGGATCGCTGGATGAGAAAAATGAATGGTTGAGATTAACCCCTCACTTTTTCCCTCAAGTGATAATCTTCTCATATTCTATTGTTAATCTTATTTATCTGTTTCACTCATCCAACGATCCAAAAAACATGTAAAACTTAGAGAGTTTTACACTGTGTAACTGGATCCTATCCCTATATATATATAAATTTTTGAGTGATTGAAAGTAGTAATTAAAACAATGATGAGTCTACAACGCTCGACGAGTACCGACGAACATTATTAACGACGAGCGTCGATGAGCACCATTAATTCAATTTATAAAGATTAAAAATTTAAAAGACTCACATATAATTATAAATTATTTAAAAATTAAAAGGTAAATTAATTAAAATATATTATTTTATTTTTAATTTTCTTTTAAACATAGATTAAAATACCTATCTATCTCTAAATTACAAATTTTTATTTTTTTTTATTTAAAATTTAAACTACCGTCACCGCCACTGTTGCCCGCCGCCGTTTCAAATGCCCTAATTTTGAATCATTCCACTAATATCGGTTTAAATCGTCCAAATTAATGGAGTGCAAAATTGCGTAAAATTAGAAGGGCATGGGGAAATTGAACAGTGGCAGAGCAACAACCATGGCTCCAATGTCCATTCACTGGAATTCATGGGGAAATTGAACAGCGGCGACGACAACTTGGATTTCAAATAAACAAAAATTAAAGTTTTGTAATTTAGGGGAGACATATATTTTGATTTATGTTAAAAAAATTAAAAATAAAATAATATATTTTAATTAATTTGTCTTTTAATTTTTAAATAATTTATAATTATACGGTGAGTCCTTCAAATTTTTAATCTTTATAAATTGAATTAATAATACTCATCGGTGCTCGTCGAGCACTGTAAAATTTTCCTTAAAAGATGTAATTAACTTCAAAAAAATTTGGATGTCTTTTATAGGTGTCTAATGTTTGATCTAAAAATATTTTTTCAACATGTATATTATTAAAGGTGAATTATTTCATACACATGCGGTGTAAAGATTTTTTACACAAGCATGCCTAATCAGATGTTAAAAATTTAAAGTGGAAATCCTTAAGCCTAAATACTGAGCCCGAAACCTTAACCATTAAATCTTAAATTTCAACTATAAACCTTAAATTATATACCATACAATCTAAATATCTAACTTTTAAACTTTAAATTAACCCACTTGTGAAAGTTAAAGTTTTCACTGCTAGTATATGAGATACTAATACATAATTAAAAAATAATAAATTTTAATAACTTTCTAAATTCAAACCATGGTTAAACGTAATTTCCTGATGCAATAGGTCAGTTGGATCCTTCTCCCAAGTAAGCAGCAATATATTTGTCTTCATTTTACCCGTCGAACCACCTTATTAATTTTGGGTAAACTACATAAATGGCCACTATACTATGAATTTGGATTTAATTTGATCATTATAGTTCTAATTACAGCAATTAAATCACAGAACTATTAAACTGGACTCAATATGACCACTAGCCATTAGAGACTAACGGAGAAAGTGACGTGGCAATTAGTAAAAATATGTATAATTACACATTTGATCCTCATTACTTGTACATTCTATTAATTTGGTCATAATTTTAATTTAATATAATAAACTAATTATTTAATTAGGTGGAGGACTTTAATTATTTATATTGTATTTAATAATTTTATTTTCTCCCCCAATCATTTGGTGACACATGTCACCAAATTGAAAGAAAAAATGAAAGACATGTGCATTTTACCTCCAATGGGAATCACAAATCCACGTTGCCTGGTTGGGAGAGTTGCGCGCTTACCACTAAGCCAACAATGCCTTTGTGACACATGCTACAAAATCTAGTATATATCTTAGTCTATTGATCATGCTAGGAAAAAAGGAATATATATGAATTAAGGAGACTCGAACATGACACTTTTGGGATGCATAAAAATATTTGTACTACTGAAATAGATCTAATAATTAAAATGTTAATAAATTTATTTTTTTATTAAACTATTATATGAATTTTTTTATAATTATATGAAAAATTAATTTAACGAATCTAAACTCACGGACATAATTTAAATTTATTGATATAACTTTACGTTTTTTATTAATTTACTTAAAAAATTTAATATGAAATTATGTTCGAGTTCCCTTAATATATCAATAAATTTAAATTATGTTCGCGAGTTTAGATTCGTCAAATTAATTTTTAATATAATAATTTAATTAATAATAAAAAAATATTATTAATTTAATCATTAGATATATTTTAGTGGTTTAAATATTTTTATGCATCCGAAAAATATCATGTTCGAGTCTCTTTAATTCATATATTTTTTTCCTAGCATAAGCAATACACTAAGATATATACTAGATTTTGTAGCATGTGTCACCAAGGCATGGTTGGCCCAGTGGTAGTCGCGCAGCTCTCCCAACCAGGCAAGCTTCATTAATCTTATGAACTATCGACAATCTCACTACTTTGGAAACCATATGTTTAACATATTATTAACCAGAAAATAAAAGGACCGACCATGTAACTTACCTAAATTTTTAAGACAAGTATTAGCAGGTGTGTTGGATAAAAATTACCTCATTAATATATGGCATACAAAATGAAAAAGTAAAGGGAAATTAATTCCAATTGTAGCGTCACATTTTTATTACCAAAGTCTCAGCAACGCGGCCTAAGCGACTGAACAATTTGGAAAACATGAAAAACAAGAACACAAACACAAACACAATCTCAAAGTTTGCGTAAAAATAACACAATCTCAAAGCATATTTTGTCGTTAAATAACCGAAAGCATCGATTAATTAACCCTTCTGCAGTTCTTCCTGATTTCTCCCTTTGATCCAGTGAGGGGACTGATGTCTCCCATCTTAATCATGGCAGCAATGAAATCAGAGCTGAAGGATCCGGGGTTGTTGCTATAACCCCGGACGATGGAATCCGTGGAGCCGCCGCCGTTGAACAACTGTTGATCGGAGTGGAGGAGGCCTCTCCGGTTGACTAGGTTCTTGAAGTAGCTGTTGTCAAAATATGTGGGAGTCTGGATATCGAGGGGTGCCAAGTTGTTGTCACCCGACCCGGTTGCTCTCGGACAGGTTCTCTGCCTTGTTTGAGCAAAGGCAGGCTCAATGTTGCTCTCGTTGTATATGCGTGCCCTGAATGATGTGCACCTCGCTTGTCCAATTGTGTGTCCTCCTGAATTTACATTAGCATTTAGAATAAATTACAAATATGAAACTTGTTTTTTATAAATTTCGAGACGAATCGAGACCTGATAAAGCAACCAAGTCTCTGGTTGAAAGCCCGAGAGCATTGAACCGAGAAACGAGTCGATTCAAGTTCGAAGTCGGAGGAGGAATGCCGTTATTAGCAGCAGCCTGGCTTGTGGTCCTTGCATCTCTCCTTCCGAGTTTCACATCCCACTCGGGGCCTCCGAGCTACCATCCACAAACAACATAACAAAATGGGATATATACTTGTACTAAAGAAGATATGGTTTGAAGGAAAAGTAGGGAATTTTACAATTTTAACAGAGTCTCTAGCAGCAATAGCCAAGATATCAGCACATGAAACTACACCGGGGCAAGCTTTCTCGACGGCCGACTTGATGTTGTCGACCACATCGAATCCTCGAGCAGAGTTGCGATTCGGGACAGCATTCTTTTCACCCGTGAAGGAAGATGTGTCGTCCAGTAGCACCGATCCATCACATCCCTGTCATCGTATAATCCCAAAATCAAAGTTACACCTTATGAAATAAAACATTACCAAGTCATAAGCTATTAATGTTAATGTAAATTTACTAAATATAGAGGGTCCCTTTTATTTGGAAAGTAATTCACTCTCAAGTCAAAAGCTTTGTAAGTCATTACTCCGTCCAATCTCACCGTCCTCTTGTATATTGTATTAATGTTAATGTCAACTAAATTGTATGCAAAATTGTACCCGGAAAGATATGAACGTAAAACCGAAATTTGAAGTTTGGAATTAGAAGAAGAAGAAGAGATTACATTGACAAAGCAGTCGTGGAAGAACAAGCGAAGGAGAGAGGCACCCATTCGGGCCTCTTTCATGATAGCAGCGTGAACAGTGGATTTCACAGTTGAAAACAAGTTTGGGCATGATTTCGAGTAAAAATCCGTTGAAAGTTGAGCATTCGTGCTTCCTTGGAAACACACAAGGACAAGACACAGAGTCAAACACAAGTTGGAAAAACAAGAAACAGCAGAAGCCATTGAGAAACACGACAGTAAAAATATGTTAAGGCTTGGAGACAAAACTGTGGGGAACCATTGGGTTTATATAGGGAGATTCTCGATCTCGAAAGGTTAATTAATTAACACACTCGGGCAGGTTACCTAACACGTAGACCATTTAAACCAATATCATGCATGCCCATTTTATTAAATTTTTTATCAGAGACGATTAAATTAAGTTTAAAGACTTATTATTTAATTATTAATAAGAAAAAAAGTGTTAATATTTAACACTTTATCGCGGTTTTATTTGAAAAGAAGGGTTTTGGTGGACTTGGTGATGTGTTTCACATCAATTTGTCAAGAAGAGCAGTGTTGTTGGTAGCAATTTTTTCAATGCCATGCCCCAAAACTGCTTTATTAAGTCTTTATGATTTGGTGATGACTTGAGATTTATGATTAATTACTATGATATTGCAAAGTTGACTATTTCTCTCCTTTATAATAATATATAATATTTATTTCTAGATTGTTATCACATACACCGGCGGTGAAAATTCTAATTTTCACAATCGGGCTAATTTAGGGGTTTAAGAGTTAAGTTTAGGGTTTAGAAATTTAGCTTGTAGTATATATAATTTAAGATTTAGGGTTGGAATTTAGAGTTTAGGGTTTAACCATAAACTACTCTAGTTTTTTACAATCGGTTAAAGTTTTTTTTACATAAACATATCTAATTTAAGGCTAAAATTCAAAATTAAAATCTCTAATCTTAATCCCCTAAATACTAAACCCTAAACTCCAAATTCCAACCTTAAACCTTAAATTAACCGAAGATAATAAAATATGTTTATGAATATTATATAATATTATTTAAGTCTAGAAGTTTAGGAGTTAAGTGAAAACATAATTTTGAATTTTAGTCTTAAATTAAATATGTTTGTGTAAAAAAAAATTTAACCGAAGATGATAAAATATGTTTATGAATATGAAGAGATATGTGTGAGTTTTGTTTGATAATGTGATTGTAATTTCTTGTGAGTCCATTTTACTTGTAGCTTTTGTGGGTGGGGGATAAAGCCTGGAGCTTGAGGTTATTTATTTGTGAATGTCAAACATGTAAGAAACTTTGTTGTCAAAAGCTCAACTAGTTTGGGTAGGAGAATGTCTGCCAATTTATGGATAACGTGGAATTTTATCCGTTTTTCCCCCACAGTGAATATGACAAGTTCTTCTTCTTCATCATTATGATTCCTTCAGGAAAAAAATGTCATTTGCATGACCAGGGGTCTTAATTTCCAAGGGACTTTTCAATAACGAGATTAGACATTATAAGATCAAGTAAAGCTGTAAAATTATTAATTAATTATTTAACAAGAATCTTAAGATTGCGAACGAAGTTGAATGAGTACATTTAGTCGGTTGGTCAAACTGTTCATTTTTATTTTCTCATATTTTTTTAAGTCATAAATTCTAGACTCATTAGGAGCTCTCTCTTCCTTTCCCCCTACAGTCCCTTATTCCTTTTCCCTTTAGGTAAAATTAAGATTTGTCAAAAAAATTGTCACGAAGTTTCTTTCCCCTACACTTAAAAGTTTTGTCCTCTCTCCCTTTCTATGTTCTAACACTAAAAAATTAAAGTTTAAACTTTAACCCTAAATTCTAAATCTTAAACTCTTAAAAATAGACCTTACCCATAATTTTCTAAACCCAACTTTAAACTTAAATCTAATTTTTTTAGTGTAAGAACATAAATAGGGACACCAAAAAATAAATATTTCATCGTTTTTCTATTTTTTTCTTTGCATTCAACTTTTCTTACAAAACTATCATTTATCATTTATCCTACTTTTCCTCTTCTAACTTTATAAGAAGTGGTAAGTAACTTGGTCAGAATCAATTCAAACTCTATTTTATCAAAAATAATAATCATATTTTCCCTTTTTCATTTATCCGATCTTTTTCTGTGAGTGAGAAAATAACAAAATTTATTAAATATAATTATATTTTAAATAATTCAAATGAATCTAAAAAAGTTTCTTTTAAATAAATTGTTATTAACATCGTAGAAAGGATATGATAGAAATCTAGTACATATCATTTATATTTTTTTCTAACATTTTTTTGGCCTAAAATTTTCGAATAAAATTAAATAAATAGTCCAACAATTGGTTTAACGGAATGAAGTGTTAAGTCCCTTAAATAAGGTTAGAGGTCAAATCTTAAGGTTGTGAATAAAAAAATTTAAATTGAAAGGGTCACCACAATATTAAAATTATGCAAAACTCGATCTGAATTAATTGATTAATAAATCGAATACCGTAATTAACAAAAAATAAAATAAAAACGAAAATGATAGTCACAATCAACTTTGATAATCAGACTTGGTCAAATTAGTGTTTAAATTTCAACAACTACAACCCCACTCTATTATCTATCAAATTAGTGTTTAAACCCTGCCTCCTTGCTTAAAAAAAAGCAAAAGCTAATCAAACAAATCGGATAAGCCGTACAAAAAATAGATCTAGTTAGAAGTGGGAGTAGAATTTGAAATTAGATGCAAATATAAAAGAATTGTACACTAACTAAAGACGAGTAAAACTCCAACGTAATATTGGAATATTCCCTTGGTATAAAGTAAAAAAATGTCTTTAACGATTAATTAAATGGTTACTTTAGAAACTCTTTTTTTAATAATTTAATCTTCAACGTTTTATTTTGGGTTAAAATGACCTATTTGTAGATGAAAATAATTAGTCAACTAATGGAAAAAAGCTTTGGCAAACTTACATGACAGTGTCATAGAGACAAATGTGTTGACTTGAAAGAATGTCACATTAGTCAAAAAATAATTTTATAAAATTATATGAAATATAAAATTATTTTTTGCTGACATACCATTTTGTCAAGTCATTTCAAACTGTTTACCGTCAGTTGACTATCAATCTTCTTCCTTAGAGGGGTCATTTTGACCCAAAATAAAACATAGAAAGTTAAATTACTTAAAAAAAATATGGGCCAAAATAACTATTCAATCAAACGATATGAGTGTTTTTTGAAATTATACCTATTTAAACAAGTCGTATGTTAGAGTTAAGGTTTATTATCCTTGGGTAATTGGATCCATGAGAATAGAAGGCTGAATCTTTCGAATTAAGACTCGACTTGATTTCTTTTAATGCTAAGTTGAACCACATTCCTAAAACAATAATGTAAGCATGGTGAAAGAGCTTGACTTTTTAACCCAAAAAGTTGGTTGGGTTTTGAAACTTTTGCCATGCAAATATATGTTCCACGCGGGTTTTCTAGCTTTTTGGTCTCAACGCTGATTCCTTCTACATTGTTACTTAACCACTAAGAGTAATTTAAAATAAACTAACAATTGTTTTAGTGGAAAAATAGATGATGTCTATTTTAAGAGACACTAGTTCAAATCACATTGTCTACAAAGTATATGCACTTTATCAAAGGGTTAAGAATAATGAATAGATACTAACTTTTTGTCTACTGAATGAAGTGGTTATAGATGTCTTTCAACGGGGAAATGGAGGATGTCATGTTTGTTGTTTTTTTGGTGCAAGGCTACACGTAGAGTAGAATTGCTCCAGTGGTAGGACTAGGAACAAGCACTCAGAGTAATGGAAGGCGGAAGAAGGGACAACTCAATATCTTCTGCTTTCAAAGTGTTGTAAATAGTGGGGTGGTTGGTACAAACAAACAAAATACATCTTCATGTCACAAGCAAATTACAGTATTGCCATTTCTCATCACCTGTAATTATTTTTAGTGTCACAAACCATAATAAATATTTATTTCGAACTTAAATTATATGAAAAATTTAAATTTCTAAGGGTACGACTGCATCTTCGCTCCATCCCTATTCCCTATGCTAACCATAATTAAGTGGTCCATGAAAAGATGTAGGCAATTAATTTCTCACAGCAGTTTAGTTTCTGCAAATCTTTGTGGTGTTAAGACACCATAGAAAAAAAGTAATAAACTCCATTATCAATCGTAGACCCTACTAATGTCATTGCTATCTACAAAAATTTACAGAAAATGCATGAATCTAGCAACCTTTTTATTTTTATTTTATATACATAAACTATTTTTTATACATATTTTGAACTACCATGTCCTAGATTCAGTTTCGGGACACATCTCATTGTTCCATCCAAATTCGGCCAGCCACTTTCAGCTTCAGCTCCTGTCTACCTCCACCTGAGAAGAAGAGTGCCAGGTTCCTTTGAATGATGAGTCCATCTTGACTATCTCGAACTTTTCGATGACCATCACGAATGCTTCTAGGAACTCCTTGCCAGATCACCTTTCTGCCGTACCCACCAACTTCCAGGCTATAACTGAATTGTCTTGCCTCGTCCTCATCACCCATGAATCGTAAGAAGGTGATGTAAACTGGTGCCATTCCTATGTGAAAAGCCTCAAAGTGCAGGCAAAATTGTCGATCGAAACAGTTGAAAACCTGCAGCAGATAGCACAGTCACCAACGGCTTTAAGCACGGATCAAACCGAATGATATTTCATAGATACATGCTACTACTTATTACTATGGAAGACATAAATGGATTTAGCACTTCAAGCAATTCTAAAATAAAAGAGACCATTTTCTGAAATGATGTATGGAAGTTCGCAAACTTGTTGCAAGTATGCCTATGTCACAAGGAGAAGAGATCTTACAGTTAACATCCAGGTGGCGTTTTCGACTTCACTAGGATTGGATTTAACGTATCTGTGGTTGAAAGTACAGCCATCATGCATATCAACCTTGTGATCATTCTTGAGATGCATGACAAGATATGGAATGTCACCGGTGACAGAGCATTCAGCTCCAGCATAGGGACAGCAATAGGGGCGATATCTACAGTTTTTTTCATGCTTGAGCTTGCTGTAGTATGGGAAAATATCATTACAACCCAGAATCTGGTATCCGCAAGGAAGTTCCAGCGACTCTGCTACTTTCTCCAGAGCCAAACACCTTATATTTCCAAGCTCGTTGCGGCAAGTTGGGCAAGAGTTGAGAACTCTAGCCTTACAAATTGAACATATAGTATGGCCGTTAGGACACTACCATAGAAGACAAAAAAAAAAGAACTGTCACTAGAAGAATTTTGAAACATTTTTTTACGATGGAGATGCATATGTAAAATTTATTTTCCATCAGCTGCCATCATGCATCCAAAATAGTTCAACGACGTAGTATAATTACAATATGCATAAACCAGAATGGCAGTTAAAATATTGGCATCTTTTCAATTACTGATAATCTACTTTCTTCTGGTAAAAGATTTGGGAAAATGTTTCCATCTTTGCTGTTTAATAAGCGTGATGTCCAATGCAAATGCCTTCCAATATGATTCTAATGCAAGCATAAAATCAAAAATGCAATTCCAAAAACTTTCTGAAATTTTATTTTTGGAATGCAAATTGAACCTACCTGGTAAATTGGAGGATACATCAAATTTAAGCAAACAGGACACTCAAGTAATTCGTGCACATCGTTTGTTGATGTTGCTCCCAGATTGCCACCTAAACCAGTAGTTGCCTTTCTTAAAGAGGAGTCTCTTAACTCTGCACTTGAAGTTGCCATATCATAATCCGAAAATGCAACACAAGACTCAATCACATCCTTGCAGATACCACCACCAGGTGCCATATTGTAGATTTGAATGTTAATGTCAGTCCACACTCTTTGTTTAACACTAGTTTAGGGGGATGAGTTGGACCTCCTCCTCTTAATTCCTCATCTTCAAAACCTTGATATTCGTTTCTGCAATTCCTTCCGTTCTAAATATCTACAAAAATGCATTTCCCTGAATATAACAATGCTAGATATTAGAAGTTCAATCTATCTAAATCAAGGACAACCTTGAACTTTTTTCCAACTAAAACATTAAAGGGCAGCCATGAACTTTCGAATCCACTCAAGAAAGTCAAAAGCTACGAAGACGTCCGTGATATGGATAGATGAAATAGATGGACCAGTAAAACATACCAAGAAGGCTCGCTGAACACTGTCCTTAATACAGAACGTCACCCTCTTATCTTAAACATCAAGGATTACACCCTACAGCGATTAGACCGAGCAGCATGGACCATTTGTCATCATAGTAGAGCTAAGAAGTACCAGTTTTCTTCTGCTACATGTCTTTTGTTATGAGTTCAAGAAGAAGCCCTCGAGGAAATTGTGATCGTAAAGAAGTCTACCTATTTAAATAGTTCTACATACAAGGATTATCAAATAAAGGAGAATAATCAAACTCAAAAACGAGAAAATGTTCTACCAAAGCATTCCAATTTTAAAGTCAGCAAAACAAAAGAACAATACTTGAAAGACTATTAGACACCTGAATATAACTTGGGTATTGGTTAATATTGAAAACGAAACGGTTCTGACCGAACAAGAAAACTCCATATGCTTAACATACAAGGAAGAAAGAAATTAGCATACTGCATTTACAAATCAACCAATCTTCTAGAGAGAATTCTAAGTTTCTATTGAACAGTTAAAATTCATTACCATTACTACATTTCATGACACAAACAAAATAGAAAAGAAAAATTCCTTCTTTCAGTTTCCTTCATGTCAAACAAACATTACCAGCTCCTACACTGCTGGATTTCAATGAAAATCTCCAAAGAAACAACATTAGCCCTATCATTAGAATTTCAAAGATAAAGCAGCTAGCTGTAACAGTGGATTTTGTAAACAAAGTAAAGATGTTGACTTGCAACTAATCAAGGCAATATATTGGTCTAGCATCAGACCTGACATAACAATGTGATTCTTGCTTATTCTCAAGCTCTAGCAGTAGACAAAAACCCAGATTGAAATATGTAAGCAGAACCGAAGTCACCCAAAAGAAGAAGAAAAAACTGAAAGATAACCAATAAATCAAAAAACCCAATCAAGAAGAGTGATGCCATTACCCAGATGAAAATTGAAGCTCAGCAGCACAAGTAAATCAACAAAATAAACAAAAGAAGGAAAGTCGCCAAACCTTATGAAGATGGGAAGTTAATTCTGAGTTGATCGAGTCTGAACTGACGAAACAACAGTAACAGCAAACCCAATTTGGAAATTGCATTGGAGAAGTCAAATCAATCCCAGGTTTTAAGCCGCACCACAATAATTGAATGATTTGAGACAATAAATAAAGGGGTAAACGTAAACGTGGAGGAACAGCGCAAATTGCATGTCCTAAAATCCTTAAAACAAGAAAAATGGGAGAGATTGTAGTAGATTTGAATCTCCTCATCCTCCATCATGACATAATATAATAAGGGTAATCTTCCCTCGTGGTCACTTTTGTTTTGGTTTGTTCTATTTTAGTCACCCGAATTCAAAAAAGATTATTCTGATCACTTACATTTGAAACCGTTTCTGTTTTGGTCACTGGACCGTTAACCTCCGTTAATTAAAAATAATAATTTTTTATTTGACCCCCAAACTTTCAAAACATCATTTTTCACCATCTTCTCCAAAACTCAATGAACTTCCCACTGCAGGGGAGAATTGCAAAAATCATTGATTGATTTCTTGATCTATTGAACTGTAAAAATGAAATGTCTACATGTTAGACCCCCTGCTGATGTGATATGCTGATGTCTTTGCCATCTCTTATATCATATTAGACCCCCCGCGCCCAAAAGAAAAAGAGAGGTGGGAAGTTGGATTATTATGTATTTCTAGCAATATGATATTTCACTTGCATTCCATCTAAATTATACTTGAACCATTTTTAGCTTGTAGAGATTATAAGATTCATATTGATATGCATTCCTTCTAAAATTATTCTTTAACTATTTTAGCTTGTAGAGATTATAGGGTTTATGTTGATATGTAATGTTTTTCAGGGAGATAGTTTATGACATGGGGGTTGCTTAGCATTTGCTGAACTGGCTAGGAGAGGATTGCTTTTACCTTCCAGTCTCCCAAAAGTTGTACCTGTTGTCATAAAGGTTGTGCGGTTTTCAATCTTCTCAAAGTAATTGAATTACTATTAAACCTAGATGAATTTCTCCTTGAATTCAAAAAACTTGATATGGTTGTCAAATTTCATCCCCAATGAAGATTCGGTGCCTTAGCCTGCTTTACTGGTAATTTAAGCTGAAATTGTTTCTTCATGTAACCCCCTCGTCCCGGTCTAGCCGGATGACCGGTCCGAGTGAGCTACACGGGGAAAACCGAGTGAAAACTCCCTAAGGAACTCTCCATCGGTTAGCAACCCTATATTTTTTTTTCATTTTAATCTTGTCTAGATGAAAATTACATCCTAAGTGATCATACAGCGGAACGATATTTACAACGCAGTCAAACGAACCCAAACTAACATTTAAAAGCCCATTTTTAAAGTTAAACGGCAGGCGGTATCGATACCCTTGAGGGGGTATCGATACCCCTTGACTAAGTCAACAGGGTTTGGTCAGCCTGAGGAGACAGTATCGATACCCCCAATGAGGGTATCGATACCCTCCCCTAAAGTTGACTTCCCACGGTCAAAGCTAAGACAACGGTATCGATACCCTAGAGGCCAGTATCGATACCGAAATCGACAGTGGCTCCAGTGGCCAAAAAGGTATCGATACTCTCCCTCGAGTATCGATACACGAGGCCTGAAACCAAAGGGCAGTATCGATACCAGACCAACAGTATCGATACCCCAGCTACGAATCTGCAGGTTTGAGCTGATTTAGAGCACAAGGAGGCCCCTAAATCCCTCTAACAACCCCAACCAGCACACTATCATCAACCCTAATGCAAACCAACCATAAAAGCATGCTTTAACATGAAATCAAAGGCACAATCCAACCCATGATGATACACAAACCATACAAGCAACATAAGCTTTCAAGCATGACATTCCAACAGATGGCATTCCAACATTCAAAGCTCATACTTCAATATTCTAACATGAAGGCAACCTCAAAGGCACGTGACCAACACACAAGGTAAACAATTTAAACATGGTTACAATCCATACATAGCATCATTAAGCCAATAAAAAACAACATAAGAAGGGAGTCTAAACATGCTCCTACACAACCAACACTAGCACAAAACAACAACACCTATCCCATTGCTTTACTATTACAATCTTTAAATTTAACTATCATACTTGAGCTAACCGTAAGCATCACTTGGAGACCTTTTCCTTGCCCTTGCCACCCACAAGCTATATATCTGCATTGTCGAACAAAAGAGAGCGTAAGCATAAAAGCTTAGTGAGGGTAGCTCATAAAACAAACTTTCGACAATGCAGGGTCCAAGCACGAGCAATTTCCATATTGAAATGCATGATCTTACCTCCGGCCCGCAAAGCCAAAATGAACGTGATGCATGAACATATAGTCAACATTATGACATGCTCAACACCCATAAGCTCAACTTGCCATGATACATAATTCAAGCATTAACCATATCATATTTCAATTCATGAAGGCATCACATTCGTATCATATAAGCATGTATACATAATCTCATATTAGTATATTCATACGATCTCATATTGGCACCTAGCTATGACCCGAATACGCGGATAACTCGTTGGAACGCATTTCCAACAACAACATTACCTCGGTGGGATTCCACTCATCACCGGTCCTTGCATGTGCGGGATTCCACTCATCGCCACATGCCCTACGGATGGGATTCCACTCATCATCACGTAGAAATATATAAAAGCTTCCGGTGGAATATTACATCACCGTACTCCTCCTTGGTGCCTTAACGCCACCAAGGCCACGTACGTTTTGACTCAATTTGTGTGCACACTCATCCTAATGATCGATCATTGTACCCAAGCATACTAGTGCCAATATAAATCAAACCACACAACTTGTTACAATATCAATTTCAATATAAATTTCGTGTCTAACACGTACTCACCATGATTCTCCACAATCATGCCATCCACAACATAACCTCATTTCACAAACCAACACCACATGTATGTCAACCGAACAATCATCTCATCATATATCCACATTTTATTTATCATCAACATGCATATAAGATCAATACATTAAGTCATACTTTCGCATACATGTGTATCACATTATACATACTCATCATGAGGCATAACAATGATTAAAGAGTACATCCAAGGTCTCTATCTAAAGCTTAGGATTAGGCTACCACCCTAATCCTAACTCTAGGTGGGTCTACCAAGCCCAACCTAGTCCACATGCTTGAACCAATGTTTAAAACCATTTAAAAACAATAACCACTCACCGACCACTTCATAGCACAAGCCGACTAGCCTACCAAGCATCCAAATTCCGGATTCGAGCCCGAAGCTTCTCCATCGTCTTCTCTTGCTTCTAACCAACCAAAACACAACCGATAGCCAAAATCAATGCTAATATTCAATAATCTCACCACCTTTGAATTCAAATCAATTTCACTCTAATTTTCCAATCAAGATAAATCCCCAAATAACCCAAATTCGTACTCCCACAAACCTAGGCTGAAAATTCAATTTCCAAACATCCAAATGGCACCTAAATGGTCTCAAAACACTTTCCTAACATACATATACCATCAGCCCTTCAACCTAACTCTAAAACTCACCAAAATTCAAGTTTTAGACTATTCAAAAATGACCATAATTACCCATTTCGGATTTTTACCCAAAATTACTCATTTCAACATATTAGGTGTATTTTAACATGGTTAAACAAAACCCCAACTCAATTTATCAAAACAAAATGAAAAACCCCTTAAAAATCCAAACTTTGATATAAACCCTAATTTTCAAAACTCCATAACTTTGAAATCTAAGACTATAGATAGATAGAGGATGAAGAGGGGAGTTCAAATATGTAATTACCTTTCAAAAGCCCCTTGAATTGATGAAGAAATCAAAGGAATAAAATCTTGAAGTTTTGAGAGGGTTTGAAAATGGTGGTGGGTGTTTCCACTTTGGAATAATGAGAAAAGGGGAAGAAGATGACAACTTTCAAAAGTTGTCATCCTTTTAAAATCTTTTGGGGAAAATTGCAACATAGGTCCCTCCCTCTTTAATAAGGCTCAATTAGATCCAATTTAGGTTGAAATGATTTTTAATTAAATTTTATTGACTCGAACTAGAAACCCGGTTAACTCCTAGGCCCAAAACACGGGTGTTACACTTCAAATGCACCAAGGATAAGACCCAAATTTGTTTGCTGATTATGAGTGGTCTTCTTGACAGGCATTACATTATGATGTTCGAAAAGGTCCACATAATGTTGGATCTCATGTACGTGATGCTGCTGCCTACGTTTGTTGGGCATTTGGCCGTGCTTATCATCACACAGATATGAGAAATGTATTGGAACAACTTGCTCCCCACCTCTTAAGTGTGGCATGCTATGATCGTGAGGTGTTGACTTTTAAGCATTTGTCATGTTCCATATCATAAATTTTACCTAATATTTTATTAGTTTTATTTGATCATGCTAATTTGATATTTGCATTAGGTTAACTGTAGAAGAGCTGTTGCAGCTGCATTTCAGGAGAATGTTGGAAGACAAGGGAATTACCCACATAGAATTGACATAGTGAATGTTGCTGACTACTTTTCGCTTTCATGACAAACAAACTCTTACATTCATGTTGCCATCTGTATTTCTCAGTATAAAGGGTATCTTCATCCATTTGCGGATGAGTTTCCGTGTTTCTAGTAAATTGCCTCGTCTGGAACTAAATTGGTTTGCAGGAAAGGATGAATGCAGGTTTCCCGATTCTTCCATATACAAAAACATGATCCTAAAAGCTTTTCAAAACTATATTACTCAATGAGACATTTAATGTAGTTTCGGGGAAGTTCATTGAGTTTTGGGGAAGATGGTGAAAAATGAAGTTTTGAAAGTTTTGGGGTTAAATTAGAAATTATTATTTTTAATTAACGGAGGTTAACGGTCCAGTGACCAAAACAGAAACGGTTTCGAACGTAAGTGACCAGAATAGTCTTTTTTGAATTCGGGTGACCAAAATAGAACAAACCCAAAAAAAGTGACCACGAGTGAAGATTACCCATATAATAATAATTTGGGTTAACTATATCATTGACCACTGAATTAATTAGGGATCTATTTTGACCACCGAACTAACGAACTCGTCAATAAGACTATTGAACTTATTAAATTAACTTATTTTAACCATCAGCCGTTTAAAAACTAACGGCATGACTGAGTTGACTGTTAATTACTATTTCTTAATGCCATGTCGGAGGTATATTGCTACATAAGCTTAAGACATTTTGGTAAATTTATTGTTTTATTTAGTGGAACCTTAATTATAGAGGTTGTTTCTTTGTCTCTTTCAACCATTTTTTTTCAACAGCTACTTGGTAAAGGCAAGTATATAGAAGAGGGAAGCGAGGAAGGAACAAAAGTTAAAGATTTCAATTGAAATGGAGGGTGAGAATTTAGATCGGGAATGCTTATGTGGAGCACGTTCGTCATTAAAGATAGAACGGAAAACGAATAATCCTGGTAGAAAGTTTTGGGGCTGTGAAAATTATGAAAAAATACTCGTAATTATAATTTTTTTTGTTTGGTACAATCCACCAGTATATAATCAATCAAGGGTTGTGATTCTTGGTCTTCTAAGAAACATTTCGACTATAAAATGTGAAATAAGAAATGAAAGATTTTTTAGATTTTTGCTTCTCTATTTAGGGTTTCTATTGGGTGTAGGATTAGGAATATGGATGTTTTAATTTGTGGTTGTTTTGCAACTATGCAAATGAATGTTGTTTTGTAAGGTTGTATCTGAGCTGTGATTCTTGATTTTTGCTTCTTTATTTTCAAGGTTTTATTATTAAGTGTATGTGTTACTTATTGAAATGGAATGAATGTTTATGTTGTGCCTGGCATATGTTTATTGTAAAACTCTATGTTTATGTTGAATTTTTATTATTAATGAATGCCTTAAAAACAGAAAGTGTAAACAAAAAAATATAAATCTAACCATAATTGATCATTTCATAACCATAAAATACAGAAAATGTTTTTGACCATTTTTTGAACATGTGATACCCATATTCACAACAATATAAATTTGTAGTGTTTTTGTTGAACAAGTGTTTTAACCACAAAACTTTCATGTGATACCTATAATCACAACAAAATCGCAACAAAAAATTTAAATGTTAATGGTCAACTGCATGCATTACACAAAAAGTTAAAACAATAAGCCTTGGAGTGTTTAGAATGGTAAGGGGAGTTGACTTGGCCTTGAACTGTTGCCTTGATGTTGCCTAGCAGACTGAGTAACCGAACTCTCTTGAATTGTAGGGGTGAACATCCATCTAACAGTATGAACTTGTAGTGAGGGTTGGCTTGGCCTTGGACTGTTGTCTTGATGCTGCCTATCAAATTGGTTTGGTGTTGCAACAGAATCTTGGTGTACACTTGCCCCAGATCTTCTTCTAACTTGTATACATAAAACAATGTGCTAATGTTAAACAACAAATGTAAATTAATAAAAAAGAATTAATTTCATGTACAAAAAATTTACTGGTAGTTTAGATCTTTTAAAAGCTCTCTTGTAGCAGAAGTGGATGATCGTTGACACGGTCTAGCTTTGGCACGAACAGGACCCTTACATATCCTTATATTATGACCAGGCATTCCACATTTTGTACAAGACATCTTTACACCCTTCCTAGGCACCTTAGCACCTTTAGGTGCTTCATCTGTTTATCAGTCATAAATGTGAATTGATGAGAATTGTTCAAATCCAAATCATTCTTTAATATTCTCAAAATCAGTACCAAGATGACTCAGTCTCAGCCTCCACAATTGCAAATGCAATAGGATAGAGACAGTCATCTGCATTCATCCCAATAACTGCTAGAAGATGACTCCCATAGTGGCCCTTCAAGTGACACCCATCCAGACATATAATGAGTCTACAATCAGCTTTGAAGCCATCTTTCATAGCTTACATACAAATATATAGTCTTTGGAATACACTTTCATCAAATTGCAAGACTATGGTAGTACCAGGGTTTGAGGTCCTAAGCTCACCTAGGTAATCATACAGCTTTGTATACTGCTCCTGTAACACCCGAGTTTAGGGGTCGGTTGAAAATAATATTCGAGTCTGGGTTTTCTAATTAAATAAATAAAATAATGTCTCAGTTTTGTTTTGCAAAATTTAATTGAAGAGTTGGACCAAATTTGGATGACAAGCCCAATAGCCATTTTAATGACATTTTTGTAAATAGATAACCTTTTCAAATGAGCCTATTTCCTTTTTATTATATTTCAAACAAACAAAAGAAAATTCTTATCTTCTTCTCCAACAAAACCAACGACAACTCCTCCCTCTTCCATGGATTTCACTATTCCATCTCCTTTCTCCCTCATTTTGGCTCGGTTTTTAAAGGTAACATATCCTCATCTTGCTCTCATCTTCCTCTACTTGAAAGTACAAATAGTTTTCGTTTTCATCAATATTTTGGAATTTGAGTTTTTAGAGGATTTGAATAAAAATGGTAGCTTTATTGTGTTTAACTTAAAGTTTTGATTTAATAGTGTTAGATATGAAGCCTATGAACCAAATGGTCCAACATATGTAAATTTTACAAGGTTTTATACACATTCCCGGATTAGGGTTTAATAGGGGTTTTTGAAGGGTTTTATAGTGGTTTTTGGGGTTGTTTTAGGTTGAAATTTGTGGGCTGAGGTTAGTACTATAGTTGGGGGTTGTTTTGGAATCATTTGGAGGTATTAAAAGTGTTGAAAACATGAGTTTTGGTTGAGGTCTATGGGCTGCTCGAGTTTGGTAATTTTGGGGGTTATCCATGGCTTGAATTGTTGTGTTTGATGTTTGAATGGTAATCTGGGTTAGCTACATTGATGTTGAGCTGATTTGAGGTTGTTTGGATTGTGTTGAGATTGTTTAGAGACAAGGATGTGTGTTGGTGAAGACTCGGGAGTGAATCCGGAAGCTTGAAGGTGTTGCTTGCTTGATAATTGAGCTTGGATGTGAAGGTGAGTGGTTAACGTTTTCAAAGTGGTTTTTAAGTGTTTGGTTCAAGCATGTGGACTAGGTCGAGCTTGGTAGACCCACCTAGAGTTAGGATTAGAGTGATAGCCTAATCCTAAGCTTTAATTAGAGACCTTGGTTGAACTCTTTAAATTGATGTTATACCTCATGATGATTTGTGTTATGATGATTATGTATAAATGTGTTATACATGTATGTTGAGGCATAGTTGTGATGCATTGTTATATGCATGAGATGTGGGCATGATTTTAATCATGGTGAGTACGTGCTAAGCACGGAATTAGTTGTAAATTGATAATGTGGATTGAGTTAAATGTTG
This sequence comes from Hibiscus tridactylites, assembly GCA_958450335.1. Lineage (NCBI taxonomy): Eukaryota > Viridiplantae > Streptophyta > Magnoliopsida > Malvales > Malvaceae > Hibiscus > Hibiscus tridactylites. Next base: position 65,523,836 of record OY288290.1, on the reverse strand, counting down.
GCACTAGTATGCTTGGGTACAAATGATCGATCATTAGGATGTTAGTGTGCACACGAGAGTCAAATTCGCGCGTGGCCTTGGTGGCGTTGAGTCACCAAGGAGGAGTACGGGTTCGCCCGGAAATCGTTATATATATTAGTCGATGATGAGTGGAATCCCATCGACGGGGCGTGAGGATGAGTGGAATCCCCTCCGCGAGAACGATGATGAGTGTAATCCCACTGTGAGGTAAAGTTGTTGTTGGATGTGAGTTCCAACGTGTTTATCCGCGTATTCGAGTCATAACTAGGTGCCAATATGAATTGACATGTGTATCAATGAGTTATGAAATGTGATCTCCTAATTGGATTAATATATATGTATTTACATATGTTATGGATTGAGCTTGTTGAGCATGGCATATTATTGAAAAATTGTGTATGCATCATTGACATTTTGGCTCATGAGAATCGAAGGTAAAAACATGCATTTACCTTGGTTGAGATCGTGCTTGGACCCTGCATTGTCGAGGTTTGTTTTTAATGAGCTTACCCTCACTAAGCTTTATGCTTACGCTCTCTCTTGTTCGACAATGCAGATCCTTAGTTCGTGGGTTGCTAGCGCAAGTGGAGGGCCTCCAAGTGTGCTTGTTGGCTTTTAAGTTTATCAAGTATGAATTTTAAGTTATGAACATGTAATGGTTAAACAATGGGATTTGTGCTATCGTTGGTTGTTTATGAGCATGTTTAGACTCCTTATTATGTTGTTTTTGTGTGGCTTGTTGATGCCTTGGATTGTAAAACCATGTCTTAATTTCCTTACCATGCATGTTGGCCATGTGCCTTTTGAGGATGCCTAAGTGTTTGGTTGTTGAAGCATGAGACCTTAAGTGTTTATATGCCATCTTTTGATCAAATGCATGAATTTCTTGGTTGAATGTTGTTTATTCATGTTGGGTGCTTCGTATGATTAGATTTGGTTGACAAGTTTTGTATGTATGTTTGAGTATGACTAGGGAGGTCTCAAGATGCATTTAGAGTTGTGTTTGGTGTCGTTTTGCTGAAATTTGGAGACTTGTAGTGCAGGGCGTATCGATACGCCTAAGGGCCGTATCGATACGGTCTTGACTGCAGGACTCAGTTTTGGCTGGGCGTACCGATACACGGGGTGTATCGATACGCTCTTTGCTCACTGGAATTTGAGAAGTTGGTGAGTTTAGGGCGTATCGGTACGGGGTTGAAGCGTATCGGTACGGTCTTATCTCGTTGACCACGTGATGTTGACTGAGAAGGGCGTATCGATACACCCAAGGGCTGTATCGATACGGTCTTCCTGTGTTGACTGATGGACGTTGACCTTGGTCAAGGCGTATCGATACCCTTGTCAGGCGTATCGATACGACCTGCTTAAAAAGGGTGAAATGGGTTGTTTTAAAGGTGTTGTTTTGGATGGTCGTTTCTATATTGCTTTTGTTTCCGCTGTCGTATTCCACATATGATATAATATTACATTTAGACAAGATAAATAAAAGAAATTTTCTAGGGTTGCTAACCGAGGGGGAACCTTAACGGGTTTCGCTTCGATTTTCCCCGTGTAGCCCACTCGAATTGGTCAAACGTCCGGACCAGGATGAGGGGGTTACAGCTCCTTTATATTATCATGCAGTTTCTCAAGTGCCAAGTTTTTTGCCCTACTACACTTACTCAAATGGACGAAAATGTTGTAATCCCTAAATACATCTTGTTTAAGGAACTTACTGAAATAATTGAGATCAATATAAAACTTGTCTAAGTATTAGTTTGCCACAAACTTAGCAGTCATGTTTGAGTTTTTATACTCCTCAAAACATTTATGTTCCTCACAAAATGACTTTATTTGCCGAGTACCATAAGGTGCATTAAAGTCAACTAGAGAAGCTCATAAAACTCATGGACACCCTAACTTACAAACTGCTTGAATTCTCTTATTGTCATTTCTCTTAAGTTTAACACTACATCTATTGTTTATGTTGTACATCTTAATAGTTTCAAAATCTGCTTTGTTGTAAAAAGTAATCTCACCTTAAAAATAGGATTTAAAATATCTAAAGTGGAATTAAATTCTAAATATCTAAGCTTTTTATGTGAACCATCAGAATCTGACTCATCTAAACTGTGTAATGAGTCAGAATGTACATTATCAGGGTCACTGTCAGCCCTGACTTCATCACTGCCCTCCTCATATTCCCTATGTGACCCTTCTCAATTGACATTAACACCCACCCTACTATAAACATCATTATTTTCATAATCATTCTCACTATCGGTAAAATCAGACTCATAGCTAGTTGATTTAGAAGCTGCAAAATCAATATTTTCTGAATCAGAATTAGACTCTATCCTAATCTTAGAAGACTCAATAACATTATCATTTGTTTCTGATTCACCAATATTTTCCTCAACATTAGCATCATCATTAGGTTCATCACTAACCTCAACATTATTAGTATCATTATATTGATAGGGTCTACACTCCTCCAAATAGACATGAACATAATGATCCTTAGGTAATTGGCTAACCATCTCTAGAACATTACTATCATTGCCTAGGGTTTTAATCTCAAATGAATTTTTAGACACTTGCCAGTATATCTTCATTATATAAGTTAACTTTAATTTTTCAAGCATACCAATAATCACAAAAATACTCATTTCATCTACATCACATCTATCAAAATAATTCACAGACTAACCAGTATATAACAGACTTCTGGTCCTAAGAAAGTAACCACCATGATGGACTACAAGAGTGAATTTAGATGAATTAGTTTCTGTTAATAAAAAAATTATATGTATCAACAACATAATCAATTAAACATATACTAATGACATAAATAATCACCAGCATCTAAGCAACAACTACAAGACAATATATACATATAATAATGAAATGAATAATCACTATGGTCCACCAAATATGCATGCACATATACCAAGTATCAATCCTTTAGTTGACTTATTCTGTTAACGCATGCATACCCCATTTTACATAAAGACCCCACATACTATTTTTCATATTAAAGAATTTACATATAGCATGCATTAAACTCAGTTTCACTAAACCTGCATCAATTCTGTCACATGCATAAAAAAGCTAAAGAAAACATTTTATGGAAACATGCATAACACATGCATAAAAGTTATAGTTAAAATCATATATACAAGTTCTATAACAGTCCATTAACTCTTTATTCATCTCTTTTTTCTTATTTTTTTCTGGAAAAAGTCACTTTATTGAGTTAGTGGTCCTAAAAAGTTCTGTTAATTAATAGTCTTGTAATCTAAAAAACAAAAACTCCTATATTATTCATTAAAATAAAATAAAAAACACCTAAACTATCAGAGTTTTTAATTATAATTAAACCATACTTAATATATTAATCCTAATCAAATTATTTGGGGAGACCCTAATAAAATATTCAGTCTAGTAAATTTTTAATAAAGCTTAAATTTTATTTTCAATTAACCCTAATTGATATATTAATACGAGTTTTTTATTTTAAATTAATCCTAATTAATATATTAACCATGAATCTTACTTTAAAATAACCATAATTGATATACCAACCCTAAATTATATTTCCAATATACCATATATTGTTTAACCCCACACCCAAATCAAAACCAATACATGATTTAGGGATTTAAAAAAAGAAAAAAAAATAATAAACTTACCATACTGCGTGTCTGTTTTCCCTCCTTCATGAGGAACGTGGCTCGTTTCAGTATCCAACACAGTTTCTTCAACGTATACACACGATTTTTTTCTCCTCACTATCTCTTCTCTTCTCTCTCTGAAATGTCGAGAGAATTTTTCCCAAATGAAACAGATGAAACGAAATATGTTAGGTTAATTAATCTTCTTTTCAACAGAGGTTAATCATCCTTTCAATTTCTTTTTTTATTTTCTAAAATTAATAATAAATGATTTTTCTGACGTAGAAAATAAGCATTATTTTAATGACACACGTGCTTTGCCGTTAGTAATTAACATCCAATTCAGCAATGCCTTTAGTTTTTTAACGGCTGGTGATCAACATAGGTTAATTTAATAAGCTCAGTGGTCTGATTGACGAGTTCGTTAGTTCGGTGGTCAAAATAGGAATCCCCAATTAGTTCAGTGGCCAATGGTATAGTTAACCCTAATAATTTTAGTCTCTAAAATGTATACATATTATGAATCTAATTTAATAAATTTAACTATTCATATTAAAAAAAATTTGACACTACATTTTTCTGACAAACCTTTCGACCATTAATTGCATTACATCAATTTGATAACTGACTAACATATGTGATAGCTTGACAAACAAAATCACATCACTATTGAACAATTCACAGAAAATGCAACAAATTCATTATGACAGTAATATCGTGTGCCAATAGACATAATCAATTCATTAATGAAATTTTTAAATATGAATGGTTAAATTTATTGATTTATTTCAAATTATGACCAAACATATAAATTATATAAGTTTTGGGACTAAAATCGTTATTATTTCAAATTATTTATTTTAATTTTAACGATAAGATGACATATTTGTAACACAATTTTAATTAAGCGATGAAATTATAAACTTTAGAAGAAAATGAAACCTTTGTTATCAAAATCCATTATTGACATGCAACATATTATAAATATTATAATTAAATTATTTATCCAACGAAATGATCATATCTAAAATAAACAAATTATATATGTTGTGAAGCGTTAAAATTAACCTCACAATTTTACACAGCTAAACATAATATGAAAATAATGTATAGTATATATATAATACAAATATATAGATACATCAAAATCTATATAGTACTATTAAAATATTACAATATATATGAATCCAAATATTGTAATTTCCAAAGAGACGAGAACAAGTTGGTCGTTTGTTTGTGGATTATTTATAGCTTCGGGAAGAAATCAAATTGAAAGAATCAACAGATGCATCATTTTTGGGCCAACGCTTTTTTTTTTGGATCATAATAAAGTTTGGGCTGCCGCATTCGAACCGAATAATGTGAAATATAACAGTGTTTATTGAGCAAGTCAATCTTGAATTGAGTAGTGTTTGACTCGTGCTCATTAAAAAAATTTATTTCTCAACTCAACTCGTTGCTCGTTAAAAAATTTTGTTGCTCGTTAAGCTCGCCGGTTGTTTTACCTTGTTCTTTTAAAATATAGGTAAAATCTAATTATACTAATATAACTTAATATAAACATACAAATTCAGGAGGGGAAAACGTGAGGACGGTGGAGATAAATAAATGAACCTGTCATGACCGAGTTAAAGATGAAGTTGATATTCGGGTGTGAGACTCTTTTTAATTTCTCAACAATCTTCGATGAACAACAAATGAGAGAAGGTCGTTGAGATTTATGAGTTTTAACTTTTAATTATATTTTTTATATGAACCGAATACTTTTTCTTTTCTTTTTACTTTTATACGTAAAGTAATTATAGAAAAAGAAAAGACTTCAGCAAAAAAGAAAAAAAGAAAGACTAATTATTATAATTTAATTTCTTATTAATACAATTAAGGGTAAATTAACTAGTAAGTCATTGAATTTTTCTAAAGTTTTCAACTAGTATTTAAATTTCTTGTACACATTTTTTAAGGTAGCCAATAATTTTTTTTTAAAAAAATAGTAAGTTGGTCGTAAACTTATTGAGTCGAGTTGAACCTTGTTCGACTCTACTCGTTAAGATCTTGAGTCAAGTTTAAACTCGAATTAAATCAACTTGAATCGAACGTTGACCGAGTCAAACTCAAATAATTTACGAGCTGTTTAACTCAATGCCAAATAGATAAAAAAATCTCATTCAATTTTTAAATAAAAAATTAGGGGCCACAACCACAACCTATACTTTAGTTCCGTCTCTAATTTTTTAAGGGTGTTCAAAAATATCTGATCTGATTGATCCAATTCAAAAATATGGATATCCGATCTAATTTTTATTTTCAGATTGGAAATTTGATCCGATTTTTTATTTTTCAGATCGGATACGGATCACAATATTTCAAGTTTCGGATTATCCAAAAATCCAAAAATTCAAAATTTTATAGATGTTAATCTTATTATATTTGACAATTTGTTAATTTTTGTATTCAAAAATCCAAAATTTTCATAGATACGACCGTCAAATTCGAAAAAATACTTAAATCAAATTATATATTCGGATAACCGAATATCTGATATGAGTATCTGATATCTGAATATCATGATATCCGACTTTTTCAGAATCAGATGTGAATTGCTATTTTACCTATCTGAAAATTCAAATATATGAAATTTTATATCTGATCTGATCCGATATCCGAAAATGAACACCCTTAGTCTCTATTTATATTGTCAGAAAAATTAATTCCAAATTTGAAGATGGTATTGTTGAAAGAATTACATTTATTGGAAGATTCATTTTCATAAAACATAAAATAGACCTGAAGAATACATTGATTATGCAAAGAAGACATGGATCGTTTAATTTGGGTGCTAACTTTCCAACAGAAAGTGTATACGTTATGCATGGAGCCAGCCAGCCAGCTAACTCAGCCTAACAAAGTGGCCTTTTTTTAGGCTTTATCTTCAAAATAATGGGTCACACTAGTTCCCCATTTCCCTTAGATTAGGCCACACCTCCCTCTTTTTACTTTCATTCCCTTCGCACTCCATCTTTCGTACTAATCTGACCTGCCCCACATGAAATCGAATAAAAATCTTTCGTCTTTTTTCAGTGTTATATTTTAATATTAAAAAATAATTTTAGAGTTTAATTTTTAGGATTTGTTTAAGTTTTAAAACTTAAAATTTAAAGTTAAAGTGTAAGGTTTATTTTTTTAGTTTTAGAGTATGCATAAGATTCAAAAATAATAATTTTAAATCTGATCCACTCTTTTTTTTAATATTTAGAATTTAACTCAAACTCAAATTGTTTTAAACTTGACTTATCTCATAATCAAACATTATAACTATAAAAATCTAAAATAATTACATAATAATCGTCAAAAGCTCAAAACCCACATAAAAAAAATCGAGCAGAGAAATGCAGACAAATATTATAATATTTTGGCTGCCGTCCCTATGAAACATCTACTCTGTTCAAACAACGGCGTCTTTATACTTGTATATTGTAAAAAAAAAAAAAAAAATTCCTCTTCTTTTCCTTCTTCAACCTGGCATGTAGAACTAGGATGAATTGATCTTCTCAGCGTTGGGTATTAGATATGTACGAGATAAGTGACTACACAAGGTCCTAAAAAAAGGGGTCTCATGTGAGTTGAATTAAATATTTGGATGAGTCTACCACGTACGACGAACATTGATAAACACCACTAACGGTGAACACCGCTGAACACCATTAATTTTTTTTAAAATTTTAAAAATCTAAAGGACTAAAATTATAATTAAAATTATGTCTTAAAAATAAAAATCAAATTTAATAGGTACTTTATAATAATTTTTAATAGATTAGAATCAAATATACTTAACATTCCTAATCCCTAACAAAATCAATCCCTTAAAAAAAAATAGAAATCAGTTTATAATTTTTTAATATATTAGAATCAAATATACCCAACTCTCCTAAACCTAAACCCTAACAATTTTTTTAATAGATTAGAATCGAATAAGAACTCAAATGGTCATATTCCAAAATCAAGAAACATAGCAATTTGAAACCAAGATTTGAGTTTAGAACATGATTGATTAATGCATATAGATGAAGGTACATGTAGCAATACCGATAAGATATATGTATAAGGTAAAAAAATCAATTTGCATAAATGCAGAAAATGGATAATTTGAGGGGTTGAATTTGTTAGGGTTTAGGTTTAGGAGAGTTGGGTATATTCGATTCTAATCTATTAAAAATTATAATATAATTTCTATTTTTTTAAGAGATTGATTTTGTTAGGGTTTAGGAATGTTGGGTATATTTGATTCTAATCTATTAAAAAATATTATAAAGTACCTATTAAATTTGATTTTTATTTTTTAAGACATAATTTTAATTATAATTTTAGTTCTTTAGATTTTTAAAATTTTTTAAAAAAAATTAATGGTGTTTAGCGGTGTTCATCGTTAGTAATGTTCAACAATGTTCGTCGAACATTGTAAAATTTTCCTAAATATTTATAGGGAAAAAACAAAAACCTTTAGTTTACTAAATTACAAGAAAAAAAATGAAAAATAACTTTAAAAACGGTTCATAATACATTTTTTTTATTAAAAACATCTTTTAAAAAAACTTTATATATTTTTAAAATTATAAATTAAAAAAATTTATTTTAATAAACTGTACAAGACCTCGTAAAATTTTAAATTACTCCGCTTCTCAGCTAACATTTATAGGTCGATAACAACATTATAACCGCCATCAACAGAATTCGATGGATGTTCAATCGGTACGATGTGTCTAAATTCTCATTTTATAAAATAATTTGAATTTAATTTGTTTGACCCGACACTATCGAGATTCCCAGAAGATAATAATTTGAGAATGAAAAGGTAAATAAGCACGTGAGAATGGCATAACAAAAAGACTTGGTATAGATAACGATGTTTTTCTTACAAGAAACAGCAGCCATTTTCGTGTCTTACATTCTCTTATCCAATAGCGTGTAGTCAACATATAACTTCCAGACTTGGGCGACAAGTCAACCGGACGGTTTTCCAATCTTCAACATCTCCCGGCCTTTATATAAACCATCACCCTATCCATTTTCTCTTCATATTTTCTGGGAATTTTATCTGTTGGATTATTAGCTGAAGAAATAATTATAATAATCATGGAAATTGCAGAGATGTGGGAAGATTCTTTGATGAAGGTGGTCATGTTCGTGCTTGTTCAAGCACTGGTTTACCTCATCCTTTCAAAGTCATCCAACATTTTCTCCACCAACCCCAAGATGAGGTCGTTCAGCTTCCGGCGTGCTCGTTCCGTAAGCATTCGACGGATTCTTGCCGCCGTCTCGGATTTGCCTCAAGGAGTTGAGTCATCACCAACGTCGTCGTCGTCATCGAGGAGTTTATTAAGATCACCAACTCAGGAATATGAATATCCTGAAGAATCTGAAATGAAGTAATTACTTTACTAAATCACTTGTATTTTGTGTGAAACGAGTTTCTCCTATTGATTTATTCTTTGGTTATTGGTGTTAGTACTAAGTATTAAAGAGATTTGTAAAGAATTTATGCATCGATTGTTTTACACTGTACATTACAGAATCAGCAGTTAGTTGAATTAAATTGTTCATGATTTTTAATTGGGTATATATACATTTCCAGGGTTTTCTTTAATTATGAGTTTAAACTGGTATTGTACTTTTTGGTTCAAATTGATGCTTAGAACTAATGGCTCATTTGAATCAATTTAAACTTGAAAAATCAGGTTGTGTACTTAATTGGAAAAAAAAAAGATTTAGATACAAAATCACACTTTAAATTGAGAAAAAGAAGGGACTAAAAGGAAAAAAGAAGAGTGTTTATAGTGGGTCTAGAAATTATGATTTAGATGAATATAAGAGATAAAAAATGAGCAGATTGACTGACCAAATGAGCTTGCTCAAATCACACCTTAAAACTAAATTTAAGTACCAGAATGTATATTTATTTTTCCCTTTATCACGCGTGAATTCGCGATATATTTTAAAAGGACGAGTCTACCACGTGCGACGAACACCGATGAACACCACTAATGATGAACACCGATGAACACCATTAAATTAATTAATAAAAATTTAAAATTTTAAGGACTCATCATACAATTAATAATTTTTTAAAAAAATTTAATTAAATTATTTTTATATATTAAAATTTTATTTTTTAATAAGGGTAAACTATATATTTAGTACATCACCTATTTCTGTATTTCTATTGAACCCTCATTATTTAAATATTATTTCAATTTGACTATATTCTTTATAAAAATATAATTTAACCCTTAACCCTCAACCTTAAACCCTTAAACTCTTAAACATATAGCCTAAACCATATACCATTAAAAATAATTTCATCATCATCGATTCAATTCAATTCAATGAATTGTTGAATTCTGCTAAAAAATTCAATTAAATTATTTTTTACATATATCAAAATTAATTAAATCCGAATCTCCTAGAATTAACATTATCATCTTATTTGAAATGAAAAGGTCATCACAATTAATCACAATAATCGATGAATTAAATTTAATTGATTATTGTGAAAAAGAAACCATCTGATGAGCTGAGAAAGGGATTACAAATATTGTAGATATGGTCCTTGCTGCGATCTTCTGTAAATTGGTACTTCTTTTATTTACCATTTTTGTTTGCTTAAAATTCCTAGATGTTTTGTCTGTTGATTCTTTTTCTGGGTTGTGTCTAGCTTCTGTCCACTCGGATTGTTATTCTACAAAGAAGAAAAGCTTTCAAGCGTTGTATAGATTAATTATTACTGATTTTAGAAGAAAAGTACTAAAAACTGTTATTTTGGATTAACTAGACTGCTTAATTATTAAGTGATGGGATTTAGATACTTATTGCATTGGAAATTTCTTAAGGTTGTAAAGTTGCAGACTATTCATGATGTTGAATTGTTTTCATTGATTCTTTATAAAACTACATCAAGAAATCTGCAACATACCTAAAACAAAGCTGTTACATTTTGATTGTCCCAGTCAAACAGGTAAAATTACTATATCTATTCTTGTTAGTGGTCTTCTAGGTCTACTTTCATGTATTTCTACAAGCAATCATCAGTCTGAAAGGTTGCAAGTTTCTGTACCAGATATGTTGGTTAGAATGGGGTGTTAGCTCAATATCCAACTTGATTATTGGCCATCTTGGTTGCCGGTTGGATGAATCGGAAATACGAACTCTTATTTCATTTTGATATACATATAAAATAATTTAATTAAATTTTTTAGGAAAATTTAACAATTCACTGAATTGAATTGAATCGATGATGGCGAAATTATTTTTAATGGTATATGGTTTAAGGTATATGTTTAAGAGTTTAAGGGTTTAAGGTTTAATAGTTTAGGGTTTTAGGTTTAGGGTTAAGGGTTAAATTATTTTTATAAAGAATAGAGTCAAATTGAAATAATATTTAAATAATGAGGGTTCGATAGAAATACAGAAATAGGTGAGGTACTAAATATATAGTTTACCCTTATTAAAAAAATAAAATTTTAATATATAAAAATAATTTAATTGAATTTTTAAAAATAATTATTAATTGTATGATGGTTTCTTAAAATTTTAAATCTTTATTAATTAATTTAATGGTATTCATCGGTATTCATCATTAGTGGTGTTTATCGGTGTTCGTCGCACGTTGTAGAATTTTCCATTTTAAAAATATGAATTACATAAAAGTAGAAATGTTATTAGGTCAAATATTTCGGAGCATCTAATTCTAAATATGTAAATCCGTTTAAAAATTCAGATCCGCTTTTATCTTGAAATTATTGAGTATTATTATTCGGATCTAAATCTTAGTTAAATGTTATTTTTCACTAAATATCTGAATTCGTAAAAAAAATCAAAATTTTAGACAATATATTATATATTGTATAAAACTATAAAATATAAATCTATTAAAATTCTAGATGACCAAGATTTGAATCACCTAAAAATAAACACATTTTCAATTTTGTATCCGGGTTGGATTTGAATATTAGAATTCATATCCAAGTAAATAATTTATTCAAATAATAAATATTCAGAGTGTCTAACCACATATACTCCAAATCGACAATAAATAATAATTTAGCATCCGAATTCGAATAATATCGAAATTCCAAATTACCATCCTAAAAGGAAGAGACTTGCCAAATAAGTATTTTATAATAAAAAAATTGAGAAGTGGCATTCTATTAAGTATATTATAATATATATATATAACAACGTAACTACATCATCAACAAAGACTCCGTGGCCCAATGGATAAGGCGCTGGTCTACGGAACTAGAGATTCTGGGTTCGATCCTCAGCGGAGTCGGTTTTCTACTTCACCCTTTCCAAATGGGTAGGCGCTGGTCTACGCATCTTTTTAATTTAAAAAGGCTTAAACTAAAAAGCAGCCCTCAAACTGTCTTTTTTCTATTTTAAGTACGTAATTTATAGTTTGGGCAAAATAAGTCCTTAAATTATCATTTTTTATCACTTTAAGTCTGATAGTTATTTAAATCAAAAGAAAATTATTTTGACTAATAAGATGTTGACACATCACAAATATTTTTTGACTAATAGATAGTTTAGGGTCTAAAAGAAGAAAATGATATAGTTTAGGTACTTATTTTGACCAAAAAATAATTCAGGGACTTAAAGTGACCAAAAAATAATTTAGGGACTTAAAATGACCAAAAAATAATTCAGGGACTTAAAGTGACTAAAAATAATAATTTAGGGACTTATTTTATCCAAACTATAGTTTAGGTACTTAAAACAGAAAGAAAAAAAAACATAATTAAGGGGCTAGTTTTTCATTTAAGCCTTAAAAAAATAAAAATTTAAAATTTAGAATTTAGAGTTTAAGACTTTTTACTTTAAATTTAAGCTTATAACAGTCAAGTTCTTTGAACTAACTTTTACCCAGTGTATCTGAAATAATTCTTAAAATAAATATATATAAAAGGGTAAAGTACACAGATGATCACCGAACTTTTAGGAAGCTTTCATTTAGGTCACTAAATTTTTAAAATTTTCATTTAGGTCACCCAACTTTTATTTTATTTTCATTTTGTTCCCTCGGGTTACCTTCTGTTAGCAAATGCTAACGTGGTCGTTAGTTTTTTTTCTTCTAATAAAATAAAATACTTTAAGTCCCACAGCTCATTAAACCATCCCACATGAACCTCTTTCTTCTTCTTCTCCAAATAAAATAAAATACTTTAGGTTGCATAGACTGTTTATCCTGACCCTTTGTGCTGGCATTGATAGATATCATATCAATGTTGGGGTGGACATGTAACTTCATTTGCATATCGTACGGTATGTTGTTTAATTTCAGTTAAAAAAAAGTGACATTTGTGCTTTCCAAAATCTATATCAATGCATCTTTTATGGTTCGTAGCTAGGCCTTGGAAATCTCACACTAAGAGTAAGATCACATAAAAACTATATTTTCAGGGGGTTTCACTTGAAGATACAACAGGGTTATCCATAAAAGGAGATGTGGATGTTCATTCAGTTTATGCAACCTCTCTTCCCCCGTCTCATCCAAGCTTCTTCATGTGCTCCCATCGACATAGTCTTTCACAATTCGATTCCCGGTTCATAACACCTGAGCATGAATCGAAATCCTACCAGTTTTACCCTCAGTCTTAAAATTTCCCACGCTGTGATATAAACCTTATAGTGTAAGTGTGTAACCCCACGAAAAAGCATCAAGCTTTTGCAAACGGTAGAGGATTTCTTGAACATACATGAAAACACTTGCAGAGTAGTTGGTTTTTGACAGAAGGAACCGATGAACCAACAAGGGTCGGAGGTGGTTAAAATTGCTAATAAGTATCTGATCATGAATTTGCTTCGCCTGTTTGATTGTTAGCTGGTTATTTAAGAAGCTATTGGAGTAAAAAATGGAATTTGGAGAAGAAGAAATAGAAGGGTTCACGTGGGATGGTTTAATGAGCTGAAAGTGGGACCTAAAGTATATTATTTTATTAAAGAAAAGAAAAATTAACGGGCCACATCAGCATTTTCTAACGGAAGGGACTAAAATGAAAGCGCCTAAAAAGTTCGATGACCATCTGTATATTTTATCCTATAAAAATTTATAAGCAAATTAAATATGAATCCTAGATTGAGAGATTATGAACAACTTTTTCATTACATCATTTAAAGTGAAGATAAAAATAATGATTAAAATTTTAAAGCTTATCTTTTTTTTTACCTTAACGTATGATTTTATATTTTTTTCTAATTGAAAATCATATAAAAAATACGACCAAGAACCTCATTAAAAAAAATTTACTCTTAAATTGAAAAAAGAATACCGTTTGATAGTGTGATAGGAAAAAGAAACGAAACGCAAGCAACAACAAAACAACTCAATGAAAAACTCGCAACTAATTTTTTCAGTCAACCCCACTCTTAGCGAGAGCATCGACAATACTATTCGCTTCTCACATTACATTACAAAAACACACGCAAAGAATATTCCTACACGTGGCATCAATCTTACAGAACCAATGTCCCATTCTCTGTGGACGTTTCTCTTGATGCAAGACCCAAGATATAGCAACGCAAAAATTCGATTCAATAATAATTGACTCAGACCGACCCCAAATAAAATTACAAAACATATCTAAAGTATACTCGATCACACAAAATTCAGTGACATTGGAGTCAACCATTCCCAGAGGTCCGGAGAAAAGTGTCAAAATACAACCATCCGCATCACGTAGAACACCCCCACACCCTCTTGACCCCGGCTTTCTTCGAGCGAAACCGTCAACAATAAACTTTAAAACACTCAAAGTCGGAAGACACCACTCAATATCACACCAGACCACCCTCCCCACCATCGGCCTTGCAACGTGCCACGGGCAAGTTCACGATCGAGCCTCGTCGATACAAGCACCCAACGACCTCGCCTTCGCCCAATAGAACGAGCGTAATTAAACAATAAAAAATAAGCCATCCACCTTAATACCCTCCCCACGGAAAACAGCCACATTACGAGCAAGCTAAAGCGACTACAACAACGCGGAACATCCAATTAGCCACCATTGTCTCGGATAAAAATTCTCTGTCCCTTTTCGATGTTTCTACTTATGTCCCAACACTAAAAAACACAACAAAATTAAATTCTAAGCCCTAACCCTAAGTTCTAAATCCTAAACCCTACATCTTATACCCTAAAAAATACACATGCCCTAAATTCCCTAAACCCTAACTATAACCCCTAACCTAAAACCCTAAACCCTAAACATGATTTTGAGTGTGGATCATAAGTAAGGGCACCAAAAGGGGCAGAAGATTTTCATCCCATTGCCTCACCTTCCCATGAAACAACCATAGATCTCTTTAAATTAACTTACGATCCAACTATTTTAACTATAATATTTGAAAGTAAAGTACAATGATTTAAAATCTCTTTAAATTAAATCGTCATGAATTATTTTTGTAAAAATCGGACTAATATTTTAAATAAATAAGTTTAAAACTAAAATCAAATTATCACAACAATATATATTATAATATATTGTGAATCTAAACGGTAAATTTTGAAATTTGTCCAACAACTTAAAGGTCAGACTTTTTAATAACATTTTAGGTTGATTTTTTGTGAGTTTTGACAAGCTTTGACACTTACAAAACAAATTTCGATATTTTTTTATAACATTTTAGATTCTTGAACAAAGTATCGAAACTTATTTTGTAAGTATCGTAACTTGTAAAAAATCACAAAAAATTAACCTAAAATGTTATGTAAAAGTCTAACATTTTAGGTTATTGGACAAGTTTCGAAATTAAAATTTTTTAACCGTACTCCAGACTCAGGTAACTCATCTTATGATATACTATGAAATTAGATTTGATTAAAATGTAAAACATATAAAAAAATTCAAGATTCAAAATTTAAAGCTATAAATTCATATTTAATCAAAGCCTTTGATGAGAATCTGCAATTATTTAAGAAGAAAAAAATCTGTAATTAAGAGTTTCGAACCACAGACAGAGGTCTGATACATATATACATCAAGAGGAATATGCATTCCAAACCAAGACATCTGTCCAGATAAAATAATTCATAATTAATGATCTAATAAATCTGGAAAAAAAATAATTATTGATTTAATCTGATCAGGCTTCCAATTCATTGTATCTTGTTCTTGTTCTATCAGGGGACACAGCTTCTTCCACAGCCTTTCTCTTGTGAACGTCTGGCTTAGATTTCGATTTCATGAGATGAGGCCTAAGCTTGTTCACATCTGATAATCGAACCGGCTTTAGAAAGAACTCTTCAGCTCCATCTTCCAGACATCGGTTGATTCTCGACGGGATGTTGTCGGACGACATGATGACGACCGGTATGTCTTTCAAAGACGAACAACCCTTGACTTTTCTTAAGAGATCGTAGCCGCTCATTCCCGGCATACAATAATCCGTTATGATCAAATTCACTTCCGCATGAGCAGATGCATCGGACTTTGAATTTCTGTCGTTGCCATTCAGTCCGAGAAACTCCAATGCCTTGGTTCCAGAATCCACTGCAGTAACTGTAAAAACGAATCATAAGAAAAAGGAAAAACGAAGACCTGTTTGGAAGAAAAGAAAAAGGGAAAGGAAAAGGGATAGTTTACCTTGATAAGAAGTTTTGAGAAGCTTTTCGATGAGTTTTCTATCGACGAGGGTATCATCAACAGCAAGAACATGGAATTTAGCGTCGGCAGCCATAGCCAGGATTGGTGAATATGTAATTTCAATGAAGCAAAAAACACCAGGACCAGGAGGATAAAGAAGACGATTGGAATACTGAGTTTGGAGAGAAAGATGGATTGAGAGGTGAGCTTTAAAAAGGTTGGCCATGGAGAAAAAAAAACGATGCAAATCCCATGGAAAATCAGACAGTTTGGAAAAAAAACAAGATCCGGCTGATTTCATATCATATAAAATCTTCCAGATTTTCTAGCTTGATTTTTTTATTGGAAAAACATGAAAAGATGGTGCCGTCTTTCCATTTTGTAATATTTGTATGAACTTTGGTCTAATTCTAAACTCCATTCCTATATTTTACAAAAACTAAAAAATATAACATCTACTTTAATTTATAATAATTTGGTCCTCATATTTTAAAAAATTGAGAAGTTAATTGGTTATCATTAAACAGATAAACTTGAATTGCTGAACATTGTTAAATTTTTTTCGTGTAAGTTATTCAATTATTGATTCCAGGGCGGTGATTTAATGAAAAAGTTAATAATATTATTCAATTAAATCGCCGCCTTAGAATTAATGATTAAAATATATTAAAATAGATAGATTAGCTTTTTTTAGTTTTCTTAAAAATTAACGAATTAAATTTATAATTAAACCTAAAAATGTTCTCTCAACCGTATTAATAATATTCCCTGACTCTATAAGCAATTTTGAAGTGTTGAGAGAGAATCAATGTGGCCACTAAATAATATTGACCTTTTGGGCTGATGAAATTATGAAAGGTTCCATACTCTATGCGCGTGGAAAAGCCAACTTCAACACTTTTTAAAACAGCTCAAATGTATTAAAATATTTATTTTTTAAAATTTAACATTAGTTTTTTTTTCATTTAAAATTGTAGAATAATGAAAAGATATGCCGTACAAACTTTCCTTCACAAATCACAATCATATCCTTCGTAGTTCGTGGAACTGGAAGCTGCAATATGTTAAGATTCCAACGTGATTTTTAAAGATATGAGAGATATTAACGACTTACAATTATTTTATAGTATAATATATATCTGTATCCATTACAAAAGCAGTCCCATGTTGCATGGATTCCTTAATTTTATATGGAAGTAGTGGAGTACGTAAGCAGGATAGACTTAAGATTTTATGTTAGAGTCGACGAATCTATAAAATTTTAAAAGGTGAACTTATAAAATCTTAAGAGGGGAGAAAATAGATTTTCAATAGAAAATACTTAAAAAAAATTTAAATTATATATGAATTTCAAATTTTTAGGAAAACGACTGCCCCCTCCAACCCCCTCTCTAGGTCCATCCTTGTATGTAAGCCTAGGTATGGCCAGGAACGAAACCATGATTTAAGAATGTGGAAAATATAAAATTTAAAAGGTAGGGGCAAATTTATAATTATTCTAAAATTTTAAAAATATATATATAATAAAAAATAAAAAAAATCCCTTGTTTGTGTTGTAACATGTTAGAGTATGCCCAAAGGTCAATCGTAAGATGATCGTAAAAGATATATTTATTTTATCTTGTCTATTAGTATAAAGCTATTATTATTATTTCAATTTTATTCTCTGCATTTATAAATAAATTGAATTATAATAGAGTCCTTAAAATAATATAATTATTTTTAAATGTCCTTAGTCAATTATTATTCTGGGCATGAACAACAATAATATATTTAGGCTAATATGTAGTTGATTGATGATAAAGTGTTGTCATTGACATGGAGTTGTCAAAATCAATACATAAGTATGTGTTAGAGAACGACATACTAGAATGACCCGCTATAAGCATGTTTCTTATATTATTATGTGACATTTATATTTTAGACTAATGGTTAGTCTATATCACATACAGTGAAAGCAACAAAGAGTTGTACCATTAAAATTTTCGTGAATTTTAAAATTATGAAAAACGCAATAATGTTAACAAATAGTGAGTTTTTTACACAATAATTAAGGTGCTTATTTTAAAAAAGTTTCCCGCCGACGGCCCCTGCGTAAAAACAATTTGGTAAGACCTTCACGATCAAAGTCGATTAGGAACTGATTACCAGCAATTTGCCGAGCATCGAAATCACACAAACCTTTAGCTTCCATAAACTCAATGAGCTTTTCTGCACTCAAGACTAATTTTTCAAAGACCCCTTTGTCGATGATGCCCTCCACAAAAACCTTCTCTTGAGCCTTTGGATTATCCACAAGCATCCATTCAATCTCTCTAATTGACTGGCACTAGGACCTATTTTGCCAGGGTAAAATCATTATTATTGTATTGTATATGCTGTGATTTTATATCTGATTTTCAAAGCTTTTTTTTTACATTTATTTATTTACTCTTTTAACTTATTTTTCACTTACACTTCGAGTTGAAATTGTGAAAACAGATCAATTGCCCCTAGGGTTGGAGTTGTGGCATGTGGTATGCTGGTGCTTTTGTAATTTATGTGGCAATTAATTCATTTCTCAAAATAGAAAAGATCATCTTCTGCTGATGATGTTGCTTAGTTTAAACTTAATAGTCAACAGCATCTAGGTTTATCAAAGAGTAGTTATTATTTATTATCCAAGTTTAATCTTATTATATTTTATTTTCTTTCTATTTTATAAATTAGTTAAATAAATTTAGATGAGTCTGTCACGCTCGACGAGCACCGATGAGCACCATTAGCAACAAGCACAGATGAACACTATTAATTTAATTTATAAAGATTAAAAATAAAAAAACTCACTGTATAATTATAAATTATTTAAAATTTAAAAGGTAAATTAATTAAAATATATTATTTTATTTTTAATTTTCTTTTAAACATAAATTAAAATACTTATTTATTTTTAAATTACAAAATTTTAATTTTTATTCATTTAAAATTCAAGCCACGATTGCTTCTTGCATGGTCGCAGTTCCAATTCAAAACAATATAGTAGATCTTAATCGATTTGTCCCAAAGGCTACTGAGCCGAGAACCACAAATCCAATGAAAAATTATCCTTTATATTTGTCGACGGAATCCTAACCGACAAATCCAATGTTTCTCCCGTTAATTTTTTTCTCCCATTAATTTTTTTAAACATCTCGATTATATAGGCTTTTAATGATGCTTTCATTCAAGTCTTTTAAACATCTCGGTTATTAGTATTTTTCTCCCATTAATTTTTCTCGTTTTGAATCTGTTCGACGTTGATATTTACTAGGATGTTGTTTATCGGTGGGGAACGGCGGCCATGAAAGAGGCGGCGACACCAGTTTAAATTTTAAATGAACAAAAATTAAAGTTTTGTAATTTAGGGTTAGACATGTATTTTAATTAATTTATCTTTTAATTATGGACGAAGCCATGATTTAAAGTTGGGGGCAAAACATAAATTTTGAAAAGGGGGGCAAATTCATAATTATCCCAATTTTTTCAGAAAAAATATAAGGAATCAAAAGGTAAAAAAAATTCCCCTACCGAGGGAGGCACAACTCCTCTCATTCAACATGTAGCACCGTTCTTGCTTTTAACTTTTAAATAATTTATAATTATACGTTGAGTCCTTTTAATTTTGAATCTTTATAAATTAAATTAATAGTATTTATTGGTGCTCGTCGTAGTTGTGCTCATCGGTACTCGTCGAGCGCTGTAGAATTTTTCAATAAATTTATTGGAGTAATGAGACTCATGTAACGATGGTGAGTATGATATCCAGACATCCATTAGTAATATGTCTTGTTTAAGGGAACGAGTGTTGTTCCTAGAGGTCACGGGTTCGAGCACCAGTAGCTGTAGCAGGGTGATCGAGTATACATTACCAAATGATTAAAAGTTTATTCAAAACAGATATTACTTGTAATTACTTTAGATTTAAAAAAAATCTTAAATTCTGCAAAAGCTTTAACCAATTCTATGGTATTCCCGATGGTATGTCCTCCTCAAACATATTATTGACGTTGAAAACGAGTAAGCGGCCACCGATCCCACAACCAAATCATCTTTAGTTAGGTTTTAAGCAAATTATTTGGAAAAAGCAGCGACGATGGGAAGATAAAAGGGTTTGGGGTTGAGTTAGGGTTTGTGGATCGCGGAGGATTTGATTTAAATATTTTTAATTAAAAAATTAATATAAAACAAATATGAATGGTTTATTAAATCAAAATTCTAATAATATTTTGAAATGAAATAATTTCAATTATATGTTTAGTCAGTGAAACTTTTAAAAATAATTTAAGAACTAAATTAAGTCTCACTAATTTTTAATTATATGTTTCAAATTAACTCTTATTAATAATAAATATAACAAAAATAGTTGAACTTGATAGAGGTAATATGAGCATCATTGATCACTAAGTTTGAAGTCCGGTGCAATGTGTCATCCTCTCCTTATGTCACATATGGGTACTAAAGCTACCTCAGTACCTTGTTCAAAATGTGGGATTTTATAAGATAAAATCACTTATATGGTTTTATTCACTGGCGGTGGAAATATTTTATTTTCACAAACGCCATAATTTTAAGGGTTAGGGATTTGATTTAGGATTCACAGTTTAGGCTTTAAGTTTATGTGTATAGCATTTAGGAATTGTAGTTTGAATTTAGATTTTAAGGTTAGAATATAGGTGTTATAGGTAAAATCCTAAATCCCTACTATCAGGGATGGAGCCGGGATTGAACCATGAGGGGGGCAAGTTAACTAACTTCGAAAAAAATAGGGTTCTAAAAAGTAATTAAATCATAAAAAGTAAGGGAATTAAGGTTTAATTTCACTAATTTTAAAATTGAAGGGTCTTAAAAAGTGATTAAACCAGAAAAATGAGGGGTTATGGCTTAATTTTATTAATTTTAACTTAAAGGGTCTTAAAAATAATAAACCAAATTTTTTTGGGAGGGGCAAAGACTTAATTGCAAAAGTTTTTAAACTATCAATGGCTTAAAAATAATTAAACCATTCAAAATTAGGGGGGGCAATTGCCCCTCCCACCCTCCCTTTAGCTCCGTCCCTGCCTACTATATTACCCTAAAACTTAAAATTTAAACCCTCAACTATAAACTCTGAACTAGATTACTAACTCTTAAAATTAAGCCGCTTGTAAAAACAAAATATTTATACTGCATCATATATTTTCCCTTTATTTAATACACTAAATAATAACATAATATTAATAAAATCCAAAAATGCATTTAAATTACTTGTTTTTTTAAAATTTTAATGTTGCATAAAATTATATATCACCAAAATTTTCTGTTTCGATGATTAATGATTTTCATCCTCAACTTGTTTGCCAAAATCTTCACATACTTTATTGTTGAATATATTGCATTGGTGTCATAAGATATGTATTTCTGATAATAAAATCTGAAAATGATCCAATTTATCTACAGAACAAGCATGATTTTCTCGTGATCTCGTGTTTATTGTTGAATATTCAAACATGGATAGTTAGGGTATTGGTTTTGTTCCATTTTTGTTTTCTACCAGCGATATGGATTTGGTTGAACTAGTGTTAATACCCAGCTAATGCTGGGGTCTTCAAATTTTATTTTAAATTTATTTAGCTAAGGATGAGTCTACCACGTGCGACGAACACCGATGAACACCACTAATGATGAACACTGATGAACACCATTAAATTAATTAATAAAGATTTAAAATTTTAAGGACCCATAATACAATTAAGAATTATTTTTAAAAATTAATTAAATTATTTATTATATATATTATAATTTTATTTTTTAATAAGGGTAAACTATATATTTAGTACCTCACCTATTTTTGTATTTCTATTAAACCCTCATTATTTAAATATTATTTTAATTTGACCTTATTTTTTATAAAAAATAATTTAACCCTTAACCCTCAACCTAAAACCCTAAACTATTAAACTTTAAACTCTTAAACTCTTAAACCTATACCCTAAACTATATACCATTAAAAATAATTTCATAATCATCGATTCAATTCAATTCAATGAATTGTTAAATTCTACCAAGCTTACAGACAGATCGAAACTTCCAAGATAATGAAATTGCATCACATCCCCAAAGGAAACGTTCATTTAGAAAAAGAATGAGGGAAGCCACCAAATCAATCTCGTAGCAAAGACGAGCGGATGCAAAATCAAAAGTTAAGACACCATTGTCGCAAGTTCCGAATTTGTATACCGGCACAAAAGAGAGGAGGGACCGACAGGCTATGTAACTCGTAACGAACCTCCGAGTTCGATTGGTACCAGAGGGATGAGAGAATGCAGGACATCGGTTATGAGTGGCCTGTAACTTGGTTCGGGTTGTATGCAAAGCACGACAACAACAGCAACCTGTTCAGCAAGGAATGCAATCTAAATCTATAACGAGAACACAGACACGACGATGCAAACAACGAAGTGGTTTTATTCCATGTACCTGATATAGGTGCTTCAAGTCCATCGTATCTTTTATTACTGGACCGACTATGTTTGGAAGTTTCGATATGTCTGTAAGTTTGAGAGAATTCAACAATTCATTAAATTGAATTGAATCGATGATGGTGAAATTATTTTTAATGGTATATAGTTTAGGGTATAGGTTTAAGAGTTTAAGGGTTTAAGGTTTAATAGTTTAGGGTTTTAGGTTGAGGGTTAAGAGTTAAATTATTTTTTATAAAGAATAAGGTCAAATTAAAATAATATTTAAATAATGAGGGTTCAATAGAAATACGAAAATAGGTGAGGTACTAAATATATAGTTTACCCTTATTAAAAAATAAAATTTTAATATATATAAAAATAATTTAATTAATTTTTAAAAATAATTCTTAATTGTATTATGGGTCCTTAAAATTTTAAATCTTTAATAATTAATTTAATGGTGTTCATCAGTGTTCATCATTAGTGGTGTTCATCGGTGTTCGTCGCACGTTGTAGAATTTTACTTTAGCTAATAATAACAAATAATTTTAAATTAAATTCATTTATTTATCTTCTTTGTTAACTACAAAAATCTTGTTAGGAATAGATATGAATTTTAAATTGATTCGTTAATCAATGTGAAAAATCAATAATTTAAAACGACTTATTTAAAATTTTAACATAAAATTGTTTGGTATCAGTAATAAATTAAGGATTAATGTTTTATACACTGGCGGTGGAAACTGAAAGTTTTCACAAGCGCCTTAGTTTTAGGGTATAAGGAGTTAGTTTAGGGTATAGGGTTTAGCTGTAGTGGTTTAGAATTTAGGGATAGTTGTTTCAATTTAAGGTTCAAGGTTATAATTTAGGGTTTATAGGTTAGTGTTTAGTTTTTAGGGTAATATGGTGATGATTTAGGTTTTAACTTATAAACCCTAAATTATAACCCAAAACCTTAAATTGAAACAAATATCCCTAAATTTTAACCTCATGCACCTAAACCCCTAAACCTTATACCTTAAACACTAACTCCATATACCCTAAAACTAAGGCGCTTGTGGAAACTTTCAATTTTCACCGCCTGTGTATAGAATATTTATCCTTAAATTAATACGTCTTGTATACGTATGAGAAGAGAAATTATTAGATGGATCTGGCTCACCACGTCATCCGTAGTCCCAGCCAATAAGGTCTATACACTTCAAAATAACTAATCAATAACTACCCTCTTTATTAAAATGTAGAAAAAATGTGAAGATTTACCTTGAAAAAAAGTGATAAATGGACTTTATTGGCTGGGACCACGAATAACGTGGTGAGTCGAGTTCATCTAATAATTTTACGTATGAGAGGTATCTTTTAAAATTATTTGGCATGAATTATTTAAATATATATTTTTTAAATCTTACTAATGCTTTAAATAAATAAGTTACCAAGAATTAGTTAATCTAATGGGATGAGACACTAGACCTCTCAAACAATGTCAATCAAGGCTTCAAAAATTAAATTAGAAAGGTTACTCTGATAATAAGCCTAGTAGTGAGCCGAAAACAGGTGATTAAACAAACAAATTAAATTAAAATCAAATTATCACATCAAAGTATCAAATGAAATTAGGTGTAATTGACTATTCAAAGAAATGAAATTAGATTTAATTGAAATATAATACATACAGTAAAAAAAGTTCAAGATTGTAATTTAGGAGTTAGAAATCCAGATTTAATTAAGCTTTTGTTGAGAATCTGTAATTAAGAGTTTTTAACCACAGACAGGACTGATACATATATACATCAAGAGGAATATGCACCCCCTAACCAAAAAATTTGTTCTCATAAAATAATTCCTAATTAACGATTTAACAAATCTGGAAAAAAATATATTAACTGAATTTGATGACGAGATCAGGCTTCCAATTCATTGTATCTTGTTCTTGTTCTATCAGGGGAGTCAGCTTCTTCCACAACCTTTCTCTTGTGAACGTCTGGTTTAGATTTCGATTTCATGAGATGAGGCCTAAGCTTGTTCACATCTGATAATCGAACCGGCTTTAGAAAGAACTCTTCAGCTCCATCTTCCAGGCATCGGTTGATTCTCGACGGGATGTTGTCGGACGACATGATGACGACCGGTATGTCTTTCAAAGACGAACAACCCTTGACTTTTCTTAAGAGATCGTAGCCGCTCATTCCCGGCATACAATAATCCGTTATGATCAAATTCACCTCCGCTTGAGCAGATGCATCGGACTTTGAATTTCTGTCGTTGCCATTCAGTCCGAGAAACTCCAATGCCTTGGTTCCAGAATCCACTGCAGTAACTGTAAACACGAATTATAAGAAAAAGGAAAAACACAAAGACCTGTTTGGAAGAAAAGAAAAAGGGAAAGGGAAAGGAATAGTTTACCTTGATAAGAAGTCTTGAGAAGCTTTTCGATGAGTTTTCTATCGACGAGGGTATCATCAACAGCAAGAACATGAAATTTAACGTCGGCAGCCATAGCCATGATTGGTGAAGAACTGAAGATATGTAATTTCAATGAAGCAAAAAACACTCTGAGTTTAGAGAGAAAGATGGATTGGGAGGTGAGCTTTAAAAGGGTCGGCCATGGAGAAAATAAGATGCAAATCCCATGGAAAATCAGACAGTTTGGAAAAAACCAAGATCCGGCTGATTTCATATCATATGAAATCTTCAAGATTTTCTAGTTTGATTTTTTTATTGGAAAACATGAAAAGATGGTGCCGTCTCTTTCCATTTTGTAATATTTGGAGAATTTTGGTCTAATTCTAAATCTTATCTCTGTATTTTATAATAACTAAGAATTTAATCTCTCTACTTTAATTTATCAAACTTTGGTCCTTATACTTTATAAAAATTAAGAAGTTAGTACGTTTTCGGTAAACACGTAAAATTAAGCCACTGAACATTGTTAATTTGTTGCATGTAAGTTATTCAACCATTAATTTACAGGGTGATGATTTAGGGAGAAGGTTAACAATGCTAAACAATTGAACCATTTTTATTTTTAAAAATAGAGGATTGAATTTAGAATTAGACCTAAAAGTTTCTCTCAATCATATTTAATAATATTCCCCGACTCTTTCCATGTGGCCACTAATATTGACCTTTTGGGCTGATGAAAGGTTCCATATTCCATGCGCGTGGAAAACCCAACTTTATTTACTTTTTAAACAGCTCAAATGTATTAAAATATTTTTTTAATTTGACGATAGTTTCTTTTTTTCATTTTAATTTATAGAATAATGAAAAGATATGCCGTACAAGACTTTCCCTTCCGAAATCACAATCATATCCTTCGTAGTTCGTGAAAGCTGCATGTTAAGATTCCAATTTCCAACATGATTTTTCAAGATACGAGAGATATTAACAACGTACATTTATTTTTTAATATAATATATATTTGTACCTAATACAAAGAAATCCCATGTTGCATGGGATTGCTTATTTTTAGATGGAATAGTTTGCTATCCATGATAGATAACTAATGTCAATAAAATTAATTTAAAGGAATCTTAATTTAAATATTTAGCTACAACAATTTACGTACAAAAAGAAAAAGGACTGTTTTATTAATAAAAGCAGATAGTCTTAGAAAAAATATCTAAAAGTACAATAAAGTTTATAACTATCATTGTAAATTAAATATTTAATTTTAACATTTTTATGACATTGACACTAGTCACTTTATATTATATACGGATCATATATAAATAAGATTAAAAATTTAATTAAAATACTCGAACGAAAAATAGATACATACAAATATGACTGCATCGACAAACAAACCACAAAAGGGAATTAAACTATTGAAAGACCACTAAGAACTGCAAATTAAAGTCGAACGTAGTGAAAAATTATCGACAAACCGCATATCGCATATCCTTCAATTCGATGGTCCATGGCAAAGAAGACAAACATGATTACAAATAAGCGTCATTTTAATTAGTCGTTGTGTTATCAAATTCAACCCAGAGAAAACATAAAATAAAAAGAACGACAACACGAGACGTGCCAAAAAGTAGAGATAAAACATGCCGCAAAGGCAGAATTATTCTTGTGAGAAACTAAAAAAGAAAAAAAAATCAACAGTTGACGACCAGCATCAAAGGCAGTGCCGCGACTGGCTAAACAATCTTAAAATAAGAAAAAAGTTGCAAGCAGAGAAAATGGTTGCAGCGCTGTTAGGGTTCTTGAAGTTTACTCCACATCGAAAAGTAACAATCTTAAAAATGTCATTTACACACAAACTAAAACTCAAAATAAATGAAGAAAACAACACTCCAAAACAATGAACAAAGAAATCAATGAGAAGGCGTGAGCCTGAAGTAATGTCGTCGGGAAAAGAGGGTGATTAGTGCCGTGGACGTCACAAAGGCCGCCACGGTGGTTGGGAAAGAGGAGTTGTTATTGACAAAAAAAAAAAAAGTTTAGGGTTTGAAAGTAAGAGAGTTGGTAGTTTCATGGCAAATATTTCATATAACAATTCATTTTATGTATTTTTACATAACTATGCGTATGTATGTATTTGTTTAATTTAAAATTGTCTAATTTGTTATTGTGATTTAATTTCATTTAAAAAATTATTTGCATCTTTAAAGAATTAATGAATTATAAATACATATAAGATTTACCCATTAATAATTCAATGTTTACATATACATTGACATTTGTTTAGATATATATTGAGAAAGTGTAAGAAGACTTAGAAACTGTGAATTGTAAGGCTTTACCCGAAGGAAGCCCTTCCAAAAATTCTCTAAGGCACAAGGCGTAGCCCAGGCCTAAGTGGGGGTTTGGAAATAGTTTTCAACCAGCAATAGACGCGCCTCGGTTAGAACCTCACTAGCTGCGTCATTGCCCCAATCGCAAAGATACCTTAACCTTCATATCCACTCACTTTTTATAACTGCTGCACGGAGTGCCATGTTAGTCATTAACCGATGTGGGAATGGACATCGTTACTAGGATTTTTGGATTCAGTTTGCTATCTGTAATTGTGGGTAAACATATCAGTTATCACATTACCTGTAAAGACAAGGAGCAGAGCTAAGAATTTATGTAAAGAGTGTCATTTTTTTAAATGATATTTAAGAAGCGTTAATTATTTATAAATGGGTGTTAATTATATATAAATTATATAGATAAATATAATTTTTTTAAAAATTTGGGGTGTCTGTTTTATGAGTGTGGCTCCACCTATGATTAAAGAAATACAATTTAATAACTGGAATCCAACATCTGATTAGATTTATCAGTTGAATTGAAAATTTAACTATTTTTTATGAACAAAGAAAATTAATACATGAACCTTCTAAATATGGCGATCATTATGTAAAAAGGTTGAAATATCGTCTGGTGGACTATGAAATGACCGGCAATCCAGATCTCCATCTTGTTTTATGTTTCACATACTATCAACAAGCTGATTACCTTAACGTAACACTTATTCAAATATGATCTCCCAATCTTTTTGAAGCAAGCTATGAATATACAGCACGATTGTGAAAGAACTACCACTACGAATAATGATACGATTTATTCTGTGTAGTTAATCGTTACAAGGTAGTTTTCGGGGGGCGGATTTTGGTGTGATAGTTTGAGGGGTTTAATAAAAAAATTTAAAATTTTGAAGGCTTTATCAAAAAATTTAAAAAAAATGACGGTTTAGTGAGATTATTTTAAAAAACAACTAAAGTTCTAATTAAATTTTTTAAAAAAAAAAATTGTGAGACTTTAGGAACATTTTTAACAAATTTGGGAGGCCTAAATTTTGGGCGTGCCAAGGCTCTCACAGGCTTGGCTTGGGATCGTCTCTAGTAATTTTTGTTCATAAATATTTTTAATTTTTTTATAATACGCATGCATTTTGCAAATAAAATGATTGAACACAAGTCTCTTAAGATAAATATCATCTATTTTTTTTTTTTATCAAAATCACTTTATTAAGTTCCTCTGTACTAAATTTCTAAACCAACTGAATCGATTAAGTTTCGTACTCAATTAACCATGAACTCATATTCATACCCAAACCGAATTATCGAACCCAATAAACAAATAACAGAAACTCATTTTTATTATGGTCGAAAATATCATTTTAGAATAATTATTTTTATTAAATGATTTGACATTAATTTAAAGGATAAAGGGATTGTTTTGCCCCCAAGTTCGACCCAAGTTAACAATATTGTTCTTCGCGCGAAAATGTGTTCAATTAGGTTCTTCAGTTCGTATATTGTAGCAAATTAGCCTCTTGACCAACATTGACCGTTAAAGTGATGGTGTGACAATTAACGGTGCTGACATGGCAATCAATTGACGTGGCGGTCCACGATGCTGATGTGGCAGTGCATGTGTTATGATGACGTGGCAGAGGGACTGAATTGATTTTTTTAAACTGAATTCGAGGACATAATTGATTTTTTGGGGTAATATTCACCCGTGGTCACTTTTGTTTTGGGTTTGTTCTATTTTGGTCACCCGAATTCAAAAAAGACTATTTTGGTCACTTACGTTCGAAATCGTTTCTGTTTTGGTCATTGGACCGTTAACCTCCGTTAATTAAAAATAATAATTTTTAATTTGACCTCCAAACTTTCAAAACTTTATTTTTCACCATCTTCCCCAAAACTCAATGAACTTTCCCAAAACTACATTAAATGTCCGTCAATCTCGACAATCATGGCGTTCTTGAGATGTCCGGTCATCAAAATTAGTACTCTATAGTACCAATTCTTCAGGCTATAGATTTTCGAAACGTACGATGATTGATGAATTCAATTGTTAGATTTGCAACCAGAGAGGGGAGTAATTAAATGATTCATATTTTAAAGGAAAATCATTGAATTGATTTGGTACCTACCAAAGCATAACCCCAGAAGCAGCTGACAGTTTGGCAAATTCTCAAAGGCCAAAAAATGCTTCCATGGTGAAACCGGTCCAAGTAAGAGGGCAGCCACCGCAGACGGTGTAGGCAAACAGTCCGACAATTAAAACCCACCATGAGAAGTTTAATGTCACGGCGATTCTAATCACTCCAAGTTGAAACCTATACACAAACAACTAACTCACAAACACATGGACCAGGAGAGCCACCAGCGAAACCCATGCAATCACCATGTTTTTCAGCTGACTCTGCAGGAACCTTTGCAGTGGGAACTGGAACGCAAAGCTGAAATGAAGTGGTAGCATCCACATAGAAACGACCCCCGACAGCTCCGCCACGTCTTCGGGTTATCCTAATAGCTTCAACGCCGGTGAAGCAAAGAGATATAAAGGCAAAATAGAAACGGGTTTGGTCACTGGACCATTAACCTCCGTTTCTGTTTAGGAGGACATTTAATGTAGTTTTGGGGAAGTCCATTGAGTTTTGGGAAGATGGTGAAAAATGAAGTTTTGAAAGTTTGGGGGTCAAATTAAAAATTATTATTTTTAATTAACGGAGATTAACGGTTCAGTGACCAAAACAGAAACGGTTTCGAACGTAAGTGACCAGAATAGTCTTTTTTGAATTCGCGTGACCAAAATAGAACAAACCCAAAATAAAAGTGACCACGAGTAAAGATTACTCATTTTTTTTGCCGAGTTCAGGGCCATAATTCATTTTAATTGAAAGTTCGATAATTTACTTAATTTTAAGCTAAAAATAATAAATTATTAAAAATTTAAAAAAATTAAATAATATTTAAATACTCATAAAATACTAAAAAATATAAAAAAACTATACGAATTTTAAAAATTAAGTAAAATAAACATAGAATTAAAAATATGAAAACTTTTAAATATAAAAACTTAAAATTTTAAAATATTTATAAGTCATCAGAGAATTCTTCGACTGTTTCTGGCAATGCTAAGCCTACTAATATTTCTTGAGCATATTTTCAATAGAATCATTATTGTATTAAGGTAGAAAAAACAAAAAATTCCTTCGTTTTTCTACATCAAATATTAATTAGCGTTAATTTAATATAGAAAAGTGAAAGAAAATTTGAGCTGTATCGTTATTTTAATACAAAATCGATTTCACTGAAAATTTATTTAACAAATAGTAATACTCAGACTGGCAAAGTCAAAGACTTTTATGATGAAAATGTTCAATTTTTAATATTTTATAAACATTTGTTAATTTTTATATTTTATTATTTTTAATCTCTAATACATTTTAATTGTTTATATTATTTTTATTTTCAATAATTTTTAAATACTTTATTTATTTTTATTATGTTTATGAATTTTTTTAAAGTCAAATAAATATTTTATTTTTGTGAGTGTTCTCACTTTTTTTATTTTAAAATTATCAGGAACTCAAATGATATTTACATCAATTTGTTAATCGATTTTTCATATATTCCATTTCTAAAAGTCACTTGAAAAATTAAATTATTTATTTAATTGTATTCAAAATTAAATAAATCGATTAAATTAACTTAAAATTTAAATAAATTATTCATCCACTTTTAAATTTTCAATAATTTCTTAAATTCTTATTTTTTTTAGCTTTTTTAGCTTAAATATTAAATGAGTTATCGAACTTTCGATTAAAATGAAGTATGCCCCTAAACTCGGCAAAAAAATCAATTATACCCCTAAATTCGGTTTAAAAATTCAATCTAGCCCATCTGCCACATCATCATCACACATGCATTACCATGTCAGCATCGTAGATCGTCACGTCAGCACCGTTAACTACCATATCATCACTTTAACGATCAACATTGGTCAATAGGCTAATTTGTTGCAATGTGCGGAATGGAAGACCTAATTAACGCATTTTCGCGTGAGGAGCAACATTGCTAATTTGGGTCAAACTCAGAGATAAAATAATCCCTTTAGCCTAATTTAAAATATAATTTAACATATTCATTTAATGTGGTTTAAAGAACTCAAATCACTACGTTTAATCCAATTTAACGAACAAAACGATTAAACTCGAATATCTTATAATAAACATCATCCGTTTTTTTATTAGGTCACTTGTTGGGTTCAAAGCTGCAAAAATAAAAATAATTACATTATCTTGGTGCTTGCATTATTTGTTTTAAATAATTACATTGTGTTCTACTTTATTGTTTATTCTACAGGTTAATATGAAGTGTCACCATTAACAAAACTACATTTTATAATTTCTCACATTTCTTCATTTCTCTTAAGTTCTGAGTTTTAAATCCAGTAGGAGTACTCTTCTCTTCATTCTTCCTTGGGTTCTAATATTTTTCAAAGTTATATTATCATATTGTTTGGCGGTAGTAGTTTTTCCTACAAACAATCCCCTTTCTTTGTTAAAAAAAAAAGGAAAAGTCCAGCATTATGACAAGTAGATAATTTCCAATTTATTGATTTTATGTTAATATAATAATATTCATCAAAATAAGATATATCAATTAAGTATTTTTTTTTCAAAAAACGCAAATGGAAATAACATCAATGTGGTGCTCGACAAGTATTAGAAAGTGACTATTGTTTATAACATTTTTGGATCAACTTTTTTTCCTGATATTATGCTAAAAGTAAAAATTCCAACCTACTTTCAAATAAAATAAAAGTATCAATCCGTTCCTATGTTTAGCAACGTTAAGAACAAATTAAAAAATATAAAATATAAATATATTGATCGATGGAATAGTCAAAAATATTTATATTATTTCATCTTGAATCTTAAAATCTGTCTTTGTAATGTAAAATTTCTGAACTTAATAAAAATAAAATATAACTAATGATAATAATAAGATAATTACAAACACATGTGTAATAGATAAGAATAAAGTGATATAAATGGTATACCGTATACCATTAAAGTCGTCAAAATCAACAGCGTGCAGACTCAGCAGAGCCGCCCACCAAATCGCCGACCCTATTCTTCCCATAAAACACGTGAATATTCCTTCTCACAAACTATGAAAAACCACGTTTCCGGTAGCGTCCGCCGGGGAGAGCGCCAAGAACACGAGCGCAGCCATCAGTCCAACCGGAAAGAACAGAAGCATCAACGGCGGCGGAGGTAGAGGCGGCAACACCAAAGGAAGAACCAGCATAAACGCCGTCAATGCCGCAAGCAATAGCAGTCCCCCGGGGCCAAAAGGACGAATACGCTTGGCCATCCCTACAATCGGTTCGCTTCGATCAATCTCGTCGCCGCCGACAAAACTCTTGTCATTGAAGAGTAACAAAGTTTCCAAAAACTGAACCAAACACACAGATTAATGAAAATAAGGGGAATTGAATTGATTGAGAGCCGGAGAAAATTTTGAGGTGAAAACATAGGGCAATACGCCAATACACATATATATTAGTTGAACAATGGGAGCGGTTAATATCAGCCGTTGATTTAAGAGACCGATATGTTATTTGATTTGACCAAAAAAATCCGGTATCGACTGATGTTCCGTATCAAACAGAATCAAGGAAACGGATCCCAAAATATTCAGCTCATCCTTTTTGGTTACATTTGCTTTATAAATTAATTCCCTTACTATATAATATAATTATTAACTGTTCCCAACATATCTAGTGGGTCTTATTGAAAATTGAAATTATATTTATGTGTGTGTGTGTCAAGTTCATTTTTGTCATTATGGTTATATTATAATGTTTTGGATGAAAAGGAGTAGGGGAATAATTTAATTATAAAAAAATTGTTTTTTTTTTATTATGCTTTAGGTCGGAGATAGGTTGTAAAGTCATCTGATATGTTTGTTTTATGACTTATGTCGGGATTTTATTCACGGATTCGATCAGCAAATTTTTATTGGTACAAAGATTACTTATTTATTTATTATATAAATAAATTATTATTTAACATATTATAAAATTTAAAATGTTGAAATCAAGTGAAGTTACAATTGAGTTTGCTTGTTAATTTGATGATTTGTTTGAATTATGAATCTAACGAGTGGTTTCAATAAAAAAAATGATAATGTTTATTTTAGAAGAATCGGGTTCGAGTAATTATGTGTACATTGTCAAAAGGTTAAGAAAAATTATGAACGGATACTAGTATACTACCATATAATTACACCAGTATATTCAAAAAGGCACAAGGCCAAACAAATGCCCCTAATGTTTGATTGAATAATTATTTTGGTCTCTATTCTTTTTAAAACTAATTTAACCCCCGACGTTTTATTTTGAGTCAAAATTATCCATCTGCAGATGAAAACTGGTAGTCAACTGACGATAAATAGTTTGAAATGACATGACAAATCTACATGACAATGCACGCCGTGATAGCATCGTCATACAGACAAATATGTTGACTTTACATAATGACACAATAGTCAAAAAATATTTTTATAAAATTGTATAAAATATAAAATATTTTTTTCTTGTGACATGTCGTTCTGTCAAATCATTTAAATTGTTTATCATCAGTTGATTAATATTTTTTATCCACGGAGGAGCCATTTTGACCCAAAATGAATCGTTGAGAGTTAAATTAGTTTAAACAAAAAATATGGGCAAAAATGATTATTCAATCGAACGTTAGGATTGAGAGCATTTTTTGACTTTATACCTAAAAGAGATTGTTATGATATATTTACCGGTATAAATTTATTTATAATTAATTAATTATAGAGTAAATAAAGAAAGAAATCTATATAGATTAAACTGAATTGAAATTTGCCACCAAAACAGTCCTTTAAAATCAATGAAAATGTTTCAAAATTCATTGAATGGAATCCAAAATTACATGGATTATTGATAACAAAAGAAATAGAATTTTATTTTTCACGTTTATAATGTGGAGAAAATATTTTCCGTCCATTAATTAATTACTTTCCGGGGGGCGAAAGTTGATAAGAATTGCCAACAAGGAAATAACACATCGAAGATGTGGGAATTCCCAAAATTATGAACCCGCCACCCACCATTTCCCTTTTCTTACGCGTTAAAAGTAAATCACATTGACAGACAAGTGGGTTTCTTATAGGGGTGTTCAAATTCGGATACCGAGTTTTTGGGTACCGAAACTTCGGGTATTAAGTTTGTCGGCCTGTGTTTTGACTCGTAAATACAGGCTACCCGATAATCGGATACCCGATAAATCTGGGTACCCGATTCTTATTTTTTTATTATAACCATATGAAATACATTAAAAATATTAATCTCGATCGTAATATTTTTAATCTCGTGTTTTTAAAGAAACCTACTAATGCATAAATGCAATAGAGAAACCTTGTTGTTTGTTTCATATTAAATCTTACATATTCACAAATTAATATTTTTTTTGAAATATTTAAAACATGAAAGCATATAATACAAATATAGAATGAATTTAGAGATTTAAATATAGTTCTAAAGTAAAAATATTAAGTAATCTAATAAAATAAAAAATAAAAAATAGGAACCGGGTACCCGAAAAAATTATATTTTTTGACCCGGGCTCGACCCAGGAAATTACAGGCTGGGTACTTGACCCGGGTAAAAAAATTCCGGATAACTACCTGATTATTTGTGTTAGGGTAGTCGGGTCGGGTAGTTCGGGTCGGGTAATTTTGAACACCCCTATTTTCTTATGCTTTTTATTTTAGGGTGAATATTATTGATTTTTTTGAATATATTAGTATTTATATTATATTAATATTATTAAATTTGTACATCAACTTAAAAAATCGACTCGACTCAAGTTTCATAAACTCGATTTGAAAAAATTCAAATAAAATTTGAATCATAAAATAGGACCTGTAAACTCAAATAACTTAGAATTTTTTTAACTCGACTCGACTAGATCGAACTTTCAACCCTAGGATCAAGTACTATAGAAGCCCATTATGAGGGCGACACTCCCAACCTAGCTGCTCTATCCACAACGTCATGATTCGAACCCTCTGACGTTGCTTAAAGGATCTAATACGACCAACTGGTTGTTGGTAAATGATGCAATATTTTAAACTGTAAATTTAAAATTTTATACATAAATTATTTTTAAAATATTCTTATGTGATTATATGGTAGTGTATGTTCTTCATTCTTAGAGCGCACATATTCTTGCAGACTAAGTTGATCAAATCTGAGTCACTTAAGATTGACAGTGTCATCTTTTATTATTGGGACCACACAATGATTTAACAGTAATTGTTTTAATTTTTTTAATTATAAGTTTAAAATATATACAAAAATCAAATTTTCGTAGGCTTTTGTTTCAATATTTTAGCTTTCAGTATATCCATCATACCATATATATATATGTATGATCCGCGCGAATTGAATTTTTAGACTTGAGTATTTTAGAAGTGAAAACGTGACGGAATATGAGTTTTTGTAGAATTAAAATTTCCAAAATCATGAAATCTATGACAAAATTTGTACTGTATTATTCCAAAAAATTTAGTTTCTTTTTTTTGCTTCCCCTAATTTTAGCAAATCTAAAATGAAACCTCATTTGGCACATGGGAGACGCGTATTCTCCCTTATAGAGTAATGCAAACAAATCAATTGTTTAAGATTATTGATTTTTTTTAATTCAAATGTAATAAAAAACAAATTAAATTGTGGAGATCTACTTCTGTTTACTAGCCCAATGAAACATAACAAATAATTAGGTGAATAAAACAGTTATGAAATCACATTGATTTAAAAGAGAACACGTCTCCTAACGCACATGCAGGCAGATAGGGAGAAGAAGATATCAGAATATATGATAAGATTACAAAAACAAATAAAATAAGAAAGAAGCAGCAAAGTCCAAGAATGGAAGTGAATGGGACACCACATTTAACTTATGAAATCGTCTCAGTTCAATGCATGGAGTGTCCATTGCCAAAAAATAATATTTTTTTGATGGCTTAGGACAGTTTATAAATTATAGACAACACGCACACGTAGATTCAAACTCATACGAAGTAGATGGTGGATAAATGTCTTTTGCAGTGGCGAAACTTAGAGTAAAAGTTTGAGGGAGCCAATTTAAATTTTGGGTAAACTACTGCAGGGGTCACTTACGTTTAGCGTCTGTACAGAGTTAGTCACCACTTTTGAAAAGTGCCTATTAGTAGTCCTTTACGTTTTCGATGTGTAAATACTTGGTCACTCCGACGTTAACTCCGTTAGTCCCCTAACGGATTGCTGATGTGACGAAAGTAAAATAAGAATAAATTACTGCAATAGCCATTAAAATTTATCTCATGTACATTTTTTCTCCTCAATTTAAAAAATTAAATATTATAGTCACTAATAAAATTGTTTCTTTATAATTTCACCCTTAAATTTTTAAAAATTCATTTTTCAACCCTAAAAATTTACAATCAATTAACACAATAATATTATAAATGCTTAGATGAAAAATAGGTGCCCAAAGTATACCCTTTGAAACTTAGGTGCCCAAATTGCTCCTATTTAATAACTCAAACTTAAAAATTTAGTCCACTAACTACTAAAAAATTCGAGTTATTGGAATTTCTATTTTATAATTCAAACTTTATTTTGAATTTTTGAGTCGAGTCTATGAAATTATGAGTCGAGTATTATCACATCAAACCAAAAACTTTAATTTTTTCGAGTCAAGTCGAGTTATTGGAATTTCTATTTTATAATTCAAACTTTATTTTGAATTTTTGAGTCGAGTTTATGAAATTATGAGTCGAGTATTTTCACATCAAACCTAAAAATTTAATTTTTTCGAGTCAAGTCGAGTTATTGGAATTTCTATTTTATAATTCAAACTTTATTTTGAATTTTTGAGTCGAGTTTATAAAATTATGAGTCGAGTATTTTCACATCAAACCTAAAAATTTAATTTTTTCGAATCAAGTCGAGTGTTGCACTTTTCTACATATAATTTTTAATTTTAATTTTAATTTTAAGGGCAAAATTTAAATTTTTCAAAATTGAGAGACGTGGCCCACCGGTCCTTTAAAGATCCGTCTTTTGTCACTCATTCAAACAAATAGACTCGACAAATATTCGTTTTGGTTGTCATTAGTGAAATATGACCATGGAGCTTACTTGGAAAACAAAAGCTAAAGAAAAAATGTAAATCTCAAAATTATTAATTATTATTATTTTTAAATAATTGTGTATATTAATTATTTAAATTTCGAGTTGAAAATTTAATCTCCATTTGATTTTTGAAAATACATTGTTTTTTTTTATTTTCAATAATAAAAATATGAAAAAACACACTTGGTTATTAATTTTCTTATAATAAAAACATGTTATTTTTTTTCAATTTATACGAATTTTAATCAAGGCGGAGCTTACGTGTCAATTTATACGAAATATTTTTAGTGAAAATAATTTGTTATATTTTTCTGATTTTCACATATTTCCATTTCCATTCTCTAAAAACCGGGTTCAAACTTTTTGATCAAACATGCTTTCTTTAATATTTTTATTTCATTTTCTAAAAATAAAAATGAAATGTGTTTTCTGAAACAAAATAGAGTTTTAGTATTTACATTTTCCTAACATGTGATTTTTTCTTTACATACAAAATAATAAACCAACCATGAATTAATTAATTTTATTTTAATAACTAAACTACAAATGAAATGAAAAAAAAGTCATCAAAGATTGATAAGAATCTCAAATTTGATAGTTGTAGAATCCCATTCTATTTTCCATTGTATATAAGTGAGATAAAGATATTGGTAAAATCTGTTGATCAAAACAAGATTTGTGTTGATCTAACGAGGTGAGGGAGTTACGGTACAACAACTTAATTTAAGATTAAAATTAGGAACGGAGCTAGGATCGAACATTGACAGACCAAAAATATTAAATTTAAAAAATGTAAGGACTTGTTAACCATTTAAACTCAAAATTTATGAGACAATACCTAATTTGTCTAATATTTAAACTTTAACCTAAATTGTTATTGAGCCAAAAAAATTGAGGATACAAGCTCATTCTTCTTTAGTTCAACCCTTAGTTGATTATATATTTAATAAATTTTTGTGTTTTTTAATTTTAATATTCTTTTTTTACAAAAACTAAATTGTTATTAGACCAAAATCTATCTAATAATTTAATTTTATAATAAGAGTCGAGACCCTTTTGGGCCTCAAGAGAGCTTCGTCTTTGCGCTGAAAACGTAAGGTTTCAAAATTTATTTAAATAACCTAAAATATTATACTTTTTGATAAATTTAAGTTGATATTTTTTCGACAAATTTTAAAATTTTATTTTTATAAGTTAATGATTTTTCGATAAGTTTAAAAAACGTGGTAAAAAAATCTAAATCTAAAGTCGTTTATGACGGAGATTGAATGAATTTGAACTACATAATGTCTTTGCATTGATTTGATTTGATGGATTTAGAAGTTCAAAGATGATTCCCTCCCGCCCGCCCATCAAACTGCCCACAATCAGAAGGTTTTGCTTTCCAGTTCCTCATGCCATGTGTTTCTTTGAACATCGATCGGTGCATTTGACTAAACTTGGAATTTAGAAGATCCAACCAATCCAATCACATGTGCTGTAAATGGTTACATTTATAATTATCTTTGTCGCTGCCTAAAAAGAAAAAAAAAAAAACGGTACGTTTATTGCGTGTTTTTTTTATATAGAGTAAATTATAAAAATTATTACTGAACTTTGTTCTCTGATCTATTTTGGTCACTAAATTTTTAAAACGATCAATTTACTCACTGAATTTTATACATTGACCTATTTTAGTTACTTCGCCGTTAAATAATTAACGATATTATAACATGGCACAAGAACCAAAACGACGCCGTTTTGAGAAAACCTAATTTGCATCAAAACGACGTCGTTTTATATCCCTATAAAATCCTTTTTTATTTCCCTTTCATTTTCTCGGTGGTTTAGTAAATTAAACTCACATGCCATTTCTTTCTCCTAAATAAAACCCTAGCTGACGTCGACTTTTTCAACGTCGTCGTCGTTTCGATATTCTTCTTCGTTCGCCGTCACCACTAAACGACTCATCTCCTTCCCCTCTTTCATTTTGTCTGATTAGATTTCCTTCAAAACTGAGTTCAAAGGCACAAAACCAGTTTGAACTTGTTGACTTGCTTTGTCGCTGATCTAAGAAAACAACCATAGGATCAACTTTAATTCGAGATATGATATTCTTCTTGCGTCATTGAAGGCTTCCCCGTTCGAATTTGAATGGCGA
The DNA here is from genome assembly GCA_958450335.1 of Hibiscus tridactylites. Lineage (NCBI taxonomy): Eukaryota > Viridiplantae > Streptophyta > Magnoliopsida > Malvales > Malvaceae > Hibiscus > Hibiscus tridactylites. The sequence continues at coordinate 65,483,974 of OY288290.1, read as the reverse complement.
CACTCTAGCCACCGAAATTCGAAAGTCCGAGGATAGTTCTTTCTTTTGATATCCTGTTTGGTTACTGTTGAAGGCTTGTGGTAGTGGGTTTCGATTTAGAGGAGGCGTAGATGTTAAGCATACAACATGTGTGATAAAAAAAGCAACATATATAATAACAATAGAGTGAAAGCTTGCTTTATTCATTAGCAAAGAGGTGAATTTATACACAGCTGATAGGAAACCCTAGAGTATCAGCTCATGACACGTGTAAAATTCTAAGATTCCTTTTAATCGTTTCCAACAGAATTGGAGGAGGGTGTGTGCCTGGACAGCTGTGTTGTTGCCAGCTCATGCTCATGCATTTTAATCTTTTCTTCAACATTTCCCATGCTTGTTTTTTCTTCAAAATTTCTGGTGTTGAGTTGCTTGCGAAGTCCTTCAAACTGAAGCGTAGGCAATGCTTTAGTAAATATGTCTATTGTTTGGCAGCGGGTAGGGATGTAATTGATTTGTAGAAGTCTTGAGCTAACTTTCTCCCTAACAAAGTGAAGATCAAGGTCCACATGTTTTGTTTTCGCATGGAGGACGGGGTTGGCTGCCATGAAAACTGTGCTGGTATTATCACACCAGAGTTGAGGAATGTTGTGAATTTTAATTTCTATTTCAGAGAGTGCAGATTGTACCCAAATGATCTCAGACAGTAGATATAGTGGCGGTAGTTCGAAGATGATGTTCTATAGTGGTGATGAAGGATAGTGGTCAAGTGGGTGAATATTTGGGTTGAACAAAGGTTGGCTTTTTTAGTTTCCATGAAAACTGAATGAATCTTATATTTTTTGTAGAGAGAGATGAAAAATTTCAAGTCAACTAAATCTTACTTTGTCTTTAATGATAATTTTAGAATTTTTAACCTTTATTTTTATGTTTATTGGGTGTTCTTATTTATGCTCATGCTATTTTGTATATGATTTTATGATATGGTTCTAATTTTAGTTTCTTTTAGCCTTTTTAAATCTCCTTTTATCAAGTTTTATATGGTAAGTTAGTAATCTTTTCCATCCATAATTTTGGTGATTTTATTGTTAAATTTCGAACAAAGGTTGGATTTTTGAATTTCCATACAAATGTTGAATATTTGGTTTGTGTTTTAGAGATGAATAAAGGTTGGACTCTGTTTTTCATCGAATGAATAGAGGTTGAATTATGTTGTTTGTGTTGAATATTTAATTTGTGTTTTAGAGAAGAACAAAGGTGACTTGCAAGGATGTTGGTGACCGAGATGAATGAAGTAATGTCTTGAGAGAAGCTTCGGGGCCATTATTGTTTAAGGAGACGGTAAAGCATTGGGGAGGGGAGGGTGATACCAATGGGGTTTGGGTAGAATTTAAAAATTTTATTTTTTATTTTAAATCCTACGTCACAACCAAATATTAATAAAAATCTACGTTACAACCAAATATTAATAAAATAAGCCATATCATCGAGGTGTTAATGAGAAAATGGGATGAGTGACCAAAATAGGTGAATGTAAAGTTTAATGAGTAAATTGATCGTTCTGAGAGTTCAATGACCAAAATGGATTAGAGAGCGAAATTTAGTGATGATTTTTGTTATTTACTCTTTTATATATTCAATTTACTTCTTTTCATTGTGAAATGAGGCATGCAACACCATTTCATTGTCACTACAATTTTAATATAATTACATACAACACAACTTGAAGTTTTAAAAATTTACATTTAAATCAATCTTCTTCTTTTTTTCAATTCCTACACATTTGATTTGTGAGCTTTTTTCTTATATAATTAAAATTCATATCCAAAATAAATTCCCAATAGATAAATGAAAATATTTAATTTTATATTAAAAAACTTTCTTTGTTGGATAAATTGAGACTTTATTCATCCAAAAATCACAAATATACACCACTCAATGTCAGGGTCAACCCCCAAATACAATCAAAACCCCTCAACAAAGGCCCCAAATCATAGCTAAACTTGTATCAAAACTAAATTATTTACAATAAAAGAGTCTTGTTCGAACATCCTGCTTTACAAGAGAAGATTTCAGTAGCCAAACGAGCTTTCCTTCCATGAATCCTCCCATTCCTTTCTTGCCAAAGGTAGTAGTTCAATCCATATCAAGCCAATCGAAGAATGGCTGCATGCAATGATTTGCCCTTTCACTGTCTTAAAATTCAATCCAATTTCACAGTCCAACAATTATGGATCAACTGCAACCAACATGCACTTAAAATCGAATCTCATTCATTCCTTGAGAAGCAACATTCACAAAAAATATGGTCTCTCATCTCTAAACTATTATGACATAATCGTCAATCATGATCAACCTCACAATTCTATTTTATCATTCTACTTTTGGCGGTCAGTCTATCCAAAACAACTAACTAAGAAATAAAGGAATGACGAAGGATAAAAAACTTACCCAAACAATCCGATCCCCCAAAGGACTCTTGCTTGTTTGTACCTGATAGCTTCCCACACCTTCATAGCCTTCAATTCCCCTTGCAAAACACCCATAGAGACCATATTGTCTCTTAATTTCAGAATTTTCTTTCATATCCAACTATGGTGTATCTTGACTTGAGTGTTCAATATTAAATCACCTTTTAGCAAATACTGATTGATCCATGCAGCTCAAAGCGACCCAGATTGGACCAACAACAGCCACAAGCACCTGATACATGCACGATTCCAAGCATGAATATCACACACTCCAAGCTCCCTGTCCCTTTGGATGGTAGATAACATCCCAGCTAACCCATACATCTTTATCAGTGCAATTCTAAAGAAACACGTTGCAAATCTGAGCAATCTTTTTAACCACATTCGAAGGCAATACAAACATTTATAACTAGTAACTTTGTATGCTAAAAAGCACATCTTGCACCAACTGTAGTGGCCTCGCAAATGATAATCATTTGGAAGGCCAACTCCTGATCTTATTAGTAATTTTTTCTACCAAGGCATTACAATCTGCTACAGTTAGGTTTTTAGTAACTATAGGTACTCCAAGTACCTGACAGGTAGAGAACCGATCGTAAAATCAGATTAAGTCTTCAAGCTTTCCTTTACACCCCCATCAACCCTAGCAAGAAACATCTCACACTTTGAGACATTAATCTGCAGCCTAAAAAATCTGTAGAACATATTCATCACCCTGTTTACTCCAAGACATAATCATCTGTGTCTTTGGTAAAGACCAACAGGTCATCCACAAAGCACAGATAGGTGAGCTATATTCTCTTACATTTGGGGTGGTAAGCAAAAACTCCACGTTGTACATCCTTGTTTAAGAGACACAATAAAACATTCAACACTAAAATAAATAGGTAAGGGGATAAAGGATCCCCTGCCTAACTCCTTTAGCCCCAACAAAGTAGCCAACCAAGCCCTCATTCAAGTTTATTGAGAATTTTGAGTGTATGGCACATGCCTCAATCTACTTACAGAATATTTTTAAAAAGCCATTACACGGAAAACTTGAAGAAAAAAAATTTTAGTTTAAAGAGTCAAATGTTTTCCTTAAATCAATTTTCAAAGCACATCAAGACGAGATATTCTTCTTTCTATAACCATTCACTAGTTCTTGGGCCAGGAAAACATTTTCAACAACATTTCTACCAGTGAGGAATGCACATCGATTCTGCAAAATCAGAATTGGCAGACTAACTTTCATTCGATTGGTGAAATCCTTTGAAATATCCTCATAAGTCCTTTGATCCTAAATCATCCTGTAAAACAGTGATTGTATTTTCCTTCCTTCGTGCAGCAACCTACCTGAAAAATAGGCCGAATTTCGATCACCCTCTTGAACATATTGAATTCTTGATTTTTGCCTTAGAAATTGCTCCCCGACTTTTAAAAGAGCCCTCAATTCAACAACCACAAACCTTTCTCTTTCGGCATTTCTAGCAGATGAATTTTTCATCAAAATCCTTTACAAATTATCAATTCAATCTGCTTAGCTAGAACTCTACTAGAAATGTCACCATAATACCTTCTATTTAACTGCTTCAGAGGTTCCTTTAATCTTTTAAATTTTAGAAAAAGGCATTGTAAATGATTCTACCTTACAAAAACCTTTCAAGATTCTTCCATAACTCGCAAAAAATTAGGGTGTCCTGTCCAAAAATTAAAAATTTTAAATGATTTTGGGACTAAAAAGGGGGGCTCTTAGCACCATGTGGCTAGAGGTGTGGTCAGAGCAACCATGAACTAGAAACTCCACCAAAGAGCCAAGATACACCATTAACCAAGCCTGGTTTACTAGCAGCCTGTCCAATTTTCTAGACAATAGTCCCTCATCCCGAAAATGGCACCATGTAAACACTGGACCCGAAAAAGGGTGGTCCAACACATCTAAATCTTCAACACAAAATCTAAATTCCTGCATAGCTTCAATAATGCTTTGACTGCCATTAAAATTCGAGCTTTCCTAGGTGAGATGGTGATGTTAAAATCACCAACCAAAGCCCAAGGCCAGTCCCCAACCCTACACTTCCAATTGACCAAATCATTTCGCAAGGCTTTGTGTACTTCCCTACCATTGTTACTATACACAAATGAGAGGATAAAGAAATCATCCACTTTTAAAATAGTGCAAGTAATAACTTAATCTGATTGAAACATCTCGGCCAAAATCCAACCTCCCCTACTCAGAATCCAAATCTTATTATTTGAAGCATGCAAATAGTTTTGAACAACATTCCAACCCTTAAATCGACTACTAATGGTAGCATCAAAATTTTGCTCACGAACTCTAGTCTCCAACAAGCATAAAACATCAATGTTCAACTACTTTCAAAACATTACTCTATTTCATAGGGTCATTACGACCCCGCACATTCAAAAATAAAAGTCATTGTAAAGGGGGACAATTACTTTCCACTTACCTACGTCCTGTTTGCCACTATTTTCTTGTTTCTTCTTTTTAATTTTTTTAGCTTTAGGCTTCAATTGCTGCATTAAATCATCCACTCCACCAGGTACAATCCTTCTCTTTTTAGGGGAGACATCACTAGCCTCCTACTCTTCAACCACATTATATAACATCTCAAATTTATTTGGACTCAACAAGGCAGTCCTAACACCGACATCAACTGCAGTTTCAGCAACATCATCACCAACTAAACATAAGTCCTTGGCAACTATAGATACAGATTCAACAAGGGCATCAGAAGAGATATCACCAACAGAGTCACCACCCACAAGAGCAACATAATCATCTACAACCCCATGATCTTTAGCATTTGAAGGTCCAGACAGAGCTAGTTCACCCCCTTTTGCATCAGCCTCTATAGGGACAATAGAATCTGTTGCAACATTTGTCTCGTCCCCCTTTACCACCACTACATAAGCAACACCCTTATATTTATCATTACTATGCCTAAAAATGAGCAACGACAACACTTAGGAGGATCCCATACCAGCTCAACCGTAACATCTACAATACAATCATCACCAATCTCAACCATAAGAGAAACATGCAATTCATCTTTTGCATCCAACTCAATACACACCTTAGAAAACTCTAACTGCAGCTTCATAGCTGTGGATCAATTCGTATACAACGGCTTATCCAAGTACTAACGATATAAACAAACTCTTATTGTAAATAAAGCTTTAAAGGAACGTGCCAGAGCTTCACCCACACCGGAGCAGAAATCAAATTTAGTACATCGAACAATAATATAGGCTTCCACTTCCTTAAGATAATCTACTTCCGTTGGACATGCCACAGATCAAACTCAAGAACCTAATCTCGTACATGTTAGGAGGAAAAATTTATCATGTAAACACCCGGCGCCAAGAATCCAATCACTATAGAACCTTCCCTACCCCATAACCAGTCAACCGTCTTCTGAAAACAAGCAAAGGGGGAGACTTATCAAAAAAATTCTGATCAGAGCATTAGCCCACTGATCAGCACAATTGCAAATAACATCTGGTGGCGGCTTAAATCTAGGCTTCCCTTCTTTCCTCTCATGTGGAAAATACACTAACGATTGATCAATAAAATTCCAATTCAATTTACCAGCATCTACCTTCGCAGCTCTAGCTGATGTTTTCCATTTGCTGTCAGGCATGTGGAAGACACCTGCTGAGAGGTGTTTCTTGTGGCTTGGTTGCTTCCGATCATCCGAGCTACTAAACGTGAGGCCATATGAGCTTTTAGGCACAATATTTGGAATGGTTAACTTTTTTAAGAATAAAGAATGCAGTCCTAAACATACCAGGAGTTGAGGCTGAAAAAATCTCACATCAATTTTCAAACCATTAAAATTTGAGTTCCATTGATGCAATTTAATAAATGGTTCCAATTTGAATATGAAAAGGCGGTAAAATGTTGAAAGGTTTCCTTGTATTTTTGTTCATAATTTGTCATCTTAGAATTGAATGGTTATGCTTGTAGCTTCTTGTAAACCAGCCGGCTGAAGACGAGAGATGACAATCTGGTCGTTCGGTTCGGGTCGTTTCGGGTTTATCTAGAATCGGTTTAGATTCGGTTCGGGTTTGGGTTCGAGTTTAATTTGGGTATGTGATGAGTCGGATTCGGTTCGGGTATTGGATTGGGTCGAAATCGGATTGGTTGTTTTCGGGTTGGGTCAATATCGGATCGATCACTTTCGATTTGGGTTGCTTTCGGTTCGAGTCAAAATTGGGTCGTTCGGGTCACTTTCGGTTTGGGTCAAAATCGGGTCGGGTCAACATTTGAATTTTCGTGTCAATTCGGATTGAGTTGGGTTTAGGGTTTGAGGTTCAGTATTTACGATTTAGTTTAGAGTTATTGGTGTATGGGATTAATTCTGATTTCAACTTGTTAATCTATATATCTGAATTTGATTAAATATTTAAACCAAAGCTTTATGTATCCATATCAATTTTTTGTATAATTATATTAAATCAAAATTTATTATATGTAATAATAATAATAATAATAATAATAATAATAATAATAATAATAATAATAATAATAATAATAATAATAATAATAATAATAATAATGTCTGAAATGAATTAATTTATTAAATTTAGGATCTTATTGAGCTAACTAAAATTTTGAAGCATAAATCATGGACATAATTAAAATAATTCTAAAACTAAATGTGAAATTTCAATTAAATTAATCTAAATTGAAACTCAATTAAATTAAGAAAAATAAAAAAAAAGAAAGACAATTGGTAAAAATAGAAAGGAAAAAGACAAAATTTTGGAGGGAAATAAGACACCAATATTTTAAGCTATATTGAAAAAAAAGACAATTGGTAAAAATAGAGATGAAAAAGATAAAATTTTAGAGGGAAATAAGCCACCAATTTTTTAAGCTAGAGGTTAATTACTTTTTAGGTCATGTTGCATTTAAAATGTTATATTTTAGTACGAATATTTAACTTTAAGTTTTAGTTTAGGGTTTAGGGTTTAGGGAAGTAAGCCACTATTTTTTTAAGCTAGATTGAAAAAAAGAAAAAGAAAAAGACAATTGGTAAAAATAGAGAAGGAAAAGACAAAATTTTGGAGGGAAATAAGCCACCAATTTTTTACGCTAGAGATTAATTACTTTTTAAGTCATGTTGCATTTAAAATGTTAAATTTTAGTACTAATATTCAACTTTAAGTTTTAGTTTAATTTAATTTAGTCACAAGTATCCCACAGTTTAGACTTTGGATATAGAAATCACCTTCCCGTAGTGATATTTAGTCTAAAAATTTACTTTTAGTCGAAATTAACTAATCTTTGTAATTTAGTCTATTAATTTAATATAATGATATTTTTGTTCATTTTACTTTCTAAGATTTAATTTTTAGCCAAAATAACATAAAATGTTATTATACCACAACTTTGACAAGAGCAACGGTCTCTTCCATGGTATAGTACAAAAAGACAATAAAACATATTTTATTTTATTATTTATTATATTGTTAAAAGTAGATAATATTAAAAATAAATTATTCATTTATTTTAACTTAATTTTCGGGTTAAAATCAGGTTGATATTCGGTTCAACTTTCGGTTCGGGTCCATTTTGGTTCAACAAAAAAATTTGGGTCGGTTTCGGTTTGGTTTATTTCGGGTTTCGGGTCAACTTCGGATTATCATGTTTGGGTCAAAATCGAATCTCAGTTCGGATAATTCAGTTCGAATTTCGAGTCTCGGATCAAGTTTACCAGTTCTACTGAAGATGCACTATCTCAATTCTCAAGGTATGGAGGCATTGCATTGCAGCAGTTGTGAAATGAGTGTTAGACTTTTCTTGTATTGCATGTTGTGAAATGAGTGTTAGGTTATGAGCAGTTTCTCTAATGAAAACGCACCCATATTGTGCAGATAAGTTATTCGAATAACAACGCTTTTTTTTTTATTGAGACTTTATCTATGTATTGTTTGTTTGTTTAGACTTAATGTTTTATAGTAATTTCATTTATTATTTAAAAGATTTCAGATATTTCATGATAAAACTATAATGATACTGTAAGTTAAAAAAAAATAATGTAACAATATCCGGCCTTGGCGGGGACAAAATTCTAGTTATATAAATTCCCCTCGGTAATTCTCTCTCTCTAGCATCACATCACACCAGGTCATCATCTTGTCTACACTTTTTGTTCCTTTTCAATGTATATATTTTTGGTTCTATTATTTATGCAGTGTATGATTTTCCAGGTGAGGGAAACAAGAGGAGGAGGATCTCATGTACTTACCGGTGGATCTTAATTATAGACAAGATCACGATGGCTCTTGAAAATAAAGGTTTGTTTCCTTTCTTTTGGGTTTGGAGTTTTGAACCTTTATCTTCTTTGAGTTTTACATGTTTTTTTTAATCTTTAAGACATTGTATTTGATGGGTTTATGATGATTTTCTTAAAAATGTATTCTTTTTTTATTGCTTTTATTTACTCAGTGTTGAAATCACTTTTGTTTTAAGATCCCTTTTTAGGGTTACTTGATGAGATTTTTTTTTGTTTTGAATAATTTAATTTGAATTTATGGTGTGAGACATGTTAAGGGCTTTTTGATTTTTTTTGTATGCCATTGAATAGGTAATGCTAAGAAATTGGAATGTTATTTACTATTTTGTGCAAATTTAATTTGGATACTGGACATAGTACTATAGATTAAATTGAATATGTTGTTTATTGGAATAATTGGAAGAGAAGTATGAAAATGTTGTTGTTTTTTCATATTTAGTTCTATGCTGTCTGTTCTGAACCAAATAGGCCTTGTTTAGTCTTAAGCAAATAACCAAGTAGTGGTTATGTGGAGAAGCTTTAGGTAGATTGTTGGATTATTTCTAGTGCTAGATATTTTATATAATATTTTTAGCCCTGTTGACTCTTTTTTGCTACCTTCTGTTTTTGTATGGTCTCATTGTCATGCTCATCCATCACGGTGAAGTCACTCTTATTGCAATGAGCCTTAACGAGTTGGATTCGAAACTAATCTTTTAGCATTTTAGAAGGCACTTATTTTGATGTTCTTTGTAAAAAAAATGGCTTCTAGATCGATAACATGGTCTTCTATTTAGAGAAGAACTTCCTTGATGATTTTGAAAAAGGAATGGCACATGAATTTCAGGGTTATGGAGATCTTTAGCATCTAAGAAGGCACTTCTATTGATGTTTTTGGTTAAAAATCAGCTACTTGAATTTCAGCCTATGGACATGGATGGAGGGTGTTGCAGGGATATTGACTTTGCACCTTCTTAGATGTGTCTTTCACCTTCAAATTAAAAGTTTGATGCAGGAATATATTCCAAGTCAATGTATCCTTTATCTTTAAGTGTCTGGACTTTTAGAGTTTCATTTTCATTTCTTTAACCTGGTTTAGTCTGCCAATTTCTTGTGTGTGCCTATATCTGTTTGGGGCTCCACTACAGAAGTGCAAGGTGAAGGGACATAGCTGAAGGCAGTGATGCATTCTATGCTTATTTTCTGATCAAATATATGTTATTCTTGTGTGAAGTATGCTGGTGAGTTAAAGCCTTTTAAGATGTGTTACAAGTTCCTTTGCTTTTTTTCATCTGTCTCGGCGCTGAGCTCCGCACCTGTTGCTGGCTTGCTGCCTTTGGTTGTTGCTCGTTGTTACTATTTCTTAAAAGAACCACATATATTAATTTTCCTTTCTTATACTTGAGGGTGCCATCAAACATGTTAGTATCCTCATTCTCTCTGGAAGCATTGTTTTCTTGTCTGAAACCATAATACTGCACTAGCATCATAAGTCATAACATATCTTGAACTTTCTGTTTTTCAGTGTTACAATTTTCCTTTGTGTGTGTGTTTTCACTTTCTGTCTCAACAGTTTCCATCAGCTTGTTTGTTCTTTGACTTGGAGGAATTAGTATGGGTCTTATTGGTTATGCATACATCAAATCTGATTTTGGACCAACATATTTTTGCTTATTTATTTTATGTAGGGACTACGCAAGACTGTGAGACAGTCTTGAAATGCTTCCATACGAAGGGGTTCCCATACAATATGCCATGTAATGGGAACTCAATTGAAGGCCTCCCAGAGCTTAAAGATGAAATTGGTACTCACCCAGGTGGGGATGTTATGGAACCGGTTTGCTCATTGAGTGGAGAGTTTATGGAACTTCCGAATGAGTTTTACCACAAACCTACTTTCCCACACGAGTATGGCTCATGGTCGACCTTTTATCCTGACACTCATAAGTTTCAGCCGTACCCGTTGAATGTTTTCGATAGCCAATTGCACCACTTTCCCGTGGATAACCGATTTCATTACGCTCCATTCAATGTGATCACTCATGGTTACCCTTACGAGTTCCGGTTCCAAGATTTTCAATACTTTGTGGTCATAGACTTTGAGGCTACATGTGACAAGGAGAGGAATCCCAATCCACAGGAGATAATCGAGTTTCCATCTGTCATCGTGAGTAGTGTTACTGGCCAGTTGGAAGCATGTTTTCAGACTTACGTGCGACCAACTTGCAATCAACACCTGAGTGATTTCTGCAAGGATCTGACTGGCATCCAGCAAATTCAGGTCAGTTCACAGTTCCCTTTTCTTTTCTAGGTGTGGTAATATAGGAATTCAATCGAAGTAATATAAGATAAATAAGGGTTCAAGTTTTAGGATCGGTCTGTTGCGGGACTTGTCTAATTGTGATTGTTAACACTGCAACTTGTGAGCCTATGTCCTAAATATGCCTTTGTTATCTAGGTAGATAGAGGTGTTACTCTGAGTGAGGCTCTCCTTAGGCACGATAAATGGCTAGAGAAGAAGGGCATAAAAAACACCAACTTTGCTGTGGTGACATGGTCGAATTGGGATTGTCGGGTAATGCTGGAATCCGAGTGCCGATTCAAGAAGATCCGGAAGCCTCCCTACTTCAACCGGTAAATAATTCTGACAGATTATGTCATTAGTTACAATTTTTTTTATGTTGTTGCTACTTCTGTTATGCCATTTGTATTATTAACATTATGTTTTTATTTGCCTTTTGGCAGGTGGATCAACTTAAAAGTTCCTTTCTGTGAGGTTTTCGGCAGTGTTAGGTGCAATCTGAAAAAGGCGGTTGAAATGGCTGGCCTGGCATGGCAGGGTCGTGCCCATTGCGGCCTTGATGATGCCAAAAACACAGCTCGCTTACTTGCCCTTCTGATGCACAAGGGTTTTAGATTCGCTATCACAAACTCGTTGATGTGGCAGGCTAGTGATGGTTCATTGACATGGAACTCGATCCCCGTGAACATGGCATTCTCTCCAAATCAACAACATAAGCCTAAGGATCAGCAAATGCCCCTGTTCCATTACCACCCCTACTGTTTCTGTGGGGTGAAGAGCAGCAAAGGAATGGTTTGGAAACCCGGGCCGAAGCAAGGGAATGTGTTCTTCGGCTGCGGGAACTGGACTGTCACTCGAGGTGTCCACTGCCACTACTTTGAGTGGGCTTCTCCATGACTCGAATCTGCTAAGGCTTGACCATCTTTCATGATGGCATCGTAAACCCTTCTCAGAGTCCTGTAAAAAAATGAAAAAAAGGATAAAAAAGAGGATGGTAGCGAGTTGTCTCCTCGTTGAAGCACAATGTAGCTACCTTAAGTTACTCAACTGCTTGGTGAAGCTTCCACAGTTCCACTTCCTAGAGAAAATATATTAGTACTCGGGATGGTTGCGCGGGAGCATGCACCGTAAACATCGGTCTTCCAAGGAATTGGGAGCTTCAACTGGTAAAAGCTAACATGTTGACCGGAGAACAAATCAGGAATTTGAGGATATGGCTAGTTAGGATGATGATGCATTTACATGCTAAGTTATCATAATAATGTACAGGTTGCTTTCCTAAGCGTTTCTAATGGGAAATCAGCAGTGTTGTTGCACTTGCTTGCACCATATTTATCTGTGTTTCCTTCTTACTAGCAACCATTCCGAGCTAACACGAACACTAAAAACATCTCGAATTAACTCGGGAGGTGGCAAATTGACCAAACGCAAAATCTAGTTCAATTGATCAATATAACTGATTTCAAAGATTCAAATCTTTAACATCTATAATTGATAAAATGATTAAAGGCTTCCTCAACTATTATTACTGAGGATGCTAATTAATTTGTGTACTTGCTTTGAACCAAGAAATTAATTTGTGCTTAAACTTGAATAATCACCAAAATGGAGGAAAAGGAATGAAGCATGAGTGGATGTTGAAAGGGTTTTTCTTTGTTTACTTGGCTGAGTTGAATTGTATGGGTGTGGGTGTATGTATAGGCCAATTCCCCACCAAATGGAAACATGACACCCAAAACTTTTACCTCACTTTCGCATATACGTTTTCTTTTTGGCTTAGCAAAGAAGCATGTTATTTTATTTTTTGGTATATACACCGGTATTTCACTTGACTAATCCGAATTAGGTACTACAGAAGTTTATTATGAAAGTAGAGTGAACGTCATTCGTTTTAACCAATCAGACAGTCCTTGACAGCCGGACAAATTGACGAATATTCCAAAAGGCCGGAGAGACGTAGACAGCAAAAAATAGGCCATAAAGGCCTAGCAAACCTTCACTCAACTCATTTGAACAAAGAAGCACAAAAAAAAGCACCAAGCCTCCTAATAATCCATAACTCATTTGAACATGGGTCGATCTTTTTCCGCTTAAAAAGAGTTCGATCTCGAGCCAAGGACGACGAAAAAAAACCCTCATCAATCGACCAAGTGAGAGCATCGCAGAAACCACCAAAACTAAATGAAAGAAAAAACGACTAAAATATCATAAAAAAAAGAAAAATAAAAAAAAAAACAGGAAAAAGGGAGGCCCACCGACTGCAAAAGTAAAGGCTGGCCTCCAAGAGAAGGACAAAATTGATTATGGAAAGGGAGAAAGTTTGAGAGTAGCGTAAGTTTGCTGTGTTTTAAAAGAAAACAATAGGAAAAGGGCAGAAATTGGAGGTAAATTCAACTTGCTTTATTCAATTTGAATCCCTACATTGTTTAAGCAATTTAGTGCTCTATTCTCCTAGACTAACTGGTTGTTGGTAAAAAAAATATTATTAATAAAAAGGGGAGAAAGCTACTACGACTTCCATGTAGTTAGTAATAGAAATACAATATTAGCACTGCTCACAAGTCCTAATGTACAGACACTGTACATGTAAACTGTTCGAATCTAGATACATAAAGATAACAACCTATGAGAAATGTATTAGCAGAGCTTAGGAAAAACAAGTTGTATGATAGAGCTATATATCTTTCAAGAAAAAAACTTCAGTTTATATCTTTTATTTTGGTCACTAATGTAATTTGTTAGTCAACATGGCCATATGGTGAAAGTTAACCGTAACCGTTAATTAATCAAACTATTAAAAATTAAACGTTTTGGTTAACCGGATTGCTATAAAAAGATTGTTAAGGGTTAACCTAGGTTAACATATATGTACATTTTTAGGGTAAATTACAATAGATGTCACTCAATTATAGGTAATGTTATAATTAGGTCACCCTTCATATTTTTTTAAAAAATACATCAACTTAGTCATTTATTCTTCCAAATCACTTGTATACCCTCGTTAACACTAGAGTACTTCATTTGAAATCATTAATTAATCTAATATACAAATTGATATGTATTTTTTAAAATATGAAGGGTGACCCAAATGTAACCTTTAATAATTGGGTGGCCCAAATGTAACTTTACCCATAATTGAATGACCCAAACATAACTTTTAATAATTGGGCGACCTAAATGTAACCTTACCCATAATTGAGTGACATTCGTTGTAGTTTACCCTTTTTTTAACTAAGTATGAAGTTTGTATTTAAAATCTCTCTATTTAAGTATTTTTTTAAAATTTTAATACAATATTTATCGGAGAGATAGACTTATTATTATAAAAAATAATAATGAACATTTGAAAAGAAAAATATGTTATAGGTTAACATGTAACGAATCCGTTTCTTAACGGTTAACCACAATAATGGTTAACTATTTAAAAAATTAACAGTTAACTATTTCTTTAATGGTTAGGTTACAATTAATAATCACTATAACCGTTAACCAACCGTTTAAGTTAAACCGCACAATTAACCTACTATAAACACCCATAATATTGACTGCTTTGACCAAAAGGGATTATTGAAATATAGGCTTTGATCAAATATAAGACTCGAGATTCAGGCAATCCAATCTTCTGTGTGTAAGGCGAAAGCCCCCAAAAACGTTTTTTCATTAATGGGTGATCAAAAGATCGAATCACTATGCGTATCTTGGTGGTCGTTACTTTTGGTGGTCTTTCTTTTTGGCTGACTCCTCTTCCTGAGTCCGTATCATGGTGAAGGTAAGGTAACGCTGTGATTCTTGCCCAAAAAACAGACTGAACGCATTCGAGTAATTGGCTCGTCCAACCCGACAGCATTCATGCTACGACATTATGATGCAGCCAAATATTCCAAACCAAGGCACCGAATAGTAAATCTCAATCTTCCCTATCACCAAGGGCGGAGCCACCCTTTGAGCCACCCCAAAATTTTTAGGAAACCTATTTTTCTTATATAATTTGTATATAAAAAATTAAAAATATGTACAAATGACACCCCTTTTAAAATGACACCCTTTTATAAATAATTAATTCTCTTTAAATATCGTTGAAAAAATGACACCCCTTAAATATATTTCTAGCTCCGCCCCTGCCTATCACCACCAAAATGATCGGGGTGCAACAAGTTTGTTACAACCCACTTCTTAATTGGTAAGGACATAAACTCATGTAATTGTTCTTGTCTAATGAGCGCTACCCACACTTGACAAGCCGCAGTACAAAGTCGTAATACATGGTCAACATCTTCTACATCATATTGGTAAAACATAGTAATATATTAGCATGTTACTTACCTATATCTTTTTATATTGATAAAACATAGTAATATATTTTAATTAAAATTAACATCTGTCACTATTGAGTATTGAGGACTAAGATTTTCTTTTACGTGTCTAATGAAATTATTTAGCCAAAACGAAAAAGAAAAGGCAGTCCTTGAACTATTCAAAACTACAAGATTTGTCTATACGCATTTTACTTGCTATAAAAGTATTTCTTAAATTTCCAAAGGGTCACGATAATTAAATTAATTGGATGCTTATTGTTTGGTTAAAATAAGTTGATTGATTATTAAATTAATTCAAAAAAAGCTTTGATTTAGTTACGGTTGAAAATTTTAAAAATTCAGTTAATTCAGTTTTTGATAGTTTGATTCAATTACTAATTGAACTAGCAGTTTGAACATTTTTACAAATTAATTTGTACAATTAAGAATCTTAACATTAACAATTTTATTTATGTAATTATATTTATATAGCTCGTATAGTATAAGTATATATTTGATAGGCTTTTGGTAGTTCCATGAGCCAATGCCATTAGCAGCGTATCTAAACATGAAGAGAAAAAAATACAAGGAATTCCCTCAACCAAGTAAGTCCAACCTCCTTTTACAAGTAATTCCCATTAAGTTACAAATATTATCTCCAGCTTCTTTAATCAAAAAAATGAAAGCTAATTAAATCCTATGTCTCAACGCCAACATTTATTACCACTATGGCTAGACATTGAGGCGACTTGTTAGAAATTGCAGGATCGATTTTTGGTTAGGATAGGAAAGGGTCAAATTGTGAGCTTCAGGAAAGGAAACCGGGTCGGGCCGGGACGAAACTCGGTTTTAAAATCTAATTTTCCATTCTAAAAATAAGAATATTTTATATTTTTTATTGGTGTCGATATTATTTTACGAACTACATCCAAACATGACACATGGTGAAACTTAAACCAGAATAAAATCGTAATTGTCAACTCATACATGATATTTATGCATGATAAAAAATATAATAAAATTTCAATTTGAAATTATAAATAAATATACATAATACATATTTAATATTCAAATTTAATCGTAATTTTCATATTTTTTCATATTTTTAGATTTTGACTTTTTTATTCAAATTTTTTATTAAAAACTAATCAATAATTTTAGATTGAATTATTGTCTTTTTCATAATATAGAAATTAATTCCAAATTAAGAAAACATTTTATTAAATGTAGGACCCATAGACTACTTGTAAGCATGTTCACGTATCAGAATTAAAGTTATCCACATAAAATAGTTTCTATATTTATTTACAATTCTTATTTTTTAATAGTCTAGTAAATGTTCATATTTTTTTAATTATTTGATACGCACACATTTTGTAGATGAAATTGTTCGAATTTAATTCTTTTAAAATAAATTTATTCTTTTTAGTCTTTTCTATGAGAGAAGCTACATGAGGGTTAGTAGGGGCTTGGTTTATGCGGCTCACCCATAGGATCTATTTTATTTTTAATTTGAATTCGTAGGATTTTAAATTATAATTTATTTTTATTTATTTTAGTATTTTAAAATAGTTCTTGTTTTAATGATAAAGTGTGTAAGAAAATTTAAGGGTTCGTTTAGTTCTAGAGAATGAAGTCCGTTTTCGTTTTCGTTTTTATTTTCATTTTCTTGGAAAATAGAAAACGGTGAATAAAACATT
Organism: Hibiscus tridactylites; assembly: GCA_958450335.1. Lineage (NCBI taxonomy): Eukaryota > Viridiplantae > Streptophyta > Magnoliopsida > Malvales > Malvaceae > Hibiscus > Hibiscus tridactylites. The sequence goes on along the minus strand of OY288290.1, from coordinate 65,466,946 downwards.
ATTAGTTGTAAAATTAGAAAATAATTTAAAAAAAATAAAAAAATACGTAAAATTTGAAAACATAAAAAAAATATTTTCATTGTTTAGAAAATTTCTTAGGAAAGTGGAAAATATGAAAATAAGAGTTTTTAGTTTTAATTTCACTTTACTTGAGTTTGAATCATTCTGATGTTATTTTTTATAACTTTAGTTTATTTACTCATATTTTATTTATTTATTATTAAGTATTATATTTTTCTTACTACATTTTATTTTAATTATTTAATAATTATTTTTCATTTTTATTTTGAAAAGCTAGATACCAATCATATTTTAACTATTTTCAATTTTGCTTACCGGCTCGTTTGGCCCTTAAAATATACACAAAATACTGAATTGTCCCCTAAAGTATTTTTTTGGACGTTTTGCTCCCTAAACTAAAAATCGTGACCTCCGTTAGTCCTTGTTTTGTAACGCCCGTCTAAAAAATTTGGGCCAATTAGATCGCGCGATGTCATTTACTCATTTTTATTAAAGCTAGTTAAATTTTTTTGGTCAAAAGATCCACATGGCGCGATCTAATTGGCTCGATTTTTTTTAAATAGACGTTACAAAATATGGACTAATGGAGGTCACGTTTTTTAGTTCATGGGGCAAAACATCCCAAAAAATACTTTAAATGACAGTTCGGTATTTTGTATATACTTCAGGGGCCAAACAGGTCATTAAGCCTTTCATTTTTGAACATAAGTTTCCATCCCCATTAACCAAACATGTTTTTAAATTTTTAGAAAACTTAAAATGAAAATTATTTTCTGAAAATAAAAATAGAAAATATTTTCTAAAACTAAACGGGCCTTAATTTTTTTTTATACTTGAAATTAGTAGATCCAATCCTATTGGTGACATCTTTTGGTATTTTGTTTTTTTTGTTCTCGATCCCCTCAACTTTAATTCATGGTTTTGCCCTGGTCTTTTCTACTAAAATCACTCATTAAATTTTACAATTCTTATTATAATATATGATATAAAAAAATAATTGTAAGATACCAATAAATTTGAAGTAGTACACCAAATTATATCAATACAAGCATGTGTGAAAACCAAAATAAAATCGATACGTCCACTTATTCGATACTAATAACCTTATTTTATTTTTGTAAAAAATAAAGTGAAAAACACGATGAAGCCATTGTTGCCCAATTATCTAACCCAACATTGTTGCCCATTCAGTTTCAACTTTCAACTATAGAAACATGGAATTTGAATATATGCAAACCCCTAACCCGTTTTCTTGAAATCTAAAATTGGTCTGGTGATTAATGTTTTACCATTATTTTTTTAAGGACGTGAGTTTAAATCCGCTCAAGTATAAAATATTATATCTTGATAACTTACCTACTAAGTCTGATTTATTTTAGGTTAGCTATTGACGGATCATATGTTAACTGCAGAGGCCGGTGCTCGGCTGAAATCAAGAACTTTTGTGGGCATGCCGTCATTTGAAGGCGAAGTCCTTACAATAAGTAGTTTGATTGACCATGTTAAGGATGTAGTGAAAACTAAATTTTGCAGCATGAAGATCAACACCGGTGGACAAGGAAATAGATTTTTTTGTATAGTTTGGGGTATAGATATTGATGAATTGTTTGATTGGCTTTCCTTGTTGAATGTATAGTTTCTAGGATTTGTACAGGGGGCTGGATTAGGGATGGCAAACGGGCGGGGCGGATGCGAATATCCACTCTCTCATCTTTATACTCATCTAAAATTTTCATATTCACCACCTACCCACCACCCACGGCAGATACAATTTTTAAATTCACACCCGCCCATGCGAGTATATTCTCAAATCCATCCCCACACCCACCACCCAATTGAATACCAATTACCCATCTCGTACCCGCATGTACCCGCCTGACAGCAACCATACACATAAAACATAAATTCAAGAACAGTTTGTGAAATTACATCTAAATTCATAATGATCTAAATTTATATGGTGAGTAGGATGCGAGGCGGGCGGATGCGGGGCGGGTAAAGTCTTAAATCCACCACCTACCCACTACCCGCGACTAGGGCTGTCCCTGGGCAAGGGCAATAGGGGCGCCCGCCCAGGGTCCATTTTTTTCCGAATATTTATAGTTAAGGATTAATATTTTTTAATATTTATTATTTAAAATTTAATTTTCTAATAATTATTATTAGAGTTCTATTCTTAAAAATTATTTTTTTCGATTTTTTTAGGGTAAACTATACTAATGACCACCGAACTATGGGGTTGGTGTCGATTTGACCACTATATTTTCAATTGTGTTAAATATACCACATGACTATTTAATTGGTTTCAATGTAGCCACCTGCCGTTCAAAAAAACGGAAAAGTTGACGAGACTGTTAAAATAATTGGTATAATTACAAATTTGGTCCCCTTTATCTATAAAATCTATCAATTTGATCCTAATTTTAATCTAATAAAAATTTATTTATTTTAATTAGGTGGTACCCGTGTCATCACCTTATTGGGGGATTTTAATTATTTTTATTTAACTAAATTAATTAATTTTCTCCCTCCAATCAGGCGGTGACACGTGTCACCCTGATTGGAGTAGGAAAAATGAAAATAAAGAATATGCCCTTGGTAGGATTTGAACCTAAGACCTTGGGGGAGTAGTGTGTGAGTTTACCACTAAGCCAAAGATATACTTGTGATATGCAATATTAATAATAGTATATGTGCTATACGATTGGAGAAAGAAAAAACTAACAATACAATGAGCCAACAACAGTGTCGTTTCGTGTTTGCACATCTTATATAAACCAGAGATAATAAGCTACAACATGACCTGCACTTTTGACGACATTTTCTTGAGAAACTCCGGTTCTGCAATATACAGAAACGGCTCAGTTCCCAGCCAATATGTAACCTCCTCGTCCCGGTCTGGCCGGATGACCGGTCCGAGTAAGCTACACAGGGAAAACCGAGTGAAAACTCCCTAAGGAATTCCCCCTCGGTTAGCAACCCTATTTTTTCATTTTAAATCTTGTCTAGATGAGTATTTAATCCTATGTGATCATACGGCGGACAACATTCACGAGGCAAACAAACAAACTCAGCCCAACATCTTACAGCCCAATTTTAAGCTTTAACTACAGGCGGTATCGATACCCTTAAGGGGTGTATCGATACCCCTTGACTAGGTTTAAGCTTTAATTGCAGGCGGTATCGATACCCTTAAGGGGTGTATCGATACCCCCTTGACTAGGTCAACTGGTCAAAGTCAATCCGTAGAGACCGTATCGATACACCCAAGGAGTGTATCAATACCCTCTCCAACGGTTGACTTCCCACGGTCAACGCTAAGATGACGGTATCGATACACCAAAGGCCGGTATCGATACCGAAATGGACAGTAGCTCTAGTGACCAAAATGGTATCGATACACCCCTCAAGTGTATCGATACACGAGGCCTGAAACAAGAAGGTGGTATCGACACCGTACCAACCGTATCGATACCCCTGCCACGAACTTGCAGGTTTGAGCTGATTTAAGGCACAAAGAGGCCCTTAAATCCCTCTAAAACCCCAACCAACACACTAACATCAATCCTAAGGAAAATCAAACATAAAAGCATGCTTTAACTTGAAATCAAAGGCACAATCCAACACTAGATGATACACAAACCATACAAGCAACATAAGCTTTCAAGCATAGCATTCCAACAAAAGGCATTTCAACATTTAAGGTCATACATGGTGCTCCAAAGGCCTTAAAAGGCACATGATAAGCATAAGGAGGTTTGCACTATAACAAGGCAACCTAAACGTCTATAGACATGCCACCACACACAAGCATACATCAAAGCATAACATGTTTTACAAACCAAGGCCAAATCAAAACATCAACATACACCCAAACTCAAACAACAATACCTATCCCATTACTTAACTATTACATTCTATCACTTAAAATTCATACATTAAGCTCACCAAAGCAACACTTGGAGGCCTTTCCTTGCCCTTGCTACCCACAAGCTATTGATCTACATTGTCGAACAAAAGAGAGCGAAAGCATAAAAGCTTAGTGAGGGTAAGCTCATAAAACAAACCTTCGACAATGCAGGGTCCAAGCACGAGCTACAACCAAGATAAAATGCATGGTCTTACCTCCGATCCACACGAGCCATAATTATAAATGATGCATGTACATACATTCAATATTATATCATGCTCAACATGTTTAAATCCACTACATATGAATTCACATACATTAAACCATGTCAGCAACACATCCCAAATCACATCGGCTCACGCTTAGTCACATATTGGCAACATAAACCATAATCCGTATTGGCACCTAGCTATGACTCGAATACGCGGATAACCGTTGGAACTCACATCCAACAACACAACCATTACCTGACGGTGGGATTACACTCATCACCGTTCACGCGGAGGGGATTCCACTCATCCTCACGCCTCATTTCACGCGGAGGGGATTTCACTCATCCTCACGCCCGTCGATGGGATTCCACTCATCACCGACGATTATATATAAGAAGGTTTTCCGGGCGAACCTGTACTCCATCTTGATGACTACCATCATCAAGACCACGCGCGCATTTTGACTCCTGTGTGCACACTAAACATCCTAATGATCGATCATTTGTACCCAAGCATACTAGTGCCAATACTATACATTTCATTAATCTATCACAATATCAATCCATAACAACTTCCGTGCTTAGCACGTACTCACCATGACTTACCATCATGCACAAATCACATTTCCATGCCTAACATGTACTCACCATGATCCTCGGATCATACGACCACCTCATAACATCATTACACATGTCAACACTACATGCATCTCAACAACACAAATATCACATCATATTTCATACATATGTACTATCACATTTATCATCAACATGCATATAACAATGCATTAAGCCATGCCTCCACATACATGTATAACAACATAAGCATAACCACCATAAGCATGATTAAACATGAGGCATAATTCAACACTTTAAAGATCAACCAAGGTCTCTAACTAAAGTTTGGGATTAGGCTACCACCCTAATCCCAACTCTAGGTGGGTCTACCAATCCCAACCTAGTTCACATGCTTGAACCAACACTTGAAACCATTTAAAAATATTTAACCACTCACCTCTACCTCCAAGCTCAACTACCAAGCGAGCATCACCTTCAAGTTTCCGGATTTCTTCCCGAAGCTTCTCCAACACAAATTCTCGCTTCTAAACAACCTCAAACACAATTCAAACAATCCCAAATCAGCCCAACATCAAAAGACCAACCCGGAATACAATTCAATCACAATTTACAATGTTGCAAGCCATGAACAAACCCTATATTTTGCAATCTCGGACAGCCCTAATACCCCTTCCAAAATCCATGTTTCCAACACCCATTGCACCCACAAATGATCCCAAATCAACCCCTAATCATAGTACTACCATTGGGCTATCAATTCCCACATAAAACAACCCCCAAAACTCACCCAAAACCCTTCAAAAAACCCATTAAAACCCAAATTCGGGATTCCACATAAAACCATGTAAAAATTAACTATGTTGGACCTTATGGGTAGTAAACAACATATATAACAATAATAAATCAATAGGTTAGGTTAAAACCCATAACGTTCTCATTTTTAAACAAAACCCTAAAACTTCCAATTTCAAAATCATGAACAATAATGAGAAATATTGGTACCAACATGAAGAGGAAGACAAGGCCAAGTCAAAAATATATTTACCTTTCAAAAAGCTCCAAGATTGAAGAAGAAATGGGATGAAATGGGGAGATGGAGGAAAAACCCTCCATTGTCGTGAAAATGGGAGAGTTGAAGAGAGATGAAGATGACAAGCTTTTTTGTTTTAATTAAAAATGGGGTTTTAAATTTGGAAGTCCAACTATTTACAAAAATGCCATTAAAATGGCTATTGGGCTTAAACATCAAAAATTTGGTCCAACACTTTAATTTTATTTTGCAAATTAAAACCGGGATATTATTTTATTTATTTATTTCTCCCGACCCCAAAGCCCGGGTGTTACACAGTAGATGAACACTTTTCCTGCAAGACCAAATACAAATATTAGTTCAACAAAACATTTGGACAAGGGTTTTCAATTTTCATTATACGAGAAAAGCTAAAGCCTAAATAATCACCATGAGATTTTTGCCACCGAGAGAAGTAAGGAAACACGGTGGAGTGTATATTTAGATTTTGCTAATGAGATGTAGTTCCTTTTAAGGGCATACAAGTTGTCCAATGTTTTCTTTAAATGTATTATAGGAATACCATCTTCAGTTGCTCGCCGGAGCGCGAATTTGCTATCCAATAGTCAATCTTTACTGGTTCATTTCATTGAAATTCTAATGACAGAAAGGACTTACCTGAGAAAGTTGAGTGAAGAAATTAGGCCGGTCGTCGGTGCTGTCTCCTATCTGACCAAATGTTAAAGCTATGATAACAGCAGCCAACAAATTTGTGATTGTGTAATCAAGGTAAGTATGCTGAGGGAGGCGGCCTCGCCTTTCGAGCAGAGTGATAATTGCAGGCCATGTACCCAAGAAGAAAAGAGCTAAAAGCATACATACTATGGCGCCTCCTTTGCTCTCCACAACATACATGATGAACTTCAAAGTTCAACCAGGAATCACTGTCTGTCACTTTCCATGTTTAACAGAAAGCAACATGACACTTACTTTTTGGCGAGTCCATCCAAGCTGTGTATTCCTTGCGTGAATCCGTGCAAGCTGATCACAGATTAAATCGTCATTACAAACAACAAACCAGAATGAAAGAATATGAAATAATCTCCCATAACAATTAGCAACATCACACAAACAATGTCTGATGTATGATATTATCCCAGGTGATACTGTCTACAAAAAAGACATATCCACCAGCACATATGCATATCGCGATCCAACACAGATGCTAGGCAGGTACCCATCATAATCTCTATGGATTTCAAATTCGCTATTTTGATACACATAAAACTAATATTGTGATCCAATACAGCTAAGTGCATAATGATAAGTTTTTCATAACAATATATATATATATATATATATAAAACAAGTTAAAAGGATATAATACAATGCAATGCAATGCAAAAGTTGCAGATGACATGTCAGAGTTAAAATAGAATGGTATGTAATCTTCAAGTTCAAGAAAGTCAAAAGTCACGGAAGCTCGAACCAGAAGTGTTTCTTGAAACAAACATAGTTGCAAGCAAAAAAACTGGAGTTGAATTACTAAAAACCGGAGTTTCTCAAGAAAATGTCGTCAAAAGTGGACCAAATTAATTAATTTAGTTAAATAAAAATAATTAAAATCCCCCAATAAGGTGGTGACACGTGTCACCACCTAATTAAAATAAATAAATTTTTATTAGATTAAAATTAGGATCAAATTGATAGATTGTATAGATAAAGTGGACCAAATTTGTAATTATACTAATTATTTTAACAGCCCCGTCAACTTTTCCGTTTTTTTGAACGGCAGGTGGCTACATTGAAACCAATTAAATATTTATGTGGTATATTTAACACAATTGAAAATATAGTGGTCAAATCGACACCAACCCCATAGTTCGGTGGTCATTAGTATAGTTTACCCTATTTTTTATTAGTGGTATAATTTTTTTTCAATACTTGTTATTATAGGCTCATTTTTTTCGAATAATTGTAATTAGGGGCCCATTTTTTTTATTTATTGTTATTTCAATACTTGTTATTAGGGTACAAATTTTTCAATACTTGTTATTATGAGGCCAATTTTTCAATACTTGTTACTAGGGGCCTATCTTTTCTAATATTTGTTATTAGGGCACTACTCTTAAATTTTATTTTTTTCGATACTTGTTTTTACGAGTCCAATTTTTTTCGATACTTGTTATTTATGGTCTATTTTCCCTAATATTTGTTATTAAAATGCATACTCTTAAATTTTAATTTTTCAATACTTGTTATTAGCGTTTCATTTTCCTATTTGTTATTACAAAAATACTCTTAAAATTCATTTTTTTCAAAATTTGTTAATAATGACATTTTTTTATATATCACTTGTTACTAAGGGTCTAATTTCAAAAAAAAAAATTCAATACTCATTATTAGGGGAAAGGGTGAGCAAAACTCCACTCGACTCGAAAAAATTAATTTTTTCGACTCGGCTCGAAAAATATTTCAAACAAAGTTTGAGTTGTAAAATAAAATTCTAATAACTCAAAATTTTAGTATTTAGTAGATAAATTTTTAAGTTCGAATCGTAAGGACTCGTAAACTCGCATAACTTGAAATTTTTTTACTCAACTTAACTCGATCGAACGCTCACCCTTAATTAAGGGCCTATTTTTTAAGCACACCCATGGGCCACCAAAATCTCAGAAACGGCTCTGCCCGCGACGGGTATGACTTTTTATATCTACACCCGCTCACTACCCATCAAATTTATACCCATTTCCGCCCAACTAAAACAGGTGTGGTGCGTAATCCACGAAATTATACTTGTTTACAATCTCTAGGCTGGATTTGTGTTTTTGATGTATTGACATTGTTTTTTAGTTGTTGAGTTGGGAATATACGCGCAAATTCACCCAAAAATATTTGCAAACCCTACTCATTTTATTCGTATAAAAATTTTCTGCTTTTTTATAATGTATTTTTCTACTCCACACTAAAAAAATAAATTTAGGGTTTATAATTAAGATTTAATGTTAGAATTTAGGCTTATGAAATTAAAGAATTAGATGTAAGGTGTATTTTAGGGTTTATGGTTTAAATTTAAGATTAGAGCTTAGAATATAATTTTTTTGTGTTGAGACATAGAAGGGGACACCGAAAAGTGACATGATTTTTTCTCCTAATACCGATCATGTCTGGTTCTATTAGTTGTGATCTCTTATTGTACTAATGTCACATTTAAAGGCGGTTCTGAAGCTTACGAGGCCTTGTGCAGTTTATTAAAACGAGTCTTTTAATTTATAATCCCATAAATATATAATGTTTTTTTCAATATTTTTATCTTAGTAAAATATATTATGGGGCATCTTTAAAGTTTTTTTTTCTTGTAACTTATTAAACTAAAATCTTTTGTTCCTCCATAAACATTTAATGAACTCATTTGGGCTCCTCTTTTTTTAAAGACTCTGTACGATCGCTCCTTTCGCACATATTCAAAATCTCCACCGGTGACACTACCTATGAATCTAGGTAGGGTTAATCAACCCAAACTCCTCTATAAACACGAACATAGAAAATATAATAATAGAACTCTGCTTGACTCCTACTAGATTTGTTCTCTACTAAAACAACTTTACTGAATGGCTCTTGATATCGTCTTACAATGTGAACCACCTCCATCATCCACCCAAATTTTATGCATCACCAAATTTCGTACAAGTTTTTAGATTTGGACGAATAACCCGATCTTTGAATAGATTTACTTTTAAAAATAATATTTGATTTTAATTCCGTCCTTACAGGAGATTAATTACGTTTTTAATTTTATAATGGTTTATATTTCTCCAAGCAAATTATTATAATTGAGAAATGTTATATTCATTTAAGCTATTTTTTTAATATGTTGATATGATTATAAGGGGGTATCTGTTCAATCGGGTCACCTGGATGAAATATAACATCCTTTATCATTAGAATCACTCCACCGGTTCATCATTTAAGCTAATTAAAATTTTAAAATATCCTCGATAATTATTAGTATATAAATATAATATCTATTTGAAACATTATTCAATTTTAAAACGTACTCATCCATCACAAATTTAGACCTATAAATTATACACAAAATTTGACTCGTTGAAATACCAATGATATGCCTAACCCTCCATTAAGAAATTCAAGACAGAATGTTATCACATCTGACACGCCAAAAGTCTTTAGTTATTGTTTATGTTTTCATAAAATTATTTAAAATTTTTGTTTAGCACTAACGGGGTTGATCCAAGTGGTAAGCATGTTGGTATCGCTTAAGCAAAATTTTGAGTTCGAGGCGTTGTGCATGCAGAAAATCCCCGCTGAGAGACTCACCCACTAAAGTCAGGTGTGCGACACGAATCGGTCCAGATTAATTAGGACGAAACCCTAAAAACCGGAAGGGCAACCAAGTTTTTCCCCAGCATAATTATATGCATTATTCGTTTACACAAGGTTAGTTCATTTTTTTTTATTAAATAGACAAGTATCGAACCCATTTAAGATGAGATAATATGAATAACTTCAATCACTAGGCCAATTAGTTAAGAGATTAAATTGTAAAAATAAGAGATTTTGTTTCCAAAAAAAAATTGAAGCTACATATGTATTCCAGTGATTTAGGAATACATTGTTTAAATTTGGTTAAAATGGGTTTAAAATGAAAAGAAATTTGAAGAAATAAAGAAATTAGGGACTAAGTTATAAAATAATAAAATTTGATTTTCGAGTTTGCAAAATCCAAACTTCACTGGAACATAAAATTCAACTTGATAGTTCAAGTTAACTTAAATAACTTAAAATTAAAATAAAATTAATTTTTTTGAATCGAATTTTGATTATTCCAATATAAAAGACCCTCTCAATACGTGAGTTATATGTCATTTTCTCAATAAATAATGTAACAAGGTGATGTCCACATCCTTATCTAATTAGTTACAAAATGAGATGAAAATTAATACATAAGTTTGGGATTCAAAACAAGTGCTTCAAAAATAAACATTCAATGCACAACCACTCTACCCAATTAAGATACTTGTTAATGGAATTGATAATAAATACTTTCAAGGTTAATTTTTTAAAAATAGTAAGCACTCGGGTTTAGGTCTTAGACTTGGAAGTTAATTTTTCATTTTGCTTATTTTAATATGTGTATCATTTTTAATTTAAAGCTTTATTCATATTTCTAATTTTAATTACATTTGTATTGATTTTTTTTTTGTTATGACAAACTATTTTAAATTTTATATAACAATTAAGAACTTTCTTGTATTAATACTTATTTAACCAAACGTAGAATCAATGTTCAAGTTGAGATCTATTTTCTAGATCTAATAGTAACTTATGGAATAGCGACAGAACTATATAGAATTTTGAAATAAGTACGTTTCTAAAATTTTGGTGGCATAATTTTAAATTTAAAAATTAGATCCTTAATAATAAATATTAAAAAATAAATTTTAAGACTAAAAAAATAAATTTGTTTGTAAATTCGGCCTCTAATAATAAGTGTTAAAAAATAAATTTTAAGAGTAGAAAAAATAAATTAATTTGCTTGTAAATTGGACTCCTAATAGCAAGTATTAATATAAAAATAAATTTTAAGAGTAGACAAAAAAAATTAATTTACTTGTAAATTGGACCCCTAATAACAAGTACTAATATTAAAATAAATTCTAAGAATAGATAAAAATAAATTAATTTACTTGTAAATTAAACCTCTAATAACAAATATTAAAAGTAAATTTTAAAAGTAAACTGAAATATATTAATTTACTTATAAATTTAACATATAATAACAAGTATTTGAGCTCTCAAGTATGGACCTTGGGCATGTCTCTCTCCTTTCTAGACCGGCTACAATCTTGGTTTGAAAGCTACCTTAACTCCACTTTTTTATATATTTAATGACAAATTTTGATTCTTACCAAAGTAAATACTTATTAAATCAAATCTTATTCTCCAAATGTTTTTTATAAAGTTATTCTCCAATTTTTAATTTAAACACATATAGACAGGGAAAATGATCTTAGATGATATTTGGCATTAGTTCGCTAGCTTTTCCGAATAAATTGAATAGAAATTTTTTAGCTCTTTTCGTTGCCCCTACTCTAAAAATTAAATTTATGGTTAGAGTTTAGAGAATTTAGAGTATAATGTATATTTAAGATATAGGGTGTAGGGTTTATAATTTAAAATTTAAGGTTAGAACCTAAAATTTAATTTTTTAATATTTTTTAGTGTTGGACATAGAAAAGACACCTGAAAGAGGTAGAAATTTTTTATCCAAATATATTTGCTTACTATCACATAGCATAATGGATACATGCACCTAAACATGCTTGAGACGTATGCTGCTGCCTCAAAGGCATTATAAATACCACTCCAATCCCCAACTTCACCTTTAGGGAGAAACACACAGTTCCTCAGCTCTTCTTTTTCACCTCTCTTCCTTTTCCAAAACTGCAACTCTCCCCTTTTCATTTTTTTGGCTTATTTTCCCATACAAATATCTGCTAAAAATGGAGAAGATGAGATATTGTGACAACTTCTTCCAGAGCTCCAAACCTTATTTTGCAATGATTTCATTGCAATTCGGGTACGCAGGCATGAATGTTATAACCAAAGTCTCACTTAACCGAGGCATGAGCCATTACGTCCTCGTTGTCTACCGGCATGCTTTCGCCACTGCTGCCATAGCTCCGTTTGCGTTCATTTTCGAAAGGTTGATTTAAACACCCTGCAAATTCTGTATATATGTCCGCTGAGATCAATTCATACAATATATGCTGAGTTTTACTATGTTCTTAACATGTTTCAGGAGAGGACAACCAAAGATAACATTCTCACTCTTTATGCAAATATTCATCCTGGCTCTTCTGGGGTTAGTTTTTTTCACTTTTTTCATGCATGGATTTTGCTCTGGAGTCTTAAAATTAATCAAATTCTCCTTTCTTTTCCCTGATAAAACAACAGGCCTGTGATTGACCAGAACTTGTACTATGCTGGGCTGAAATATACATCTCCAACTTTCTCCTGTGCTATGAGCAATGTGCTTCCTGCGATGACGTTTATCATGGCTGCCATCTGCCGGTACACATACACACACATGTGTGTTGATTTTTTTAGAAGAATATATTTGGTTAAGGTCTGAGTAAACTGAATTTTTGTGTAGGATGGAGAAGATTGATGTAAAGAATGTGAGATGTCAAGCGAAGATATTGGGGACAACGGTGACGGTTGCCGGGGCAATGCTCATGACATTGTACAAAGGACCCATCCTTGATCTGTTCTGGAGTAAGAATAATGTCCATACCAGCCAATCCCAATCTGATGTTACTGACTCTACAGACAAAGATTGGCTCAAAGGCTCCATTCTCCTCCTCATTGCCACCTTCGCTTGGGCTTCCCTCTTCGTTCTGCAGGTATATATACTAACTAAACACCAATTTCACCTACTGTTTAGAATTTGATTCAACCTTCATAGTTTTCTTTTTTCACAAGGCAAAAGCATTGAAGACATACAAGGATCATCAACTTTCCCTGACATCACTAGTGTGCTTTGTGGGCACTCTGCAAGCAATTGCAGTCACATTTGTGATGGAACGCAAGGCCGCCGTTTGGCAAATCGGTTGGGACATGAACCTCCTTGCTGCTGCCTATGCTGTAATAAATCTCTCCTCCTATGTGCTTTGTATATGTATGTATGTATGTATATATTAATTACATTTGATGTTTTTTCCAGGGGATTGTGACATCAAGCATATCATACTATGTTCAGGGAATGGTAATAAAGAAAAGGGGGCCGGTATTCGCAACTGCTTTCAGCCCTCTGATGATGATCTTAGTTGCAATCATGGGGTCATTCATCCTGGCTGAGAAGATTTTCCTTGGAGGGTAATTTTTAATTTTCTCAATGCAGACACTTGTGCCATATCTGTCTTAATCTTGAGATATAAATTTGCACATTATTAAGGGTTGGTTAACTGCAGTGTGATAGGTTCCATATTGATAGTGATGGGGCTTTATTCAGTTCTGTGGGGAAAGCACAGGGAAGAAGATGAGATTCCAGAAGCAGTAAAAAGTAACAGCAATCAAGTAATTGAAGCTAATAAAAGCCTCCCTGTGGTAGCTATCAGTATCAGTATACCAAAGCAAATGCCAGAATCCCATCAAGTTTAATGCATAATTTGGGAAACTAAAAGGATGGGTTTTTTTTTCTTCTGAGTTATGTTGTAAGGAAGAAATGAAAATAGTAGAGAATCCCAGAATTTCATTTCATTTTCTGATGGCAATTTGTTTGTCTCGACTCAAATGAAAGGAAGTGTTTTTGAAATGGATTTTGCATCATCTGATATATACTGGGCACATGAAGCAGCAAAAAGAAAACTTTATTATCTAGAACATTAAACTTGTTGATTTTCCATGTCCCCGCTAATACCATTTACACATGCAGATCATATTGTAATTAATTTAAAACAGGATTTGAGACAATCCGAGAAAAAAATCTGCATACGTTTATAACTGTGATACAAGGCTTTGTTTACATTATGGAAGAAGTCTATTTAGGGATGCCAACAGGCCGTGCGGGTTTTTAGCCACCCGACCTATAAATTTTTAAACTCGACCTTATCTCCGGTATAAATATTAATTTCTCTGTCCTGATATATCAACTCATAAATTTAACCCCGACCCGAAAATTTTAAAAAATATATTAATTTTCGTCGACGATAAATGTTAGATTTGACCGAACCACCATCACAATCACGAAATATGGGTTTCAAGGGACTTTAAAACTATATAAAAATAAAATAAAACTAATTAAATTACTCACATGAAAAAATGCATATTTAAAAGAATAAACTCGAACCATTGACCGTTCGAATCAAATATGTTAAAACTCGAATAATATCTAAATTTTTTTACGATAAACAAAGAACTAAAAATAGCTTAAAACGCCTAAAATTGTTTATATGTAGTTGTATTTTTACAAATATAATAAAAAATAAAAAAATATAATTAAAAATATACCGGGGCGGAGAATTTCTATCTTATACCCGAACCCACCCTGCCCGACTCAATGCTTTTCAATACCCGCCCTTCACCGATCCTCGAAGTTTATGAAGAAAAAATACAATCGGGTCGAGTCGGGACTGGGGCAATTTTACCATCCCTAAAGTCTAAACTTGTAGTAACATGATTTTACAACGTATAAGATTTAATATTTTTTATGGTTTAACTATTGATATTTGAGTTATTAGTCGATTAATTTGGATTAAATTTTATATGCTAACAGAGACTCGTAAATCTTTGGTACACTTAAACCGAATGATTGCCTGACAACTTGAACAGATTATGAATCCCCAAATGTTGTTCAGGTCAATGCTGATTGGCGAATGGCGATTGCTTCTTCCTGCCACTTGCATTATTTTGTGTGTGCACAAAACTAGCAAACTGGGCTTTATATAGCAGGCCTAAAATAATCAATTTCTAAAATTTGTGGCCCAATTGAAGAGCCGATACTCATAAATGTTCGTTAAGCCCAAAAGAGAAAAAACCCTAATTATCGGATGTATAAATTCTCCCCATTTCACTCATCTTGTCCGATTTGCTGCTGTTGCTTTTCTAGTTCGGAATCTTGCAGAGCTGTTCCCGGAAGAAAATCGAATTTTGCTTTGCAATGGCGGACAAGGCAGTGACTATTAGAACAAGGAAGTTCATGACCAACAGGCTTCTTTCCAGGAAACAATTTGTGAGTACCCTTTTCGTTTCTCTCGGTAACCAAACAAGGCTCAATGTTTAATTTTAGTCTTTATTCTTATCTAGATATTTAATTTTGTGTAGGGTTTAGTACTGGTTTTAGATCTGCTTAAATAGGGGAATTACAGAAAAAAAAGAAGCAAAACTTGGTGTTTTATTACATGGCTAATGAGATGCGGAATTTATAACATTGCTTTAATGTTTATTTGAACATGATACACTTCTTTGCTTTGAAAGTATAATTACAGTAAAAATGTTTATTTGATGTTGACTGAGAAGTTCCAAAAGGACTTGTATTTGTTTCAGATTATTGTTAACATGGCTCTTTTGTTCTTTTTCTTTTTGTAGATCATTGATGTTTTACACCCTGGGAGACCCAATGTTTCCAAGGTAAACCTATATAATGTTGTCCGAAAAATGTCGTAGTCTTACCCTAACTGCTTGAATTTTTTCTATTGTTTGTATCGAATGGTTTTTGGTTGTTGATTTGTTACCTTTAGGCAGAATTGAAGGAGAAGCTGTCTAGGATGTATGAGGTGAAGGACCCCAATTCAATCTTCGTCTTCAAGTTTAGGACTCATTTTGGAGGCGGAAAATCAACCGGGTTTGGGTTGATTTACGATTCTGTTGAGAATGCGAAGAAGTACGAGCCCAAGTACAGGCTGATCAGGGTAATTTCCCTCGTGTTTATTTTATAATTTCTCTAACGGTGTGTTGTAATGCAAGACACTTAATTATCTGTGTTGCTTTTCCAGAACGGACTGGATACCAAGGTAGAGAAATCGAGGAAACAAATGAAGGAAAGGAAGAACAGGGCTAAGAAGATCCGCGGAGTAAAGAAGGTAAGTTTAACTGACATTATACCGAGCTTACTTGAACATCTGTCAATCTTTAAAATCTTAAATGACCATCGAAGCTAATAATCGAACTGTTTTCGCTTGCCTCAAATAGACCAAAGCCGGTGAAGCCGCAAAGAAGAAGTGAGAGCTAAAAGGAAGGGAAGACAAAGGTAAAGCTTGTTGTTATCATAAAGCCGATGCTTTGCAACAGTGTTTCTTAGGTGGTGTTGAACCTTTCTTTTTAACTAGATTTTGGTTGTTGCTGTTGTCTGATATGTTTAGTTATATTATTACCATTATCCGATATTTCTTATTTTAAGGATTATTGAATGGCAGATTTTGAAATATCCCATGTTTTTTTGCATTTATTTTCAGGCAGTACTTGTTTTTTCTTTACACTAAATCTTAAAAAAAACTATTAGTTGATGCAACAAAAGGGTTATTTTTGGATTAGATGAAATATTTCGTAAATCATGAAATCCAGTCTAATCCAACTTTTTTCTTTAAAATTGTAGTTGTAAATGCATAAAATTATGGTAAATTTAGTCGATTAATTTTATTTGCGAATAAGAAAGGGCTATTAGTTTTACTCAGTTTCCTTGAAAATCAAATGAACTGTGGACATTTGACCTTTATTGTGCAATCCAATTCTTTGTTAAAAAACTACTTTTCATTGTTTTATAATATAGAATTAAAAAATATTTTGTATGATATATAAGTATACAGTATTATTGATATTAATCAAAAAGTGGACAAAATGATGTGCTTTGTAAATAAAAATCATTAATGATACATATTACAAAAAGAAAAGATTCATGTAAGTGATATTTTAATTACATAAGGAGAAATTAATGATTGTAACTAGGGGTGTTCATTTCGGATATCCGATCCGATCCGAAAATTCGGATATCCGAAAAATTCGGATCACCTAAATAGCGATCCGTATCTGATCCGAAAAAACTGGATATCCGAATATCCGGATATCCAAATTTTTGGATCGGATATTCGAATATCCGAAATTTATGAATTTATTTGATTATTCTTTTAATTTAATGGTTCTATCCATGAAAAATTTAGGTTTTCGAATATAAAAATTAATAAATTATTGAATATAACAATATTTGTATCAAGAAATTTTAATTTTTCATATATAACAAGTAAAAATATCGAATATAATAAGATTTATACCTATAAAAAAATTTGAATTTTCGGATATCGGATAATCGGATATCCGATCCGAATGTAAAACCACTATTCGTATCCGATCCGAAATTTTCGGATATCCGATCCGAACTATCCGAAAAATAAAAAACGGATCGGATATCCAGAATTTCGGATCGGATCAACGGATAATCGGATCGAATCAATTGGATCGAATTTTTTTGAACACCCCTAATTGTAACTGGCGTGATTATTTGAGACATTAAATTTGGTCGAAACTTGTAATAGTTGGACATATTTATTCACTAAAATATCTCTACCCGACCACAACCCGTATTTTTTTGGTGTGCTCAGCCCGCCCTCACCCCGACCCGATTTTTTATATAAAAAACCGACACGCTCTGACCCGACCAAAGTCTGTTTTCATTTCCCAGGTTTTCCCACGTTAGCCTCAATCTTATATTTTCGAAGTTACCAAACAGTCTTGAACAAATGGGCTAAATTAGGAGGATATTGCACCCAAAAAAATATTTTAAAATTTATAACACTCTTTGAATTATTTTAGAATCCAATGTCTTTTCTAAAGTTTATTTCTAAGGTCGAATTGTAAGGATTTCGACCTCAACAATAAAAAAATTTAAAGACCTCAGGAAAGCAATCCAACTTCACCATTTAAAAAATATAAAAATTGGAGGACTGCATGAAAGCAATCCGACCTCATGCCCAAACAAAATTAAAAAAAATAAGTGAGGGCTGTAGGATTACAATCCGACCTCAACATTAAAAAAGTAAAAAAAGTGAGGTCGAATTACTTTGAATCCGACCTCATGCCTCTGCCAAGCCCGCACACACGCTGACACATCTGAAAAATGCATGCATGAGACGCTGAAAAAATAAAAAAAAAATGAATGGCTTACATGAGACACTGAAAACATGGTTGAAAAAAATGCATGCATGGGACAACTTTGGGGCAGTGAGTCATGGGTATTGGGAGGGAAAAAAATTTACGGGTTGAATTATTGGTTGGTCTGCACCCGAGTTGAATGATTGAGGTTGGAATTTTTAGTTGTTAACTAGGGGTTGAACGTAACAAATTTTAGAAGCAAGTTTGTGAAAAACTAGGTGAAGAAGTAGAAGAAAAAAAGAAAATTTGAGGAAAGTATTGTAAGTTTTTAAGTTTATATATTTTGTTTTTAAATTTAATACGAACATTTGTGGTTACTTTAAAGAAATTTGAAGAAGAAGAAAAGATTTGAAAAAAAATTAGTTCGAATATTTTTGTGCCAATTTGTAAATTAGTAAGTTACTTTTTTATCATAAAAATGTATATTTAGTAATTTTTAAAGTAGTAGTTAGGATTAGATTTAGTGGTAATTGTATATTTAGTAATTTTTAAAGTAGTAATTAGGATTAGATTTAGTGGTAATTGTTTTCTTACTAATATTTTCTTACTTGTCTTCTATGTAGTTTTCTTAAAAGATGGTCGATTCAAATTATATGTCGAGATTACAAAATCAATACGTCTCTAGTGTTGTGGTTGATGATATGGTAAATTATTTTTAAAGAAGTTAATTTGAGATTAGTAATATTTTATTTTTCTTATTTGTTATTGTTAATAATTTTTTTTAATTTAATGCAAGCAACCGAAGAAACCTTTAAACATCACCTAAGCATGGAAAATAATCACCCACACCCCGATATAATTGAATGGTTGTAAAAGGTAGGATTCTATCATGCCACATTTATTCGTGGCTACAAGCTGATTCCTAGCTTAATTACCAGCTAATTGAGCGCTGGAGATCAGAGACTCATATGTTTCACATGCCGTGTGGAGAATGTACTATTACGCTCGAATACGTGGTGATGCTAATTGGGGTGCCGGTAAATGGAAATCCATTGGTTAAGGAGCCAGAAGAATCAGGTGCACAACTTTGCAGTGATTACCTCAACAAGGTTTCGACTGGAACCGATATGAGAGGATCTCGTATTAAATTGAGTTGATTGAAGAGAGAATTTTAGCTCGGGGGCAATAACACACCGCAATATATTAGTCGTGCGAGTTAAGCCTATATTTTACAACTCACTGGGGATACTGATGCCGGATAAATCCGACAATCTTGTTCACACACGGTATCTACCATACCTGTCATCGGCTTCAGAAGCTACTAAGTATAGTTGGAGATCAACAATATTAACATTCTTGTACCGTGAGTTGTGCAGGGCTGCTCAAATAGATAGTCATGGTTTGAAGGCAAAAGGTGTTGGTGGATGTATGTTGCTATTGCAAGCTTGAGCATGAGAACGACTTCCATTTTTTACACCAGTTACTCGAAGCATGAGAATTTTTCATCTTGTCAATGGGTGATTTTTTTACTTCAATTTGGAAGTTTGAGTTTACTCAATTTTTAAATATATATATATATATATATATATATATATTATCTAAAAAATAACGATATGACTATTATTTGGATTGGATGTGTATGCAGATGGAATGCGAAAAAAAGCTCACACAAGGTTAGCAAACAACAATTTGATAGTGTTTAGAGCCTCTATTGATTTATCTTGCAAAGACGAAGTATAGAAATTAAGTTACTTTTACATGTTAATATTTATGTAATTAATTTATTCTCTTATTTTTATTTATATCTTTTCAGTTTATTTGGAGGCCATATGTCGGTGAACGCGTAAATGTACTTAAAGAATTGATGATTGATTCCTATCTCTGGTGTGCGATTACACCGTTGATTCCTATCTCTGGTGTACTTAAACAATTTGACTTTCATCAGCCCATTCCGAGAAATCCATTGTTGCATGACACCCTACACCTTGTGGACTTTCGCGGCAAGGGGCATCATACATGGGAAATAAAACATCAAAAGTACGTTGAAATGTGGAACAACATATGTGAATTGTTGCCACCTCGCTCTCGAATTCAAGCCGATGATTTGGATCTTGATAATTCAGAGTACATGCTATTCTATCGCAATTGTGGGAAGTCATACTTGACTACTGCGAATGAACGAGAACAATGTCGAATATTTTTACAAAAATTTGGTGGCCGTGGTCAATCATCTAATGTTGTAGCGAATGAATCTCATAGTGAATCTGGTACATCAGATCTGTATGCTGGTAATTCTAATCCAGCAATAGCAGGGAGCTCTTTTTCTAATCTAGTGGATGACATCTTTTATCATCCATCAATTGGTGGGAGCTCAAATTATAATTCAGTGGATGTTAGATTCTATCAACAGCAGCCATCCACTTATCATCCATCAATGGGCTGGAGCTCATGTACGAATGATTTTCAGCATCAGCCACCCATGTACCCGAGCTTTGGTGGAAACATGAACTATCAACAGGCACCCACTTATCATCCATCAATGGGCGGGAGCTCATGTATGAATGATTCTGAAGTATACACACCGAATTTTCAGCATCAGCCACCCATGTAGTCGAGCTTTGGTGGAAACATGGACTATCAACAACCACCCACTTATCATTCATCAATGGGGGAGCTCGGGTGCGAATGATTTTGAAGCATACATACCAGATTTTCATCATCAGTCAGTCATGTACCTAAGCTTTGGTGGAAATGTGGGCTATCAGGGGATCATAGATTTCATGGCGGTTACGTCGATTAGCAGTCCCACGTTGGTACCACGTAACACTGACTATGTGTATACAACGTCGTCTCCTAAGTGTCGTGTGATTGATGATGATAATAATTATGGTGACGACGATGATGATGCACGCCAAATAATACAATGAGAACGACGAGCACCGCAGCGTTACGTAGATACTACTTCCCTCCATTGACAAAAATTGCATAGAAGACAGTAGCTCATGTAACTCTTCTTCTATGTAATACAAATAATTTGTGGATGTTTATTATTATTAGTTATTTGAATTTTGTTTAAAATCTTTTTGTAATAATTGAATTATTTTAAAATCTTTACAAAAATGGCGTGATAAAAAAATTTAACTTCAAGCATATAATTCATTACCAAAATAAACAATGAACCGAACATGCATTAATTAACAAATAAACATATGCAATACAAATATAAAGAAATGAAACAAGTTCAACTACAAATAGTGAATGAAATCACCGAGGTATTGCCATGTAATTCAGTCAGTTTGAACATTTGTTTTTGGAAAGTCTTGTAACCCTACATTTCGTACATCTCTTTGGTTCACTCGGCTCCCTGTAATGAAGATCCATACTGGTATGGATACAAGTAGATTGAGGTCGGCCTTTTAGTTCTCTACGAAGTGCCGGATTCGGTAACCGTTCGTCATGCTCTAGTGATGGCCAATATTGTGAATTCGCGATCGGTGGGAACTTACATTTGTAAATATTTATTACTGTGTGCAAGTTAAATCATTCATCCACAAAAGCTGTATGGGTCAACCCCTTTAGACATGCATACCACGGTTGCATGCCTACAAGGATATCGCAATGCCTGAAACTCTCCACAATCAAATCATCTTTGTCTAAAATTGACTCGAAATGTTTGGTGGTGCCGTCCTTTGTTGTTGCGCATGGAGTCAACAACATAAAAAATCCGTCCATTCAGGTCGAACCTGTGAACAACCATCGATCTTCTCAAATTCACGTTCTTTTCCATCTTTTTCACAAGATCTTCAGACCAAAGTTGCCCTTCATTTATCGTAGCTTGAATTTCTGACCCTTTATCGGACCAAACTTTAGTCAACTTATAGTACGTCTCTCTCACCAAGCTAGCTATTGGGAGATGACGTGTTCCTTTTAATACACCATTTATGAACTCCACAAGGTTGGTTGTCATCTGCCCGTATCGTCGACCTGCATCATACGCTTGGGTCCATCTTTCCCTCTCAATACTATTTGCCCACACCCAAATATCTTCGTCGTACTCCATGCGTAAATTTTCCAACTTCTGCTCAAAATTTGGTTGTAACAGTTCGTAGCCTATTCCATAATATATGTTGTTAGCATCGAAAAAAAATCATAACACATAATTAATTAAGTTCGAGAAAAAGAAATTTACATACCCATGTTTTAAATTGCGTTGCAAATGTGGGTTTTTTTCATCTTTCAATGGTGTTCTTGCAAATATGGCGTACGCAGTAGGCGGGATATGCGTGCGGTGGTGTCTATCCGCTGCCCTGTCGATCAATTGTTGCTAAAATGGCCGTTGCTCTATCAGAAATCAAGCAAACCCCATCTTTTTGATGATATGCATACGTAAATTGCTCAAAAAGAATTTCCAAGAGTTCCCTGACTCTTTATCAACAATTGTGAAGGCAATCGCAAATATATTTTCGCTACCATCTTATGTAACGACAATCAACAATACATGTTTATATCTTCCGTACAACCACGTACCATCAACTTGGACCATACACTTGCAATATGGAAAGCCATCAATGCATGGCTTGAACGCCCAAAATAGTTTGTCGAATATTTTCTTCCCTTGAAGAAGTTCACCTTCTCGGTTGCATGCATTAAATGTTTTGTACTTGATTATGGTCCCCGGAATGGAATACGCCATTGCATGTAATAAAGGCGGTAGCTCATTGTGTGACTTCTCGTAATTACCGTACACCTTTTCCAACGCCTTATCCCTTGCATACCAATATGTGCCATATTCTATTTAGCATTCAAATTGTTGTTTCACAGTTGCAATAATCGTTGAAACAGTAACCTTAGGATTTGCTTCAACCAATGTCTTCACGTGACGAGATTTTACATCAGAGTCCAACTTACGGTAATCTTGGTTGATTGAATTTCATAAGCAAGAGTGTCCATCATTGTACTTTGTAATCTCCCAACCAGTTCTCCTCTAAAGTTTAGATACTCGAATCTTCCAATTACAACCTTGTCCATATTTAACACATTTGGAAAACATAATTCTTGGAGTAGATTCTTTAACGGTATAGTCTACATGCTTTCTGATGGAATACTCTTTAATTTCCAATGTAACCTCTTCCTTGTCTTTAATTTACATTCGAATCGAGAATTCATCATAGGAACCTGAACCGATTTGAGGTATGACCGGGTATTCAGGTGCCCTTATCATATCATAATCTATTAATGTAAAATCTATGTTTAATTTTGATATAACAATGTATGTTAAGGATTAAATTGAAAACTTGAAATAGATTTCCAAGTCCCTCAAATGATTTATAAATCGCCAAGGCTTTATCACACGCTTCCAGCCGTATCGATACCTTTTTACAAATTTGGCTACTGGAAAGACGCGTTTCGATACGCCCATCACCGTATCAAAACAACGTATCGAAACAAATTGAATCTGTATCGATACACCCCTTCTATAAAACTGAAGGAGTTTGAATAGCGTACCGATACGGTTCCACCTGTTGAGTGTGTAAAAGTACTATTATTTACACCTTTTTAAACCCATATTTCTGTTGCATTTAAGCATCATTGCATTGCATTTAGGTCAGTTTACAGTAAAACATCACAAATACACTAAAGGAACGGATTCTACTAAAAGATGGCTGATTTTGCAGGTTACTGCCATGGTTGACAAAGAAGACAGGCGCTGGGCAGCGAAGCAGAAGAACTGAAATTGACAAGCAAACAATGAGGACGAAGCTGCCATGGACCTGTCGTGACAGCAATGTGACATCAGCCTTATGAAGAGGAAAAGTAAAGTGGACCTCGATAGATAGAGAAAAATCTGCTCGTCTGTCGTGTGAAAGCCAAATATTTTTCCAAGCCCCGAATCAAAAGATATGTCAAGCCAAAGCTCTAGGAGAGGAAATTCCTAGAAACAAGGATGGCGGCTGCAAAGAAGAATCCTTGGAGATTAAGTCTTCATTAGAATCTTACTTTTAATTAAAGTTGTAATCCTTGTTAACTTAGAATACTTGAGCCCAAAGCTTATATAAGGGCATAGATTTAACCTAGGAGGCATCATACCCCATAACCGATAACCTAAACCCCTCCGCCGTTTACCCGTCGTCGACATGTTCTAAAAACCCCCTAGGGCCACGGGTTGTTTTGTAAAGTAGTTGCAAGGGTTGTTTTGTTTTAGGATTTTCCAAGTTCAATAAAATAAACTTCAAGTTCTCTTATTTTGGTTTTAATATCTTGCAAGAGCATCGGGAGAGCATTGTGAGGTTATCTATTTACTTAGCATCGGGAGAGTTAAGTATACGAAAGAGATAAGAGCGAGTTCTCTAGTTTATAGTTGAACTATCTCGTGCCTAGGGATAGGGCGAGGTTAAGTGACTAAGGAAGAATTCATACACATCGGTGTTCATCCTTCGATTCACGCCGAGAGGTATCGTCAAAGACGTGATCATCGACAGACTTGGACCTAGGGATAGGCCAAGGCAGATCTGGGATTCTTGCCAAACTTGGAGTACGGAGTTGGTGTGTTCGCTGCCGCGACAGCTAACGGACAACCGCCGCGACAGGTGCTGTCGCCGACGGGCGTGACGACAGAACTGGATTTCCTAAACTCTTCAATACATGTACTACGGAGCAACTCAATACCAGCCCATTCTCTCTATCTTGATATCTCAATTCTTTTATTTGCGTTTTCTTCAATATTTTCGTGACACTCTCTAAACTATTTTATTTACTTCGTGTAGTGAAATTAAGGTGAAGTCATTAGCCCAATTCCTGTGGAGACGATATCCGATACTTAGTATCACTTTACTACTTGCGTCGTGTACACTTGCACTACAATTGCGATAGACTCTTTTACACGCAACAAGTTTTTGGCGCCGTTGCCGGGGATTGGCAACATAACTACACATTTCTTTTATTGCACCTTTCGTTTTTTATTTTCGTTTTTCTTTTATTTTTATTTTTATTTAATTTTTCTTTTGTGCTTTCAACTCTCGCTTTTCACAAGGTTTTCTTGTTTATGCGCAGATCTAAAAGAGGTGAGGATCCTGAATATCCATTAGATCCGGAGATCGAACGTTCCTTCAATCTCAAGAAACAAGTCCGCCACCTCTTAGACAGGAACGAGTACCTTGAGGAACAGCTAGAGCAGATGGCCCGTAATTCGCCCGCTGGAGGAGGTATACCGCCTGTCGGCGACCCGCCCGCGGCAGATCGACGACGGTCATGTCGAGACTACATGCTGAACGATCATGTAGAGCTGGAGACCACGCTGCCGGATATTGATGTTGATAACTTCGAGCTTAAGCCTGTCATGTTTAATATGATCAACAACGCCGGGTAGTTTAGTGGTGCTGCAACAGAAGATGCTAGGGAGCATCTCAAAACGTTTCAGGAGATCTGTGGTTCGTTTAGACTACCAGGAGTTAGTCCAGAGATACTGAGGCTTCGGTTATTTCCTCATTCATTGAGGGACATAGCTAAAACTTGGTGGAATAAACTTACACCGGGTTCAATAGTAACTTGGGCAGATTTATCTCGTGAATTCTTATCTCGTTTTAATCCTTCGCATTTATCTGAGCGATTATGTAACGAAATTGCTACTTTTCAACAGGAAGATGACGAGCCGATGCACGAGGCCTGGGAAAGATTTACGACTCTTCTACGGAACTGCCCAATGCATGGATTCCCCATCTGGAATCAGGTTACAAAGTTCTATAATGCTGCCAACCTACAGACTCGCATTCGAATTGATTCTGCAGCAAATGAGTTATTATTGGATAAAGATCCGGACGAGGCATTGCAAGTTTTGAAAAATCTGGCCAAGAATGAGGAGCAGTTTCCGACTGCAAGAAGAGGGGGAAAACGGGTACTTACTGTCAAGGACTACGAAGCCGACAGCACGATGAAATCACAGGTAGCATTCCTTACTAAAGCAATGAAAAGATTATTGAATGATGATGGTTTACAAGGATTTGCTGTTGAGGAAGTATGCGATATCTGTGAGGGAAATCATAGTAGGGATGAGTGCCCAATAAATGTAGAAGAGGGAAAATATGTTGGAAATTACAAGCCAAACTATAATTCCAACAACTATAATCCCAATTGGAGGAAGGATCCCAAATTTTCCTGGAGTAATCCTTACAATGCCCTGAATCCTCAAGCACATAATCAGAATCAGGGAGGTCCTAGACTGTTGACGCGACAGCAGCTGTCGCAGAACCTGCCGCCGCCGCAGCAACAGCAGCCACCAACTACCACGAGTAGTATATTGGAACAGACTCTGGCCACCTTCATGTCTCAGACCAGTACTTATATTGAGAATATGAATCAGTTCGTCAAGAAGACAGAAAATTTCATGGATAAGACAGAGATGAGGATGACAAACCATGAAGCTACTTTGAAATCTTTGGAGACACAAATGGGTCAGGTGTCGCAACATATTAAGCCGAGGCAGAATGGAGGATTCCCTAGCAATACTGAAAATGCTAGACCACCCACACATGAGCAGTGTAAGGCAATTACTACTAGGAGTGGGAAGACACTACCAGGGCCAAAAGAAGCTGAAATAGAAAGGGAACCTGCCTTAGATAAACCTGCCGAGGAAGCTGCCCCGACAGGTGATAAACAGACTGCTGCCGATGAGCCTGTCACGACAGCAGAAGTGACAGAGGAGAAAAAAGATGAATATCGTCCTCAGATTCGCATGCAGTGGGAAGGACGCATTGCTGATTACCGACCCCCACCACCCTTCCCTCAACGGATACAGCAAGCTAAGCATGAATCTCAACTAAAAAAGATTTATGATATTTTTAAGCAGGTTCATATTAATATTCCATTGTTAGATGCCGTTAGGGAGATGCCCGGTTATACTAAATTTCTCAAGGATGTTATGTCGAAAAAATCTAAACTTGGGGAATTTTAAACGGTAAAGATGACAGAAGGTTGCATGAGCATTCTTCATCGGCAGCCACCCCAGAAAAAGAAGGATCCGAGGAGCTTCATCATACCTTGCGTAATCGGAAATAAATTCGTGGGTAAGACACTTTGTGATCTTGGTGCTAGTGTTAATATAATGCCCAAATCTGTTTTCCAAAAATTAGGTATTGGGAAGGCGCGGCCCACGACAGTAACTCTGCAGCTGGCAGACCGCTCTTACGTTCATCCAGAGGAAAAAATCGAAGATATTTTCGTAAGAGTGGATAAGTTTATTTTTCCTGCTGACTTTCTTATTTTAGATTGTGAAGCAGATGAAAATGCACCAATCATCATTGGGCGACCCTTCTTAGCCACGGGAAGATCACTGATTGATGTGGAGAAAAGAGAACTCACCATGCGAGTAAATGATCAAGAGATCAAGTTGAATGTTCTCCAAGCAATGAAACATGCTGACGTGGACGAAGAATGCAAGGATATCACTGATGTTACCCTTGATCAACCTTGCATCAGGTCGGGCTGTCACGATATTAAATTTGGTCACTGCCACGGCAGCCACCTACAGGCCTGTCACGACAGCGACAACGACAGCACCGACGACAGCAACTCCTCTGAATTCGATTCATCTGATACTGAAGATCAGGAGGAGGTGAACTGGCTAGGCAATCGTCCAGGTAAGTTATTCGAACCTTTGAATTATACTTCGGATAACCATTTAATCCAAAAGCCACCTATTGTTGAACCACTTGCCTTAGAACTGAAGCCCCTGCCATGGCAGCTTAAATATGCTTTTCTTGGTTTAAATGATACGTTGCCCGTAATCATCTCTTCTAAGCTGCCGCAGGAACAGGAACGGCAGCTAATCGACATGCTCTAAAAACTTGTTGCGTGTAAAAGAGTCTATCACAATTGTAGTGCAAGTGTACACGACGCAAGTAGTAAAGTGATACGAAGTATTGGATATCGTCTCCGCAGGGATTGGGCTAATGACTTCACCTTAATTCACTGCACGAAAGTAAAAGAAATATTTGAGAGTTGTCACGAGAATAATAAAGTAAAAACGTAAATAAAAGAATTGAGATATCAAGATAGAGAGAATGGGCTGGTATTGAATTGCTCGGTAGTGCAGGTATTGAATTGCTTAGGAACTCCAGTTCTGTCGTCGCGCCCGTCGCCGACAGCACCTGTCGCGGCGGCTGTCCGTTAGCTGTCGTCATTGCTGTCGTGACAGGCCTGTAGATGGCTGTCGCAGCAGTGACCAAATTTTATATCACGGCAGCCCGACCTGATACAGGGTTGATCAAAGGTCACCTCAATGATGACCTTACACTCCTCGTCCACATCAACATGTTTCATTGCTTGGAGAACATTCAACTTAATTTCTTGATCGTTCACGCGCATGGTGAGTTCTCCTTTCTCCACATCAATCAATGATCTTCCCGTGGCTAAGAAGGGTCGCCCAAGGATGACAGGTGCGTTTTCATCTGCCTCACAATCTAAGATAAGAAAGTCAGCAGGAAAAATAAGCTTATCCACTCTTACCAAAATATCTTCAATTTTTCCCTCGGGGTGAACGTAAGAGCGGTCGGCTAGCTGTAGGGTAACTGTCGTGGGCCGCGCCTTGCCAATACCTAGTTTCTGAAAAACAGATTTGGGCATTAGATTAACACTAGCACCAAGATCACATAATGCCTTACCCACAAATTTGTCGCCGATTACACAAGGTATGATGAAGCTCCCCGGATCCTTCTTTTTCTGGGGCGGCTGCCTATGAAGAATACTCATGCAACCTTCTTGCATCCTTACCGTTTCAAATTCCCCAAGTTTAGATTTTTTCGACATAACATCCTTGATAAATTTAGCATAATCGGGCATCTCTCTAACAGCATCTAACAACGGAATATTAATATGAACCTGCTTAAAAATATCATAAATCTTTTTAAGTTGAGATTCATGCTTAGCTTGCTGTATCCGTTGCGGAAAAGGTGGTGGAGGACGATAATCAGCAATACGCCCTTCCCACTGCATGCGAATCTGAGGACGGTAATCATCTTTTTTCTCCTCTCTCGCTTCTGCTGTCGTGACAGGCTCGTCGGCAGCAGTCTGTCTATCACCTGTCGGGGCAGCTTCCTCGGCAGGTTTATCCAAGGCGGGTTCCTTTCATGTTTCTGCTTTTTCTGGCCCTGGTAACTTCTTCCCACTCCTAGTAGTAATCGCCTTACATTGCTCATGTGGGGGCGGTCTAGCATTTTCAGTATTGCTAGGGAAACCTCCATTCTGCCTTGGCTTAATATGTTGCGACACCTGACCCATTTGTGTCTCTAGAGATTTCAAGGTAGCCTCATGATTTGTCATTCTCATCTCGGTTTTATCCATAAAGGTTTCCATCTTCTTGACAAACTGATTAATATTCTCCATATACGTACCAGTCTGAGACATAAAGGTGGCCAGAGTCTGCTCCAATATACTACTCGTGGCAGGTGGTGGCTGCTGTTGCTGCTGCGGCGGCAGGTTCTGCGGCGGCAGTTGCTGTCGCGTCAGCAATCTAGGACCCCCTTGATTCTGATGATGTGCTTGCGGATTCAGGGCATTGTTAGGGTTACTCTAGGAAAATTTGGGATCCTTCCTCCAATTAGGGTTGTAGTTGTTGGAATTATAGTTCAGCTTGTAATTTCCAACATATTTTCCCTCTTCTATATTTATTGGGCACTCATCCCTACTATGATTTCCCTCACAAGTAGCACAAACTTCCTCGACAGCAAATCCTTGTAATTCATCATCATTCAATAACTTTTTCATTGCTTTAGTAAGGAATGCTACCTGCGATTTCATAGTGCTGTCGGCCTCATAGTCCTTGACAGCAAGTACCCGTTTACCCCCTCTTCTCGCGGTTGGAAACTGCTCCTCGTTCTTCGCTAGGTTTTTCAAAACTTGCAATGCCTCGTCCGGATCTTTATCCAATAATAGTCCATTTGCTGCAGAATCAATTCGAATGCGAGTTTGTAAGTTAGCAGCATTATAGAACTTAGTTACCTGATTCCAGACGGGAAATCCATGCATTGGGCAGTTCCGTAGAAGAGTAGTAAATCTGTCCCAGGCCTCATGCATCGACTCGTCATCTTCCTGTTGAAAAGTAGCAATTTCATTACGTAATCGCTCAGATAAATGCGAAGGATTAAAACGAGATAAAAATTCACGAGTTAGATCTGCCCAAGTCATAATGGAACCCGGTGTAAGTTTATTCCACCAAGTTTTAGCTCTGTCCCTCAATGAATGGGGGAATAACCGAAGCCTCAGTATCTCCGGACTAACTCCTGGCAGTCTAAACGAACCACAGATCTCCTGGAACGTTTTGAGATGCTCCCTGACATCTTCTGTCGCAGAACCACTAAACTGTCCGGCGTTGTTGATCATACTAAACATGACAGGTTTAAGCTCGAAGTTGTCAACATCAATATCTGGCAGCGTGGTCTCCAGCTCTACATGATCGTTTAGCATGTAGTCACGACATGACCGTCGTCCATCTGCCGCGGGCGGGTCACCGACAGGCGGGATATCTCCACCAGCAGGCTGATTACGGGCCATCTGCTCTAGCTGTTCCTCAAGGTACTCGTTCCGGTCTAAAAGGTGGCGAATCTGTTTCTTGAGATTGAAGGAACGTTCGATTTCCGGATCTAATTTATACTCAGGATCTTCGCCTCTTTTAGATCTGCGCATAAACAAGAAAACCTCGTGAAAGCAAGAGTTTAAAACACAAAAGAAAAATTAAAGAAAATTTAAATAAAAACAAAAACGAAAATAAAAGCAAAAAGTGCAAGGAAAGAAAGGTGTAGTTATGTTGCCAATCCCCGGCAACGGCGCCAAAAACTTGTTGCGTGTAAAAGAGTCTATCGCAATTGTAGTGCAAGTGTACACGACGCAAGTAGTAAAGTGTAACGAAGTATCGGATATCGTCTCCACAGGGATTGGGCTAATGACTTCACCTTAATTCACTGCACGAAAGTAAAAGAAATATTTGAGAGTTGTCACGAGAATAATAAAGTAAAAACGTAAATAAAAGAATTGAGATATCAAGATAGAGAGAATGGGCTGGTATTGAATTGCTCGGTAGTGCAGGTATTGAATTGCTTAGGAACTCCAGTTCTGTCGTCGCGCCCGTCGCCGACAGCACCTGTCGCGGCGGCTGTCCGTTAGCTGTCGCGGCAGCGAACACTAACTCTGTACTTCAAGCTTGGAAAGAATCCCAGATCTGCCTTGTTCTATCCCTAGGTCCAAGTCTGTCGGCGATCACGTCTTTGATGATACCTCCCGGCGTGAATCGAAGGATGAACACCGATGTGTATGAATTCTTCCTTAGCCACTTAACCTCGCCCTATCCCTAGGCACGAGATGGTTCAACTATAAACTAGATAACGCGCTCTTATCTCTTTCGTATACTTAACTCTCCCGATGCTAAGTAAATGGATAACCTCACAATGCTCTCCCGATGCTCTTGCAAGATATTAAAACCAAGATAAAAGAACTTGAAGTTTATTTTATTGAACTGAAAAATCCTAAAACAAAGCAACTACTTTACAAAACAACTCGTAGCCCTAGGGGGAATTTAGAACATGTCGGTGACAGGTAAACGGCAGGGGCTTTTGGTTTCGGTTATGGGGTTATCGGTTATGCCCTAGGTTTAATCTATGCCCTTATATAAGCTTTGGGCTCAAGTTATCTAAGGTAACAAGGATTACAACTTTAATTAAAAGTAAGATTCTAATAAGGACTAAATCTCTAAAGACTCCTACTTTCCAGCCGCATCCTTATTTCATGGGAATTCCTCTCCTTGAGCTTTCGCTTGACATATCTTTTGATCCGGGGCTTGAAAAAATATTTGGCTTTCACACGACAGACGAGCAGATTTTTCTCTATCTATCGAGGTCCACTTTACTTTTCCTCTTCATAAAGTTGTTGTCACCTTGCTGTCACGACAGGTCCATGACAGGTTCGTCTTCTTCGGCTGCTTGTCCAGTTCCGCTCTTCTGCTTATCTGCCCTGCGCCTGCCTTCAACATCTACTATGGCAGATACCTGCAAAAATAGCCATCTTTTAGTAGAATCTGTGCCTTTTATATAATTGTGATGTTTTATTGAAAACTAACCTAAATGCAATGCAATGATGCTTGAATGTAGCAGAAATATGGGTTAAAAAGGGTGTAAATAATAGAACTTTTACACACTCAACAACATGCTAAGGCAGCACAAAAAGGCGATTGGATGGACGATCACTGACATTCAAAGCATTAGTCCGGCGTTATGCATGCACAAAATTCTTCTAGAGGAAGATCATAAGCCGACTATAGATGCCCAAAGGCGGCTAAACCATGCGATGAAGGAGGTGGTGCGTAAGGAGATAATCAAATGGTTAGATGTTGGTATTATTTACGCCATCTCCGATAGCAAATGGGTGAGCCCGGTGCAATGCGTTCCCAAGAAAGGAGGAATGACCGTGGTGACCAATGAGAACAATGAGTTAATCCCAACCAGGACTGTGACCGGTTGTAGGGTTTGTATGGACTATCGGAAGCTTAACAAAGCTACCCGAAAGGACCACTTTCCTTTACCCTTTATTGATCAAATGCTTGATAGATTAGCGGGTAAACCTTACTATTTTTTTCTTGATGGTTACTCAGGTTACAATCAAATTGCTATTGCACCGGAGGATCAAGAGAAGACGACTTTCACATGTCCCTACGGAACGTACGCATTTAGGAGAATGCCATTCGGATTATGCAACACACCCGCCACCTTCCAAAGGTGCATGATGGCCATATTCTCCGACATGGTGGAGGACTTCCTCGAGATTTTCATGGATGATTTTTCCGTCTTTGGCGACGATTTTGAGAATTGTTTAGGCAATTTACAAAAAGTACTTGAAAGATGTGAAAAAGCAAACTTGGTCTTAAATTGGGAAAAATGCCACTTTATGGTGGATGAGGGGATAGTCCTAGGCCATAAGATTAGCTGTCGTGGGATAGAAGTCGACAGGGCCAAAATAGAAGTAATAGAGAAGCTGCCGCCGCTGACCAAAGTCAAGGGCATTAGGAGTTTTTTAGGGCATGCTGGGTTTTATCGGAGATTTATTGCAAACTTCTCAAAAATCACGAAGCCCCTATGCCATCTTTTGGAGCATAACCGACCCTTCGATTTTAACGATGAATGTACTGAAGCATTCAAGGTTCTGAAGGAAAAACTGGTAACAGCCCCCATAGTACAGCCACCAGACTGGACGCAACCGTTTGAGATAATGTGTGATGCTAGTGACTATGCTGTCGGGGCAGCACTTGGGCAGCGCAGAGACAAGCTGTTTCATGTCATATATTATGCTAGCAAAACATTGAATGACGCCCAAGTGAACTATACCACCACAGAAAAGGAGCTGTTAGCTGTGGTGTTCTCCATTGACAAGTTTCGTTCTTACATACTTGGGACGAAAGTAATAGTGCACACAAACCACTCTGCCCTTAAGTATTTGTTCGCAAAGAAGGATGCAAAGCCTAGATTGATACGGTGGATCTTGCTACTACAAGAGTTCGACCTTGAGATCAAGGACAAAAAGGGGACAAAAAATCAGGTGGCTGACCACTTGTCAAGGTTGGAGATGGGACAGAGTCTGCCAATAGATGAGACACACATACTGGAGACCTTCCCAGATGAGCAGCTCTTTGCTGCCGCAATCGCTGCCGCGACAGCCATGGCGGCAGGTAAGTCTTCTGAACTTCCCTGGTATGCTGATTTCGTTAATTTTATAGTTAGTGGAATATTGCCTTCTGATCTTAATTATCAAGCCAGGAAGAGGTTCCAAAATGATGTTAAGCATTATTATTGGGACGAACCTCTCCTTTTCAAAATGTGTGCAGATCAGGTTATAAGGAGATGCGTACCACAAGAAGAGCAAGAAGACATTCTCCATCACTGCCATGCTTCACAATATGGAGGTCACTTAGGAGGCAATAAAACTGCTGCCAAGGTGCTGCAGTCAGGGTTCTACTGGCCGACACTGTATAAAGATGCACAGGACTTCTATAAGAACTGTGACAGGTGCCAGCGGACATGTAACATCTCGAGGAGAAACGAGATGCCACTGCAAAACATTCTAGAAGTCGAGATCTTCGACGTTTGGGGGATCGATTTTATGGGACCTTTTCCATCATCATGTGGAAATCTATACATCCTCCTAGCAGTGGATTATGTCTCTAAGTGGGTTGAAGCTATCGCCACTCAAAAGAATGATGTCAAGATGGTCCAAAAGTTTTTACACAAAAACATTTTTTCTAGATTTGGCATCCCTAAGGCGATTATCAGTGATGAAGGGAGACATTTTGATAATAGGGTAATTGCTGCCGCCTTGAAGAAATATGGTGTCAAGCACAGGATCGCGACAGCATACCACCCACAGACCAATGGACAGGCTGAGATATCCAATAGGGAAGTGAATAACATTCTTGAGAAGATGGTTAAGCCAACTAGGAAAGATTGGTCTTTACTTCTAAATGATGCGTTATGGGCATATAGGACATCTTTTAAGACTCCATTGGGAATGTCTCCATACCGTTTGATTTATGGGAAAACCTGTCACTTGCCTGTCGAGATCGAGCATAAAGCATATTGGGCAATCAAGGCAGTGAATATGGACTTGGACAAGGCAGGCCAGAAGAGGCTGTTAGATCTAAACGAGATTGAGGAATTACGAACAATGGCCTACGACAATGCAAGAATTTACAAGGAAAAGACTAAGAAGTGGCATGACAGGAAGTTGCTGCCACGTCAGTTTTGCCCCGGACAACTTGTGTTGTTGTTCAATTCTAGGTTGAAACTCTTCCCAGGAAAGCTTAAATCTAGATGGTCCGACCCGTTCCAAGTGGTACAAGATTTTCCCAATGGTGCCATCACTATCCGATCATTAAAAGACGGGCACCAATTCAAAGTAAACGGACAGCGCCTCAAGCATTATCAGGGGACTGAAGCCCCAGGAACACATGAAGTGGTTACTTTAGGAGATGCCCCACAAGGCATCCCTAATTTAACCTAAATTTTATTTTTATTTATTAGGAAATTAGATTTATTTTATTCGAATACTGTTTTTATTTTCTGTTTTTAGGAAATAAAGAAGTCAAGAAGAAAAGAAGAAGTGACCCAAGCCCACCATCCATCCATCAGCCCAACAGGGCCCATTTATTGAAGCCTGTCGTTCCAGCTGCCGCCGCATACGGATAAGACAGGCTGTCAACAGACTGTAATGGCAGACGCAGAAGCGTGCGGCAGACGCATAACAGACGCATAAATGTGTGGCAGACGCGTCAGACACGCCAAATCACAACAGTCGCCCCGTTATTCACGCCTGCCGTTGCCGCATTAAATGGGCAGCAACTCGACCGCTATAAAACCCCGTTTTCCCTTTCATTTTTCATCACTTCTGATTTTTCTTACTTGCTTCTCCTATCATTTTTCTTTGTTTTCTTTACTTTCAAACCCTTGCAACTAACATGTCTTCTAGACAGACCCGTCGCAATGCTGCCTCAGCCTCATCCTCAGCAGCAGCATCGCCATTCACAAACAAGGAATTATGGGAAGAGAGGGGTTTCATCTACATCCGCAAAGCACCTAACATGGGGCTCCGACCATTCATCGCGAAGGCTATAAGGACTCAACTATGGGAACAGTTCGCCGAACAACCGGCAGAACTAAACGACACCCTGGTACGAGAGTTCTATGCTGCCATCGACAGCAAAACGACAACATCTGTCACCGTCCGAGGGGTCGATGTGCCATTTACAGCTGATAGCATCAACCACATGTATGGCCTATATTTTGGCCCCAACGATGATGCCCATCAGGAATTTTTAGATACCCTTGATGCTGCTGCCTATGGAGCTATCATGGCGAAGGTGACAAAAGGAAGGAACAACATGGACCACGAGCAAGAAAAACCCCAACTCCGTAAAAAGGGGGCAGTTGCTCCCAGAAGCTAAGCTATGGAACGCTTTCATTAAAAAGCGTATCCTGTCGTCCTCCCACCACGCGACGGTGAACCAGCAGCGGCTCGCTCTTATTCACTCAATCATGCACGAACGGCCTATCAACGTGGGCCGCTATATGCGGGAAAGCATCTTGGATTTCACATTCCGCTCCGCCTCCCGCCTTTGCCTACCGTTCACAATCACTTCCTTGTGCCGCTGTGCTGCTGTCCCCAAGGCTTCCACCGACAAAATGGTCCAAGGACGAGGTTGGACCGACATCAACATCACCAGCTTCATGGAGTTGGTAGTGGCTACACCTATCTCTTCCTTCAACCCAGCCGGCTCCCCAGCGGAATCATCCGATGAGCTTGCCCCTGAACCTGCCGCCGCCACCGCTCCGACAGACCAGTCTGCCCACATCCTTGCTGCGATACAACGGGTGGAAGAGAGACAAATGGGACTCATGACCTTCATCAGGGATTTCGCCAACTCGACGGTAAACTTCACTACCAATTCTTTAAATTATCCCAATGTTAATTTCCCTACTTTTTCTGCCCACTATTTCTGCATTCCCACCCATGTCCACACACCTACACCACCTGCCTCCCCACATACCCATTCCACCGCTTCCACCCCATCACCTACCCCGACGGCAGCTGCGAGTCCTCTGGCCGACAGCCCCGCACGTGGAACGAAGCGGCCAGCCACATCCGACAGCGAGGAGGAACCTCTGATTAGGAGGAATTTGGAGAGGGAGTTTACGCCTGTCCAGAGGCTGAAACACGTGGCGGACAAAAAGCTACTGCCCAAGGCCAGCACCACCACCAGCAGCACTTGGGATAGCGGCAGCAGCTCCGACATCCAGCTCGTGGAGCAACCTGCCCAGCCTCCTCCGCAGCCCATACGCCGCCGTCAGATCCGTGTCAGCAGCAGCAGTGACGACAGCGATTCAATTTAAGTCTTTTTTATTTTCCTGCTGCCTGCTTATATATATTTTGTGATGTACATGTTGTCATTTTATCTGTCATTTTGCATTGAGGGCAATGCAACCCTCGAGTTTGGGGGTGGCACCCTCCATAGTAATGGAGTCTTAGTACATCTTTTTATTATTGTTGTGTCTTTTATTTAATTAAGTTCTCATAAAAAAACAAAAAAAATCAGAAAAAATTAAATTGTTGGCTGAAAACTGTGAAGTTAACTCACCTGTCATGATAGCTCTGTCGTGGCAGCATCTTTAGGACAATTTAAGGAGAAGTTTAGAGCCTTTCTATAGTTCTGAAAACTTAAACACTATTGTGACTGTTATATTGCTTAGATTTCTTTTAGCCAAACTAGAATAGGATGCTTAGTACTTGAATAGCCCCTAGAGGTGCCTAACACTGGCTCTAGGAAAAGAAGTTAGCAAAAGAAACTCAAAAAAAACCTAGAGGTGCCCGAAACCGGCTCTAGGAAGCTAACTAGAGGTGCCCAAAACTGGCTCTAGTAAAACTTAGCTTGAAAATAGAAAAGAAGCATGAAAATGTGCCTTCCAAAAAAAACTAACTTTGGCATAAAAATTCGAGTTAAAGAGTTGAATATTCTAGTGAAACTAAGAGAGTCTTAGCATATAACTGTTCACAAGCATGCACACACGGCACGAGAGCTATAGGGAGATTCCGGACAGATCCTAACCTTTCCGACAGGTTGCTGCCGCCACAGAGAAGGAGCGACAGGTAAGGGACAGTTCACTGTTTGAAAGCCAACACAAAAATATTCTTTTTTTTAGGTCTTAATTGCTTGAGGGCAAGCAAAAACTTGAGTTTGGGGGTGTGTTGAGTGTGTAAAAGTACTATTATTTACACCCTTTTTAACCCATATTTCTGCTGCATTCAAGCATCATTGCATTGCATTTAGGTCAGTTTACAGTAAAACATCACAAATACACTAAAGGCACGGATTCTACTAAAAGATGGCTGATTTTGAAAGTTACTGCCATGGTTGACGAAGAAGGCAGGCGCAGGGCAGCGAAGCAGAAGAACTGAACTTGACAAGCAGACGATGAGGACGAAGCTGCCATGGACCTGTCGTGACAGCAAGGTGACAACAACCTTATGAAGCGGAAAAGTAAAGTGGACCTCGATAGATAGAGAAAAATCTGCTCGTCTGTCGTGTGAAAGCCAAATATTTTTCCAAGCCCCGGATCAAAAGATATGTCAAGCCAAAGCTCAAGGAGAGGAAATTCCTAGAAACAAGGATGGCGGCTGCAAAGAAGAATCCTTGGAGATTAAGTCTTCATTAGAATCTTACTTTGAATTAAAGTTGTAATCTTTGTTAACTTAGAATACTTGAGCCCAAAGCTTATATAAGGGAATAGATTTAACCTAGGAGGCATCATACCCCATAACCGATAACCTAAACCCCTCCGACGTTTACCCGTCGTCACATGTTCTAAAAACCCCCTAGGGCCACGGGTTGTTTTGTAAAGTAGTTGCAAGGGTTGTTTTGTTTTAGGATTTTCCAAGTTCAATAAAATAAACTTCAAGTTCTCTTATTTTGGTTTTAATATCTTGCAAGAGCATCGGGAGAGCATTGTGAGGTTATCTATTTACTTAGCATCGGGAGAGTTAAGTATACGAAAGAGATAAGAGCGAGTTCTCTAGTTTATAGTTGAACTATCTCGTGCCTAGGGATAGGGCGAGGTTAAGTGGCTAAGGAAGAATTCATACACATCGGTGTTCATCCTTCGATTCACGCCGGGAGGTATCGTCAAAGACATGATCATCGACAGGCTTGGACCTAGGGATAGGCCAAGGCAGATCTGGGATTCTTGCCAAACTTGGAGTACGGAGTTGGTGTGTTCGCTGCCGCGACAGCTAACGGACAGCCGCCGCGATAGGTGCTGTCGGAGACGGGCGTGACGACAGAACTGGATTTCCTAAACTCTTCAATACCTGCACTACGGAGCAATTCAATACCAGCCCATTCTCTCTATCTTGATATCTCAATTCTTTTATTTGCGTTTTCTTCAATATTTTCGTGACACTCTCTAAACTATTTTATTGACTTCGTGCAGTGAAATTAAGGTGAAGTCATTAGCCCAATCCCTGTGG
Source organism: Hibiscus tridactylites (assembly GCA_958450335.1). Taxonomy (NCBI): domain Eukaryota; kingdom Viridiplantae; phylum Streptophyta; class Magnoliopsida; order Malvales; family Malvaceae; genus Hibiscus; species Hibiscus tridactylites. The sequence goes on along the minus strand of OY288290.1, from coordinate 65,427,562 downwards.
AGACGATATCCGATACTTAGTATCACTTTACTACTTGCGTCGTGTACACTTGCACTACAATTGTGATAGACTCTTTTACACGCAACACCACCCGTATCGATAAGGATTTAAGGGAATTTTAAATTCGAAAAGCTTTAAATGTTTTCGACCGTTGGTGTCAGTTGTTAGGTAACCGAATTTTAAAGTGGTGGTTGTCCCATACCTATACGCTCCTAGCCGTATCGATACAGAAACTTCCAGTGAGCTCAGTTGAAAAAATTATATCGATACAATTGTTCCTCGTATCGAAACGGTCCCTATCCCGTACCAATATGCTTACCCACGTATCGATACACCCTCTTGTTATTGTGCAACGACTCTTTCTATTTTGAGACAGGTATCGATACTGGTCCACGTGTACCAATATGGTAAGCTGCAGAAGTGCATTTATGGTGGAAAGAGAAGGTCTCAACGACTATAATCAATACCCTAACCACCCAAACGACTAGAATTGATAGAGAAGGTATAAATTGAAGCTAATTGAAGACCAGCAACAACCATTGCATCAAAGGTAAACATCTTAGCAAAAATCCAAGCTCAAAGTACTTATTTTCCAATCTCTTGTAAAACCCCAAATTGAGTAGTGTTCAATTCTAATCTTGTTATCAAATTTGGATTAAGTGTTTGTACTTAAAAGGTAATTTCCCTGACTCACAGCCCAACACTCGCGCCATCGCCTCCACCACACTCTCCTCCACTCCAATAGCAAAAACACACGATTTGGAGAAATTAATGTGCAGCCCCGAACCATATTGGAATCCCATCAAAATACACTTGATTTGTATTGCTTCCTCCACGTTTCCACTAAAAAACATCAACGTATCATCCGCAAATTGCAAGTGCGACAAACGGAATTCCGATGTAACACTCACACCCTTAATCACCCCCTGCGCCATCGCCCCCTCCAATAAGCAATGTAGCGTTTCCGCCACTACCACAAATAACAATGGCGATAGAGAATCCCCTTGCCTGACTCCCCGTTCCATCAGGAAAAATTTCGTCGCACTCCCATTGATTAATACCGCTAGCCTAGCCGTACTAATGCACGCCCGTATCCATCTTCTCCAACGCTGTCCACTCCCCATTTTATCCAAAATATCGTCCAAATAATCCCAATTTAAGCAGTCATATGCCTTTGCAAAATCTAACTTTAATAGCACACCCCATGTCCCTTTCTCGCCTTTTTCAACGAGTATACCACTTCATTCACAAGCAATACCCCATCTATAATCTGTCAACCTTTAATGAAAGTCGTTTGAGTATCACTAATCAACTGATTCACCACCACTTGAAAGCGGTTCGCAAGTACCTTCACAAAATTCTTATACACCAAATTCAAAAGGCAAATGGGCCTGAAATCATATGCCTCATGCGCCCCTTCCTTCTTTGGTATAAGAACTATGTGTGCATAATTACTCCCTTTTGGTAAACACCCAGAAGAATAAAATTCCTGAAAAAGTGTCATCACATCGTCTTTGACAAACGACCAGCATTTACGATAAAATTCAAACGTGTATCCATCCGGCCTTGGGGCTTGGCTACCGTCACAACCCCATACTGCTGTCTGAACCTCCTCCTCGGAAAATGGCACCTCAAGCTCACTACGTTGCACCTCACTAAGGCGTCTCCTAAGCGATGCTACACCCATCGATCCACGTTGCTGCTGTCATGCAAAGTGTGCTCTAAACTCCGCAGCAACACAACGTTTAAGCCTATCCGGCTTCGACACCCAACGACCCTTCACCCAAAGACCAACTATATTGTTTCGCATCCCTCAAATTTTCACTGCACGTTGAAAGAACTTAGTGTTTTTTGATCACCCTCTTTTAACCAAATCGCCCACGATTTTTGCCGCCATATTGATTTTTGAAATCTATACAATTTCCACAAATCCGCTTGCAATCTTCGCCTCTCTTCCAATTCCTTGTCCGATAGGTCCCCTTGTCCCATTTTAACATCCAATTCTTCTATCGGTGTCGATGTAGCTTCAATTTTTTGTTCCACACTCCCAAAAGAAGATCGATTCCATACACATAGAAATCTGCGCAACTCGTCTAACTTCTCAATCAAAGATAACGATTGGCCATCACCATTTAGTTTCGATAATTTATCCCATTCATTTTTCATTACTTGCACATACGCCTTCTTCTCCAACCAACAATTAAGAAATCTAAATGGCCTAGGACCCCAATCCACTTCCTCGCAAGCTAATTTTATCGCTGCATGATCTGACAAACCATTGGACAATATATGTTGCACTAGTCCTGCAAATCGATCCACCCATTCCCCGCTAACAAGAAATCGATTAGTCTACTACACTTATTCCCCGGACAAAACCATGTAAAATTCTTCCCAACCACCTTCACATCAATTAAACCCAAATCTTCAATAAAAGAACCGAATGCAATCATACCTTGCTGCGATCCATGGCAGCACCTCTGTAACCCCCTTAACCCGGTCTAGACGGTTGACCCGAATTAAGAAAGTCACACGGGGAAAACCAAAGTCAACCCGAAAGTCAACCTTGATTAACGACCCTTTTTTTTTTCTTTAAAATCAGAATTATGAGTCAAAATATCTTAGAAAAATCTGGAGAAACTCCCTTTGGGTAAATAGCTCCTTAAAGATTCAAAGTTTCAACCCTTTATAAAATAGCCACCAAACTTTCAAAAATTACATTTTGGTCACTAGCCAAAATGTCACATTTCCAAAACTCATTTTCCAAAATTGATTTCACAGTTCACTTAATTATAATAAAAGATGATTTTAGAACATTTTTCCATATTTTTAACGCAACCCGAACTAGGCTTTCCTAATTTAACCTCTTACGATTCGAACAACACTTTGACCAACCGGTCAACGCCCAAGACTTCCGAGCCCAAAACTGGGGCGTTACAACTCTCCCCCCCTTAAGAAATTTCGTCCTCGAAATTTACCTGAAGGAAAGAGATAAGGAAACTGCTTCAGCATATCTTCCTTCCGCTCCCACGTGGCTTCCTCAACACCGCGATGCTTCCACAGCACCTTCACCAACTCAATGGTCTTGCCACGAAGAACTTTGCTATCCGAATCTAGAACCTTCACCGGTTCCTCATCATAGGTCAAATCCGGATTCAATTCCACTTCCTCCACAGGCAACACATGCGAAGGATCAGATCTATACTTCCGGAGCATAGAAACATGGAATACATCATGGATCTTCTCCAGCTCCTGAGGTAACCTCAACCGATACGCAACAGGACCCACACGCTCAACAACCTCATACGGTCCAATGTATCTAGGGCTTAGCTTACCCTTCCGACCAAACCTCATCACCTTCTTCCAAGGCGAAACCTTCAAGAACACGCGATCACCCACCACAAACTCTATCTCCTTATGCTTCAAATCCGCGTAAGATTTCTGCCGATCAGAAGCAGCCTTTAACCGCTCACAAATGAGCTTCACCTTCTCGGTGGTTCCTTTCAACAAAGCAGGCATCGAAACCAACTTTTGACCAGTTTCAGCCCAACACAGAGGAGTCCTACACTTCCTCCCATACAGAGCCTCATAAGGTGCCATCTGTATACTCGCCTGATAACTGTTGTTGTAAGCGAACTCAACCAAAGGCAGATGCTTCTCCCAAGAACCTTGGAACTCTATCACGCAGCATCTCAACATATCCTCCAAAATCTGAATAACTCGCTCAGACTGGCCATCCGACTGAGGATGATAGGATGTACTGAAATGCAACCTTGTACCCAGAGCTTGATGCAAACACTGCCAAAAACGCGATGTGAACCTCGGATCCCTATCCGACACAATCGACTTAGGCACACCATGCAACCTCACAACCTCAGCAATGTACAGCTCTGCCAGCTTATCCAAAGAAAACGTAGTATGCACAGGCAAGAAATGCGCACACTTCGTCAGGCGATCCACAATCACCCAAACAGAATTCTTCTTTGATGGAGACAAAGGCAAACCAGATACAAAATCCATGGTAACCCTCTCCCACTTCCATTCAGGGATTTTCAGCGGTTGCAACAAACCAGAAGGAACCTGATGTTCAGCCTTAACTCGCTGACACACCAAACACTTGCTCACGAACTCTGCCACATCCTTCTTCAAACCTACCCAATAGTACTCATCACGAAGATCGCGATACATCTTTGTACTACCAGGATGCATAGCAAAAGGACTACTATGACCTTCAGCCAGAATAGCACGCCTCAACTCAGCATCTGCAGGCACTACTATTCGACTACCAAAACACAACACTCCATCCTCATTAAAGCAGAAATCCGAAGGTCTACCCTCCGCGATATCCTGAACATGAGACACCAAGGAATCATCCAACAACTGCTTATCCTTGATCAACTGAACCAACGATGGTTTCACTTGCAACTCAGCAACAAGACCACCATCCTGCGATATACTCAAGCTAGCAAACATAGCTCTCAGCTCAACAGCTACCTTCCTACTCAAAGCATCCGCAACAACATTGGCCTTTCCCGGATGATACTCTATCGTCAGATCATAATCCTTGAGCAACTCCAACCAACGTCGCTGCCTAAGATTCAACTCCTTCTGAGACATCAGATATCTCAAACTCTTGTGATCCGTGTACACAGTACACTTCTCACCATACAAATAATGCCTCCAGATCTTCAGAGCAAAAACCACTGCAGCCAGCTCAATATCATGCGTAGGATAATTGCGCTCATGCACCTTCAACTGCCGCGATGCATAAGCCACAACCTTACCCTCTTGCATCAGCACACACCCCAAACCAACATAGGATGCATCACTGTAGACTACAAACTCTTTCCCTGATTCAGGCTGAATCAAGATAGGAGCTTGAGTCAAAGCCATCTTCAGCTTCTCAAAAGCTTGCTGTCTCACTTCTGTCCACTCATACTTAACATCTTTCTGCAGCAACTTCGTCAAAGGAGCAGCAATCTTGGAAAAACCATCCACAAACCTCTGGTAGTATCCTGCCAAACCAAGGAAACTACGAACCTCCTGAACAGACTTAGGAACTTTCTAATTCATCACTGCTTCAATCTTCTGAGGATCAACACGAATCCCCTCAACTGAGACCACATGCCCAAGAAAAACCACCTCTCTAAGCCAAAACTCACACTTGCTCAGCTTAGCATAAAGCTGATTCTCCAACAAAGCTTGCAACACAATCCTCAAATGCTCTTCGTGCTCTTCCTCAGTACGCGAGTACACAAGGATATCATCAATGAACACCACAACGAACTTGTCCAGGTATTCATGAAAAACACGATTCATCATGTCCATGAAAGCAGCAGGAGCATTTGTCAAACCAAATGGCATCACAAGGAACTCATAATGCCCATACCTTGTCCTGAAAGCTGTCTTAGGCACATCCACATCCTTCACCTTCAACTGATAATACCCTGACCTCAAGTCAATCTTAGAGAACACAGCAGCTCCCCGAAATTGATCAAAGAGATCATCAATCCTCGGCAAAGGATACCGATTCTTGATAGTCAACCTGTTCAGCTGACGGTAATCAATGCACATCCTCATCGTGCCATCTTTCTTCTTCACAAACAAGACAGGAGCACCCCAAGGCGAAACACTCGGCCGGATGAAACCACGATCAAGCAGCTCTTGCAACTGCGTCTTCAGCTCTTTCAGCTCCTTAGGTGCCATTCTATAAGGAGTAATGGACACAGGAGTGGTATTCTCATACAGCTCAATACCAAACTCCACCTCGCGATTAGGAGGTAAACCAGGCAACTCCTCAGGAAAAACATCGGGAAACTCCTTCACAACCCTGATATCTTGCACCCTCAACTCCTTAGAACTAGGATTCATCACGAAGGCCAGAAAAGCTTCACAACCTTGCCTCAACATCCTACTCGCCTCCAGGGTAGAAACAACATTGGCAAGAAACTTCACATTCTCACCAACCACCACCACTTCATAATCATCCGCAAGCTTAAGCGAAACCCGCTTATTCTCACAATCCACAACAGCACGATGCTCAGCAAGCCAATCCATACCAAGGATCACATCAAAACCATAAAAGGGCAACTCCATAAGATCAACATGAAAGACATGCTCTTGAACAACCAAAGGACACCTTCTATAAAGCTTACGAGTCACAACAGTCTCACCAAAAGAACTAGTGACTCTAACACCAACATCCAAAGACTCAACAGGCAAACCAAGCAACTCAGCATGCTCACGAAGAATGTATGAATGCGTAGATCCAGAATCAATCAAAGAAAGCAATGACAAGGATTGCAAAGTAAAGGTACCTGCAATCACATCAGCATCATTCCTTCCCTCGCGCTGAGCATACACCCTCGCTTGGCCTCCACCCTCAGGTTGAATAGCCACAACATGAGCTACTCCGCGACCACCTTCCTCTCGCCTCTGAAAATTACCACGGCCGCGCCCACGACCTCTCTGCGGTGCTGCAACAACAGGAGCACGCTCTTGACCACCAGCCATCCTCGGACAATCACGCCTCAAATGATCAGCTGAACCACAGTTCCAGCACTCATAACCAACTGCCACAACAGGAGCTTGCACCTCCCTCCCAGCACGAGGACAGTCACGCTTCAAGTGACCACGCGAACCACAAATCCAACAGGCACTAGGGTCAGCTCTAGCATTGCCACCCCTAGCAGGTGCACCTCCACCTTTCTTAGATGAGGACTGAAACCTCTGATCACGTCCCCTCTTATTCCGTCCACCACCGGAACTATACTCAGTAGTTCTCTTCCCAGAACTAGCTCCAGCACCCTTCGCAGATAAACTCAGATTCATCTCAATGTCCTTGGATCGACTCACCAACACATCAAAATCATTGTACTCCGCAGCCAACATATAGGTCTTTACCTCCGTCACCAAGCCATAACGGAACCTTTCGCACCTCTCGCGCTCATCAGGTATCAGCTCCGGTGCATACTGGCTAAGACGTACGAACTGTACCTCATACTCAGCCACACTCATGCTCCCTTGGGTCAGAGACATGAATTCACGCTTCTTCTCGTCCAGATATCTAACTCCCAGATATCTCCTCTTGAACACATGCTGAAAGAACGTCCAAGTAACATCAGCATCAGCCATTCCAGAGATTGTGGTCGTCCACCACGTATAAGCATCACCTTGCAGCAGAGACACCACACATCCCAGCTTTTGCACATCAGTGCAACTCATCTGTCCCAAGACACGCTTGGTACTCTCCAGCCATGCTTCTGACCTCTCAGCCGACATACCCCTAAACTCAGTCCCACCAAGACTGCGCAGACGCTCTAAGGGTAATCTAGCTCCAGCATCTCCCTGATGCCCAGCTCCTTGAACTCCAGCTACTGCTGCTCGAAAAGCACCCGCAATAGCTTGTACCAACACAGACATGTCAGGCATCGCTTGCCCCTGACCAACCTCAGGTCCTGCAGCTCTAGCACCAGCTGCCTCAGCTCCAGCTCTTCCCCTCTCCGCACCACCACCAGGTGGAGGAGGAGGTAACACAACACTACCCGTATTCTCATCATTCACATTCCCCTCCGGGGTCGTAGCTCTCACGCTACTCCTTAACTCTCTACGTGGTGTCATACTTTACCATGCATAACAATACAAAATAAAACAAGTCAGGACCAGCAAGGTAAGCAAATTCTAAGTATTCAAGCTCAATTTCTTTCAAAACAACATCATCTCTTTAGCTTTTGTTTGGCAATGGGTACCCTCATCATGCATCATCACAACATGCATCACATACACATCATCACCTCAAATCACTGATCATGCTTTCACACAACAAGCATACATATCAAACCATGCTTCAATCATGCATACACACATTCCCAATTACTCGAGAACTCAGCTCTGATACCACCAAATGTAACCCCCTTAACCCGGTCTAGACGGTTGACCCGAATTAAGAAAGTCACACGGGGAAAACCAAAGTCAACCCGAAAGTCAACCTTGATTAACGACCCTTTTTTTTTCTTTAAAATCAGAATTATGAGTCAAAATATCTTAGAAAAATCTGGAGAAACTCCCTTTGGGTAAATAGCTCCTTAAAGATTCAAAGTTTCAACCCTTTATAAAATAGCCACCAAACTTTCAAAAATTACATTTTGGTCACTAGCCAAAATGTCACATTTCCAAAACTCATTTTCCAAAATTGATTTCACAGTTCACTTAATTATAATAAAAGATGATTTTAGAACATTTTTCCATATTTTTAACGCAACCCGAACTAGGCTTTCCTAATTTAACCTCTTACGATTCGAACAGCACTTTGACCAACCGGTCAACGCCCAAGACTTCCGAGCCCAAAACCGGGGCGTTACAACCTCTTTCCTCCATAGCTTTGACCACGTTAAAATCCCCCGCAATGCACCATGGCACCACTCTTTTTTGCATTTCAATTTGTAAGCAATCCCATAATGCACGCTGTCCTTCCAATGTACACGGTGCGTACACATTTATCAAGCAACATCGCCAATCTTCCAATGTTCACTTATGCCACCTCCAATTGAAATCTAGTCGATTCCCAAATCACCAATATACCTCCGGATCTACCACTAGCTGCCGCATACAAAAAAATCAAAATTGTCCTAATGCCAAACTCGTTTCACCAATTGCTCATTAATCACCTCCAACTTCGTCTTCTGTAGAAAAACCATCTCCCCATGATGTTGTCGCAATAGCGATTGTATAGCTCTACACTTCGAATTCGCGCCCAAACCCCGAATATTCCACGACAACACCCTCATTCTCGATTGCTATTTTTGTTGTTCTTGCCGTTGTAATAAATCGGCAATATCCCTCATAATTCCCTGCTCATTTCCAATGGTGTCAGCTCCTATCAGCTTGCATAATTGCACTGTCGCCCGAGCCTCTTGGATATGATCTAATTGACACGTTTCCTCTTCCGAATTCCCCTTCTTCTTATTCACAGTATTGCATTTTTCATGTTGTACTATGTTTGTTCTATTACTTCCCTTGTCCAGCTAAATTCCCCGTTGAAACCTTTCTCCATCTAACTGCATTCTCGTTTCTCTCATACCACCGTCCCGATGATTCTTGCGTAAACGAAATCGAAATCCGTGCCCCATATATCCATAATCCATTCAGCCTATCTCTCACTCGTTGTGCCTCCATTCTCGATTTCATTCGCACAAAACCAAATCGCTCACCAAGCCGCGATCTCTTATTTGGGATAAAAACATCTAAAACCTGCTCATGTAGATCGAATACTTGCCACAACCCCTTCCAATGTATTTGTGCCGATAGATTTCTCACAAACAAAGTCCAACCCCTATTCTGAATTTGCTCAATCAAAACCTTTGCGACACCACTCTTCTCGCCGGCGCTGCACTCTAGTGAAGTGAAAATGTCGGATTTTTCGGTTAAAAAATACTTAGTAAAAATCAAACAAAAAACATTAAGCCAATTAATCAATTAATTACAGGCAAGGTAAATACCAGTTCTGGTTAATTAACAGGGCAAGTCAATTAACAAGTCGGGTCAAAAGATCATGTTGATAACATATCCAGTAAAATCGAATCTCCAGTCAAGTTATATCGAATATTTACCGGATTAATTTTGGATTCAGATTCATATCATGATGGGTGGCGGTTAGGTTTGGTGATCATATTATCGATTTTGGGATGTTCTCAGGTCGGATCCAAAATAATTAGGTCTAACTCAAATTTGAGTCAATAAAAATAGGACTGAGAATAAAGTTCAATGATAATTTACGTAATTTACTCTATAAATAAATAAACCATGGAACGAAAATACCACAAAAGAAATAAAATTGATTGTAACCAAATAACCCAAAACTTCGATTATAAAGAAGAAATTCAACAAAAAAATTTCAAGGGGAGTTTTGGTCAGAGGACCAAGGCGTCGTGCTTCTTTCCACCTCCCGACGCCAATAGAAGCTTTATTTTATCAGTTTTAGGGTATATTTATATTGCGAAAACGAATTTTTAAAACATATGAAGTGGTATTAAAAATGTATAAAGCTAAATTTAGTCTCTAACGTTTGACCGTTTAGTTATTTTGACACTTATTTTATTTTTAGGCATTTATTTTCATAACGTTTCAATTATGTCAAAATAGTCTTATTTGGATAAAAACGGTAGTTGACTAACAATCAATTTTTTACTGATGTGAGGCACCATGTGGACTAGATTGATGATATGGCGTGCTCACGCGTAACTAGATTATGATGTGGCATTACAAATATGTTTTTATTAAATTAATTATAACTGATTAGATGATGACTCATGTCACGATCCATTGGTTTAAGGACAAAGAAAAAAGAAAGCAAAATTTGAACATCTGTGTAGAGGGAATCAAACCTAAGCTTTATGCATGAAAGGACAAAACTAGGGGTGGGAGAAAATACCCGACCCGATTGACCCGACCCAAAAACCCGACTACTCGAAACAAAAATACCGGGTAATTCCCAGAAAAAAATTACCCGATCGGGCCGGGTACCCGACCCGGAAAATTTCCCGGGACACGGGCCGAGAGTTTTCCCTTACCGGGTACCCGACCAGACCCGATAAAATTTAATATATATTTTTTATATTTAAAATTATATTTTTATTTTATGTTTCTTAATATTTTCCCTATATTTTTTCTATGTTTGTATTATATTCTTTTAAGTTTTAAGTTTAATTTTTTTTTAATTTTTTTGTGTTTAACATATGATTTTTTTAATTTAAAATAATAATAAAAATAAAACAAATATATGAACCGATTACCCGGGTACCCGAATTTTACGTGTACCCGAATTCCGGGTACCCGAATTTAATGGGTCGGGACACGGGCTGTTTAAAGAGGTACCCGACAATTCCCACCCCTAGACAAAACAACTTATCACTAAACTAGCTAATAATATCAATTCATTATTAACAAACATCAAATTTAAATAGTTTATATTGTGATTATCTTTAATTATAACATATTAAAGTATATTTATCAGATGGATTTTGTGTTTTGTTTCTAATGTAATATTTTAAATTATTGAAATTGATATTTTTCTAATTTTTAATTTTTTTTATTTTTAATTAATTATTTGACAATAATATAAATAATTAAATTAAAAATAACATTTATTAAAAAATAGATTTAATATTTAATCTATTGATAATGATATTTTTATTTATATATTTTAATTAATGTTATTTTTATTTTTAATTATATTTGATATTGTTGCCCAATATTTAATTAAAATTAGAAAAAAGAAACTCAAAAAATTAGAAATTAAAAATAAATCTAGAAAAATATATTTTTAATAATTTAACATTATTATATTAAAAAAACAAAATTCATCTAATAAATATACTTTAATTTATCTCAAAATTAAAGATAATTACAATTTAAACTATTTAAATGTAACATTTCGAAATAATAAATTGAAGAAATGTAATTGTTTTGGTGGCAAAATGTTAGTTTTATTTTCAAGAGTCTTAGGTTCGGTTTCACTTGTCCACTATAATTTATTTTTCAATGAGATAATAAATAAATATTATAAGTGATACTTAAAATTCAAAGTAGCATCTTAGCTTAGTGCATAGGTATTTAACCTTTACATAAGTTCTAGGTTTAATTCTTACTAAACACATGTTTACATTTTACTTTTTTTTTTGTCTTAAAATTAATCGGATAATGTCACATGTAATCATCTGATCAGTTATAATTAATTTAATAAAAATATTTATAATTAAGTTAAAAATATTTGTAATTTCACATCATCTAGTTATGCGTGGACATCTTATGTCATCAATTTAATCAATATGGTAATCAATATGGTGTACCACATCAGTAAAAAAGGTTAACCGTTAGTCAACTAATAGTTTTCGTTCAAATAAAGTTATTTTGACATAAATTAAAACGTTATGTGCTTAAATGCTCCACAAAATAGAATAGGGGTCAAAGTAACCAAACAATCTGGGTTAATTTTACTTTACGCCTATTAAAAAGGTAAATTTTTTATGGTGCTTTGACAGTTCAATGCAAAATGTTTTCTGTTATTTTTCTGAAAGTTTTTCTATTTTTTAGAAAAATATTTTTTGTTTAATGTATACGTAAATTAGGGGTGAGCAAAATTTGACTCGATTTGAAAAAAATTAAAATTTTTGACTCGACTTGACTCTAAAAAATTTCAAATAAATTTCGAGTTGTAAAATAGAAATTCGAATAATTCGAAATTTTTAGTAATTAGTGGATTGCTTTTTAAGTTCGAGTTAAATCCTTCAATTTTTCCTGGTATATATATATATATATATATACCGATATAAAAAATATAAAGAAATCTATGCTACATATAAAAAAATATTAAGAAATATAAATGCATATATTATATGATTAGAGAAATTCGTTTAAATTGGAATCAAATTGTACTATAACATGATAAATAATTACAATTAAATTTGTATAGGAACTCAAAAACTCGACTCGAATCTAAAAAATTTAAATAAAATTTAAGTTGTAAAGTATGACGCGTCAACTCGAATAACTTGATAATGTTATATGACTAGAATTTTACCTTTGTGCTACGACAGCAAAACCAATTAAGCTGCCTTTTTGCAATCGCTTGGCATTGGCGTTGTTGAAAATCTCCTTCATAATATGGATTAAATTTGATAATGTTTTGGTTAAATTAAATTCAGATAATTCAACAAGTGATCTGATTAAAACACTGTTGAGAAGAAGGTGCCCTCTCGATGACAACTAAGTTACGGCCAGCAAGCACGTCAAAAGCACTTCCTGTGAACTACTGTTTCGGGTTTCGTTCTGTAGGCATGGAACCACTTTAAAAGTTTAAATTCCTATGCTGAACCACTTTTGATTATTAGCATAACTTCAATGCATCAAGTATCGTTAATATTGCAGGAGTATCACATCAGTGAAGTTAATGCTACAAACTATGGTTTTGAACCGACTGATACGCCAAGAACTGATAGATCGATAAACTTAAAAACCCACAAACACGTTATGAATATATATTAAATTGAATCACTATTAAAAGTTATGCAATATATGAGATAAATGGAGATACATTTACATAGAAGTGTAAACTAAAGTACTAAACCCTAGTACTTATGAAATTGGAGATTTCCAGATATAAAATTGGCACCTTAGAACCAGGAAAACTAGAAAAGAATGTTGTTAATCTTGTCATAAATCAACAAATAATTGTTTCAAAACTAGTGCGACTAATTTACTACAAGAACAAAGTAACTACGTCTAACCTGCTTTCATAAGAAAACTAATGTTTCGAACTTTTGCGGACAAACCTTCGAACCCTAGCCTGTTTGCCTTCAATGAAGATGTCACGGACCGCCAGCCCGCGACCGAGCCAGTTCAGCACTGGGGTTCGTCCAGCACACCCCAGGGTGCATTCTGCCCGCACCAGGGTGCAGTCAGCACGCACCAGGGGCCCTAGGGGCTTGATTCCGCACCATGGGGGCCTGTTTCAGCACCATGGGTCCGCCCGACCGAGCCCAGGAGGGTCCAATCCGAGTTGAGAATAAGTCTTAGCTATTTTAAGCCATGTAATCTTAATTTTGCTTATTTTGTTTTAATAATTTCATGGTTCCCCTTGTTTTTAGGGATTTAGAGATTTTTGGGCGATCTGAGCCGTCCATCTAGTTTAATTTGGACTGTTGGATGTACGGGGTTTCATGTATAAATAGAGGTTTGCCCCTCCTCACTTCATCATTTCTTCATTGTGGAATACAACTTGAATTCCCAACACTTCTTCTCTTGTGTTTGTCATTTTCCCTTTCCGTTGTCATTTTCTGCAAGAGTTTGAGCCTTTGTGCTTAACTGTTTCAGGCTTACTTAGTCGCAAGTGTTAGAGAAAGCGAGCTAAGGCCGCACGATCGAGTTAGCTACAGTCTACCGACGTGACAAAGATTTTCACCAGTTTCTTACCCCCAAGAATCCTCGACATGTCTGACTGTGACCTTAGGACGACACAAGCGAACAAACATTTTGGGTTTTTGTCCATGTAAATTGCCTCCACATAGATGCCGAATTTACCAGCAATGAAACGATGGATTGCTTGGTTTGAAACTGGATGTCTCCTCGAGAATGTCATAAACAATGTTTTGTCTTCCGAATCGACTTTACCCTTCAAAACCTCCCCGTTGTCATCTGTCGCATCGTTAGGGAACTTTGAAGATTGCTTGGGACCCAAGTTTTGTTGCACTATATCGATAAATGCAACCTCGCACACATCTTTCACAAAACCTTGGATCATCCGTTTAAGGCATTCCATGTTCTTAACAAGAAAGCCCAACAAGATTTCTTGAGGAACAAGTTTTCTCATCTCCGGGAAATTGAGACGGAGCCATGGGTTGATTTGTTGGGAACAAGAGTACAAGCATCGCAAGCAGAGGACGACCTCTTTGGCCAAAGAGAAAAGCGAGGAATCAGAGAATTGTTGAAGGTTGTAGACGAGGTGTTTGAAGCCGAGTTTTTCAAGAGTATTCCAAAAGGCAATGATTTTCATCGAAGGGAAATGGTCGAAATTAAGGGTTAGAAGTCTAGAATATGCGATGCAGTCGATGTTGTGAAAATCTTGAAGTTGTTGGAGGGAAAGCTGTGAAGGCGATGCCATGGCTGCGAGAAAGAGAGAGATATTAACTGCAAAATCAAGAAACTGGGAATTCAGAGCAAATTCAAAGTACTTATATACAAAGAAAGAAAGAAAAAAATTGACCGTTAAACAGAAAATTAAAGCCATGTGCTGGCTGAGAAAGGCGGTGGCACTCTCCTCACTATACAGCTCGCTAAATTTATGTTAAGGCCCTTAAGGGGAGAGATTTTCACTTGCATGGATGTAAATTTTAAATTTTACTTTCTAACTCCCCATAATTTATCTAAGATATACTTGTGTATGAGAAATATGAAACTAAATCCCATCTGAAATTAAATTTTTCGACTTAACTCAACATCTTATTTAAGTAATAACAATTGTTTTTTAAGTAATTAATTGGTAAAATTTTGTTATTATGCGAGCGTAATTTTGATCCAAGTTATGAACATGCACTATAATAAAACAAAATAAATACAAATTGGTTCGAAGTTGGAATCTAAACATACATCATAATCCCTGAACTAGACATTCCCTTCCATGTTGACACTTAAAAGAAAATTATCTCGAAGTTGGTATTCGAACTTTTTTCAGTTCATGGTTTTGATACTTAATGACATTAGGTATGTGATGTCGTTGTATCATGAACAAATAGAGGCGTGCCATGTGACATTGAATTTTATTGACTTGCACTTTTTTTTCTTATGTACCATCCATTTTAATTCAATTTTCGGTTGGAGAGGAGACCATAAGCAAGAAAAGAGCGGCAGCTAGGGTTTATTTCAGAGAAGGTATTGAAGAGAATTCGATAGTTGGATCGTCGAAGGAGCCTGAAAAGAGCATCTGAGTTCAAGAATTACACGGTGACTGTGAGTGAAACGAACTTAGAGTTGAGATTAGAGTCTCAACTATCTTTTAATTTGATTTTAATACATGTTATGCATGAAATTTGATTTAATAATAATTTGGTAATCAATAAGGGAAGGAAGATAAAAAGAAAATTAGCTTTGTGTGTTCGATTGTATGATTGACATTGATTAAAATTTAATTGTCACCATATTTGATTAGAGTGTGTTGAATTAAATTGATAAAAAAAACTAATGTATATGATGCAAAATTGATTGCTGGAAATTTGTATGATAATCGAAATATGAAGTTTTTACATGCTACATGTGTACCATGTTGAGTGATAGATAGGACACATTTGATGCTTGGAATTATATGCTATGTGGCTGAAACTTTATGCTTGAAATTGAGATTTAATGAGTATGATGATATTTGAATTTGGTTTGTGCATTAGTTAAATTAATTGATACATGATGAAGTATGATTGTAAAATTGAGAATCGAAGAAATATCATAAAGGACAAGCCCTTGGTTATATGGTCAGATAGGTAGTATGTCATGTCTAGAGTCTAGAGCTCTTTCTTTTAATACGGTACGTGAGTGTACTGATATTATGGTACGTAAGTGTACCTATTTGCTTAGTGTATGTGGCACTAAGATGACATGTAATACAATAATACGAACGTGGTACTTAGGTACCTATGACATGGTGAAATGGTTCACAATTATGTAATACGTGACTCGAATACCTAGCTAACTATATGAACCAAGGTAAAATGATTAAGTTAATACGAGCAGAAATTGATAAATTAAATTATAAAAATTAATCTGCTACAGTTTGCTGCTGCTTGTATATTTAATACCTAATTGATTGCAATTCATGATATGAAGCATGTTGGTTCGAATGTGGCATGGATAAATATACAAATGCTGATTTTGGAACTGCTTTGTATTCGAATGAAGTGTGCATGATTCTATGATATTTTGGTGATGCCTATTGTTCGAATTGCTAGATAAATGAGATTGGAAATTGTTAAATTTAGACAACTATGTATTCGAATGTAGAGTGCTCGACTGTATAATAAATTGGTGAGACATGAATGCTCAAATTTCTATGTAATTGAACTTAGAATTGGTTAAATTGAGGCAACCTTGTATTCGAATGAAAATTTAATTAGAAGTAAATATGTTGTTTGATTGATTGCTTCTTGTTGTGAATTCATGAGTTGATATCGTACTTGAATAGAAATTCGGATTAAAAAATTAAATTTTTTGAGATAATTAGAGTTGAATGATTGGGCTGCTAAGTAATTAAAAAATTTAAATGATTAGATTAAGGTTTCTTCACTAAGTACGATAAGTACTTATTACTCTCGTTTTCTTTCTTCCTAAAACCACAGGACGTTGATTTATCGGCCTACCTATTGATCTTGTTAGTTGTTGAAGATTAGAAGTATGCCTTTTGTTATCTTTATTGTACTTATGATGGGTGGCCTACTTGTCAGCATGTTAGTCCAGTTTGCACTCATAGTTAGACCTGGAAAATTTGACCCGAGAACCGAATTACCCGAACCCAGACCCGAACCGAAAATCAACCCGAAATTGACCCGAAATCTGATCCGAAATTTGATCTGAAACCCGAAATAAACCGAACTGAAACTGAACCGAATGGACCCGAACCGAATAGACCCGAACCGAATGGACCCGAACCGAATAGACCCGAACCGAATGGACCCGATTAATAGAAATAAAGAAAGATAAAATATGAATAGATGCACAAGTCACTAAAATGTCAAATATATTGACTTTATAAAGTCATTTATAGGGTGTAAAAATCTGACCAACCTAAAAATTTGATTAAAATCGATTGATCTCTCATTGAACCGAAAATAACCGAACTGAAATCAACCGAACCGAAATTAACCGAACCGAAAATAACCGAACCGAAAATCAACCGACCCGAAATGACCCGAAACACAATATACCCAAACTAAAACCCAAACGAATCGAACTGAAACTGAGACCAAATCTGAACCGAAAATATCAGACCCGAAATAACCGAAACCGAAATAATCCGAACCGATTGACCCGTTTGCCACCTCTACTCATAGTTATGTTTATAAACTATTATATGAAGAACATCTAAACTTTTGAAATATGTTTCCCTCGTTTTGTTATGTAAGTATGTGTATATATAGGGTATAGATTAGCCCTTGTTATATGTTTTGGGGTTTGATTTTTTTGTCACATTTTGTATACGCAACCTTTAGGTTATAGCCTTTATGTTAGTTACCCCGAGATGTCTTTTTGTATAAAAAAAACAAATACGATGAATGGTTGATGCATATATATAATGGTATGATGTTGAACTTATAGGATGTAATTATTAGATGGCATTTTACTATATATGACATTCTTTACCAAATTGATACATCATATAAATTTAGCAAACTAGTGTTAAGTTATATATGTGTTTCAAAATGAATTAGAAAAGATTAAGAAATTCGAGTTTAAATTGTTGGTGAGTTAATTAGATCGAAAATGAATTTTATATTCACCTTGTGATAGTATTCGAATAAAAAAAATATTGTCCGATTCCGCTGCCAACTCGTAATATGATAATATGAATCTTTTAACACTCCTTACTCCTAATCAGTGGTAAGGGGTGTTATACAAGGACGGCCTTGTTCATAGATATGTTTTTCACGACGTTCGACTCTGTTTTATAAATTATCGTTGGTCATCAGTAGTTTGATTTCTTTTTGTGCTTCATTTGTCGATGCAATTAGGTTTTTTTACGAAGCAGTCTCCAAAATTTTATTATGTTGATCACTCATACTTCAATCCTGAAGCGTGTAGGTGGATATATAGAAGAAGCTTTGCTCTTTACTTCTATTTCACCAGTGTTTCATTTTCATCATTTTTTTGTAGCCCATTAGACCTATTTTACTAGTATGATGTTTCGTTTTCTTATTTTTTACAACTTAATTTATTGTGTTTTTATTTCTTATGTAATAATTTCTTATGTAATAATTTTATTTTATTTCTTATTTTTTAAATATTTTTTATTATTTTCTCTCTCCTATCTATATATTATTTAATTTTTTTTATTCAGACTAATGTCACCACCATAACAAAGAAAATAAATTCAATGTAATGGGGGAGCTAAGATTCAAACCCATGTCCCCTAACTCTAAAGTCATTGAGCTAACCACTGGCTAAACTCCAAGTACTAATATGTTTTAGCACAAATTATCTTTAAAGCAATCAAATGAACCCCAAAGAAGGATGAAATTCTTGTGTTACCTTTGATATCAAATGCACTGAAACTTCACGTCTTATCTTTAGATACAACTCATAAAGACAAAATGTATATACAAATATCAGACAATTCTCTTCAATCATCAGCAAAAATCAAACTTATTAAGGTGTTGTAGGATCTACCACTTCAAGGCCATGAGTGTCGCTAGAGGATCACCGGATGGAAATATCATGTCTATGACCATAATCGATGCATGATAGAGCATCACAGTCACAACCATACGGAACTACAAATAATGCATGCAATTTCAAGTTAAAAGTGTGTGAGCTACCATCAATGGGGTAGTTTGTAAGTGATGTCTGTTGGGGTATGGGGATTCTCTTCAAGTTTGGTGGTAGATTGTGTTGTGATGCTTTAGAGCTTGTCTCACCTCCTGTAGGTATTGTGTAAAACAAAAAACCTGAAATCTGGATGATTCACTTGCAACAGATGTAGTCAGTTATCAACGGCTCGTAAAAGGGAATTAGCTTTCTGAGATTCATTAACTTCATCAGGATTCCAAAACGAAACTTTGAACTTATAGAAAGCAAGTCCAAATGTAGGTAATGGTATTTTTAAGGACATGTTAGCACCATGAAACTCCCTCACATTAAAGCCCCGGAAGGGGAACCCATCCATGCTAATGCTGGTACCTGTTCCAAAATATATCAATAACACATTGTACAAAGTCTTTTTTTTTTTGTTCAAAAGTGACTTAACTTCATTAATCCAAAAGAGGTACAAAGAAGAAGGACCAAGTGGTCCCACCAACGTAGCTTACATGCAGAAACCAGCCAAACCACAAAACATGCCATGCAAGGCCACGGAGATAACAAAACAACATCAGATGAAACAAAACGACACCAGCAAAACTAACCGCATCAGCACCTACGGGCGTAAAACAGCCGAAAACACGTCTAAACAGGAGAAAACCTAAACCATCATCGAAGCCAACCATACGAAGGCAACAAACATAAACCACAAAGAAGCTAATAAAGCCCCCTCGTGAAGAGGATAAACAACCGCGACCATCGACCTCGTCGTGGAAACCGTCGGCAAACTGAAACAGCCTTGGAGAATTATGGCTAGGGATAAAACGTGCCTCCCTCGTTCTTGGGCGAAGATATCTCACCATGGCATCACCAAGGTTGGAGAAGATAAGATGCTAACCGGTTCTTGTACAAAGTCTGTTATCAACCACAAGTAAGATAAGATGCTAACCAAAGTTGGAGAAATACCAGTTTCCCTAGCTATATACCAATGGTTTGCTCGCAATCATTTTCTCATTCGGGCTTCTGTTTGTAACCCCCTCGTCCCGGTCTGGACGCTTGACCGGTCCGAGTGGGCCACACGGGGAAAACCGAAGCGAAACCCATCAAGGTCCCACCTCGGTTAGCAACCCTAGAAAATTTCTTTTATTTGTATCTTGTCTAAATGCATTGTTAAGTCCTATGTGAAACACGACAGCGGAAACACAACAATATAAAAACAACCATCCAAAACAACACTTTAAAACAGCCCATTTTCCCTTTTTAAGCAGGTTGTATCGGAATGCCCTTAGGGTGTTTCAAAACGCCATGACTTGGTCAACTGGCCAAAGTTAACATGACGAGTCCGTTTCGAAACAGGGGTGACCCGTATCGAAACGATCACCTCAGTCAACTTCTCGTGGTCAACGAGATGAAGGTCGTTCTGAAATGCTAAGTCCCGTTTCGATACATCAATTTATCGTCAAATTCTCGGATTTCCAGTGGCAAAATCGTATTGAAACGTTCCTTAGGCGTATCGAAATGCCTGGCCAAAAACAAAGGGGTCGTATCGAAACGGGACTAGCCGTTTCGAAACGCCCTCTATCTGCATATTGGTTTTAGCTGGTTTTTGGTACAAGGCTGTCCCAAAAGCACCACTAAGACCTCACACATCACACAAGCATAAATTCTAGATACAGGACAACCTATACGAGCATGCTTAACACATATTGAACGTATAGAAACCAAACATTCAAGGATCAACAATCCACATTAGAACCAAACATATCAATCAAGGTTAGCATGCTTAGACAAACATACATAGGAGCATCCACAAAAATGCGCAAGACCAACATACACATAAGCATTCAAGGTAAGCAATGAAGCATATCTTGCAAATCAAACATGGCATCAACAAGCCACACCCACATCAACATATCAACGACATATATCCCATTGCTTGACTATTACAATCTAAAATTTAAAGATCATACTTGAGCTAACCAAAAGCAACCCTTGGAGACCTTTCCTTGCCCTTGCCACCCACAAGCTACTGATCTGCATTGTCGAACAAAAAGGAGCGTAAGCATAAAAGTTTAGTGAGGGTAAGCTCATAAAACAAACCTTCGACAATGCAGGGTCTAAGCACGAGCAAGAATCAAGATAGAATGCATGGTCTTACCTCCAATCCTCAAGAGCCAAAATAAAGGGATGATGCATGAACATATTATCCAAACCATGACATGCTCAACAAGTCCATATCCACAACATATAGAAACACATATAACCACATATGAGCAACATAATCCACAATCCGTATTGGCACCTAGCTATGACTCGAATACGCAGATAACCGTTGGAACTCACATCCAACAGCACAACCATTACCTGATGGTGGGATTACACACATCACCACCGTTCACGCGGAGGGGATTCCACTCATCCTCACGCCTCATTTCACGCAGAGGGGATTCCACTCATCCTCACGCCCGTCAATGGGATTCCACTCATCACCGACTAATATATATAAGAAGATTTCCTGACGAACCCGTACTCCATCTTGATGACTACCATCATCAAGACCACGCGCGCATTTTGACTCACGTGTGCACACTAAACATCCTAATGATCGATCATTTGTACTCAAGCATACTAGTGCCAATACTACACATTTCATTAATCTTTCACAATATCATTTCATAATAACATCCTTGCTTAGCACGTACTCACCATGACTCACCCTCATGCACAAACCACATTTTCATGCCTAGCATGTACTCACCATGATCCTCGGATCATACAATCACCTCATAATATCATTTCACATATCAACACCACATGTATATCATTAACACAATATCACATCATATTTCATGCATATGTATATCTCCATCATGTTTATCATCAACATGCATATAACGATGCATCAAACATGCCTCAACATACATGTATACAACATATACATAACCAACATCATCACAATTTAACACGAGGCATAAACAACCATTAAAGAGTGCAACCAAAGTCTCTAATCAAAGCTTGGGATTAGGCTACCACTCTAATCCCAACTCTAGGTGGGTTTACCAAGTCCATCCTAGGTTCACATGCTTGAACCAAATACTCAAAACCATTTTAAAAATATTTAACCACTCACCTTCATTTCCAAGCTCAACACCAAGCAATCAACACCTTCAAATTTCCGGATTTGTTCCCGAGGCTTCACCAACACAAAATCTCGCTTCTAATCACCTCAACACAATCAAAACAACCTTAAATCAATTCACCAATTAATGTAGCAAACCCGAAACACCATTCAAGCAATAAACACAAGATTCCAAGCTAAGAACAACCCTAAAAAATACCAAACCCGAGTAGCCCTTATACCCAATCCAAAACTCATGTTTTCAACCTTTTTAGCACCATCAAATGCTTCCAAAACAGCCCCAACTATTACCCTAACATCAACCCTCAAATTCCAACACAAACCACACTCAAAACCCTCCAAAAACCCCACCAAAACCCAAATTCGGGAATTCTTATAAAACACCTCAAAATTTATATATGTTGGTCCATTTGGTTCATAAACACCATATCTAACAATAACAAATCAAAACCTTAAGTTAAAAACAATAAAGATGTCATTTTTGTTCAAATCTTCCAAAAACCCAAATTCTAAAACTTGAACCAAAATGAAATCTAGTTGTACTTTTAAAGAGAGGAAGATGAGAACAAGTCGAAAATGTAATTACCTTTCAAAATGCTCCAAAAATGGAGGCAAGATTTGATGGAAAAGCACAAAGGAGGGGAGGGGAACTTGACGTGAAAATGGAGAAGGGTGGGGAAGAAGATGATTCAAATGGGTGTTTTAAAAATAAAAGGGTTTTTATTTTGCAAGTCTCATTATTTACAATGATGCCATTAATGAGATGGTCATCCCCCCACTATTCCAATTCCCATGGAATTTTGGGTTCTAATTTAATTTAAAATTGGATCCAACATAATAAATAGATTTTTAAACCAAAAAGGGAAACCCGAACATTATTTTAATATTATTTTCACCCAACCCCCAAACTCGGGTGTTACACTGTTCACTTCCCTCATTACGCGACAAGCAAGATAAGACATGAAGTTTCGGTGCATTTGATATCAAAGGTAACACAAGAATTTCATCCTTCTTTGGGGTTCATTTGATTGCTTTAAAGATAATTTTTGCTAAAACATATCAATACTTGGAGTTTAGCCTAGTGGTTAGCTCAATGACTTTAGAGTTAGGGGACATGTGTTTGAATCCTAGCTCCCCCCTTACATTAAATTTATTTTCTTTGTTATGGTGGTGACATGTGTCACCACCACATTAGTCTGAATAAAAAAATTAAATAATATATATAGGAGAGAGAAAATAATAAAAAATATTTAAAAAATAAGAAAAAATTACAAGTCAGCAATTTCGTTAGTTTTTAACGACGGGGGACCAAAACATGAGAACTATGTAACAGAATTAACGGTTTTGCCAGAAAAAATAGTTTTGGGACTAAAATGGAAAGACGGTAATAGTTTGGGGACCACCGGTGTAGTTTTCCCTAAAATTTATAGTCTAAAATTTCATTAATTTATCCTTTCCATCAAAATTGACTGTTAATCTAACATTTTTTTGGGTAAATTGATATAAAATCTATAAATGTTTTGATCAAAAATGAATAAAGCATTTGAGTATATTTTGCACTCGACATTTTTTAGAATTTTTTATTTTAAAAAAATACTTAAAAATAAAAAAAGTTTTTTAAAATTTATAAATGTCACTTTTTTAATATGCTGGTGTGATACAAAGGTAGTCATATGTTTAAATTTTTTTAATCTTTTTTTAAGAAGGCACACACAGCATGACAACACTGGTGCTCGAACACGAGTCACTAAGATTATGGATATCATCCTTTACCACTAGAACACAAGGGGTTGAGCTTATATATGTCACTTGGCAGAATTGTTATGTGTCAAAATTAACCAATGAGTTTAATTGATTAAATTTTTTAGTTCAAATGCTTAATTGATACAAAAAAAATCTAGAGATTGATTTTTTTTTAAATTTAAAAGCTTCAAACACCCTTAAATCTAAGATAATTTGTTCTTTTCTCTTGTTAACGTCAAATCAAAATGATCTTTAACGATTATGAGATTATTTTTTGTGTGGATAAATATGAGAATACTACTATAGGCCTCACTAAAAAACAATTATGAGATTATTTAATTGATGATATTTTAAAATTTATACAAATATTTATTATTTTAATATTATAGATAAAGTTCTCAAAAGAAATCACATATAAATCTAATTCGGTTTATGATAAACACTATGGACAAAAATTATATGTTCAAAAAATTCTAAATCCTAAACTATAAAGTTTAAAAATATATTTTATCCATAATTTTCCAAACCTTAATTTTAAACTTTAATCATAAACCTTAAACATTAAATTTAATATAAAATATAAATAGAAACACAAAAAAAAAACAAATAATTTCTTTTATAGTGTATGAAACAACTTTTGGTTTGATAAAAGTATTTTTATCGCCCAGCCTATCCGTATATGAGTTTTTATAATTTTAGAAAATTTAAGAAAAATAATATCATTCCATAAATGGGAATAAAATGAAATTGATTTGATTTTCCTCGTACACGCGCTAGACAAGAGCGTTGGCCTGGTTACGAACCCCACACGCACCTAACTCACTCTAACCAAACCAAACGAACCTAAGCCCTTTCACCAAGTCCAACACGCTTTATTAATCAACAGATTCCTCGTGATCCTCTTTCGTTTTTTACTCTTTCTTCTTCTTTCTCTCATGGCTTCGGTGCAGTACGGTGCCGTTTTTGAGGAATCTCCGGACGACGACGAGGAACCCTCTTCCTCCGGAAACGACGACGTCCTCAACGGCAACGACGAAGAGGACGAAGAGTTGTTAGAGGAAGAAGAGGGTTTTAATTCTCCCTCTTTACTACCTCAGCCGATTGCCGTCGTCGTTTCCTCCGCCTCCATACCCGCTGTTCCTCTTCCCGTGCCTTCCTCCACTGTCGTAACCGTCGCTCCTGTTCCAATTGGCGAATCAACTCCCGGTTCTAAACGCCAACAGATTGATTCCGTCGTATCTGAGAAAAAACCTCCTCCTCAACCTTTCGACGAGTCGCGGCGGTTGTTTCAACGTTTATGGACTGACGAAGACGAGATCGAGCTTCTCAAAGGATTTCTCCATTACACGACTTCGAGAACCAATCCAAATTCTTCTTCTTCTTCTCACCATCATCACGACACTGCCTTGTTTTACGATCTAATCAAGTCGAAGCTTCAGCTGGATTTCAACAAGAACCAATTAGTCGAGAAACTTCGAAGATTGAAGAAGAAATATAGGAACGTGATGAATAAGATTAATTCAGGTAAAGATTTTTCCTTCAAAAGCCCTCATGATCAAACTACTTTCGAAATTTCTAGAAAGATCTGGAGTAATAGTGTTGGAAAAGTAGAAGATAATGTTTTAGATTATGATGAAAATAATAGTAATAATAATGCTACTAACATCAATTTACTTGATGAGAGTGGAGAGAAAAAGAATATTACTCCGAAATCCCCAGCTACCAAGAAAAGGTCAAGAAGTAAAGGAGGGAAAATGGAGGAGAAGGGAGTTTTAAACGATGGGTTTGTGATTTCTAACAATAATTTTAATAATAGGAGTGATCATGATCACGCTAATGTGGGGGGATTTGGTGGCGGCAGTGGTGGTGGTGGTGGAGGAGGAGGAGGAGGAGGAGGAAATATTGTGCCTGTAATAGAGGAGACGGTAAAGAGTTGTTTAACACCCTTGTTTAAGGAGTTGTTAGGTAGTTTAATGGGAGGAGGAGGAGGAGGAGGAGGGATTAGTGGATTGGCTATGAATGCTATGCCATTGAATTTCGGCAATTTCGGGGGCGGCGGTGTTGGTAACGGGGAGTTAATTGATGAGAGGTGGAGAAAGCAGCAAATATTGGAGTTGGAAGTTTATTCAAAGCGGTTGGAGTTGGTGCAGGATCAGATTAAGGCAGCTTTGGAGGAGCTTCGGTCGATGGGCGGGTGATTTCTGCATACAGGTGCTTATGAGGTATTTCCACGAAAGATTTCTTGATCATTGATGGGTAGGTGATAGTGTAGGGGAGTAACTGGTTTTCTTAGTTCGTTTTTGGTTCTTTTTTTATTTGATAGGAATGATCAGTTACTGGAATAATGATTTATAATCATTTAGTCTTTGAATCAATAGTTTGTTCTAGTTATTCTCATTTGTGTATATATGGTTTTTATACTCGGGTTGGGATTGACTTGCTTAGAATAAAAGACAATTATCTTTAGTTTAATGCAACTATGTGAACTCTAACATTGTAGAATTTGCAGAATGGATTCAACTACAGTTTACCATTTTACTGCATTGTCGCGTAAGATGTTGTACTTTAGTTGAAATTTGATTTAATAGATCACTTGTTTTGATGTGTTGTGTTTTTGAGTGAAAATCTATGTCATTTTGATTCTCTATTTTCCTTAAAGCATCCATATCCGACACATATATGGAAATATGTGAGTATGATCTCTTGAGAATGTCGAAAAACTTGAGCATACTTGTGTGACACACTTACTCGGGTCCGAGCAACAAAGGTTGAAATTTATGGGATGGAGGGAAACTAGGTTTGGGATTTCTTTTCTTCATACCTGCCTGTGAGCCTGTCCATTCTTTATAGTTTATAGCTTTAAAACTAATTATCTGTGATGATTTGCTTCTAATGAGAATGATTTCTGATTGCTTGGTGTCATTTTTTATGTGTTGTAGTTTCCATTATTTCTTGCAAACTCTTTTTAGTCTTTGTTAAAATGTCTGTAATGTTCCCTCTATGAAATCTAGTGGTGATATTGGATTCACTGCTGAGATCAAAGGCTATGTTCATTTCTTTTGAACTTATACGTGTATAAAGGATCATACATATATATACTCATGTCCCGATATGCGCGGGACATGAGTACTTCAAAAGGAAAATAAGACTCCAAGCAATATAAATGCTTGCTAGATCCAAAGCTCTAACTTCACATTTGTGGTTATGGCTTGCAAACTTGGAGATAACTTGATTATTATCCCATGTTTGATTTTGTGGTAACTTGAAAGTGCACTATACAGTATACATTGTGTAAAGAAGGAAGAGAAAAAGGAAATTTTTTTTGGATATGCTTCTTATTTATTGTTTTTTGGCTGCTATGAATGATTTAAGAAAGTAAAAAAGTAAGCACAATTTGGTAGTTGTTAAGGTTGAGCATGGTCATGATCATGTGATAGAGTATTTGACTTCAGTTTTAAAAATTAAAATTAAAATTCTGGTTACTTCATTATCTTATACACTATTAGTGAAATAAAGAATTCATAAATAGATGAAGTCGTAGAGTGTCCCTATCACGGATGATGTATTTCATCCAGGTGACCCATTTAAAAAATAACACGGATGATGTATTTTATCCAGGTGACCCATTTAAAAAATAACGATCCTCATTTAAAAGAATTCATAAATAGATTTAAAATGTGATCATGTGTTCTAAAAATAAATTTGACTAAAATCTTAAATTTACTGATTTTTTTTTCTTTTATTTCACTTCATTGACTGCGTAAAAGAGAATGATCCTCATTTAAAATAGAAAAAGGAATGCTTATTATAAAAATGGGTGCCTTAATTTGTTATTTATCTCAACTTGGTGAATTTGACAATTTTTCCGAAATTTGAGAAAAGTTGTCAAGCAATTTGTATAATAAGTCAAGAAGGGAACATGGGTTTTTTGCTTAGTTTAAAATAAGGGTAATGAAGGAAACTTTTTTTTCATAAATGTTTTGATTTTAGGGTTAAGAGATCTAATTTAGGGATAATGATTTATTAGTTTAGGGTTTATGTTCTTAAAATTTAAAGATTATGGTTAGAATTTAGGGTTCAAGGGTTAAATTTTATGTTAATATGTTAAACTAAAATCCCTAACATGATACTCTAAACTTTAATCATAATTTTTAAATTCTAAGCCTATAAACTTTAAACTAAATTCATAAACCTTAAACTTAAAATATTATGAAAACAAAAAAAAAATTACCGTAGACTTTGAACGCATTTAAAAACCGGGTCAATTACTGAAGTGAAACAGAAAGCCCAGCCCATTAGAAGAATAATTCCACCGGTAAACTACTATTACTACTACCTTATCCAACTACTTTTCAAACAGGAAGCATATACCTTTGGCATGGATCCTTTGGTTTCTCCTCCACCCAAAATACCAATTAACAATCTGAACAAAACAACACCATTCCCCGAACCTGGAAAAGAAAAAAGAAAAAAACTCCATTCGAAATGGCGTCTGCAACAACAAGACTCGTCTTTTCTTTTCACCAATTAACCCAACCTTATCCAAAACCAAACCATCTCTTTCTCCACCCCAAACCCACAATCTCTCTCAAATCCAAACCCCAAAAAAGGCAACTGCTTTTCAACTCCATTGATGTCTCCAAAGAAGACAGCCCGAGCTCCGACCAAGAAAACCCGAACCCAGAAGCAGCCACGGAGGCCGAGGCCGAGGGGGAAAATTTCGATAAACGCAGGCTGGAAGAGAAGTTTGCAGTGTTGAACACCGGAATATACGAGTGCCGGTCGTGTGGGTTCAAGTACGATGAAGCGGTGGGTGATCCTTCGTATCCAATCCCGCCGGGGTTTGGGTTTGACAAGCTGCCTGATGATTGGAGATGCCCTACTTGCGGGGCGGCTCAGAGTTTCTTCCAGAGTAAAAGCGTGGAGATTGCAGGTTTTGCACAGAATCAACAATATGGGTTAGGGGGCAACACTCTTACGTCTGGACAAAAAGCTCTGTTGATTTATGGAAGCTTGTTCTTCTTTTTTGTGCTCTTCTTGAGTGGTTACTTTTTGCAGTAGTAATGGAGTTTCTGTAATATTTTCTTGTTTGGTGTCATATTTACAAGTATATATATAAATTCTTAGTTTTACCTAGAAAATAACTTTATAAATGTTAGACATCCATTTTAATTAGAAAACATTTTAGGCATTCGAAGAGAGAGGTATAGTTTTTTGTGTGTGCATATAATTAAGCTATTATCTTATCATTTTAGGCTTTTCTCTCAGTGTCGATGTTGTAGGTCGAGACCCAAGCCATTTTGATCAAACAAACTCGACAGGAATAAGTTGGTTTCAATTGATATTTTTGAAGTGATTCAATGAGTTCAACTTGGAAGAAGCTAGATTTAAACATAAAGAAACATAACAAGTGTTTAGAAAATTTTGTTGTTGATAATTTAAAAGAATTTTGTATTTTTTGGGTAGAGTACATATTTTTTGTCCATGTTCAGATTATTGACTCACCCTCTCAATAATATTGTGTTTAAGATTTAAAATTGAATTCTCTATTTAAAAGTGTAATATGATTTGTTATTGCACCAAATAATGAATATAATTTTATATTTATCTATTACAAATTCAATAACTAAATTTAAACATAAAGGAACATAAATATCATCTATTAAACTTGTAATAGAAAATTTAGATGATAAGATGTTTTACGCTCGTGATTTAAGTTTCAACCCATGAAATTGTCATGAAAATAAATATATAGTATAATATTAAAAAATACCTCTAATATTTTATAAAATGGTCATTTTAACTCATATTTTTAGATCATTTTTATTCTTAATATTTTATTTAAGGTCAAAATGACTTTATATGGATATAAATTATTAGGTGATTAACGGTCAAAGCAAAATGATGACATGACTTGAGACGTTGACGTAACAAAATGCACACAATCAATTTTTTTGAAAAAAATGTTTTTAGTTTTCCTATAATAATAATTTATTTAATTTATTATTTTTAATCTTTTAAAAGTAATAAATTTATTGGTATTATTTTAAAAAATAAATTTCTGTTTTCTAAAAATAATTAATTAAATTTTTATTTTTAAAATATTTTTAAAAAATATTAAATTAAATAATATTACTTTTTTAGTTTTTCTAAAAACATTAAATTATTTAACTCATTATTTTTAAAAATAAGAATATTTATTTTTTAAAATAAATCAACTAAATTATTTTTATTTTTTAAAATTAAAATAATCAGAATTATTAATTATTTTTGGAAAAAAATTAAAAAATCAAAAAAAAAATTTTGCTAACGTGCCAAGCCAAGTCAACATGCCACATCATCATCTCAGATTAACCGTTAGTCAATTAACAGTTTTTATTTACGGGATTAATTTGACTCAAAATAAAACGTTAGAGGTGAAAGTGAAAAAAAATATATTAAACTGATAATTTCATAAAACGTTAGGGTATTTTTTAATATTATGCCTAAATATATATTCTGCTGTCTTAATAAAATTAACATTTTTTGTTTTAAAATTATCACAGTTAAATTATCATTTAAAAACTTAAACTAATTTTTATAAGACAAATTTAAAAACTGAAAGGCAAAAAAAAATATTTTAAATGTATTATCCGTCTTATTTGAGATGTCATTTTAACAATTAACCAATATTTTGTATAATAAATAAGGGTAAACTATACTAATGACCACCGAACTACGGGGTTGGTGTCGATTTGACCACTATATTTTTAATTGTGTTAAATATACCACATAATTATTTAATTGGTTCCAATATAACCACCTGCTGTTAAACCCTAACGGAAAGATGATGTGGCAGTTAAAAACAAATTGGTATTATTACACATTTAATTCCTATTACTTACGCATTCTATCAATTTAGTCCTAATTCTCTTCAAACTTAAAGTCGAGATGAACTTGGCGAAAGGTCTCTTCCATTACTAATCTAATAGTCGAAAGTGATGAGTAATAGACCTGTACAAACTTATTCTCATTCAGCAGCACCACTGAATAATTCTCTTCAAACTTTCACCAACGTACAATATTTTCAAAAAAAACCCATCAAGTTTAGATTAAACTTTTTCAATATAGAGTTGCAGGGTTTTTATGGAGTGAGAAACAAAGAAAATGACAAGTTGTTGGATATGAGTTTAGGAGGGTTTAATGAGTAACACAAGCATTATTTACTATTTCTATTATGTTTTAATTACATGGCTCATGGGATTCTGGTACCTTCATTGAAGGCAGTATGTCCTATACTACGTTTTCATAACTCAGCCCGTATGGTGTAAGATCGACTATGGTTTTCTATTGCTGTTTCAATTGGCTGTGTTTGTTTTTTTTCGTTTCAAATGGTTGCAGGCTTGGAAGGAGGCTCTGCAGGTTGCGAATTCGCATTATCTGTTGCATCATTGGTGGGAAGTTTTTGGAAAAAGAACAAATAAAGTTTTTGGATGTCCAGTTGGGAACATATGGGTTTTATAATTAGATGCTAATTAGTAAATCCAGTCATCTTCTCCTTAATCTTCTTGTTACACGCATGTTTGGTTTTCTTATTGCTAATACAATTCTTCAGAGGAATTAGTTGATCATTGTTGTTCACTTACATATAAACTTTCTCCCTTGATTACACAATAGTTAATTATTATAACTAGTAAAAATAATACATCAACCACAATAAATAAAATGGAACACATGATTTTTATGTGGAAAACCCCTTTAAAATCAAAAGGGTCTTGCTACAAGATTACAATACTAAGCTACAATAATGAGTATGAGCTCCAATAAAACTAGCAACAAGTAATCTTAAACAAACAAAAGAGAAAAAGAAAAAAGATCAGTTGAATTGAATTCGTAGCAAAATGTCATATGATCTTAAGCTTAGAGGTAAAGGGTACAACTTAGGCCTTAAAAGTAGAAACCTAATATCCGGAGATTATACAACAGACAATTGATGAGGGAGATTACCAGAAGTAGAGTTTGCAGCCACTTTTAACCGTATACTCATCTCGCCATACTAATTTATCTTGCTGGGCGTAAACAGGCAACGAAATGCGTAAGTAATATGGATTAAATGTGTAATAATACCAGAAAAGTTTAATCTAAATTTAATCTAAATTTGATGGGTTATTTTTGAAAATATTGTACGTTGGTGAAAGTTTGAAGAGAATTATTCAGTGGTGCTGCTGAATGAGAATAAGTTTGTGCAGGTCTATTACCCCTTATCACTTTCGACTATTAGTGATAGAAGAGACCTTTCGCCAAGTTCATCTCGACTTCAAGTTTGAAGAGAATTAGGACTAAATTGATAAAATACGTAAGTAATAGGGATTAAATGTGTAATAATACCAATTTGTTTTTAACTGCCACATCATCTTTCCGTTAAGGTTTAACGGCAGATGGCTATATTGAAAATAATTAAATAGTTATGTAGTATATTTAACACAATTGAAAATATAGTAGTCAAATCGACAACAAACCTATAATTCGGTGGTCATTAGTATAGTTTACACAATAAATAATTAGGTTTTCCTTTTTTTTTTTTTGACTTTTCCTCGTCACCTAACGTCAGAATCCAGATGACTCGAAAAATCTTTTCCAGAAAGATACAGTTAAGCGAGAAATTATATTAGCCAAGCCAGCTAATCCAGTTAACATTTTTTTTATTTTCTAAGAGGAAAACAAAACATTGACAACTGACAAGAAGGCACTTCCATAAAATCCCAGGAAATTGTCTCTCAGAGTTTCATCTACGAAGGAATTCTCACTTTAGACGAGGTTAAGTCTTTAAAGTGTTTTGTTTTAGCTTATCTATCATATTTTATACCAAGATTCTGCTTAGAAATCACTGCCTGAAGTTTGGTCTTGGAGTTTGGGTACTTCAACATCTGCAAAATTAGGTTTTTAATTATTTATTTTAGCTTTTCTATCGATGTTGTCTCAAATATTCTGCTGGAAAAAAAAACTGCCTTTATTTGGAAAAGTTGTAATCTGGAAATTTGGGTACTTTAAAATCTGTAAATTTCTAGTTTTTTTTTTGTGTGTGTTCGTGTTTAAGGCTGGGTTTATGGTTTTTGTTTGTTACTTCTTTTTCATGTTTTTATATATGGGGTTTTTTGTAGTTACTGTAACTTTCAGGGGATTTTGAGAATCCCTTTAGTGTTTAGCACTTTCGGAATTTTTTTCCCTTTCATAAAGAGTCTGTTTTGTTCTTCAATTGAATATTTTGAAATCTCGCTAATTGCCATTGCTCTTAAATTATTCAGATTGCATCAATTCTCTGTCAGTTTAGTTTGTTTTGCTTAACAATTTAGCTCTGCAATGCTTGTGCAGTAACTTGTGAAGAAATGGAGGGCAAGAGTTTAATTGCCAAAGATGTCACCGAAGTAAGCCAATGCTCATCTTTAATTCTTTATTGATAAATTTATATCAATTTATGTTTTGTTTCATTTATGAAAACAATTGTTAACCTCGTTAATCTTGTTGGATTTGATATTAAAAGTTGATCGGTAAAACGCCACTGGTATATCTGAACAACGTTGTCGATGGGTGCGTCGCTCCAATTGCTGCTAAGTTGGAGGCAATGGAACCTTGTTCCAGTGTCAAGGACAGGTATCAAACTATTTCCACTTTGACATTCAAAGTTGTGTCAGATAATAAGTCGAACAAGATTTTATCGCACACAATGCCTTATGCTGCCATCAGTTATGTAGGACTGGAGTTTATATAATCTTTGATGAGATGCAAACTCTTCTTTGCTTTGCAGGATCGGATATAGTATGATTGCGGATGCAGAGGAGAAGGGTCTCATTAAACCGGGTGAGGTTGGTATTTGGATATTTCTCTCCTAGACATTTCTGGAATCAAAATGTCAAGTTAATGTTAGATCACCTTCGCTGTGCTAGTAAAATTATGCTTTGACTCTTCTCTCTTATGCCACTATTATAACATGGGTACTTTAAGAAAAACGAAGAGTTGGAGCAACACAGCTTCTATTTTTGTTCCTTTTAACTATATATCTGAACATTTTAATGTGTAAAAGTAGGGCTGTACCAATGTTATTATTACCATGTAGTTTTGATTAATCAACTTAACAGAGAAGCTTTAACTCAACACAATTTCCTTTTGTCTTATATGCTGAAGAGTGTCCTGATTGAGCCAACCAGTGGTAATACCGGGATAGGATTGGCATTCATGGCAGCTGCTAAGGGTTACAGACTCATAATTACAATGCCTTCTTCGATGAGTTTAGAAAGGAGAATGGTCCTCCGCGCTTTTGGAGCTGAGCTCATTCTTACAGATCCAGCTCGGGGTATGAAAGGGGCTGTTCAGAAAGCTGAAGAAATTCATGCAAAGACGCCTGATTCTTACGTTCTTCAGCAATTTGAGAACCCTGCCAACCCAAAGGTATCATTTCAAAACGTTTTGCATGCATGTATTGGTTGTTGGAGTGTAGGAGGGTGCCATGATCTGATTCTTCTTTCCTGATTTAGATCCATTATGAGACAACTGGACCAGAGATATGGAAAGGCACTGGAGGGAAGGTAGATATACTTGTCTCGGGTATTGGTACCGGAGGCACTGTAACAGGAGCAGGGAAGTATCTCAAAGAGCAGAATCCTGACATTAAGGTTAGATTTTCTGATACCCAATTAGACGGAATTTTTTTTGACTTCAATTGCTAAAACATGTTTGTACACGAGTTGAATTCAATTACTAAATCATGTTTGCACACGTGTGTTCTTCCGTATTGCTTATATTGCCCCTTGCATATTCTTTTTGTTCAGCTCGTTGGTGTGGAACCAGTTGAAAGTGCGGTGCTTTCCGGAGGGAAACCTGGTCAGTTGTAACTTTACAATGCTTCTTTTTCACATTGTTCTTTGTAACGCGTATTCTACTGTCTGCACTGCCATTGTTTTCTACAAGCTGTAACATCTAGCTGGGTAGATAGGAACTATGTTAGTTCCTCGAACTCGTGTGTGAGTGTCGGTCATGGGTATGCTCCCCCCCCCTCCCCAAGTTTCCATGTATTTTCCAGTAATAACCAGCATGCTAGGATTGTCTTTAGTCTATTAGATCTGCTATTATTAACCGAAACTGGTTTCCTGTTGTCCCTTATGCTAACATAGGATTTTATAACAAAGTTTTACCTACTGAAGTACTGCTGCATTTTTTATGTTCAAGGTCCACATAAGATCCAAGGAATCGGTGCTGGCTTTATTCCTGGTGTTTTAGATGTCAATTTAATCGATGATGTTGTTCAAGTAAGTCAGTTATACTTATTTATTCTGATTATGTTTCGAGTGTGGGATATAAATGCTATTTTCTGCAGAAGCATAATGAACTTGCATTTTTCCTATACCATAATTTACTGCCTGTTTTCTTACCTTCTAGGATCAAATCATATCATATGCTGTTATCTATGGGCATGTAAATGAACTTTGCATTTTTCCCATGCCATAATTCATTACCAGTTTTTGTTATTTCCACTGTATGTTGCTCGGACCTGGGTGTCAGTGTTGAATATAAGTTTTTATCCCACAAGGGTATGTTAATTTTTTTTTCTTTCTAATTTTTCCATGTATTTGGATGATCCTTTGAAATTTTATATTACCACGTCTATGTACAAATATGCGCATATGCTATCGTTATTTGTTGTAATGATTGTTACCTGTATGACTGCAGATATCGAGTGAAGAAGCTATTGAAACTGCAAAACAACTTGCTTTGAAAGAAGGATTGTTAGTAAGTTTCCTCACTTTAAGTGATAGAATTTGATAAGGAAATCAATAGCTTTAATGGTACTTGTTAACCGGTAAACTGAATTCACAAGTTTCGGTCGGACTAGTTTTGTGGTTTCCATTACTGATAATTGTTTGGAATCCTTATTACAGGTTGGTATATCATCCGGTGCTGCTGCTGCTGCTGCAATTAAGATAGCCAAGAAGCCAGAAAATGCCGGGAAACTCATTGTTGTAAGTTTTTCTTTCTTTATTTTTGAAGTCAATCCTGCATTATTCTGTTCCTATCTAAGCATGCCATTGAAGGCAATGCCACAAAAGATAAATACTGTCATAAAAAGGTTACGGTGGCATTCTATGCTGATTACTTTGACTTTACAGTCGCGGCATATACATGAAATTATGACTTGATACGGCACTTCCCTATTTTCTGGCACCCCAAAGCTAAGTTGAAGCTGTCCTAATCTTCTATTGTTGGAACCTAAACAGGTGGTCTTCCCTAGCTTCGGAGAGCGTTACCTCTCTTCTGTGCTGTTCGAGTCTGTGAAACGTGAAGCAGAAAACATGGTTTTTGAGCCTTGAAATGGACCAAATCCTAGCTTGAAAGATTATATGATATATGGAGATGAGAAGTTAGTTGTCAAGCGGCATGTCAATCTTTTCATATGGATGGATTCTCAAAATTACTGCTAGTCCTGATTTTATATTAGTTGGAATAAGGGCAAATGTTGTTTGAACAATGATGTTGAAGCCCCTCTGGTCTGTTGTGAGATTAAACAAAAGAAAATCCGTGTGTTTCCATTGCATACTAGGCTCGTATTATTGATTGGATTATGGAAATAAATTTCTCGAGCATCAAATTTCTTGTTGGTTTTGACATTAAACAAAATTCCGTTTTAATCCTTCCGCTAACATGTCGTTAACCTATTAGTTAAAAAATAATATGTTTTTGAAGGTAATGAGAATTGAACCCTGACTTTATGGTTTAAGTTAAAATATCCATTGCTAAGAAGAGTGACTAATTGTCTTTTCATAGGTAATCTCACTAAGAGTGAAATGTACTTCATTTGCTGACCATGAAATGTACTTTATTTTAATGAGTAGAGATCAAACTCTCGACCTAATAATTAAAGGATTGAAATGAGCAA
This sequence comes from Hibiscus tridactylites, assembly GCA_958450335.1. NCBI lineage: Eukaryota > Viridiplantae > Streptophyta > Magnoliopsida > Malvales > Malvaceae > Hibiscus > Hibiscus tridactylites. The sequence continues at coordinate 65,390,726 of OY288290.1, read as the reverse complement.
CCATCACATTACATTTCATGATATGGGGACTAATTTTTTATTGGTAATTATTCCATGTACAAACGCCTTAATTTTAGGGTCTATGAATTTCATTTAGGGTTTATGGGGTTTAATTATAGTAATTTTGAATTTTAGGACTATTGATAGAATGTCAAGTTTATGGTTAAAATTTAAGGTTTATAGGTTAAAACCTAAATCCCTAACCATATTACCCTAAAACCTAAACCCTAAATTCTAACCATAAACCATAAATTATAACCCCTACACTAAAACCCATAAACTCTAAAATTAAGGAGCTTATAGAAACAAAAAAATTTCCACCGCTTGTGTATGAGTCGATAATTTATGTATTTTATAAAGGATAATTATTTGATACACTGGCGATGGAAAACTTTTCCACAAGTACTATAATTTCAGGGTTTAAGGACCTATTTTAGGGTGTAGGGTTTAGGAGTTTAGGTTTAATAGTTTAGAATTTAGTGATCATTAGAGTTTAGGGTTTATACTGTAAAACCTAAATACTACCCTCTAAACCCTAAATTTTAACCATTACCCCTAAAATCTATGTCCCTACACCTAAACCCCTAAAGTATACACCTTAAATTTAGGCATTAAACCCTAAAACTAAGGTGCTTGTGAAAACTAAAAGTTTCAACCGCCAGTGTATTATATATAAATCCTTGGGTAAAGTACACAGACTGTCACTAACCTTTGTTAAAAAAAATAAAACGGTAACCAAACTTTTAAATTTTACAAAATGACAATTAAAATTTGTGTTTTGAAACAAAATGGTAACTAGACGTTAAACCCTGTTAAGTGTCTGTTAAAAAAATTTATATAATAGCACATTTAATCTTTTATATTTACACATTCAATCAATTTAGTCCTAATTCAAAATAATTCATTAAATTTAGCCCTTGTTATTTACACATTCTTTCAATTTGGTCCTTAAAGCAAAATCTGATGTACACCAACCATCTTTAATACACCAATTGAATCTGAACCGGCTTAGAGGGGGGAGAGAGTCCAAAAAGTTCTGAAATTTTCCCAACCTTTACCATCGTTCACCGTCTTATCTCTGCTACCGTCGATTCGTGGCCATCACCGTCGACGTCATCTGAACCGCCTCCTCGCCCTGAGTAAAACCCAGTGACCACTCACTCAATCTCTACGCCGTTCGCCGTGGAGATTAGTTTGAAGGATCATTAAACATGTCTCCTTCCCCATTTTATGTTCGAGCTCCGGCTGCCCATCACTGCAAGTCCGTGGCTTACACCGCAACCACCCTCGTGTTTCCCGTCATCTGGAGATCAACACCCAACCTCCCACTTCTTGTGTTTCTCCGTTGTCTGCCGTGGAAGTTGAGTGGAAGCTTCGTCGGAATCAAAAGCTTCTCCCCTGTTTCTAATCGATTGTGCCGCCGTGAGTTGCCCGTTTGCAATGTCAACATCACCATCGTGATCGTGCCATACTCCGAGCAAAGCCCATTCTTCCGACCGTCTAACCGCCATCGAAAACTTCCCTCCGTCGTATATCTAGAAAACTCAAATTTAAAATTTTGGTTTAAGGACCAAATTGAAAGAATATGTAAATAACAAGAGTTAAATTAGTGAATTGTTTCGAATTAGGACTAAATTGATTGAATGTGTAAATATAGAGGATTAAATATGTTATTATACAAAAAATTTAACAAACACTTAACAAGGTTTAACGTCTAGTTACCATTTTATTTCAAAACACAAAGTTTAATTGCCATTTTATAAAATTTAAAATTTGGTTACCATTTTATTTATTTTTTAATAAAGTTCAGTGATCGTATGTGTACTTTACCCTAAATCCTTTTATAAAAACTAAAAGAAATACTAAATTATTATTTGGGCTGTGTTGGGCTGATTGGGCACGAATGTTTTGATTGGGTCTAAAAGTTTTACATAAGCCCGTTACCTCTTTTACCAATACCACGCGTGCCATTCGCACGCGCGAAAACACTCTCCTCGCTCGACAGATCTGTCATTCGAACAACGAGAGATAGAAAGCTCTGATTTCTCTTTCTTTCTCTGCGATCGAGCCATTGGATGTATTTGCAGATATTTCTCATTTCGATTATTCGTTAACAATTCATTCAAATCCACGAATAACAAATAAAAGGAGCAACAGAGAGAGAGAGAGAGAGAGAGAGAGAGAGAGAGAGAGAGAGAGAGAGAGCTTTGAGGAGATGGCTTTCATGGCTGTTCTTGAATCCGATCTCCGCGCTCTCTCCACCGAAGCACGCCGCCGATATCCCGCCGTAAAGGACGCCGCAGAACATGCCATACTAAAGGTCAGAATTCACATTCATGTCACGCCTTTTAGCAAAATCGCTGAAAATGTTAGTTTGTTTAGTTGTGTTTTGGATTTTTGGTGTTGTAAACTTGAAACGATAATTCAAAGTGTGTTTGGCTGCTAAGATGGGAAAGAAATTAGAAGAGAAAAGCAAGGAAAACTTTTTATATTTGGCTTTAATTTGAATTTGTGGATTTTTTGACCGAAAACGTGAAATTTGGCGCGAACTTGCCATAGAAGTACAACGTAAGTTTTGGAAATTGAAGGAGGCTTTTTCTTTTGAGATAATGTATTATTTTTATTAGTATTGCTTTAATTTTGGTCAATAAGTATTCTGGTGATTGATATCACTCAAAAACTCTTGAAGTCTATGGAAGGCTTTAAATCCTGTGCAAATGCCGTAGAAGCAATGTGATTAGAGGAGATGCAGTTTTGTTACATTTTTTTTTGTTTGACTTAAGTTGCCTGCAGCCGAGTTTGAAACTTATGCTTTTTTCAGCTTCGTACATTGTCGAGCCCCAGTGAGATTTCACAAAACGAGGACATAGTACGGATTTTTTTAATGGCGTGTGAGGTTAAAACTGTCAAGCTTAGTGTTATTGGACTTTCATGTCTGCATAAGCTCATATCTCATGATGCAGTTGCCCCTTCAGTTCTCAATGAGATACTTCCCACTTTAAGAGATGTAAGTTGATGACTGTATTTGACATGAACAATATGTTCATCTTCAACATAACTTTCTTTGTGATAAATGTTTTTTCCCTATATGTTGCTCTTTGCAGCATGCTGAAATGTCAGATGAGAGTGTTCAATTAAAGACTTTACAGACTATATTGATAATATTTCAGTCACAGTTGCATCCTCAAAGTGAGGTAAACAATGATTACATGCTTCTTTTTATTGTCTGAACTAGTTTATGCAATGTCTTTTGATTGAAGTCTGCAAATGGTCTGACTGAAGTTCATTAAACAAGAATCCTTTAAGTGAAGAATAAGCAAGGTTTGAGTATTTTGCAACTACTTTAATGCATTTTGTATTGAATTATTAGATCATGTATCAATATATGTGCATAGTTTTAAAGTATGTCGGTGATGGGAATATATTGAGTATACTTTGGGTCAATGTCTATTGGCTAGCTTGAGTAGCAACCAAAAAAAAAAAACAAAAAACAAATAGAGAAAATAAATAGTTATGCATTTAAATGGTGATTTTTCATTGGAATCATTAAATGCTACAAGGCTTTTTAAATGAATGTATTAATTAACAAGCCCACTTTCTTTTTCCTTCTTTGTCTACTATTGCATTCAGGAGAATATGGCTCAAGCTCTTGGAATCTGTCTTCGACTTCTTGAAAACAACCGTTCTTCTGACAGTGTTCGGAAGTAAGTTGTCCTGTATGTAAAGAGTATTATGAGCAACCTTCCCCTTATAAGCTTCTTATTTGTGGTGATATTTCCATATTTTCTGATTAAGCTTATACTTTTCATTAATTTTTTTCAGCACTGCTGCTGCTACCTTCAGGCAGGCGGTAGCTTTGGTTTTTGACCATGTTGTCCTTGCTGAGTCTCTTCCAGCAGAAAAGTTTGGTTCCGGAAGTTATATATCTCGAACAAGTTCAGTTACCGATGATGTTAGTCGCAGTATGAATAATTCAGAGTATGTTGTTTTTGTGGATTTCATGCTTGACTAAAAACCATATTGTATATTCTGCCATATGTATGTTTGTCTTCTAAATATTTGGTATCTGTTGTGTATGTAGATATGTATGTTAATGAGTACTTTTTTTTGTTCATGTCTTTGCTTGTGTAACTGGATACTGTTTGATGGATTATTATCATGTACACTAGCGGTGAAAACTGAAAGCTTCCACAAACGCCTTAGTTTTAGGGTTTATGGTATTAGTTTAGGGTGTAGGGTTTATGGGTTTAGGTGTAGGGGTTTATAATTTAGGGTTATAATTCAAGGTTTATAAGTTAAAACCTAAATCCTAATTATATTACCCTAAAAACTAAACCCCAACTTCTAAACCCTAAATCCTAAATTCTAACCACTACCCCTAAATTATAAACCCCATACACCCTAAACTAATACCCTAAACCCTAAAATTAAGGCACTTGTGGAAACTTTCAGTTTTCACAGCCAGTGTATTGAATATAAATCCTTGTTTGATTCCTAATTTATCTAGGTTAGGCATGTATATCGTTTTTCTCTTGTTCACTTCAACATCTTAACTAACTTCAAAGCATTAACAGGTTGGAACACAACTTTGCTTTTGGAAAGCCATCATTGACTAGGGAGACCACAACTAGTGCTGGGAAGCTAGGGCTTCGTTTGCTTGAAGACCTGACAGCTCTTGCTGCAGGTGGATCTGTATGTGCTAATTTTAAAATGTTATATTTTGATTTTATATCTAGATTTCTTCTCTAGAATCCTTAATGCGTTTCAGGAATGTTTCACCATGTTAGCGATTCCTTGAACTGCTTTTCATGGTAACATTGTCATTAACAAGACTAGAACAAGGTTTATATTGGTTCTTTCTTGCAGGCATGTTGGTTACGCGTGAACTCTATTCAACGGACATTTGCACTTGATATACTTGAGTGAGATATCTGTTTCTGTATCTACTTGTTTATGTCTTCTAACTTCAAGTCTCATATCTGCACTTGATGCTTGTGTTTTGCAGGTTTATTCTGTCCAATTATGTGGCTATGTTCAAGATTTTGGTTTCTTATGAGCAGGTGATTATGGAATAATCTGACTCAAAATGTTGTCTTGTATTTTGTCTAAGCATGCTAGTAAGACATTTATGGTTGCAAAGTTTGCATTGGAATTGAACAGGCCTTGCAGCATCAGATATGTTCACTTTTAATGACTTCACTGCGTACCAACTATGAGGTAATTTCTCTAGTCTCTTGTGCTAAATCTATGCCTGCCTTATAAAGGTTCTCCCCTCTTAAGTGCTTTCTTGAGTTTATTTGAGCATTCTTCAGTTTTATGTGTTAAATGTCCATTCAGCTTGAAGGAGAAATGGGAGAGCCATATTTTCGTCGTTTGGTCTTGAGATCCGTTGGCCACATTATAAGGCTTTACAGTTCATCCCTTATTACTGAATGTGAGGTATGCTTTATTTATGGGGTTTTATATTTTATTTTCTTGAAACGAGATTTCGATGTAGGAAAGAAAGTTGAGGTATAACTGCCAACAATTTAGCAAGTGGTGGGGAAAATATCTTAATTTTGTCTTAGTACCTTCTATAAATGCTAAATCCACATGATCCCTTAAACTCTTTTTATTTCTACTTGTAATTCCATGGTTTTTATGATATGCAGGTGTTCCTTAACATGCTGATCAAGTTAACTTTTCTTGATCTGCCATTATGGCATCGTATTCTTGTTCTTGAGATCTTAAGGGTACAACATTACAGATGTGCCATATTTTTTCTTTTATTTTTATTTACAATTTGTTTAATATTTAAAATATGTCTAAACTTAGTTATGGGATTTATCAGGGCTTTTGTGTGGAAGCACGTACATTGCGCAACCTTTTCCAGAACTTCGATATGTACGGTGACTAAGATTCACCTATGATCTATGCCTGGCTGCATAAGTGTTGTTTGTTATTTCCCCTTTATTTATTTTTTGTTTGAGGTTTGTGCTTTGAACATAATTTACTCTTATTTGATGTTGGTTTTGTCATTGCTGATCTAGTGCATATTTCCCAATATTAATCCTCGGGATGTTACCCATATCTTTTTTGAAGTTAGGTCCAAATTATTGAAGTACCCCCTTTTCCCAATCCATGTCTTGACGCTTCAATGTGTTACTGCTTCATTAGACATGATTTTAATTAGTGTTCTAATTGTTTTGTAACTCTAACTACTCTAAGGATAAGAGACTAATCCTATAGAAAGTCTAGTGTTAGTGAAACTCTTGTATTAAGTCTATAAAAGGGCTTCACCTCTGTAACTATTGAATTATTGAGAATATAATATTACAGAGAAAAACTCTCTTTCTCTTCTCTGTAAATCTACCTTATTTATTTCTACATGGTATCAGTCTAGGTATTGATCCATAAATCTATCTCGATGGCTTTTCCTTCCGCATCCTCTGGTGCTAATTCATCGACAGACTCCCTTCCAATTGTTGCTGATTTTCCAGAACTCTCTGGCGAAGTAGTCACTTGCCATCGGTTTGAAAGTCAGACTTCCTCGACAAATGCTCTCCCTAGTTTTTAGCTACACAGAATAATCCTGCATGGATTATTGACTCCGGAGCCTCCGACCATATGACTGGTAATAGGGGTTTGTTTGCTACATTTGAACCCTTTTGTTCTCGACAGTCTATTAAAACTGCAGATGGGTCCTTATGTCCAATACAAGGGACTGGTTCAGTTCTTCTCACTGAAAATATAATGCTTAGTGGTGTGTTGTTTGTACCAGATTTGAAATGCAACCTAATGTCTGTCAGTAAGCTATCTAAGGGTTTACAGTGTTCTCTGGAGTTTACTGATGATAATTGTATCTTACAGGCAGTGGACTCGAAGAAGATACTTGGCAATGCCAGATTGAACAATGGGCTTTATACCTTTTTTGGCAAGCAACCCCTCCAATCTCAAGCTTTTTCTGGTTCCATATCACCCTCAAAACAGAATGATGAAATCATGTTATGGCATTTTCGGTTAGGCCACCCAATTTTTTTTATCTTGCCAAACTTTTCCCTCACTTGTTTACTCATACAAAACCGCAATTGTTCAAATGCCATGTTTGCCCTCTTGCTAAGCAATCTAAAGCTTCTTATTTACCATCTTCTTCTAAAACATCTAAACCATTTTCTTTGATTCACAGTGACATTTGGGGTCCTTCTCGAGTGAAGAGTATTAATGGTTATAGGTGGTTCGTGTCTTTCATAGATGACCATAGCAGGACAACATGGACTTACTTAATGCGAGAAAAATCTGAGGTTGAGTCTATTTTTAGGAGGTTTTATACAATGATAGAAACCCAATTTGAAAGTAAAATTCAAATATTTCAGTCCGATAATGGGAGAGAGTATTTTACCACTTCTTTGGGGAAATTTTTTTACAGAGAAAGGAATAGTCCAGATTAGCTCTTGTGTGGATTCACCACAACAAAATGGGGTTGCTGAGCGCAAAAATAGGCATTTACTAGAGGTCACTCGATCATTATTATTGTCTAATAACGTTCCAAATTACTTGTGGGGTGAGGCTTTATTGACTGCCACTTATCTTATAAATTGGATGCCTAGTAAAGTACTTAAATTTCAAACACCACAATCACTTTTGTTGGAGAGCTATCCAAATTTTAAACCCATGTCTTCTATACTTCCTCTTCGAATATTTGGTTGTACTGTCTTTGTGCATTCTATTGATCCTTCTCGGTCAAAATTAGATCCTAGGTCCTTGAAGTGTATTTTCGTGGGTTACTCTTCACTTAAAAAAGGCTACAAATGTTACTATCCTTCTACAAAACAATTTTTTGTCTCTTTGGATGTAACCTTCTTTGAACAGGACCCATATTTTTCAAAGCCTACAATTCCGGGGGAGACTTTGAAAGAATTGCAGCCTCTTACTATTCCACAGGTATACTTACCCGTAATTCCTTCTATATCTTCAGAATTTATTTCTACTCCTCCCAATGATATAACATCTTCCAAACAAACTTTACCCGTTGATCTCTCTACTCCAGAATCTGTTTTTCAACCAGCAGCCTCCCAAAACTCTCATTCTAAAACGGTTCAAACCCCTAAACAACTCAGTGTTTACACTAGAAGGAAGAAAGTCATTCCTGAGACCGTTTTTCAATCTGACACTTGCCGAGAGTTGGAAATGAGTCCAGTTGCTGCTGAGGATGTTGAAGGTAATGAAAACTCTTCAATTAATTTGGAAGATTTGCCTATTGCTAAAAGAAAGGGAGTACGACAGTGCACTAAGTATCCTATTCAAAAATATGTTGCGTATGGTAACTTGATGCCATCTTTTAAGGCTTTTACAGCTTGCCTTGATAAAGAAGAAATCTCTTCAAATATTGATGATGCACTAAAGGATCCGAGATGGAAGCAGGCTGTTGAAGAGGAAATCAATGCTCTTGAAAAGAATGGCACTTGGACTATTGCAGACTTACCAAAAGGCAAGAAAGCTGTTGGCAGCAAGTGGGTTTTTGCCATTAAATACAAGTCAGACGGGAGCATAGAGAGATTTAAGGCCAGACTTGTGGCCCAGGGTTTTTCACAAACTTATGGCATAGACTACAAGGAAACTTTTGCCCATGTAGCAAAACTAAACACGGTCAGAGTGCTACTAAGTGTTGCTGTGAACAAAGATTGGGATCTTCATCAGTTAGACATAAAAAATGCCTTTCTAAATGGTAAGTTGGAAGAAGAAGTCTACATGAAGATGCCACCTGGGATGGAGCCTAAGCTGAATTGCCAAAAAGTTTGTAGGCTTGAAAAATCCCTCTATGGCCTTAAGCATTCACCAAGAGCCTGGTTTGACAGGTTCAGTAAAGTTCTCGTGCAGAACAAGTACAAACAGTGTCAAGCAAATCACACACTGTTTGTAAAGGTAACTTCTAATGATAAAAGAGTCATCTTAATTGTTTATGTTGATGACATTGTAATAACAGGGGATGATGAAGATGAAATCAAAAACTTGAAGAGCTTATTGAGCAGGGAATTCGAGACTAAGGACTTAGGACAACTAAGGTATTTTCTTGGTATGGAAGTTGCCAGATCCATTAAAGGCCTAGTGATAAACCAGCGAAAGTATGTATTAGATTTACTCTCTGAAACTGGTATGTTGGGGTGTAAACCAGTTGAAACTCCAATGGTAATTGACCTGAAGTTAAGAGGAGAAGAATTAGGGACTGAAGTTGATAAAAATCAGTTTCGAAGGCTGGTAGGGAAGCTCATCTATTTGTCCCTAACCAGGTCGGATATCTCCTTTCCCGTAAATGTCATTAGTCAACACATGACTAATCCTAGAGAAGGGCACTTAGAAGCTGCATACAGAATTCTTAGATATTTGAAAGGTACACCAGGCCATGGTTTAATCTTTAAGAAAACTGAAGAATGAACAGTCAAAGTCTATACAGACTCAAGTTGGGCTAGTGAAGTTACTGAGAGAAAGTCAACTAGCGGTTATTGTTCGTTTGTGTGGGGTAACCTAGTGACATGGAGAAGCAAGAAACAACCAGTTGTTGCAAGGAGTAGTGCAGAGGCAGAATATAGAGCCTTAGCATTAGGGATCTGTGAAGGAATGTGGCTGCTTAGACTGCTAAAAGAGTTGGGTATGAAGCAAGATGAGAAGTTTCAGATTCTCAGTGACAACCAATCTGCCATCCAGATTGCTAAAAACCCAGTTCATCATGATCGAACTAAGCATGTGGAAATCGACAGACACTTTATTGCTAAGAAAGTGAATGATGGAATAGCAAACTTAACTTATGTTCCCACAGAAGAACAGCTTGCTGATGTGCTTACTAAAGCACTTTCTAAACAGATTTTTGATAAGTTTATATCCAAGCTGGGTATATACAATGTATACACACCAGCTTGCGGGGGAGTGTAAGTTAGTAGCGTGTAAATACTAGCCTCTAATATGATCTTAATTAGTGTTATAATTGTTTTGTAACTCTAACTACTCTAAGGATAAGAGACTAATCCTATAGAAAGTCTAGTGTTAGTGAAACTTTTGTATTAAGTCTATAAAAGGGCTTCACCTCTGTAACTATTGAATTATTGAGAATATAATATTACAGAGAAAAACTCTCTTTCTCTTCTCTGTAAATCTACCTTATTTATTTCTACAAATGTGAATTCAAATTCTAACATTCTTAATATCCAATTTGACACAACGTTCTGATGTCAGTGCTTATGTTGGTTTGAGTAAATTCAAATATCAATGTCATTTGTTCAAACAAAGTTGATTATCCTTCATCTCTTCTCTGTTCCCCTTTCTTCCCCAATTGGTCTATTTCTGGAATTGTATACTTTCGTAGAATTATCTCACAACTCCACCTTGTAGGCATCCAAAGAACACAAACATTGTGGACGGTATGATTAAAGCTCTTGCTCGAGTTGTTTCAAGTGCACAGGTGAAATTTTCATTACCTTTCAATCATGCCAGTTCTTAAGATTGTTGTTCACAAGGAATGTGATTGTGGCCAGGTGTTTTTATTTGAAATTGTGTTGTTTCTCTTTGCTTCATTGTTTGTGTCTTATGAGGTTGAATACATTTCCACATTGAGTTCAACATTTTTCGTCATTTCAGCACTCTAACAATTTTTCTCTTGAGTATTGTTCTCCTTTTTCTTTTGGCTCTGCTGTTACATATCAACTTGTTTATCTTTTGACTTTAACAACTGGATGAATATCTTGTTCATTATGAGTTTTTATGTTTAGAAATCTTCAATTTGGGGAGATCAATTCTAGTAGAGATGATCCCTTAAGCTCATTTTAAGCCCTTGGCTAACATGATTTTCTGTATGTTAGTTTCTAGAGACAAGTGAAGAGAGTCTGGCAGCAGTTGCAGGGATGTTCAGTAGCAAAGCTAATGGTAACACTTTCTTACATGTTTCAATTGTTGGATTCGTAGTTCATCCTTGTGCAATGTCTTTTGGTATCATTGTTTCTGTTTAGCATCCATGAATTAAATGCCAAACTGAAGATGATTTAGTTTCATAATTTGTTACACTATTGTGAACCCAGTTCCTTTGAGATATATATATTCTTCTTTCATTTAGTCAAACAACTTTGGAATTAAATACAAAGCCAATGGCACCTTTTTCCAAAGATGGTGTGGTTTGTTTTCCACATCTGCAATTATTTGGAAATGAAATTGTTGAATGTATGAAATTTGTTTGTAATAATGTCCGAAAGTAGGAAGGAGATCCAATAGAATAACCAATGGAGAGTAACAGTGATTGCAAATGTAATTAGTAGCTTTTATGTTTTAATTTGCATAAGCAAGGATGGATTGTTATTGCCACAACTGAGATACTTGGGTGGTGCTACCTAGACCTGGCAAAACTTGATCCGAACTTGATTACCTGAACCGAGACTCGATATGGATATTAACATGATGACCAAAACTTGATTCGAAACTTGAAACAAACCGAATTGAACCAAAATCGACCTGAATTTTAGCTTGACCGATATGCACCCATACCCAATTTGGCCAGAACCCGAAAGCAACCCGAATTTAATTTACCCAAATCCAATCCGAACAAAACACTGACCCGTCCCGATAATTGAGTCGAAGTGAACGAATAATTTATTTTTATTGTTATCTATTTTTAGTAATATGATAAATATAAAATGATGTATGTTTTATTCTCCTTTTGTATTATACTACTAGTTAACCACCACCTTTGGTAATAGTTTAATGGTTCGATATCATCTTTCCTACTTTAAAAGACCATCTCCATATTTGATCCTATAATATATATATTTTTTTAAATTATATTATTAGTAATTCTATCTATCAATAAAAAGTATTTGATATGATTATGAAACATTCATCTGATATGAAAAAAAATGTTTTTTTACAAGAATATATCAATAATTCTAGATATATCGATTGGACTCATACTCAACTCAACCCGAATTGACCCAAAGATCCAAAGGTTAACTTGAATTGAAAACCGAATGATTCGATATTAACCCGACCCAATATTCGACATTACATGACATGACTTACCATAGATCCAAGCTAAATCCGAACGAGGTCTGATCTGACTGGAATTGAACCTAAACCGAATGCCAGTCCAGACCTGAAATGACTCAAACTGAGACAGCCTGACCCGAGTCCAATCCGATTGACCCGATTGCCACCTCTAGTGCTACCCTCAGGTGTTCTTAATTGTTACATGTCAATTATCTGTGGAGAAATCTCTCTATAAAAGGAAGAAGAATGCACTCTGTTGAAAAATCTAACATTGAGGTTCCATCGGTAGTCAATTCTATGAAATAGAATTCCAATATACAAGGTCATAAGGGTTTCATCACGCTGGGGTCATACTGTATAATATATGAAGATAGAGAATTTTTAGGCATGAGATGTATCCATCCGTTACCTAGAGCTTCGTGGATTATTATATTTGATGTTTTCCTTCTCTCAATAAGGCTTTGGTATACTAACTTGTAACCATTTCATGGTTTCTTGATCCATTAATTTTAATTGCTGTTAATGATGTTCATTGCATACTTTGGTTTGTGAGTGGCAGGAATTGAGTGGAGTCTCGACAATGATGCTTCAAATGCAGCAGTCCTGGTTGCTAGTGAGGCACATGCTATTTCTTTGGCGATTGAAGGTTTGTTGGGTGTTGTCTTTACTGTAGCTTCACTTACTGATGAAGCAGTAGATACGGGGGAGGTAAGTAGGAAAATGAGATGTGTTTCTAAATAATGTTGCATGTTTTACATTTTCACCTAATTTTACACTCTTGGTACAAGCAGCTTGAATCCCCTAGATGTGATTATGTCCTTTCAACAAAGCATACTGGAAAAACTGCAGTTCTCTGCATTTCGATGGTTGATTCATTGTGGTTGACCATTCTTGACGCTCTGTCCCTTATTTTAGCAAGGTTGGGTGATTTTCTTTCAACAACTCCACCTTTCTCTGTCTTGAGGAAAACCCAAGTTTATATCTGTTCTAATTCTAATTGAATTTGAAGGTCTCAAGGAGAGGCTCTTGTGTTGGAAATATTGAAGGGGTATCAGGCATTTACTCAGGTATCCATATTTTTCACATGATGAGTCATTAAATCGTGGCTGCTATTTTTTACTGTTGGCCTTAAACCCTACTTGTTGGCTAATTTTTGTTTTTATTTCTTTCAAAAGCAACTTGTAGTTTTCTACTCTTGGCCACAGCCTACTACTATTTGTTATTTTCAGTAGTGGCCTGGATTTTGTAATGGACAATATTAATGTGTTAGGCTCTGATAAAAGATTATTGTTTTTTGATGATTCTGCAGGCATGCGGAGTTCTTCATGCTGTAGAACCTTTAAATTCTTTCCTAGCATCCCTTTGCAAATTTACTATCAATTTTCCAATTGAATTGGAGAGAAGAAGGTATGGTCATAAAAGCGACTATTATGTTTGTTTTGAAAGAATTGCCCCATCACCGATTCCCTTCTCAAACAAATCCCCTCAAAACAGTGAATCAATAGAATTAAGGCTGAACAAACGAGTAAGAAAGAAGAAGGAATTTTAGAAAACTTAGGGTTATAAAATAGCCCTAGCCCTAGATCTAAACCCTAAAGAATCTTAGCGGTTCATAATGTCTTATAATCAATAATAATACTGAAGTAAAAAAGTGATAAACTAAAGCTCCTGCGTCACACCCTCACTTCTAATGGTTCTACCCCATATTCCTCCCAGATAAGTTGTTCATCATCAGTTTCTGACAAAATAATGTTATTTTCCATTTTCATCCTCTTCTTTTAACACATTTCCATGGCTTTACATACAAGTTACAATGATAAGTACTGAACATTAACAACACAGAGAAAAAGGAAATTAGGGAATATATTTCTTCTCATTTTTGCTTAAGAGTGACTTTATTGCTCTGAAGGTCTCCTGAAATCTAAGCCACTGCTATGAAGGTGATTGGTTGTAAAGCAATGAGATATAAAAGGCCCAATCACTGTCTTAGAAACATCTGGTAGGTTAAGCTAATAGTCTTGCAAATAATGCAAATATGCAATGCCTTTAGAAATTGTTTGACGCATACATAAAAGTACAGGATTGTGAGGGCCAGAAGCACTTGATCAAGCATTGAAATGTACAAAACTGGATATCTTGAACTGTAAAAGATATGAACAATGCTTTGCTAGAAGATAATTTTATCCATTGATTCCTTGAAAAAGAGAAGCAACATGTAAAACCACTTGTGACCCCCCCCCCCCCCACCCCCAAACATATTAATCAGTCATTATGAAGCTCTCAAATACTACTTCGATGATGCTGATCTTTTATAAAGACCATGATGTTAATTTCGAAGACCACTCTCATGATTGTTTGATTTTTATGCTTTTACATTTGTGCATAAATAATCGTCTTTTGGGTTGCTTACAAAATAATATTTGCACTAGACTATTGGTGCATACAATCTAAACACCTTGTTTGGAATTGTATACGTTTTAGGCAATCTTTTAGCATGCTTAATTTTTTTTCCTGATTTAGCATGCTTAATTTGTTATAAATATCTTTTCAGTTTATCCTTTTAGAGGTTTTACTAGCTTTCTAATAATGCTTAAATTTGAGATTTTAGCAGTGTACAGTCTCCTGGATCAAAACGTTCTGACTTAATTTCTGATCAAAGAGATAGCATTGTCCTTACGCCGAAGAATGTACAGGTATTATGAATAGTTTTTAGAGTGGGTATATTCTATTATTGATTTTCCCTAATTTCTTATTATGTAACAGTTTATCAGATACTCCTTTTAACCATCTACTTGCTCTCACAACCCAGGCTTTGAGGACTCTCTTCAATATTGCTCATCGACTACATAATGTGTTGGGCCCATCTTGGGTTTTGGTACGTTGATCTGTTTTTTATTTTTATCTTTCTGAATTCAGGGAAGTTCAAAATTCTGATTGTTTATGACAAAAAATGTAGGTCTTGGAAACTTTGTCTGCTCTAGATAGAGCAATTCATTCTCCACATGCCACCACACAGGTAACATTGGGACACATTTTTATATGTAATTTCGTGATGACTATGTTTGTACTTTCTTCAGTTACTTCCTATCTCCATTGTAATGTATTCCATAAAATAAACTTGGTAGTTTCACCTTTCAAGTTTCAAGTGCATTATTCTGGAATAGCTAATAGTTGCTGTATTTCACTTTTTCCTTAAGACAGAACCTTCAGTCATACCATAATTTTTTGTCAATACACTCCTGAAAGTTTACAAAAACTGACAATTCTTTATACCTGTGCAGGAAGTCTCCACATTTGTACCAAGACTTACAAAAGCATCTTCCGGTCAATACAGTGATTTCAGTATTCTCTCTTCTTTAAATTCCCAGGTATTAACAGCAAGTTAAGTTTTTATTTTGGTAGTGAGATATAGCTGATTAAGTATTGGGACACACTTGATAAAGGAGTCCAAAATTCACTTTGACAGTCCTTTTGTCCATACTCTTACTTTTATGAAGGCAGCGGGGCTAGTTATTTAGATTGTAAAAGTGGATGATCTTCTAGAATATTTGGAAGGAACCTGCCTAATTATTTTTCTTCATTTTTCACAATTGAGTTGTCTAAATCCCCATCTACCTTGTAAATAAGGTGCATAGTCTAACTTGGCCCTTTTTCTTTCTTTTCTTTTATTTCTGCGTAGCTGTTTGAGAGCTCGGCACTTATGCATATATCTGCTGTTAAGTCCCTTCTTTCTGCACTGTGCCAATTGTCACATCAATGTATGATTGATGCTTCAAGTGGTTTTGGGCCAACAATAAGTCAGAAAATTGGGAATATCAGTTTTTCAATTGAAAGAATGATATCAATCCTTGTCAACAATATTCATCGTAAGTAGTATGCTTTTGCTGCTGTTTCTTGAAGTTTCATGATTACAAACAGAAAGACAATATATATACTTTCATGCTATAATATCAAAATGCACAAATCTTTGAATGTATGGAAAAAACTGACAAAACTTTTTCCAATAAGAAGAAATTCTGGGTTGCTGTTAGTTTTAAATTTTGGGGTAACATACAAAAATGGTCACTAAACTATCCCTAAAATACAAAAAATGGTCACCGAACTTTCAAAAGTTACATAATGGGCATTAAACTTTAGTTTTTATTACAAAATGGTCACTTAGTCGTTAATTGGGAGACGTGACAGTTATGAAACTTTGTATAATAACATATTAATCCTCAATATTCACATTCAATCAATTTATCTAAATTGATTGATTGTGTCAATATGGAGGATTAAATGTTCTATTATTTAAATTTCTATAACTGTCACGTCACCCACTTAACTACAGTTAACGGCTTAGTGGCCATTTTGTAACAAAAACTAAATTTAATGCCCATTATGTAACTTTTGAAAGTTTGATGACCATTTTGTATTTTTGGAGATAGTTTAGCGACCATTTGTGTAGTTCACCCTAAATTTTGAGTGTTTTAAATTTTCGTTTTTCCTGGTACAGGAGTTGAATCATTGTGGGATCAAGTTGTTGGCCACTTTCTTGAGGTGATTGCAATTGGTACTTTTAATATAATGAGTTATGTTAGCAACATTTAGACTTTTCATGACACCAGAAGAATATGCTGCAGCT
This sequence comes from Hibiscus tridactylites, assembly GCA_958450335.1. NCBI lineage: Eukaryota > Viridiplantae > Streptophyta > Magnoliopsida > Malvales > Malvaceae > Hibiscus > Hibiscus tridactylites. The sequence continues at coordinate 65,374,099 of OY288290.1, read as the reverse complement.
TGCTGACAATTCTAATCAGCATTTGAGAAACATGGCACTTGATGCATTGGATCAATCAATATGTTCTGTTTTAGGTTCTGAACATTTTGAAGATCATGTAATGTCCAGATCTGATGGAAATTCTCAGGATGTGAGAACTTCTTCCCTTTTATTGCTGGATACACTATGTGAGGCTGAGGATATATATTGATTTGCTTTTATTTGGTCTTCTCTCTCTCCCTCTCTAGGTAGGAAGTGAGGGAACAGAATTAAGATCGCTTGAGTCTGCTGTCATATCTCCTCTGAGGATCCTATATTCTTCTTCTGAAAGCTTTGATGTCCGTTCTGGATCATTGAAAATTCTACTGCATGTCTTGGAGGTAATACGCTGCTGCTAGGAAATTCAAATTTAAGTTAGTTACAATTCAACTATGCTCATTGTGTTTTTAATACAAACTTTTCCCCCAGAGGTGTGGAGAAAAATTGCGGTACAGTTGGCCAAATATATTTGAATTATTGAGGTTTGCCTTTTTCGTTGTTGTCTACTTCCCACCTAATATTCCATTTTTTTTATTTTTTCTTCTGTTTTATATCTTGTCACCCCCTCCTTTTCTTTTCTCATTATTTAGGTTAGTTGCAGATGCATCTGAAAAGGATCTTGTCACTCTGGGGTTCCAGGTTAGTTTTTCTTTAGCTGAGATATGTCGGGGAAATTCATATTCATCTTTTTAAAAGGTCTTGGTCATGCTAGCATATGCATATGAAATTGTGGTTGGTTGTATAAAGTTAGTTCAACCTAACTTGTCTTCTTCCATGTAGAGCGTGCGTGTGATTATGAATGATGGACTTTCAACTATACCTCCAGATTATCTCAATGTGTAAGATCTGGATGGGCAAAATTTATAATTGTTTTTTTGGTTCATCTTTACAAGCATCGGAACTTATTTTGGTCAGTGAATTTAGATATGTATTAATACTACCATTTAATAGCCTTTTGTAATTAATATTCATTTGAAAACTGCAGACGTATTGATGTTACCGGAGCGTATGGTGCTCAAAAGACTGAGTTGAACATAAGCTTGACTGCAATTGGGCTTTTATGGACTACAACAGATTTTATTGTGAAGGGATTTCCACTTGGGCCTGTAGAAGAGAAGGAAAAAGGTAGAATGCCATTGTTTGTCTATCCTAATCAACAGTTAGAAGTGCATATTCTTGTGAGTAGTATTGATTTACACACTGGTAGAGCACTACAGGAATTGTGGAGGTTAACTCTGTTTCAAATAAAATTCATGTTGAAAAGAGGGAAGAGCAGACAGACAATATATATGATGATGTGAACAACCATTCTCCATCAGTCAATGTAGTGGACCGAGATAAATTGGTAATCAATGTTTTCTTATTGCTTCAAAAACTTGGAGCTGATGAAAGGCCAGAGGTAAGATAACTTTCATGTTACGGTGAAGTCTATTTTTCCTTTCATTTCTGAAGTTCCCATTCTACAGATCAATTACTACTATACTCCCATGTTATGGTGATGTCTATTTTTTCTTGACATTTCCGAGATTCCCATTCTACAGATGAATTACTGCTAAGTACTTAATTTTTCAAAAATCCTAGGAGCCAAGAACAGATGAATGAAAATATTGAGATTAGATCATTTTTTCCTATGGTAAATATAACGTCTTTTATGCTGCTCTTGGAGATACATTTGATGGTCCACTTTTGGTACTCCGTGTCCTTTTATTTAAAGAGCAATACAACTGGCATAAAAATGCTAATGTTTTTCATTTTACAAGTGCTTAGGATCTGTGCTTTAAGGCTGCTAGGTTTTTAAACATGCCTAGGTTTTTTTAATTCTGTTTTCCAAAGACTTGTATCTGGCTCAAGGGTTGACTAGCTTCTTATGCTAAATTTTGATGTTTAATGAATTCATCTGACAGGTTGTTGTGAGGCTAGTTAACTTTGTTTGTTGGATAAGAGGCTTACTCTTACACATTTTTAATCCTGCTGTAGTTGAACTTCTTGTTACTTTCTATCTTCAAGTTCAACCTTTCTTAGTCCTCCTGTTGTAGGTTATATAGAATTAAGCAGTATTTTGATTGCCATGGGATATTCAAATCCTTTTCTTACGGCTGAATTTAACACATTACAGGTTAGGAATTCAGCTATCAGAACACTATTTCAAATTCTTGGAGGTCATGGGCAAAAACTATCGAAAAGCATGTGGGAGGACTGTCTCTGGAATTATGTTTTTCCAACATTAGATTGTGTTTCCCATATGGTAGGACTATCAGCTGTCAAGGACATTAAGACTTTTACTTTACTGTGGTATTGAGCTTCAAGGTTTTTTCTTGCAGGCGGCAACTTCATCAAAGGATGAATGGCAAGGGAAAGAACTTGGAACTCAAGGCGGAAAAGCAGTTCACATGCTTATTCATCACAGGTAATATCAACCGTATGTACTTATTTTAGTTTCTTACACTTTAATCTGAAAGTTTTTTCTCTTGCTATACGGACATGCTAATCCTTCAAAACGATGTAGTCGAAACACAGCTCAGAAACAATGGGATGAGACACTTGTACTAGTTCTTGGTGGAATAGCACGTTTGTTACGGTCTTTCTTCCCTTTCCTTAGAACCTTAAACAATTTCTGGTCAGGTATGGCCACAACTGGATTCCTTTGACGCGTCTGCTATTTAAGATTCTTTCCAGTTCCAATTTTTATTTTTTGTTTGCTAAGATTTCCAAGAAATGTAACTTATTTGTGCAGGGTGGGAATCTTTGATTGTCTTTGTAAAAAATAGCATTTTCAACGGTAGCACGGAGGTTTCTCTTGCAGCAATGAATTGTTTGCAGACAACTGTGCTTGGTCATTGCAGCAAGGTGAGCTTTCTTAAGATTTTGTTATCTGTAGTAGATTGATATAGTTTCCTCTATGAAGTTAGAAAATTCCATTTAATCTCTTTAAAATGCTGTTACAGCACTCACTTATACCATAAACTGTTTTTCTTTTGTCAGGGGAACTTGCCGATGGCTTACCTGGTTTCAGTACTTGATGTGTATGAAGTTGTTCTTCAAAAAACACCAACCGACGTTGGTAATACAATTCACAAGGAGGTTTTGCATGGTCTTGGTAATGCATTATCTTATATTTTTCTCTTTTGAATTTATTTACAAAAGGAAATAAAAATGCATGAATACATTATTCATGTGAATTATACAATTCATATCACCTGGTCAGTGAATAGTCCGTACTGACACGACATATAATTTTGCATTATTAACTCCAGAACATGGAACAATGTTTTAGATGTGCTTCCTTGTTTCTGAATTTCTTCAAATTCGATAGGAGAACTGTATGTGCAAGCACAACTGATGTTTGATGAGGAGATGTACACACGGTTGCTTGTAATCATTGGTTTGGCTATGAAGCAGACAGCGACAACTTGTGATAACTGTGAATCTGAGTTTGTAAGTTTCTATTTTCAAATTTGTCTCTCTCTCTCTCTCTCTCATACACATTTCTATTTTGGATATTATACAGGTGATATAGTTAGTGGTGGTTTTTGTTCTCTATTTTCAGTTTTTTTCTCTCTTTTTTCCTAACCAGTGGAATTTTCAGATTTAAATTTGAACTAAACCTAGTTTATAAAAAATGTAGCATCCATTTTTTTTGTCTTTATGGACAAGGCTTATTGTATTGTTCAGTAGCTCTTTTGATTCTCACAAAGAAGACATGAGTTTTCCCCTAGTCAAAATCAACTGCTAGATGTAAGAAAGATCAGCAATAATGTGTACTAACTGTGTGTAAGACCAGCTGAATCTTCCTTTTCCTTCATCGCCTAAGATCTATGACTTGATTTTCAATGAGCTGGCTTGGGTTCATTGTCTGAAGAAGTTTTTAAGTAATCCATTGTCATTTTTGCCAATTTCCTGTATCTCCATGCATTGATGGCTAACTATGGAATGCTTACTAGTTGTTTTCAATGAGAACTGGCTCTGGAAATGAATATATCATAACTTCTGTAGTTGTAGTTGCCACTTACAAATTGCTTTTTAGCCTAATTGGAAAAGCGTTCCCTCTATATTTGTCTTAAGGATAATGACAATCGTTATTATAAGACAGAAGCAAAAGCTGTTCTAAACCGACCCATGTATTCAATTGAGCATTTGTTTGAATCGAATTATGCTGCAATTTCGCAGGGGCATGGTCCACATGTTCTGCGTACTGTGCTGGAAGTCTTGCCAATGTTATGTCCGGCTGAACACCTTTCTTCAATGTGGCTCATTCTTCAGCGAGAACTCTTGCAATATCTTCCAGACCCAGATTCTTCTTCACAGAATGAGGAAGATGGGGCAGGACAAGCCGGCACTGGTAACCATATTCCAGGTATTAAAGAGACTTCAGTGCATCACTGCAGTTGACCAGAAATCTCGACTATATCTTTGTTAAGGTATTTATATATTATTTTACAGATGTTCGTGTAAAAGTGAAGTATGAGGCAACCAATGGTACTTTTTCTGCCACTGTCCAAAAGGCTGAAGTTCCATCCCCAACCTCTGGTTCCGCTCCAGCTGCAACAGTTAATATCCCCAATTATTTATTTGCAGAAAAGCTTATTCCTGTTCTGGTAGATCTAATGCTAAAAGCTCCTGCTGCCAAAAAGTATATCATTCTTCCCGAAGTTATCCAAAGACTTGGGAGGTATATGATACTCTGTTAGCTGAACACAATATGTTCTACCGCGGTTATACTTTTCAGTTACCTATCTAAAATGGTTGCTGCTGTGAAAAAATTTATATTCTGTTTTACTTTCTTTTCTTTTTTTCAAGTTTGAAAGGGAAGTAATCAATGTTGCATCATTGTACCTGATAGAATCTAATGTTGGATAATTGTATATGTTTCTTTTGTTTGTTATGGAGTCGGAAGTAATTACTTTTGGTTTATTCAATAAAAAAGATTCATTTTGTTAGGTCAATGACAAGAAGGAGAGACGACCCAGACAGTTCACTTTGGAGATTAGCTGTTGAAGGCTTCAACCGGATCCTTGTTGGTGGTGTCAGCAAATTAGCTTTGGAGTGTGGACTGGATTCAAAAATTAGTAAGCCTGCAAGATTGCGCATGTGGAAAGAGATTGCAGATGTCTATGAAATATTCCTTGTGGGTTATTGTGGCCGTGCTCTTCCTTCCAATTCCCTTTCAGCTGTCTCACTCAAGGATGATGAATCTTTGGAGATGACCATAGTGAACATTCTGAGTGAGGAGATTCTTAAGTCTCCAATTGATGCCCCTACTGAGGCAAGCAATCCTATGTTGCTCTGACTCTTTATTTTCTTGTGGTACCCGTAACCGATGCATATATAGACATGGGATGTCACCCTTTGAGGATTCTCCAGATGCATGAAATAAAAAAGAAAAGAAAAAAATTGCGTATACAGACAAAGTAAGCATGGTTCATTTTCATCACTTCCCTAATTCTTCTGTTTATACACAGATTCTCCAGCGGCTTGTTTCCACATTGGATCGCTGTGCCTCACGTACATGCTCTTTGCCTGTTGAGAGTGTTGAACTTATGCCGTTGCATTGTAGTCAGTTTTCCTTGAAATGCTTACAGGCATTATTTTCCCTGAGCAGGTAATCAAATTTAAAATTTAGTTCCAAATACGTAATTAAAGTGGTAGCTTTTTACTTTATATCTGAGTTTATAAAAGCTGACAACAATCTCATTTGCAAAATGGCATACATGCAGACTTCTACCATAAAACGCCCAGTTGTATTTAAATGGTTTTTTTCTTTCTTTTCAAAAGAGAAAAATGTCCGAATGTCTGGCCATCCTGACAACCTTTTGTATTCTTTTATCTGGAAACAAGAATGCAGCATTTGAAATTGTTAAATATTTCGACTAGTTTCATGAGCTAGAGCTCATCATGTTTCTATTCTCCCTGTGAGCATCCCTTACATTTGGAATTAATAGCCTTTTCATGTTGCACGTTAAGACCATCCTTTAGATCTGTAGGCAAATCATAATTTCTGTTTTTATTCATTTATCTTGACCTTTTGTCATTATTCTTCTAGCTTCAACGATGAACCGGAAACGGAAAATTGGAGTTTTACGGGATCTGAGGTCAGCAAAATTGCAATCATGCTACTAATGACTAGATGCGAATGCATCTTGAATAGATTTTTAATCGACGAAAATGATCTAGGTGAGCCTTGTTCCCTTTGAATATAAATGATCAAATTTTAACTCGTTTTACTTTGGGTTTACTTGCTGCTACCAAATATGAACCCTAATTGGACTGACCCACAGGTGATCGTCCGCTACCGACAGCAAGGCTCACCGAAGTAAGTTTTGTCCTCCATGAACTGGCTCACCTGGTGATTCATGCAGACACTGCGTCTATTCTTCCTCTATACCCGCATCTGAAAACTGGCCTAGCAGAGGGGAACTCCAGAAAACGATCACACCTGCTGCTTCTTTTTCCCTCCCTCTGTGAACTAGTTGTATCAAGGTACAAAATTTTGACAATTTACCTCATTCTAAGTTACTTCTCCATTCAATAATTTTAACTATGTTACTCGAACTCAAGTATAAGTGTCTGACACGGCATGGATATGTCTAATTATTTCAAAGATTTTTATATTATTTAAAAGGCTCTTAAAAGATCCTATTCTTGTAGCATGTTCATATAAGCATCGGACATGGGCGCTTCAAAAAAAAAATTAAAGAGTAAGAAACGTAGGATTATATTATTCCTGGTTCTTACTAACCCCAAACCCTAATCGATTTGGATGACAGGGAAGCTAAAGTGAGAGAGTCGGTACAAGTTTTGCTCAAACTCATCGCCAAGGAACTGACATTAGAAAAGGTTATCACAGGCTCTTGAGAACAATCTTTTTTATATATAAAAAATGGACATTGTTACATCCTTTTTTTTGTATAATGTGATCATTATTATGATGTTATAGTATTAGTTTGTAGATTATAGGACAAGGTATTTTTTTAAAGTTAAGGTGATTACAAGTAGTATCTGTTTAGAATATACTCTCAATCATTTGAGAATGCATGCTTAATCACCTTGCTGCAGCTCGAACCCGTAACTTCTAGGAGAGACAACCATTCCCTTAACCACTGAGACAAGTTGGTTCGTACAAAAATGTAAAATTCTATTGATTCGAGTGTACAAAAGATAATGCCTGCCTTTTTTGGTAGTCAGCTCCCATTCTCCATCTTTCAATAAAAAAAATATCGTAAATCATTTATTTTGAAGTTAATAAACCAATAGAATCAAATAAAACCTACAATCAACGCCTTATTCGTATATTTGAAGAAATATGATTACAAGATGAAGTCGCGCTTGGAAGGCAAAGTTTTACTATGTGAAATTACATAATGTTTGTTTTTAAGATAGATAGACAGACAATAGATATGGTTCATTTGGTAGTCTGGTTGTTGAGCCTAGCGGTTGTTGCAACAGAAGCTGCTACACCCGCCGGATGCGTAGTGAGCGTTGGATCATTCTTAATCTCTGCAACCCTCACCCCTTCTGCGTCACCTTTTGTTGCTGCCTTATCTGACGGCAACTTGTCCGTTGCATTCTGCTCTTCAATTCACCACTCATTATCTGCATTCTGGATCCTTTTTAGTTTGGTATTGCTAATTTGCTTTAGCACTCAACTTGGTCTTCTCTTCTCTACTTGCATTGGCATTGAGAGTGGCAGCAGACTGAGCTGCAGCGGCCACGCCTCCTGGAATTATGTTGCTACTGCCGGTGGCTCTCACTTCCGCTGCCTCTATTGCAGCCGCATCACTCCAATCTACCGGCTTCTTCCCTGCTGTAAGAGCGGTTGTGATCGTGATTGGACTTCTTAAACCACCACTCGCTTCAGAAGGCCCCGATGACAATGGAACTGCCTGGCTATATTGTCCGATAACCTGCTCATCACATCAATAAATAAATAAATCATTTCGTTATTAAACAAGCGGATGATTTATGTTTCAAGTTCAGCTGATATAAATACACCGTGTCAAAATTTTAAAATATTTAAACAATCCGAATATCTCTTCAAAGATCTCCACCATATATATTAAGGATTATTATCCTATACACAGCCGGTGGAAAGTGAGCGTCTTAATTTTAGGGTTTAGAGTTTAGTTTAGGGTTTAAGAATTTAGGTGTAGAGATTTAGAATTTAAGAATAGTGGTTAGAATTTAAGTTTTAGGGTTTAGAGGTTAAAGTTTTAATCTATAAACTCTAAATTATAACCCTAAACTGTAAATTTCAACAACTATACCACTAAACTCAAAACCCATACACCTAAACACCTAAACCATGCACTCTAAATTAAGTCTTAAATCATAAATTAAGGGGCTTGTAGATACTTTTAGTTTCAACCGCCAGTGTATTAAATAATTACCCATATATCAATAGTTTTTTTAATAGAGCATATCAATGAATTTTATGTACGTAAATGCAAAAGGTTGTGAGATTTGGAAATATAAATGAATTTTAGACTGTGGATGCCTCGTATATATATGTTCTTAATTATAAAATGCTAATGCTTTAATTACCTTACCATCAATAGACTCTGTGATTATACATTTCCCAGGGAGATGAATCTCTTCCACGGTAACAGCACTATGGATATTGACAACGTCGGGACCGACAAATCCAACCTTCTCGTTCTTCATCGCCGCAGATTCCATAGCAGCGGCCGCGCAACCCTTCTTGGTTTCGCCGAGCAAGGCGTTCTCTGCTATCTGCATCATGGCGGCGTCTTTAGGCACCACCGTATTTGATCGCTTCTTCTTGAGGCTTCAAAGGTTGTTGCTGGCTCATTTTCCCCTGGGTTTCGATTACTTGTAAGAGTTTTGAGAAACGTATTCGAGGAAAGAAATGGGTAGAAATCAGTTAAATTTCATTTTATACGTGCATGGGGCATGCAAGGTTTGGACACGTTTGTTTCGGGTGCAGTCAAACGTGGCTAGGAAATAGATGAAAACATTTTTTGGGTTCGATTCATTATTTACAGATGCCATGGTACAAGGCTGATGACTTTGTCTAGGGTTAGGAATGTTAGTTGGACGGGTTTTAGAGTGATTTATTTTACTTCAGATTTAAATTAGGCGGAGATGGATAAAGATTTAACAGGTGGTAGAATGGAGATGAGAATAAAAATTAGACTCATTATAAGTAGTGAGGTGATAGTAGATATTATAACTTTTATCTGCATTGAGAGATGGACCTAAAGGGACTGGAGAGAGCAGTCGCTCACTAAATATTTGAAATTTATATATGATTTTAAAAAATTAAAATTTTTATATATTTTTATTAAAAATATATTTTTATCCCCTAAAATTTTATAGATTCACCTCCTAACTTTAAATTTTGCGTCGTTACGTTTGCATCATCTCCGCTCAGTGCTCACCTCACTTGTGTTGTTTTGTGCAGTATACATAATAAACATACTTGATTTAATAACACTTAATTAACATTTACTGTTTTTTTAAGAAAAGCACCCATAATCACAGTTTCTTAATTCTCGACCAATTTTCATGTCTCACTCCCTCAGTTTCTTAATATTTAGATACTTTATTCTCTAAATATTTTAAACTCGTGTTGAAGTTAAATTTTAATTTACGAACTAAAGTTGTGATGAATTATTATTAGTATTATTTTTTAAAAAATGGTGACAATTTATACATAACCACATATGTGATGAGAATTTAGATGACAAATATTTCATACTTTCTTTTATAAAAATAGTTTAAATTTATTTAATTGATATTTTATAAATATATTATAGTGTGTTGTGGGAATTAGACGGGTCTCGAGACTTACGTAAGTGGTGGGGATGATTTTATAAATATATTAAGTGGTGGAACGTTAATTTTACCTAGTTGCAAGGTGGGGATGATTTTAAGTTTTGCATAATATTTTGAGTGTTCTGAATATATTATGTTATATTTTGTCATACTCACGAAATTTGTAAAAAAAATATATTTTATGTAAAAATATTTTTCTAAAAATCTATTTAACAACTATCATCAGTTAAGTGGTAAATAATTATATGTAAATCTCATTGAATATTATTTTGATTTTTTTTTATAAAGAAGGAGAACTACTGACATACTTTGTTAAAAAATCTCTTTAAACTTAAGTGGAATAAAAAATGCATATACTAACAATTACATTTCCTAAATGAAAATTAACAAGACACAAATGTCAACTACAACCAAAATGAACTAGCAACTACAGTTGCATTACATGAAAAAAGAACGCAAACATTCACCCAATGCCTACCACAGGCAGCCCCTGTTGCACTCTGGTTGCGTTGAATCTGCACAGTCACTCCCCGGCCCTGGTCAGTCCGCAACATGTCTCGAATCCAGCTAGGGTAATAAGGATAATTATTCTGTGAAAAAACAAAAACGTCATTGTAATAAGGGTAATTTTTTTTGTGTATTAACGGTGAAAAAAGTTTTCACAATCCTTATAGTTTTAGGGTTTAAGAGTTAAATTTATAGTTTAGAATTTAGGGGTTTAACTTTAGGAGTTTAAAATTTATGATTTATAGGTTAAAATTTAAATCCCTAACAAATAACCCTAAACCTTGAATTCTAACCACATCCCTTAAATTTTAAACCCTATAAACCCAAAATCATAGGTCTTGTTTGGTAATTAGCGGATAGCTGATAGCTGATTGCATTAGCTGATTTGACTAGCGGATTGTATTAACTGATTGTATAAAAGTGTTTGGTAAAATTAACTGATAGCTGATAGTTGTTAGATTATTTAAACAAGTAAAATGACATATAAGGACATGTTTATATACTTGTTTGAACAGTTGATTAGTTATCAATATTTTCTATCTAATTATTATTAATTAGATCTATAAAATTATTTTTAATATAACTTTTCTAAACATATTCAAATAATTTATATATTAATTTATTATTTATATAATTATTTTAATATAATTTAATTAATTAATAAATTTAAATACACATATAAATATGTGATAATAAAAAGAAAAAAGTAAATAAGATTAGCTTATAAATAGGGTGAGAAAATATTTAATTTAAGTTATTTTGAGATTTTTGGTAATTGTTAAGGGTAAAGGAGTCTTTACAACTCTAATATCAAACCTCTAATCTCAAAAAGCTCATATTATGAGTTTTTTCAAAATTAGCGGTTTCATCACAATCCGCTATTTACCAAAAAACAATATTAACAGATTTGACTGGTCAAACCTCTAATTATGCCTCAAACCTCTAACTTTTGCTCAAAACTCTCTTTACCAAACAGACCATAAATTATAAATAAACTTTATTTCCACCGTTGAAATGTTTTCGCTTAAACCAATTCTTAATAAACTTGTATTACAAACCCAAACGGGCTTTTGATTTGAGTTGGCGGTAGACTGAAGTCTTTAAATCCAATAGGATCCTTTAAAACCCAATCTCAGCCCATTAACTTCAAATCCTGCTTTCTATTCCTGCTTCGCATAGTTTCATTACCAAATCCAAACACACCCTCCCCCTTTCAAATCGTAGGGTTTTAGTTTTAACGTACAAAGCCACGAAACCCCGAAGGCAAACGGAGACGGAGAAAGGAAGATAAAAACAATGGAAACGAGAAGGCTAACGGCGGAATCAACTCCCGTATTCCAAGAAGGAATAGGCTTAATCCTCTCTCGGTGGTCTGCTCTCACTGCCGCCGTCGAAAACGAGTGGGGCGGCCGAGACTCTCGCGTCAAAGCCAACATGATCTGCTCCGACGTGTTATCCTTCTTCACTGAATCCAGAGGTAGATTTTTTTTAATATTTATATCTTAAAATTGGTCATTTCCCTTTTCCTTTTACTGTTCTCTGGATTTCAATAATTAAATGTGATTTTATTTCGGATCCGTTTTTTAAATATATATATTTTATTTATAATCTCAGCGGAGCCGCTTTATATAGACGATTTGGAGAATGTTTTAGAGGAAGGCTTACTTAGTCTTAATACGGTAGTCGAAGATGGTAGCATTGAGGAGGTATTTTCAATCCTTGAGTTTGCTCTTGGTTCCAATTCAGTAATTTTCACGTCATTTCAATATTTATTTTAGTGTAATTGTAATTAATATTGTAAAACCATCAAAATTGTGCCTTAATCATTATTTTAATCGAATTTTGTAATTTGTTCTTCACATGTTGCTGTCACTATAGCTTATTGTGAACTTCTATAATATTTTGATCAAATGCAAGTATGAGCTCTCTTTTTATTCTTTTGGAGCTAAATTTACTAGCTGAATTATAACAAGTAACTGTTCTGAATTACAACATTTTGAAGTATACTTTATAGCATTCATCATTTACCTGTACATATGTTGCTCTAAGTGCACTCTTGTTTGACGCATCACGCATCTAGATGTACTCCCAAGCTCAGAGTCCAAGTAACTCAAATATGTGCTTACTTTTGTTCTTCGTGCAATTTTTAATTGTTTATTTATCCTAAATAGTCATGCCTGATACACTTCGGACTCTTAATACATGATAAATTCTTGTGTCCAACACTGAATCCCGAGTCAATGTAACATGACGGTTAGTATTATAATTCTTTTAGAAGGTTTGGGTTTATGCTTTTTATTGCTTCGCAATAAGTTTTCTGTTTCTTCAACTTGTTTCAGGTGGCAGAGAAGTTAATGATTATGCACGAAGAATGTTTGGAAGGTAATTATCAATCTATTGAAAAACTGAGGACTACGAATCCTCCACCAGTCGCTCATGTCAAACCGGTAATTTCTAGTTATTCAAACCCCCTTTTGCTTCTGTTTATCCTTTGCTTGCTTTCCTAGATTTTGTTTTCGGTGATTAGTATGTTGGCATGTTGAAGATAATATACTATAGTCTACTGTCTGTATAGAATTTTGATTTTGTTTATCATTGCTTTCTTTGGTTTTTGTTTTTGATACTTCTTATATCTACGTTGCATCTCTAGGAAAGTCTCATCCTCTTAGTCATAGGAAAAGAATTCTTGGATTGTTTAGTAACTCTCAAGGGTGTGAGATACCAATTCTTGGATTTTTTCATGCCATATCTTGATTTAGAAATGCCTGGCCTTTTCTTCATTAGGATGCATCGTATAATCGGAAATGGAAACTTTTATACTTTATACTGCTGAACCCCTTGTGGGTGAATTAATGTTCTTCGATGGACTGTATAATCTGAAATGGTAAGCTTCATACTATATACGGCTGATCCCCTTTTTGGTGAATTAACTTCTTCAATGGGTTATATAATCTGAACCGGAAAGGTTTATAGTTTATACTGCCGAACCCCTTTGCGGCGAATTAACCCTCTTTGACTTCAAATATAATGGCATCTCATAAAATAGTAACTCCATTTGCAAGCTAACTAATTAAGTATTACCTAGCTATTGTTGTAGGTGAAGAATTTGAGGGTTGAAATGGTATGCTTTGTGTTAACCTGTTTTACCTATGGATCCATATTTTATCCTAGTTTACGGAGGATGACGAGGATGACGATGAAGATGAAGATGATTGCATGGATGCGGACAATGCAACAACTATGATGGCGGATGTGCCAAACTCTCGAACAAGGTCGAATCCGGCCAGTATGCCGATAGATGAGCCAAAACCAAGCCAGACAGCTGAAGCAGAAGATGGTTGGACAGTAGTCTCATCTAGAAGAAACAAGGGTGGAAGGAATTAGATTTACATTATTTTGCATCTTCATTTTTCTTGAGATATTCGTGTCCTCTTGATTATGGGTCTTCTTATTGATCTTCCAAAACATTATTTCAACGTGCTAGTATTTTAAAATGAGTTATTTTTTTTATACAGAAGATTGTAAAAAATTATTTTATGCTACTTACCTGTTTTAAGTATAAATCTTAAAATTTAACATTTTAAACCCTAAATTCTTCCCCTATATCTCAAGTAGGACTCAAAATCTCCAAAATTAAGATTTTATATAAATTAAAGCCTTAATTTATACATTTGTGTATCAAAATATTTTCCTTTTAAAAATCTTTAATTTTAATTCCAAACCTCCCTCCGTTTTGACTTGAATTATTATTTAATAATAAAATGATTTATTTTTGTTAAATTAAATCATAAAAGTAAGAACTTTGATATGGTTTTTTATTTAATAATTCTATTGTTTTTTTTTAAATAGATTGCAATTTAAGCTCGTCGAGAACTTGTACTAACATTTCCAAACAAAATTAATAACGGTTTCATTAACTACAACCGGAACTCAAACACTAATAATATTTAGTCCCTGGTTTAAGGGAAAAATAATATCTAGTCCCTGTCCCTTGTTTGCCTCACTACTGCCAACACAATCTTATAAATTTTAAGGGCAAAATAATATCTACTCCCTGATTTAATAAAATCTCTAAATTGAGTTTTTAATTTTTTTCCATATTAATTGCAGGACTTGATAAATTTTCTCCATATAATATCTGGATTTAGATTTATAATCATTTTGATAATATATCATTACAAGATTGTACCATGTCTAAGGGCGGGAGATATACAAAGACCTCCAAAATGGTAAATTTGCTATTTGTTCCTTTTGAAAATTATAAAATTTGAAATTAGTACAATAATAAAAAGTATATTTCGGCCCATAAAGATGATAATTTTATGATTAATTCGTTTAAATTTGTAAAAATAAAGTGATAGAATTATATCTTGATCCTATTTTTTTATAAAAAAATCAACTAGTTCCACGAAAACAATATTATTCCTTTATTCGTTGATAACGTTATATACTTTTTAGAGTAGATTAAAATTTAAAGAATAAGCAGAGAAAAATTATATAACTGTAAATTAATATGAACAAAAAAATAGAGATTAAATTAGAAGGTATTATCAAATTTAAGGACTAAATATGGCTTTATTCCTAAAGTCTAAGGAGCCCACGAGTGGCGTGGATCATATTTCCACGTGCGCTAAGGCCAAGCCTACTTTACTTGGATTACGTCGTCAATCGAAAGGGATGATAAATGGCAGTTTCGTAGATAATCCTCAAATTAAAGCCGTATATTTCACAGTCATAACAATTAGCAATAATATTAATAAAAATAAAAGAAAGTACGAAAATAAATGCGAGAAAGTGAGGGAAACTGAGAGAAAGTGAAGAAGATCGGAGAAAGAGAAACAAGGAAAATGAAGCACATTTTTAAGAAGTTACACATCGGAAGCAATCACGAAGCTAACCGAATTTCGACAAATGAGACTTCACCGTCACCGTCGCCGTCATGCGCCAGTGATAATCAAAATACGATGTCCGGGGTTTCTTTAGAGAGTCATTCAACAACAGCGTCGCCGGTGACCACGACGACGATGCTCCCGGTAGCCTCGAGCACGGGGTTGAGTACCCCATCACCAACCGCGGCAGCTACGAATCGAGCGTCGGATTATATGTTGTCTGAGGAAGAGTTTCAGGTACAGCTAGCCCTAGCGATCAGTGCTTCGAATTCGGAGGATCCGGAGAAGGATCAGATCCGAGCGGCGACACTTTTGAGCTTAGGGAGTCATCACCGGATGGATTTATGGTCAGGGAGGAATAAGGGTGACTCGACAGGCGAGGCTTTGGCCAGGCAGTATTGGGTAAGTGTTTTTACTTTGGTCGGATATAATTCTGATCGTGAACTTAATTGAAGTTTTGTTGAATTGAGCTTGAATTTTTAGTGTTTTAGTTGGTTATAGTGATTATTTTTTGGACTGTTTGATTAGGGCAAGTTGTTCAACTGAATTTTAGCGTAATAAGGTTGAATTCATCATTTCATAGTGCTTTTACTAGAAAATGTTAGTTATCATAAATTTTTATTATTTTATCTGAATAGTTGTAGATTTATTATTGAAAGTGGTGAACTACGGGAATTGTTGTCAATAAGCTTCTATTTGGGTTATTTTTCATGTTATTTTGGAGGGTATGACTGTGGTGATTAAGGCAAGCAAGTTACTGTTGAACGAAGTAAAAGAATAAAATTTCTATACCAAATTACCGCGAAGCTTTGCTTCTTGCAAAATTCTGGCTGATAAAAATGTTTTGAACTGACTGATTTTTCTATCCCTTTCATGTCTTGCAATTTCTCAAGTTATTTGATTTGGATTGACTGTTTTGATTCACCAGGAATACAGTGTGCTTGATTATGAGGAAAGAGTGGTGGATGGGTTTTATGATGTATATGATCTCTCCACCGATTCAGGAATCCAAGGAAAAATGCCATCTCTTGCTGATCTTGAAACAAATCTTGAGAATTCTGGCTTTGAAGTTATAATTGTGAATCGAATATTTGACCCAGCTCTAGAAGAATTGTTGCAAATTGCACACTGTATTGCATTAGATTGCCCTGCTACCAATGTTGGCCTTTTAGTTCAAAGGCTTGCTGAACTTGTAACAGGACATATGGGTGGACCTGTTAAAGATGCTAATATAATTTTGGCCAAGTGGATGGAAAGAAGCACAGAGCTCAGAACATCTCTTCACACAAGTGTATTGCCTATTGGATCCATAAATATAGGCCTCTCTCAGCATCGTGCTTTACTCTTCAAGGTTAGTTCCTTTTTTGATACTGTCTTCAGACTCAGTTTTAACATAGTTAATCCTGCTATGCCTAGTATCAAAATTTGAGTTCAAAACAGTCATGGTTTTGCTTACATACTACTACTTTTTATGAGCAATTTTTGAAGGGATAATCCCTTGAATTCTTGTAGGTTTGCCACCCTTTGTAGGGGATGGCAGACATAGCAGTGCTATGCCTCAAGTTCTAATATTTAAACTTGAAGTTCCGGAAATAAATTGGCTGTTTCCTTAGACTTTGAATTGTTTATTATCCTACTGGATGATTTGATTTGGTTCTTTTAGTGATCTTTTTGTATACTTGTATTTGTAAATAGGGCTATCTCTAAGGTTTTCATTTATCCACATTGTGTTCTTTTAATGTAGGCGCTTGCAGATAGCATAAGATTACCTTGTAGACTGGTAAAAGGCAGTCATTACACCGGTGTTGAGGATGATGCTGTAAATATAATAAAGTTGGAGGATGAAAGGTTATAGCTTGTGCTTTTTCCTTTACTTAATCTTTACTTCTATTCAGGTCTAATCTTCTGTTTCTATATGTCAGGGAGTTTTTGGTTGATCTAATGGCAGCTCCTGGTACACTTATACCTGCTGACATTTTAAGTGCAAAAGATACAAATTTTAAGCCATACAATCCTGTAATTAGCAGTATCCCAACCCTTCAGTTGTCTGATGATGTATGCTCTAGAGAAAAGCCACTTAACGATAAAGGCAGTAGTCAACATACTCTGATCAATAGTAGCCAACTCTTCAATTGGGGGTCGAATTCTGGAAGTGCAGAATCATTGTCTTCATTATCTGGTCCAAGTGGTGATTCTGGTGTTGGTTCTTCCGGATTATCTAACAGAGTGACCTCTAAGCAGTTGGACCATCTCCCCTATACTGCCATTGGATCTTCAGTCTATAAGGGTGGTCGTGGTGGCAGTGTAGTTGGTGATGGCCTGAGGATGAATGTCAATGTTGTGCCTTACGATCAGAGTAGTCAATATGACCCAAAAAATCTTTTTGCTGATCTTAATCCATTCCAGATAAAAGGGACGGGCAAAACATCCCAGCTGAACAAACTTACCGAGACCAAAGTTGATCAGCTCCAGAGACAGAGAAATAATGTAATAGTGGGGCGACCCCCAGTACCATTGATGTGGAAGAATCGACCTGCTTATAATGAGGTTCCTCAGGAAAAGGAGTATGGTTATATGCAGGGCCTCTTTCCGAAAACCAATCTTGAACCTAATGATGTTAATCAATCATCGTCATCTTCAGCCAGCTCTTCCAAACCTGAAAAGGTCTATCCTCATGGTTTGAAGTCACATGTTGACTTTGATATATCAGGCGGAGATAATAATAATAAAATCTGGAATTCTCTGGCTGGTACTAGCTCATCTTTGGCATCCTCTACCAATCAGTTCAATAGTTCACAACTGACTGAGGATGCAAGCACTGGTTTTAAGGGAAATAATCTCAGGAATGGACATGATTTACAAAATAGCAGAGAGGATTTGGCTAAAGAGCAAGATAATGAGATTGATTTCCGCAATAACAGAAAGTACACCCAGGATAGATACATGGGAAAGAATCTCAAACTAAAGGATCCAGAAATTCTTAGCTCATCAGTTGATTGTGGTACAAGCTGGGTTGATCTATTTGATGATGCAGATGTAAGTAAATGTGAAATTCCTTGGGAAGACTTGGATACTGGTGAAAGAATCGGAATAGGTAAGGGATATGTCTCATTGAAGTTCATTTTATTTGGAGTTTCTCTAGTTAAGCAAAGGTCTTTTTTTCCTATAAACAAATTGTTGGACCCGTTAGCCATACTTTGTGTCTGTGATTTTGAAATTTTCTCCTCTTTTTTTGTTTGATATTCAAGAGCTCCTGTTATTCATCATGAAAACCTTAAAGAGTTTAAATGCTTTGGGGTATTCTGATGCTTGCTTTGCAAGAACTTTACCTTTTCTTGGGAAGTTTTCTAATTCTTTTTAAATTTTATTTTCTTGCGAGTAGGTTCCTATGGAGAGGTCTACCATGCTGACTGGAATGACACGGTTAGTTTATGCCCTTTTTATACTTCAGGCTATCACAGTTATTGTGAGAAAGGGAATTTCCAGAGAAGAAAATCAGTTTCTCTGTTTTTGCATATATTATTTTTACTTAATTTACATAGAAGTCTATTTAATAGACTGAGTACACCGAGTTATACACCAAGTAGGATTCCTCACTAGTTAAACTCTATCTAGGATAATTAAGTTAGAGTTTATGTACAACTTAACTACTATTAGATAATATTTACAAGAGTCTAGGTAGAACTAAAACTCTAATATTCACCAACACTCCCCCTCAAGCTGGTGAGTAGATAGTATAGACTCCTAGCTTGGATGTGAATTCATCAAAGGTTGCTCGTGGTAGTGCCTTGGTGAAGACATCAACTAGTTGATCTTTGGTTGGAACAAAATGGAGCTTTGCAAGTCCATTATTAACCTTTTCTGAAATAAAATGCCTGTCAATCTCCACATGCTTGGTTCTATCATGATGAATTGGGTTTTTTGCTATGCTAATAGCAGATTGGCTATCACTAAACAACTCAAAAGTCTGTGTGTTATCCACTGTCAGTTCTGATAACAGTCTTTTTAGCCAAATTCCCTCACAAATTCCAAGTGCCATAGCCCTATATTCTGCCTCAGCACTGCTCCGAGAGACTACGGGCTGTTTCTTACTTCTCCAAGTAACCAAGTTACCCCAAACAAAAGAGCAATACCCACTTACTGATTTTCGATCAGTTAATTCCCCTGCCCAGCTGGAATCAGTGTATATCTTCACTGATCTATCTTCATTTTTTCTAAAAATCAGTCCATGTCCAGGGGTAAATTTCAAGTACCTCAAAACTCTATTGGCTGCCTCCATGTGTTCTTCTCTAGGATTGCTCATATGTTGACTTATTATGCTTACTGAATAAGCTATATCTGGCCTTGTGAGAGATAGATAGATTAACTTCCCTACTAGTCTCTGGTATAATTCCTTATTCACAGGATCCCCTAAATCATCCTTCCTCAGCTTCAAATTACAATCCATAGGAGTGTCTACTGGCTTGCAACCTAACATCCCAGATTCAGAAAGTAAATCGAGGATATATTTCCTCTGATTAATCACAATTCCATCCTTGGACCTTGCAACCTCCATTCCCAAAAAATATCTGAGGCTCCCTAGGTCTTTAGTTTCAAACTCACTACCCAAGAACTTCTTCAGTCTCTCGATTTCTTCACTGTCACTTCCAGTAATTATTATGTCATCGACATAAACAATTAAAAGAGTTTGTTGTTTCTCGGGTGTAACCTTTACAAACAATGTGTGATCTGCTTGACACTGTTTGTAGCCATTCTTCACAACAGCCTTAGTGAACCTATTGAACCAGGCCCTTGGCGACTGTTTTAAGCCATATAGAGACTTGTGCAACTTGCATACCACATTCTGTTTTGAGTTGTCCTCCATACCAGGGGGAATTTGCATATACACTTCCTCCTCAAGATTCCCATTCAAGAATGCATTCTTGATATCCAGCTGATGTAATTTCCAATCCTTATTTACAGCTAAGGAAAGTAACACTCTGATTGTATTTAGTTTAGCTACAGGTGCAAAAGTTTCTTGGTAGTCTATCCCATAGGATTGTGTGAACCCTTTAGCTACCAACCGAGCTTTGAATCTCTCAACACTACCATCTGAATTGTATTTTACAGTGAATACCCACTTGCAGCCAATAATTTTCTTCCCTTGTGGCAACTCAACCAAACTCCAAGTTTGATTAGTCTGAAGAGCTTTAATCTCTTCTTCTACTGCTTTTCTCCACCTTGGATCATGTAGTGCTTCTTCCACTGTTTTTGGGATCTTCATACTATCAATTTTAGCTGTAAAAGCTCCCAAGGAAGGCATTAGTTTTCCATAAGCTACAAACCTTTCAATAGGATGGTTTGTACATTTTCTAACACCCTTTCTTTTAGCAATAGGGAGGTCTATACTCTATAGTGTCATCAGTAGGAACAAAAGTTTGAGGAGCATTATTACCTTCCAGATTTTCTTGGGCAGCAGAATCCAGTTCCAATTCTCGGCAAATGCTAGGATGAGTAATAGTTTCTGAAACATGTTTCTTTCTCCTTTGATAAACACTTAGTTGTTTACTCTCAAGCTGTGGAGTCAAGGTTTTTTGAGGTGTTTTTGGTAAGGATTTAGGTGTTTCAATTGGGGCAGTAGAGGTGCTAGGAGTTTTAGAACTTGGTGAGGGTACGTCTGCTGGTTTTGGGGAATGCATTGGCTGTAAAATGGATGTATGAGAAGGCTGAATATCTTGCTGTGATTTACCAAGGTCAGGTTGTGGAGGTAAACAAGGAATGATTTGGAAATTGTCATGGGACTGAAATTCCTGTAAAGTACTATCATGGGACTGAAATTCCTGTAAAGTCTCCCCCTGAATTTCAGATTTAGAGAAATAGGGTCTGTTTTCAAAGAATGTAACATCCATGGAGTTGTAAATTTTCTTGGTAGTGGGTGAGTAACATTTGTAGCCCTTTTGACTCGAAGAATAACCTAGGAAAATACATTTAAGAGACCTAGGATCAAGTTTACCCCTAGATTGAGTATGAACATGAACAAAAGAAACACACCCAAACACTCGGAAAGGAACATGAGATGACAATGGCTTGAAATGAGGAAAGGAAGCAAGAAGAACATCTCTTGGGATTTTAAATTTCAAAGTTTTACTTGGCATCCTATTGATTAAGTAGGTTGCAGTAAGAATGGCCTCCCCCCAAAAATGTTTTGGTACACTAGTAGAAAACAACAATGATCTAGCAACTTCTAAAAGATGCCTATTTTTCCTTTCAGCCACCCCATTCTGTTGAGGGGTATTGACACAGGAACTAATATGCAAAATCCCTTTTTCTTTGAAATATGAACCTAATGTTTTGGTGAAATACTCACTGCCATTGTCAGTTTTTAAAATTTTAATAGTACTTTGGAACTGGTTTTCTACCATCCTATGAAAGATTCTAAAGACATTCTCAACCTCTGATTTTTCTTTCAACAAATATGTCCAAGTAGTCCTAGAGTGGTTATCAATGAAGGAAATGAACCACCTTGATCCAGTATAGTTTTTAACCTTAGAAGGGCCCCAAATGTCACTGTGTATTACTGAAAAAGGTGAGGAAGGTGTAAATTTAGAAGGATAGTAAGGTTGTCTAGTGTGTTTAGCAAGTTGGCATATTTCACAAGCAAAATACTTTGGATTTTTATTAGCAAATAACCGAGGAAACAATTTAGCCATATAAGGAAAGTTGGGATGACCTAACCGAAAGTGCCATAACATAATATCATTAGAAGAAATAGAATAGGATAAAGTAGAATTAAGGCAGCAGCTTGAATTAACTTGTTTATGTGGAGATAAGCCATGAAATATGTAGAGCCCATTACTCAGCCTAGCAGTGCCAATCACTGTCCCTGGACCCTTTGCCTGAAATTCACAACCATTCAAATTAAACTTAACATCACATTGGAGATCAACAGATAATTTGCTAACAGATAGAAGGTTGCAAGCAAGTTGAGGGACATAAAGCACATTAGGCAAGAAAATAGTGTCACTAAGTTGAACAGAACCACTTCCTGCAATAACTGACAGTGAGCCATCTGCTGTTCTCACTGAAGATGTAGACTTCTCATTGTTGAGTTTGTGGAAAATATGAATATTCCCTGTCATATGCTCTGACGCACCAGAGTCCACAACCCAATTTGTAGAGGTACAATCAGCAAGAAAAGATATACTCCTTTCCGAGGTTTTTGGTGTAATCATGGTTTTTATTTTAGGGTTTTTTTTTGTAGGATCAACTAACCTAAATCTGATACCATGTGAGAAAGGGAATTTCCAGAGAAGAAAATCAGTTTCTCTGTTTTTGCATATATTATTTTTACTTAATTTACATAGAAGTCTATTTAATAGACTGAGTACACCGAGTTATACACCAAGTAGGATTCCTCACTAGTTAAACTCTATCTAGGATAATTAAGTTAGAGTTTATGTACAACTTAACTACTATTAGATAATATTTACAAGAGTCTAGGTAGAACTAAAACTCTAATATTCACCAACAGTTATCTTGTATGTGACTTTATGCTGTCTCTATTTAGTATAAAGGAATTGGGTTTTGAGCTATACATGTAATTGTTTGCCAACGGCATCATGGTGAGAACTATTGGCCTTGTTTTAAACCGAGCTATGAATCTACTTTTGCACTAGTCTGTTAAAGAGTTCTTTCAAAATTAAAAGAAAAAATAGTTTCTAATTTTGTTTGTTGTAATGGTCATTGGTTTATAGGAGGTTGCAGTGAAAAAGTTTCTGGATCAGGATTTTTCAGGTGCTGCGTTGGCTGAGTTCAAAAGAGAAGTAACTTTTAATCTTTTATTTCTGTATAGAAGTGATAGTAAAATGTGTTTTCAGATATTTTAGTTCATTCATTCATTTAAGTAACCTGCAATATACAAACTTCAGAGAAACATCCATGCCAAAGATCATAGCAGTTAAATAATCACTGACCCTGAGTTGTTTTTCTCTTTAATTTTAAGGTGCGAATAATGCGTAGACTGCGCCATCCAAATATTGTTCTTTTTATGGGTGCTGTTACTCGTCCTCCGAACCTCTCTATCATTACCGAGTTTCTTCCCAGGTAAGCATTTGTGTCAGCATATTGCCATTTTATCTTCTTATTGAATTTATGCAAGGTAATGAGAAGCAATTTGAGGTTGACAGTATGACTGCCAACATGCATATGCATTCCGCGTTTCCTTGCAGATGATCTTTGATGTTCTAAATCATGCAAATGTTATTTGGTTTCTCAGGGGAAGCTTATTTAAGATTCTTCATCGTCCTCATTCTCAAATTGATGAGAAGCGTAGAATTAAGATGGCTCTTGATGTGGTATGGAATTGATTGCTTCTGCAATTTTTTTGTGCAGAATGTGACAATCAAATAAAAATGTCAAAATTTCTTTCGTTTTGCAGGCAAGAGGCATGAATTGCCTACACACCAGCACACCTACCATTGTGCACCGTGATCTAAAGTCTCCTAATCTTTTAGTTGATAAAAACTGGAGTGTGAAGGTAAATGTTTCTTTTATGTTTTTAGATACTTTGCTTCTAAATGTTTCTGACTTCTACACTTTTAAATGTACTTTTTTAATTACATTGTCAATCTTGCTGTAATCATTGCAAAATCTTGGAATTGATTACTTGCGTTGAAATATCTGATATGGCATTTGACTGCATTCTTACACTTTTGCTCAATAAGTAAGAATCTCATTGTAGAAAAACAGAAAACTCTCTCTTCTGTATTCTATTCATTGAATAAATTACAAAGGTTAAAGACCCTTTTATAGGCTTAGAATAAGGCTTAGAGTACAATTAGGAGTCCTACTTACTTTAGACTTTTAATCCTACTTACATTAGAAGTCCTATTTATATTGTAGATTTACACTCTTCTAGGTAGTAGACTTTAACTAAAACTACTACTAATAATTAAATACAAATACTTACACAGGTATATCTTACACTCATCCCTTGTTAGAATTATATTTCACTCTCGTTCACTGCTTAAGAATAAAACCTTTTGAAAAAAAAGGGAACAAGAGTGTGTATCCTTTGCAACTTACCTTTTTGATGTTTTCCGGGTATCCAGGGTCGTCGTGTATTAATGTACAACTATGCATGTTGTAATTGCTTGGGAATTGAAAACTAACATTTTCATTCCAAGGAAAAGAATAAGAATTGAAGTGTGACTACTCCTGTGAAATACACCCTCTGATCAATTGTGAAACTGATCCATGCAGGTCTGTGATTTTGGGTTGTCACGACTGAAGCATAATACCTTTCTATCATCAAAATCAACAGCAGGAACAGTCAGTATCTTGGCCTATGTCACAGTATATTATAAATTTTAAATATATAGATTACTTCTGTTATGTAGATGTTTTTTTTTCTAGATATCTCTGATTTAGTTGCGTTTTATGTTTAAGCCTGAGTGGATGGCACCGGAAGTACTTCGCAATGAGCCCTCAAATGAGAAGTGAGTTTTTTTCTCTTTGATCACTATCATTTAATCATATGTTTTTTTTCCTCTCTCTAAATTAGAAGATTGCCTGGTTCACTAATATTCCACTGTGGTTGCTTAATTTTACCATTGCAATTTAATTACCTATCTTTCTAGCAGTTCGGAACTCATGTCAAGAGTTGTTGGTGCCACCTTCATATAATTGCATTTATGTTTTAGTTTCTATGCAAAAAGGTTTTTGTAGTTACAAATCACTGTTATTGAGAACTATGATTAAAAGAGACTGCATTTTGCTGGCAGAAACTCATGGATTTTGAAGCTACTGAATTGGTAAAATAACCAAAGCATAAAACTCACATGCTTATTTTGTTGCATGTATAGATGCGATGTTTATAGTTTCGGAGTCATTCTTTGGGAACTTGCTACTCAGAGATTGCCTTGGAGCGGCATGAATCCAATGCAAGTCGTTGGAGCTGTTGGTTTCCAGAACCGTCGGCTCGAGATTCCCAAGGAACTCGATCCTTTGGTTGCAAGGATAATTTGGGAATGCTGGCAGACGTTAGTAACACACAAATTTGGATTTTTTACAGTTTTTAATTATTCATTTGTTTTAGAAATCCAGTCTAATTTACCTCTTCGTTTCCAGTGATCCAAATTTGCGACCGTCATTCGCAGAACTGATGGTTGCTTTAAAGCCGTTGGAGTGGCTCGTTACTCCGCCGCATTAAGACCAGTCAAGCTCACCTCTGACACAAGAGATTATAGTAAATTCTACACCCTGAAATGAAAATTTGTAAGTTCCTCAATTGTGAATAAGCATTCTGTTTCTTTCCCCTAAACGAGGGTATAATGTATTTTAAATTTTCATTAAAAAGAAAGGCAAGGCAAAACAAAAAAGCTTGTTTGTGTGTGTGTGTGTGTATGGATTTATTGCTGCTCTCTGCTTCCCAAAAAAAAAAAGCGGCAGCAGTTTTGTACAGAAAAAAGAACTTTTGTAATGTATATGTCAAAAATCTGTAGAAACAAAGGGAAAGTTATTTATAAAATTTTAATATGCAAATTTTTTTAGGTCCACTCTGTTGGAATTACCCTAATATATATATATATTAAAAAACACGTGAAGGATTATATTTTGCTCATATTTGAATTTTTCGAACACAAGAATCGAGCATGTATAGTTTAAGAATGGATAGAAAATTATAATATATATTCTCTGTTGCTGCGTTTGAAGATAAAAAATTTGAAAGATTTATTCATTGTTTAATATAATTAAAAAATACGGAAAAAGTTTTTAAAATACATAATTTTAACTAATCTACATTTTTTTTTACATTTTCCCTCATTTTTTACTTCAAAGAGAATTGATTTGTTTTTATAAATAATAACAAAACATAAGCTCGTTTTTTTTCTTGCTAAACATTTTATTTATTTTTCACTTTCCTACTCTCTCCTGTTTTTCTATCCAACTAAATAGAACCTCTAAAAATTGGAATGATATATAATATAATCTTTCAATTATATAATATATCCTTTATTCAGATGATATAAATTAATCCTAGGAATTCGTTTTTGGCGTAATGCCATTTGTTGTTTCAATTGTTCTCTTGTTAAGTTTATCTTGTTCACCTTGTAAATATCCTTGTAAATATCATGGGCACTCTTTTTCTCTCAATTAAGATTAATTTTTTTTTAATAAAGTTCATGGTCATATCTTTTTTATTTAAAAAAATCCTAAGAACACGCGTATTACACAATAAAACATACAAGCAAATATACTTGAAATAAATTATAAAGTCTATTGATCATTTCATAATAGGAAGTTCTTACGGCTTAATTACGACACCTTCACCTTGAGCAGCAGGGAAATCAGTGGACAAAAAACTATATAAAACCAAATCTCTTAATTTGCCTTTCATATATGCATATTTCCTTAAGATCCCTTCCTTTTGAAACCCAGCCTTCTCAACAACCCTCTGAGAACCCAAATTCTCTGCATCAACAAATGCTTCAAGCCTTACCACTTCTGGGAAATCAACAAAGAATTGAGACACCGCCATTTTCGCTGCTTTCGTTGCAATTCCGTGCCCCCAATACTTGACCGCAACCCCAAATCCAAAATTGGCCTTGAACTTGTCTTCTTCGCCAGAGAACGGAAAGATCGAAACAAATCCGACTGAACGGTCTTCAATGCATATCGACCGGCGCCATGGATGGGGAATACATACATCCTTGATGTGATCCAAAGCTTCTTGCTTTGAAGTCAATGTTTTCCATCTAAGATTCATGGTGAACTGATCGTCGCCTGCAAATAAGAGGAAATCATCGGCGTCTTCTAGTACTGACTGGAAAAAGTAAACAAAAACAGAACGTAAAATGGTTGACCGTGTCGTGGTATGGTGGCCACTGCCTTAGAAACAAAACTGCCCCGAACAGTGTAGTCGCTTCACGGGCAGGCTGTCCCCCGAGGTGCACACGGACGCTCCTTGAATCGTACACTCGACTCTCGGAGTGAACAACAGTGGAACGGCTCGAACAAATGGAGAGAAAACAGAGAGAAGCTGGAATGTGTTTGATTGTTGTGTATACCAAATGCTGCATGCAGCAGCTCTATTTATAGGCTGAAAACCATGTCTATAAATGACATTTCACATGCACAATAATTACAGAAATTAATCTGTATAACAGCCATCTTAATTCTGCTGTAACAGACTCTAATAAACACTGTTTTAATTCTGTAATAATCATGCTGTTACACTTTGAACCTGACTGAAAAACAGTCTATATTCATCCACTGAACAGACTGTATATATTCGAATTAATTCGAATAAACTGCACTGTTCTGAACGTTCGAATTAAATCAAATAAAATTCTGAACGTTCGAATCAATTCAAACAGTTTTATTCATCAGTTCCAAAAAGAATATATACGCGCGCGTACGTGTCAAAGACACGTGCTACCCGAACCCGAACCCGAACCCGAACCCGGCCAGACGGCGGCGGCGGCGCGCGAGGACTTCCCTTGTTCTTTCCCACTCAACAAGGGAGGGAGGAAGCATGGGTATAAATACCCTTCCCTAGCTATTTTCCCAACCAATGTGGGATATAGCTTTGCCTTTGGTAACTCCTTGAAGCATTACCAACATTCCCCCACTAATGCGAAAGAAATCATCTGTATCTCAAACACAGCCCTCCTCAGACGAGCAGTTGCGGAATTAGTTGCTTAAGCACTAGTGAACGTATCTTGAACTAGTACATAGTGATAATGAGCGATCCTTCTCTTAGATAAGTGAAACTAGTCTTGAACTTTCTAAGATAGGGGTAAACTCATAACACACAACTAACTCCTTCATCCACCGAAGTTCTCGATGTGTAAGATATATATACACAAGTGTATATTTGGCCATCTTACCCTCAGGATTCTAGTAAGTATTTTTAGAAAAAACGGCCCAACGTTTTTCACAGAAGGTGGCTAATCCTTCTCACTTACATAGGTTATTTCATCAGGTTTATCTCAATATAAACCACCCTGAATCTGGGCTATGAAATAATTAAGAACCATTTGTAATGGTTCAACCTCTTATAGACTTATGGTGATTTCTTCAAGTCCATTTAAAATGAACCACCCAGTATTGGGATAAGAAATCATTAAGAATAAATATTCAACCTCATTGTTGGTGAATTCAAAATGTCCTTCTCAATAGGATCATTTAAACTTTGAATTCATTAAGAGTTTCTCGAAACTCAACCTTTCTGGCGGTAAATCCATATTTGTCCTTCTCAATAGGACAACACATTCATACTTGTGTTATGAACTTATTAAGAATAAGTATTCAACCATGATTCGGTAAATTCATCAAGTCTTTCTCACAAAGACCACCCAAAAACTGGGCTATGAATTTATTAAGAGTAATAGTACTCAACCTGGGCATGTACATTATTCGTCATAGGGATAGGCAGTGAGAAATGTACACTATGAGTCTTTCCATGGTTTCGTTTGACCACATTGAACTTAGATAACTAAGTTGGGTATCCACCATGAATTCCTCAACCAATGGGCTTTAAACCCATCCCCCTCGACGAATCAAGGACCAATTTCCGACTTAACCCTTTGGTAAGCGGATCTGCTAGGTATCTTTCCGACTTCACATACTCTAAAGAGAGTACTCCATTCCTTATTAAGTGTCTAACAGATTCATGCCTTATGCGAATGTGTCTCTTTTTGCCATTGTAAACATGACTCTTGGCAACACAAATCGCTGCTTGTGAATCACACAACAAGGAAACAGGAGGAGTCGGAGTCCCCCACAACGGAATATCGGCTAACAAACTCCTTAGCCACTCAGCTTCTTGCCCAGCTAAGTCAAGAGCTATAAACTCTGACTCCATAGTAGAGCGAGCAATACAAGTCTGTTTTGAAGACTTCCAAGAAATTGCTGCTCCTCCCAAAGTAAATACATACCCACTCGTAGAGCTTACTTCATCACTATCGGAAACCCAGTTGGCGTCACAATATCCTTCTAATGTAGCAGGAAAGCCAACATACTCAAGTCTCCAGTCCATAGTACCCTTAAGGTACTTAAGTAAGCGTCTAAGAGCAACCCAGTGCTCACCACTAGGGTTATGAATGTATCTACTGAGTCTGCTAACAGCATAGGCAATATCTGGCCGAGTACAGTTCATTAAGAACATTAGACTGCCAATTATTTTGGCATATTCCGTTTGAGAAACGCTACTTCCTTCATTCTTAAAGAGATGTATGCTAGAGTCATAAGGAGTTCGAACAGGGACGACATCAAAACTGTCAAATTTCTTTAACACTTTCTCAGTATAGTGTGCCTGGCTTAAAGAAAATCCCTTTTCAGATTTGATTACTTTGACTCCTAAGATTACATCGACTTCTCCCAAGTCAGTCATCTCAAACTTAGTGGACAAGAAACTTTTTGTTTTGTTAATGGACTCAATGTTAGTACTGAAAATCAGCATGTCATCAACATACAAGCTTATGATGACACAATCAGTACCAAACATCCTCGAATACACGCATGCATCCGAACCATTCACAACAAAACCAAAACTAAGAATAGTTTTGTGAAATTTCTCATACCACTGTTTAGGAGCTTGCTTCAGGCCATAAAGTGACTTTTTAAGTCTACATACTTTGCCTTCCATACCAGGCGCCTCGAAGCCAAGAGGTTGCTCCATATAGATCTCCTCATCTAGATCCCCATTCAAAAATGCAGTCTTTACATCCATTTGATGTACTTGCAACTTGTGAATGGAGGCTAGTGCAAACAATGCACGGATCGTTGAGATTTTTGTGACGGGAGAGTAGGTATCAAAGAAGTCTTGACCAAATCTTTGAGTGAACCCTTTGACTACTAGCCTTGCCTTATACCTTTGGATAGAACCATCTGGTCTAAGTTTCTTTCGAAAGACCCACTTACTGTTAATGGTTTTAAATCCTCTAGGCAAGTCAACTAATTCCCAGGTATGATTAGACATTATTGATTCTAGTTCATCTTTTATAGCGCTTTTCCAGAAACTAGCATCAATAGATCGTATAGCTTCTTCGTAAGTTTTAGGATCCTCATCTAACAAGTATGCTTGAGCTATAGGATCAGAAAGAGTGTCTAAGTCATTTATCTCAGAAATGAAGGAAGTTATGAAATCTGGTCCAAAAGAGGTTTCAACTCTTTGTCTCTTACTTCTTCTAGGCTCAAATTCAATCTCTTGAGAAGACCTAGCAGGCACACTAGAAGAAGTGGATGGCAAGTTTTCTATTTGTGTTTCAACATTTAATCTAGGTTTCTTGAGAGGAAAGATTTCTTCAAAGAAAACAGCATCCCTAGATTCACAAATAGAGAAGTCTTGTAGAGTCATGAATCTGTATGCGGCACTGTTAGAAGCATAGCCTATAAACACTGCATCAACGGTCTTAGGTCCAATGGTGGACTTCTTAAAGTCTGGCAACCCCACTTTGGCCAGACACCCCCACACTTTCAGGTATTGTAAATTTGGGGCATACCCTTTCCATAGTTCGTAAGGGGTAGAATCAATTTTCTTATGAGGTACTCGGTTCAGAATATGATTAGCCGATAGAATGGCTTCCCCCCACATGTTGTCAGACAACCCAGAACTTATCAACAATGAGTTCATCATCTCTTTTAAAGTTCTATTTTTCCTCTCGGCTATACCGTTCTGTTGAGGAAAATAAGGGGCTGAAGTTTCATGTATTATGCCATTCGTCTCACAAACCTCTTTTAGAAAATTAGATCCATATTCACCACCTCTATCAGACCTAACACGTTTTATTCTCCTATCTAACTGATTTTCAACTTCTGCCTTATAAATAAGAAAGAAATTTTCAGCTTCATCTTTAGTTCTTAGGAGATAAACTTTTGTAAACCTAGAGAAGTCATCTACAAAAGTTATGTAGTAGTGTTTTCCTCCTTTACTTTCAGTGTTTCTAAAGTCTGCTAGATCAGTATGAATGAGTTCTAACAGTTCAGTCTTTCTTTTAGAAACATTTTTAAAGGTAGGTTTTGCATGCTTTGCTTCTACACAAACTTCACATTTATTATAGTTTGTTATGTCTAGTTTAGGCAAAATATTCATATTCATCATTTTCTTTAGGGATTGAATATTTACGTGACCTAATCTAGCATGCCACATATCAATAGACTCAACAATATAAGCAGAAGTGGTAGCTTTATTATTTTCATTAAGTTGAGTTTCTATGACAAATAAACCTTCGCTTAAAAAACCTTTCCCGACATAATCACCGTTACGGGAAAGTACAAGTTTATCTGCCTCAAAAACTAACTTAATGCCTGCCTTATTTAAGAGGCCACCACTAATCAAATTTCTACGCAGGGCAGGCACATATAGGACATTATTAAGGGCCAAAGTTTTACCGGAAGTCAGCTTGAGTAAAACCTTGCCTTTGCCCACCACTTGAGAGCTGCTGGAGTTCCCCATGTACACACGTTCACCATTTTTCACGTCCTCGAATTCGGTGAAGAACTCCTTCTTTGCGCAGAAGTGTCGAGAAGCTCCGGTGTCTACGACCCACTCGGTGTTCTTCTCTACGAGGTTGACCTCCGAAACCACCGCGGCTATGACATCATCATCCATGTTCTCTGTCACATGCATGCGTGGTCTAGTCTCATTTTGGCGGTCCGAACGGTGCTGACATTGGTACGCCTTGTGACCAGCTTGCCCACACACGTAGCACTTCATGGTTTTCACATCGGGCTTAGCCTTCATGGGTTTCTTGAAATTTGTCGTCTTTTGTGGTTTGGGCCTTTTGTTTGGAGGGCCTTTCTTAAAGGGCTTTTTGGACCCTGAAGCACCACCAGACTCAACAATATTAGTTTTAAAAGATAAGTGACTAAAATTGTTCGTAACCTTATCTTTCAAACGGTTGGCCTCCTCGATTTTCATGTGACCGATCAGCTCCTGAAGTGGTATGTCCCTTTTCTTGTGCTTGAGGGAGTTGCGGTAATCTGACCATGACTTTGGCAACTTTTCGATAAGGACGTTTGCTTGCAAAACTTCACACATTTGCATGCCTTCCGCTATGATGTCCGAGACAAGATTCTCATAGTCATGAACTTGGTCCATGATAGTCTTGTTGTCGGTCATCTGGAACTTCAACCATTCTCCCACGACGTACTTCTTGATTCCCGCATCATCGGTGCCATACTTGGTGTCCAAGGAATCCCATATTGCCTTTGCACTCCTCTCCTTTAGATACATGTCAAATAATTTGTTGGACATGTGACTAAGGAGATGGCCACGGACCGTCTTGTTGTCCTTCTCATATTTGGCAAAGGTGGCAGCAGCAAGGGCATCGGCGGCAGCATCGGTTTGGCCTTGATTATCGGCAGAAACAGCAACGGTAGGTGGTGCAACTGGTGGTTCGTTGAGCAACACATAATCGAGGTCCAATTGCTCAAAGAAGATAAGAATACGTTGGGACCACCTTCGATAATTGAAGCCATCTAAAGCATCGAGCTTGGAAAGATCGGGAATTAGCTTGCTTTGTAGTGCAGATGAAGCAGCCATTTTGCAGAATCGGAATCAGTTTTGTTTCTAAATTGTTGGTAAAGTGAACTGCAAAACAGCTGTTAGTACTGACTGGAAAAAGTAAACAAAAACAGAACGTAAAATGGTTGACCGTGTCGTGGTATGGTGGCCACTGCCTTAGAAACAAAACTGCCCCGAACAGTGTAGTCGCTTCACGGGCAGGCTGTCCCCCGAGGTGCACACGGACGCTCCTTGAATCGTACACTCGACTCTCGGAGTGAACAACAGTGGAACGGCTCGAACAAATGGAGAGAAAACAGAGAGAAGCTGGAATGTGTTTGATTGTTGTGTATACCAAATGCTGCATGCAGCAGCTCTATTTATAGGCTGAAAACCATGTCTATAAATGACATTTCACATGCACAATAATTACAGAAATTAATCTGTATAACAGCCATCTTAATTCTGCTGTAACAGACTCTAATAAACACTGTTTTAATTCTGTAATAATCATGCTGTTACACTTTGAACCTGACTGAAAAACAGTCTATATTCATCCACTGAACAGACTGTATATATTCGAATTAATTCGAATAAACTGCACTGTTCTGAACGTCAATTCAAACAGTTTTATCAAGCCTATAAATAAGAAAAAATTCTTTCACATATAATCTTTTATTCATCAGAAAATTCCTACGAATTTTCTCCAAAAAGAATATATACGCGCGCGTACGTGTCAAAGACCCGAACCCGAACCCGAGCCCGGCCGGACAGCGGCGGCGGCGGCGCGCGAGGACTTCCCTTGTTCTTTCCCACTCAACAAGGGAGGGAGGAAGCATGGGTATAAATACCCTTCCCTAGCTATTTTCCCAACCAATGTGGGATATAGCTTTGCCTTTGGTAACTCCTTGAAGCATTACCAACATCCATCTTGAATAAGATTGTGAACTTTGACGAAATTAAAGCTGCCTTAGAATATTATATATTGGAAGACCATGTTTGCTGGTCGGAGTGGGACATTTCCCACTATTTTCTTGAGAACGGATTATTGCTTAAAAATTTAATTATCATTAACCAAATCTGAATTAAAAATACAGAATGGCCACTACTTCTTGAAAATTTTAATTAATTCAATTAAAATATATTATCTTCCAAAATTGGATAAACTCATAAACATCGAACTCAAACAACCTAAGAAAATCAACGTCATCCTTTACCACTGAAAACACAGGTTACATACTAAATAATTACATTTATCAAAAATAAATTAAATGATGTACTCATTCTGTTAAATTTGTATAATAACTGAATCAAAATTTCTTTTATCATTTTATTTATTTTTTAAAAAATATGACCTATTTCTATATTTGTTTGAATGAAATGCTTAAACATTTCCATTCCTTTAACCAAAACATATTATGAACAAATTATTCAATTTTTTTATATAAAAAAACAACACTATCCCTAAACAAAAAACACCCAATATATTGAGGCAAACTTATCCAATTAAGAACACGAACCAAGAAACCCATGACAACAATGTCATCTGCGACTGCATCAAGTTTCCTCAGTAAGCCAAGTTTGACGTACGGTTCTCATCTTCATCTTCGAATCTATTGATCCTTGCCGCAGCACCTTCTCATGACAAAACCATCAGTAACAAAATAAGTTGATACGATTAAAACAGCGTGTAAGTAAATTCTAATTCTGAATGTTGTCAATTTTAACACGCTAATGTCGTGCAATTACACTATAAGCATTCACAAAAGATAATTGTTGTCGGAGTCGCATATAGAGTAAGATGATTTTATCCAACACAGCTCAAGGATACCAACTTCAAAAGAAAAAGATGAAAAACCGATTAAGTTAGGGGTTGGAAGTCGGAACGATGAATTATGACCTGTGCAGCTGTGTAGCTGTCAATTACGAGTTTGTTGTTTCTGTCAACTAAAAAGAAAGCAAGAACAAATTTTTGAGATTTAAAACTCCATCTCTGGAAGTAAAGAACACTTGGTAAAGTTGGGCTTCAAAAGAATTTGTGAACATGAACCTCTTCACTAGAAGAGACGAAAGGTAATGGAGAAGAAAAAGGTTAGATTAAGAGGCAAATCCACATCGAAAAAGTTTCAGAAAGGAACAATCTTCCCAGTGGTATATATTTTACTTAAGAAAATCTAGTAAGTGCAAATGGCAGCCCAAACCAGAAAGTATACATAGCCGATTTAGAACTAGCCCTGTGGCAACCTCTACACAGATAATATAACTCGGACTTTAGCGGCTAATGTGACAAACCATGAAAATAAAAGTCTGGAGACTTTGCAGCCCAAAAGAGAGATGAATAGGGAATGTTATGCAAAGGTACCTTTTATATCTCTTCTTGGAACCACATGGACAAAGGGCATTTCTGCTTATTTGCCCACTCTTTGCCATGTTAGATCTGGCAAGATCCAATGGTGTAGAACCCATCAGCTTTTGCATCTGCAAAAGAAATGAATAACATTTCCCTTAGGAAGGATGAAGGGGCATGAATAATATTCGTTGCTGATAATTGCAGAAGAAAATTTCCCATGAACTCAAATGCAAATTCCAGCAATTAAAAGTGAATGAAGATGGTCATCTCAGTCTTTCATGTAACTAATGTTGAACTAAAAAGCTATAATGCACTTCAGCAGATCAAGAACCTGAGCAAAACATAAGAACTGAATAAATGCTTCTGAGTACTTCCTAAACAGAGCAACCTATCATGATTGTTTCTTTTATTCCGATAACGTGCTTATTAGCAATGAGCAATATCTACTCCCATACCCTCCCCAACAAGTATCTTCCTTCTCTCTTTACAATATTAGTTCGTCCGACATTCAGTGAGAAGCAGCAAGAAAATTAAAGACACATTAATTTTGAGAGATATTCAAGTTAGGACTGTATTTTGAGCACTAAGCAATTTAATCATTCAACATATTCAAGTAAAAAATTAAACGAAATAAATCGATGACAATAGTCACAATACTACCTCTGCAAAGCTCGTCGGTATCGGTTTTCCTTCCTCCTGCAGCTGAACCATCTTCTTATGCGCTTCTTTGGCCCAAGTGAACTTTGCAAGCGCATTCTCAACATCCAATAATGTACAATCACACTGCTTAGCGGCTTCTGTCTTTTGATTCGGCTGAAGATTCTACAAATCAAAAGAAATAAAATATCTAAACATTAAATTCACAACCAAAACATTCATCCACAGGCTTCTTCAACCATGAAGATAAACAGAAGCAACGACAATAGCAACCATCAAATTCGCTACATAAACAAATTTAAATAAAAACATTTATCCTTATAGAACAAGAAACGAAATGAGGAAAATCCATGAAATATATAGAAACGAACCTCGCCGGTAGGGTCACAAACTCCGAGGTATCTAATGATGGCTTCTTGTTTCTCGAAGACATCCGCAAATGTGGCGTCGCTGCTTCTACCAACAACGTATTGCTTAAATTTCCCTAGTTTTCTGGCATTCTTCAATTCATCGGCAAATCCTGATTCCACAACATTGATTTATTTGATTTTTTTTAATAAATGTGCAAAACTCCAGCTAAAGTAACAGGGCTGTGATAGAGAAGACTAACAGTATTAAAACGAAACTATACTCAGACGATAAAACGGAGAGGAGATGACTCACGGAGGAGAGTGAAGTCTTCGGCGCTGGCTTTTGGATCATTTGGAGAGGTCTTCTTGCCGGTGAAGACCCCTTTGATCGAGTCCATCCATGAGAAGTGGACAGGTGACGTGGTGAAGAACGAACGGTGCGGCGGTAAAATTGAGCGACGGTCGGGGTAACTGTAGCCGGAGAAGGAGGAGCTGAGAATTCTCTTGGAAATGCTGGTCGCAAATCTAGAAGAAAGCATTATTTTCTTTTCTAGGGAATCTTAAAGAAAGGGTGTTCCGTTCTTTCTCGAAAAATGACTGAAATTTTGCTCTGATTTCTGCCTTCCTG
The DNA here is from genome assembly GCA_958450335.1 of Hibiscus tridactylites. Taxonomy (NCBI): domain Eukaryota; kingdom Viridiplantae; phylum Streptophyta; class Magnoliopsida; order Malvales; family Malvaceae; genus Hibiscus; species Hibiscus tridactylites. Next base: position 65,337,420 of record OY288290.1, on the reverse strand, counting down.
CAAAATTTAGGGTTTAGTTGATGAGATTTCCAGGGGGTTTTCAATCCTCAGTGAAAGAGATGCTCCAAAACGATGCGTTTTGACTTTTGATACACAACAAACTTCAACAAATGGCTATTTTTTATGAACAGAAATCCTCTGTTGTTGTTTTTTTCTTCTGGTCTTCTGTTTTTGAACTTTATATTTTAAATCATAAACTTTAAATTTAAAAATATATATCATACTTTCAATTTTTTAAACTCTAACTGCCTAGGTTGCACTAATACGGATACGGGGACGGAGACAAAAAACGATATCTTTTTAAATTATAGGGTACGAGGACAGCAAGGGTGCGACATATAAAAATTAAAATTATATATAGATATAAAAAATCATAGATAAACTCAATACTTCGTAGAAAATTAAAAAATAAAATCTATGATCTATGAGTAAATCACAATAATAAAATATCATATTTCAAGACTCAAACAATAAATTAAGTCTAAAATAATATTAAACAACACAAATCAAACATTGTTAATATCTTCCGAAATCAACTCGCTTAAGTCATAATTCCAAAAAGAATTGTCTACAACTTACTTTGCTTATATGGTTGAGCTATAAAATTAATTTAAATCAAAATTAGTATTGAAATTAAATTTCTAAATCTAAATTAAGAGCTTAAGTCATAAAAATAAATATAGTTGTTTTATATATGAAAATTACCATGGATTTCGTGACTGGTCTTCCTTGTTCTCCCCGAAAATATGATGCCATTTGGGTGATTGTTGACCGGTTCACTAAATCGGCATATTTTATCCATATTCGTATCAATTACAGTTTGGAGACTTTAGCCAATTTGTAAATTCAAGAAATAATTCGGCTACATGGAATTCCTATCCCCATTGTCTCTGATCGTGATCCAAGATTTACTTCCCGATTTTGGAGAACTCTGCAACGAGCTATGGGGACTAAATTGAATCTAAGCACTGTTTTCCATCCGCAAAGTGATGGTCAATCTGAACGAGTAATTCAGATCCTCGAGGACATGCTTAGAGCTTGCATTATTGATTTTGGAAAGAATTAGGAGAAATCTCTACCTCTAGTAGAATTTGCTTACAACAACAGCTATCAGTCATCTATTCAGATGGCTCATTTTGAAGCATTGCATGGCAGAAAATACAAAACTCCTCTTTGCTGGTCCGAACTTGGTGAAAATAAAGTATTGGGACCACAATTGCTCAGAGAAACAGAAGAGAAAGTACACATTATTCACTCTCGATTAAAGCAGGCTTTTGATAGACAAAAAGCCTATGCCGATCTGAAGAGAAGAGATATCTAGTATAATGTGGGGACAAAGTCTTTCTTAAAGTTTCTCCATGGAAGAAAGTATTTCGGTTCGGAAAGAGGGGAAAACTCAGTCCTCGCTTTATTGGACCTTTTGAAATTTCTGAAAGAATTGGTCCAGTGGCCTATCGACTTGCACTTTCCAGCGAGTTCGATAAAATCCACAATGTCTTTCATGTATCAATGCTCAGAAGATATAGGTATGATCCGTCTCACATTCTAGAACCAGAAGAAGTAGAACTGAATCCTGACTTGTCCTACGAAGAAGAACTAGTTCAGATTCTGGACAAGGAAATCAAAAGGCTTAGAAACAAAAACGTTTCACTGGTTAAAGTGTTGTGGAGAAATCACAAGATGAAAGAAGCAACATGGGAACCAGAGGAAACAATGCGAAAACAATATCCCTACCTGTTCAGTTCAGGTAAGAATTCAGAGACGAATTCTTTCTTTAAGGAGGAGAGAAATGTAACATCCCAAAAATTAGCCTAAGAGTTTTATGAATTCATTTGGATAATTAGTAAATTAATTAGATTAGAAACATTAAATAATTAAATTAAAAGTAGCTAAATTAGGGATTCAATTGAAATTCAAGGAAAATTTAAGAAGCTTGACAAATAGTAAGGTGACTAAATCGAACTAATATGAAAATAGGAAGTTTGCATGCTAAATTTTAATATACTTGATTTGCCCATGCTTAAAATAAAAATGGTGGAATAATTAAGGGCAACTTAGACCTTTCTTAGCATGAGATATTGACACATTGTCAACTCTCATCTATGCCCCATCTCATTCTCAATCGGCTACCAAAACCTCACAAGAAAGAAACCATATTTTCACACTTACAAAAATAGAGAAATTGAGAAAATTAGAGGAGAGCTCACGGTGAAGAAGAAGAAGTTTTGCATGGCAAGCTTATTGGCATAGGATCACAAAATAAAAACTAAAAGTAAGTAGAGTTTCTCATCCTCTATTCGAATATGTGAAAATATTTGAGAAAGAAGTTGTTTTGTACAATTGATAATTCATGAAAAATTGTTAGTTAAGATGTAATGTTGCTGAAAATTTTAAGACTTGAGTATTGAGTTAGGATGAGGAAAATTTAGAAGATGATGAGTGTAATGAGACCTCTAAAACACTAAGTTCAAAGCTGGCCAGAATTTACACTAGTTGAAACACTCAACTTTGAAAAATTATAGAAAATAGAGTATTAGGAATTTGAGTCTAAAATTTTAACACCATATATCTTGACATGTCTATTTTAATAGGAAATTTACAAAATAGAATTTGGAGATCTATAACGAAATATGGAATGAATTTGTGAACAGCACTCGAATCTGTCCAGTGGTGCTTTCAAATGGACAGTAGACTTTGAAAATCAATAGGAATTAATGTACTTAGTATTTCGGCCTGAAATTTTAATAGATATTAATTGGGGATGTTAATTGAGTTTAGAAACAAACATGGCTTAAATTCGAGTTTCTATACTGAAAATGGGAACTTAATTAAAAGAGAAGGTCAAAGTAGTTTAGTATAGGAAATGTTGAACTTTGAATGACATTTTAAAATTAAGTTGATAAAAATTGATAAGAGAAAGTTAGTAACATGAATGATAGACTTGTTAATTCTTAATTGACATGAGTAATTAAGTAAATTGAATGATGAATCAAGAATTTTAAGAGAATTAATAGACTAATTCGACAATGTCCGAGGCTAAAATTAGTTTAAGGACCAAAACTAAAATGTGGAAAATTTAAGGTTTAAATTGAATAAATTAATTCTGAAATTTTCTTCGTATGATTGTCTAAATGTACTAGAGCCTAGAGGAGAAAGAATTGACGAGGAGCCAATAGCTGGAGTGGCATCGGATGTGGGAAGAACATTCGGATTCAGAATTAGCTCGACGATTGTGAGTGAAACAACTTTTAGAGTTGAGAATAGTGTCTCAACTAATTTAATTTAAATTCTTATCTTAGAATTGCATGAAATTGAACTTAATAATGGTTGGTAAATTAATAAGGGAAGAAGGATTATAAAGGAACTTGGTTTTGGTGCATGTTGTTGTGTGTTCGAATGGTATATGCCTCGATTTGAAACTTTGATGATTTCATGTTTAATTTTAAATTTAATTGGAACCATGTTGATTCGAATAATGCTGATTTCTCGATGATTGGTTGCTGGAATTGTTGAATATATATATATATGCTCTGGTTAGTGATCTAATGATGAGCAATATGATAAGTGATCAAATGTTGGTCTTACAAGTTATACGTTTGGGCAATTTCAATTGAAATTAGAACTATGTGATGCGAAATTGAGATCATATATGTTGAATTGTGAATATGTAAATTAGAACTATGAAATGCTTGGAAGTGATAATATATGTATTATTGGAATTGAAATTACATGTGTAATTAATCGAAATGATTAATGAATGTATTCTTGAAATTTGACTGCTAAAGTATATGAATTTTAATAAAATGTAATTGGCAAAGCCCTTGGTATGTGTAGTCTATCCAGGTAGTACGACATGCCTAGAGTCTAGAGCTCGATAAGAATCGGTATGTTAGTGTACTCGATTACTTTGGTACGTAAGTGTACATATTCGCTTAGTGTAATTTGACACTAAGATGACATGTAATAAGATAATATGAATTGATACTTGGGTACCTATTATATGGTGAATTTGATTCACATCTTGTAATACGTGACTCGATTACCTAGCTTATTATACGAACCAAAGCATAAGAATTAAACTAATAAGAAAGAAATCCCTTGAACATTGAAATGGAATTTCTTATTTTTAATGAATTGCCATTGAAATGGGAATGCAGCATGCAACTTACGAATTATTAAATTACTTGATAATCTGCTACAGTTTGTTGCTGCTTGTTTATCTGAAAATTTCTATTTATCGAATGGTGTGTATATGAATCATGCTAGGTCGAAATTTGTATTAATTTAAAAGAAATTATCAAATTGGATTGATCCTTGTTAATTGTATGTGGCATGAATGCAAAAATATACTTTGATAAACTCCAACTGTTCGATCGAATGTGTATATTGAATTAGATTTGGTACTTTGATTAGCTTATATTCGACTGTAAAATGTTTGATACATTAGATTGTTCAATTCGAATTGTTGCTATTGCTTGTCAAATTGTTTGTAAACTTAATTGTTTGATATTAACCTATTCGATTGGAACAGAGAAAAGTGTTAAATTAAGATTCTGGACTATTACGTGGTCACTTAAATAAGAAATGGAAATTTGATAGACTAAGGTTTCCTCACTATGTACTATAAGTACTTACCACTCGAACTTTTCCTTCCTTCCCAAAAACTACAGGTAGTAGCGTGATTGGTCTACCCTCTTATATCAGCTAGCTTGAAGATTGAGTATGCCTTTCATTGTCTTTGCTGTGCTCATGATGGGTGGTTTAACAGTCAGCATTCTAGTTCAATTCGCTTTAATGGTCATGTTCATGAACTATTACTTTAGTAATGTTTAAACTCTTGAGACTAGTTTCCCTCGTTTTGTTATGTAAGTAAAGAGGTATATATGGGGTATAGATTAGCCCTTAGTATATGTTTTGAGGCTTGATTTCTTTTTGTCACTTTTTGTATAGGCAATCGATAGGTTTTAGCCGATGATAGATACCCCCGGGAATCCTTTTGTATAAGGGAAACAATTACTATGTTATGGTTGATGATGCATATATATATATATATATATATGCTTGATATTAAATTGTTGAACTTATAATGGAAATTATCTCTAGATGATTACATTGGAATCGAATTGAATTGTTCAAAAAGGAACCCTTCGAATTGAATAAAATGAGAATTAGGTTGTATATATGTATGTTGTAATTCGAATGTGAGATAATTTAAATTAAGAATTCAACATGGATTATAAGTAGGTTAAATAAATCAATATTAAGTAGGCCCACCTAGCTTGCATTCGAACAAGTAATAAAAAAATATCACACGTTCTTCCGCTGCCTATTGGTAAAGTTAATACGAATCCGATTAACGCTCCTTGCCCCTAATCCAGGGTGAAGGGCCTTATATAAAGTGGTAATCAGAGCTTTTTAGGTTAATTCCTAAAGTCTAATCGAGTCTGCATGCATTTATATTGTTTTAAGTATGCCACCCATGAATTGCACACTGAGATAATTGTATTGAGCTTTTCTAATCTTCTTGTTTAAATTTATGATAGAAAATGACGGGCCAAAAGAATGAAAGTCCACACGAATCTTCGAGTAAAGGTGAAAGTGTGAGATTGGGTGATAATCCACCAGCCCGAACTGAACCTCCAAGAAAGGAGAAAAGTAAAGAGCCTGCTCAGATCACTGAGCGGACCACTAAAGAACCTGTTCAGATCGCTGAGCGATCCAATAAAGATCCTATTCAGATTCCTGGGCAATTTAATAAAGAACCTGTCCAATTCGTTGGACGATCCAATATAGAGCCTATTCAGATCCCTGAGCGATTTAATAAGGAGCTTGTTCAGATCACAGAGCGGTTCAATAGAGAGCATGTTCAGACCTTTGAGCGTGAACAACCACCACTTGAAAATCCTATGGTCCAATCTGCTCAAAGGGAATGTCTCCTCAGTATGAAGGAGATGTTCAATCAACTTCTATCAAATCTGAAACAAGAGCAACATGCTGCTTCTGTTACTGTTGCACCTAGCAGAGCACCAATAGATAAACTTGCTCAACACCGAGCCTACACTTTTGCTGGTACAAATGAAGAAAGTCCAGAAGATGCAAAGTACTGGCTTGAAAACACCACCAATATGGTAACCAAACAATTACAATGCTCTGATGAACATAAACTGGAGTGTGTTGTGGCTTTGTTGGCAGATGAAGCTATGAATTGGTGGGAAACCACTACTTTAACTGTTCCAAATGAACTAGTGACATGGGAATTATTCATTGAAGAATTCAAAAAGAAGTATATAAGTGAGCAGTATCTGGCTGAAAGAAGAAAGAGATTCCTGCACCTTAAGCAGGCCAACCGACCTATTGAGCAGTATGTTGCAGACTTTTGCAAATATTGCAAATACGGTTCAGAGTACATTAAAACTGAAGCTGATAAATGCAGAATGTTCATTGATGGTCTGAATGATGAATTGAGTCCAATCTTCACTGATCTGGGAATCAATGATTTTCAGAATCTTGTTAATCGGGCCATCGCAACAGAAGCTAAGATGAAAGCTGATGTAAGAAGAAAAGGGGGCAATCGATCTGATAAAAAGCAGAAAAGAGACGATAAGTCTCAGTGGCAGTCTAAGGAGACTAAATTTCAGAAAGAGGGGTCTTCTAATTTCACTTCTTCTCCAAGGAGCAATTATACTTCGAAACCATCCACGGTGATCCGATCCTCAGTACCGGCTATATCAGTTAATAGCACGGGAAATTCTAAAAAGATTCCTTCTTGTAAGTTTTGTCAGAAACTACATCGGGGTCAGTGCAGATTTCAGTCGAATCTTTGTTATGCTTGTGGTGGTGATGATCACTACATCAAGCACTGTCCTCAAAAGCCTGAATCAATGCCAGCTCGTAATACTATGGTTCCTAGTCCGACATCATCTAATCGGAATAGGAATGCCAAGTCAGCCCAACCGAGTTATCAGAAGAAAGGCAAGGGTACTCACTCTAATGCTTCTACTCATCAGGAATCCCGAGCTCCTGCTAGAGTTTACCACATTCGTGGTAGAGATGACGAAGAATCTTCTGAAGTGATCGCATGTACTGTTGAGCTAAATTCACATCCTGTTTATGCCTTAATAGATTCGGGATCCACTCATTCATTCACATGTTTGTCTGTAGTTAACAAACTGAAATTAGAACCTGAAATTGTGAAAACAAGTCTAATAGTTTTGAACCCTTTAGGAGGAAATTCGAACATTAACCTAATATGTAGAAATTGTTCATTGCATATCAGCAATTTGTCATTCTCTATTGATCTCTACATATTACCATCCTGTGAGTTTGATTTAATTTTGGGTTTAGATTGGTTAAGTAAACATGAGGCTTGGGTAGATTGCCAAAATAAAAGATTGTACCTTCAGGGTTTAGGAAAAGAATCCATACTCCTAATTGATAAAAAGCCCACATCCATTTTTTCATCTATGGTTTTACGAGATCAAATTGAATTTGGATTACATGAGATGCCTGTTGTTTCTGAATTTATTGATGTGTTTCCCGAGGAACTACCTAGTCTCCCTCCGACTAGAAAAGTTGAATTTGGGATTGAAATACAACCTGGCTCAAGTCCGGTGTTTATCACTCCGTACCAGATGACACCTTTCGAGTTGAAAGAGCTGCAAAAACAACTTCAAGAGCTTTAGGACAAGGGTTTTATTCGACCTAGCACTTCTCCTTGGGGTGCACCTGTTCTGTTTGTAAAGAAGAAAGATGGAGCGATACGCCTTTGCATTGACTACCGTCAATTGAACAAGATCACGATAAAGAACCGATATCCACTCCCAGGAATAGAAGATCTGTTCGATCAACTTAGGTATGCTTCAGTATTTTCAAAGATCGATCTAAGATCTGGATACTATCAAATGATAGTTAAGGAGGAAGATGTGTCAAAAACAGCCTTCAGAACTCGTTATGGTCACTATGAATTTCTAGTAATGTCATTCGGATTAACAAATGCTCCGGCGGCATTCATGGATCTCATGAATAGAGTGTTCAAGCCTTATCTTGATAAATTTGTAGTCGTCTTCATTGATGACATTCTAGTCTATTCCCGTAATCAAGAAGAACATGTTGATCACCTCTGCATTGTCTTGCAAACTCTTCGGGAACGCCAGTTATTCGCAAAATTTTCCAAGTGCGAGTTCTGGTTAACGGAAGTCTCTTTCCTTGGTCATGTAATTTTGGCAGAAAGAATTAAAGTAGATCCAAAGAAAATCCAGCCAGTTGTTGATTGGCGACCTCCCATAAATGTCAGTGAAATACGAAGTTTTCTTGGTCTAGCTGGTTACTACAGAAGATTCGTCAAAGGGTTCTCCACTATAGCCTTACCTTTGACTAAACTTCTTCGTAAAGACCAACCGTTTGAATGGTCTGAAAAGCAACATAAAAGCTTTGACCAACTCAAAGAAGCCTTGACTCATGCCCCAATTTTGATCCAACTAGAACCGGGCAAAGATTATACAGTGTATAGCGTGCTTCACATGCGGGTCTTGGCTGTGTCTTAATGCAAGGTGACAATGTGATTGCTTATGCTTCTCGCCAATTGAAATCTCATTAATTGAACTATCCAACACATGATCTCGAACTAGCTGCTATCGTGTTTGCTCTCAAAATATTAAGACACTACTTGTACGGTGAAAAATGTTACCTATTTACCGATCACAAGAGCTTAAAGTATCTCCTGACTCAGAAAGATCTGAATTTGAGACAACGCAGATGGATGGAGTTGTTGAAAGACTATGATATAGTTATTGACTATCATCTAGGAAAAGCCAATGTGGTTGCAGACGCCTCAAGTCGTAAACCGACATTGGGTAAAATTTCTAATCCTTGATCCTTAAGAATAAATAAATATACCTTCAATGATATTCTGTCTAAATTGTTTAAATTATCCTTGTAGCTCCAACTGCTATCAATGCTCACCTACGAGTGTATCAAAAGCAAGGATTTTTATCCGAACTTCAAATTCAATCCAGTCTAATTTCAATGATTGGAAGTCTTCAACAAGCTGACCCAGAACTTCAGGATATTATTTCCAAGCTCGATACAAAGGCTGGGGAAGGGTTCCGTATTCACACAAATGACCTCATCTACTTTAAAGATAGAATATGTGTTCCAAATGATGAGAATTTGAAAATAGATCTTCTAGAAGAAGCACACCAGAGTTCTTTCTCGGTCCACCCTGGATCGGTTAAGATGTATAAAGATCTCAAATCATTGTATTGGTGGCCTGGTATGAAAGCATTTATCAATGAATTTGTGTCTAAATGTCTCAATTGCCAAAGAGTCAAAGCTGAACATCGAGTTCCCACCGGATTACTCCAACCACTCGAATTGCCACAGTGGAAATGGGAACGAATTACCATGGACTTCGTGACTGGTCTTCCTTGTTCTCCCCGAAAATATGATGCTATTTGGGTGATTGTTGACCGATTCACCAAATCGGCACATTTTATCCCTATTCGTATCAATTACAGTTTGGAGACTTTAGCTAATTTGTACATTCAAGAAATAATTCGGCTACATGGAATTCCTATCTCCATTGTCTCTGATCGTGATCCAAGATTTACTTCCCGATTTTGGAGAACTCTGCAACGAGCTATGGGGACTAAATTGAATCTAAGCATTGCTTTCCATCCGCAAAGTGATGGTCAATCTGAACGAGTAATTCAGATCCTCGAGGACATGCTTAGAGCTTGCATTATTGATTTTGGAAAGAATTGGGAGAAATCTCTACCTCTAGTAGAATTTGCCTACAACAACAACTATCAGTCATCTATTCAGATAGCTCCTTTTGAAGCATTGTATGGCAGAAAATGCAGAACTCCTCTTTGATGGTCCGAACTTGGTGAAAATAAAGTATTGGGACCACAAATGCTCAGAGAAACAGAAGAGAAAGTACAAATTATTCACTCTCGATTAAAGCAGGCTTTCGATAGACAAAAAGCCTATGCCGATCTGAAGCGAAGAGATATCCAGTATAATGTGGGGGACAGAGTCTTTCTTAAAGTCTCTCCATGGAAGAAAGTATTTCGGTTCGGAAAGAGGGGAAAACTCAGTCCTCGCTTTATTGGACCTTTTGAAATTTCTGAAAGAATTGGTCCAGTGGCCTATCGACTTGCACTTCCCAGCGAGTTCGATAAAATCCACAATGTCTTTCATGTATCAATGCTCAGAAGATATAGGTCTGATCCGTCTCACATTCTAGAACCAGAAGAAGTAGAACTGAATCCTGACTTGTCCTATGAAGAAGAACTAGTTCAGATTCTGGACAAGGAAATCAAAAGGTTTAGAAAAAAACGTTTCACTGGTTAAAGTGTTGTGGAGAAATCACAAGATGGAAGAAGCAACATGGGAACCAGAGGAAACAATGCGAAAACAATATCCCTACCTGTTCAGTTCAGGTAAGAATTCGGGGACGAATTCTTTCTTTAAGGGAGAGAGAAATGTAACATCCCAAAAATTAGCCTAGGAGTTTTATGAATTCATTTGGATGATTAGTAAATTAATTAGATTAGAAATATTAAATAATTAAATTAAAAGTAGCTAAATTAGGGATTCAATTGAAATTCAAGGAAAATTTAAGAAGCTTGACAAATAGTAAGGTGACCAAATCGAACTAATATGAAAATAGGAAGTTTGCATGCTAAATTTCGATATTCTTGATTTGCCCATGCTTAAATTAAAAAAGGTGGGATAATTAAGGGCAACTTAGACCTTTCTTAGCATGAGACATTGGCACATTGTCAACTCTCATCAATGCCCCATCTAGTTCTCAACCGGCTACCAAAACCTCACAAAGAAGAAACCATATTTTCACACTTACAAAAATAGAGAAATTGAGAGAATTAGAGGAGAGCTCACGGTGAAGAAGAAGAAGCTTTGCATGGCAAGCTTATTGGCATAGGATCACAAAATAAAAACCAAAAGTAAGTAGAGTTTCTCATCCTCTATTCGAATATGTGAAAATATTTGAGAAAGAAGTTGTTTTGTACAATTGATAATTCATGGAACAATTGTTTGTTAAGATGTAATGTTGCTGGAAATTTTAAGACTTGAGTATTGAGTTAGGATGAGGAAAATTTAGAAGATGATGAGTGTAATGAGACCTCTAAAACACTAAGTTCAAAGCTGGCCAGAATTTACACTAGTTGAAACACTCAACTTTGATAAATTATAGAAAATAGAGTATTAGGAATTTGAGTCCGAAATTTTAACACCATATACCTTGACATGTCTATTTTAATAGGAAATTTACAAAATCGAATTTGGAGATCTATAACAAAATCTGGAATGAATTTGTGAACAACACTCGAATCTGTCCAGTGGTGCTTTTAAATGGACAGTAGACTTTGAAAATCCATAGGAATTAATGTACTTAGTATTTCAGACTGAAATTTTGATAGGTATTAATTGGGGATGTTAATTGAGTTTAGAAACAAACAGGGCTTAAATTCGAGTTTTTATACTGAAAATGGGAACTTAATTAAAAGAGAGGGTCAAAACAGTTTAATATAGAAAATGTTGAACTTTGAATGACATTTTAAAATTAAGTTGATAAAAATTGATAAGAGGAAGTTAGTAACATGAATGATAGACTTGCTAATTCTTAATTGACATGAGTAATTAAGTAAATTGAATGATGGATTAAGAATTTAAGAGAATTAATAGATTAATTCCACAATGTCCGATGCTAAAATTAGTTTAAGGACCAAAAATGAAATGTAGAAAATTTAAGGCTTAAATTGAATAAATTAATTCTAAAATTTTCTTCGTATGATTGTCTAAATCTACTAGAGCCTAGAGGAGAAAGAATTGACGAGGAGCCGATAGCTGGAGTGGCATCGGAGCGTGGGAAGAACATTCGAATCTAGAATTAGCTCGACGATTGTGAGTGAAACAACCTTTAGAGTTGAGAATAGTGTCTCAACTAATTTAATTTAAATTCTTATCTTAGAATTGCATGAAATTGAACTTAATAATGGTTGGTAAATTGATAAGGGAAGAAGGATTATAAAGGAACTTGGTTTTGGTGCATGTTGTTGTGTGTTCGAATGGTATATGCCTCGATTTGAAACTTTGATGATTTCATGTCTAATTTTGAATCTAATTGGAACCATGTTGATTCGAATAATGCTGATTTCTCGATGATTGGTTGCTAGAATTGTTGAATATATATATATATATATATATATATATATATATATATATGCTTTGGTTAGTGATCGAATGATGAGCAATATGATAAGTGATCAAATGTTGGTCTTACAAGTTATATGTTTGGGCAATTTCAATTGAAATTAGAACTATGTGATGCGAAATTGAGATCATATATGTTGAATTGTGAATATGCAAATTGTGATGCACTCTATGAAATGCTTGGAAGTGATATTATATGTATTATTGGAATTGAAATTATATGTGTAATTTTTTTTGATCGGAGACGTATGATTTTATTAATCGTAAAATCATACAAGCAGCACCTACACTTGCCTCGTTAAAAACCTCCCTACAACTATATGGAGGAAAAGAGTACGACGTGTAAATGTGATGCAATAAAAACCACCAAACACCCCTCACCCAAGGTTGTATTTCCACCAAGACCAACCCACCCTCAAACCTTCAGTTACAAGAAAATAAGAAATGCCCATCCAAGCCTACCCAACTCCCGCAGCAAGCACATCACATGTCCCCTCGCAGCAAGCACCCCCCAGTCCACCAGTCCCGCTCAATACCGTGCTGCCCACCACACCCAGCAAATGCGACACACACGCCTCACATTTTACACACCCACTCGACGCCATGACGTTTGTACCACCTCACCTTTCGCCAAAGCATCCGCTATACTATTAGCCTCGCGCAACACATGATTAAAGCACATGCACGGTAGAAATCGACAAGCTTCATCAATCAAACGAAATCAAGGCCATAATTTCCACGGTCTCGCCCCACTTTGTTCCACCCAAGCTAAAGCCACTTGAGAATCGGACTCAGTGACGACTGATGTTACCGATAAATTTAACTCCAACAAGAACTCCAAAGCGGACGCAATAGCACATAGCTCCGCCATATTTGAATCCATCACACCTAAAGGACCAGCAAACATCGCTAAAATCATACCCATTCGCATCCCTCAAAACGCCACCACATCCCGCTAGTCTCGGTTTGCCTCGTGCCGCCCCATCCACGTTAAATTTTACCACCCCCATTATCGGTGGAGCCCACACCATCTTAGGTCGCGACACTCCCCCAACAACCGCCGAAATACATATCCATGGGCAATTCCACCAAGAAGCCTCATCAACCAATTGACCCTCATGTGTCACTTTTATCCAATGAAATGAACACATTTTAACTAGAAACATTAAATCTTCTATCGACAATCTTTTCTGCTGAAAAATTATATGTGTAATTAATCGAAAGGATTAATGAATGTATTCTTAAATTTGACTGCTAAAGTATATGAATTTTAATAAAATGTAATTGGCAAAGCCCTTAGTATGTGTAGTCTGTCCAGGTAGTACGACATGCCTAGAGTCTAGAGCTCGATAAGAATCGGTACGTTAGTGTACTCGATTGCTTTGGTACGTAAGTGTACCTATTCTCTTAGTGTAATTTGACACTAAGATGACATGTAATACGATAATATGAATTGGTACTTGGGTACCTGTTATATGGTGAATTTGATTCACATCTTGTAATACGTGACTCGATTACCTAGCTTACTATACGAACCAAGGCATAAGAATTAAACTAATAAGAAAGAAATCCCTTGAACATTGAAATGAAATTTCTTGTTTTTAATGAATTGCCATTGAAATGGAATGCAGCATGTAACTTATGAATTATTAAATTACTTGATAATCTGCTACAGTTTGCTGCTGCTTGTTTATCTGAAAATTTCTATTTATCGAATGGTGTGTATATGAATCATGCTAGGTCGAAATTTGTATTAATTTAAAAGAAATTATCAAATTGGATTGATCCTTGTTAATTGTATGTGGCATGAATGCAAAAATATACTTTGATAAACTCCAACTGTTCGATTGAATGTGTATATTGAATCGGATTTGGTACTTTGATTAGCTTATATTCGATTGTAAAATGTTTGATACATTGGATTGTTCAATTCGAATTGTTGCTATTGCTTGTCAAATTGTTTGTAAACTTAATTGTTTGATATTGACCTATTCGATTGGAACAGAGAAAAGTGTTAAATTAAGATTCTGGACTATTGTGTGGTCACTTAAATAAGAAATGGAAATTTGATAGACTAAGGTTTCCTCACTAAGTACTATAAGTACTTATCACTCGAACTTTTCCTTCCTTCCCAAAAACTACAGGTAGTAGCGTGATTGGTCTACCCTCTGATATCAGCTAGCTTGAAGATTGAGTATGCCTTTCATTGTCTTTGCTGTGCTCATGATGGGTGATTTAACAGTCAGCATGCTAGTTTAATTCGCTTTAATGGTCATGTTCATGAACTATTACTTTAGTAATGTTTAAACTCTTGAGACTAGTTTCCCTCATTTTGTTATGTAAGTAAAGGGGTATATATGGGGTATAGATTAACCCTTAGTATATGTTTTGGGGCTTGATTTCTTTTTGTCACTTTTTGTATAGGCAACCGATAGGTTTTAGCCGATGATAGATACCCTCAGGAAACCTTTTGTATAAGGGAAACGATTACTATGTTATGGTTGATGATTACATTATAATCGAATTGAATTGTTCAAAACGGAACCCTTCGAATTGAATAAAATGAGAATTAGGTTGTATATATGTATGTTGTAATTCGAATGTGAGATTATTTAAATTAAGAATTCAACATGGATTATAAGTAGGTTAAATAAATCAATATTAAGTAGGCACACCTATCTTGCATTCGAACAAGTAATAAAAAAAATATCACACGTTCTTCCACTGCCTATTGATAATGTTAATACCAATCCGATTAACGCTCTTTACCCCTAATCCGGGGTGAGGGTTGTTATATTTAACCTAAGGCCCTAAACCCTAAACTCTAAAATTGAAGGGCTTGTATATCAAAATATTTTTCTAATGGAAATATGACAATTAGAATTACCATCTAGCGAAAATTTCTCACCAAAATGTTTTATTGGGGCATTTTTTAATAACGAATCCCTTGTTTTGTAATCAAGATCCTCTCAATTTTTTTTGGATAAAAATGTCTAAAGAAGAAGTAAATTTTTCTCATTTCAAATCATTTTCGTCAATAACATTAGACCCATGAACATAATTTTTCTACATGACTTGATTTCCCTCATTTCTTTTATAAAAAATTTATCTAGTGTCCCTTTTGTGAGAAAATTAATTTTTCTAATTTTCTTTTCTTTTTCTCATGCTCGGATTCATAGTTTTTAGATGACATATTTAATAAAAAATGTATGAACAATCAACTAAATAAATATATCAATAAAAAATTGGGATTCAAACTTTCCTTTTTTTTAATCTCTTGAACAATCCTTTTGATATGCGATGCTAAAACTCAATGATACACTTCTAAGTTGATGTTGAATTAAAAGAAAAAAAATTGTTAAAGCTTAAAAAATTAAAAAAAATTAGAGAAAAAGAAATCGAAAATAGTGCAGTGCACTAGAGAACACAGTAGAGTATTTGAAAAATTAAAAAGTTTAAAGATTTAATTTATGGGGATTGGGAGTTTGAGTTAACATTATAATAAATATAGTCAGAATCAGTTTTATATCTTTGTTTTTTAATGATCATTTATGACTTATATTATTGTTTCTTTTACTTGTTGTTTATGGCCTAAAGTTGAGATCTCTGTCTAATATTATAACTAAATTTTGAAACTTTTTTTTATTATAACTATTTATGTAATAAAATTGAGGGAAAAAATAAGTTCTTAGACGGTTGACCGGTTCGACCTGCCCCACAACTTTTTTAAGTATTTTTATAACAAACACAATGCTAATATGATTTCATCAGGACAATCAATTGCAGGAGTAGTTTGAATTGCAAAATGTCTCAGTTTGTAAATAGAGTAGAAAATTATTAGAGTGGTGGTCCAAATTATTTTAAGATTTATTTTAAACCAAAATTTATAGGCAAGTTTACTTTACATTAACTAAAAATAGGAAACTATACGAGTAGAATTATTTTCTATATAAGTTTCTTTTATAATCAAGTAACATGTTTCTATAAATAGATAGAGATTATGGTTTTACTTTTTAGACAGGTAATGTACATTTTAGAGCATCAAACTTAACACCCACTTTTATTTACATCATATACCTTTAATTTAATCAAATTACATCATTCAATTTTTATTATTTATAAATTAAATAACTTATATTGACACCATTAAATAATTTTAATGGAAACAACTGAAATTGACACTTTTATTTAACATGTTTTTCACATATCATCAATAAATAATGTTTAATTAGAAATTTAAATATTTTTTTGTTAGGATTATAGGAAATTTAGTTTTGTTTTCTTTGAATTTATTTAAATGAAATGTTTCAAAAAAAGTTTACAAAAAATTTGTTAAAATTATCGACTAAACATTATTTGATGATGATATGTGAAAAATATGTTAAGTAAATGTGTTAATTTTAATTTTTTTTGTTAAAATTATTTAACAATGTCAGTATAAGTGACTTAGTTTACTAATAATAAAAGTTAAATGATGTTATTTAATTAAGTTAAAGGTTTGCGATGTATATAAAAGTGGGTGTTAAGTTAAGTGCCTAAAATGTAAATTACTCGTTTTAGACACGACACAAGAAATAACATGTTTATCAAAAACTCTACAACGAGTTAAGACCAGACTCGTTTACGAGATTTTTGGTGGCATTAGCACGAACAAATAAATTGGCCCATAATCAGTGATTTAAATTACGGTTGCAGTTGCATTGCATTTATCGCGACTCTAGGCATAACAAATGTTATTGTGGTCAATGCGAGTATCGCGGTTGTGAATTTTTTAATAACATATGTTATTGTGGACATAACATTTGCAGATATCACGATTTCAGACGATGCCGCTACCGTTATATAACAACCACTGTTGCAGTTGCGGAACGTTGTATAAATCCTTGCCCATAATAGTATTGACAAAAAATAAATTTTAAGAGTAAGCCCATAATAATAAGTATTGAAAAAAAAATTGGGGCCTTAATAACAAGTATTGAAAAAAAATAGATCCTTAATAACAAGTATTATAAAAGAAAGGGTAAAGTACACCGGTGGTAACCGAACTTTTAGGGCGCGTTTATTTTAGTCACCAAACTTTTAAAACTTTCATTAGGGTCATCCAACTTTTAGTACACTTTCATTTTGGTCCCTCTCGTTAACTTCCGTTAAAAAACGATGACGTGATACGTTAATTTTCTTTTTTCCTCAATTAAATAACATATTTTATGGGTCTCACTGTTGATTAAACATGAGCCTTCTCTTTCTTCTTCTTCCTCCAAATTACTGCAACTCAGAGACGACATTTGCACAACCACTTCTTTCGCTCATCACTTTTACTATGTTAAAGCTTTTTTTGTTGGAAGGCATATAAGAGTGAATATTTTTCAGCATCGCCTGTTTGAATGGCCAATGCCAACACCATTGAGCTGGTAAACAAAAGCTACCAATCATGGAATGAGTCTGGATATTACAATAAAATCATGCAGCTCTCCTGCTATAAATATTGACACTCACCACCCCCGATAGTCACAATTACAAAACATCAAAGCTATCGAAAACTAAGTCAATTTAAGCATTTCTTCTTCTCATGGCTTTTTGTACTAACTTCCTTGTTCATGTATTTTTTTGGTTGTCTTGCACCCACTGCTTTGTCTTTATACCTAAATTCTATGTCAAAATTTGTCCCCAAGCTTTGTCCGCCATCAAGTAAGTAGTTGAGGTTGCTGTCCACTGCGAGCGGCGGTTATTTACTTTATCTGCACTTCTACGACTGCTTCATTAATGTAACTTCATTCATTTCACACACTTTTTATGTTAGTTTATAGTTTATACCATTATTTTCTAAGTTCCATGCCTTGTATTGTAGGGATATGACAGTTCCCTTCTTCTCTATTCGACACCTGCTTCTAAAACTGAGAAAAATGCTCGTGGAACCTTGAATTCTGTGAGAGGGTTTGAAGTTTTTGACCAGATTAAGGCTGAAATGGATAGAGTTTGCGGATGTCCGATGGTTTCGTGTGTTGATATCTTAGCCATGGGGCTAGAGATTTTGTAGTTGCGGTAAAATATATTATTTTATTACGAAAGAAAGAAAGTTAAAGTGTCACATCAGCGTTTTTTAACGAAAGTTAATAAGAGGGACTAAAATGAAAATAGACTAAAAGTTGGGTTACC
This sequence comes from Hibiscus tridactylites, assembly GCA_958450335.1. NCBI lineage: Eukaryota > Viridiplantae > Streptophyta > Magnoliopsida > Malvales > Malvaceae > Hibiscus > Hibiscus tridactylites. Next base: position 65,319,027 of record OY288290.1, on the reverse strand, counting down.
CAATAAAAAATTTAAAAGTTTAGTGACTAAAATGAACGCGCCCTAAAAGTTCGGTGACCACTGGTGTACTTTACCCTAAAAGAATATTGAATTTTAAGAGTATGCGCTCAATAATAAATATTGAAAAAATTGAGCCTTTAATAATAAGTATTGAAAAATTGGCCCCTTAATAACAAGTACTAGAAATTTTTTAAGAGTGCATATAATAACAAATATTGGAAAAAAAATTAGGCCCTTAGTAACAAGTATTAGAAATTAAATAAATTTTAAGAGTAAAACCCTAATAATAAGTATTGAGAAAAAGTTACTCATATTAACAAGTATCGAAAAAAATTGAACTCTATAACCGATATAAAAACATTGCTTAATGACTCTACTGCCCCCCCTAAATTATGCACTTTTTCGGGATGTTTTGCCTCTTTAACTAAAATTTGTGACCTCATATGCCTCATCCGTTAAAAAAATTTTACGGGCCAATTAGAATGCGCCATGTGTCATTTTATTAAAAAAATAAGTTTACTTAAATAAAAGAGATGAATTGCACATTAAGTATGCCTAATTTATTTTTTATTCATTTTAGTCCCTTAAAGGAATTGTTCAAACTTCTTCCTCTGTTTAAACTTTTCCAAAAATCAGCGACATCCTAAACTCAACAAAACAGGAGAAGGCCAATACAAAACTGAATCAACAGTGAACCAGCAGCACATTACATGGCTCCAACGCAAAAAGTATCTCCACCATCACATTACCGGCACTTCAACCACTGATTATAGTGGAGAAAAGGGTTCCAAACAATCCCTATACACAGTCAAATGACATAGCACAAAACCGAATAAAAACGCGAATAGAAATTCTCTGTCTATTTTTTGTGCTCCTATTTATGCCCCACATTAAAAATTGGGTTTAATTTTTAGAGTTTGTGGTTAGGGTCCATGAAATTTGAGGTAGAGGGTATTTTTTAGGGTGTAAAGTTTAGAATTTAAAATTTAAGGTTAAGACTTAAAATTTAATTTTTTAATATTTTTTAGCGGTATGGCATAAAAAGAAACACCAGAAAAATATAAAATTTTTATCCTAAAAACGCACCCAACATATAACAATTATCCAAGACTACAAGCACAAAAAAGTCGGAGATATCTATTGGATATAAGTATCCAAAAAAGGCTCGAGAGTCGAGACATAACAAATCCAATTGGATATAAGTATCCACAAGTAGCGCCCTTGAAACCAGGCGCAAGCCCCATGAAAGTACTTCACAATTCAAACAAATGCAGGAGGAAATCACTAAGAAAATAAAACTAACCGATTATTCATTAATTTATATAAAAAAGATGAGTCAGAATATACCCATTTAATAAATGTACATTTTTTATATTTATCATAATATAAATATTTTAAGTCAGCTTTTCTATGATGAAGATCTTTCATCAAGATTCATTAGCTTAGCCGTTAAACAATTGTAAATTAGCTGGAAGTTAGTTAGGTTAAACAAAGCAAGTATATAAAGCCATGCAGGCTTATCGTGTAAACTAATTCCTTTTCATATATGAAATAAAACCAAGTTCTCTTGATTTCTTCTTGATCGTTGCATTGATCGAAGTTTAACATAGTATCAGAGTCATCGCCGACGGTCTGTTTTCCGATTCCGATCAAGTTTTGTCAGTGAAGTTTCTTGTTTCTGTAGACAACGCGTTTCTCTGCCATACTCTGTAAGCTATTAACTCGGAATCGAAATACTACCTCTTCACATACATGTTTTTCTTCTGTTTCCACTGTTGGTAAGAATGTTTTGTGGCATGCTAGACTTGGTCACACTTCTTTGAATACTTTAAACAAGCTTCCTCAATTGGATTGTAATTTTTCTTGTAACAACAGTATTGAACATTGTGGGATTTTTCCCCTTTTAAAACAAACACGTTTACCTTTTCCTATAAGTCAATCTCGAGAAAGCTTACCTTTTTCTTTGACACATATAGATTTATGGGGGACCCATATCGTGTAAGTACACATAGTGGGCATCGATATTTTTTAACTATTGTGGATGATAACACACGCATGACTTGGGTTTATCTTCTAAAGCTCAAGAGTGATGCCTTTGAGAATCTCAAAACAATTTATATCATATGTCCATACTCAATTTGGTTCCATTGGATCAGAGTTTTTTTTCTACGGAAGGAACAAACTTTTTTACTTCTAATGGAATTGTTCATCAAAGCTCGTGTGTTCACAAACCACAACAAAATGGTGTGGCCGAACGTAAGCATAGGCATTTGTTAGAAATAGCTCGAGTTCTTAAATTTCAATCCAATGTGCCTACTAAGTTTTGGGGAGAGTGCATTCTTACTGCATGTTATAATATAAATAGATTGCCAACTTCAACTTTAAAATGAAAATCTCCTTATGAAGTCTTATTTCAAAAGCCTAGTTTTTTCACATTTTCGTGTGTTTGGATGTCTTTGCTATGCCATAGTAACAAACTGAAGTGACAAATTTCAACCTAAAGCTATTCCTGCAGTGTTTATGGGATACTCTCTTGTGCAAAAATGATATATTCTATTCAGCCTTGAGTCTAAAAGGAGATGTGATTTTTGATGAGTTTATGTTCCCTTTTAAATTTCCTGTTAAATCTTCTACTTGTTTTCCTGTCACTAATCCCATAATTTCAGATTTTGAGTTCCTTCACAGACCTAGTCTGCTTCCAAGTGTCTACTACTTCCAATAGTGATAATGTGCCTTATACATCAACTGACTATTCAGTTGAGTCACCTGAAGTTTCTGAGCATGTTATACCTTCTGAAGTTTTTAAGCATATTATACCTTCCGAGTCTGTTATTACTCCCATGCAAAATGAAACTACTGTTTTAAGTATACCTGTTCAACAACCTCTTGAAACTTCTGTCTCACGTCAACTTCCTTTGTGTAAGTCTACTCGTATAACTAAAAGACCTGGATGGCTATCTGATTTTATTGATCCTACCAAATCCTCGACATCCTCCTCAGGTTTGCATCCAATTTCAAACTGTATTTCTTATACTCATTTACCTCATCATTCTTTTGCTTTTGCTTCTGCTCTATCTAATCTTGTTGAACCAAAGAATTACCAAGAAGCAATTAAAGATAGAAAATGGATAGACGCAATGGAACTTGAGATTAAAGCCTTGATTAGTGAACTCAAGGACATCCTTCATCAGAATTTCAAAATGAAGGATCTGGGACAATTGAAATACTTTCTCGAAATTGAAGTATTGAGATCCAATGAAGGAATAGTTTTGAAGCAAAGAAAGTACGCCCTTGAGCTCATAGTTGATTCAGGGTTAGGGAGAGCACGATGTGCATCAACACCACTTGAGCAAAATCTAAAGTTGACCACTGTGGAATATGATCAATCAAGTGAAGAAGAAATGTTAGAAGATGCTGGTGTGTATCAAAAACTAATTGGAAGGTTACTGTATTTGATAAATACACGGCCAAACATTGCTTATGCAGTGCAACATTTAAGCCAATTTATGAAATCACCAAAGAAGGTTCACTTTGAGGCAGCAACACGTGTTGTAAGGTACATTAGAAAAAAATCCTGGCCAAGGAATTCTATTATCAGCAAACAGTAAGCCCATCTTAAGTGCTTTTTGTGATTCAGATTGGGCATCTTGCCCTATGACAAGGAGATCTGTAACAGGCTATTATGTCAAGTTAGGTGAATCTTTGGTTTGTTGGAAATCAAAGAAACAAAATACAATTTCAAGGTCGTCTGCTGAAGCTGAATACCGTGGTATGGCATCTGCTGTAGCTGAACTAGTTTGGATAAAAGGGTTGTTGAATGAGTTAGGTGTCACTCATAGTGAGCCAGCAACATTATATTGTGATAGCAAAGCAGCTCTTCAAATAGATGTCAATCCTGTCTTCCACGAGCGAACCAAACATATTGAAATTGATTGCCACTTTGTGCGGGAGAAGATACAAAAAAAGTAGTACAAACTTATCATGTTTCGACAAAGAGCAATAGGCAGACATTCCAACTAAGGGGCTGGGAGCCAGTCAACACAAGTATTTGTTAGGCAAGTTGGGAGTGAAAGATATATACCACTCACCAACTTGAGGGGGAGTGATGAGGATCTGTCATCAAGATTCATTAGCTTAGCTGTTAAACAATTGTAAATTAGCTGGGAGTTAGTTAAGTTAGTTAGGTTAAACAAAGCAAGTATATAAAATCATGCAGGCTTATCATGTAAACTAATTCCTTTTCATATATGAAATAAAACCAAATTCTCTTGATTTTTTCTTGATCGTTGCCATTGATTGGAGTTTAACATTCTAGCTTACTCGGCATTCCAGAAAATGTTGAATCAGCTAAGCATTCCAGAAAAGTTTAAACAGAAGAAGATGAATAATTCATATAAGGGACTAAAATGAATACAAAATAAAATCTGGCACACCTAATATGCAATTCACCCCTTTTATTTAAGTCAGCTTATTTTTTGTTAATAAAATGACATGTGGCGCATTTTGATTGATCCATAAGAATTTTTTAACGGAGGGGGCATATAAGGTCACGATTTTTAGTTAAGAGGACAAAACGTCTCGAAAAATACTTTAGGGGCCAACTCAGGAAAAAGTGCATAGTTTATGGGACAATTGAATCACTAAGCCAAAAATATTTTTATAAGTATAATTCACTATAAAAATTTTGGGCCAAGTGTCCCTCATGTCCAGACCCAAATATGACCCTGATTAAGACACAAATTTGTTGTAATCTTTTTTTGGTAATACAGAAGATGAAATATGAATTAAACCACCATGGTGCTGTAGCAAATGAATCACCCCACTCGAAGCTTTATGAAAGCGAAATTGATAGACGTCATTTTACCCGTCAAAATAAATATTTATTTAACCTCTTTCAACAATAAATAAAATAAAGAAATTGAGTAGATATAGGGAAAGAGGGTCGATCCGCAGGGAGATTAGCTGAAATTATTGGCTGAAGACTGCTTCGATTAGTACTTCCAGGAATATCTGCAAAGTAATTAAATAAAATGGGGGAGTGATTTGATATTGGATGAAAATGAAATAGCAAGATTTAAATGCAGAGGTAAAAAGAATAAGAAAAACCAAGTATGTGAAATAGCCTCGAACCAACTCCTTCAATTCTTTCGATCACTGAAATAGATTTTTATTTCGGGGATCTTGTCGGTTACAGTCTACGAGGCCCAACCCGTCGTAACTTGTTTCTCTCTCGAGTAACCAATCCTCCCAAGTCTATCTTCGAAAGATGGTTCTTAAATAAATCAACCACGTCTATCGCCGTTAAAATATTTAGAATGAAAGCAGGAAAAACCCGACTTAGAAATTGTCTAAAAAGAATCGCTTCTGATTTTATCTTTCCCTCGCGGACCGCCGCTAAGAGTGTTCATAGGAAGTCGAAATTGCCATAGGCCGATCCTTCCTCCCAACTGTGTTTTTAAGCGATTTCAGACCAACGGGCCCTTTTTTATTTGAAAAACGGTTAAAAACTTTTAGTAAGGCCGATTGCCAAACTATCTAAGCAGAAAGATAAAAATGATTTCCCAAAAGAATTTAAGCAAAGTTCAATTCTCACGAATCGAATTGACTTGGCCGATTCTTGGCTTAAAAGATTTAGCTAAGCATGATATTGATTATCATACTTAACTTGATTTTAGAAAAGTAATTAAATGACATAAAACAAATGAAACAAGAAAATAAAGGAAAAAAACTTGAATTAAAACTGAAAAATGTTTACAAAGATAAAAAAAAAACACAAAGCTAGAAGATGATCTTAAGCCTTTGTAATCACCTATTTTGTCCGGGGTGTCAAAACCCATTTTATCTTATTTTCTTTAGTAACGGGCTTTGTTACTTTCTTATATATGCGTTATAAAAAAATAAAAAAAAATAAAAAATAAAGAAAAAGAAAAAAGAGTATATGTATTACTATTATTAGAGTCTATTATTATAACCTATATTATTAGCATTACTAGTATTATCCCATATTATTGTAGTCTTAATCTTAAGTACTATTACTATTTATTATTACTATGATCACTATCCACTTGTTTATATTACCATCATATTATTATCCATCATTATCCACTACTATATTATTATTGTTATTAATTCGTCTATCTTATTATAGTTATTATCTTATTATTATATATTATCTATTATTCGGTTTATTATCTATTGATATTGATTAGTGCTAAATCAGTGTTATTATTATTATTATTATTATTATTATTATTATTATTATTATTATATTTATTATTAATATTATTATTAATCGAATCTGGAAAATAAGAGAATTTAAATAAATAAAAGCCCACAGATTTATTTATTAATTACAGTCCATTACACAAATTAAAAAACCCCAAAAACATACATAGCCCAATTCGGGCCCAATAAATAAAACCCTAATAGAAAACCCTAACATCCCTTTTGATCTGTGCAGCCGCCACCCCTCTCCACCGTCAGATCTCATCTGGATCTGACGGTCCAGATTGCTCCAGGAGTGATGAAGCCCTAGCTGCCCCGAGAAGCCCTAGCGCCGCACACATGCCCCCACCGTTAGATCAAGATTTGATCTAACGGACCAGATCAGCGCGTACTCCACACGAGGTGCCCGTTCGCATCCCACGCGCGCGTCCGTGGCGTTCCGATTCCCACCACGCGCGCGTAGCTCGGTCTCGTGGCCACCCATCCCTCCTCTGGTCCCCATCTCCGGCCGGATCAGTCACGTGCAAGCAAAACAACAAGAAGGTCAGACACACAACCACAACCAAATGACAGAAACGGAAATTGCAGAAACAAATCGCAACGGCATGCAGCAACAAAAAAACAGAGGCAATCAACAGGCAATCGTACCAATCACAACAAATTCCAGCAATTATAGGCATTTCAGAAAAATGAAAAAATAGGATTTTTGGGGCTATAAAAACCCGAAAGCAAATGTAATAGGAGGAGGATTTTCGGATATTCAGAGAGCAAAACTTGTAAAAAAAAATCAATACAAGCAGAGTTTCAGAAGGTATTTCTTCCATTTTTCAGTTTCGCATCAAACGTAAAATAAAAAACAGAAGCGAATCAGTTTTTTTTTTGTTACCTTCAAGTCTCTTCATCTTCGTGATCGTCCGCCGGTGACAAGCTCCGTAGCCTCGTCTGAGGCCGTACATGGTGAACCGGTGGTAAGGACTCTGAGTTTTTAAAAGAAATTGTTTCAGGGGGTTTTCAAAAACGATTTCGAAAGGGTTTTATTTTTGGTGGCTTTCGAAAAGGGGGTTTCTTTGTGTTTCCGGGGTTTCAGAAAAGTAAAAAAAAAGAGGTCTTTTAGGGTTCCGGCGCCGGCAACGGCGACCGGAACCCCTTACGGCGCCGGGAAAACAGAGGGGAAGGGGGAGCTCTCGGTGTATTAGGGTTTGAAAATGGTAAGAGGGGGCTAAATTTTTTTCAGAGTAGGTTTTATAGTGTTTTTTCGTTTTAATTTTGGGATAATAGCGTTTTAAAACCCTCCGCGATGTGTAATTACGCACGGAGGGTTTCCGCCTTTTTTAATCATGCCGGTGGTCCTCCGCTCTTTTCAAATGTTTATAAATTGGTCCCTGTGGCTTTTCGTCTTCTTTTATTTAAGTCCCAATTTCGTGTTTAATTAGTCTTTTCAATGGTTTTATTGCATTTTCAGTCCCTACCAGTCAGCATTTCATTTATTTTGCACTGTTGATATTATTGTTCACGCATGTTGCTTTTTTTTTATATCGAATATATGTTCTACATTGAGTTTATGTTTTGTTATATTAATCGTGTTAATATATGCATATATGTTTTTTTATTGCATGCCTATTTATTCGAATATATTTTTGTTGTACGTTTTTTTTATGTCGTTCGAATATATTTGTGACACGCGTTATAATATGTCGTACATACGACTTTTAGCGTTTTAATTCGTATATTAATTAATTTTAATTTTAAAACGGAGATACTCATTAATTCGCGTATCCGGGTCGACTAGCCTAGCTTATTGGATGTCCCCCGAATATTCGGATTAATTCGAGTCGTCTAAAGGTAAATTCGAGATTAAAATAGACAAGACCATAACACCATACTTATCCGCTTGCATCATGCATAAAGGTGACGTACGGGATCCGAACCCTAAACTAACACGGCAGCCAGTCTTATATGATGTCGTTTTAGTTTTTGGTCTGGTGTATCGTCATCCTTTCTAATTAAACGCTTAATTAATTCGATACCACATATTTGAAAAGCTCGTATATTTAGAGTCCGGTTTTCAATCCAGAACCACTAATTAAATTCGTTTCAGATTTCAGACAATTTCCATCAATTAAAAGCAACAATTGTTTTGGTACCGATTTCCGGGCGTGATGGGGGTGCTAACCCTACCCCACACGTAACCAACTCTCGAACCCTTTCAAACGAATTTCTGGTTTTGTTTTTTACGGTATCCGGCCTACCTTAGTGGCCGGTGGCGACTCCAAACCGAGAGAAAAAGATTTTCTTTTAAAGGGATTTTTCCAAACCCGAATCGAATTTTTTAACTCCCCCTTTAATTAAATGCTTATATTTCAAAAAAACGAAAAACTTTAGAAAAAAAGGGGTCGTTACAGCCTTCGCCAAAGGTTGGTATTTATAGGCTTAGATTACAAGGATAAGAGATAAGAAAATCAAAATAACAATTCAAATTCAAATATTTTTAAAATTTAAAATAAAACCAAACGGATAAAACTGATAATCTGATCGGATCTTCTCTCGGAACATTCCAGGATCTTCTAGAGGTTGCCACGTCATTGCAACGTCACTGCCACGTCAGACGCGTCGTGCCTGGTGCCGTGCCCATGATGCCAGTCATGACAGAATTATAATAAAAACTGCAGTAATGCCCCCTTTTCACTGCTATTTCCAGAATTGGGTCCCTACACAAAATATAACAAAAACGGCATGTATTAAGTAGAAAGAAGTCCTAATAACTAGAAAAATAACAATTGAAATATGTCACATTTGAGAACTTATCAAATTCCCCCTCACTTGTCTCATACTTGTCCTCAAGTATTTCCGAAAAAGATATTAACCCAAGAATGTATTTCGCAAGCCATCACAAGTATCAAGCATAATGATAAGAGTTCTAGCGCAAAAGGAGTATCATGAAAGAAACATAATCAAACCAAATGGATGCAAGCAAAGAACAGCCCTTATCTCTCCCAATTACCTATCAAGCATTAATCAAATCCTAACCTAGTCTTAATCCTCACCAAGATACACTCAAGAGCACTCAAAGTGTTTATAGGTAAAAGTGAAGCGAGAACACTCAAAGTCATGCATGAACAAAAGTTTCCATAGGCTTGTAACAAGTTCAATTCTCCACTACTTTATTAGAATCGAGGTGCAAAAATCATTAGGTCTTTTATTCAAGGTGTAATGTGGGTTTAGAAAAGGGTAAAAAAGATGGAAAGAAAAAAAACAAAAGAAGATAATCAATGCAAGAAGTTTCAAGCAATAAACAGTGAAGACAAAAGATGAGCTAAAAATGGGCAAGCAAACACATATTTTCCTTCCTTTTTTTTCTTTTTTCGAAACTATTTTTTTTCTTTTCTTTTTTTTCAAAGCAATTGCTTCCTTTTATTCTATTTTTCCTTTTTTTCATTTTTTTTTCTGGAAAAAGTGTGCCCTTTTTGAATTGCAGCCCCTTATTTGTCTAGTGATGTAGTTTCTAGCATTTGATCAATCAAAAAGTGGTAAAGGAAAAACAAGGTTTGATGAGGGTTAAGCAAAAAAAATGAGATATAAGGCTTCGAAGGCTCACTAAGTGATAAGAAAATGTAAGGTATATTTATTTTTTTATGAAAGAGAGGAAATGGGCTAAATCTTAATGCCTAAATCATCTTAAAGCACCTCATTCTTAGTGTAGTCTCAAATCGCATACAAGCCACAAGTTCTAGATTCCTAAGTTCAAGATGACACTCTCAAGCAAGGAAAAACGAGCATAAAGTATAGGATGCATGCTCAAGGCTCAAAGTCTCACAAAATTAGGCTAAGTTTGATTAAGCTAGGCGAGAAATTTAATTAACACAATCAAGAGAAATTAAAAGAGATGTCAAACTGCAGATTACTCATATCCTTTGATTATCAAAATGCTATAATTCAATCATACCTAAGCACAAGAACAAGTACAACATGTTGGACAGCAAGTAATGGTAAGAACAAAAAATTCATCTCAAGGTTTAATCAAAATCAAAACATATTATCAAACAAGCAGACAAGTGGTAATTTACTCTCCCCTCACTTAAATGAATTGCCCCAATTCAAATGAAAACCATAAAAGTGTAAGGCAGAGAAAGATTACTCCCCGTGGGTATTGATTGTAACGATGGTGATGGTGACCGTTGGAGAGACGGACGACGGACGGAGATTGTCCAGCAGTGTTGTTGGAGAGCTGCGAACGACAGACGATGGTTGGGGTGAAGGCGGAAGTGCGGTGGAAGCCATAGGAATGGGGGCTTGCTGTCGTCGACCACCGCGACGAGGAGGAGGTGTGGGGCATGGTGACTGAGTAAGTCGGCTGGGTGAGCTTTTTGCGGTTGGGTGTGTGATGTTAGGGTTTGGTGTTGCGTGAAAGAAAGAAAGGGAAGGGGAAAAGGGAAAATTAGGGAAAATCAGACGATATGCCAAGGGGAAAGGGGTTGGGCTAACGTGTACCGCTCATTGAGTGTGCTAAAATGCACCTCATTAATGAAACAATGCACTTTAGCTGGAGTGTGATGCTCGGCCTGCTGCATGTGAAAAGAACCCTTCAAAGGAAAATTTATTAAGGCAATTAAAAAGAAGGAAAATGAAAAATAAAGAAACATAAATTAAATTATTAAAAAAAAGAAGTAAAAATTGACGAAAAAAATAAACCAATGGGTTGCCTCCCATTTAGCGCTTTGTTTAACGTCGTTTAGCTCGACGACCTTTGCTAAATTTTTGGTTCTTCAACAGAAAGGTCTTCAAATAAACGGTGATGTCCATCCCTTGTCGTTTTAACGCCTTCCTTCATCTTTTTATTTGTGCGCAAAACAACAACTAAGCTTCTACCTCCTTCCCGATGCAACAACTTACTCAAGATGATGATTGGCAAAGTTTGGTTGTCGCCTAAAAATATATAATTGAATTGATCTAACTTCGTCTTTGGTTCCTGCAAAATTGAGGGAAAATGTTTAGATCGAGTTGGAATTAATCGAAACTCAGAAAGGGAAAAAGAGTTGAAATGATTTCGCCTATATTTTCATTGTCGAGATCCGCGAATTCCCTACAAAAGTCATAACACAAATCAGTTTCGATCAAATCATCAGCTAACAGATCTATAATATCAACGAAATTTAAACTTGCGACCGAATCAGGATACTTCATAGCTTTATACATATCAAATTTAACTACTTCCCCATCAAATTCCATAGTTAAGATGTCGTCGCGGACATCAATCTTTGTATGTGCGGTTGATAGGAAAGGTCGGCCAAGTAAGATTTCGGATCCGTTATTGCTGCGATCATTTTCCATGTCAATAATATAAAAATCAGCAGGGAAAATAAGATTTTTTACCTGTACCAACACGTTTTCTAGTACTCTCTCGGGGTAGATAACTGAACGATCAGCTAGTTGAACCGTCACTCGCGTTTCCTTCAAAGGTTCAGTCGAAATTTTGTTGTAGACGCTTAACGGCATGACGTTGATAGATGCGCCTAAATCACACATCGCTCTTTTAATCCCAACTTTCCCAATTTTACAGGGAATCGCAAACATACCTTGGTCCTTGTACTTTGGCGGCAATGGTCTTTGAAGAATAGCCGAAACGTTCTCACCAAGGTTAACTCTTTCATTCCCAGACAATCGCCTCCGGTTTGTGCATAGATCATTCAAAAATTTTGCGTATTTAGGAACCTTCCAAATAACATCCAAAAGTGGAATGTTGATTTCCACTATCTTGAATACATCCAAAATTTCCTTCTCTTCCTCCTTTTTATCTCGTTTCGCCAATCTACCTGGAAAAGGAGGAACAGGTTCGTAAGTAGAAACAGAAATATTGGATTTAGAGTTACCTGCAGTGGGTGGAGACTTTTCGTTCTGGTCCTTCAAAGAGCTGCCTTGCTCGTCGGATTTTTGCTCGGTTTGCTTGGGCGGTTTAGGCGTTATCACAGTTCCACTACGCAAAGTTATCGCGCTCACATTTTCCCTTGGATTGGTTTCGGTTTGTGATGGTAACTTCCCCTGAGATTCTAGACGGCTAACGGCTTGAGCTAGTTGGCTTATTTGTTTGTCGATTTACTGGAGATGGGATTGTGTTTGGGTTTGAAATTTTTCCTGCGAAACTGCCAATCTCTCAACAATAGACTCAAGCGAGGATTTTTGGGGTGCTTGGTTTTGGCAGGGAGGTTGTTGCCTAGGTTGGTAATTCGGGTTCTGATTACCGTAGCTCAAGTTTGGGTGATCTCTCCAACCGGGATTGAAGGTATTGCTCTGTGGGTTATAGGGTCTTTAGGGAGGTCCTGAAAAGTTTTGCATGGCGTTGACTTGGGCACTAGATGGATCTTGGAGTACGGGACGTAGATCAGTTACATGATCGGACATGGTACAAACTCCACAAACTTTGGCAGCTCCTAATTTCCCTAAAACAAGAGAATTCACAATATTAGTCAAGTTATCAATTTTATTCTCTAATGAAATTGTACTTACTGTGTGAACCCGTCGGTTGGGTTCACTTGCAGAACCGAATTGCTGCGAATTAGCCGCCATCGTAGAGATCAGGGTTCGAGCATTTTCAGGGGTCAAGTTAACGAGCGCGCCACCGCTTGCTGCATCTACCATCTTTTTGTCCATTGGCAACATTCCTTCGGATAAGTACTGAAGGAGAGTTTGCTCAGATAGGCCATGTTGTGGACAACTTGCACACAACTTTTTGAATCTTTCCCAATATTCGTATAGGGACTCGTCATGCGTTTGTTGGATACCCAAAATGCTTCGCCTAAGTTCAGTCACTTTCGCTGCAGGGAAATACCTGTCAAGGAAAACACGAGAAAGATCAGCCCAAGTATTAATCGAATTCGGAGGTAAATAAAATAACCATTCTTTAGCCATTCCGGCTAAAGAAAAAGGAAATGCCCTTAGTTTTATCTGATCCTCCGAAACTCCTTGCGGTTTCATGCTGTTGCACACCATGTGAAATTCGGCAAGGTGCTTATGTGGGCTTTCAGTAGGGAGGCCATTAAAGGTGGGTAATAGGTGAATTAGGCATGTTTTGAGTTGGAAAGGGGTATCACCGTGAGGAAAGGCGATACAAAGGGGTTGTTGTTCAGCGGGGGCGGTGTTGAGCTGTCTAATGGTTTGGTTAGCCATCGGGTCGGGTGTAGGTGTAGATATCAGACTTGTGCTTTCTTCGGTTTGGTCGTGTGGTGGTTCAGATATGTATTCCGAATGGGATTGTTGTTGGTTTTGCTTTTGTACTTTCTTTCGTCTGACAGTTTCACCGTGGTTCTTACGAGAGCTTGCTTCGATTTCCGGGTTGTATGGAACAAGATTACCCGGATTCCTCCTGGTCATAAAAAAACGAAATCAGTCAATATATCGTAAATAAATCTCCCCGGCAACGGCGCCAATTTTGACAGGCGCCGTTTTACCCGTCAAAATAAATATTTATTTAACCTCTTTCAACAATAAATAAAATAAAGAAATTGAGTAGATATAGGGAAAGAGGGTCGATCCGCAGGGAGATTAGCTGGAATTATTGACTGAAGACTGCTTCGATTAGTACTTCCAGGAATATCTGCAAAGTAATTAAATAAAATGGGGGGAGTGATTTGATATTGGATGAAAATGAAATAGCAAGATTTAAATGCAGAGGTAAAAAGAATAAGAAAAACCAAATATGTGAAATAGCCTCGAACCAGGTCCTTCAATTCTTTCGATCACTGAAATAGATTTTTATATCGGGGATCATGTCGGTTACAGTCTACGAGGCCCAACCCATCGTAAATTGTTTCACTCTCGAGTAACCATTCCTCCCAAGTCTATCTTCGAAAGATGGTTCTTAAATAAATCAACCACGTCTATCGCCGTTAAAATATTTAGAATGAAAGTAGGAAAAACCCGACTTAGAAATTGTCTAAAAAGAATCGCTTCTGATTTTATCTTTCCCTAGCGGACCGCCGCTAAGAGTGTTCATAGGAAGTCGAAATTGCCACAAGCCGATCCTTCCTCCCAACTGTGTTTTTAAGCGATTTCAAACCAACGGGCCCTTTTTTATTTGAAAAACGGTTAAAAACTTTTAGTAAGGCCGATTGCCAAACTATCTAAGCAGAAAGATAAAAATGATTTCCCAAAAGAATTTAAGCAAAGTTCAATTCTCACGAATCGAATTGACTTGCTCGGTTCTTGTCTTAAAAGATTTAGCTAAGCATGATGTTGATTATCATACTTAACTTGATTTTAGAAAAGTAATTAAATGACATAAAACAAATGAAACAAGAAAATAAAGGAAAAGAACTTGAATTAAAACTGAAAAATGTTTACAAAGATAAAAAAAAAAAAAAAAAAAACTCAAAGCTAGAAGATGATCTTAAGCCTTCACCAAAGGTTGGTATTTATAGGCTTAGATTACAAGGATAAGAGATAAGAAAATCAAAATAACAATTCAAATTCAAATGTTTTTAAAATTCAAAATAAAACCAAACGGATAAAACTGATAATCTGATCGGATCTTCTCTCGGAACATTCCAGGATCTTCTAGAGGTTGCCACGTCATTGCCACGTCACTGCCACGTCAGACGCGTCGTGCCTGGTGTCGTGCCCATGATGCCAGTCATGACAGAATTATAATAAAAACTGCAGTAATGCCCCCTTTTCACTGCTATTTCCAAAATTGGGTCCCTGCACAAAATATAACAAAAACGGCATGTATTAAGCAGCAAGAAGTCCTAATAACTAAAAAAATAGCAATTAAAATATGTCACATTTGAGAACTTATCAGAAATTCACCCATCCTATCATCTCGAAGGGCCGCTAACCAATCTGCAACGCGGTTTCCGCTACGTCCCACATGTTGAAAACACAACCGACCAATCGCACATCCTATAGTTAATAATGATCGATACCAGACTATGGCCAGCCAAAACACGAAAATTGTCATGAATGATTCAAATAGCTTCAAGATTATCAGAGTCAATAATAATTTCGTGAAAGCCAAGCTCCCAAATACACTTGAGCATATCATGGATCTCCCACAACTCTGCAAGGAGGATTGAACAAGAACTAATATGCTGAGAGAAACCAAAAATCCAGTTACCATGATTATCCCGAATGACACCTCCAATTGATGCCATTTGCGTGCTCAGCATAACAAACACGAAATCAAAGTCTCCAGATTAGATAAAGCATTTGAAATATGACTCATCAACCGGAATTGACAAAGCTTTTGACTGTTACTATTTGGTAGTGCAGGTAACATAAAAGATTTTGATATTATGTCTGGCTCTTAAATTCGAGACGTGTAATGATAAAAATATATTGGTTGTAGCTACAAACTCTGAACATGAACGGTAAACCGGACGTAAAAGGTACCAAACACATATGAATCAACAATGTAGGGTCAGTTTTAAAGCTAATACAGCAACAAGAAAAAGTAGGGTTTCCAAGCTGTGGAAATGGCAAAGAGGACAACATAGGTGAGAATGAATGGTCCCAAACAAGGCCAAACTGCCAAAACAGAACCCTGATGAAGGAACCCCACACCCTTAATATGAAGGGGCACTGACCCTTGCATTAAATGGCACTTGTTTAGGACCAACTTTCAAAGTGACAAATCAGGGTCCATCAATTCTTCTGCTGCAATATATATGCAGTATTTCCTCCATTGATATCTTTCAATTATATGTATAAACCGTGTGTGTTTTCACATAATTTGGACAAGAGAGGGCCCATGTTCTGATACGAAGGAGATGAGAAAGGTGATCGTTTTTGTTCGGTTTGGCTGGCTGGCTGTCACACGGTTGTGATGGACAGTCTGAATCTTCCATGGATATGGTTTACGAGCCGTGTGTCATTTTGTTAACAAAAAAATAATAAGTTGACTTAAATAAAAGAGATGAATTGCATATTAAGTATGTCAATTTTTTTTTTTTCAATTTAGTCCCTTAAATGAATTGTTGATCTTCTTCCTACTCTGTTTAAACTTTTCCAAAAATCAGCGACATCCTAAACTAAAAAAAAAAAAAACAGGAGAAGGCCAATACAAAAGTGAATCAACAGTGAAGCAGCAGCACATTACCTGGCTCCAACGCAAAAAGTATCTCCACCATCACATTACCGACACTTGAACCACTGATTATAGTGGAGAAAGGACTACAAGCACCCTACATATAACAATTATCCAATACTACAAGCACAGAAAGTCGGAGATATCTATTAGTCTAAAAATTGTAAAGATTCACGACGTCCTCCAAAAAGGCTCGAGACATAACAAATCCAATTGGATATGAGTATCCACAAGTGGCGCCCTCGAAACCAGGCGCAAGCCCATGAAACTACTTCACAATTCAAACAAATGCAGGAGGAAATCACTAAGAAAATAAAACTAACCGGTTATTCATTAATATATATATATAAATGTACGCTTTTTTATATTTATCATATATAACTTTAACATGGGGCACCATCTAATAAATTCAACCAAGCTTTTCTAGCTTACTCGGCATTCCAGAAGATGTTGAATCAGCTAGGCATTCTAGAAAAGTTTAAACAAAAGAAGAAGATTAACAGTTCATATAAGAGACTAAAATAAACACAAAATAAAATTTGGCATATCTATAGTCAAGAATGGTCGATACCAGACCATGGCCAGCCAAAGCACGAGAATTGCTATTAAGAATTCAAATAGCTTTAAGATTATCCGACTCAATAATAACTTTGCGAAAGCCAAGCTCCCAAACACACTTAAGCATGTCATAGATCCCCGACAACTCTGCAAGGAGGATTGAACAAGAACCAATATGCCGAGAGAACCCAAAGATCAAGTTACCATGATGGTCCCGAATGACACCTCCAATTGATGCCATTTGCGTGCTCAGCGCAACAACACCATCTGTGTTGTAATCTTTTATTCTTCGTTATAGTGAAAGTTTTCATCCTTTGCCCGTGATTTTTTTCGTATTATATTTTTCACATAAATTTTGGTGTTTTTTTTATTTTCTTGCTTTGTTTGCGATCATCATCTTAGTCGTTTAGCCGTTATAGTTCGTCACCGGTACATCCCAGTATAACAAAAATAAAACAGAAACTTTTTTATTATCCATCATACAACAACCACACAAATACAAATACAAGTAGTACAACGATTAGGAAACCTTATAGGGCAAACCAACTTAATAAAAATAGTAGGAAATGTTTGTGGATGCTTATAGTTATTTTGGGGAAGCGAATGCAAGGAATTCAGAATCACGCCCCAAAATATCCATTGTTTTGGCATCTAAACTTATCAGTGCTTGTATAGCCTTACTATTCTCAATGGCATTTATAATAAAAGAACTACTAAATGAATTGTACCGAGACTCGGGACACCCCACACACGGCCGGATTAGCGCTCCCCATCCAAAATCAAATCCGGACGAATCAACTGTGTTCAACCAACTGGTGAATTCGAAAATTTCCATATCGTCCCGTGAGCCAATATCCGCGGCCAGATTGAATTGATCAGTTTGAAATTTCACCGTATCCCCAATTTGTAAAACGGAGATTTGATCGTTGAAAACGTTGATCGCTTCTCTCGTCAAATAGGCCAACTGATGCAACTCGATGTCGAAACCGCGATGCCATGCAGGTTCCCTATTGCATGGTTGGGTAACCTTGGCTTCATTATTGGACGAAAATTCACTGATTGACTTAGGACGGATGGTTTTGAATGTCCAAATGCCGCTCTAGACGCCAACGTAGCGTGTTTCCATAGAAATGCACCGAGAGCTGCGGCTCGACTTGGATGTGGGAGACGTTTGCTTTTGACTCTGAATTTTAGAGTCGCTATTGCATGCTCATCGAACACGAATCTCCTTGTCGCATACCACCCTTCACGAAGCCACAGTTTTTCGATTGAAAATATGTAATTTGGTGGGATCGGATCCAACGGAGGAAACAACCGTGACCCTGCGTCTAGCATATCGGGATTAGGTATCTTGCCATCGGAGCCTCGATTGAAAGCTGCCCAACTTTTGATGAAAGTCGACACTGTTGTCGCATCCATGACCTTGTGGGAAGCGGAGAAGGCAATGGCGATCCCGCCACAATCGAAAATGTTGA
Source organism: Hibiscus tridactylites (assembly GCA_958450335.1). NCBI lineage: Eukaryota > Viridiplantae > Streptophyta > Magnoliopsida > Malvales > Malvaceae > Hibiscus > Hibiscus tridactylites. The sequence continues at coordinate 65,300,694 of OY288290.1, read as the reverse complement.
TTTGGATAGCCATTTGGGGAGATGTCGAAGTTGGAACAATGCAGTAACATTGCACTGGAAGCAACTGATTGAACGACTCTAGCTCTGTTTGCTCAATGCAATCGGCTAAGCAGCCTTTGACCCTGGCTTCTACATACGGCACTCCTTTGTCGTAGGAACCGATGTAGAGGTTGTCGATTGTCCGACCAGACAAAGGGTAAAACTGATTCAAGGCTTTTGACAGAGATTCCTTTAATCGGACCAAGATTTGGGCAGTGTTGAAATGAGAGTCATTTGGTTTGCTGTAAAACAAGATGGCTGGTACATAATGTGCCGGAACCAATTGATCAAACGATGATAAGTAGAATGGTTTCCGAAGATAAATTTCCTTGGAAAATGGCTTAACCATTTCCTTTGAAGTAATATGAATTTCCATCTCCACGTTGAACACAAGATTTGATTGGCTCAAGTGTAGGTTTATATTTACTTAACTCATACTTGTAAATATAGTATATAGAGTGGGTCATAGGTGAATATAGCAGGGATTAAATGGGTTTCAAGACTCATGTGGGTGGTGTACAATGGCGGAAGGTGTGAAAAATCGGTGGGGGCCACGCCCCTAATTTTTTTTTTTAAATTGCAAAAATTATAAGTTGTTATGATGGTAAACTTATTATTTAGCCCCTTAAGAGTATATACTTCATTGTTGGCTCCATATAAATTTGAACATTTTAAAATAACCCCCTTTATAAATAATATTGAGTTCCGTCACTGGTGGTAGAGCAAGGATGATTTTAGTCTTATAAGTTGCAGGACATGGATGATTCACGATTTTGAGTTTTGTATCCACAACGGGTCGCAGAGTAAAGATAGTCTATAAATAATGTTGAGTTTCGACTGTCTTAGGGGTGGCAACGAGGCAAATCGGGACGGTTTTGCATTTCCTACTCCGTCTCCAACACTTGCGGGTACTGTTTCAGGGAATCCTCATTAATCTTTCGGGGATTTTTTCGTCCCCATACTTATCCCTTACAAATCCCCGCGGTTTTCGGTTAATCCCCATACCCAATAAATAAACATAACTTAATACATTAGAACAAATATCCAACATTAAATCTCCAAAATTACAAACATAAAAGATAAACTTAATTCTACCAAACAACAAACAAACAATTTTAAATCTATAAAACATGACTTAAATATTAACAGTTGAAACATGATAGCTTGCACCATCTTTAAAAAAAAAATATGTAACTAATAATCTATAGCTCCAAATCATGATTCATTTTTTTTCTAAAAGAAGCTAGATTCGACAATCTTTCCAACCATATGAATTATTTCTTCTAATTTTACTCGTACGATTTATGGTGAATTTCTAAAGTCATTGTTGTTTTTAGAAACAATCTGATGTATTTTCTTTTTGACTATTGCTCACTCAAAAATTAATAATTCTTAATATATAACTTGAAATCAAGAACCGTTTGTTTTAAAAGAATCTAGATTTTATATAATTATAGAAACATAAGGCTCAATTCTTAATTTATCTTGTAGAACTTTTGGTAATTTTTAAAGTCATTGCTAATTTTTTTTAAAGAAATATGTTGTTAAATTTTTCTGACCTTTCAACATTCAAATATTCATATCTTTAGAATACATATCGAAATCAACCATCATGTATTTTGTAAAATCTAATTTGATATTGATATAACAAAGTGTCTAAGGACCTATTTGTAAAAGTAAATAAATTTTTAAGTATTTCAAAATCTCACAAATTGACAAGCAAACTTGAACCAAAATATTTCTAAGTCAAATAAAATTGTTCAAGAAAAAATTTTCTAAGTGTTATAGCCCAAAACATGTTTGTACGCCAAGGCGTATCGATACAGTTTTTAGGTTCTGGAATTTTAATTGACAAAAGTGTACTGGTACGGTTATACCCGCATCGATACGATATTTTACCTAGGGCTTAACTTTAAGGCATAACGTACCGATACGATAATCTCCATATCGATACGGTTTGATATGATTCGATAAAAATATTTGCATTTAAAGTTTTTGACTATTGTTTGTCAGTTATGATTTTAGCAAAATTCAAATGGTCGTTAGATCGTATCGATACACCCATATAACGTATCAATACACTTTTTACAAAAGTTTTCCTCGGGATTCCAGTGAGAAATATTTGTATCGATACGATCATAGAGTATCGATACGCCTCTACTTTTACACTATACTCGTACAGATACGCCCATACGCGTATCGATATGCCCCCTTAAATGTGCACAACGACTCTTTCTATTTTGAGACAGGTATCGATACGATTGTTTGAGTACCGGTACGATAGGTTGTAGAAGTGCATTTATTGCGGGGAAAATGAAGCCCAACGGCTTTATTGATGATCTCAACCACCAGAACGGCTAGAAATCAATGCAAGGGTATAAAAGCAAGTCACCAAAGCTACATCAACAACTATTGAACCTACTTGCAACATCCAAGCTATAATCCAACCCTTGTGCATCTTAAAAGTCATATCTTGTACCCAACTTGTTGTGATTCTTTTGTAAATCATTAGTTCAAGTTTGGGAGAGTGCTTGATTCTAAATGGGCAAAATTTTAAGTCTTCTAAGAGATATTTTTATTTTCCAAATTTCATCTTTGTAAAGAGAGTTCTTTGGGAGAGTGCTTACCTCTTTAAAAGTTTCACATCCACAAGAGGAGATCCTATGAGAGTGTTGATCAACATCTAATCAAAGCCATGACTTCTACCTTCTGGGGTAGCATGTACAAGTCACAATCCATCACTAAACCATCATTCTTCAATGGAGATAACTATCCTTCTTTGGAAGAACCGGATAAGGCTCCTCATCAAATCCAACGACTATGTCCTTTGGGATGTAGTGGAGGACGGACCGACAATTCCAATGAAAAGAGATGATGAAGGGAGACTTGTTCCGAAGACCAAGGTGGAGATGACCGATGAAGATTGGGGAAAACTCCAAGTAAACGATAATGCTCTACACATGTTGTTTTATGCACTTGGACCCGACATGTATGCCAAAATGTCATCATGCACAAGTGCAAGGGAGGTGTGGGACAAGTTAGAGACCACATACGAAGGCACCAACGATGTGAAGGAGACCAAGATCAGGATCCTCAACTTAAGCTATGAGAACTTCAAGATTGAGTCGGATGAGGGCATCTAAGATGTTCAACCAGTTCTCGGTTATAGTAAATGGTCTCAAGATCTTCGGTAAAATCATTCCCTAAGATAAACTTTTCCAAAAGCTACTCTACTCTCTTCTCGAATCATGGGATGAGAAGAGAATCATAATCATCGAGGCGAAAAACTTGAAGACTTTGAAGCTCGATGAATTGGTAGGACATCTCCTTACTCATGACATCATGAAGCAAGGAAGGGAAGAAGAAAAGAAAAGAGAAGAAAGAAGAGTACAGAAGCTAAAGGTGGAAAAAAAAGAAACAATGGATTGCTCTCAAAGCCTCACTACCACAAGAGGAGAGCAATTCAAGTGAAGAAGATGATTTGAAGAATTGGATATAGTAATCAAAAGATTCTCTCGATTCATGAAGTCTAATCGGGGAAGGAAGTTCCCAAAAAGAAGAGACTTCAAGAACAAGAACAAAGATAAAGAAAAAGATCAAATCATTTGTTATGAGTGCAAGAAATTGGGCCACATTCGATCTGAATTCCCTCAACTCAAGAAGAAGGGGTTCGATAAGAAGAAGAAGCAAAAGGCCCATATTGCTACTTGGAGCGATGAGGAATCATCATCTGGTGGAGAAAAGCACGAAATAGCAAATCTTTGCCTCATGACCATTGATAACGATCTTAAGGTAAACCTTAACTCGTCTAGCTTTGATTTTACATTTGATGAGCTTCAAGAAGCTTATGATGGGCTACATGAGGTTTATGATGAATTGGTTGAAAAATATAAAGAATCGGTTTTGAAAAACAAAAAGTTGATTTCTAATTTAAAAGCCCAAAACAATTCTTTATCCAAAACTAACTCGGAACTGAAGAGAAGATTTTGGTTTTAAAAAGATGATTTAAAATATTTTCAAGATGAAAATGTTGATTTAAACAATCTTCTCTCCAAAGTTCACGATGATCACCACAAAAAATAAATGAGCTTAAAGTTTCTCTAAATGTAGTTGAGAAATCAAGTTTTGAAAAAGAAAGTTCTTCAAAACCCAACTATGTGAAAAAGGAACTTTAATGGCTACAAACAAAGAGGCTCTCAAAAGCATCCTAAAGCTAAAATAATTAGGAGTGTATGGGTTCCTAAGGAACTTGTAGTCTCTAGTAATATACATGTTATTTCTTCTTGGATTCTTAAAGGAACCAAGCATTTGAGAGTTAACTCACATGGACCCAAGATGGTTTGGGTACCAAAAATCAAGAACTAATCTTTGTTTGTAGGGGGCATTGCTACAAGGCCAAAGCTTCAAGTTAAAACACTTGGTACCTTGATAGTTGATGCTCAAGACATATGATCGGCGACAAGAGTAGATTCATGGAGCTCAAGCCAAAGAGTGGTGGAGTAGTAGCTTTTGGTGACAAATTCAAAGGCCACGTTGACAATATTGACTTTATTAGTTAATTATGCGATAAAGGGTTTAATGTTCATTTTGATGTTAATGAGTGTAAAATTTTAAACATTAAAAAATGAAATGATGATCATTGGTCATCGCATAGGTAATATTTACATGGTGCATCTAGATGACATACATACAAACATTTCATGCATGTTTGGTTGCTAGTGATAAAAATGAGGTATGGTTGTGGCATAGAAAACTAGGGCATGCTAGCATAAGTGTTTTAGAGAAAAAATTTCCCAAAATCTAGTAAGAGGTTTACCTAAGCTAAAATTCTCATTAGACAAAATTTGCGATGCTCGTGTCAAAGGTAAACAAAAATGTACCTCATTTAAATCCATTAATGATGTTTCTACTGGTAGAGTTTTACAATTGATCCATATGGATCTCTTTGGGCCTATTAGGACAACTAGCTTTGGTGGAAAATCATATGATTATGCTTTAGTTGATGATTTCTCTAGATACACTTGAGGTTCTCTTTTTAAGTATAAAAGATGAGGCTTTAGAAAAAAATTCATCACATTTTCAAAAGTTACTCAAAATGACACTGGTCAAAACTTAACTAACATTAGGAGTGACCATGGAACGAAATTTCAAAATCTAGATTTTGAAAATTTTTGTAACTTAAATGGTATTAGCCATAATTTTTTGGCACCTTGCACACCCCAACAAAATGGGGTAGTTGAGAGGAAAATCGAACTTTAGAAGAAATGACTAGAACCATACTTTGTGAAAATAATTTACCTAAGTATTTATGGGCGGAAGCGACAAACACCACTTGTTATATTATAAATCGAGTAATGATTAGACCAATTTTAAAGAAAACTTCTTATGAGATTTTAAAGTCAAAGAAGGCTAACATTAGCTATTTTCATCCTTTTGGATGCAAGTGTTTGTTTTAAACAATGGAAAAGGTTATTTAGGTAAATTTGATGCAAAAAGTGATGAAGTTATTTTCTTAGGAAATTCTTTAAACTCTAAAGCCTATCGGGTGTTTAACAAAAGAACCTTAGTTGTAGAAGAGTTTATTCATGTGGTTTTCGATGATAACATCCTTCCGAGGAAGGATTCTTGTGATGATGATGATGTAGGGATCATTGGAGCCAATGATGGTGGACAGTCATCAAAGGTGAATGGGGTTTCAACAAAAGAAAAAGAAGCACAAGATCCTCCCAAAGAATCCTTGAAGGACATGAATCTTGGTGAAAAAGAAGTGAGCTAACTAAGGGAACTCAACTATGTCAAAGATGATGTATCTTGGGTGATCCATCAAAGGGGGTACCCACTAGATCCGCTCTTAGATTGCTTAATAATGTTGCATTTATTTCATGCATTGAGTTTAAAAATATCAAAGAAGCATTAAAAGATGATTTTTGGATATTGGCCATGCAATACGAACTTAATCAATTTGAGAGGAGTAAAGTTTGGACATTAGTTGATAGGCCTAGGAATAAGTCTACTATAGGAGCTAAATGGGCCTTAAGAAACAAACTAGATGAGAGTGGTAAAGTAGTGAGGAACAAGGCTAGACTTGTTGCTCAAGGTTATACTCAAGAAGAGGAAATCGACTTTGATGAAACCTATGCACCCATAGCTAGAAAGGAAGCAATTAGGATACTTCTTGCATTTGCATGTTATCATGAATTCAAGCTTTCTCAAATGGATGTTAAAAGTACATTTTTAATGGCTTTATTAATGAAGAAGTGTGTGTTGAACAATAACCCAGTTTTGAAGATCTGATTTACCCAAACCATGTTTTTAAATTAACTAAAGCTTTATATGGTTTGAAACAAGCTCCTGGAGCTTGGTATGAAAGACTTTCAAATTTTTTGGTTGAAAAAGGTTTTGAAAAAAAGGATGGTGGGCACTACTAGACCTGGCAAACTTGACCCGAGACCCGAAAACCGAACCGATTTACCTGAACCGAACCCGAAACCGAACCGAACATGCTTACCCGAAATTTAACCTGAAACCCGAAACTGAACCGAAAATGAACTGATTTTTAGTTGAACCGAAATAGACCCAAACTGATAGACCCGAACCGATTGGAACCGAACCGAATGGACCCGAACCGAAGACAACCCGAAATAAATAAAATATATTAATAGAAATAAAAAAGTTGAGATATGAACAATCGCACAACTCACCAAAAAGTCAAATATATTGGCTTTATAAAGCCATATAAATTGTGTAAAAAAACTGACCAACCTAAAAATTTGATTAAAACCGACCGATCTCCCATCAACCAGAAATTGACCCGAATCGATCCGAACCGAACAGAACCGAAAATCAACTGAACCAAAAATCAACCGACCCGAAAATCAACCGAACAATAGAACCGAATTGGAACCGAACCGAATCTAAACTGAATGATATCAGACCCAAAATAATTGAAACTGAAATGACCCGAACCGAACCCGAACCGATTGACCTATTTTCCACCTCTAGGCACTACACTTTTCATTAAAAGAAATGACAATGACATCTTAGTAGTACAAATTTATGTTGATGATATTATATTTGGTTCTACTAATGAATTTTATTTCCAAGAATTCTCTAAGTTAATGCAAGGTGAGTTTGAGATGAGCATGATGGGGGAACTTGCATTCTTCTTGGGGCTCCAAATTAAGCAAAGGAATGATGACATCTTCATCAATCAAGCTAAGTACATCAAAGACATGCTCAAAAATTTTGGCTTGGAGAATGTGAAGTCTCAAGCCACTCCAATGAGCTCATCAATTAAGATTGACAAGGATGAAGGAGGTAAGTGTGTTGATTCTAAGTTTTATCGTTCTATGGTTGAATCTTTGCTTTACCTTACCACAAGTAGACCTGATATCATGTTTAGTGTTTGCTTGTGTGCTAGGTTTCAAGCTAGTCCTAGAGAATCACACCTTGTAGCCATCAAAAGAATCTTTAGATACCTTAGAGACACACATTATTTAGGTCTTTGGTATCCCAGAGACTCTTCCTTTAGCTTACATACTTATTCTTATGCAAATTACGGGGTTGTAAGATAGATAGAAAAAGTACCTCCAGCACTTGCCAATTCTTAGGTAAAATGCTCATATCTTGGTTCTCTAAGAAATAAAATAGCGTAGTCTAATCTACCATCGAAGCGGAATACATATTGGCCGGGAGTTGTTGTGCTCAAGTCCTTTGGATGAAGCAACAACTTCTAGACTATGGAATTGATGTAGGTACCATACCCCTTAAGTGTGACAACACTAGTGTCATATGTCTCACTAAGAATCCCATCCAACGTTCTAGAACCAAGCACATAGAGATAAGACACCATTTCATTAGGGACCATGTCCTCAAGAATGATGTTATTCTGGAATATGTTGATACCTCAATCCAAATAGCAGATATCTTTACAAAGCCATTAGACAAAAAGCGTTTTTGGACTCTTTGGAGAGAGTTAGGTCTAACTAGCCTATCTTGACCTTTTAGAGCCCTTAAGTGTCAAAATTTTGCTTAATTTTGAATGATGATGTTGTTTATGAAATTTTACTTCTTGATGCATTTATGTTTGTTGCTAGGGGGAGTATGTATCTGTTTTAGACCATAAATGATGCTCATTCATCATACACATGCATTTAGGGACGTTTAAAATCCAATTTTTGAACTCAAGTCAACTCAAAAATGCATTTCTGGTAAAAAGGTATCGATACGAGTCACCGCGTATCGATATAGGTTGCTTAATGAGCGTCGATATAGTTTTAACTGTATCGATACAGTCACGCATATCAATACGATATGAAAACTGTACTGATACGGTGGATCAATACGCTACATCAGCGCATCGATACAGTATGTCGTTGGGTTTTAAATTGGCATTAAAAGAGATGTTTCACTTTAACTAAAACACAAATCTCTTTTTCTCTCAAACCCTAATCGATTTTGGGCTATAAAAAACCCCTCAAACCCTTTGATTTTGCACACCAAATCTAAAATTCTTTGAGGGTTTTTCATCAACACATCAAAGCTAATTTTTGCTATCAAATTTGTACATTCATCATCTTTCGTTCATCCACATCCATTACTCAAGGTATTAAAACTATTTTTTTCTTTAATTTTCATTTAGTTTTTGTTATTGTTTTCAACTAATTTTTTGTATACTTAATATTATTATAGTATGAGTTTTGAAGTTTTTGCAAAAATTCTTTAAAATCTATATTTTTTGTTTCGAATATATAAATATATCGTATATTTTAGTATACTTTTTTCAAAACTATTTTTACTAAAATTCATACTTCTACTTGCATATAATTTTAATATATAAAATATAGTATTTCTCCCAATACCTTGAATTATTGGAATGATTTTTAGATCGAATGTGATGATAATTGCATACATTGTTTTCGAAATATTTTGATATTTTCAGGATGTTATGGCACCGAAAAAGAGACAAAGGAAAGATTTGGCTTCTAGTTCATCCAATCCTAATTTGGATAATGAGGGTATTACTAAATCAGACCTTGGTTTTATACTTCTAAATATTTTTCTAACACCTTCGGCTATGGTCCATTATAAACAATACCAAGCATTTCCAATCCGAGATGAATAAGTTGTTTCAATCCTTTTTTAAACTCCAAACGTTTTAAGTTTAAATACTTTGGATTGTTACAACAATGTAAGTTTTTACCTTTTCTAAGTGTTCCCCCAATTATGTAATGAAATCTTGTTTTGATTTTCTTTGCTAATGCCCGATGTGTCTATGACCAAGCTAGAGAGAGTGTTATTGCCAATGACTCCTATCTTATGGGCAAAAAGCTTCAAATTGATCAAACCGTTTTATGCAATGTTTTTGGGTTTGAAAACTTGGGAATTGATGATGAACACTCCTTGGGGCATTCTTAACTTGGCTTCGTCACCGTCCTTAACGCTCATGGTTGTATCCGTCATCTCACCATCTCTTGGTAGATTCGTCCTTTCGGTGGAAAATTCTCTACCATTCGTCAAGTTGATGTGTTTTGGCTCCGTTGTTTTTGAGATGGTAAGCGTCCCAACCTTTGCCAAATTATGTTTGCTGGCTTGGTGTAAAACCTATGTTTGATTTTGATATAATTAAATCTTTAAGGATTATTTTGTAAAACTTAAAATTATTTTTCAAGTCCCTTATTAAGTTTTTAAAACACCAACACTTTGAAACTGATTTATAAAATTCAAACTCAAAATATTTTCTAAGTGTTCCAAGGCAAAACCACTCAAAAACGTCCAGGCGTATCAATACAACACCAAGCGTATCGATACCATTTTACCAAACTTGGTTACTTTCGGCATCTGTATCGATACCCTAAACCCTCGTATCGATACAGTCCTGCGTTAAAATTCAAAGAGTTTGAATACGGTACCGATACGGCTAACCCTCGTATCGATACGAGCTTTATAATTTTTTAATATAAGTCGGTTTAAAAAATATGACCGTTGGTGTCAGTTGGTTGGTAACCAAACTTTAAAAGTTCGTTGACCCGTATCGATACGCCCAAACCCTTGTACCGATACGGTTGTTGACAGTGAGTTCAGTTCAGAAAATAGTATCGATACGGCCCTTGCCGTTTCGATACCCCGTACCGATACGCTTACGCGCGTATCGATACCCTTGTATTAAATGCACACAACGGCTCTTTCTTTTATGAGACAGGTACCGATACTCCTTCCCACGTACCGATACCGGTAGCTGCAGAAGTGCATTTATGGTGGTAAGAGAGGGTTCCAACGGCTCTAATTAGGTCCCCAACCACCCAAACGGCTAGAAATTAATGAAGAGGTATAAAAGACACATCAAAAAGCTACAACAACAACTATTAATCTTCAAGCAAACACTTATTCATCAAATCCAAGCAATTGTGCTAAATTTCATATTTTTCTAGAAATCCCAATTTGTGTTTTTCATTCATACTTTGTAAAATTGGGTTGAGTGCTTGTATTGGGGCTATCATTTGTATTGAGAGATACCTTATTAGCCTTCAAATTTCTTTGTTCATTTGTTTGAGGATTGGGTTGATTTTTGGGTAGAAAAATCAACCGAAATTGTAAAGGGTTGCCTCCTTGTCCTAGAAAAGGGGAAGATCAATTTAGTGGAATTGTTGCAAATCCTTAGTGAGGCTAAGGTAGTGGATGTAGAGTTCATTTGGAACTTGAACCACTCTAAATCCCTTGTCCATTAATTTTATTTTGCAAATTTCCACCACAAACCTTTAAATTTCCAATTCACCCCCCCTCTTGGTCAATTTCGATCTTGCGATCCACTCAACAATTGGTATCAGAGCTTAACTCTTTAGGGATTAACAACCACAAGAGGAGATCCTTGGAAGAGTGTGATCATCTACATATCAAGAGATGGCTTCAACCTCCGATTCGAGCATGTACGAGTCACAATCGACCACAAAGCCTCCTTTCTTCAATGGTGACAACTATTCTTTTTGGAAGAATAAAATGCGTCTATTCATCAAGTCTAGTGACTATCTTGTGTGGGATTTCATTGAGGATGGGTCATACATTCCATTGAAGCAAGACGGTGAAGGCAAGATGGTGTTGAAGAAGAAAGCCGAAATGAGTGAAGAGGAGAGGAAAAAGATTCAAGTCAATGACAAAGCTCTCCACATGCTATTTTGTGCTTTCAGTCCGGACATCTACTCAAAGGTCTCATCAATTGAAAATGCCAATGAAGTGTGGGACACTCTTGAGACCACTTATGAAGGCACCAATGATGTTAAAGAAACTAAGATTGGACTTCTCAATCTTAGTTATGAAAATTTCAAGATGGAGCCCGATGAGACGGTGTCAAAGATGTTTGATCGATTCTCCACGATTGTCAATGGTCTAAAGGGCTATGGAGAGATCATACCGGAAGACAAGCTTGTCCGGAAGCTACTCTATTCACTTATCGAGTCTTGGGATGGGAAGAGGACCGCTATCATCGAAGCAAAGAACTTGAAGACATTGAAGCTTGATGAGCTTGTGGGTTCTCTCCTTACTCATGAGATCATGAAGCAAGGAAGGGAAGATGAGAAGAAGAAAGAAGAGAAAAGGGTTGAGAAGCTTGAGGTTGAGAAGAAGAAGAAGATGGGAATAGCTCTCAAGGCTAAAGCTTCACAACATGATGAGAGCTCATCTTGTGAGGAGGATGAACTTGAAGAATTGGCTATGATAGCCAAACGATTCTCACGCTTTATGAGGTCCAACCGGGGAAGAAAAATCCAAAGGAAGATGGACTTCAAAAGCAAGAACAAGGAAGATGGAAAGGATCCAATCATTTGCTTTGAGTGTAAACAACCCAGCCACATACGTTCGGAGTGCCCTCAACTCAAGAAGAATGGCTTTGAGAAGAGGAAAAAGCTCAAAGCCAAACTTGCTACTTGGAGTGATGAGGAGTCATCGGAGGATGACGAACAAGAAGTGGCTAACCTTTGCCTCATGGCACTTGAGGAAGATTCCTCCATGGTAACCTCTAACTCATCTACTTTAGATTTTTCATATGAAGAGTTAAATGATGCATATGATGAGTTACAAGAGGTATATGATGAATTAGTTGAGAAGTTTAAAGAGTCGGTCATTAAAAACAAGAAAATCATTTTAGAACTAAATGAGAAAAATGACTCACTCACTCAAGCTAATTCAAAATTTGAGAAAAAGATATTAGGATTAAAAGATGAGCTAAAATTCTTTCAAGATGAAAATGTTGATCGTAATAACCTTTTATCTCAATGTAATAGTGAACACCAAAAGGTGTTGGGTGAGCTAAATGAGCTCAAAAAGTCTTCAAAAATTGTTGGTAGTGTCAAGCATGAAGTAGGAAAATCCTCTAGAACACACCAACCTAAGAAAAAGACTAATTACTACAAACAAGGTAGCTACCCTAGACATAGTAGAGCTAAAAGAATTAGAAGTGTATGGGTTCCTAAGGAACTTGTAAAATCTAATAATATTATTGCTATGTCATCTTGGATTCCTAAGGGAACCAAGGTTTTGGGAGCTAACACTCATGGACCCAAAATGATTTGGGTACCAAAAACCAAGGTTTAATATCTTTGTTTGTAGGGGGAGCATTGCTACAAGGCCAAAGCACAAAGTCAAAACTCATGGTACCTTGATAGTGGATGCTCGAGGCACATGACCGGAGACAAGAGTCGATTCATGGATTTAAAGCCAAAAAGTGGAGGAGTAGTAACATTTGGTGACAACTCCAAAGGCCACATTAAAGGTATTGGCTCCATAGGTAATCACTCTACCATTCTTATTGAAAATGTCTTATATGTCGATGGTCTTAAACATAATTTATTGAGCATAAGTCAATTGTGTGATAAAGGATTTAATGTTTTATTTGATAAAAATGGTTGCAAAATTGTATACATTAAATCTAATAATATTATGCTCATAGGTCATCGCATAGGAAACATATACATACATCTCATGCATGCTTAGTTGCTCAAAATGAAAATGATGCATGGTTGTGGCATAGGAAGCTAGGACATGCTAGCATTAGTGTTTTAGAAAAACTAGTCTCTCTAAATCTAGTTAGAGGTTTACCCAAAATAAAGTTCCCAAATGATAAAATTTGTGATGCATGCTCAAAGGGTAAACAACATAGGTCTTCCTTTAAGTCAATTAATGATGTTTCTACTAGTAGATGCTTACAATTAATTCACATGGATTTATTTGGGCCAATTAGGACTATGAGCTTGGGTGGTAAATCTTATGTTTTTGTGCTAGTAGATGATTTTTCTAGATTTACTTGGGTTCTCTTTCTAAGTACTAAAGATGAGGCTTTGGAAAAATTCATCACATTTTGAAAATTAACCCAAAATGATGTTAAACTTAGAATTTCACATATTAGAAGTGATCATGGAACCGAGTTTCAAAATTTAGGGTTTGAAGAATTTTTTAATGAAAATGGTATTAGCCATAATTTTTCGGCTCCTCGAACTCCTCAACAAAATGGGGTAGTTGAGAGGAAAAATAGAACTTTACAAGAAATGGCTAGAACTATGCTTTGTGAAAATAATTTACCTAAATATTTTTGGGCGGAAGCCACAAACAGCGCTTGTTATATTGTAAATCGAGTTATGATTAGGCCAATTTTAAAGAAAATACCTTATGAGATTTTAAAATCTAAAAGGCCTAACATTAGCTATTTTCACCCTTTTGGGTGCAAGTGTTTTGTTTTAAATAATGGAAAAGATAACTTAGGTAAATTTGATGCAAAAAGTGATGAAGCCATTTTTATAGGTTACTCTTTAACCTCTAAAGCCTATCGAGTATTTAACAAAAGAACTTTAGTAGTAGAAGAATCTATTCATGTTGTATTCGATGATAACCTCCTTCCTAGGAAGGATTCTTGTGATGATGATGATGTAGGAATCATAAATGCCTTTGATGGAGGTCAAACTTCAAAGGAGGATGAGATTCAACCAAAAGAAGAAGACACACAAGATCCACCTCTTGATGCCTTGAAGGACTTGGCTATTGAGGAAAAGGAAGTGAGCTACCCAAGGGAGTTGAACTATGTCAAAGATGGTGAAATCTTGGGTGATCCATCCAAGGGGGTAACCACTCGTTCTTCTCTTAAATTAATGAACCATGTTGCATTTATCTCATGCATAGAGCCTAAAAATATAAAAGAAGCATTGAAAGATGATTTTTGGATTATGGCTATGCAAGAAGAGTTAAATCAATTTGAGAGAAGTAATGTATGGACATTAGTTGATAGGCCTAGTAATCAATCTACAATAGGAACTAAATGGGTCTTTAGGAACAAACTAGATGAGAGTGGTAACATTGTGAGAAATAAAGCTAGACTTGTAGCACAAGGTTACACTCAAGAAGAGGGAATGGATTTTGATGAAACCTATGCACCCGTAGCTAGAATGGAAGCCATTAGGATGTTGCTGGCATATGCATGTTATCATAATTTCAAGCTTTTTCAAATGGATGTTAAAAGCGCATTTTTAAATGGTTTTATAAATGAAGAAGTGTATGTGGAACAACCACCGGGTTTTGAAGATTCAAAATTTCCAAATCATGTTTTCAAACTTACCAAAGTTCTTTATGGTTTAAAACAAGCTCCTAGAGCTTGGTATGAAAGACTTTCAAATTTTTTGATTGAGAAAGGATTTGAAAAAGGTAAGGTGGACACTACACTTTTTATAAAAATGTATAAAAATGACATCTTAGTAGTTCAAATTTATGTTGATGATATTATTTTTGGTTCTACTAATGAATGTCATTGTCAAGAGTTTGCTAAGTTAATGCAAGGTGAATTTGAGATGAGCATGATGGGGGAGCTCTCATTCTTTTTGGGACTCCAAATCAAGCAAAAGAAGGATGGCACCTTCATCAACCAAGCAAAATACATAAAGGATATGCTCAAGAAGTTTGGCTTGGAAAATGCAAAGCCTCAAGCCACTCCTATGAGCTCATCTACAAAGCTTTACAAAGATGAAGGAGGTAAGTGTGTTGACTCTAAGCTTTATCGTTCAATGATTGGGTCTTTGCTTTACCTTACCGCAAGTAGACCGGATATCTTGTTTAGTGTTTGCTTGTGTGCTAGGTTTCAAGCTAGTCCTAGAGAGTCTCACCTTATAGCCGTTAAGAGGATCTTTAGGTATCTTAGAGACACTCCTTGTTTAGGTCTTTGGTACCCTAGAGACTCTACCTTCAACCTTCATGCTTACTCGGATGCGGATTATGGGGGTTGCAAAATTGATAGGAAAAGTACTTCGGGAACTTGCCAATTCTTAGGTAGTATGCTCATATCTTGGTTCTCTAAGAAACAAAATAGTGTAGCCTTATCTACCACCGAAGCCGAGCACATATCCTTAGGGAGTTGTTGTGCTCAAGTCCTTTGGATGAAGCAACAACTCTTAGATTATGGAATTAAAGTTGGAACCATACCCCTAAAATGTGACAACACTAGTGCTATTTGTTTAACAAAAAATCCCATCCAACACTCTAGAACCAAACATATTGAAATAAGGCATCATTTCATTAGAGATCATGTCCTTAAGGAAGATGTTGTTATAGAGTATGTAGACACCTTGAATCAATTAGCGGACATATTTACAAAACCCTTAGACAAAGAGCGTTTTTGGTCCCTTCGGAGAGAGTTAGGTCTAGCTAGCCTATCTTGACCTTTTAGGACCTCTTTTGTGCTTAAATATGCTTGATTTTGTGAAATGCCATGTTTATATGTTTAAACTCCCAATTTCTTCCATGCCTATAGTTAGGGGGAGTATGATTCTATCAAAATATGCTTAGAACTGCTCATACATCATTTGCATACTCATAGGAGTTGTTAGGTTCGAGCTTTTGGCTGTTCTTTGAACCAAATAGGTAATCCTGGGCATATAGTATCGATACTATTGTACGTGTATCGATACCTGTTCTTCATTTCGTTTCCCAGAATTTTCTTCGCTTCACGCGTATCGATACGATTCATCTCGTATCGATACGGGTCATTTCGATACGGACCCCTCCGTTTCGATACGACTGTTCAAACGGTAATATTTGCGAAAAGACATCTTTACCCCCGTATCGATACCTCAACGGGCGTATCGATACTCGTCTGCGCTGATGGCTTTAATTAGCTTTTAATGAGTTCAACTTTTACCCAAATTCAAACTTTTCAAAACCTAATTAACCCTAGCCGTTTTTGCCTATAAAAAGGCACTTCCTCCTTCATATTTTTCACATTTCAACTCAAACCTAAAAGAGTTTTTGAATCAAGCAAGGCTTTGTGCTTTCTTTCCCATATTTGTGCAAGTTTTCTTCAAATCCTCAAGTTTCTATCAAGGTAATTTCCCTCTTTCTCTTTTCAATTTTTCTTTTTCTGTTTTGATTTCTTTAAAAATTTTGTTCTTCTTCAAAACAAAAAAAATTGGAATTTTTTTTAAATTTCTCTTTAAAAATTTCCTTTTAATTTTTTTTACCTTGATTTTTACTCAAATTGAGGAAATCTCCCTTTCTTAATTTCTCTTTTAGATCATGGCCCCAAAAGAGCCATCGAGGAAGCGTCAAAGGGCTAATCAAGCCGGTGAATCTTCCAACCTTGGAGCGATTGCTCGTCCTAACTACTCGACAATCTACGAGCAATCATTTGAAGGCAATTCGGGTCTCAATCACTTTCGTCAATATGAGAATTACAAGATCCGTGCCGAAAGGGTAATATCCATCCCTTTTCTCAATTCGGAGCGTTTCAAGTTTGAATACCTCCCCTTGCTTCATCGTTGGAATTTCATACATTTTCTCTCTATTCCCGGTTTCTTCTATCGTCTCTTGGTTTTGATTTTCTATGCTAATGCAAGATGTGTTAGTCGAAATGGGGAAGTTGTTGCAATTAACTCCTATCTTATGGGAAAGAAAATAACTCTTGATGTCGAGTCTATTTGTGAGGTTTTTAAGTTGGATGATGAAGGCCTCGATGATGAGCATGGTATGGGGCATGTTCTTAGTGGATCCGTCACCGCCCTTAATGCTTACGACCGAATTCTACATTTGATGGTGTCGTGGTGGTTTCGTCCTTCCGGAGGAAAATATTCCACTATCCGTCAAGTTGATGATTTTTGGATTCGGTGTTTCCGTGAAGCCAAGCGACCAAATTTAGCTCGACTTATGTTTGCGGAGATAGTCTACCTCGTTCAAAATCGTCACACTCCTCATGTCACCTCCTTCACATACGGTACGGCTTTGAGCTATTTCTTTGCTAAAAAGGATATTGATTGCTCATATGACATTGCAACTCCTCTCATCGATCCCATTGATGAGCGATCTCTTGCTCGGGCAAAATTCTCTTATGTCAATGGTGAATGGATACGTGTTGCCGAGCTACCACCGGAAGTTGCCGCTATGTATGAAGAGGCTCAAGCTCCTCAAGCTCCACAAGCTCCTCAAGTCCAACAACCCAATATGGATGCTCTCATGACCTATCTCAATGAGCAATTCACCGGGTTACGTACGGACATGAATACTCGTCTCACATCCATGGAAACTACTTTTGACACTAGGATGACGAGTTTTGAGAATCGCCTCACATCTCTTGAAAGTGGGCACAATTCCTTGAATATCTCCATTGCCGCTTTCCATGATGAGTGGCGTAATAGTATGCGCACAAATGAGCCTTTGGGAGACGATGATGAAGAGTATGAAGACGAAGAAGACGATTCTTAGACGTTTTCCTTTGTTTGTCATGCATATCATTTAGGTTTTTATATATTATGCACCTATGTTTTATGTTCTTAGGATTAAGTTTGTTTTAGGATTAAAACCTATGCTTTGATTTCTATTTTGCCTTTGTTTGGATTATAAGTATGTTGCTTTAATGAATAATATCTATGTTGCTTATTATACCTTGATTTCTTTATGCACTTAATTGTCTCAATTTTTTTGATCTAACAAAAAAGGGGGAGAAGAAACTAGCTCACACTTTAAAATATTTTGATTTAAATTCAAAGGTTACCAAGCTTATATTAAGGGGAGTTCTTTATAAAGGTTTTTCAAAAATTTTAAGTTTTAGTTTTGTTATATCAAAAAGGGGGAGATTGTAAAACCTATGTTTGATTTTGATATAATTAAATCCTTAAGGATTATTTTGTAAAACTTAAAATTATTTTTCAAGTCCCTTATTAAGTTTTTAAAGCACCAACACTTTGAAACTGATTTATAAAATTCAAACTCAAAATATTTTCTAAGTGTTCCAAGGCAAAACCACTAAAAAACGTCCAGGCGTATCGATACAGCACCAAGCGTATCGATACCATTTTACCAAACTTGGTTACTGTCGGCATCTGTATCGATACCCTAAACCCTCGTATCGATACGGCCCTGCGTTAAAATTCAAAGAGTTTGAATACGGTACCGATACGGCTAACCCTCGTATCGATACGTGCTTTATAATTTTTTAATATAAGTCGGTTTAAAAAATATGACCGTTGGTGTCAGTTGGTTGGTAACCAAACTTTAAAAGTTCGTTGACCCGTATCGATACGCCCAAACCCTCGTACCGATACGGTTGTTGACAGTGAGTTCAGTTCAGAAAATAGTATCGATACGGCCCTTGCCGTTTCGATACCCCGTACCGATACGCTTACGCGCGTATCGATACCCCTGTATTAAATGCACACAACGGCTCTTTCTTTTCTGAGACAGGTACCGATACTCCTTCCCGCGTACCGATACCGTAGCTGCAGAAGTGCATTTATGGTGGTAAGAGAGGGTTCCAACGGCTCTAATTAGGTCCCCAACCACCCAAACGGCTAGAAATCAATGAAGAGGTATAAAAGACACATCAAAAAGCTACAGCAACAACTATTAATCTTCAAGCAAACACTTATTCATCAAATCCAAGCAATTGTGCTAAATTTCATATTTTTCTAGAAATCCCAATTTGTGTTCTTCATTCATACTTTGTAAAATTGGGTTGAGTGCTTGTATTGGGGCTATCATTTGTATTGAGAGATACCTTATTAGCCTTCAAATTTCTTTGTTTATTTGTGTGAGGATTGGGTTGATTTTTGGGTAGAAAAATCAACCGAAATTGTAAAGGGTTGCCTCCTTGTCCTAGAAAAGGGGAAGATCAATTTAGTGGAATTGTTGCAAATCCTTAGTGAGGCTAAGGTAGTGGATGTAGAGTTCATTTGGAACTTGAACCACTCTAAATCCCTTGTCCATCAATTTTATTTTGCAAATTTCCACCACAAACCTTTAAATTTCCAATTCACCCCCCCTCTTGGTCAATTTCGATCTTGCGATCCACTCAACACTTGGTTTATCATGTCTAACACCGTCACACTAATCAAGTCAAATCTTTTTTCTATGGCACGAATTTGAGCTTCTTGTTCCATTCTTTGGAGATCGATTTTTCCCATGATGCTGTCGAGCCTCTAAGCAAGCCAGTTGATGAACACTCCCTTACTCGTGCTCACTTTGAGTACATTAATCATGAGTGGGTTCGTGTTGCTCGATCTCTTCCTCAAGAAGATCAACCTCCTTCGGTCGCTCCTCAAAGTCCAAAAAGCTCAAACTTCCATGGATAGACTCACGGCGTATCTCATTGAGTAATTTACCACATTAGGGAATAACATGGATGCCGAATTTGCGACCATTGATACTCGCTTTACATCATTGGAGAATCGAGTCAAGGCCATTGAACAACAACAAACTTTCATAGATGTCTCTCTCACCGCCTTCCATGGTGCTTGACTCAATTATACTCGGAGATCTTAAACCAACCATGATGATGAAAACGAAGAGGACGAGGATGAAGACGATGGGGACGAATAGTTTTTGAGCATATCATCTCATTACATATCATATTAGGATTTCTTTTTATGCACCATTATGTTAGGAACCCTATGCTTTGGTTTTATTTTTAGGATTAAGTTTGAATTTAAGTTTGAAATTACTTTGAACTATTGTTGATTTGGATGTTATTTTAAAATTTAATGGTATTATGTTACTTCAATTATGCTTTATTTATATTTCGTACTATATCTTTGAATGTTTGCATTGATTTTGATCTAACAAAAGGGAGAGAAGTGTAAAACATAAATTTTTACAAATCTTTGAAAACCAAACTAAAATTAAGGGGAGTAAACTTTTCAAAATTTTAAATACTTAAAAATTTACTTTAGTTTTTTTATATCAAAAAGAGAGATTGTAAAACCTAATTTGATTTTGATATAACAAAGTATCTAAGGATCTATTTGTAAAAGTAAATAAATTTTTAAGTATTTCAAAGTCTCACAATTTGGCAAGCAAACTTGAACCGAAATATTTCTAAGTCAAATAAAATTGTTCAAGAATTTTTTTTTCTAAGTGTTATAGCCCAAAACCTATTTGTACGCCAAGGCGTATCAATATGCTATTGTCGTATCGATACGGTTTTTAGGTTCTAGAATTTTAATCGACAAAAGCGTACCGATACGGTTATGCTCGTATTGATACGGTATTTTACCTAGGACTTAACTTTAAGGCATAGCGTACTGATACGGTAATCCCCGTATTGATACAGTTTGATCTGATTCGATAAATCTTTGCATTTAAAGTTTTTGACCGTTGCTTGTCAGTTATGATTTCAGCAAAATTCAAATGGTCATTAGACCGTATCGATACGCCCATGTAGCGTATCGATGCACTTTTTTACAAAAGTTATCCTCGGGATTTTAGTGAGCAAAATTCGTATAGCTACGACCATAGAGTCTCGACATGCCCATACTTTTACACTATACTCGTACCGATACACCCATACGCGTATCGATACGCCCCTCTTAAATGTGCACAACGGCTCTTTCTGTTTTGAGACAATTATCGATACGGTTGTTCGAGTACTGACACGATAGGTTGTTGAAGTACATTTATTGCGGTAAAAATAAAGCCCAACGGCTCTATTGATAATCTCAACCACCATATCAGCTAGAAATCAATGCAAGGGTATACAAGCAAGTCACCAAAGCTACAACAACAACTATTGAACATACTTGCAACATCCAAGCTATAATCCAAACCCTTGTGTCTCTTAAAAGTCATGTCTTGTATTCAACTTGTTGTAATCCTTTTGTAAATCATTAGTTCAAGTTTGAGAGAGTGTTTGATTGTAATTGGGCAAATTTTTAAAGTTTTGTGAGAGATATTTTCATTTTCCAAATTTTATCTTTGTAAAGAGTGTTCTTTGGATCAATCTTTGGGTAGTAAAATTGACCAATTGTAAAAGTTACCTCCTTAGCCTAGAAAATGGGAAGAACATCTAGTGGAGATTGTTAAAAATCCTTAGTGTGAGCTAAGGTAGTGGATGTAGAGCTTGTTAGAAGCTTGAACCACTATAAATTATCTTGTTCTTCATTTTTCAATTTCTAATTTGATCCATCCAAATTTAAAAAGTCAATTCACCCCCTCTTGGCCAAATTATATTCATTTGATCCACTCAACATATTTTAAACAAAACTAGACTGGATCACGTTTACAATAATGTATAGACCACTTTCTAATTATTTTTATATAATTTACGAAGAATTTATAAACTTAATACATGCTACCATACTCATGTGAGATTAGATTTTTTATGAAAATAGGTAAATTACCCTTATGGCCATCAAACTTTGTAAAATACTGAAATCCCTGCGGATATTTTTCGAGGATCCCCAAGGTAATTTATACGGGTACAGTTTGGTTATCCTCATGGTTCAGATATAACAATCTACGTGGTAAAGATTTCGATTATTCTGTATACCCATCGATTTGAATCCTCGCGATTTTTTCAATTATTTCT
Organism: Hibiscus tridactylites; assembly: GCA_958450335.1. Taxonomy (NCBI): domain Eukaryota; kingdom Viridiplantae; phylum Streptophyta; class Magnoliopsida; order Malvales; family Malvaceae; genus Hibiscus; species Hibiscus tridactylites. Next base: position 65,278,835 of record OY288290.1, on the reverse strand, counting down.
CACGAGGTTGTCACACATTGATTGTCCCGTCAATTGACGTTCCTATATGGAAAGAAGAAAGAAAATCGAAAAACATTAATATTTAATAGCAATGGGTACCAACCAATCATTTAATGTGTAAAAAGAAGAAATTTCTCAAAAATTATAGGTGAGACACAAGAGGTCTAATAAAGGCGATGAAGATTTTAGTTGTTGTTACCATCTTTTGTATTCATCCACTATTTTGGGTTCCTTATTGGATAGGACATATGGGAATTAAAACTTTAAAAAAATTGAAAAATAAATTAATGTGATTTTTAATTTTTTACGTTTAATGTAACTCTTAAAGTAAGGGAAAAAAACTCAATGTTACCTTTAAACTGAGAAAAAAAATTAATGTGATCCTCTGATCACCAAAAATCGTTGTTGATCATTTCGCTAATGAAATGATAATTTACGGTACTAATATTACAATCTACGATGGATGATAACATGACATGGGGTTTAATTTAATTTTTGGTTGAGTTCAAATGTTTAATATATTTTTATAAAAAATTTGAAGGCTTATTTAATTTTTAAAATAAAAATATAGAATCATTTAAAGTTTAAAATATAAAATCCTCAAGAAATTTAAAAATTAAATATTGAAAATTATTAAAACTAAAAAAAATTATTTAAAAAAATAAATTTTAAAATATCACAAAAATATAAAAATGATAAATTATTAAAAAATTATTTATTTGTCTTTGATCGTCCCGATTGTTTACTATTATTCATTAAATATGTGAATCTAGAACAGACGATATACACCACTAATGCTACGCATAACACATTGTTACACACCAAAAATAGATAAATTACACCCATGATCATTGAACTATTGATTTGATTCTATTTTATTATTTTAATTCTTAAATGAGTTGGTATATCTAAACAATTTTAAATAATTTATTGAATGGGTGAAAAGTATCAAAAAAATGTAGTAATAATAATAATAATATTTTTTTTTTATTGAGCGGGTGAATTGAAGTGTTCTTCTCCCTCGTCTAACTTGCTAAAATGAGACATCTTTAGAGGTTAGACTCTTTGAAAGCTTATTTTTCAAAAAAAAATAATAGTATTTTCAATTTTAATATTTGTTTTTAATAGTTTTATCCTAATCAATAAGTTATTTAAAATTTGAAATGTATAAAATTATTTAGACAATAAAAATATATAAAAAATTTATTATATTTTCGTCTGAAAATATGTTAAATGAATAGCAATAGACTAAGGCTGATAAAAGACAGTCGAAGACTTTCTTATGAAAATGTTCAATTTTTTAATATTTTATAAAAAAATTTAAATTTATTTTTTTAATAATTCATTTTTATTATTTTATAAATTTGATGTTTTAAATTTTTTACTTAATTTTTTAAATTTTAATAATATTTTTATTTTTAATGATTTTAATATTTTATCTTTGAATATTCAAATATTTTTAATAATTTCTTAATTTTTAATTCCATGTTTAAAGATCAAATAAACTCTTAAACCTTTTTTTAAATCAATTACCCCTCGAACCCAATGAAAAAATCAATTAAGTCCCTCCTTCAAAACATTGAGTATACTAACCAATCGACCCCAAAAGGTTTTTTTCTTTTATTTATTTGAACAATTAATTAATTTAATTTATTTAACTCGTTAATACGTATTTATTATTATATTTTAATATAAAACCGTGGCAACCGACAGAACTGAAAAATCAAAGGTGTGAAAACATTAGTTGAAACACATATCGATCAAATTATAACAAAATCCCCTATTTAACACATGTCAATTAGAATTAATTGACAGGAACCACTACCAATGCTACTTTAAAAACGATAGGCAGCGGCTATACTAACCAACCTGATAAGTAGTTCTTTTGTTTACTTTCTGTGTGTGAACTGCAGCCGCTTTATTTTCATCGGAAGGGAAAATCATTATCTTTTGGGTAAAATACCGGAATGATCACTTATATTTAGAGTTTGTATATTTTTGGTTACTAAATTTTAAATTCGACCGTTATGGTCACTTACGTTTTCGATTTGTAAACTTATGGTCACTAGGACGTTTGCCGTTAAATGTTAATAGGAGACTGATCTTGCACAATAAAATTAAGGATAAATCACTTAAATAGTCCCTAAACTATTACTTCACTCCTATTTTGACCACCAAACTAGAAAATTGTATAATTACACATTTAATCTTCCATATTTACATTTTTTTTATTTCTACTCCCCTCCAACATCTTCCATATTCTTCTTTATCTAACCCAATCCCTAATTTTTTTCCTATATTAATCCACAATCAACACCATTCCAATAGTTTACCCTTAAATTATTCAATAATGAAGGATATTCATTTATTTCAAATCAATGAAGAAGTCGTGATCCAATCGATTAGGACCTCTATCCCTCTAATTTTTGAAATAAAGAACATTACCCCGTGTTACTGAGAAGTGAATCGGGCTTTATAAATGGTGTATTTAAATAGTTTAAAGTAATCACAAAGATCTAATTATAAATGTAAAATTGCAATGCATGATTGAAAACAAATTATCTAAACTAAGGATGAAACTATAAATGGGTGTAAATTAATCGCACAAATTAAAGCAGAGATAGATTTAAATTAATGATATAATTGAAATAAAGCAAAATTTAAAGTACATGTAATTAGATAACAAAACAAAATATGACTAAATTAAAAGAAAATAAAATTACAAGGCAGAAGTTAAAGCAAGAAATAATAATCAATCAAATATTAAAATGGGGATTAGTATTTACCATTTTTACCATTTAGTCTAAAAATATATAGTGTGAATTGGGATTAATATAGTAAAAAAATTAAGGATTGGGTTAGATGAAGAAGAATATGGAAGATGGTGGGTTGGAGAAGAAATAAAAAATATATATAAATATAAAAGATTAATTGTATAATTATACAAATTAATTTTATTTTGGTGGTCAAAATAAGATTGAAATAATAGTTTAAGGACTATATAGATAATTTAACTTATAACGGCAACAAATGTCCCAATGACTATAAGTTTACAAATCGAAAACATAAGTGACCATAACGGTCAGATTTAAAAATTAATGACCAAAAGTGTACAAACTCTAAACATAAGTGGCCATTTCAATAATTTAGCCTTATTTTTTACTGAATTTTGATACATTTTATTTCTATATAAGAGAATTTATCAATCCCTCTTTGTGGAATGTCCTTTTTTGAACATAATGCTGATAGTCACATTTCAGCTACTAGGAGGAATCTGCATAATAGTAAATAAAAGCTTAATTATAAAAATAAATGTTTACATTGTACTTATTTTATGCAATAAGTGTTTAACATTTTTTTAACTTTTTTTTTCTGTGACGAAGATTAAGAAAACTGTTTAATTATAACGTGAGATATGACTTTATTTTTATTTTACTTATTTAAAATTTAGATCATTCAAAAAGATGTTCCTTGAATAATCCAGGAATAGTAATTTCATTTTTTTGATAGAGGAATAGTAATTTCATTTCAACCTATATCTTCCACTATACTTCAACTTTATAACAAAGAAGTAATACTCCATAATATTATAGCCCCAAATGCCAACATTCGACTATTCAATAAAGACTTGAATAATTTTAAAGGTAAGTTACATAAATGACCACCATATTATTAGTAAAGTCGCGATTTGATCACCTTACTTTTTTCTAAGCAATTAAACCATCAAATTATTTAATTGGTTGCAATGTGACCACCATCCGTTAAAAACTAACGGGAGGAGTGACGTGGCAGTTAATAAAATTGGTATAATTGTACATTTGGTCCCCGCTATTTGTACATTTTATCAATTTGATCCTAATTTTAATAAATAAAATAATTTTATTATTTAATTAGGTTACGACACGTGTCACCGTATTATTGGAGGACTTTATTTATATATTTTTAATTTAATAATTTTTATTTTGCTCCTCCAATCAGGTGGTGACACGTGTCACCATATTGAAGGAGCAAAATTAAAGAAAAAAAGCACCTACCCCTAGTAGGATTTAAACCCAAGTTTACTGGGTTGATAGTGAGCAAGCATACCACTAGGCTAAAGCCATTCATGATAAATTGTACAAAATTTAATATGTATCTTAGTTTGTTATTCATGCCAGGAAAAAAACAATAAACATATTACCTCTAGCAGGATTCAAACCCGGGTTTCTTGGATTAAAAAAGAGGATGCCTACCGCTAAACATATGTATTAGTTTTCACATCATATAACCTGTTTTTGTTGTTTAATTGGGCTAACATGTTCAATTCCTTTTGAAAAATGTGATGAACATGAGTAGAAAAACTACAGTTTTCCTTGATGTTTTTCTTGTTGTATTCCTCAAAAGACTGCCAACCACTGTATATCTTGGTTTCAAGAACTTATAAGTTTCGAAGCTGAACTTGCAGCGTTACTCTATTCAATCTTGACCTTGTTTTGTTCTTCCCTTAACCCTCGTGTCCACATATATCTCTTATGTCTTCACCCTTTTTATCACTAATATTTGCCTGCATTCTATTTGATTGGTGCTAATGCTGAAAATGCAAAAAAAAATGCCAGTAACACTCAAACATATAGTTTACAAAGAGCCTTTTTTTTTTAAATTATCCTCGTAATCAATCGTTCTTTTTAAGTTGAAGTCCATTTAAATTTATTCAAGAAGAAAATGCAGGAATGTGATCATAGATCTACTGCAGAAGCCAGGAAAATGGTTGAGGGTATCCAAGCCAAGTTACTGGGGGGCTTGATATTCGAAGAAGGCAACAGAGAAAAGAGTTCCACCTTTCTTAATTCACACTCATAATAAATACATATGTTATATAATAAATTTTGTACATTAAATCACAAGAATAACGTTGTTTTGGTGGTAAGCATGCTCACTTTTAACCCAAGAAACTTGAGTTTGAATCCTGTTAGAAGTAATATGTTTTTTATTTTTTTTTCCTGGCATGAATAACAAACTAAAATATATATTAAATTTTGTACAATTCATCACAAGAATGGCTTTAGCTCAGTGGTACGCGTGCTCACTATTAACCCAGTAAACCATGGTTTGAATTCTATTGGGGGTAGGTGCCTCTTTCTTTACTTTTGCTCCTTCAATCTGGTGACACGTATCACCACCTGATTGGAGGAGAAAAATAAAAATTATTAAATTAAAAATATATAAATAAAGTCCTCCAATAATACGGTGACACGTGTCATAACCTAATTAAATAATAAAATTATTTTATTTATTAAAATTAGGACCAAATTGATAAAATGTAAAAATAGCGGGGACCAAATGTGCAATTATACCAATTTTATTAACTGCCACCGCACTCTTTTCGTTAGTTTTTAACGGATGGTGGTCACATTGCAACCAATTAAATAATTTGATGGTTTAATTGCTTAGAAAAAAGTAAGGTGGTCAAATCGTGACTTTACCAATAATATAGTGGTCATTTATGTAGTTTACCCAATTTTAAATTGAAATAATGGTAAAAAAATCACAGCAGAGATAATGGTAAAAATGTATTTTAGTCCTTTTAAAAAGTTATATAATTTATTGTTGGTCCTTTTTAAATTCAAAATCTTTTACATGGTCTCTTCAATATATAAAGTTGAATTCCGTTAATTTCGTGGATAAGAATGGACTGAAGGGACTAAAGAAGACGGTCTACCTGATAATTTAAATTTTATATATAATATTAAAAAAATATTTTCGTCCAACCTAAAAATTTATAAGATGATATTTACTGCTTTCAAAGGAATAAGCTGTCGACAGTTTGTACCCGCGCGTGGCTGTTATCCTCACGCGCGGATGACTCATTTCAACCAATCACACGCTATCATTTTTCCACCTCAGCAAAAAGTACCAATCCTCGACATGTCATCAGATAAAGAAAAGACGCCCGTGTTATTCAAATTTCAGTCAATCATTATCAGAAAAGAGGGCATTAATTCAGGCAATTAATTTAAGCACAAATTTCGAGAAATTAAAGTGGAAAGAGAAAGCTCACCAAGGAAGATAAGCAGTCGCCGGAATCTGAACGGTCGCCGGAATCCGAGTAGTCATCGAGAAGTCGATCGGTCACTTCAGAATTCGAAACTACAATTTCACTTGGAGGTAATTCTATTTCCGTTTCTTCGTTTCTTCTGGTCTTTTCAAAAAAAAAAAAAATTCGCCCATACAACCTTTCGAACCAAAGAAAGGCCATGACGATCCGGTCACAATCGAAGATGTTGATTTTGGATAGTTATTTGGGGAGATGTCGAAGCTGGAACACTGCAGTAACATTGCAATGGAAGCAACTGATTGATCGAAAGCAACCCGAAATAATTCATTTTGCTTACTTGTCCTTTAGAGTTTAGACAATGATTTGAACTGTTAAATCGAAGCTTTGATTAGAAGAAGAAGAAGAAAAAGACATCGAAGACAGGCTGTCGCCAACAAAGTCCACAATCAAATTTTGGCAACAGAGTTTGAAGGATTTATTTAAATTCTTTTTTTAAAAAATGGACATTTGAGTTAAAATTTTCAATTTTTTTAAAATTTACTTAATTAAACATATTCAAACATTTGAAAACATAATAAAATTGTTTTGAAGATAGACCGAGTTGAACACCGAAAGTGGTGGACCAGGGATGCACGTAGAATTTTATGTTAAAGAGGCAGAAAATTTATAAAATTCTATAGTGGCAAACTTATAAAATTTTAGAGGGGCAAAAATAGATTTTTATTAAGAAATACATAAAAAATTTCTAAATCATATAGGAATTTCAAAATTTCCTATGAAAATGTTCAAATTTTTAATATTTTATAAAAAAATAAATTTATTTTTTAATAATTCTTTTTTTATAATTTTATAATTTTTGATGTTTTTAATTTTTTTTACTTAAGTTTTAAAATTTTAATATTTTATCTTTGAATATTTTAATATTTTAAATAATTTTTTTAATTTTTAATTTCATGTTTAAAGATCAAATAAACTTTTAATTTTTTATAATCAATTACCGCTCGAACTAAATCGAAAAAACTAATTAAGTCCCTCCTTCAAAACATTTAATATGCATTTATTATTATATTTTAATATCAAACCATGACAACCGACTGAATTGAAAAATCATATAACAATCTTAAATTTTTAAGAAAACGAGGGCCTCTCCAGGCCCATTTAGGAGTTAAAGTAGCATTGGTACATGTCAATTAATTCTATTTAGGGTAAACTATCTGTTTGACCACCAAACTATTGTGAAAGTTTTAAAATGACCACCATAGAAAAAAACGCTCCATTTCACTACCCAAACTATTAAAATGGGATCATTTTGGCCACCTGCCGTTAATGGGCTAACGGAAGGTGACGTGGCAGTTAAAAAATTAAAGGTATAATCACACATTTGGTCCTTATTATTTACACATTCTTTCAATTTAGTCCCTCTGAAGAAAAATCACCCAAATCCTACATAACTCTCCCATTCATCTTCTTCCCCACAACACCCAAAGCTATTGAAGAAAAATCAAAACCCAATTTAGTCCCTTTGTAGTACCCACAGATAGTTTACCCTAAAATTAAAAGGGTGAGAGAGGGAAATGGAGAAAGTGGTATCGGAGACGGAAGAGCTGCCGAAGGCGATCGTGCGACGGGTGGTGAAGGAGAAGCTGTCGGAGTGTTCACCGGATTACGATTTCAACGTTCACAAAGATGACCTCCTCGCTTTCAGTGAAAGCGCCCGCATCTTCATCCATTACCTTTCCGCCACGTAAGTCAAACAAAACAAAATCCCCAAATGCTTGATGTTATGATTTATTTAGGGTTTATTGGTGAATCAGGGCGAATGATATATGCAAGGAATCGAGGAGGCAAACAATGAACGCGGAGGATGTGTTTAAAGCACTTGAAGAAATTGAATTCTCGGAATTCGTTAAACCCCTTAGGGCTTCCCTTGCTGGTTAGTTTAGCTTCTCTGGGAATGGTTGAATACCCAATCTGTTTTTTCTCTTTGGTTTAGGGTAAATGAACAATGGAAAACGATTGATGGGTGGGTGAGATTTATTGATTTGTTGCAGAGTTCAGGAAGAAGAATGCTGAGAAAAAAGGCGGAGCAGCCAAGGAAAACGAGGCTAATAAAAAGAAGAGAAAATTAGATGATTCATCTGCCAAAAATGGAACCAAAACCAAGCAAAAGAAACATGATACTGATAAAGAAGAAGAAGAGGTAGAGGTAGAAGAACAGGAAGAAGAAGAAGAAGATAATCATGAAAGTGAGTAATTAAGCTTACTGTTGTTAAACTAGGAATTGTAATCCCCCATTAAATGTTTCTTTACATTTTTCATTCCCTTTTGAGATGGATTGCAACTTTCCTTTGTTTTATTTTGAAATTTATGTACCTTAGCTTAACTTTAATGGATTTAATGGTTGGATTTTAACTCAAAACCCACTTCGTTAAGCAAGAAAAAGAAAGCAAAAACACAATAATAGAGGCTAAAATGTTTGTGCTTTAATCATTAATAAGGAAATGAGCATAACAGCATAATCAAATGAAGTATATCTGTTTCATGGACACTCAATTTGATGAATGGGTTTTGATTTTTCTTCAATAGCTTTGGGTGTTGTGGGGAAGAAGATGAATGAGAGAGTTATGTAGGATTTGGGTGATTTTTCTTCAGAGGGACTAAATTGAAAGAATGTGTAAATAATAAGGACCAAATGTGTGATTATACCTTTAATTTTTTAACTGCCACGTCACCTTCCGTTAGCCCATTAACGGCAGGTGGCCAAAATGATCCCATTTTAATAGTTTGGGTAGTGAAATGGAGCGTTTTTTTCTATGGTGGTCATTTTAAAACTTTCACAATAGTTTGGTGGTCAAACAGATAGTTTACCCTTCTATTTAATAGTAAGATAGGATGCTTTTAGAAATAAAATAAAATAAAATAAAATATATTTATTGGTCCACTCAATTCTTTTATTTTTATTTTGGTCCCTTTAATAAATTCCTAATTTCAGTCCTAGGATCGAGATTTTTTTTCAGCATATGCTCCGCACTGATCTAAATTTTCTTTGGTTTTGGTTTTGTTTAACTTTGAATGGTGTTATTTAAGTCACTGATCTAATTAGACTTCTAAATTATTCTTTGTTGATAAAAAAAAACTTTGTTTCTCTTTTTTTTTTTTTTGTTAACGACAACCTCTGTTGAACAAAATTCAATAAAAAGAGGTATATTACTCAATTAGTCACCCAATTATTAAAGCGCTTTTATTTTAGTCACTTGAAAAAAATATTTTCAATCAGTTACCGTTATTAGAGAAAATAAAAATTTTAGTCACTCCACCTTTGAATCGTAAATAGAGAATGATGTGATGTTTTTAAATGGCATGTTGTGTAAATTTAGTTTTTAATATTTACATTTTTGTCAATCTAGTCCTAATAATGACAAAATTATAAAAATATGAAGATATTTAGAAAAACATTAAAATAGAATTAAAAATACTTATTTTTAAAATATTTTAAAAATTATAAAAAATATAAATTATTCAAAAAATATGAAATAATTATATATTACCAAAATTAAGCATATTTTTGAAGCACGATGTACCATTTTTAAAAATTCAATATGTAAAAATTCTATATTACCAAAAAACATTTTTAAGTATTTTAAAAATACACTGGCCCTTATTTTTTAAGCAATTTAGCCCCCAACGTTGCATTTTAGGTCAAAATGTCTCATTTGCGGATAAAAACTGTTAGTCAATTGACGATAACAACCTTGAAATGACTTGACAGAATGACATGTCATAAGAAAAAAAGTATTTTATATTTTATACAATAAAATTATTTTTGACTGATGTGTCATTCTGTAAAATCAGCATATTTGTCTATATGACACTGCTATCGCGGCGTGCATTGTCATATAGGTTTGTCATGTCATTTCAAGTTATTTACCATTAGTTGACTTACAATTTTCATCCACAGATAGACCATTTTTAACCCAAAATAAAACTTTAATAATTAAATTGTTTCGAAAAAAATATATATTAAAATGACTATTCAGTCAAACGTTAAAAGATTCTTTTTTGACATTATGCGTTATAAAAATGGCGCAAAGTTACAAAAATATATTAAGGGGCATTATTAGAAAAAGTAACTATAAGAGGTGCTAAAAAGTAAAAACAACATTGGAACAATAGGAAAATAAAATCTATTTTGCTTTTATACCTTTGATGGGTAAGTCTGTTGTCTGTCAGCCTAAAAAATAGTTCAAGACTAACCTAAAATGTTACCAAAACATATAATATTTTAGGTTGCAACCTACCCACACAACTTAAATGTTATACATTTAGATAACATTTTCGGTAACAATTAAAAATATTATCCCACACATAACTTAAAATGTTACTCACGCACTATGTAAAATATTATACGTTTTGTCTGTCATTTGACACGTTTTCTCTGTCTGTCTTTTGACACGTCTTTTCTTCTCTGTGTTTCCATGGCGTCCGTTGAGTCTCATCTGGCGAACTTAGTGATCGATGACAAGGAGGACGATTTGCTACAAGTTGACACTAGAAATTCTTCTGTTGCTGTGTCTTTTCTACACTGCTTTGTCGGTATGTTCCTCACAACGAGCATTATTCATTTTGACTCGATGAGGAACACCTTGGCAAATGTTTGGAAACCCCTGGGGGGCATATCGATCTTGGATCTAGGGGAGAATCGTTTTCTTTTCCGTCTGTATCATGTGGTGGATGTGGAGAGAATTGACAATGGTAGCCCCTGGTTTTTTAATAATCATATGTTGATTCTACACCGACTTCAGGATAGAGATGATCCCATGCTGGTTCCGTTGAATCTCATAAAGCTCTGGGTCCATGTCCTTGAGTTACCGTTTAGGTTTATGTCGGAAGGGGTAGCTAAGTCCCTGGGGAATTTTGTTGGTCGCTTTGTTGAGTATGATACTAACCCGAATCAGGCCATCCAGTCTAGAATTATGCGTATCCGAGTCTGGTTTGATACTCGGATTCCACTCAAACGTCGAAAAAAGGTGGCTTTGCGCAATGGGAATCAAGTATATGTCCGGTTTCAGTATGAACGGATTCGAAAGTTCTGTTTTTTGTGTAGTAGATTAGGCCACAACGACAGCTTCTGCCCGGTTCGCCTGAGCCTGGATCAATCTGAGATTATCTTTAATTGGGATATCACTCTCTGGGCACCACCACGAAGATCGACGCCAAGCAGCATCTAGTTGCGCGAAAGTCATGATTCATCGGGCCAAAGTTTGGGCGCTAATTGTGGAGCAACTATGGCAACAAATATAGGTCATTCCCAAAAATCCAGACCAACGGTATTTGCGGGAGTAAATCCAGCTAGTACGGCCTTGACTATGAGAGTTTTAAAAGGAAAGGAATCTGATGCTACTCAATCTGGGGGAGGCTCTATTGATCATGTGGGAACAGACTTAATGCCTCTAATGGATATCCAGATGGGCCTGGAGACTGAGGATAGACCAATTGAGCAAGTGGATGGCAACAAAAGGCCAAGGAAAGCAGGTGGCCTTGCTGGTGAGACTAGATCGTCTAATGCTATTGCGGATGTTGTGGGCTGCTCATCCGGTCCGTTAAATACTAAATCGGCCGACCTGATGGATCAGGTCCTCCGGGCCCAATGAAGCTCCTTAGTTGGAATGTCCGTGGCCTTGGGAAGCCACGGACAGTTCGTCGTCTCCGACATATGTTGAGAGACTTAAAACCTGATGTAATTTTCTTTATTGAAACAATGGTTCATGAAAATAAAATGGCGAATATACGTCGTAGTTTGGGCTATCCTAATTGTATAGATGTGAGTTCTGTTGGAAGAAGTGGAGGCTTATCTCTTGGTTGGAAAACTTCATGTAATGTTAATTTACGTTCTTTTTCTGCTCGACATATCGATGTTTTTCTTAATGTAGATTCGGACGGGTGCCAATGGCATTGCACTGGTTTCTATGGTGCCCCGGAGGAATCTAATCGCTTGGATTCTTGGAATCTTTTACGTAGTTTAAATGATTGCCCTGAAACTCCCTGGATGGTTATTGGTGATTTCAACGAAATTATGTACTCCTTCGAGAAGCAGGGTGGCCGCATTCGTAGCGAGAGATAGATGAAACGATTTCGCTCTATGATTGAGGATTGCTCCTTAGATGATTTGGGCTACTCGGGGGCTTGGTTCACATGGCAAAAAGGGCGGATGGCGGATAACAATATACGGGAGAGATTGGATAGAGGGTTAGCAAACAATTTCTGGAGGGACTTTTTTCCCGATTTTAATTTGAAGCACATTACTCATACCTTTTCGGACCACTGTCCACTTCTTCTGGATACGAATAAAAGTTTGATGGGCCAGCCAGATCAGTGGGTCTTCAGGTTCGAGGCAAGCTGGCTTTTGGAGAGCTCTTGTGAAATAGAGGTTAAAAGGCTTTGGGGTGAATCCAGTGGTCACCTTCTTCAACGTTTGGAATATATGAAAACAAGCCTATAAAAGTGGGCCACGACGTTACGTAGGGATCGCAGGCACAAGGAATCTACTTTGAGGAAACGGCTGCAAGATCTGTCTCAAGCTTTACCGAGCGACGAAAATCTTCATGAGTTAGTGGATACTCAATTGGAAATTAATTTTGAGATGGACAAAGAGGAACTGTATTGGGAACAACGTGCTCGAGTCAATTGGCTGCAGAATGGGGATCGTAATACAACGTTTTTCCACAAGCATGCTTCCGAGCGAAGGCGTCAACAGCGCATCTCAAAGCTTATTGATTCTGGTGGTCGGGAAGTGGAGGAGAATGATGCTATGTCCTCTATAGCAACGAATTACTTTGCTGATCTGTTTTCAACAGTAGGCTCTACGAATGTCGACCGAGTCCTAAGTGGTATTTCACCGTGTATAACTGCTTGTATGAATGCAGAGTTGGACCGGGAGTTTGACGGGGAAGAGGTTCTGCGTGCGGTTAAGTCTATGAGCCCATTGAAGGCAGCCGGTGAAGACGGGTTAGGTGCAGTTTTCTACCAGAAATTTTGGCATATAATTGGGGTGGATGTCACTCGTTTCTGCATTTCTGTATTACGAGGTGAGGAAAGTATTTCTTCCATTAACCATACCCTAATTGTTCTTATACCTAAGTCCAAACGGCTTACTTCTATGACCCAGTTTAGGCCAATAAGCCTCTGCAATGTTTTATATAAAATCATTGCAAAGGTTTTGGCAAATAGATTGCAGGGGGTGCTCGACGTTTGTATTGACGAAGCTTAGAGCGCTTTCATTCCGGGAAGACTGATTACGGATAACATAATCGGGGCCTATGAAATTCTTCACTCGTTAAAGATGAGAAGGTCGGGTAAGAAGGGCTACTGTGCTTTGAAAATAGACATGAGCAAGGCCTATGACCGTGTCGAATGGAGCTTTTTGGCTGCTATTATGTCTCGAATGGGTTTTTCTAGTGGCTGGATTGGTAAGCTTCTACAGTGTATTTCCTCTGTTTCATACTCGGTTATGGTTAATCGACAGTGTGGGGAATGTTTTAGACCAACTCGGGGCCTTCGTCAAGGCGGCCCGATTAGTCCTTATATCTTTCTTATGTGTGGGGAAGGTTTGTCCTCTTTGCTTCGTTTAGCAACTATGAAAGGTAATTTAACGGGGGTTCGAATTGCTCGGAATGCCCCTTGTGTTACTCACCTTCTTTTTTGCAGACTATTGTCTGATTTTTGGGGAGGCGACGGCAGAGGGAGCTTCGAATATTAAAAATGTTCTCAGTATCTTTTCTGATGCATCAGGCCAGAAGGTGAACTACGAGAAATCTGGTGTCTTTTTCTCCTCGAATGTACTGGGCTATAACAGAGATGATGTCCAACAAATACTAGGTGTCTCGTGTACGGAAAGCCCAGAAAAGTATTTGGGCTTACCCGCTATTGTGGGTCGGAATAAGAAGGAGGCCTTTGCTGGCCTGCGAGATCGTTTTAACAGTTGCACGGAGCATTGGAGTAACCGTTTCCTTTCGACTGGGGGTAAGGAAGTCTTCATCAAGTCAGTTCTTCAGGCTCTTCCTATGTACGCGATGTCGTGCTTTTTACTTCCGAAAACTTTTTGTAAGGAATTAGAATCCTTCCAATCTAGATTCTGGTGGAGGAAGGGTTAAGGTCGAAAAGGCATACACTGGTGTGAATGGGCTTATATGTGCCAATTAAAAGATTATGGTGGGCTGGGCTTTAGAGATTTTGCTAAGTTCAACATTGCCCTATTGGCAAAGCAGGCCTGGAGATTATTTAGTAACCCAACATCTTTGGTGGCCCGTCTCCTAAAGGCTAAATATTTTCGTAATGTTGATTTTTTGGGCTCCAATCTGGGCTCTAACCCATCTCTTATCTGGCGCAGTGTTTGGAGCTCGAAAGGGTTAATCTTTTCTGGGCTTAGTTGGCGTGTGGGCTCGGGTTCAAGTATATCGGTGTGGGATGATTTCTGGATACCAGGCCTACCAAGAACAACGATCACTTCCCCACATGTGCCAGGTTTACAATGGGTCTCTGATCTTATTAGAGGAGAATTAAACCAATGGGATTTGGACCTTCTCAGGGAGCATTTTAATAGTAGAGAAGTGGAAGCTATCCTTCGAATACCTCTTCCAAGCTCATCTTGCCCGGATGTACAAGTATGGGCTGGTGAGAGGTCAGGCATTTACTCAGTCAGAAGTGGTTATAAGCTTCTAATTTCTACAAACCCCGCAGCTACTGAGAACACTAAGGTTTTTAACCAACTATGGAGAATTCAATGCCCCTCTAAGATCAAAATTAATACGTGGAAATTCATACACAATTTTGTGCCAACAAAGCAGAATCTTTACTACCGACGAATTGCCCAGAATCCCCGTTGTATTAGATGTAATGGAGATGTGGAGTCAATTCTACATATCACAAGAGATTGTCTTTTAGCAGCTAATCTATGGCGTATGTTACAGTTTCAGTGGCCTAATACGATAAACATTTTAAGTTTTAAGGAATGGCTTGCGTGGCTTTTTGATCATTATCAATACTCGAAATGGCGTACTATAGTCATAGCAATTTGGGCTTTATGGTCATCCAGGAATAAGCTCTTACATAAAGGTAAATTACAGTCAGTAAAGGACGTTTTTACCTTTGTTGAGAGTTATTGCAGGGAGCTGGATGCTTTACCACCAGTTAGCTCCGGCCCGGAATTATCCGCTACTAGCCCTTGGACTCCACCGCCCGTCCCATTTGTAAAAATCAACTTCGACGCAAGTTTCAAAGCAAATGAACACAAGTCAAGCTCGGGAGTAATTGTGAGGAATGAGAACGGACAAATTTTGGGTTCGTGTTACCGCATTCATTTCCATGTGGCATTGTCTTTTGCGGCGGAGGCTCTGGCAGCAACAGTAGGTCTCCGGTTCGCCTCATATCTAGGTTTCACGAGAGTAATTCTCGAGGGGGACGCCCGATCCGTCATCACCAAGCTCCAATCAACTGGCCGAGACAAGTCAGAGATTAGTTCCTATATTCAAGACGGTAAGGTGTTAGCTACGACTTTCGACAGCTGCATATTCCGTTTCACCCACAGATCTTCAAATAAAGCAGCTCATAGTATGGCGAAGGAAGGCTTACCGTCGTCCGCGGATCGTTACTGGGTTGAGGAGGCTCCTCCGACGGCCCAGGCGGCTGTCGATGAAGACTCACGCGGGCTTGTTCCACCATGAGAAGCATTGCTCTTCCGTTTGGACAGGGGTTTCACCAAAGATCTTTTCCCCGTTTTAATTTAGACCTCTCCAGCTTTAAGTTTTCTTTTCTCTCTCAGAGCTCGATCGGAGGGGGTCTGTCGGTCTGTCTGTTCGTTTTTGATTCTAGACTTTTCGTGTGGTTTTGTGCCGCTTCAGTTGTTGGGCTCTGCTTTGGGCCGTGTGTAGCTTTTTCTTTCCCTAATATATAACAGCCGAATTATATTCAAAAAAAATTAATCGTTTTTCAGTCGTTTTTAAACTATAGTTTTAGATCATTTTCTTTGATGGTGTATATAGCAAAGGAAATTAAAAAAAAGTGTTTTGATCATTCTTCATTTATGAACGTCAAGGAGAGAGTGGGTGAAGAGAAGAAATCACATTTTCTTCAATTTATTTTTAATGGGTTATGTTTTAATATATAAATTGTGTTAAAAAATTACCTAACTCTTGGTATTTAAAATATAAAATCTAAAACTTAAATTCTTAATCTTAACACCTTGAACTCTAAAGTCTAAACCAAACTTTTAATTCTATCTTTAAATCATAAATTCTATACTCTACAACACAAACTCATAAACCCTAACTTTAAGCCTTAAAATTAAAAAAAATATGAAAATATTTCCATTTTAATAGGTGTAAGAGAGGGTTTATGATTTTTTTAATTGGAAATGAAGAACCTTAGAATTTAACTAAGCTTACACAATAAGGGACCATAAATATTTTTATCTAGGAGAGGCCTCAAAACAGATCACCGTGAGTAATAAGAGAATATATTCATGGCTTTATGCCATGCAATTTACATGAATGATTATTATCTTATATACAGGTGATAGATTTTTTTTTGTTTTCACAAGCGCCTCAATTTTAAGGTTTATGGTTTTAAAATTTAAGGTTCATGGTTAGAAATTAGGAATTAGGGTTAAAAATTAGAGTTTAGAGTTAGAGTTTAAGTTTTAGGGTAATATGAGTAGAGATTTAGGTTTTAACTTATAAACCATAAATTTTAACCATAAACCTTAAATTATATCAATAGACCCTAAACTCAAAACTAGTACACTTAAAACTTTAAACGTAATCCCTAATCCCTAAAGCCAAGACACTTATGTAAACAAATTTCCACAAGCGATTGTGTATAAAATAATTACCACAAATGCTTTTACATTTGATTAGCCAAGTACTATGTAAATGCTTACTCGATAATATTGTTCTACATCTTTTAATAAAAAAAATATAAATGATCTCTGACTTAAAAATAATAATAAATTGTTGTTCATTTTCGTTAAAAATTTGACATAATATAAAATTACAGTTAACAAAATTAACATATTAAAAATTTAGCTCTCGATTTTTACACTTCATTTTAAATTGATCATAACTTTAAAAAATTAACCATCAAAATATTATTGTTTTTCAATTCTATCCCTAAATTTTCACTTCATTTTCTATATATAAAAAAATAGACGACCACCGAAGAAGCACAAGAAAGGCGAAGAAAAAAGTCAAGTAGTTAGTTAACACAGTCAAAATTCAAATACATTTTAATCTAATAGCAGAATTCAATCTTATTTATTGAATATAATTTAAAAAGTTTAAACTTACGGGAGATATTTAAAAATCTAAACTTAAAAGAACTAAATATATGTATATTCTAAAAAAGTTTATATATATTAGGGGAACATGGTCCTCACCCGTCCTCGTTAATTCCTCCATTAATTGGACCTCTTGGAACATGGCTGCAATTAGGGTTGTACTCGGAGGGGTTGGATATCCTTAAAAGTTTTAAATTTATATGCGAATTATAAATTTATATAAAAAAGTTATATACTTTTTATTAAAAAAATATTTTCGTCCCTCTTAAAATTTTATAAGTTCGCCTCCTTTAAAATTTTAAAGCCTTAAACCTAATACATATATCCAACCCAAAAACTAACTTAAATCATTTGTAAAAGCCAAATATACAGCCCAGTATTTTTATCTTATATTTAACTAAAGGGATGGAGTTCGATTTGGTCCTTGAATTTGACTTTTTTTCATATTGGTCCTTGAGTACATAGGCTCAACCCATTGGTGTATATTTGTACTCAGCAATGAAGGTCTGATGACTTATACCGACGAATCTGATCTCGATATGTGGATGAGCTGCTGTTTGTATTTTTTGTTTAGTGCTATCACTTAATCAATAATATCAGCTATCTTACCTTTCAAAAATGATAAACTCGTGAACCCAACAAAGCAAATGATGTTTTATACTAAAAGAGCCGAGTTCAAATTACTTTGTCCGTAAGGTATACATGTATTGTCGAAAGGTTAAGAAACAGTCTCTCTCATTATTATTACATTGAATACAATAGATCAAATTCTATACCATTCAACTTACTTGAGCTTTATAAGTGTTTTTTTTGTTTATCTATATTCTCAGTTTCAACCCTTTTTTTTGCCTTTTTTATTTTCATAAAGGACTATGTTGACGGGTAGGATGAACAATGCTCTCAGATGATAAAGAAAGGTGAATCTAGTGGTGGTAAAAGGTGGTTCATATGTGGTGGTCAAGTATTATGGTCTGATTTTAGTTGAAGAAGAGTCATTGTGCTTATACTTTATATTGCATGACTATTTATAGTGGTTTGGACAAGTGTCGATAGAGAGTTGTCACAATATTAGTATTGGTTGGGCTTCTTAAGAAACAATAACCTAGACAGGTTAGTTATCAAGTGGGACACACGTGGTCCGAGATAATGTGCTTTAACTTGCTGAGTTCTTATTAATAATAAACCTTTGCTAATGATCGTCTACATGTTCTGTTTGCGGGGAATCGTAGGCAGTTTTTCTCGCGGCTGAAGGTTCGCACTTTGAGAGGTTCGCGTAGACGGTTCGCCGGTGCCAACAGACTATAGTATTTTTCCAATGTTTTGATGGTTTCTGGTATTGGGCCGAATTTTTTTCCGAATTGAAATGAGATAAACAAAAGCAAAAATTACATCACGTGTGATATATCATGGTCAATGAGAAAACGAAGAGAGGCAGGAGGTGAATCGAAGACTGTTGTCGCATAGTTGGGAAGATTGTCAAGTTTGGCAAGCATATCAGTCGATTTGTTTCCTTCACGAGATATCCATTGAGTTTCAGTTGCCCAATTAAGATCACGCATTCTAGTAATGGCTCATACAATAGAGTTGGAGTCGGAGTTTGCATTCCATTGTTCCAAACGTTTTATCGCTTCCTTGTTGTCACATTGTATTAACACTCGTTCAAAGCCATTTTCCCATGCAATTTGTAAACCAATAAGAATACCCCAGAGCTCTGCATGAAGTGGCTGAGTTATGCCCAAGGTTTTATTAAAACCTAGAATCCAAGAGCCATCATCGGATCGGAAAATGCCCCCTACGAAACCATGCATTGGGCCGAATTTAAAAAATGAAATTGATTGCTACAGACAATTCTCTCTATTTGTTTATAATTATTTGTATATTTTAAAGTTAAATCATTATTTTATTTAAACCCAATATTAATTACCATTTATATCACATCATATTGTTACATAATACACATCAATACTTACTTGATAATTAACAATTTATTGATCATATCAATTCAATATAGTGCATTTTTTTAAATATAAATTTTGTTTAAAACCATTCTAGGTAAGCACTCCTGCATGGTTTATTTGTGCATGTTTAATTTTCTTAGTACTTGCAAAAAGCAATTTCCTGTGCATGGCATGTGTTTGTAGGAAGTAGCAAATGTTGTTGGTGTACAAATATAGATCACTTGGTGTAGAAGTTAGAAAATTTTGTAATTAGTTAGATGTTAGTTACATTTGTTTTCTTTCAGTTAGTTGGTTATTTCATCTTAGTTGTACAGCAGCTTATGTGTATATATACCAACATTATGTAAAGTTATAATCAGTTGAGTTGAATAAAAATTCACTGTTCAAACATTTCAAACATGGTATCATTCGCTTGGGTTTTCTATTGATCTCTTGGGCTTTTCTTTCGGGCTCATTTTTTCCGGTTCTTTCTTTCATTTGGGTTTTCTCTTCGTTTTTTCTCATATCGTAATCGTTTTCCCCTTTTTCTTTTTTCGGCGTTATGCCTCCGGCGGAGACCACCGTTGATTTCAATCATGTCCTCTATCTCCACCCATCTGATACGCCGGGATCTCTTCTGGTTTCGCATCAGCTCACCGGAATTGAGACTTACAATCTCTGGAGCCGTTCTATGCGTCTTGCACTTTTGGCCAAAAACAAATTAGGGTTTGTTGATGGCGATTGCAAATGGCAGTCTTTTGAGGAATCGCTTCGATCGCAATGGGATCGTTGTAACGCACTTGTTCTCTCTTGGATCCTTAATTCCGTTTCCAAGGAGCTCTCCGCGGGCATTGTCTTCGCTTCTGATGCAGCTGTCGTTTGGAAGGATCTCCGTGAACGGTTTGACAAGGTCGACAGCTCCCGTATCTTCTTCCTCCATCGTGAAATTGCAACCTCGCTTCAAGGTGATCTCTCGGTTTCTTCCTACTTTACACGCTTGAAGTTACTCTGGGATGAATATAGCGTTCTTGTGCCTTTTTCCTCTTGTGAATGTGATGCCTCTCAAGATAATCAGAAGATTCTTTTACAACAAAAACTATTTCAGTTTTTAATGGGTTTGAATGACTCTTTCTCTGCTGTTCGGAGTCAAATTCTGTTGATGAAGCCTCTTCCCTCTGTGAATCAAGCCTATTCTATGATCCTTCAAGAAGAATCTCAGCGGCTTCAACTCAGTGGTGTCTCTCCTTTGTCTGATTCAACTGTATTGTTTGCTTCTGGTAGATCTGCTTCTCGTCGCCGTTTCAATGGCTACTGTGACCACTGCAAGCTTAAAGGTCATCGCAAAGATCAATGCTATCGTTTGGTCGGTTTTCCTTCTGACTTTAAATTCACGAGGAAGAAGGAGGTTCAAGCTGCGATGATTACTGATTCTGATACGTGTGTTGCTCCTGCTTCTCTACCTGCTGTTGCTCCTGATATGTCTTCCTCTGCTGTTGCTCCTGTATTCACTCAGACGCAATATCAGCAAATCCTGGATCTTCTTCACAAGGCATCTCCTTCAGATGCTTCGGTTCATATGGCAGGTATACCTTCCTCTAATGACTCAGTTTATTCTTGGATCTTGGACACTGGGGCCACGGATCACATATGTTCTACTTTCCATCGTTTGATTAATCTTGTTTCATGTGAATCTGCTAATCGTTTTGTTTATCTTCCAAATGGTCAACGTGCACCAATCACTCACACTGGTTCCATTTCTCTTTTTCATGGTTGCACTGTTCCTAATGTCTTGTTTGTTCCTGGTTTCAAACACAATTTGCTATCCATTTCTCAATTAACTAAATTCCTTCACTGTGTTGTACTTTTTTATCCTGATTTCTGCTTCCTTCAGGATCTCTTCAATGGACGGATTCAGGGGATTGGTAAATTGGTGGGGAGTCTTTATATGTTTGTAGCTCCAAGTAAGTTCATTGGTTTCTCTTCCATTTTATCAAATTCTTCATTTCAGTTTGATTCTGTTGATGCTTCTGCTTGTATGCTTTCTGTTAATAATACTGAACTTTGGCATGCACGTTTGGGACATGCTGGTTACTCTAAATTGTCTAAACTTTCTTTACCTTGTTCTTTGCCAAATGCTAGTGTTTCTCCTTGTTCAATATGTCCTTTAGCTAAACAACATAGGTTGCCATTTCCTATTAGTTCCTCTAGATCTAATTTTCCTTTTGACCTTATTCATCTAGACTTGTGGGGCCCTTATAGGGTTTCCACTCACCAAGGCCAAAGATTCTTCCTTACCATTGTTGATGACTATTCCAAAATGACCTGGGTGTATCTGTTGAGACTGAAATTTGATACTCTTCTTTACATTAAACAGTTTCTTGCTTTTGTTCATACTCATTTTTCTGTTGAAGTTAAAACAATTCGTAGTGATAATGAGACTGAATTCTTTAGTTCAGCTTGCACTGATTTTTTCACTTCAAAGGGTATAATACATCAGAGTAGTTGTGTGTCCACACCCCAACAAAATGGTGTAGCTGAGCGTAAACACAAACATTTATTAGAGGCTGCTAGAGCTTTATTCTTTCACTCTAAGGTTCCATTAAAGTTTGGGGTGAGTCTGTCAAAACTGCATGTTACTTGATTAACAGGTTACCTTCTTCTGTTCTTAACTGGTCTTCTCCTTTTAAATTGCTTCACAAACATAAACCTAATCTTTCTCACCTTCGTGTTTTTGGTTGTTTATGTTATGCCACTTTGCCTCATCCTTCTGATAAATTTTCAGCTAGAGTTGCTCCTTCTGTTTTTATGGGATACTCATCTGTCCAAAAAGGTTATCTCCTTTTTAATTTGCAGTCCAAGTCTTTTTTCATTAATAGGGATGTGATTTTTCATGAGTCTGTCTTTCCTTTTCAGTTTCCTCAGGATTCTTCTTCTAGTTTCTTTCCTGTTTCTACTCCTCATGATTTTGACTTTCTTCTTCAACCTGCTTCAATTCCTTCAGTTTCAACAGATTCACCCTCATCCCAACCTGATACTCAACCATCACCACAACCTGATGCTCAACCATCACCACAACCTGATACTCAACCATCACCACAACCTGCTAATCCTTCCTCTTCCCAACCTTTACTTCAACTTGATACACAACATGCTACTTCATCCTCATCCCAATCTGTGTATCCTGAACCTAGGAGGTCTACTAGGTTGTCTAAGCAACTTAATTGGTTAAAAGATTTCATTTCTTTAACTCAGTCTACTTCTTCATATCCTATTTCTGATTTTATTTCTTATTCTCATCTTCCCTCTACTACTCAATCCTTTCTTTCTTCTACTTCTATTCCTATTGAGCCAAAATCCTATTCTAAAGCTATTAAAGATCCTTTGTGGATTCATGCTATGAAAGAGGAGATTCATGCTTTGGAAAGTAACCATACTTGGTCTTTGGTCCCTTTACCTCGAGACAAGACTCCCATTGGTTGCAAATGGGTTTTTCGGATTAAATTCCAAGCCTCTGGTGCTGTTGAGAGGTATAAGGCACGCTTGGTTGCCAAAGGGTACAATCAAAAGGAGGGGATTGACTACTGTGAGACTTTTTCACCTGTGGCCAAGCTAGTAACTGTTCGTACTCTTTTGGTTGTTGCTGCTGCTTTTAACTGGCCTCTTTATCAAATGGATGTATACAACGCCTTCCTTCAAGGTGATTTATTGGAGGAAGTCTACATGGAATTGCCTCCTGGTGTTTGCAGTCCGGGGGGAACTATGTTTGTAGACTGTAAAAGTCAATTTATGGTTTTAAGCAAGCATCAAGACAGTGGAACCTAAAGTTAACAGAGGCACTACTGGTTGCTGGTTATCAACAAAGTAAATCAGATTATTCCATGTTCACAAAAAGGCATGATAACCAAATTGTGGTTATGTTGATCTATGTTGATGATCTACTGATCACTGGCAACAGCAATGAATTGATCACAAAATTAAAGAATATCTTGAATCAGAATTTCAAGATGAAAGACTTAGGATCTTTGAAGTTCTTTCTTGATTTTGAAGTCCTAAGGTCAAAAGAGGGCATATTATTGAATCAAAGGAAATATGCATTGGAATTAATTGAAGATTCGGGGTTAGGGGGAGCTAAGCCTGCATCAACTCCTCTTGAGCAAAATGTAAAGTTAACATCAGTAGAATTTGATGAAGGACAACATAATGCTAATGCTGCTTTGGATTCTATGTTAGATGATGTTACAATATATCAGAGAATGATTGGAAGACTGATATATTTAACTCATACAAGACCAGATATTGTGTATGCTGTTCAATATCTTAGCCAGTTTATGCAACAACCGAAAAAATCTCATTTCAAAGCTGCCTTAAGAGTCATTAGATATGTGAAGAAGGATCCAGGTCAAGGTTTGTTGTTCAAGAGTTCAACTGATTTACAGCTCTCTGCACATTGTGACTCAGACTGGGCGTCCTGTCCTATGTCAAGGAAGTCTGTTACTGGATATTGTGTTAAATTGGGAGCATCTTTGATTTCTTGGAAATCCAAGAAGCAAAATATTGTTGCCAGATCTTCTGCAGAGGCTGAATACAGAAGTATGGCTGTGGTGGCAGCTGAAATTGTTTGGCTAACTGGTTTACTACAAGAAATGGGAATACATGATGTAAAACCAGTGCATTTGTATTGTGACAACAATGCTGCATTACAAATTGCTGCAAATCCAGTGTTTCATGAGAGAACAAAACACATAGAAATTGATTGTCATTTTGTTCGAGACAAAATTCAGCAAGGATTGATCAAAACAAAATATACTCCTACAACTGAGCAGCTTGCAGATATATTTACCAAGGTATTGAGCATTCAACAACATCATTATCTACTGAGCAAGTTGGGAGTTAAAAGCATCTTTCAACCTCCAACTTGAGGGGGAGTGTAGAAGTTAGAAAACTTTGTAATTAGTTAGATGTTAGTTACATTTATTTTCTTTCAGTTAGTTGGTTATTTCATCTTAGTTGTACAGCAGCTTATGTGTATATATATCAACATTATGTAAAGTTATAATCAGTTGAATTGAATAAAAATTCACTGTTCAAACATTTCAAACACTTGGATTAATGCACTAGAATCTTTTTCATATTTTGGAGCATGAACGGCATAACAGTGAAAAGGGCAATGTTACATTACTAAAGATGTTATTTTAGCCTTTAGGGCTCATATACATCCAGAGGAACAGTGACGGAACCAATGAGCCTGTCTCTACTTCCACATTTTGCAATATACAGTATTTGGATTCTTTTTAATATTCATATTCGATATTCGGCATATAATTTTTTTTAAATACACGAAAATTTTGAACAGAGATGAGCAAAACTCAACTCGATTCCTCGACCATCTTATCTAGGTGGTGGTAGTTTTCAACTTTTCTTTGGTTCTAAATTATCGCGTACCATCTTATCTTTCAAGTTGAAAATGAGATTGAGACAATTCACGTCAAATTGAACTGATTCTCTTCTTCTTCTTCTTCTTTTTAATTCAAGACTGTTTACTATATTCTTCACAGTGAATGACCAACTCTTATCACTATACCAAGAGATTGCATGTTTCATGCAGCTAATGGAGGTCATTATCCACACAAAAAAAATTCAAAAGAATGTGATTCTTTAAGCAATTTTCTCAATTACATCAATATTCGGCATATATTTGAAAATGGGTACGAGAATATGATCTTTCAAGAATGTACACCAACTTGGGAGAAATTATTAGATGGACCTGACTCACCACGTTATTTATGGTTCATCTAATAATATTCACCCATTTCAACGTAACTTCCAAGTAACTATCCATTCCTTAGTGACATGTAGGAAAGAGGTGAAGATTCACTTAGAAAAAAATAACGTGAAAAAAATATCATTAGATGAGACCATAAATGACGTGGTGATCAGCCAGACTCATGTAATAATTTTTCCCAACTTGGATACCATAGGTTGAAGACTTTGAAGTTGAATTTTCAGTCACTTTAAAGCTAAAGAGAACAATATAAGTTTTCTGTATAAAGAGAGCCTCAATCCCAACTTCTTTGATAAGGAAACATTCCGGTCGTTTCAAAGAAAAGTAAAGAGCAAACCTTAAGCTAGCTAGGAAATGGCTGCGTATGGTGGCTATACATACAATGGCAGCTATACAACCACGGATCAGGTTGCCGATGGAAGGCGGAAGCCGATCATGTCTTACGATACCAAGGGCAATACCGATCAATGGCATGTTACGAAATCCGAGATTGTCGTCGAGCAGCTTTGTGTCTATAGATACACACAAAGCAGTAGTGTCAAAGTTGTTGAGGTATCTAGGGACTATGTGGTGTTGAAGGTAAGTTGAATTTGGGGTTTTTTCAATCAAGTTCGATATAATGCTGAAATGAAATAGGTCTTCAAAGTCCTTTTGCGTACTGTATGTTGGAACTTGGAACAAGACCAGCCTCTACGGGTCCAAAGGGAACATCTACCCCGAAGCCATTGATGTTAGAGTATGTAATTAGTTTGTTGCTAGCTAGTTTGTTAGAGGTCGGTTAGTCTGATACCGGATTATAATTTAGGCTACATAAGCCACATACTTGTATCGGGCTAAGTATGATATTGACCCATTATTTTTTGTAATTCACTTTACATAATACAATTTCGAAATTCTATTTTCTCTGTGTTTTTGCTACACTCTATCACCCGGTCACTTTCTCCGGCACCGATGTGTGCTTTCTCACAATTGACAACTTGAAGAATTAGCATCTCGTCCAATGGGATTTTCTATCAGAACCAAACCATTGAAACCAAAGAGGCTGCAAGAGAAAATAGTGGCTCAGCCTAAAACAACACTGAAAGCAACTATCAGAGATTATTATATTGTTAAACTTAAGTATAGAGTCAAGTGTCTCCTAGGGAATTTTTTTATTGTTACAAAATTTATATACAGATATTTACCTATTTAGATCTATTGATTTTAGTTTATTTTAATTTTGCCCCTTATTTTCTATTGTTAGTAATATTTTACCCTCTCGACCTAGTATCTTGGCTCCGTCACTATCCATCTTTATGTGTTTCATAAATTTTAAGCTTAATCGTCAAATAGGTGCCCAAACTATATCATTTTTTTCCAGTTAGGTGCCCAAACTATTTTTCGGGTCAAATTGGGACCTAAAGTTTCATTCTGTGACCCATTTAAAGTTCACCGTTAATTTTTTCCGTTAAAGGACACATGTCACCTCCACAAAATCTAAAATTATATTAAAAATAAATAAAATTAATAAAAGAAAATAAAAATAAAAATATATCATGAAAGTTTCAAACATTCTCAAAATAGTCCCCAAATCCCTAAACCCCTCAAATTCGACCACTCACGTCGTCGTCGGCCGCGTTGCTAGCGGCGGAATGAAGCGCCCTCCCCTCGCCAAACAACCCACACGCCGTTCGTCGCCCCTCTTCCCGCCGTTCGCCGTGAATCGTTCGAAAGAACCGTTCGACAATTTTGTCGATTCGCACGGCCTCAGTTGATTTCTGGCGACGGGGTGGTGGGGGAAATGGTCGTGATGGTCAGGCGACCGTGGCCGGCGGCGTGGCAATCGGCGGCGGAATCGGCCCAAATCAGGATTTAGATTTTGGGGGTTTAGGGATTTTGGAATTTGGGGTTGTTTTGTAAAATATAGAAAATTTAGAGATTTTTAATATTAATTAATTTTATTTATTTTTAATATAATTTTGGATTTTTCTAAAGGTGACACGTGTCCTTAAATGGGTCACGGAATGAAATCTTAGGTCACAATTTAACCCGAAAAATAGTTTAGGCACCTAACTGGAAAAAGGACATAGTTCGGGCACCTATTTGCCTATTAAGCCTAAATTTTATATAGTTTGTTTGTTTTGCATGTATTTAATGTTTATATATTCAAATAGTGTTAAGATATCAATTTTTTGTCTAATGAAAATTATAATTTCTGGTAGTTTGAATATTTGTAAAATTAAACTTTATCCCTTTCAAATTTTGAATCAAATACTTATTAGGTACTTGTTAATTTTGAAGTTGGCGAACTATGTCCCTCTCATTGTCTAATATTAGCTACTTCCCGAGAGAGGGACTATTTTACATAAAAAAAAAACTTTTGGCGGAAAAATCATTTACATGTGAGTAAAAATTCATTATAATGTCAAAATAATACAAAAATTATGTGTTTGTACGACTAAACGACTTTGTAACTTCTTACTACATCATAAACCACATTAGCTATTTATAGGGTTATAAAAAAATTTACATAACAAAAAATCTATTCGAACTAGGTTCTTATTTTGAACAAGAGTCTAACGGAAGAAATATAATCTTGTACGGACTATAGGCACAATGTATTCCATAATGCAATCTCCGACCGAGTTCGGCCCACGAGCCTCCGCAACCATTAAGCAGGTCGTTTCAAGTCAAAACAATATAAAATTCGGATTACAAACTCTAATTCTCTACGTTGGATTCTCTTACCCTATTTTGTGTTATAATTACGTTGTAGTTATAACAATTTGTGTGCGCAAATGCAGACTTACAAACCTTCAGCGGATTCTCTTCTCGTGAAAACAACTTACTCAGCTGAAGCACCTGCAATTGAAGAAGAAGTTTGCCAAGTTATGGAAACAAACCCGAAAGTGAAGAGCCGGTCTTAAAGGAAAAGGAAAAGATGAAAGAAAATAAACACAAAGTGGAGGATGATGAGTACGTTGAATTAAAATCCACAATTGTGGGCACATATATAAAATGTATGATGTTATTATAAAGAATGACACAAAACTAAGTGACTAATTATATTAGGCGTGTCATAGGTGTTAAAGTGTGATGGAAATAAAAGTGTAAATACCGTAAGATATATTTATAATATAATTCAATGAGGGACAGAGTTATAAATATTTAATATTGATTTACTAATCAGCTTGTATTACTCTTGTCCCCACCAGAGAGTTTTTACGGCAATGGCTAACTCGATTAATTCACGTATGTTTTTGTGTTAAGTTTATTCGGTTTATTGTTCTTGATGATTTGACATGATAGATCCTAGATTTTAAGTTTCACATTAATTTATGATTTGGTTCCGACAAGTGACATCAACGTCTCGTCACGTTGAATCATTGAGAATTCATGTGATTTATTTTGGGGATCGATTCGTTCTGAAATTTTTAAGGGTTTTAATTTTAATATGGTATTTGAAAAGTTTGATGACGACATTCGTAGTTTGATGTATATATAATTTGATGTTATGGCTTCTTATTCGTTATCAATTTTGGGTGAAGATTCAGTACACATGGTGGGATTCTCTACTTCCGTTTTTCGCAATCGACTCACATATTGTCGTCTATGTAGAGAAATTGGTTTTGATAGATTAGAGTTTCAATAATTTGGGAATATTAAGATTATATGGTTTAGTTTGAAATTTTGTGGTTCAGATTCTCTTTTATTTATGCGATAAATGATTATGTTTTCTACTATTAGATTTTGACTTTTTAAAGCCAATCAACATTCGTGCTTTAATAGTCGATTGTTAGGTAAATTATTAATAACATACCTTTTGTTTCTTCTAAATTAAGGGCATATACGTTCTGCTATTAAATATAGTAAAATAAGGTTTTGATATGGTTTAGAAAATAATTTTGTATTATGGTTACGAATTCATGTTGAAGATTTTATTTAAATTCGAAATAAATTTCGGTTTGGATGAATTGTGCAAGTTACCTAATGTAATTAATTTCATTTGAATCATTATTTTGTTTATGTTTGACATTGATATATATATTTGGATTTGGTTTTGGTTTTGGAAAGCATGATATTAATCTTATGAAGTTCATATTCGATTCAGTTTGATTAAAACTTTTATTTTTGATTGTTAGGTTTTTACGATTATATTAAAGTTTTATGTGATCATTATATGAATTACTTATTTATATGATACTTTTAATTTTTACTTTTAGTTAAAGATTGATTATTTTGATTTCGAATTTTATTTCGGCAAATGCATGTTTAAAGATTTTTTTGAGGAATAGTCAAAGATTTTAGTTTTTTTTATTTCTGATAGCCCCATTTAGACAACCTTATTTTGGGTTATTTCGAAAACTTAAGTGTTATCAGAAAATTTCAACTTTGATTATTATAAAATTTTAAATTTGAATATCGGTATATTTATATTATATATTTTGAGATAAATTAGTTGAAGCATTAAGTCACCAAAGTGACTTTTATTGTGCAAATTATTTTATTTTAAAATATAGAAGGTTTTGTGCATGAGTCTAATGATCATAAAGCACACACTTTAGATGTCTTTAGGAGCACAAATCTAAAGAAATTGCTCAAATTAAGGGTTTCCTTGACGAAATTAAGAAATGTTTTACCCAAAACGTAAGGTTAAAATGACATCACTTATGACTTCTTTGATGTCTATGAAGTTTAAGGGTCAAGAAAATGTGAGGGAGTACATTATAAAAATATTTAATATTGCTTCAAAATTTAAGGCACATGAGATCGAACTTTCTAAGAATTGTTTGTTCTTATAGTTTTGGCACTGCTTCTTATACAATTTAACCAATTCAAGTTACAATTGTCAAAGGGAGAAATAGACTCAATTTGGGCTCATTTCTCATTGTGTTCAAGAGGAAGAAAAGTTGAAGCATTATATGTGTACAAGTACTCATTTGGTTGGTGCTCATTTAGTTAGTGTCTCTAAGAATAAGGGCAATAAAAAAATATTAGAATAAAGTTGCTAAAGGTTCTACCCAAAAGAAACGACAATAAATTTTTAAGTGTTGATTTTTTGTATAAGTTAGGACACATGTAAAGAAACTAAATTTCAAAAGAGAGCAACTACTTCGATTATTTTGAGTAATCTATGGGTTGTAAGTTTTATAATCCCACAATTAAAATTATTTTAAGAAGAGATCTATAACTTTTTAAGATGTTAAATTTGGAGGGAAAAATAAGGTTGGATACATTGCTATTGAGGAGGAATTAGATTATAATTTAATTCTTACTATCACTTTTGACGATATTTAAGTTTTTACACCTATCATTAATTAAGAAGTGAATAAAGTACCTCAACAAGACAATGTTGAGCAACTCTCATTCAAGATAAGGTAATTGTTTCAGAAGAACAAACTCAACAACCTTAAAAAAACAAGTGTCATTAAAGAAATCCACGAGAGGAAGATGAAATACTATTCTGGATTATTATATTGTATTTCTTCAAAAAAATAAGGTAACAATATAATGATAAAAAATGTTCGATTATTTTTTTATCAAACTATAAAATTTCTAACTCTTAAAAGTAGATTAATGTCATTCAAGAAAAGTATAATTTTATGCAAGACAATAAAATTTATGAACTTGTCTCATTACTTGAAGGTGCAAACCAATTGGTTGTAAATAGATATTTAAAACCAAGAGGGATGCAAATGATAATGTGAATAAGTATAAGACATGTATTGAAAGGATACACTCTAAAGGAAGACATTAATTTTGTAGAGACTTTCTCTTCCGTTTCATTGAAAGACTCTTCCAAGATAATCATGATGCTTGTTGCTTATTTTAATCTTGAGCTACATAAGATGGATGTTAAGCTTGTGATTTTTAATAGCGACATTGAAAAAATGAATTATATGGTACAATCATATATTTGTGTCTAATAATACACAATTAATGATATGTAAATTAAATAAATTCATCTATGAGCTTAAGTAGGGCTCTCATTAATGAAATTATAAACTTCATACTGATTATTTCATTCGATTTTGAGATAAATTTGGTTAACAATTGTATATACTACAAGTTTAGTGGGAGTAAAACCAAGTGATACCCATATTGCTAAAGAAAAAAAATTTAGTCTTACTCAATGCCCTAAAAGTAACCTTGAAATTTAGAAAATTCAAAAAGCTATCTATGCATAAGCTGTTGAGAATCTAATTTATGCTTAAGTATGTATGCGTCCAGAAATTGTGTACATTATTGGAATGTTAGACGGATATTTGAGGAATCATATTATGGACCATTGGATAGCAGCCAATGATGTTATGAGATATCTTCGGAGAACAAAAATTACATACTCATATGTCGGAGTTCTGATAAGTTAGAGATCATCAGGTTTACAGACTTCGATTCTAATAGAATATTGATGCAAAAAAATTGTCACTTGAGCTGCTAATTGTAGATTGAATAGAAAGACCACTCCAGTTATTTTGTGACAATAAATATGCATTCATTTATTCTATAAACAATAGGAACACTTCAAATTTGAAGCACATAAATATTAAGTTCCTAGTTGTTAAAGAAAATTCAGAGTGGTTGTGTGTGTCTATAGAACATGTTGGTACAAACTTCATAATTGCGCGCATATTAAGAAATTGTCACCCTAAGTCTTTCATGAGCACACTACTCATGTGGGTGTAATGTTATTTAAGGATATTTGGTTTTAGTGGGAGTTTTTAATTTTGAAAAATGTTCATTCGTTTTAGACATAATTTCGATTACTTCAGTTTAAGGGTATTTTAAGATTATTTTCTGCAGAAATATAGTTCTTTTAGTTTATGCACACTCTGAATTCAGTAAAGTTGATCTCACTAAAGTTTAGGAGGACCGGTTGAAAATAGACATGTTCGGTTCATATTTCATGTAATTTTCCATGCTATACA
This sequence comes from Hibiscus tridactylites, assembly GCA_958450335.1. Classification (NCBI taxonomy): domain Eukaryota; kingdom Viridiplantae; phylum Streptophyta; class Magnoliopsida; order Malvales; family Malvaceae; genus Hibiscus; species Hibiscus tridactylites. The sequence goes on along the minus strand of OY288290.1, from coordinate 65,246,845 downwards.
TCCATGATTCATTTATGTCATTTGACTATGTTTGTATACGTGACCATTGATGGGTCCAGTCATGATTGATATGACGAAGACCGCTTTGATCCTATATGAATATAATAACAAATTTTTGAGCTCACAAGGTTGTACATTTATTAAGAAACATATGTTGCCTAAGTGGGAGATTGTTGGATTAAAATTCGCAATTGTGGGCACATATGTAAAATGTATGATGTTATTATAAAGTATGACACAAAATCAAGTGACCGATTATGTTAGGCGTGTAATAGATATTAAAGTGTCACGGAAATAAAAGTGTAGATAGCGTAAGGTATATTTATAATTCAATGAGGGGCAGAGTTATAAATATTTAATAGTTGATTTACTAATCAAACTATATAAAGAGGTAGTGGTCCCCAAGAAATAGGTTAACTTGTATTACTCTTGTCCCCGTCAGAGAGTTTTTACGGCAAGGGCTAACCTATCTTTTTGGAAGATCAATACCAAAAATTTGAGATTTCAACATGAAGATTCAAGATTTTCAATCTATCAATTAATTCATGTACGCTTCCGCATTCGGTTTATTATTCTTGATGATTTGACATGATAGATCATGAGTTTTAAGTTTTATATTAATTTATGATTTGGTTCCAACAAAAGAGAATGCTAAAGTGAAAGAGAAGAAAAAGAAGAAAAAGCGTGCTGAAGACAAAGAAAAAGAAGAACTTGAGGTTCATACTTGAAGAAATAGAAATGAAGAACAAGTATTAAGCACTTTTCTGCTTGTGAAATGTGGTGTTTCAATTCATCGAGTTTATGAATTATCTGGTAATCTTCTTTGTTCCTATTTTTTATGTTTTTTTTCTTCAACTTTCTTGTTGGTGCAATTGGAAGAAAATTTCTCCTTTTGTTTTTGCTAATACCAGCTTATTGTTTTGATTGTAAAATAGGTTTTTACTATTGCTGGAAAACATAAACAATTTTGCAAAGGTTGTGGAAATGTGTGTTTGTTCAAGTTTGATTAGATAAAGCTAAACCATAAACTTCATTTTTATTCAAATAAGGCTTAATCTTTCAAAAGGGTCGAATAAAAGTTAAACAGTTTCGAGTATGCTCAAATAAGCGTCTAATCTTTTTAAAATGTTTTCAAATAAGGCCCTCATTTGAACATATTGAAAAACATTAGGTCATTTTTTAACAGATTTAAAAAGCGTTAGATACTTATTTGACATTTTCAAAAGTTAAATTCTTATTTAAATAAATTTAAAAAAGTCAAATTCTTATTTAATTATTTTAAAAGATTAAACCCGTACGTCGTGTATGAAATACAATTAAAAGTTAGGTGCATTTAGACTTGAGAAAACGAATGAGTTGTGTCAATTAGGACCATTCTTTAAATTGAGTATTAAAGGAAGTTATACTTATTTTTACTAATCTCATTCGGTATACAATTGGTTTAATTGTTAAGATATTGTTGTTAATTTTTATTTTATTTTATTTTATTTTAATATTTAATATAATTTTATTTTTATTTCATGATCTATGATGGTTTTCATTACATCAATGGGATAACTAATGATTTTGCTGAAGTAATATTAAAATGACATTAGAAGTCGACATATAATAAAAATAGCAAGGCACATTACTATCCAAAGAAAAAAATATTAGTTTGAATATTAAAAATAATATTATTGGAAGAGAAAACTACAAATCATAAACATGGACTATAAAATGAATATATGTTATACCAAAATAATTAAATTCAAAATTTAATTTATTAAATTATCAAACTAATTTGTCACAAAATATCAATGATGTAATTTTTATTTGATGAAGTTAAAGAAAAGTATTAGTAGAACTACATTTTAGCTTATTCTTAATTTTTTAGCGATGCTAACTAAATTTTAAAATTAAAATTAGTGAAAGATATTATAAATATAACAAATCGAAAAAAGAGAAAAATAAAAGACCATTAAGGTATGTGAAAAATATGTCATACAAAAAGAAATCGTAACACAAAAAAAAAATGTCATAAAAGAAAAAAAATGTGTCTAAAGACCAAAGATTCTTATTAAATTAAAAAAACAAAATATAATAAATTAAAAGAAATAATGAACATTTACTATTTACATCTCATACTAAAATTGATACTACCACTAATTAAATAAAAAATGAAAAATACTGCGATGTTAAGAGAGAAAACTAGGTTAAGTCTTTGCGTTGATTTTTAAAAGCATATTTAGAGATAAAAGTTATTGTTATTATTATTTGAAACTACAATGATTTTCTATTCTCTTAAAAAAAGAAATTGTTTTCACCGGTGGTGATCACGCTTAAAAAGGGAGAAAATTCCAACAATTTCTATGAAGTTACCCAAAAAGAAAAGGTTATGACACATTTACTTCAGGCTGAGAAATTGAAAAGGAATGAAGAACTTTTATGCTAAGGAGTTGTCAGGGAATAGTATATATTAAAAGAAACTATTTGAGTAAATTACCTTAGTAGTCACTCGAATCTAACATACTTTTCATATTTCTTCTCCAACTATGAAAAATTATAAAATAATTATCTGAGTTAAGGAGAGTAATAATTTTTTTTTAAAATAGGTACCCGAAGTTTCAAAAGTTATACTTTTAGGTGCCTACCGTTAATGGGTGTTAAAAAATCTTTAACCAATCAATGCTTGACACGTGATACTAATTTAATTTTTTATTTTTTTAAACAAAAACACCAAAAAAATCTGTTTATCATAAAATCTCAAAACGTTGAAATTTTTACAAAATAATCCACAAATCCCTAAAATTACCCAAACCTAATCCCTCAAATCGTCGCCGCTTCTGCCACCTTGAGCACACCCCTTTGATCGCCGGACCAAGGCGGTCATTTCCCCCAATACGGCGTCACCGAAAACGGCGAACAACGTGCGAGTCGAACGTCGATTTCACGTTCGACATTCGATTGCACGTTGTTCGCTGTTTATGGCGATGCCGTGTTGGGGAAAATGACCGCCTTGGTCCGGCGATCAAAGATGTGTGCTCAGGGGCGGCGATTGACGTCAGAAGCGGTGACGATTTGAGAGTTTGGGTTTGGGTAATTTTAGTGATTTATGGACTGTTTTTAAAAATTATAAATTTTCGGGATTTTATGAAAAATAGAAAAAAAATGGTTTTGATTTTAAATTTTGAAAAAATAAATAAATTAAATATACCACATGTCACGCATTAAATAATTAAAGTCTTTTTAACATCTATTAACTGTGGTCACATAAAATTATAACTTTTAAAATTTCAGACACCTATTTTTACAAAATAATACTTTAAACACATAAAAATTAAAAAAAAATATTTTGTTACCTATTTTTGGTTTAAGCGTTTTTAAAATGAACAAAATTAATTTGAAGTAACTTGAGCATAAACTGCAATCTACAAACGATTAAGCGAAAAGTGTTAAACGTTTAAAACCTTTCCCGACTTTGATAAAACCCCTTTTTTTCCCCTTCTTTCAAAACAGAACACTTTGGATTTTCATTCTCTTTGAAACCGTAAACCATCAAAGCGTAGAGCCCTTCAGCAAAGAAATTCCGGGAAAATTCTTATTAAAGACAAAACCCCCAGAAAATATTATAGTTTTAGTAGAAGCAAAAGCATAAAAAATAATGGATGAGGGCGACAACAGCATAGTAAACAATGTGGCCAGAGCCATTGTTGCTGCTCTTGATTGGAACTCTACTCCCGATGCACGCAAAGCCGCTTCTTTTTACCTTGAATCCGTACTCTCTCTCTCTTCATATATACTAAATATTTGTTAAATTTAGTTACTGCATGTAAATTAATCAATTTTGTTATGAAGAATACTTATTTAGAGTTTACATCATTGTGAAAGTTTCGAACTGCGATTCATTAGACTAGTTTTGAATTTGTGTAAAGTTGGGAAATTTATGAACTTTATTTTTTTTGTTTTGTTTTATTTTCTGAGATTGATTAGTGGTTCAATTGAGTTTTAAGGGTTTAAGTTAAAGGATCATTGTAATTTGCTTTTGTGGAACCGATAGATCTCCTAGCTTTGCATTTTTGAGAATAATGGTCTGATCTTTGTATTTCATTCCTTTTTTTTTCATTTTTTCAAATTGGTTTTGGTTGAGTGTCAAACTTTTGACAGGCATTTAACTTTGGTCTCTAATCCTCTATGGAGGTTTCAAAATCTGCTTTTTGCAGTTTCTACATGCATTTTCTCTGCTATTCTGTGATTTGCATCTGCTTAGGATCAGTTAATATTCGGTGTTTGTATGAACGTTGGATTGAGCTTTGACTACCTGTGATCGGGTTTGGGTTTTTTCTATAAGTTTGTGCTGTGTGAATCCTTAGAATGATTTTGACTGTTTAGAAACAATTCCTCATTGTGACATTTTGATGTTTCATTAGTACTATGATTGGGATTTTAGGGCTTTAGCAACTAGGACCAATAATAATGCATTCTTCTGAAACGTATAACTATGATCCAGAAAGCAATCAGTTTTTAGTTGATCAACTTTTGCCTTGTGATTGCAAAAGAAACTAATTTGCAAGCATAATTATGAAAATAGTTTATCAAATGATGCTTGCAAGCATTGCAAAATCTAATTTGCTGCAGTATTTACTTCCACATCATGAGCAAAGTGGTTTCCCTCTCTTAAAATATTTGCAGATTAAAGCAGGAGATATACGGGTTTTGGCGAACACATCATTCCTTTTAGTAAAAAAAGATTGGTCTTCTGAGATTCGGTTACATGCATTTAAAATGCTACAGGTTCAAGCTCACTCACTGTTTTTCTCCTCCCTTTCTGTACATGCTGCATGGTCACTTTGAAAGATCAATTTTTGGGATACCAATAAGTTAATTATGATGATAAATATGTTTTGACAGTAAGATACTTGTCATCTTAATCTCTGTGCAGCACTTGGTTCGGTTTCGGTGGGAGGAATTTGGTCCTTCAGAACATAGAAACTTTGCAAATGCTGCTTTCGATTTAATGTCTGAAATTGCAGACACTTGTGAGGAATGGGCTTTGAAAAGTCAAACTGCTGCACTGGTTGCTGAGGTTTTCACCACTTTGCCTTGGCTTTTAACTTATTTTATGTGTATATGGTTATCATTTTTTCAGTTGTGTAACTATATATGTGTGCGCGTATTTATATATATTTTTTGTTTGACAGATTGTTAGAAGAGAATTTGTAAATCTTTGGCAAGAGCTGCTTCCCTCTCTAGTTTCCCTATCCAGCAAAGGCCCTGTACAAGTAATGCTCTTTGTAGCCTACATGTAGTCATGATCTTTTTGTATATGCGTTGGATGAATTTGCCAATTTTTTCCATTTTAGGCTGAGTTGGTCTCCATGATGCTGAGATGGCTCCCTGAAGACATTACAGTCCACAATGAAGATTTGGAAGGTTTATATTCTACCTTGACTTCGATTTTATTTTTGTTCTAAAACTGAATGATTTCATTTTTCGGCACCCAATATCTCACAATGCTGCTTTCTTTGAAACATTGCAAATGGAATGCTCATTTCTGTTCTTTTCTATTCTTTTTTTCATTACTTTCTATTATGAGGGAGTGATATTATATATATCAATATATCATATGATGTTTTAAGCTTCTTTTGTTTTTGTACTGGTGTTTGCTTCTCCCTCTGAAATTTAATTTCTCATTCAGGTGATCGGCGTAGGTTACTGTTACGTGGGCTTACTCAGTCTTTGCCAGAAATTTTGCCACTATTGTATACTGTATGCCTCCATCTTTTCCTAGAATATACATTGATTCTTTTAGCATTATTTATTTTCCTTAACTCTCAATACAGTTACTGGAAAGGCATTTTGTAGCGGCAATGAATGAGGTGGGTAGACAACAACTAGCTATCGCAAAACAGCATGTGGCTGCTGTAACAGCTACTTTAAATGCTGTAAATGCCTATGCTGAATGGGCTCCTTTGTCCGATCTTGCTAAATATGGCATCATTCACGGGTATGGTATTCTTCTTTTCATTTCTCAAAAGATGATTTTTAATCATTGATGTGATCCCTTTCTTACTCTTACTCCCCTATTTTCACAGGTGCTGTTTTCTACTTTCTTCTCCTGATTTTCGCCTTCATGCTTGTGAGTTTTTCAAACTTGTCTCTCCGAGGTATGCTTTATGGTTTGCATGATTAAGATACAAATTTTCTCTTATAAAAGACTACTGCATGACATTATGAACTCTCGATTCTGACATGCAGAAAGAGACCTGTGGATGACTCTGCTTCCGACTTTGATTCTGCAATGAGTAACATCTTTCAAATCTTAATGAATGTATCCCGAGAATTTTTGGTTAGGTCTACCTCAGCTAGTGCGGCTATAGATGAAAATGACTACGAGTTTGCGGAATATGTATGTGAAAGTATGGTGTCTTTGGGTTCCTCAAACTTGCAATGTATTCTTGGAGATAGCAATACATTCTCTCACTATATACAGCAGGTAATGACTTTCAAAAGATTACGGCATAGTTTTGTAAGATTACTACTTTTTTTATCTTTAATTCAACTGAAGTGTATGTTTACAAACAAGTCTCCTAACATTGATATATTTCTGTATATACGCCTAGATCGCAAGACATTTTCCGCTACTCTTGTTAATGAGTAATATCTTCTTGTTACGTCCTACTTTTATATCTTTTCAGATGCTCGGGTTTTTTCAACATTTTAAGCTAGCTCTTCATTATCAGTCCCTGCAGTTTTGGATGGTATGTGGAAGTTTCCATAAATTGTTGCAACTTGTAATAGCAAAGCATGACTAACAAATAGCTAACTTCAAATAAATTTCATGGTGGTTTATTTCTCTAGGCGCTAATGAGGGATTCAATGTCAAAGCCAAAACTTTCAGTACATTCATCTGGAGATGGATCGGCTGCTACTAATGCAGACTCCGCTTTAGCTCAGGTTAACGATGAAAAAAGAAAGATTTTAACTTTCCTGAATGACGATGTTTGTAGTACAATTCTCGATATATCTTTCCAACGCATGCTTAAGAAAGAAAAGCTCATCACTGGAACAACCCTTTCTTTGGGGGTTTTGGAATTGTGGAGTGATGATTTTGAAGGCAAGGGTGATTTTGGCTCATACCGTTCTAGACTGGTAGGCTGTATTAACCTTGGATTTGTTTATATCTAGACCTAGATTGGCTACTTTTGATTGTTAAAGCATGCTTTTATGATTACAGCTTGAGTTAATCAAGTTTATTGCTTCCAACAAGCCTCTTGTGGCTGCTGCTAAAGTTTCTGAAAGAATTATTATGATCATTAAGAACCTCTTGAATTCTCCGATGCCGGCTCAGGTTTTGTTGCCGACCCTTTTCATTTCCATCCTTTCTGTGATACCTTGTCCACATGTTGAGACTTAGAAGCTTCGTCGTTAATATCTTTTCTAACTTTCAGGATTTGGCTGTGATGGAAAGCATGCAACTGGCTCTGGAAAGTGTTGTTAGCTCTATTTTTGACAGAGCGAATCAGTTTGCAGGGGGTAGTTCTGAAGTTCACTTGGCTTTATGTAGAATATTTGAAGGTTTGCTAAAAAAATTCTTATTTCATCTGAGCCTCTCGGGTTATCATATGATGCCTACTGAACAGTTCTATTTACTGTGAATTGAAGGTTTACTCCAGGAACTCCTTTCTTTGAACTGGACTGAGCCGGTCCTTGTGGAAGTACTTGGCCACTATCTAGATGCAATGGGTCCCTTCCTCAAGTATTTTCCCGATGCAGTTGCCAGTGTCATCAATAAACTTTTTGAGCTCTTAAATTCACTTCCTTTTATTGTTAAGGTTCTCGTGCTTTTATCTTTGTTTCACCCTATTGCTTGCAATAAGGACCAAGAATTGTCCTTTTACCTGAATCTTTTGTTTGGTAGGATCCTTCAACAAGCAGTGCACGACATGCAAGGTTGCAGATTTGTTCGTCTTTTATTCGAATAGCAAAAGCTTCTGATAAAAGTGTTCTGCCTCACATGAAGGTGACCAGTGTTTCTTTTTTATGTCGAGCAAGATGATGATATATTTAATTGAAGCTTTTTTAAGTTTGGAAATGCTGACTTAGTCTCAAACTGAAATGAAAGGTTCAGATGCAGAAGCATTTGATTGCCGTTTTCCGTACTGCAGAAAACTCTACTAGACCACTTTTGTGTATTAGTAACGAGATTGTAGCTCGTCACTATGGTTAAAAACCTGTTAAATACAAACTCCCGTTTAAATGGAATAGATAAATTAGGATAATCATGTGCCTTAAAACAGACATTTTCAATATTTTTATTTGTTAAGGTTCTCCCAACATTTCTCTATATCCAAAAGTGAGCTTCAGTTTTGATTGCTGTAGGAAGGCATTGCGACTGCTTGTATAGCTGTTAAATTAGAGTGGAAAAATTCCACTTAATCCTTAAGTAGATACAAACTTAAGTGCGCTTCATAAGGAAATCAATTATAATCCATCACAAACGTTTAGAAAACTAAGCTTTATGGCTATCATATTCTTATGCAGGCTATTGCTGATACGATGGCATATTTGCAAAGAGAAGGTCGTTTGCTTCGTGGTGAACATAATCTTCTTGGTGAAGCATTTCTTATCATGGCTTCTGCTGCAGGGTAGTTACTTGCTTAAAGTGTCTCAATCGTCTTGTAAAGCCAGCTTTTTTTTCATTATTATAAAAAAATTCTTGAAATGGAGCAGGAGTCAACAGCAGCAAGAAGTGTTGGCGTGGTTACTCGAACCCATGAGCCAACAGTGGATACAGATAGAGTGGCAAAATAATTACTTGTCTGAACCTCTTGGTCTAGTTCGTTTATGCTCTGAGAGAGCATTTATGTGGTCACTTTTCCACAATGTGACATTCTTCGAGAAAGCACTTAAGAGGAGTGGAATGCGGAAAGGCAACTTTAACTTACAAAACAGCTCAACAGAAATTTCTACACCACATCCAATAGCTTCACATCTGTCGTGGATGCTTCCTCCTCTCTTAAAAGTATGCTATCGTGTCTAAGAACGAACCTATATTTTCTTACAGATTTTTCTTTGTTGTATTACTTCTTAAACGAGGACCATGTGGTATTAATTGAATCTCATCTAGGAGATAACAGGAAAACATTGTTTTTCATTTGCAGCTGCTTCGTGGTATACATTCCCTTTGGTCACCATCCATATTCCAAATGTTACCTGGAGAAATCAAAGCCGCAATGAGCATGAGTGATGTGGAGCGATCCAGTCTTGGTGTTGGGAATCCGAAATCGTCAAAGGGTACACTGACCTTCGTAGATGGACCTCAGTTTGATCTGAATACGGAAGGATATACCGAACCAAATGAGGCTGACATACGAAATTGGCTAAAGGGTATCCGAGATAGTGGGTAAGTTATGGCATCTTTGTACATTTCTAACTTACGAAATTGGTCATGTATTAGTATCGAGATTTTAGCTTGTTCTTTGTTACCCGAACTCAGGTAGGAGTGTTGGAGGCGGGTATGTTTTTTCCTCTTTTTTCATGTATGTGGAGAGTCCTTGGAGGGTCATATCCCTACACTCATGTCTGAATATATGTCGGACATGGGTATTCAAGCAAAATAAAGAGTTGTAGCAACATAGAGTGCGGCTACTTGACTGAAAATCAAACTAATACTTCAGTCATCATCTGCTCATCATGTCTTTTCAAATCAGTGCTAACCCGTCTTCCATAATCATAGGTACAATGTATTGGGCCTATCTACAACCATTGGAGATCCATTTTTCAAGTGCATGGACGTTGATTCTGTCGCTTTAACTCTAGTTGAGAATATACAGTCAATGGAGTTCAGACATATTAGGCAGCTTGTTCATTCTATTTTGATTCCACTAGTTAAGTCCTGCCCTCCGGATATGTGGGAGATATGGCTCGAAAAGCTACTGCACCCATTATTTGTTCATTGTCAGCAAGCTCTGAGCTGTTCATGGTCCAGTCTTTTGCACGAAGGCCGGGCAAAGGTCCCTGATAATCATGGGATTCTCACTGGGTCAGAGTTAAAAGTGGAAGTAATGGAGGAGAAGCTACTTCGAGATTTAACTCGTGAGATATGTTCGCTCCTTTCTACTATAGCATCACCCGGGTTAAATCCCAGCCTTCCTTCGTTGGAGCATTCCGGCCATGTTGGTCGCGTCGACATATCATCTTTGAAAGATTTGGATGTATTTGCTCCGGGCTCTATGGTCGGGTATGAAATACTCTCATTAGTATTTCTTTTACTCTTGACATGCGACTATACTTTTACATCTTGATTATTTGTTCTGTTCCGTAAAATCTAGTTTTCTCAAGGGTTACTTCTTATTGCAGTTTCCTTTTAAAGCACAAAAGCCTGGCAATCCCGGTCTTGCAGATTTTGCTAGAAGCATTTTCTTGGACTGACAGTGAAGCAGTGAGCAAAGTTTGTTCTTTATCAGCTGATGTGGTTCTTCTAGCTATATTTACGAACAATGCGGATCTCCTGGAATTTGTTTCGAGAGATCTATTTTCTGCTGCTATTCGAGGTCTGGCCCTCGAGTCAAACGCTTTTATCAGTGCTGATCTTGTTAACCTCTGTCGTGAAATATTCATATATCTATGTGACAGAGATCTGGCTCCCAGGCAGGTTAGTTTCGGATCTAATCACTTCATATGTATTAAGTGGACACACTCTGATCATACAAGTTTTCTGAACAAGTGTCTTGAAACACTAACTGAAGGATGTCTTTATCGGATTATTCCAGATTTTACTCTCCCTTCCTTGTATTAGCCCCAACGATTTACATGCCCTCGAAGAAGCCTTGACAAAGACGGCTAGTCCAAAAGAACAAAAGCAGCATATGAAGAGCTTTCTTCTATTAGCTACCGGGAACAACTTAAAAGCTCTTTCTGCTCAGAAAAGTGTAAACATTATAACAAATGTCACAGGTATTCGCTCAATTTTCATCATAGTGCATTCTCTTTCCCTCTAATCCGAGTGAAGGTTGTTCCAAGTATTATTTCATGTTTAACCATTTAGATCATTAACTTGGATTAGGAGGAACCTCCGAGTAAGTTCTATGACACATCCTGACTAATTATATTATGTTCCACCTTTCAGCGAGGCCACGCAGTTCACTCAATGCTCCGGAAAATAGAATCGATGAGGGGGAAACTGTGGGATTGGCAGCTATTTTGTGAGGGGTTTTGGATCGAGTATTGTACAGAAAGTTTAACCCGGAAAAAAGAAAGATGCAGACAGTAATACAAGAGGTATATCAAAGCGTTTGGGATTTTTTGGTATTTAATAGAGGTTATGCAATCAATTCATCGAGTGGTGGTTATTGCTTATATGATTCTGCCACCATGTATGTTGTTTTAACATTTCTTTCATATCTTTGGCTGATTGTATGCTCAAACTTGTTACCCTAAGTTTTATGTACATCCGTTGGAGTTGGAACCATATTCTTTGGTGCTTTAAAATGCATCAGATGCAATGAATTTGTTTAATATCAATGCTATTCTAATAAGCATATTATGTATATAATATAATAATATTGTGCAAGTCGGATTTGTATGGAAGTGTCGGATACGAGTGTATGTTAGGTTTTTATGATGTTTTTAGCATGCATTTGGAAGAGCCGAGAATATATATAGGGATAAGATCTACTTACACAGAATGTAAAACTTATAGTTCTACACGTTTTTTGTATTGTTGAACTGGTAAAATGGGTGGTTGAATTTAACTTCTTTTTTCAATTCACATAACCCACTGTTAATTTTAGTCATCTATAACTCTTATATTGTACAACTGCATCCTATCCCATATATATGTTTGTGAATGACAGAAACACCTGTAAACAGTATATCATGAAAGCATCCAACAAAATCAGTTAAAAGGAGAAGACGGGGTGGGGGGAACCCATTTTCTGTGGCTTTTATCAGAGAGGAATAATCCCCAAAATGAAAAAAATAATCTTGACTTGAGAATATGACTCAATGGCTTCAGTTTGAGTTAAGATTCCTACATTCCAATTCCTTGGGCTTGTTTTCAACAATGGAATAACATTCCGTGGTCTTTTCTATTTCTCCCAATGCTCGTCACTGACCAATGAGCATCTTACACGTGTGTCTGGCTTATGATTGAAACTAGTCCCCCTTTAATCTCATATTCTCAGCTATACATTCTCTTTTCAAAGCTTATTCTGTAGTCTGTAGGAAAATTGTTTAAGTACAAGGAAGAACAAATATCAATGTTCCCCCCTCTGCTTCAAGTGAAGAATAACATGCCTTGGAGATTTCAGAAACCTGTAACAGTTTACATAACTGTATGCAGAAAGTTAACTATTTCTTTAGTTATATATCCGCAGCACGTATTATTCTCGTGTCATTTTTGTGTCGTATAATCGTGTTTTGTGCATAGAATTGTCGGAGTTAGATATATGGATGAAAGGACTTAAGACCAGTTCCGCTCTGCTTAAAGCACCAAGAAAGAATAACACCCCCCTGCAGAGATCATAAATGCAATAACAATCCAGATAACAGTATGAAAAGTAAAGTATTCACGTTATGTTCTCGTATCGCGTAAAGTTATGAGTTGTTCCGTCTCGTGTTCATATCGTATGATCGTGTTTTATGTATACAATTATTGGAGCTAGATATATGGACAAAAGGACTTAGACCAAGCACTGAACTTTAATTTTGAAAACAACAGAGAATGTTAAGTACTTTTTATGTACTAAAATGTCGGAAACATTATGATTGGGTCCTTAGCAGGCATGAAGTGAGGTACCGGAAACTTGTTTTTTTTGGTCCTACAAATGTTTTAGAAGAACTTGTTTTGTCTGAACAAAAATACTTTGGTCTTTCAACATAATACTAACTGATAAATGGAAAAGACATAAAACTTGAACAAGAACAATGGTTCAATCTAAAGACATGGTTTAGATTTGTTTGGTAGTGTTTTACATCTTTAATTAATCTCAAAACTAGAAAGAGAGCATATTATGGTTTAGATGCCCTCACATGCTTTTAGTGATGGTAATTTAAGTGTCATTTTTTTCCATTTTTCTTAAAATATCCATGTTACATATATAACTTAGATATAGATAGAAAATATAACTCTTTACGGATCCTGCAAATACATGAAAAACTTAAAAAATGAATATACTTATATCAAACAGATATTATATCCGAGTTCGAGTCGTGAATCGTGATATTTTGACAAGCTAGTTGATATTGCAACTTGCAGGTTTCCACTAAATTGTGGTTGTAGAAGTGTTTCCAATTACGTTGTGACAGTTATTTAAAGCTTGGGTTAGCAGAGAATGCTTATTCTGCAATTATATTCCTAATCCACATGCCAGCAAACTGTATTAGGATTCTGCTCTTTAGATACTTTGGAGACAAGGCATTTATAGATTCTCTCAAACTGCATAAATATATCCTGAAATATCAGAATCAATTGATTTTCTAAAAAGGCCAGTTGAAACTAATGTGAAAAACATTATTGGAATTCTATGTTACTTGAATTCGGATATAAATCTCGGATAATTTTTTTAAAAAATTCTCATGTATTTGAAGAGTAGTCGTAAGATATATATCCCTAGACCTGTAACAGAATATGTAACTTATAATTGCTGTGAAACAGACCCTAAAAATCTAGTTTTTGTTTACTACTAGGAAAATTTTCAAGCACTCATTTTAATGGGGTATCTGCATACATATATATCCTTATTCTTCAACAAGTTTTATTTAATTTTCTCTATTTGGCTGGTCTATATGATTTGCCAGATTTGGTATCAATAATTAAATATTACGAATTTATTCTTCATTAGCTGTTGATCATGCAAATATTATATATTCCTTTATATTTTAAATACGGAGTATATTATAATTCCTTCATTAGCACCAGAGACTATAGACATAATGAATATTATCGCAGTTAATAACGATGAACATCCGGAGAGAGCTGAATTAAGCATGTGTATTTCTGCTTTTGTTTATATGCAGATTGCAGAGAGGATAACAGAGGAAATGCAACTGATATTCGAATTATTTCGGTGCAGTTAAACCCTATGATGAAATTAAACTAAGCTCTGCTCAGTTACAGGCAAGCTCGAGTTATCGAACGAGTCAAAATTTTGGAAGGCAGGAATCATTGGAAGCCAGCACTGTACTTAAAATTCTATGTTTTCCACCAATAATTTGGTACTTTGTTATTCTGTGTTAAATAATATATGATATATATCATGTACAATATAGCCCCAAGGCTAATCAAGTGAGTTCAAATGATCTGATCTTTATCTCCAACTCCATCGAGCTCGAACTCGGTTCGGTGCAATTAAACCCTATGATGAAATTAAACTTCTTTGGCAAGCATGGTCACATGTAAAACTGCATAGTTCCATGTTTTCTACGTGCCAGTTAATGCCGAAAGAAGGGGGAAAAAAGGAATAATTTGCATGCGTTCATGGATTTGTATATATATTCAGTTGACATTACTATATATAAACAACATGGAATGATATGCTAATCATAACAGATTAATTAAGATAAGATCATAAGAAAGTCATGAAAATGGAGAAAGAAGAGCGTATAGATTCACACAAAGAGAATCAAGAAAAACCAGACAAAAGCATTAGGGTCAATGGCAAGTTGTCGTTTTCAGGGCCATGGTTTGTTATGCCATGTTTTTCCACAAATGCAAGTACAAAACTCCCTTCCTTTTCGTCGCCCATCGGGTCCCGTGGTGCTTAGGATTCGCCATTTAAGGGACCGGCTGTCTTATGCCCATTGAAGAAAGCTAAAGGATCTGGGTCCCCTTCTTCATCTTCTAAATTATACTTATGTTACTCGGACTCGAAGTTGAGTGTCTCATACTAGTATACCTAGTTTTATTTAAGTATTTTCGAATATTCGAAAGAGTACTGTATTTTCATTCCCGTATCCAAGCTCAGTTCATTGGGTCTTTAAGGTGCTTAGATTTGCTGCTAAGGGGCCAAACCGAAGTAACCTTCTCCGGCTCGTACCCGTATTACTTGGACTTAGAGTTGAGTGTTGTACAATCAATGCTTAGTTTTTTCATAGATTTGGAGAACCGTATTCTCGTACTCGTGTCCATATATGTTTTAAAGGAAAATAGAAGTTGAACAAAGTACCAAACTTGGTGTAGCAGACAAATTATGGGATTTATTCCATATTCCATTCCTTTGCCACCAAACAATCTCCAAGGAAAAGCATATTTTGCCCCATTTTAATTTCTTCTTTCATGTATCAAATTCCAAAGTTTCAAGGTGCTTGAGTCAAGAATCTTCTTCTTACATTCTGCAAATATAAACCAGTTAAAATCTTTCTTTTATGCACATGTCTCCATCTAAACTCCCTTTGACATAGATAACATTGAACTAAAACTTGCTTATAATCTCATTAGTTATTGTAAAACTGAGAGGTTCACCATTATGATATACATGTACAGACTCGAATTCGAATGAGACTTTTTCTGAGACGAAACCCTGAGACTTTTGAGCAAAACATAGTTAGTGGATTCCTCTAATGCAAGTCACCCCCCTGGGGAATAAGATTCTTTTGGCTTTGACAGTGGGGTAGGGGAAAATGGTGGATCAATTCCCAGTACCTAATTCAAGTTCTTCAAGTATTTTAGAAAGTTGGTTTTGTTTTGCTGGAATTCAAAATGGTTTTCATAGTTTAACAATATCTCTTTTTCTTTCAAGTCACTGTTAATAATGGATCAGGTCATGGTGTTCCCATCTAGCAATGTCCCAGATTCCATTCTTCTAAAAACTGCTTTATAAAAGCCATGGTTGGGGTCACCTTTGTCTTGTAAGAACTGGCCATTAGGGGAGACGCGATATTTGTCCGTGCCGTGTCGTAACCCGTAGTACGTGTCTTGTTTCTTTTGCTTCATAGGTGAAAACTAGCTTAAGTTGAGTTTTGTTTTGGAGATCGAAAATGTACCACCACCATCAACAACAACAACATCAAGGGAAGAACATCCAGGCTTGTTTGAGAATGGCAATTCCAGAGAGGCATTTGTTACTGCAAGGTGGGAACAGCACCGGAGATTCAGGTCTTGTCCTCTCGACTGATGCGAAGCCGAGACTTAAGTGGACGCCTGACCTCCATGAACGCTTCATTGAAGCTGTGAATCAGCTCGGAGGAGCAGACAGTAAGTAAATTCATGCTATGTTGCTTGGACTCGGATAAAAGTGTCTGATACATAAACTGCATTAGACTGGTACAAATAACTGATCTTTTTGTTACAGAGGCTACTCCCAAAACAGTAATGAAATTAATGGGGATTCCAGGCCTTACTTTATACCATCTCAAGAGTCACCTTCAGGTAACTTATATCTAAATTATCATGAAAACTGTGTTCATAAAATCTAGAGGCCATTCTATGGGGGAAAAAAACTAGATGGATAAACCTTGTTTTTTCACAACAAAATGTTGGTGAAATTTAAGCCAACTTGTTTAGCTTGCACCAACTTTGTGGGATTGAAACCGGTCTTCACCAATCCCATGTCGTCTTCCCAGTCGGCCGTCCCAAAGTAAGGCCCTCACCGAATTCTCCGAGTCAAGCCTTTCAATATGATCTTGGAACTACCAGAATGTCTCATTTTATTTGGTTTTCAACTTGTCCTGCTATCCGCTAAACCCTTCGAATTATCAGTTTGATCTTGGAACTGTAATAATGTCGCGGTTGGTTCCCAACTTGCCTCATTGTCCACTAAATCCTCCCAATCAATCTGAACTCGGAACTACCACAATGTCTCCGGTGATTCCCAAATTGTCACACATTAGAATCCGGTAACTTAAATGTTTTATAATTGCTAAGTAATTTCTCACATTTTGATTGCAGAAATACAGGCTCAGTAAAAATCCCCATGGACAAGTTAATAATGGCAGTAACAGAATAGGTGAGAAAACAGTGTTCCTCTTTTGGTCCTAATAAGTTTTCCGCCATGTTACTCGGATTTGGGTGTAAATGTTATCTGTATAACATGGGATAAATTCAATTTTTTCTATGATTTCTATATATTTGGAGGGTCCTTGTAGGATCATATTCCTATACTCATGTCCAGATTTGCACCAAATCCAAGTTCCCGGACAAGGGTTCCTGTTGAGAGCTTTCATTTTGAAGATTAATTTTTTGTAACTCAATGGATATAGGTGCGGTGGCAATGGCAGCAGCAGACAAAATGTCTGAAGCAGATAGGATTCAAATGGATAACTTAACTGTTGGACCTCAAACAAACAAGTAAGAACATTAATGGCGTTTCACAGTTTTGCAATTCAGCCATCCATCCATATAATTCTTTATATACTGATTTTGTTGTTCATAAAATAACCAGAGGCTTACAAATCGGCGAAGCACTGCAAATGCAAATCGAAGTCCAGAGACGACTGCACGAACAGCTTGAGGTACATAAACATTGTAATGAATATGGAAATTGTAATTAATCTAGTTACTTTTCTTTCCTGCTGAATAAATTTTTGCAAACGAACCAGGTGCAGCGACATTTGCAGCTTCGGATCGAGGCTCAAGGGAAGTACTTACAGTCAGTGTTGGAGAAAGCTCAAGAGACTCTTGGAAGACAAAATCCGGAATCCATAGGACTCGAAGTTGAAGCAGCCAAAGTACAATTATCCGAATTGGTGTCTAAAGTGTCTAACCAATGCCTGGATCCAACACTTTTGGATTTGAAAGATTTGCGGGGCTTATGCCACAAGAAAACACAAACGAATCCGCGGGCGGATTGTTCGATCGATAGTTGTTTGACCTCCATCGAATTCGAAGGATCTCAGAAAGAACACGAAATACACAACAATGGGATTTGTTTAAGACCATACAATCTCATAACAGAAGATCCATGGCTGCCCCAAACCGAACCAAAGTCGTTTGAAGAAATAAAGGAGAACAAAATGGTTCAATCTTCCACAGGCAAAACTGCAGAAAAAACCATGTTTTTTGCAGATAGAAGCTCCAGCTGCAGTGATTTGTCTATGAACGTAGGATTACAAGGAGAGAAAAGTAATGACTTCAACAACAACAGAAATGCAGAAGATGGACTCCATTACTTTACAACAAAGCTTGATTTAAATGTTGAGGAAGAAAACGACGTAGGTTCGAGGCGTAAAGAGTTCGATCTGAATGGTCTCAGCTGGAGCTGAAAAGATTTGTTGAGCTTCATGATCAGAGAAAAGTGAACAAGGTGAAGTTGATGATATTTATAATAGAATTTGGATTAAACGTCGGTGAAGAAGTGGTGCTGTTTGTGATTCAGGTTCAGACCAAAATCTATTCGATCTTGTAATTGAATAACTTGCAACAACTACGTAAACATCATAGATATTTCCTGCAACACGATGCAGTTTTGTTTTTTGTTGTTCTATCTGAACATCTAACATTTAAGACGGGTTTTTAAAAGATAAAAGAGTTCAAAAATGTTTTGTATTTAAATTGCATGTTTGAGATGTTAAATTTGCATCGAGTAAACATTATTTGAAACATATTACAGGAAAGAGATTAACCAGAATTAAACTTAAAACCTAATATTAATTTACGATTAAAATAATGTTCTTTTGTTAGTATACTCCAGTCTCCATATCTACAAAATTACAACTGCATGCATAAGTAAATTGGCTATAAAATCATTACAATGAAAGTTCTAGGCATCCCACCCCAAGAATTTTTTTTTCCAATTTTATCTTTCCTATATAATTTTTTTACAAATTAGTTTATTTTTAAATTTACCCTCACTATTTATTTATATTTTGCCTTCAACCTCAAATTCTGACTTCATCCCTAATAACAAGTATTTATTTATCTGTTCAAGAATTAAGGCTATCAAATAGCTCTAACAACCTTTTTCATGTCGATGAGGAGTGAATACAATCTTCATATGACCTATTTTCCTCCTCATCGTTAAATTTTATCGAAATAGTTAAGCATGATTTAAATGTACTAAGAAAAAATAATGATTCTTGTATTAAATGCTTTTTTCCCATTAAAATACAGGAAAAATATCTCATACATGATGGTATAAATAAAAAGTTTCTACAAACGTCTTAATTTTATGGTTTAGAGATATGATTTAAGTTTTAGGGTTTAAAAATTTAAGTGTATAAGTTTAGAATTTAGAGGTTAGAGGTTAGGGTTTATGTTTAAGGTAATATGATTATAGATTTAGTTTTTATCCTATAAATCCTAAATTTTAACCCTAAAACTTAAATTCTAACTACACCCCTAAATTCAAAAGTAGTACACTTAAACCCCCTAAACACTAGATCCTAAATGAAATTCTTAAACTCTAAAACTAAGGCCCTTTGTTTCCACAAAGCTTGTGCATAAAATAATTACCCTAAAATATAATATAATAAAATGTTTCAGAATTAATATATTATATGTTTAATTAATTTAATTAATATTTTCTGAATATCATTTAATTAGTAGGTTAAAGATTACTGGTATAAAAATTTAACTTAATATGTATGTTAGTACAAAGTAAAAATATTTAATACATGGTCAATGCGAACTTTAGTTTATACAAACATATTTATTTTAAGGGTTTAGTTTATACAAACAGATTCATTTAACTTTAAAATGTATGTTAGTACACAGTGGCGGAACATGGGGTTAAAGGAGCTTTGGTCCCTGCCAATTTTTTTCCATTAGAAATGTGATAGATTTGTTTAAGAAAAAAAATAAAATTACCTCCATAATCTCTTCAAAATTTATAAAATTTTAGCATGATTTATCTTAAAATTTTTAATTTTATTTTAGCTTTTTTATAAATTTCTATTTTTTTAATTTCATTTTAATTTCCTTTATAAATTTATTTTGAGGGGAACTTTTCATCCTTAAACTTCCATCCATTAATCCGATGTCGTATGGGGTTGTGAAGTAGAGTCCAGACCACCCCTTCTAAAGTAAATAAAAGCCCTAAAAGAGCGAAACGAAATGAAATCTCACTGACGTCGCGCGAAATTCCACTACAAGAAATCGAGCAACCAGTCTCAGCTAGGGGGTCTCGATTTCATCATTTGGATGATAAATCGTCTTTAAATCGCCCTGGAAACATCCCGATTCAAAAATGGGAGCGAGTCGCAAGCTACAAGGAGAGATTGATCGTGTTCTCAAGAAAGTCCAAGAAGGTGTCGATGTGTTCGACAGCATCTGGAACAAGGTTTACCATTAAGATTTCATCACTTCAAATAAGTCGCTTTTTCTTTTCTGTTTGGTTCCCGGGAAATTGCAGGAAAGTAGATTCTAAAAAATGGTAGTCAATTGTAGTTCCCATGAAATTGAAGCGAACATTTGTTAACTATTGTATTTTTCGTTATAAATGATTTAATTTGTTTTCAGATTTATCTTGATAAAAGAGGAAGAAAGAAGTGTTAAAGAATGTAAAGATTTTTGTCAAGTAATTAGTTTTCTGTGGAGCAAATTGACTGTGAATTGTTGATTGTTGTTTTTTTATGGTGTGATGTAGGTTTATGATACCGATAATATAAATCAAAAAGAAAAATTTGAGGCTGACTTGAAGAAGGAAATCAAGAAGCTGCAAAGGTATAGAGACCAGATCAAGACATGGATTCAATCAAGCGAGATCAAGGATAAGAAAGTTAGTTACTAGTTTTAAGTTCTTTTAAATGATTTGTTTGCATTGGTTATTTGATTTATTTATGTGGTGTTGTTGAATCACCTTTGCCTTCAGTTATACTCAAAACTTTATTCTTATGTTAATTATATTCTTGTATTAATTGTTTTGAAACTGATTATTATTACTCTTTGCTTATGTTGTTTATCAACATAGATTAGTGCCTCTTATGAGCAGGCCCTGGTGGATGCTCGGAAGCAAATTGAGCGAGAAATGGAAAGGTTTAAGATATGCGAGAAGGAGACTAAGACAAAAGCATTCTCTAAAGAAGGCTTGGGCCAACAACCCAAAACTGTAAGTTTCCTGCACGGCTTTCTGTTTTTTTTTCTATAACCTATGAATGAGTAATAGTGATGATTGATGACACAAGCTAAGCCTTTTTTCCACTACATGGAATCTACAGTACTAATGGACATAACTGGTCTTTTTTCCCTTCTCTTTTTTCTTTATAAACTCTCCTTTGCTTCATCTTACCAATCTTATTGAATAATCTTCAAATCTTGAAAACTTCTTCCTCACTGAATGAAACTAATGTTGATTGGAAGCATGATGTCCCAAAATTGTCCACTCTATTTTAATTATTGTTGATGCGTCAATTTCATTGTAGGATCCGAAGGAGAAGGCCAAGTCAGAGACAAGGGATTGGTTGAACAACGTGGTATGGAATTTATCCTTTCTACCCCTTTTTCTTGCTTGTGTAAAAAATGGCTTCAACTCCTTTATGGTGCAAGTTTTTTCTCATAATATCTTTGCCATTCTATCCTTCTTTGCTGAATAAACTAAGTATCATTTTTCTCAACTTCCTCTACTGTTGAACTTTTCCTTGTATATTTTTTGTTTTGTTTTGGAGTAATTATTAGATTACTTGAACTTAGTTATATCTTGAAGCTATTATGTAACGATACACTCTTTCCCCGAGTAGGTTTCAGAGTTAGAATCCCAGATTGATAATTTTGAAGCTGAGATTGAGGGGCTGTCTGTGAAGAAAGGAAAGACAAGACCACCGAGACTGGTAGAAAGAGACAATATGAATGCAAGACCAATGCTTTGTTTTGGTATAACATTTTTTCTTGTTTTCTTTGCTTCAGACACACTTGGAGACATCAATTACGCGGCACAAAGCTCATATAATTAAGTTAGAATTGATTTTGAGACTATTGGACAATGATGAATTGAGCCCGGAGCAAGTTAATGATGTGAAAGACTTCTTGGATGATTATGTGGAACGTAATCAGGTTTCATTTTTATCCTAATTTGTTTACACTTTTTTTACAAGTGCATTATCTGTATGCTCTTTGCTGGTCATTTATGTGGGTTTTCACTTTTACATATTTTTCTAATTATTTCTTAGGAGGACTTTGATGAATTTAGTGATGTTGATGAGCTCTACAACTCATTACCTCTAGACAAGGTAGAGGCTCTTGAAGATCTAGTTGCAATTGGTCCACTTTCCAAGGTGAAGTCTTTTTGGTATCATCACTTTTTTCTTGAAGATTCTTGTACCATGCCTTAAATTGCAATTCAAAACAGTTTTCTTGTGACATTGTTACTTGCTAAGACATGTTATTTACTATCATATTGTTTTTTGAAAGTTGTATATGAACAATACCGGGAGTAGTGATAAATGGAGTAGGGTTGCTAAGGCTGTTACCTTGAAGCGATGCGCCACATCAATGCTTAGCTATGGTGTCAAATGGGAAAAGGTTCTCCCAGGCTATTGGTTGGAGGGATTTAAAGAAAGGCCTAAACCTTGACTTCTATTTAGCATCTTGGGTTGTAGGACCTCTTTTTTGTGAGTAATAAGTAGAGCTACAAAGGCGATGATGAAGAGGCATATCAACCATTTGTGCCTTTGAGAGACTAAATGGATGAGCGAGAAAGCTAAAGCCATAGGTTACAATTGGGAGGGCTACCTTTGACTTTGAGTTTCAAGGGGGTATTCTACAAGATGTCTTTCAGATATGTTTGCTACATAGTATGAAATGTTGGGCTAACAAGAAACATCTAGTAAACATGAGTGTGGCTGAGATGTGAATCCCAGGAACTTAAATGGATATGTGGTGAGACTGGAAGGACATATTTAGAAAAGAGAATATCCATCTTCAAGTCAGGACATAGACGATAAGTCGAGACTCGAGAGAACTGTTTTCACTTTACAGATGTTTGGCCCTAGATGCAGATCTAGGATGGAATACATTAACCTTGCAAAGGATAAAAAGGTTGAAGGAGACATCGGTGGAAGTGATAACAATTGGTATAAAATTATTAGATCTTTAAGGGATGGTGGTTGATGGGAACAATTGGAGGAGAAGGATTCGAGTTTTTGTTCTGAGGTAGATTCTTCTGGCTTGGTTCTTGTAGCCAACCCCAAATATATTGGTATTAAGGCTTGTTGGTACTTAAATAAGGTCTTTTATTTGGCTAGAGAAGGCCTTTTATCTTGTGTGTGTTCATTTGATTTTTTAACAGAACAGTGCATGAAATGGCCTCTTTCATTAAAAATAACCTGGAAAAAATCTTGTCAGAAAATATGCGCATAAATTAGAGATTATTTGTATAATTAGACAGGATCCTGTAGATCCTTGTTAGTGATTACAATCCCTAACTTTAAGGGATTTTAGTTTACCTAGAATAGTCTCTTTCCTAACTTAATAGTTACCTAAGTTAAGGATATAAGCTGTATATAAAGATGTAAGCTGTTAATATAGGAATCAAGAGAGTTTTCTACAGTAAAACACTCTATTTTGACATGGTATCAGAGCCTTGTTAGCTCTTTTTTTGAGCTCTGTCAATCTCGATTAACACCCTTTTTTTCCCTTAAAATTCCTCCTTGAGTGTTCAGTGAAGGTTCACTGTTAAATCCAGCAGAAAAATATGGTTGAGGTAGGCGATGAGAGCAGTACCAAGACTGTGCAAGGAATCTCAGTGAGTGAAGGGAGCCATTCGAATCAAATAGGTGACTTGCAAAGCATACAAGCTGCCTATAGATTGAATGGAAAAAACTATCGTAAATGGTCTCAGCTTGTTCGTACTTTTTTGAAGGGTAGAGGAAAGCTAAGTCACCTCCTTGGAACTGGACCTAAGGAGGGAGACCCTCGTTTTGAGGCTTGGGATGAACAGGACTCACTAGTCATGTCCTGGCTATGGAATTCCATGCTACCAGAAATTAGTGATACTTGTATGTTTCTCAATACAGCCCAAGAGATATGGGAGGCTGTAAAACAAACCTATTCAAAGGTTAAAGATGCTGCCCAGATTTATGAGATTAAGACCAAAATCTCATCCACCGAGCAAGGAGGCAGATCCATCACAGAATACTCCAACTTGCTGCAAAATTTATGGCAAGAGATGGATCACTACCAATGTATTCAAATGAAGTGTAGTGAAGATGCAGCTGTCCTAAAAAGGTTTGTTGAAAAAGAAAGAATTTATGATTTTCTTGCTGGACTAAATATTGAGTTTGATGCAGTAAGAGTCTAGATTCTTGGTAAAGAGGATCTACCCTCTCTAAATGAAGCCATTGCAATCATTCGGGCTGAGGAAGGAAGAAGAGGGGTTATGATTGAGAGCAATCAAGTGGAAGGTTCTGCTCTAGCCACCAAAAGTGCAGCAGAAAGAATATCAAACCTGGAACAACAGGTTTTTAAAGAGAAGTCAGAAGGATCAAAAATGGTGCACAAAGACTCTTTATGGTGTACCTATTGCAAGAAGTCTCGCCAGACAAAAGAGAAGTGTTGGAAGCTTCATGGGAAGCCACAGACAACAAACAATTTTTTTTTAGAGAGATGGACCATCAAGAGGACAGGGAAAGGCATATATCACCAAGCAGATGAATGAGGCCCAAGAACAGTCCTTTGAGTTCAACAGGGAAGAAATAAAGAAATTGAAAAGTTTACTTGGATCCCTGGAAAAACCTTCCTCTTTAGGTACTTGTAGTCTCGCTTTTTCAGGTATGTCCTCTTCTCAAACATCTAAAGTCTCGGATTTTCCTACCCAAAACTCCTGGGTGATTGACTCAGGAGCAACATACCATATGACCAATTCCTCTCTAAATTTTATCAATTATATACCTTGTCCTAGTAATAAAAAGATAACAGTTGCAGATGGAAGTAGGATAACAGTGGTTGGTCAAGGAGATATTGTTATAAGTAACACCCTGACACGTAAAAATGTTCTTCATGTGCCTAAATTGTTCACTAATCTCCTGTCTATCCAAAAAATCATCAAAGACACTAACTGTTGTGTTATCTTTTATCCTACCCAATGTGTTTTTCAGGAACAGGGAACGAGGAGGAGGATTGGGCATGCTAAAGAAGAAAATGGACTGTATTATCTTGAAAATTCCAGTGGACAAGTCAGTGTTTCATCTTTTTCACTTGTGTCAGATTCTAAAACCACCAAAGACCAAATATGGCTTCATCACCTTCGTCTTGGTCATCCTTCATTTAAAGTTTTAAAGTTCATGTTTCCTTCCTTGTTCAAATTCTTAAATAATGAAGAATTTCATTGTGACATATGTGAGCTTGCCAAACACAAACGTGCTTCTTTTCCCATAAGTAATAAAAAGGCATCTACACCCTTTTCTCTCATTCACAGTGATGTTTGGGGACCATCTACTGTTCCAAATATAACCGGGGCTAGGTGGTTCGTTTCATTTATAGATGATTGCACTCGTGTGTCCTGGATATTTCTTCTAAAACAAAAATCTGATGTCAGTTCTACTTTTAAGACCTTTTACACCATGGTTAAAAATAAATTTGGGGCTGATATAAAAAGGGTTAGGTCAGACAATGCTAAGGACTACTTTAATCAAGTCTTATCTTCCTATTTCCAAGAAAAAGGCATCATACATGAATCATCTTGTGTAAACACCCCTCAACAGAACGGTGTAGCTGAAAGAAAGAATGGACATCTTCTTCAAATAACAAGATCCTTGTTGTTTCAAAAAAATGTTCCTAAACACTATTAGGGGGAAGCTGGGTTAACTGCCACCTATATTATCAAAAGATTACCAACTCAGGTTCTTGAATCTCAAAGTCCTATTCAAATCCTAAACAGTTTCTACCCTAACTTTAGTCCTTCTCTTCATCTTGAGCCTAAAATATTTGGTTGTGTTGCCTTTGTTCATATTCATTCTCGGAATAGGGGTAAGTTGGATCCAAGGGCATTGAAATGTATCTTTGTAGGTTACTCATCTACTCAGAAAGGGTATAAGTGCTATCATCCACCTACACGGAAACATTTCACTTCTGTTGATGTCACCTTTGTTGAAAATGAAAATTATTTTACTCACCCTTATCTTCAGGGGAGATTTTGTTCAGGGAAGATAAGGACAAAGATTATTTCCTTCTTCAGCCTCTCACCTTGCCTCTACAAAATCAGCATGAATTTGCCCAACCTGTCCAAAATTAGCAGAATCAACCTGATCTTATCCAATCTGCCCAGCCTGTCCAAAATTAGCCTAGTCTTACCCAATCTGTTGAATCTGATTCTCAGCCTTTTTTTTTTAACAGCAACAATCTGAACCCACCACACCTAAGGCAGGAATTCAAGATATTGCTCGTCCTCTACAAGTCTACTCGAGAAAAAAGGGACCAGTGCATGCTCAATCATCACCCTTGTCTCCTCCACAAACTGAGGTAATTACTGAACCTATCTTTGATTCAAATAATATTGAGAATCCTAATTCTGATCATAGGGATTTTGAATTTCCTATTGCAATTAGAAAAGGAAAGAGAACTTGTACCACAAAAAATCCTCTTTATTTGTTCATTTCCTACAGAAATTTGTCTCCCAACCATAAAGCCTTCCTTACTAGCCTAAATTCCATTGCCATTCCTAAAACTGTGTCCGAGGCTTTAGAAAATGAGAATTGGAAGAATGCTATGAAAGTTGAAATGGAAGCACTGGAAAAGAACAAAACGTGGGACTTGGTGAAGTTACCAGAAGGAAAGAAAACAGTGGGATGTAGATGGATATTCACAGTGAAGTACAAGTCAGATGGCTCCTTGGAAAGGTATAAAGCAAGGTTGGTGGCTAAGGGGTATTCCCAAACCTATGGGATAGACTACCTTGAAACTTTTGCCCCTGTTGCAAAGATGAATACTGTAAGGATCTTGTTGTCATTGGCTGCCAATCAAGGATGGAGATTACAACAGTATGACATCAAGAATGCATTTTTACATGGTGATCTTGAAGAGGAAGTTTACATGGACATCCCACCTGGATTTAGTCCAAATTGTGGACAATCAGTTTGCAAATTGAAAAAGGTCGTGTACGGGCTAAAACAATCCCCAAGAGCTTGGTTTGGAAGATTCACCAAAGTGATGTTGAAGTTGGGTTACAAACAAAGTCAGGGTGATCATACTTTGTTTGTGGAATATTCTTCAAGGGGAGTTGTTGTCCTAATAGTCTATGTAGATGACATCATAGTCACAGGGGATGATTCGAAAGAAATCGACTACTTGAATAAGTGTTTGATCAAGGAGTTTGAAGTCAAAGATCTTGGAAGACTAAAATACTTCCTTGGAATTGAAGTTGCATATTCACAGCAAGGAATCTTTATATCTCAACAGAAATATACTCTAGATTTGCTGAGAGAAACTGGCAAACTAGGGTGTAGACCAGCCGAGATACCAATAGAGGTTAATCACAAGCTTGGAGATGCAACAGAGGATGCAGCTGTGGACAGAGGCTCCTATCAGAGACTTGTGGGAAGACTGATTTACTTATCACACACCAGACCAGACATTGCTTATGCAGTTGGTGTTGTGAGCCAATTCATGCACAATCCTAAAGAATCACATCTAAGGGCAGTGACTCAAATTTTACAGTACTTGAAGGGCACACTAGGAAGAGGAGTTCTATTTAGAAAGGGAGAAAATCTGACATTAGAATCCTATACTGATGCAGATTATGTAGGGTCCTTAGTTGATAGAAGATCAACATCATGCTACTGCACTTTTCTGGGAGGAAATTTAGTGACCTGGAGAAGCAAAAAACAAAATGTTGTAGCCAGGTCTAGTGCAGAAGCCGAGTTTAGAGCCATGGCACTTGGGATTTGTGAATTATTGTGGCTGAAGATTATCTTGGAGGATTTAAAAGTCAAGTGGGAAGGTCCAATGAAACTATACTGTGACCATAAATCAACAATTAATATTGCTCACAATCCAGTTCAACATGACAAGACAAAACATGTTGAAGTGGATCGACACTTCATAAAAGAAAAACTTGACAGTGGGCTAATTTGTACTCCCTATGTATCTACTGGTGATCAAGTTGCAGACATACTTACCAAGGGGCTACCTGGGAAGTATTTTCAGAAGCTAACAAGTAAGCTAAAGATGGAGGACATCCATTCTCCAGCTTGAGGGGGAGTGTGAAAATATGCGCATAAATTAGAGATTATTTGTATAATTAGACAGGATCTTGTATATCCTTGTTAGTGATTACAATCCCTAACTTTAAGGGATTTTAGTTCACCTAGAATAGTCTCTTTCCTAACTTAATAGTTACCTAAGTTAAGGATATAAGCTGTATATAAAGATGTAAGCTGTGTTATATAGAAATCAAGAGAGTTTTCTACAGTAAATCACTCTATTTTGACAAATCTTAATGTTTGTTAGGGTGCTCCAATCTTGAAGACTTCTTTGGCAGCGCCAACATCTCAAATGCCTGTAGGTGTTCTCTTTTTCTCTGTGTTTATGTATACATATATTTGTTTTTGTATTTGTATTTATCTTTAATGATGATGTCAGATGATGAAAAATGTGTCAATTTCTCCAAAATAAGCTGTTTCGTCATTAGTTGATGGTTTGCGTTTGACAAACGGTTTCAATGTATAAGATTGGGTCTTATTTTATCTCCTCCCAGGAGCATGTTGAAGATACTGCTTCCCAGGATAGTAATTTTGATATTTCCAAAACTCCACCTTCAAAAAGCAGCGCAATTAATTCTTCTGCAACAGCAACACCAACTGGGAGCCATGCAACCCCTGCACTGAATCTTCCGCCTCATAGTTTGTCTGGTGCTTCGACTCCTTCAGTTCTTCCGGATTCAAATTCTGCTCAAAGTGTCTTGGAAAGCACTATCACTAACAATCCTTCTTCTCCTGTAAATTTGTCTAATTCTACAAAAGATGAAGATATCACAAACTTCCCTGGACGTAGGCCATCTCCATCCCTTGTTGATACTGGAGTGCGGGGCCTTAGTAGAGGAGGTCTATCCAATCAGCTTTCATCTAGTATCCCCCTTGTTTCTGGAAGTGTGGGTTCTGGCAATGGAGCCCTTGGTGTTGTCCCTTCAGCCTCTGACATGGCAAAAAGAAATACTTTGGGGGTTGATGAGAGACTTGGGAACAGTAGCATGGGTCAATCTTTGTCATCGCCTATTAGTAACAGAATGATCTTGCCTCAGGCATCAAAGGCTAATGATGGAATTTTACCTGTTGATTCTGGTAATCCTACTGAATCTGCTGGATTACCTGGCAGAGCTTTTTCCCCTTCAATGGTTTCTGGCATGCAGTGGAGGCCTGGAAGTTCTTTTCAGAATCAAAATGAACTGGTATGCTAGTTTTTTATGGATCAATATCCATGCCAAATGTGTTAGGTTTGATATTGTAGCTAATGTTTGTATTTCAGGGGCAGTTTCGTGGAAGAACTGAGATAGCTCCAGATATAAAGGAGAATTTTTTGCAGCGGTTTCAGCAAGTGCAGCAACAAGGCCATAGCAACCTGCTTGGCGGCATGCCTCCTCTTGCTGGAGGAAATCATAATCAATTTTCTGCACAGCAACAAAGCCCTCTCATGCAGCAGGTGCTCATTCGTAGATGAACTCCTTCTGTTCTTTTGCCAGCTCATGCCTCTAGATTTTTGTTTTTATTTCATATTACATGTGTATGATGTATTATCTATGCACTGCTCGTCGGTGGAAACTCAGACTAGCTTTCTTTCATGACAGAAAATGGTAAATAATCTTTTATGATCTTATGTTGGCAGCTCAATTCTCAAAGCTCATCGTTCTCTATCCAACCTGGTATGGGACTTGTTGGCCAAGCACCTGGTGTTAATAGGGTTACTTCTGCCAGCTTACAGCAGCAACCAAACTCCATCCTCCAGCAGTCTAGTCAACAGGCATTGGTGACGAATGTTCCGAAGGATTCTGGTAACATTCAATTTCTTTGATTTTCTTTTGGACCATAATTCTTTTTGATAGGTGAGGTCTTTTTGAGGGATTTCTGACGGATATCATATCATTTAATGTTATGAGTGCATGGATAGAGGAACCATTTTAGTTTCTCTCTTTTCATTTTTTTTGGTCTTTTGCTACACCATGTTTGGTTTCACAGTAAATCTATTTCATTTCAGAAAATTTCTAAAGAAAGCTTTTCCAAGGATTATAACTTGTAACAAAATGCTTTCTAGAGCAATTGTTGGAATCTTCAAACATGTTGGAATAAAAAGCTATCATCAGAAAACCTGTTATCATAGTGGTTTATGCACAGTGGCTGTGAGCTGCTATTCAAGTAGTCGTGGGGAAAATATAATAGTGCTTTAGTCTCTTGATTAAGAGCTTAATATATGTTCAGATGTTGGCGTTGCAAAAGTTGAGGAACAACAATCGCAGAATTTACCTGATGGTTCAAGTTCCGAAGCCATTCCAACTTCTGGGATTGCCAAAAGTATCATGAATGAAGATGATTTGAAAGCTCCATATGCAATTGATTCTCCTGTATGTTGAATACTTCCTAATCTTGTTTATTGTACTATGTGTATTATAGTCTGACAGTCTGAGGTGAGACTTTTTGTAGACATGTTCAGTCTTATACTAGAATCATCAACAACTTTTTACACTTTAATTTGGTAATCCATAGGTAATCCAGTTTTTTGTCTCAAGTTTTTCCACTATATATGTCCTTAGTTTCTAAAAGCACATGCTTGTGGGATTGACTAGATAGACTAAAAAGATATGCAGGCAGAATAATGTGTTTTTCTTGGTTTAAAAAATGTATTGTTTTCTAGATGGAGTGTGGTTTTAGGTGAATGTTGGTCTCAACAAAGGTGAGTGATCAAGATAACAGAAGTGGTTTATAAATGCTTCTTTGCGCAGGCTGCTGTACCAGGCTCTTTGACAGAACCTGCTCGAAACATTAGGGATGTTGATCTTTCTTCTGGACAGCCCTTACAATATAACCAATCTTCTAGTGGTCTTGGAGTTATTGGCCGGAGAAGTGTTTCCGATCTTGGTGCCATTGGTGACAACCTCAGTGGGTCAACAAATTCTGGGGGAATGCATGACCAGTTATACAATTTGCAGATGCTTGAGGCTGCATATTACAAACTTCCCCAACCTAAAGACTCGGAAAGAGCAAGGAGCTACACTCCAGTATGGCATTTCCAATGATATATTTTACTTCCAAAAAGAAAATAACAACAATCGTATAGGTTTGTCTAACTACGATTTGCTTGTATTTTGCAGAAGCACCCTGCGGCAACCCCTGCTAGCTACCCTCAAGTTCAGGCACCCATCGTGAACAATCCTGCCTTCTGGGAACGCTTAAGCATTGATGGATATGGCACTGGCACTGATACACTGTTCTTTGCATTTTATTATCAACAGGTAGTACATAAATCTCTCTCTCTCTCTCTCTCTCTCTTATATGTTGGTGAGTTATCCAATGTGTCGGATTTTGTGCAGAACACTTATCAACAATATCTAGCTGCCAAGGAGCTGAAGAAGCAGTCTTGGAGATACCATAGAAAATACAACACATGGTTTCAGCGGCATGAGGAGCCAAAAATCGCTACTGATGAATTTGAACAAGGAACCTATGTTTACTTTGATTTCCACATAGCAAACGATGACCACCAACATGGATGGTAAGTTGGCTTGGAATTACAGTAGCTTTATTAATTAAAACATATCCCTTCGTATGTTATTTGGACCTACGGGTCAGCTTCTTGTTCATTTTGTTGTAAACATTTGCTGTTTTTCAGGTGCCAAAGAATCAAGACTGAATTCATCTTCGAGTACAACTATCTTGAAGATGAACTTATGGTATAGGAGATTGAGAGGTTGGTATGGTTATACAACTTTAATCTGTTGAGTGTTGCCTTGCACATGTAAGTTCTGTTTTCCATCAATTGAATTTTATGGAACTTTTCATAAACCCTCGTTGCCGAAATTCAAAGAGAAAAGATGAGATTAAAACCTCTGATTTAGAGTATTATCATTTTCCATTGATGCCTATCATTTAATTATCTTTTTCGAGTTTGAACAATGAACTGAAGCTTTTCTTGACATCAGGCAAAATTCGGGTCTTAGCCATTGATGCCATTGGGGACACATTGAACGTTTAGAAAGTACAAACATCACGTTAGAAGATTTGACAAAATACAGGGACATTGGCCATTATGCCTAAATAATACTCAGAGTTTGGATTTAGTGTTATGACGGAAGCAAACAAGATTGAGAGGGTTGTTTTCATAATGAATCCTTAAAATTCAAATTAATTGGTCAATGAATCGGATATTATTAGTTATAGTACATATTATTTTTTTGAATAGTCTTAAGGTGATTATAAAGTAGTATATTTCTTAATCCTTTGATGTGTCACATACTTTGCAGACAAATCGGATTGAATATAAGTCTCTTAAGATAAATATTCTCTTTTTTACTGGGACTATTCGTTGGTTTCAGTTCATGTGAATTATTTAAATTAACCCAACACCAACATTTGTGCTATGAGATGGTAAAACACGGACTCTACAACCATACTGGAAAATAATTCTTGAGAAAATATAAATCGAATTCAACAAATGTTATGGTTCGACTTTCGAGTAAGCTTTCTTATTTTTCCTCAACATTAGGAAACAAGTGTAGAAGGTTTCATCAAAACATTTAAGATACCAAGACAAGGGGAATTCATGTTCTTCATTATATAAAATACTGCCAAATAAATACCAGACCCTTCTCACCTTTCTAAACAGAATCAAACAAGTTAATGATGGAATTAAATTTTGAATCCCTTAAAATGATAAAATTCTGATATAGTCCTAACTCCTAAAAACTGTAATGTAAGATGCTAATACGGGGTAAATTACATTTTCACTTCCATAAAATATTTTAATTCCATAAAATATTTTAATTCAATTTCGGCCCCAAGACAAATTTTTGGCTTCATCCCTTGTTGCAATAGTAGTATAACTATCTTGGTTTTAAAAGGCGCTTCGAGGCGAAAGCGCTCACCTTTCGTAGATAAGGTACCCTTTTTTACGAGAAATTTATAAATCTATGACCTAGTTGAACTTAATCTCAAATTTATTGTTTAAATTTCAAACAACCTGAAAATTAAATAATCTAATAATTAATATAAAAAATTCGACTAGGTTAAGACATACGTGGGAGTATGGACATTAATAGATGACTTTAGAAAGCTGTGTTTTTTAAACCAAAGTAACAAGCATGGAAAGCTTCGCTTTTTAAATCCAAATAACAACTATTTGTTAAGATTGTTCACTGCACACATGGCTTCTAATGCGCAAATGAGAAGGAAAGAAGAGAAGGATGACTTATCGGCAACTGGGTTGCGAGTGACGAAGGCTGGGCTTGCCGGCGACGGTTGCTAAACTTGAAGGCGATGGCTGAAATTTGAGTGAGGCAGAGTAATTTTAAGGTTTTTCTTTCCTCGATTGTGAAAATGAAACAAGAGAAAGGAGATAATTAATTTAAAAAACACGTGTTTTTTTAACTACAAAAGGCGCAAAAGTACACGCCTCACGCGAAAAGCCCCGTGGCACGCCTACTGTACCTCGCCCCGCCACGACCCTTGGAGGCGATTTTTTTTACGCCTCAGATGCATTTTTTACAACTAAGATATCTTTTTTTTTTTTGAATAACAACTAAGATATCTATTAAGAATTATATTTGTAATTACAAATGATTCAAAAACGTTTTGTACTTATTGGTCTAGTGAGATGACGCTAGATACGTAAAAACTCAACTAAGTTGCAAAGATTGTACACCTCATCGAGATTAGTGAGTAAAAAGAAATATGTGACAATTGCTAACTTTTAAAGCTCAACACAGTTCAACCCCCATTCTTCCAATATTCACACTTCAAATATCTACAACAGAAAACCCAGAACCATCCCTTTCTTTTTCTTTCAGTTTCTCTTCCATTTTGACTTTTGCACCAATTCAAGCGCAGCACCATACCGATTTCAATTGAAAAAAGAAGACAAAATTGTAACGACCATGGCCAAAAGAAGCAAGTTTCCAACCCCCATTCTTCCCATATTCACACTTCAAATCCAACATCCAACATCCCAACAGAGTCAAAGCCCCATCCAAAGGTATATCTGCCAGCAAATTATATGGATCAGTTAGATGCAAGTCCAAGCATGAGCTGAAAGGGAAAAAATGGACACTAGTCGATTATGTTGCTCAAGCTTGGGTGTGAATGTCGGATTAGAATATGTATCCGACATGAACATATTCAAGTTTTTCTAATTTTTCTTTCATATATTTGAAATATCGTATGCCTACACCGATGTCCGAATATGTGTTGGACACTATTGTGGAACATGGTTACTTCATGCAATATATAGTCAGGATAACATAACTAGTTAACCACTACAAAGAAGAGGACTAAAGGTAAAGTTTCCAACCATTGTTGGTTCATCTCTCACCTGAGACACTCAAACAAAGTGATTTAGTAAAATTGTGGGAGTTATCAATAACGGATGAAAAACAGTTCAACATACTTACCTTAGCCCCAGTGATCACAATCTTCCCCGACACAAAAATAAGAAGCACAATCTTTGGTTGTTTCATTCGATAGATATTATCCGGGAACAAGTTGTATTAACTGTGAACTTAGATAGCAAGTTAGATTGCAATCCCGGAACAGAATAATATCCGGCCTCAGTTTGGAACTTGCAGTGCAATTTGCTTAAGATCCAACTTGCAATCTAAGTTTACAGTTGATACAATGCTCCTATATACCAATTGCAGGCGCAGTGTTGTCAAAGTTGCAAGGCGTCAGAATCAAAGAAAAGAGAGACAACATGTAGACTTTCTGGAGAATGGGAACAATACCATATGGGGGCTTAGAAAGAACCCAAAAAAAAACCCCTCTTTGTATATGTCCAAACCAGGGTTTCAAAAAACGGCCCGCGACCGCTATAGCGGCCGCTATTTAGCGGTAATGCCGCCGGCCGAAACCGTTATCGGCGAAAACAACGGTGGGACGCGGAATCACACTAGTAGCGGTGGATTGCGGTCGCAATTTAACGGGTAGTGGTAAATAACGGTAATAACGGGCCGCTATCCCTGTTTTCTCCCGTTACTGTAAAATCTAAAAAATATCCATGGGCGGGCGATAAGGGTGACGTAAGAGTGTAAAGGGAGGCGAGCTGATGAGACTTACAGGAAGAGGATTGGTCGACGTTGAGGAGAGGAGATTGACGGCGTGCCGACGACAAGAGGTGAAAT
Source organism: Hibiscus tridactylites (assembly GCA_958450335.1). NCBI lineage: Eukaryota > Viridiplantae > Streptophyta > Magnoliopsida > Malvales > Malvaceae > Hibiscus > Hibiscus tridactylites. The sequence continues at coordinate 65,211,683 of OY288290.1, read as the reverse complement.
CCCGCGGCTCTAGATGCTGGTCTGATGACGACGGCGTGAAAACAACCCTAGGTTTGAAAGCCAAAGAGTAAACGAACAATAAAGGGGGATTTAGGTTTTGTCATTAATATTATAATTTTATTTTATTATCATTAAAAAAAATCATTGGGTATGAGAATTTAATTAAGAAAATGTATTAAGAGAGTCATTAATTTGATAAAAAAAAGCTCATTAATGATTTTTAATTGAAATCAACAATTAGAGTTTGACCCAAAAATAAAAGATTAAATTATGGTTTGAGCACCTATTTAATTATTAAACCTTTATTTTAAATTATACTTTAAGTTAATTACATGTGTCACTACCCTATTACTTGAAAAAAAAAACCCAAAATCTTTTAAAATGCATTTAGTGTCGCTAGGATTCGAACCCAAAACCACCAGCGCAAAAACCATGCACATGAACCAGCTATGCTAGGTTGGTTACTAGATTCAAGTCTAGTAATATTTATATTTAAGCTATACAAATTAACCCAAAAAAGCCCTTAAAAAACAGAACTTGGTGTTGAATACTGCAAGTGAAATAAAAACATGGTTACTTCATGGAATATATAGTCAGGATAACATAACTAGTTAACCACTACAAAGAAGAGGACTAAAGGTAAAGTTTCCAACCATTGTTGGTTCATCTCTCACCTGAGACACTCAAACAAAGTGATTTAGTAAAATTGTGGGAGTTATCAATAACGGATGAAAAACAGTTCAACATACTTACCTTAGCCCCAGTGATCACAATCTTCCCCGACACAAAAATAAGAAGCACAATCTTTGGTTGTTTCGTTCGATAGATTCCGGGAACAAGTTTTGTTTCATACTGCATAAAACATCATTAAGATAAACCAATCTTGACTCCTAGCAAAAAAGAGCTAAACCTAAGTATTCCATGCTTCCAAGGCAGTTCACTAACCAGATAAAAGCTCGGTTTCAACATTGTTAGAAAGGGTGTTAAATGTTAATTATAGTTGATACAAGTTAGATCTTAAGCAAATTGCACTGCAATATCCAGCCTCAGTTTGGGACTTGCAGTGCAGTTTGCTTAAGATCCGACTTGCAATCTAAGTTCACAGTTGATACAATGCTCCTAAAAACAGAATGATACTAATACTAAGATTTCCATATACCAATTGCAGGCATCTATAGAGGATTAAGAGAATGGGAACAATACCACATGGGTGCTTAGAAAGAACAAAAAAAATCCTTTTTGTTTATGTCCCTAAACCCTAGATTCTAAACTCTAAAAACAAAACCCTCTGTGCATCTTAAACCCTAAAATACATATGACCGCAAAGTAGGGACAGAGGATTTTGTTCTTTCTAAGCACCCATCTGGTATTATTCCCGCTCTCCATTAAGTCTACTGGTTGGCTCCCTTCTAAGCCACCTTGTTCGGCCATCTCCTTTTTGTTTCTCATCCAAAGTTTCCGCCAAGATCGTGTTTTACTAAAATTTGATCAAATTAAACATCTTTATAAATAAAATAGGGTTTCAGAAGCAGAGAAAACAAGAACTTTCCGAAACAAAAACAGATTGAGCCAACTCTAATCAAGTTCAACGAGTTTTACAAAAACAAAGTGTAAACTACATGGTCCCTCAGTTATACTCTAATTATTTTTGCATCTCCCGACTATTAAAAGTTACAAATTGGTTCCTCAACTTAAAAAAGTAACAAATTGATCCATTAAAAATTTAATGGCCGATCATGTGGCAGTTAATATAAATTGATGTAATTACATAATTAGCCCTTAATTTTTACACTTATTTTAATTTAACAATAATTCTAAAAAATTAACTTATAAATTTTAATATTATATTAATTTAGTCCATCTTTTTTTATTTCTTCTCTCCTTTAATTCTTCAATTCATTTTCACCCAAAATCTATTTAATTCTACCAAACGCACACCCAATTCTCGAATATAACGAATTGAAATTTGAGGGATAAAAGATTGCAAAAGAAGCTGAAAATAATTACCTAAAATCGACAAGGAAAGCACCGATGATCGGAGTGAACTAGTTGGCAGTCGACTAGATGAAAATCAAGTTGGCCGCTTTTACATTTTCCAAACCTTATTCACCTGTCAAGTAGAGAATCATGTTGGGCAACAACCCCACGCTCGCCACTTGCTAGGAGGCCTCGCTCTCTGCCCATAGATTGAAATTCGTTCGCTATTATGAATATGAGACAAGAAAAGAAAAAAAGAGAAAAGAAACAGACAGACGATGTGTACCGAAGATGAAAGAAAGGGCTTTGAAGCTGCTCTCAGAGGCGGAGGCTGTTACCATGATAGGTTTCTTTATCTTCTTATTTTCTATCGAATTTTCCTTATATTTTTCACTTCTGAGCGTTGTTAAGTTTTCTGGCTAAGCTGTAAATAAAGTGGAAGGAAAATATATACAATGATGCTACGATTTCTCAGAAGTCAAACATCCCAAGAGGATTCCACGTCGATGGTTTATGCAAAACTCTAAAATAATAAATGTTGAGCTCGATGGTCACAATCGAAATGCTTGCCAAGTGTAAAGAAGATTGAATTTTTGTGTGTTTTAGTGGAAGTTAAAAATATAAGAAATGAACACAATGATTTAGAGTGGTTCAACTTTCTAACTCAAAGCCTACATCCACTACCTTAGCTTCCTACTAAGGATTTCAAACAAATTCACTAAGAATTTCGTCCCATTTTCTCGGATTAGGAGGAAACCGTTACAACGATCAAGCTTTATACCCAAAGCTTGATCAAGCACTCTCTTACAAGAGAAATTCTAAGCAAACTTGAAATCCCTCTAGTAGGTATTTGTTTGCACTATTAAGCACTCACCCAAAACCTAAACACTTGAGCAAATTTGACATTTAAGCTCACAAGTATTGTCTATACAAGAAATATACAATAAAGCTCTAAAGACAATATTTCATCATAGTGTTGTTACAATTGAAGCATTAGTCTTCCCTTGATGCTTGGAGGTCCCTTTATAGTCTTAATTGAGCTTGTAGTCGTTAAGGATCGTTGGGGTTGTTTCGGAGCCGTTGGAGACTTTATTTCCCACCATAAATGCAGTTCTGGTGATGTCCGTATCAAAACAGGCGAGCTCGTATCGGAACGACCTTCTTCAGAACTAGCCGTTGAAGCCTGATGCAGCAAGCCGTATCAAAATGCTTATGGCCGTATCGAAACGGTATTGAGCTGTATCGAAATAGTTGCAAACCGTTTTGCTACGAGTGACCGTTGAGTTGCAATTTAGAATATCGTTGGGAAATAGTCGTTAGGGGTTTTGACCGTTAAGGTCTTTGCCACATAGGCGTATCGAAATGGTGAAGCCCGTATCAAAATGCTATGTAAAAACCCTCACCCAGATTAAAGCCCGTTTCAAAACAGACAGAGTTGTATCGAAACGTTTTGACACTGTAAATGGTCGTTTCGAAACACCTGGGTGGTTTTGTAAAATTTTGCTTTAGAAAACACTTCAAAACCTCTTTAAAAATCTCTCAAACATATTTTCAAGTTGTTTGGTCTCCAAAACAATTTTGAAATCTTTTCAATTTAGTCCAAAACTACTTTTCAATTATTATATCAAAACATTAGTTCTACAATAAGAAAATCCCCTACAAAATCTTTTGCAATCTTTTATCCCTCAAATTTAATATCACACGTGTTTTCATGGATTTTGGGTGAAAATGAATTGATGAATTAAAGGAGAGGGGAAATAAAAAAAAAAAGATGGACTAAATTGATATAATGTTACAATTTTTGGGTTAATTTTTTAGAATTAAGGTCAAATTAAAATAAGTGTAGAACTTGAAGGCTAATTATATAATTATGTCAATTTATATTAACTACCACATCATCAGCCGTTAAATTTTTAACGGCGTTAGACCAATTTTTTATTTTTTTAAGTCAAGAGATCAGTTTGTAACTTTTGATAGTCCAAAAAACGCAAAAAATAATTAAAATATAGTCAGGAGACCATTTATGTAACTCACCTAAAAATAAATTAAGAAAATGAAGAAAAGAGAGGGAAATAGAGGAAATGTTTGAAAAGAATGGTCCTTTTATAATGCTTTTTTTATCAAGCCTTTTATAAGGCTTTGGTTAGAGTTTATAAATAAGTGAAACAGACCCAACGAGAGAAATGAATTGGGTTTAAGGGTGTGTTTGGTTCACGAAAAAAATAATTATCTTTGGGAATAAGATTATCGGAATGTAACATCATCTGGCACATTACTGAAATGTTATATTACTTTGTTTGGTTTAAAGAATATAAGTTACTTAAATATATATTTTACCAAATTGTTCTTATGGTATATATTTACAAAATAACGTATTCACGTTGTTGTAATTAAATTTGAGAAAACATAACTTATTTACAATGATGTAAATATTTTGATATTATTAAATTATGGTTAGAATTTTGTTTTTGTTTTTCTAAAATAAATTTTAAAAAATACGGTGAAAAGATTATATTTTTTTACTTTTAAGTAATTTTATATTCTTCAAAATCTAAAAATTTAATTTGTATGTTTTAATGAAAATCTAAAAATTAATGATATTGTTGAATATTTAAATCTAATAAAATTTAGTATTAGAAGAAAATTTGGTTAAAATATATTACCCAAAGTTCTTAATTGCATTTAAAATTTTAAATAATAAATAAAAAAGATTAAATTCTTAAAAATAAATACTAAAAGAATAAATTACAAAAAAACCCAAAAAATCAGGGATCAAAAGAGTATAATTTAAACTATTGTTTGTCTCTTGATTTTATGCTTCAGGGAAAAGTTGGACTGAAACTTTTCTATATTGTAAGGGTAATTTTGTCCTAAAAAGGGAATTATCAAATACCAAAGGAAAGCAAGGGATTGAGATTCCAGTAAAAAAACCAAAAACACGGAACTGTAGGTAATATTGTATGAATTAATATCCTATACACTGGCGGTGGAAAATTTTGTTTCCACAAGCGCCTCAATTATAGGGTTTAGAGTTAGATTTAGGGTTTAGAGTTTAGAGTTTAGGGGTTTTAGTGTACAAGTTTAGAATTTAGGGTTCATGTTTAGAATTTAGAATTTAGGGTTTAGGGTTAGGGTTTAGTTTTTAGGGTAATATGGGTAGGGATTTATGTTTTAACCTATAAACCCTAAATTTTAACCCTAAACCCAAAATTCTATCAACAATCTCTAAATTCAAAACTACTACACTTATACCCCTAAATTTTAAACCCTAAACGGAGTCCCTAACCCCTGAAATTAAGACGCTTGTGTAAAAAAAATTGCACAAGCGCTTGTGTATAGAACAATTACCCATATTGTATTACCAATTGGTGGGTATCCTCTAAATCCAAACGAATGTTTAAAATGTCAGAAAAGTTTTATCTCCGTGGGAAATTTCTTTTCCCTGATCCAAACAGCCCCTAAGGGTGTGTTTGGTTCGCGGAAAAGATGATTACCAGGGGTAATAATCTTTTGCAGACTTACATTCCCATGTTTGGTTTAGGAGGATCCCCACTATGAGGTATTATTCTTTTCCCAATAGTGGTTCTTTTCCCCATAAATGGTGGGAATGCTATTCCCCTCATTTTCTTAGGTATTACACAATTCCTTCCTCTTTGGACAATATTACCCTTGTGATTATGAATTATGTTCATGTTGATCATTTATTGCATTTTTAATTAGGTAACTAATTATTTATGGTGTAAATTTATTAAATATTTATATTTAATATTAGTTTAATATATAAATGATGTTGTATATATTTAGATAATGTTGTAATATTTAATAGTACATTTTATTAATATTGTATTTACGATGTTTTTAGGGATGAGATTGTATGTTGCTTGAGACTTGATGTTATTAATTTTATTATTTGATTTATAAGATATTTTTTATCTTAAAAAATCAGTAAGTTAATTTATTTTATCATTTTTACTACTTTTAGATTTGTTTTATTATTTACTTTAATTTGTTTGATAAATGGTCGAAAGTAATAAAAAATTAAAAATCTAAGCATATTAAACGTTTAACATTTTGATGTTAAAAAATTAAAAGGAATAAATGTATATAAATATAAAACATTTTTAAAAATAATTTAATAATATTATAAATATTTTTTTTTGCAAATTTTAGGTAATGTAACGAAAATAGTTCTATAAATTTTTATGTAAATATTTTTAATTTAATAATTAAAAATTAAACTTATTAACAAGAAAATATATTATAAGGACAAGTTAGTAAATTTTGCTTCCAATTAATCTTATATTCCTCCAACCAAACACTACAATCCTATATTCCTACCAAATAAACAAAACAAGGTAATGTAACATTCCAGTAATGTGTCAAGTAATGTTACATTCCGGTAATCCTATTCCCAGAGGTAATCTTACATTCCGTGAACCAAACGCCCCCTAAGTGTTTAACTCATAAATAAGATATAAAAGAGTTAATTACATCACATGTCCTCAAACTATGAGCCTCATTTTATATTAATCTCTAAAATTTTAAACATTTCAATTACATCTTCAAGTTATGACCCTTTTTCTAAATTAATTTTTAAACTTTTAAAATATTTAAATTTCATCTTCTTCTTCTTCTTTTGAGATAAAAATTTATGCATATATAAATATTTAGCCATAAGGACATCTTGCAGTACAATTGCTGATATACATTCAGGACAATCAAAATAGAAGTAAGTACAAGATCTAGAATTGAAAGCTCAAGATGCTAATGTATGTGTTGCAGTGCTTGCTATGCGTGAAACATAAGCCAGATGTGGATGATTCTGCTAAAGGCAATGTGGTTTAGAAAGATAAGTTGATTGATAATGTTAGTCGCATACCATTCTATTATCACATTTGCCCAACCCTAATCAAGTGTTTAAATTTTATCTTTAAATTGTCATTTATGACACATCGTAATATTACATAATATACATAGGTGTTTACATGACAAATAATATTTTTATATTGATTTTATGAGCATGGAATATGATTAGAATATACTAATAATTTGAGGATTTTTTTGAAATGAAATTAGAATGTTCAAAAATTTGGTGACCAATTTAGAATGATAATTATAATTAAGGGATAAAATTAGAATGTTCAAAACTTTGGGGACCAGTTCAGAATGAGACGTAATTTGAGGATGGAATTAGAAATTTTAAAAATTTAAAGACAAATTTAAAATGAAAGTTATAGTTTAGGGACATGTGTTGCAATTAACTCGTTATAAAATTATAAAAATACAAATAACGTCCTGAAGAAAATTTACTGAACATTTCCCGCTTTCACAACGGTAAAAAAGGCGTCATTTTGTTTACCTCTACTTCTTTAATCCCCACCCCGAAACCTAGAAATCAAATTCGCGGAATCTCTCGATTCAAACCCCTAACCCCCAAATCTCTGATAAAAATGGCAATCGCAAGAACCGGCGTCTACGTCGACGATTATCTGGAGTGTAAGTTCCAATCCTCGCATTGCTCAAATTTCTCACGTCAAATTTGAACTTTTTATGATTTTTTTTATAATTAATTTCGAGCTTCAATTTCATATTTAATTTAAAGTTTCAATTTTTTTCCTTTTTAATTTCTAACAGACGCCAGCACTCTACCTGCTGAGCTTCAGAGACTCCTCAATACGATCCGCGAACTTGACGAAAGGTCTCAATGTAAGCCTATAAAATTTTTGGTTGTCAATAATTAAGTTTCTAACTTTGGGGAATTTGATTAAAATTTTCTAGTTTTTTTTTTTGAAGCTATGATTAATCAGACGAGACAACAGACTAAGTATTGTTTAGGATTGGTGGCGAAAAGAGGGAACGGAAATAGTTATATGAATAATATTCATGAAGATGAGGAGACCATGGAGAAAATGAAGAAAGATATAGAAGCAAGTCAAGAAAATGCCTTGAGTTTGTGCACCGAAAAGGTTTTGTTGGCACGACAAGCTTATGATTTGGTGAGTATTTGCAACCGGCCATGGGTTTCTTTGTAAATAATTATTCTGCTGTTATTGAGGATTGAGGTTTTTTGCGGTATGATAGTGTGGAACGCCATGAAATCGGCATGTCTTTGTTCAAGTCATCAGTGTTACCAAACTGAAAGTAGTTGTTTGTATCGCGTAGCTATAAGTGTGTTTACTTTGTCAGTGTAATGCTTGAATGAAGAGTGAAGAGGACTAGAAATCTGGTTCAAGCTAAATAACAGCATAGTTTTGGAAGCAATTCGATTGACTTGTGACTAACTAGATAGCTTGTATTTTATTCCTTCCCCTTTCTAAGAGAAGTTTATCTGCATCTTGTGCAGTCGCATTTACGGATGCAATGTAGTCCAAAACCATCTTGTGTTATTTTTACACACACCTTCTTGAGCTGCTGTCATTTTGTGAATCATACTGATTAAAAGCTCACCAAATTTTATACCTGATACTTGTTTCAGATAGATAGCCATGTAAAACGTCTGGATGAGGATTTGACCTACTTTGCTGAAGATCTAAAGCACGGTACGGTAATAGAAATCAGAAGTTAGCATCATTAATTGGACAAAATGCTGCTTCAGGTTGTTAACACTTGACACTATGCTTTTTCTTCCTGCAATTTTATCAGAAGGAAAAATTTCACCGGATGAGCCTGCAATTCTTCCTCCGTTGCCTATTGTTCCAAAGCTTGAGAAACGCAAGCTCATTTATTTTACACCACAATCAAAGAGGCTGGACTACAGGGATAGAGACTGGGATCGAGAGCGTGATAGGGATTTCGAGCTCATGCCTCCTCCAGGAAGCCATAAGAAAGATTTTGCCACCCCTCTTGATGTTGATCAACCCATTGATCCAAATGAACCTACTTATTGTGTCTGCCATCAGGTTCTGCCTTGTTTTAGGTTTTCGTTACTGATTTACTTATTATTTTTCTATGCTTCTTGATTTAGAGGCATTTGTTTAAATTTGAAGAATTGTTTTGTACCTTTTTTAGGTGTCATTTGGAGATATGATTGCCTGTGACAATGAAAATGTGAGTTATTTCCTCTTATATCTTCCTCCTCTATTTATTTATTTAGTATTATTTGTATTTCCTTACTTGCCTGTGTTATATTATATCTAACTGTTAATCATTTAGATTTCTCATATTATTCACACCAAGTATAGGGTTCAAAGTTCTTCCAAACTTTTTCATGTATTTGGAAGGTTATTGATAGATTAGATCCCCATACCATGTTTGAATATGATCCGAACATCGGTGTCAAAAAGAAAAATGAAGATTTTAGAGCCACATTTTTGGCACAATGATAATTTGGTTGGTACTTGCTGTCTAACATTTCTATTTATTTAGTGCCAAGGAGGTGAATGGTTCCATTATGCATGCGTGGGGCTGACACCAGAGACGAGATTCAAGGGAAAATGGTACTGTCCAACCTGTAGACTGCTTCCACAATGCCAATAATGATACATATGTATTTTGCATGATTTTAGATGTTTCAGTAAATTGTCCATTATTATGTATTCGGCACTCTTTTCAAGTTCACCAGTTTGCTTACAACTAAATGTGTAAAACATTTTTACTGATTAATCAAACGCCAAGTACAAATAGGTCTTTCACCTTGGGAATTTTTGCCCCTTCAACTCTTTCTCATTAATAAAAACAAAGGGAAACAGATGAATATCACAAACAAAACGGAACAACTCAGGCGGGTATTAGAGCAGTCAAGATTGTCTCACATTGCAAATGCTTTAATTGCTATAAGACAGAAAGGGTGCTAAGAGTCACAATAGCTCGTATGAATTAGCTAATCTTGTTAATAGACCAACCCAAAAGTACACTCCTATTCTATATCTTAGAAGCCAATTAGCAAGCACTCCCAACATCATGAACTGCTTTTGTGGTGTCGTCGCCTTCAGTTGCAGCAATTGTTCCGTTCTCTTCTGTGGGTTTCACATTCCCATTTGCCTTGGCTAAATCGTCCGTTGATTGAAGTGTTGGTTCTTCCATCAAGGCTGCCTCTACAGATTTTTCCAAGTTCTTGTTTGTCATCGATGTGTTTTCTTTGTTATCAGTCACAGCATCACCATTAGGCTCCCCACTCGAAACCTGATTCAGAAGAATATAAAGTAATTAATATTTATGCAGGTAAACCATTTATAAGATTCTAAAATGAAAAAAAAAAAGCATATTGTAAGTGATTCGCGGTGAAGAAATGCAAAACCAGTACACAAGAGTCAGATATACCTGTTTCTGTGACAGTTGATGCTTAGCCTTCTTCTCTTGGATTATCTTTTGACGAGCCTCGTAGAATTCGAAATCATCGAGAATGCACGTCTTACTGGAATGATCCTTAAAGATTTTGAGAATTTGAACCCCCTGCTCAAAATTAACCTGCGGCAGCCACCGGCCATTTTACAATGAGAAGGATGCAAAAATCACAAAAAGGAGAAATCCATGACCTATGTTACCCTAACTCCTCATTTTCCCTCAAGTACTAGTGCCTATCACCCATATCTGACACATACTAGTATATGGGTACCTCCAAATGTATGAAAGAACTTGGAAACATCAACCAATTTCAGGTGCATACCCATATCCAACACTCACGCTGAGTACAAGTAAAACATAAGGTGAAAGAGAGAGAGTACCTCTTGGGTGTCCCTACTATTAGTAACAGGCTTGTTCTCATTGTTCTCGAGTGTTATGTGCCTCAGTGAAGTGTTTGGCACGTCCTTAATGATGTGCCACTTCAAAGGGAAGCAGCCAGTCCACTTGTCTTGTTGCCAGTATTCTACAGTTTTGTTAAAATCAACCGGGCCCACCATCTCTGCTACCCCGACAAATTGTCCACTGGTATTAACCTGGAAAAGGATCAGGCCAAGTAACATTCAAGCAAATTATATGTTCACTAAATCAAGACAGTGGATGAATGGAAATTATGCCTACCGAGAACAGTAGAAACACGGGACAGCTATCAGGCTTCTCCTTGGCCTCATGGAATGCTGCATCAAGTTTCTTGTTGCCGGTAGATGTGCTGGCCCACACATTGTATTTGATACTTTTGTGAACATCATCCTCGCTATAGGATTTAATGACAAAGAACTTCGCATCTGAATAACTCTCAGGAAAATCCTCTTTATTATACTGACCGATATCCGGAATAAGAGAAAAACTGTTATCCTCATTGCTCTCAGTCAGTGCAACGTTCGGTTCTTTGACAGCTACTGTTGCATGTCCGAGACCATCCGGATTCTTATACCCTTTTACTCTGGGCCCTTTGTTCAGCTCACTTAAACCATCCATATTTTCTTTTCCATAACCACAACCCTTCGATTTGTTGTTGTAACCAACAGAATACCAACCTGGTTCTTTCTTCCAAGCACCATAACCATATGACCCAAGACCAGAACCGCCTCTCATGGCATTACCATAGTGATCATAAGTTATGTTGTTAGGGTACATGTGACTCATGTATCCATATGCTTGGGCCACACCCGATGATGATCTTGCATTGTGCAAATTCTGGATTCAAATTATTACAACAATCACGTCAATTGGCAATGAAATAAAACAAGAAAATCAAATATCCACCTAGATCGTATACCAATGCATATATCTGGATTAGAATTTAGAAATCAAAAGAGCAGGGATTCAGATATAAGCAACGAAGCAGTTTGAACATACCATAACATGAGGGAAATGCTGAAGGTTCTGATTCCTGCCCGATGAAACATTGTCTGTATACGAAGAGAACCCACTATTTGCAGCATGTTTGGATTGCCCATTAGAAGAAACCGACATATCTATCCAAGGAATTGTTGACTGAATCCCATCATAACTAAACCTTGGATCCTGAGAACCTTGGGATAGATTACCTGTTTTGTAGGAAGCATTCGGATTTAGAGAGGAGCTTTTAAAAGCCGACTTCAATGATCCTGACCCATTATTACCACTCAAACCCCCACCATTTGGGATGGTACTTGAATTTCCCTTATTTGTTTCAGTGGATAAGGTAGCCTGATCACCTAGACCAGAAGTTGAAACGTCGACTTGAGAAGCATTGGCTTGACTAGTTTGAAAAGGTGGTTGGTAATAGGGACTTGGATAGTGGTATTCTTGCAGCGCATGCAGTTGACCATCATGCCCCATAGCAGGAAGAGGTGAACTAGGCACGGAATATGCCCCATATGGCATATAACCGTAAGTTTGCTGGTACATATACGGGCCATTATCACCATAAAAATCCTGTCAATAAACATTAACCTTATCACCATCCGAATGTTAAAAAACATCATATGAAAATCAAATTGTCAATGCCAAATCTCCTGGAAATAACAGTGATATTCGCTACAGCATAAATTCATTCTCTCTCTCAAAGATTTCAAATTAGTCTCATCGCCGCTAATCAAACATCAAATCATGATATAATGGTATGCAGCAGGATTTACATTACTCTGAATCCTCATTTCACTTGAAGTATCCAAGTCCAAAATCGATACCTGATGCATATCCAGGCCTGACTATGGAGATATGGCCTTCTAGAGATCCTTCAAATACATGGAAAACTTAGGGAAAAAATGGAACATACCCACGTTGGACACTCATCCGTATCCGACACTCCCATCGGAGTCTTAAGTAAAGTAACATATAGTAGGATAACAGCAAACATCTTTACCCATGCAAAGAGGGCTATTCACGAAAACCAGTGTATACAAGTAACCATGTAACGAACTTCAATTACAGGGCTTGAATTGCACAAAATCGGTTTAATATCCAACTAATATATCTTGCGAATAAAAATTACAGCTTTTTTCAATAACGAGGAAGAAACAATCATCTCATAACCGAAACACTACCTTATTGACGGTCTCAGGACCTTTTTTGGTCATTGCTTGTGAATCTAGAGACAGGTTCTCCAGTGAATCTGCAATTTCTGTGATTGTGGAAGTAAAGGATAAAAACAAAACCGACAACTTGAAAATCGAACTCCACAGATATTCAGATATATCAAAAGCATATCAATTGAATCAACACAAAACAAACATTATAAACATGCAGTAAAATTATCTTAATCTACAACTAGCATCAAGTAAAGATTCAAAGATTAAAAAAACATTAAATTCATAAGCATCCAAATCCATCAAACATGAAGATGAAAAGTTTAGCTAAGAACATAGAATTAAGCATAAACCAATTAAAAGAACTTTTGAGTAAACCCTACTAAACCCCATCCAGAAAAACACATACAAATCTTAATAGCAACGAACCAAAGATAAAATCTTGAATAAACCAATAGGAAAATATAGACTTTTGAATAGCATCAAGTAAAGATTCAAAGAAATCTCAATAGCAACGAACCAAAGATAAAATCTTGAATAAACCAATAGGAAAATATAGACTTTTGAATAACATCAAGTAAAGATTCAAAGAAATCTCAATAGCAACGAACCAAAGATAAAATCTTGAATAAACCAATAGGAAAAAATAGACTTTTGAATAAACCACGCTAAAACCCTTACCAAAAAATCAAATACCTATTGAAGGTATTCCAATAAATTAATGAGTAAACTCCTCAAAACAACAAGCAATTTTTTATAACTAAAAAGGAAAATACTAAGAACCAGTATTTGATATAAAGAAAAAGTAAAACAAAATATTTATCCACAAATCTGCAAAAAAAAAGCATACCCAGAGGAGCAAAGTTAGCAAGGATACGATCAGAGTTGGCCATGATCAAAGATCAAGGGTGTAAGCTTAGAGAAAGTAGTAAGGAGAGCAAGAAAAAGAAAGGAGAAACCCTAGACTTGGAAACACTAGGAAAGTTGGGGAAAGAAAAGAAGAAAGGCGTGGAGAAGGGGTAGCCGCCAAAAACCCAAGAGCTTGGAGAGGGTGGGGTTTAAGAGTAAATGCAAAGAAAATACTAGTAGTATATATTTTTATTGCATTTTAGTGGATGGGAATTAAATCGTTTATGAAATAAATTGAAATAAAATTTTGTAAATATTTAGTTTAGATTTGTGGACTCTCGAATAGGGCAAAATTATTGGGATATTGGTGTTGAATATTTTTGTCAAATGAGGTGTGTCAATATTAATTTCATGTACTATGTATTTAGGGTATTTAAAGTTCGGTTTTAACTAAATTAATTGACCGAATCGAAGTTTTTCTAGTTAATCGGTCGATTAATTTTAGGTTTGTTCGGTTAATAATTAATGATTTTTTTAACCTTAGTTATCAGTTAATTCGGTTCGAAACCAATTAATTTTTTGTCATTGAACTTTTAAAAATTATAAAATGATCATTAAATTTTTTGTATATTATAAAATGAACATTAAATTTATTGAATTATTACAAAATGGTTATTAAACTTTTCAATATTTATCACTAATTTATAACGCGCAATGACTATTTTGTAATAGTTTGATAAGTGTAATGATTGTTTTATAACTTTTTAAAGTTCAATGGCTAAAAATTATTTTAACATGGTTTAGTGACCATGTAATTTATCCAAAAATTTATAACAAATTTTGGTTAACTCGAAAACCGACCGAATTTTTTTTGGTTTGGTTAAAAAATTTCAAAAAAAAAATTGGTTTGATTAACGGTTAAAAGAAAAAATCGATTAACAAATTTTGAATAGTTCCATTCGATCGGTTAACCGAATTGACCGACTATGGGTGATGTTATAATGAAGGGATAAAGTCATCAAAAATATTAGACGAGTTTATGTTTGGGGTTCAAAAATCTCGATTGAACGGGAAAACATGTATCAGATATCGTCCCAACATGTTTGGATAACACAGTCTTTTGTTCTTGGAGCGGAAGCAATTTGCTTAGCTTTACATCTATCCCAAGGTATCATTTCTAATACATCGGTGGGGCAGGCTCGGACACATTGAGTACACCCTATACATGTATCATAAATTTTTAAAGAATGTGACATGGGATCTATAAATTTTTTAACATCATAAAATTTCAATCTAGTAAACTTGTAAATGAATCAGTATAGTTAAACACCAGATGAATCAACAATTTATCAGAAATTTTCTAATCAATTTCTTTTTGTCGTGATTTTTATATTATATTTTTAATTGTGATTTAAAAAAAACTTCTAAACATAAACCACGTTACTTTAAAATTACGATAATTCAAAATCAATTCTATAAAATTACGATAATCTAAAATCAATTCTACTACCACAAAACCAAACACATCAAAGTGGTCGAAAATATTGGACAATTTTGAGAAAATATCGTAAAGAGAAGACGGATTTGGGTAATTTTACCACGTGTCATGCATGCTAATAACTTGTGTGCTTTTCTAACGAGTTACATTGAATATTTTCGATTAAACCCTAAAGCTTAAACTAAATCTTTAAACTTATTATTTCCGCCGATCATTAAATATTTTCCTTAGTTATAATATAAATCACTAGATTCATTGGCGTCAAATGGACAAAACAACGATTCCAATGCAATCATGTCTCCACTTCCAACCCATATCAAGAGGCAAAATTAATTCGATATTATACTTTAAAAATTTATTTTAAAATTTATATCACCTTCAAAATTATTTTCGAATTTACTGTCATTTTTACAGTAATTTTTAAGGTCGGATAGCTTACTATCCGACTTCATCAAAAAATTAAAAAAAATTATGAGGGCAAAATATATTAAAAAATTATGAAAGCACCTTACTTTCAATCCAACCTCATAGCCAAAAAAATTTAAAAATTTGTCATGAAGACATGCACTGATTTCAGCGTGGCAAGCATGGGCTTTTATGTTTTTTTATATATTATTTTCCTTCATGTTCTTCATGAGATTGGATTGAAAGTAATTAGCTTTCATATTTGTTTAATAATTTTTTCATGAGGTCGGACTGAAAGCACCTTACTTTCATATATTTTTTAATTTTTTATGAAGTCGGATTGAAAGCTATATGACCTTAAATTTCACTGTAAAAAGTGTAATAGATTCGAAAATAATTTTGGGTGCTATAAAATTTAAAATATTTTTTAGGATACAATATTAAACCACTTTCGCCCATATCAAGATATTTATTTTCTAGCATTTTCTTTTTTCTAATATTGAAATATTAATTTATTTGACTCTGACATTAGCTTCAAATGAACACATTGCTAATATTTTTTATTAACAATGCACATAATTTATAGACAAAATAATTATATTCGAGTTTTTTTTAGATAAAAAATTATATTTTTCTATTAAAATCACTTTGTTGGGACATTGATAGTATTCATAATATGACAATTAAATTTTTATTTATTAATTAATTAATAATTAGTTTAGTAAACTGAAGTGTTTAATTAAGTTTCTTCAATAAAATTATAATTTTATTTTTTAAATAGTTTAAAGTGATTACAAAGTAATATTTGTTTATAGATATTCTTAACCCTTTGACAATGCATCACACAAGACAAAACGATTAGAATTCGTGTCTCCTAAGGTGAACATCATATGCTTTTACACTAAGACACTTGTTGGGTTCAAATAAATTATAAATTTAATCATATCGTTGTAAATAAATTAAACTAAATTAAAAAATATATTTATAATAAATTTTTATAAAGGCAATTATTTCATGCACAAGTGCTTGATGAATAAGTGTCTTAGTTTTAAGGTTTATGGATTTCGTTTAGACTATAGTGTTTAAGAGTTTAATTGCACGGGTTTTGAATTTAGAAGGTGTGTTTAGAAATTAGGGTTTAAGGTTAAAATTTAGGGTTTATATGTTAAAATTTAAGTTTAGTCCATATTACCTTAAACCCTAACCTATAAATACTAAATACTAACCCTAAATTATATCTATAAACCTCAAATTCTAAATAATTGCACTTAAACCCATGAATCTTAAACCATAAAACAAATCCATAAACCCTAAAATTAAAGTTATTGTAAAAGCTTCTCATTTCTAATTAATTGATTAATAATTTAAATATTTAATAAGGATAATTATAAAAAATATTTGCCAAAAATAAAACCCATCACATAAGAAAAATATTTATAAAATAAAAAAACTTCGAAGATTATTATTATCTTTTATTTTTGCTCGACACAAATTAAAGACTCCCACTCAAATTACCTGTACTGGAATCCTTCGTCTGTAGCTTATCTTGCATTTCATTTCAATAAAAATCTCTGAGGAAAAAATATTTTTCACATATCTTCTCATTACCCTAATGTTTGGCCTATTTCCCCCTTCATTTTATCACAAAACAATCCACAGAACAACTCTTGATTTTCGCTTCAAGTCTTGATTTTAATATCTTGTTTCTTAAAATCAACCCCTCAAAAATGTGTTTTCTAAGCATTTCCATAAGGATCTAAGGTCGACCCATCAAGTTTTTCTGAGAATAATTGATCTGTGAGTTATTTTATTTTTAAATGTTTGTAGCTTGTTTGATGATCGGTTTTACTTTCACTTTATTTTTTTGCTGAAAAGTTGAATGATTAGAGTTAGATTGTCTGGTTACTGAGAATCGGTTTAAACTGATTTTAAAACGGGGAGTTTTTTAGTAAAATTTTGAAATTTTTTCTGTTTTCACATCATGTTTGGGGGTGATGAAATGTGAATATTGTTGTATTGAGGTTTGCTGTTTTGTTTGATTGATTGATTTAATGAAGTGTGATTAATTTTTTTGGGGGGATCAGATATGTAATGAACATGTTTAGATTTTGTGTGTTTTTAGCTACATTTGCTTAATAGCTACCATTTTCTGGGCAAAACTTGCTAAAATAGTCCATTTTTTTGCCCCCACTTCTAGATAGCTACATAGTGAATAGTTTTAGGAAGTATTGTTTGTTTCCTCATTTGGATAATTTAATCTGTGATTATGTTATTATTGTTTATAATTTGGTTTCTGGAAATGCCATGATAGACAGGGTTTATGTGTAACCTTGGTTATTTGTGTAAGGGCATGTTTAAAAAGTTTAATATTTAGTTATTTATTACTTGAGCTTTCCAAATGTGTCATGTTTTGCTTACGTAATGTTGTTTATTAGTTTCGTTATTGGTACATTTGGTTTCCTCTTTGGTTACAGAAGATTCGGACCGGTCGGAAGGGAATTGAGTGGAATGTGACTTGCATGGGTTGAGGATGCCAGAATTGCGAAGTGGAGCTCGAAGATCGAAACGCCTTGATGATCTTCAGCCTCCTTCTCAACCAGTTGATCAAGCAGAGAATTGGGTACCGCCTGCGCAAAACCAACCCAGGAGGCGAGTCGGTGGAAGGGGTAGGGGTAGGGCTGCAGCTGTAGCCAAAGGGCCCTCACTGGAAGTACCCAATAGGCCAACAGCAGCTGGTAGAGGCCGTGGCGTTAGGTTGATAGATTTAGACCCTGAGCGTTGTCAGGTTCTTCCTGGGACTCCACTTTTGACCACTGCTCAACCTGCTTTCAACCAAGTAGAGGTTGTGGCCAACAAAGATATTGCGATGGACGGTAGGAGTGCTGACAAAATAGGAGTTGAAGAAGAAGCTAGCACAACTCCGATTCCTGAAAAGGTAGCTCAATATTAATTACTGTGTCTTTCTTTTTGTTGAATATGTTTATCTGTTACTTAAATCTTCCATATTAAGTTGCTTATCCCGGGGGGCATTCTCGGGAAGAAAATTGGCTGCGATTCTTTTCCAGTATGCTTTCCTCAACTACGAGGAAACTAGTTATTTCTTCATTTCAGCATTTGGGTGCTTGTGACTGTGGATAATCATTTCTACTTTTATTTTACATGAAAGCAAGGGATGTTTTACCATCATGTTTCCGGTGGTTCAGTATATTTTCGGTCACCTGTTTTGTACCACTAAAACATTCTTTTTAATTTTGTTCTCCATATCAACAAATCTCTTGACTGAATACCATTTTTTGTTACTCATTCCAGGTTCAAGTAGGTAATTCTCCTGTATATAAGATAGAAAGGAAATTGGGTAAGGGTGGTTTTGGCCAAGTTTACGTTGGCCGAAGGGAGAGCGGTGGTAGTGGTAGAATCGGACCAGATGCTGTCGAGGTTAGTCTGAGAAACTCATGCCCATGTTTAAGGATTTTCCTGGTTGAACCATTTGGCATGTAATGTCATGAGATTTTTTTCATCACAGTTAGCCTTGAAGTTGGAGCACCGAAACAGTAAAAGTTGCAATTACGGCCCACCTTACGAGTGGCAAGTGTACAAGTATGTCACTTTTAATCATAAAATCTTATGTCAACCTTTTTTTTTGTTCTACATATTTTTCGTGCAGCGTCTTGATTCTCACTTTTTCTTAATTTTCTTGCAAAATGAAAAGTTCCCTAAATGGGTGCTATGGGATTCCTGGGGTGCACTACAAGGGCTGCCAAGGAGACTTCTACATTCTTGTGAGTTTAGATTTTTATCTCCTTAGTGTCTTAACTCTTAACACCCAACCCAAATTAATTAATGTAACTTAAAGAATGTTGATGAATATTTCAGGTAATGGATATGCTCGGTCCTAGTCTATGGGATGTTTGGAATACTCTAGGACAATCGTAAGAGATAGAATCTTCAGCTTTGTCTACATGTATTTGTACTCTTTCAGCTTTGTTACCTGTTGTTGTATGACAGGATGTCACCAAATATGGCTGCATGCATAGCAGTAGAGGCGATATCAATTCTTGAAAAGCTTCATTTAAAGGGGTAGGGTGTATTGTAACTTTCTGCACTTTATCAAATTCTCCCCTCCTATTTTGCATATTTGCAACTGGTTGTCATTGTTTATTGTCTGCTTGAAAAAAAGGTTTGTGCACGGAGATGTGAAGCCTGAGAACTTTTTGCTTGGTCAACGGGGATCGGCTGATGAGAAGAAGCTCTATCTTATTGATCTTGGTTTAGGTATGTTCTTCAATGGAAGAATTCTCCGAGATTCTAATTTTTCCCTCGTGTCTTTTAACCAAGTTGAATAAACACTATTCATGAGTTAGTAATAATTACTCTACGCCTCCGTTTTCTTGGATCAGCTTCTAGATGGAAAGATGCACACTCAGGTCAACATGTTGATTATGATCAAAGGCCTGATGTATTCAGGTGTGTTGACTGTTTTATTAAATGTCACCTATTTCTACTTATATTCAGTGTTAAAATCTTGTAACTTTTTCTTCTATCAGGGGAACTGTTAGGTATGCTAGTGTACATGCACATTTAGGTCGGATTGGAAGTCGTAGGGATGACCTTGAGTCATTGGCATACACATTGATATTTCTAATAAAAGGACGGTTACCATGGCAGGGTTATCAGGTTTGTGTTATTGTTTTGATTAAGGATTTACCAACTCTGATTCTATGTTGCTCCAACTCTTCATTTTTCTTTAAATACCTGCATCCGGCAACTGTGTCCGACATCTTCCAACATGGGTATGGGGATACGGGACACTCCGAGGATTTTACCCAAATACATAGAAAAAGAAAAAAAATGGGCATGACCATGTCGGACACATACTCATATCTGACAGTAACATCTGATTCCAAGTAACATAGGTCTAATTTACTTCCTCTTTTAACTATTTGGACTTTGTATGGAACTTCACAGGGGGATAACAAGAGTTTTCTGGTTTGCAAGAAAAAGATGGCCACTTCTCCAGAGTTAATGTGTTGCTTTTGTCCTGCCCCGTTTAAGCAGTTCCTCGAAGTTGTTACAAATATGAAGTTTGATGAAGAGCCCAATTATGCCAAGCTCATATCCATCTTTGAAAGCCTAATTGAACCGTGCACGTCACTGAGACCAATCAGAATAGATGGAGCTCTTAAGGTGGTTGTTACATCTTTTTCCCCCAATAAACTCAATTAGAGGGGATGTCCAATTAAGCAACCTTTGTCATTTTCCTTTTGTATGAACAGGTCGGGCAAAAACGGGGAAGGTTAGTTATTAATTTGGAAGAAGATGAGCAACCCAAGAAAAAAGTACGACTGGGTAGTCCTGCTACTCAGTGGATTTCCGTTTACAATGCACGTCGCCCTATGAAGCAGAGGTAAAGTGGCATTTTCTTGTTAAATATAATATCCATATCTACTACTGGGTGTTGCTCGTAAGTCGTAACCCATAAGTTTAACTGAGTTGTATGAACTATTAATATTTGCTATACGTTGCTCTGGCAGTGATTGAGACTCGACGATTGCATTTTCATTTATTTTATTTTATTTTTCATCTTAACAGCGATATTATTATAGCATATTTGGGAATTGCTTTTATTATTGATGTCTCATGTGATGATGAAACTCAACGAAAGACCCTTATTCTCATAGTTAGTGGCTGTTCAAAGTCGAATGCCTTGTTGCTCTGTCTCTTCATTTTTCGTGAAGTAATCATGTTCGACTCATTTCCGGACGCGATATGGGGATGCCAATTGGATTTAAGTCAAACTAGCATACTCATATCAGACACATACTTTGATCCACCACTCGCACCTCAGTTTTGAGTAACATAGGTGGAATGCGGTACATTAGATTGTCTCACGTAGATGTTTTTTTTTTTCTGTGCATACTTGGTTGAAATACAAGAGATTCATCCGTGAGTTACAAAATTTGCTTTGCATAGATTTTGTTCAACAACTTAAGTAATTCTGAAATGGTGTTTGTTCATCATACACTTTTTATGAACCTTGTAGATATCACTATAATGTAGTGGATTCAAGGTTGCATCAGCATGTAGACAAGGGTAATGAAGATGGATTGTTTATTAGTGGCGTGGCTTCAGCAGCTAATCTCTGGGCCCTTATCATGGATGCTGGAACAGGTTTCTCTTCCCAGGTTTATGAATTGTCGACCGTCTTCTTACGCAAGGTAATTATTCTAAAGCACTACTTTGTATCATTTTTTGGTTTGGTTTACATGCGTTTTTATGCACTTCTTACTTTAATATCAATCGGATTTCATCAGGATTGGATTATGGAGCAGTGGGAAAAGAACTACTATATTAGTTCAATAGCTGGAGCAAATAACGGGAGTTCCTTGGTTGTTATGTCAAAAGGTTGGTAAATTTCCTACTAAATATTTTCCTTTTTGATGACTTTGAAACCTGATAAAACTGCATTTGAGCTATGCTACTTCTGTCCAGATAATTACATTTTGAGCTATGTTACTCGTATTTGACACCCACACCTGAGTCCGAGAAATATAGACCCTATTACTAAGCTGTTATGAAAACTCCTCAACTTTGTAGGAACTCCTTACACCCAGCAGTCATACAAAGTGAGTGAATCTTTTCCTTTCAAGTGGATAAACAAGAAGTGGAAAGAAGGCTTCCATGTAACATCAATGACAACTTCTGGGAGTCGCTGGGGTGTGGTAATGTCGAGGAACGCCGGATTCTCTGATCAGGTATTCCTTTTTTTTATCTTTTACATACATCTTCAGTTTTCCACTGCCCTCCATTTCCAAAGTACCTGATTGTATGCTTTTAATACTTATTTCAATGATTCAAGGTTGTGGAGCTTGACTTTCTCTATCCAAGCGAAGGGATACATCGGCGATGGGAGAGCGGTTATAGAATAACATCTATGGCTGCAACCGGAGATCAAGCTGCCTTCATACTTAGCATTCCGAAACGAAAAATGACAGATGAAACTCAGGAAACTCTTCGTACATCTGCCTTTCCAAGCACCCATGTAAAGGTTGGTATATCCTGTGTTTTGCCCCTTGCTATCTTTTTAGCACAAGTAGCTCTTGTCTGGTGTCCAACTAATATGGACATATATTCGAACCTGGTATGGAGGTATAGCTCTCGAAATATTTGGAAAATTTAGCTTGCTCGTGTCTAACACATATCCGTATCTGACGCTCACCTCCTGAGTTCGAGTAACATAGCTGGTTGCAACTAACTTCTTTAAATTGTAACAATGGGTACCAAGTGTTTAATGTCTATTCTCTTTTACTATCTGCTGAACCATCATGTTTATCGAGTTCTTATGTGATGATTGTTTATCGTTGCAGGAAAAATGGGCCAAAAACCTGTACATTGCATCAGTTTGTTATGGAAGAACAGTCTGCTAATTCTAGACTGTAAAATTATTAGATGTTCTTTAAACAAAAAGAAATACAATTTGAAGTATTGTGGAGTTAATTCTGCTATGAGATCTCATATTGAATCTAAAAAAGGACCAAAGAGAAAGAAAAAAAATAGAAATTACAATGTCCCGAGCTGATCTGAGTTAATTTGGGAAACTGTTTATTATAAACATTCATTCAATGGTTACTGGTCTTTTGAGTTCTCAACAATGGCCCCGGTTACTCATTTAACTCGAAAAAACTTTATATTATTAAGTTTATCTCCATACATAAATAAAGATATTCACTTGAATATTTACACATACTTGATCTCATGTTTGTCCTTTATGGTAACAGTAGTTGAAATTCGATCGAGTATTGTTATAATAATTTTAAAAAGTTTGAGTTCACGCGTTCGATTTTTTTTTCAACTAAAATATTAGGATTTAAATGTTTTATATCATAAATCATTTTTTTCTTTTAAATATACCATTTGTATGAATATCTCAATCCAACCCTCCAAAAAGAATATTTGTCACAAAGCTTGAAGAAAGAAAAAATTGTAACTATAAAAATTTGGGTTCAAATGGTGTGCAAGATATGGCAGACAAATGTAATTTGGGATCGATAGATGCTGAACTAACATGAAGCAAGTATTCAGCTATGAAACTTGATTTCGAGCAGCGTACAAATTATATATTTGCATGTAATCACACCGGACTAAAATAAAAGTTAGGGTAAATTACCTCGGTGATCATAATTATTGGTCGCGACCTGTTTTGACTACCTAACTAAAAAATTTAAAATTCGACTACTCAACTATTTAAATAGACCAATTTTGACTCTCGGCCATTAAAAACTAACGAAAAGGTGACGTGGCCGTTAAAGTCAAATGTTTATAATTACACATTTGGTCCTTGTTAGTTTTCTATTATATTAATTTAGTCCTAATTTTAATTTAAATAAAATAAATTAAAAATTAAAATAAATTCATCCAATCAAGTGATGACACGTGTCATTATCTGATTAGTTGATTAATTTTATTTATTTAAATTAAAATTAAGACTAAATTGATATAATAGGTATTTAATAGGGACTAAAAGTGTAATTATACAAATTTTACTTTAACTGTCACGTCATCTTTGCGTTAAATTTGAACGGCCAGTGGTCAAAGTATGTCTATCTAAATAGTTGGTGGTCAAATTTTAAATTTTTTTAATTAAGTGATCAAATTAGGTCGCGACCAATAATTGATTGGCTACTAAGATAGTTTAATTTTTTTAGTGTGTTATGATTTGCTGTAGACTGAGGCTTGACGATGAAGGATCGGAAGACAAAAAAAAAAGTGAGGTATGAGTTGTGATCATACGTAGAAATGAAACTATATAAGGGTGAGGAGGGACAATTGCCCCCACCTCAAAACTTTGTTTTTTTTACCCTTGTCATTTATATAATTTTTTATTAGATACTTGATTAAAATTATTTAAAAAAAATAAATTAAATATCTAAATATTCGAACCAGATCAGTAGATAAACGAATTAAATTATTCGAATAAGATATTTTTGACATCTCTAAACACATGTTCCTCGAAAATAGGTATTTTCGGGATAATGAAATGCTTTTTGGACAATCTTTTAGTTTACTTTAACTGCCACGTTATATTTATGTTAGATTTTAACCGTCAGTGGTTAAAATAGATCTATTTAAATAGTTGAGTGATCAAATTTTAAATTTTTTTAGTTAGGTGGTCAAATAAGTTCGCGTTCAATAATTGAGTGCTTACTAGGGTAATTTAATTTTTTTAGCGTGTTATAATTTTTCGTAGACTGAGACTTAAGGGAGGAGGATCGTAAGACAAGAAGAGTGAGGTATGAGTTGTCATTGTACATAGAAACGAAACTATATAGGAGGCCCGACCCTAGGTAGGGGCAATAAGGGTGCCCGCCCAGGGCCTACTGCCTAAGGAAGTTACACGTTTTTAATTTTATTTGAATTATATTTATTTTTAATAGTTTAATTTTTTAAATATTTGTTATTAGGGCCCAACTTTTTCAACATTTGTTAATATAAGTTTAATTTTTTTCAATATTTATTATTAGGGGCATACTCTTAGAATTTAACTTTTTCTAATACACAATTGTTATTATGGGGCTAATTTTTTTAATATTTGTTATTTTGGGTATACTCTTAAAATTTAATTTTTTCCTTTCAATTTTTGTTATCATGAGCCCAATTTTTCAATACTTGTTATTATGAAACTACTCTTAAAATTAATTTTTTTCTTTACTTGCTATTAGAGACAAAAATTTAAATAAGGGTATGCAACCGCAACAACGAACGTTACATGACGATAGTAATAGTGGTGAAGCCTGGATTTTTCTTATAGTGGGGTCATGAGTAAAGTATGAGGTATTGATGATTTCTATACCACTAGAATAAACATCATTGACCCTATATCCCAACAAATTAAGTGAAGTCAAATCTAATATTTCTTATGCAAAATTCTATATTATCTCTTTGAAATCTCATACCCCAACAAATCAAGTGGGGTCAATTGCACCCACAATTTATATGCTACATCTGCCTAAGGGTAGCGGTACCATTTGAAACTGCGATACCCACAACTGTTTTATCAACAATAACATATGTTATTAAGAGATTTCACAACTGCGATACTCGTAGTGGCCGAAATAGTATTTATAATGTTTGCAAGTACAACAAAACCTAATATATTGTAAACACGACCACAAACGTAATTTAAAATTTTATTTTAAATTATTTTTTATACTCGCCCTGAACCAGTAAGAGTTCAAGACTAGCCGTGTTATATAGGGGTGAGGAGGGACAATTGCCCCCACCTCAAAACTTTGTTTTTTTTTTTTACTTTTGTCGTTTTATATAATTTTTTTTATCAGATACCTGATAAAATTATAAAAAAAAAAATCAAATTAAGTAACTAAATATTCGGACCAGATTATTAGATAAACGAATTAGATTATTGGAATGGGATATTTTTGACATCCCTAAACACATGTTCCTCGTAAATGGGTATTTTCGGGATAATGAAATGCTTTTTGGACAACCTTTTAGTTTACCCCACGATATTTCTAGGGACCCACAAGATCAGTGCTCCCCATGATGTGACGTTAATGACTGTTTTGACCTTGTTCATTCTTTTTTTGATCAAATTGACCTTGTTCATTCATCCAATAAATGGACCGGTGGAGCCAATTCCGTTTATAATTTCCCCAACAAATGAAAGTGGCCTAAGAATAGGAAGCATTAGCAAAGCAAGTAGGATTAAACAATGGTGGAATTCGTGATTGAAAATGAAGCAATCGATTGAAAAAACATGCCGAACCGGTTGCTACCGAAACACATCATCCTTGTACGACATGGTGAGTCCGAAGGCAACAAAGACCCCTCGGCCTACACCACCACCCCCGACCACAAGATCTCCTTAACCGAGCATGGCCGAGCCCAAGCCCGACTCGCCGGTTCCCGGCTCCGGGACCTCATTTCCAGCAATGGGTCTTCCCAAGGTTGGCGGGTTTACTTCTACGTATCTCCTTACGAGCGCACCCGATCCACGCTACGGGAGATTGGGAAATCGTTCACGAAGAAAAGGGTGATCGGGGTGAGGGAAGAGTGTAGGATTAGGGAACAGGATTTTGGGAATTTCCAGGTGGAGGAAAGGATGATGATTACCAAAGAAACAAGGGAAAAATTTGGGAGGTTTTTTTATAGGTTCCCTGAAGGTGAATCTGCTGCAGATGTTTTTGATCGAGTTTCCAGTATGTTCTTCTTCTTCTCCTTCAAATTTTCTTTCTTTTTAATGAAAGTTTGCATTTTGCTTGAAAGAGTGCTTGGGAAATCTAGTTTCTGTTGAGAAAATGGTGATTTGGAAATGAGATACCGAATGGATTTTGATATATTTTGTTGGCTGTTTTTCCTGTATTTTTTTTCTCTTGTTTGAAATTATTACTTCTGGAAACGATATAATGGATTATTTTGAAACATTGAAATCAAAAAACTTCTGAATAAAATTTGAGTTCTTGTTTTGTTTATGCTTAGACAAATGAAAGATTAAAAGACTGTTAAACTGCATATACAAAACTATGGCTTATTGCTTCCTTGTCTATGTATGAGCACAAATTTCTTTTATGTATGTCTTTTGGATTAGGTGCCATTTTAGTCAATATTTTTTATTTGGATGATAATGGTGGCATTACACGCTAAAATATTACATACTTCTACTTCATGAATAAGTTTTTGGTTCTTAAATTGTTTGTGTATGCTTGTTGAATGTTGAGATTAATTTCTGGAAATCATATGCCCTGTTTCGATATGCGAAATGGGTCAAAATGTTCCTCGGACGTAGTAATTCAAAGCCAGAGATACGTTTCCAATAGATACAAACTGCTTCGCCGTCATAATCTACTTGAAAAGAGTCTCGCATATGGTTCTATAAGGATATACGAAAAGAATCTCTTTTCAAGTAGATTATGATGGCGAAGCAGTTTGTATCTATTGGAAAATATCTCTGGCTTTGAATTACTTATGTTCTATATAAGGGACATATCTTTCTTGTTTTTTTAATCTTAGTCCTATGAGAACGAGCATCAGTAATCGAATGGTATTGATTATGATTTGGATTGATGAAAGCAATATTGAAAGTGTTGTTTGGATTTTGCAGGTTTTCTTGAATCTCTTTGGAGAGATATAGACTTGAATAGGCTTAACAACGATCCTTCTCAAGAATTGAATCTGATAATAATCTCACACGGTTTAGCCTCTCGGGTGTTTTTAATGAAGTGGTTCAAATGGACAGTCGAGCAATTCGAGCAGCTATATAATCCCGGAAATTGTGAAATTCGAGTTATGGAGTTGGGACCTAGTGGAGAATATAGCTTGGCAATCCATCATACTGATGAAGAGTTGCGAGAATGGGGACTCTCTCCTGAAATGATAGAAGACCAGAAATGGCGAATCAAGGCCAACAAAACCGATTTGCATGATCAATGTAAATCGTATCTTAATTCGTTTTTTGACCAAAAATTAGACTCAGATGAAGATGTCAAAGAAGGAGATATTGTTTCAGATAACGAATTCGAAGATGTCAAAGAAGATATGGATTCAGATAATGAGTCCAAAGATTTATAGATACCGATTCTTAAGAGTTCAAAAGCTGTGTCATAAACTACCTGTTGGAAACGCATTATTTGTAAATCACTAATCTGTTAGTCTTTTTTTTATCTTTCGTTCTTTTAGAATTTCACCATTATATTTTGTTTGAGAG
The DNA here is from genome assembly GCA_958450335.1 of Hibiscus tridactylites. NCBI lineage: Eukaryota > Viridiplantae > Streptophyta > Magnoliopsida > Malvales > Malvaceae > Hibiscus > Hibiscus tridactylites. The sequence continues at coordinate 65,183,383 of OY288290.1, read as the reverse complement.
AAATAAGAAACCAAATTGAAGTTTCAACATCGGCTGGCACTGGGAACCGAGTTACCTCCACAACGAGCTGCTTACAAAGAACAAACCAGAAGGTAAATTTAGCTAAACTCGAGACTGTTCCTATGACTCATGTATAATTTCTCATCTAGCTTAGATCCTACTTCTTGAATCAAGGGATTTTAAATCATTCTATTTCTTGATCAGAGAGTCCATTTTTATGCTCTTTTGCTTTCTGCCATCTCATCTACTGTGTCATTTATGCTAACCATTTTCTTTGGAGGTCGAACTTCAGACCCAATTGCAGACACGACTGCTTCTTTATCCTTTGATGGTGCAGAAGCTATGTTATTCGAGTTCAGGTGTTGTCTGATACAAGTATGAGCCTGACACGGGTATGTTCAGTTTTTTCAAGTTTTCCATGTCTTTGGGAGGTCATATCACTATATCCAAATCCGGGTACGCATCAGATACAAATACTTCAAGAAAAATGAGGTAACCGATGGGGTGCATTGCTGGGTCCGCCATGGAGCTTGATATAGCTGATGCAGTGATCTGAAGCCTGATGAGAACTATGGCCGAATGTTACACTTTTCATTGCATATGATTGTTTTCAGAATCTCTTCTTTGTATGGGAATGAAGGGAAGGTTAAATTGATTCTTTTGCTTGGAAGCAATGAAATTTATTTGGGAGAAATACTTTTCTTTTCTTTTCTTATTAGAAGAAAACACCAAGTTTTTTCTTTTTACCTGACTAGAACTTGCCGAGTTCAAGAAACAAAATCGACTTAAGCTCAATTGAGTTCAGAATGTTCAAAACTAGCTTGAAAGATGTGAAAGTTTCAGCTGGAAAGTCTAGCTCAAGCAATAAAAAGGAAGGGGTATAATATACCATAAGTCGCTTAACTATAGGTTTAGAAATAAACATGTCGTTTTTTCTGCATCATAGGACTTGTCCTACAAATCCCTTCCCTTGGATGAGAAAACTTGCTATTGCCAAGCAGTAGTATGGATTTGCAGCTTCCGAATAATGAATTCTGTCCCAGTTAACATATTCGGAACTATCACCGCATGCTTTGGCTGTCATTGAGTCTCCATTCAAGACTATTGTTTTCCTACAACCAATCCGGCTGTCGTAATTCAACAGTGAACCTCCGTACCCACAGCAAACCTTTATCGGCTGCTCGAAACCTGCAAAACGGTCAGCTCTCGAAGTTATTCCATTTCCAGACTTGTTTTGTTGTGAATGAAATCAAAACTCTCCAAAGTACTAAATCAGACATACCAAATTTAGAATAATTTGCTATAAGGTTGAATTTTATTGTGTAGATTGAAGAGTTTAGCAGCTTGGTTATTCTTGCTGACACATCCTAGCTCATTGAGGCTTGATGGATCGGTTCCAAATCTGGTTATATTCCGGTTTCGAATTCTGTCGAGATCAAAGGAATTAAGGCAAGTATTTGATCGAAAGCGAGATCAATTTGGCCTATAAATCTTCAGCTGGAAGGGTCCTGTCAAGTTTTTTACCTGCAATCGAATGGTAATCTGTATGTATATATATATGCTTCAGTTTAAGATAAATGGATTCTGTAGATGATGATCATATTTTTGTACCCTTAGGCCTTACTACTAACTATAAATTTCAATCTAAATAAAACAGGATTCTTAACCTTGATTACAAGTTTGTGTTTGGAATATTAGAGCTGGAATCTAAAGAAAAGAGAGAATCTCGTTTTTCATGTGGTCCACGTGGAAGCCCCAGAAGCCTTGAACTCTTGCATGTCAGAAAAGCAGAGGATATTTTTGTTGAGTAACGAATCCCATAAAGTGGCACCTGTAAACTGCTTGACATCCAAGGCAAAGGCAAAGACAAATCAATCATCTTCTACAGAAGAAGAAGAAGAATTTATCCATTTCTCATATGTAAAAAGCTTATATCATACAAAAGTTGGCTGCAGAGTTCTCTTATTTATTTAATTCCCTCTGTCTGTTCAGCTTCAGCAACTTAGCTCTGTATTTTCTCAGCTTTCCTCTTTTTGGATATTTATTCTCCTCAATGAAACAACCTCCCCGCTTCTTCTATGTTCTTGTTCTTGCCGTTTTCTTGCTTTCTCGTCCTGTTTACAGTGATGGTATTCTCTCTATATATAATGTCTGAATATTACATTTGTTTAAGATTTGATGTTTTTACCATCTTCCTACAGATGAGGAAGACAATCTTCTTCAAGGGCTCAACACCTTGAGGAAATCGGTGAGTCTCCCGGAATTTGTCAAGAACAAAAACGCTCACTGCCTCGCCAACAAGATCGCCGGCGACCTGGACGGAGACAGCAACCAGCCATGCACGAACCCCAGCAGTTCGCGAGTCAGCAACGGGACCAAATTATCGGACTATCCGAAGGCCATATCCAAGTGCAACATCAATGCCAACACCACGAGCGACGTGGTCGTGCTGCCTGTTTGCGTGCCGAATCTGGTCCCGACGCTTGTTCTTACCAACTTCACTCTCACCCGTTACTATAGATTCGTCAACGATTCGAGATTCGCCGAGATCGGACTCGGTTCCGAAGACGACTGGATGGTGGTTGTTCTTTCTTTCAACACCACAACTGGGAGGCTTGTCAGCCTTGCCAATGGAGCTTATTCTTATGGAAAACATGGATTAAGTTATTACATGGTGTTTTTGTTGTTGGGTGTCGTTATTCGTCTTAATTTGGTCTGATTAGTGGTTGGATTTTTTTTTGTTATTTTTCTTCCGGTTTGTGATTTGTCTCTCCTGGATTTCAATTTGTATGGAAAGTTTGCTCTCTTTTTTTTTTTTTTTTTGGATAAAATTCGTCTGCCCCTTTTCGGTGCCCCTACATATGCCCCAATACTAAAAAACACTATAAAATTAAAATCTAAGCCCTAACCCTAAATTCTAAATCCTAAACGCTACACCCTATACCCTAAAAAATATACCCTACCCTAAATTCTCTAAACCCTAACCACAACCCCTAACCTAAAATCCTAAATCCTACACCCTAAAATTAATTTTGAGCGTGGGGCATATGTAGGGGCACCGAAAAGGGGTAGAGGAATTTCATCCTTTTTTTTACCTTGCAAGTTTGCTTTGTATTGTAATTATTGTTTATCATCAATGATTTGTATTTGTTAATTTAATTTTTCATAAACCATGTATTTTGATGTGTGTTCAAACCCCCTGTCCTATCTTTCCAATTAAATCAGAATCTCCCAGCAATAATTTTTTACATCCACAGAGTTTTAAACTCGAAACATGCTTAAACGATATCAAGTTACTTATCACTTGAACTAACCATCGTTGGTTCAGGTAAGAGTATGTTTCTTGCTTCTTCGTAAAATAAATTTGGTAACTTATTAATCCAATAATAAAAAATTCAGATAAATGGTAAAATAATAGTAAGGGGGCGTTTGGTTTATGGAATGTAAGATTACCTCTGGGAATAGGATTACGGGAATGTAATATTACCTGACACATTACTGGGAATGTTACATTACCTTGTTTGGTTTATTTGGTAGGAATATAAGATTGTAGTGTTTGGTTGGAGGAATATAAGATTAATTGGAAGCAAAATTTACCAACTTGTTCTTATGATATATTTTATTTTTAACAAGTTTAATTTTTAATTATTAAATTAAAAATATTTACATAAAATTTATAGAAGTATTTTCGTTACATTACCTAAAATTTACAAAAAAAATATATATATAATATAATTAATATTATTAAATTATTTTTAAAAATGTTTTATATTTATATACATTTATTACTTTTTAATTTTTTTGGACATAAAAATATTAAACGTTTAATATGCTTAGATTTTTAATTTTTTATTACTTTCGACTATTTATCAAACAAATTAAAGTAAATAATAAAACAAATCTAGAAGTAGTAAAAAGTGATAAAAATAAATTAACCTACTGATTTTTTAAGATAAAAAATATCTTATAAATCAAATAATAAAATTAATAACATCAAGTCTTAACGCATTCAGTTTCAAGCAACATGTAATCTCATCATATAACCCTAGAAACATCGTAAATACAATATTAATAAAATGTACTATTAAATATTATAACATTATCTAAATATATACAACATCATTTATATATTAAACTAATATTAAATATAACTATTTAATAAATTTACACCATAAATAAATAGTTACGTAATTAAAAATGCAATAAAAGATCAACATGAACATAATTCATAATCATAAGGGTAATATTGTCCAAGGGGGAAGGAATTGTGTAATACCTAAGAAAATGAGGGGAATAGCATTCCCACCATTTAGGGGGAAAAGAACCACTCTTGGGAAAATAATAATACCTCCTAGTGAGAATCCTCCTAAACTAAACATGAGAATATAAGTCTGAAAAAGATTATTACATCTAGTAATCATCTTTTCCACGAACCAAACACACCCTAAGATTAATAACATATAATAAGATTTTATTAAAAATAAACTGAACAGATACTACTATACTAATTTTTTTTTACAAAACCATTAATTATTAGCCTTTATTAAATTCTGTAATTGAATAACAAAAAGTTAAAGAAATCTAAATTAAAAATTACCGTTCAACCGTTGATCAACAGAGACTACTATACTGTTTTTATTTTTATGAATTAAACTTTCAATTTTTGCGGTGTAGTACTTTTGTAATCCTTTTGTAATCTTATCACTTTAAATATAATCAAGTATATTTCGGGGGGAAAATTACCGTTCAACAGTTGATTTTCAATCCGTAATCATCAATAATTTTTTTAAACAAATACCAAAACATTGAATTAAATATCAAGATTTCTAAAATGGCATGTTAGATATTTTATCCAAATATCATAATCTCAATTCTCGAGGTTGTGTACACACTTATTTTATGTTACTCGAATTCGGGTGTGAGCCTATGATACAAATATATATCTAACACGGGTATGTTCACTTCAAGCAACTGAAGTTACGGTTAAACATAATTTGGGAAATGTGTTATCCTTAAACAATTTACTTCAAGCTATTCTGATAAATCAAAGAAAGATCATGGCCGAGAATTTCACAAACATTTTGTACCTTTCTTTCTTTAAAAACAGATAAGAAGTATTATTACAAGAGTTACTATAGATCTAACTGAAGATAAAACCTCGAAAAGTTTAGAACATATGATATTCAACTAGATTCTCTATTAATGGACAACATTTTGGAGCATAGAACTGAGAATAAGCATCTTACCTCACACCTGAGCTGCTCCGGCTCTTCATTTTTTTCGAACTACCATGTCCATGTGTCCAACATGTATTTGAACATTTCTTGTCCGACATATGCCTCTGTCCAACACTCATACCCGAGTCAGAGTAACATAACCTGGCACATAACCTTCATCCGACATGAGTTCCAATAGCTCTTCCAGAACACCATACATAGCCTCAGCTTGTGGATGCATTCTATCTTGAACAACAAAGGTGTGGACTTTCTTTTCAATCTCTATCCAACTTATACCAGTTTCTTTCGACACCCCGATTTCCTTCATTCTCTTAATGGTCTTTGCTCGTTCTTTCCATTTTCCTCGAGAATAATATATGTTCGCCATTGATACATATGGCACTGAGCTTTCAGGCGTTTCCAAAACCAGCTGATTAGCTGCATATTTCCCTATTTCGGAATCACCATGAATGCTACAAGCACCAAGTAATGCTTGCCAAACAAGCACATCAGGTTTAACAGGCAATCCCTTAATGAAAGTCTTAGCTTCATTGAGGAGCCCTGCCCGGCCTAACATGTCAACAACACAAGCATAGTGTTCTGCCCGGGGAATAATTCCGTAAACATCAGTCATCATCTTCAAGACTTCCATACCCTTTTCGACTAGGCCCACATGGCTACAAGCATGAAGCAAAGAGAGAAATGTAACATCGGTTGGCGCTATTCCTTCTGATCTCATTTCCTCGTATAATTGTAGTGCTCTACAGCCATCCCCATGACGAGCAAAAGCTGCAATCATAGAGTTCCACGAAATCGAGTTCCTTTGAGACATTCGAGTGAAGACTTTGGCCGACTCTTCTAAATCTCCACACTTGGAATACATGTTGATGAGCCCATTGCTGACATAACAGTTGAAACCAAAATTTCTTTTGATGCTTAAAGAATGAATCTGCTTGCCCAAACCCAATGAAGTATCCTCACCAAATACCCCCAAAACTGCTGACAGCATGTTAGGATCAATTTCGGTTCCCGACTCAAACATTTTCACAAAAAATCGTTTAGCTTCTTCCTCGAACCCATTTTGTGCCAAACCCACAAGGATTACAGTCATGGAAACCTCATCAAGATCTTGTGCAGATTCAAAAATCCGCCATGCATCATTTACATTCCCACATTTAGAATACATATCCATTAGTGAACTCTCGATGCAGAGTTCGGACTGAATCCCTAACTTCCACAAAAGGCCGTGAATTTGACGCCCCTCCGCCAGTGCTTGTAAACCAGAACATGCTGTTAATGAGCTTAAATAAGTTAAAGAATTCGGACACACTGATCCAGAACGCATTTGATTGAACAATCCCAGGCTTTCTTCATACAATTCATTTTGCACTAACCCTGAGATCATAGCTGTCCAACTAATAACATTCCTTTCAAACATCTCATCGAAAACCCGCCTCCCCGAACTAACACATCCACATTTAAAATATGATGTAATCAAAGAATTTCCTACACTAATTTCCTTTTCAAATCCATTCAAAAACACTAACCCATGCATCATCTTAACGACATAACAAAACTCTACTCCATCACAAGCCGATAAAATAGTAGTCAAAGTCGCCTGATCAAACCAACAAAAACCCAACTTTCTCATCTGTTTGAAGTACGCAAAACCCTTATCAAACTCCCTATTCCTTAAAAACCCGGAGACCATCGTGTTCCACGAAACGGTATCTCTCATTGGCATTTCGTCAAACAGCTTGGTCAGATCAGTTAAAGTGCCACATCTTGAGTACATCCCCAGGAGAGAATTCCAAACAACAAGAGCATTGTTGGAATCCTTAAAACCTTCATTTGGGTTAAAAATTTCAGGGTTTTTGATGAAGGAAGAGTGGATAGAAGAGCCCAGAAGGAAGTATCCTTGTTTCCCAGAGGCTGATAAAAGGAGGCTTAAGTCTAAATGGTTGAGAACAATTTTGGGGAGATCTGAAGATGGGAATTGGTAGAGTTTCTGGGTTTTGAACGGGGAGAGAATGGAAGAGAAACATGAAGGAAAGTGGGGAACTAGGGTTTTGAAAATCCATTGGGATTTCATCCATTAAATGTGAAAAGCGTCAATGGTAGAAATATATTTGTTTCAGTTTATATTTGGAGGGAAGCGACAACGGTCTTTTAAAGAATTTGATTATTGGGCTGAGCTTTTTTGGATACATTACACAGTTAGTCGCCTAAGGGCCTGTTTTTGGTTGCGTTTGGCAACCAAAAATCACTTTTTTAAGTGTTTTTAGTTAAAACAGGCTGTTTTTGGTTGTTTTTAAAACTAGCTTTTCCACCCAAACTAAGAAGCTGGATTTTATAGCTTCTTGGGTGGAAAAGCTAGTTTGAAAATAAAATTACTTTTTTACCCTTATTATTTAATTATAATTTATTGTTAAAATAATATTTATGCATACATAATTGTAAAATAATATATATTTTATAATATTTATATTGAGAATAAAATTATTTTATTTATAATTTATTTTATATTTATTATTAATGTGTAAGTGGTATGTTCGTATATAATCTAGAATGTAATTTATATTTTCAAATTAAATTTTATAAAAAAATATTTTTTTATTATAATTAAAATTGATTTATTTCACAAATCATAACATTAATTAATTTGAACAATCACTCAAATTTACTTTTACTTATTAATATTATGTCTAAAATAGACTTTTTATCTCATGAAAATCACTTTTTGACTTCAATGACAAACACTAACCAGTTTTTCAAAACTACTTTTCAACAGTTAGTTTGAAAATCACTTTTTTCACCACACTTTTTAAAATCAACCACAAACTAAGGCTAACTTTCACAAATTTTCATTTTGGCTACCAAAAATTAAAATAAAATTAAAAATAGGGCACGGACATCAAGCATTATTTGCATTTTAATCACTCATGTTAGATTATAATATCCAACCTATTAATTTAAATAAGATATTACAAAGACATTGTTTACATTTTCCACCGCTTGAAAATTACATGCATTTCTTGCTCATAGTTGTATACTCATTATAAATAAAACATAATAAAACTAGCAAACAAAAAAACAATTATTAACTGTCGGCAACCAACACCAAAACTAGACTACAATAAAATAATTAAGAAAGCAAATTAAAAATGACAACAATACTGAATGCATCACATGAAATAAATTCTCAACAGCATGAACAAATCTAAAAATCCAGTCAAAGAACAGTGTGCACTCCATGATGGTAATTCCAGCCTTTAAGCGTTACTCTTGGACTGATACCTGGAGGGACCTTGAATGAGATCTTAACTGACATCTCTTCACCTGGCACTAATGAAAAATAGTTATCCGAATAATGAACCGGAAGTATTCGACCGTCTTCTCCTTCTTTATGATCTATCTTTGAAACATGGACTGAGAAATTAAGGAAGAAAGCAACTCCGACATCGCTTCCATTTGTCTCTGCAACTTTTAAACCATTAGATTCCTTTGAGAATTGTCTGTATAGTCTCTGAAACAAACCTGTCGTCTGATTCGGGTTGGTTCCAATGCCGCCTGTAGTTTTCGGGTCAGGTTTCTTCGATTTGTTTAGCACGTTCATTTCGATTTCGTACGAGGAACCTTTGATGAATGTCTTTGATGTTATCTTAAGAGGTATTCTCCTGTTCCTGTATGGTTCCAGCAGCTTATAATCTCCACCCGGAAGATGCAACCAGTAGAAGTTCCGGGATATAATGCTGTAGTCGGAAACGTGGTATAGTTTGAGGAGGAGAAAGAACACTGGCTTCGGGTTTTTCGACTTTGGATACTTTATCTCACTAATGGAAACTACTTTCTTTGGTGGTAAGGAAAGCTTATCGAAAACCTTGTAATACGGACAAGCTCCTTCGAGATCCCACACCGATGCTTCTATGGCGACATTTGACAATTCCTCCACCGTAGTATTGACAACCTGTTCATGAAGAAATGGTGGAAAATAAAAATTCTCCAGTGAATTGTTGATTGCATAACTAATTTGGACCGCATCAGTTGTAGCATTTAACAGTTTCTAGTACTTACCTCTATAAAATATGTAGCAAGATTGAGCTGAACATGAATTGGCTCTGCAGCGCAACGACAACCATAAAAGCCAGCTGTCTGGTCTAAGAGGTGATCGTAAAATTGACCTCGAAGACCTGTCCACGGATTCTGCGTCTTCCAAATCAGAACTCCAGTGTATTTGCTCCACATACGGGAAGACCAACCCTCCAATAAAGCTCTATACTGAATGTAGTTAGCAAGTTGAGCCTGACATGACCATGCAAGGAAGTTAGTTAAAAATCAAAGAGAAGATCAAATGCATTCCCCCATAAAAGGCAAAAGATTTTTGTGTAATACCTTCAAGCAAAAATCATCGAGATTCTTCGGGGTTCCATACAGTACAATCTGGTCATGAACCTTCCCAGGTTTTGAGTAAGGAAGATACTTATGATATTTCCAAATGGGATTTGGAACTTCTTCCACGTAGCCATTCGGAAGCTTCTTAAACAATGGAAGTTGCCACCCTTCTGGAGGCATGGTTGCTCTGATAGTAGCTGCGACCGGAATTCCTACAGAACCAACCTCAGGGTTGAAACCATATTGGTAAAAGTTATCCTTAAAGAAGTCTTCAGGATTCTGAATTTCATAAGGACCATCAGAGAAGTCTCCCTTTCCATTAGCAAAGCCATCCCACATGGATCCCTGGATATAAACACGCGTTCCATCCAAATATTGACTAGGGTCTTTGTCCTTGAACAGTGTGGACAACTCCTCCACAGACGTTATATTTTCACCACTGGTCTCGAAAAACGGATGCAGTTTCAGGTCATTCTTTAAAGCTGTGTTGATATCAGCCGGTGGAACCTGCTCGTTTCCACCTACCCAGAGAGCAAGACTAGGATGATTCCTTAAAAGCTTGATAGTATCTCTGGCACATAGCATGAAAAGATCATGGTCAAGTGGGCCATTTCGATTCGATATCGGGACTCCTCTTCCATCAACATCACCAGTAATCCAAAACTCCTGCCACACCTACAAAATTTTCACATTGGTTACTTCCATGTTAATCATGCACAAAAGATTACATAAGCCCTGCTGTGCGAAACTAGCTGCAAATTCCTTAGTTTCACTTCCTTTAAGAAGAATTTTTAAATTCATAAAAGAGCAGCTCATCCTTCCAAAAGTATACTGATTCTTTATAACCTTCACAATCATGCACATGTTTTAACTCTCATCCTTTAAGGAAATTATGCATGTGCCGAGTTATACATTTGATAGCACTTGCTAGCATCCATAAAATGAGCATAGACACATAGAGAGAGAGAGATACAGAGAGTAGAGCTTTACCAGTAAACCATAAACATCACAATAATGATAAAATTCTGGCCTCTCGGCCAACCCACCACCCCAACAACGAATCATGTTCATATTCATATCTGCGTGAAACTTTATGTCTGTTTTGTAACGCTCCTTAGAAAGCCGTAGCAAACAATCTGACAATATCCAGTTACCACCACGGATGAAAATAGGCTGTCCATTCACCTTGAACAACCTGTTAAAAGATGGCAGAAATGAAACAGAAAATAAAATTTCTAGACACAATGCTTTAATATTAGCCAAGATTGATTTGAGGTGTATACCTCCCTCCAGTAGCACTGTCGATATGAGATTCAATTTTGCGAAAACCAAATAGCTGGGCCCATGAATCAGACTCTCCATATCCCTTCACATCAACAGTAATACTGACATTATACAGGGACTGCTTTCCCATGCCATTTGGCCACCATAAGTTGGGCTTGTAGAAGAAAAGCTGCAATAGACAGCACAAGCATTTTCAACAAGTGTTGCAAGTACATTTTAATGGAAACCTGCAATAATTGGATGCTTTGAACACATAACTACGGGTATCCAATTTCAGGTTGCAGAGGAAGGAAGAATGTTATTTCAAAGGAAGTACCATTAGTTTCCTCTAAATAAGAATTGATTTTCTTAATGAAAAATAAAAAGGAAGTTGAATATTTCTCAATGAGATCCAATTCGGTCAAATCTTGCTCCAAATTCTCTCAAATGTGTCCCTACGGCCTACTCTAAATCAAAATGCAAAATCTCATAAATACAAATAAACAATCAAGAGGGGGGAAAGCAACTATTCATCTAAGACAAAGAACTAATTTGTAATGAAACCAAGGATGCAACAAAAACATATAAAATAAATAAGAAAGATAACAACACTCACTTGAGGAAAGGTATACTGAGTACGTGCTTTAGGAGGGATTGAAACATGCTGAGTCTGAAGATGTTCCATTAAGAAAACGTTTCCTTCAAGTTCTGTTGTCACTTGAATATTTAAAGAACATTCGGCAACCCAAGCACTTCTATTTTCCAATTCAATTGTTGCATGCAAGTATACCCTTGTGTAACGGTCAAAAAGCGATGAAACTAAGTGTGGATCAATTATTTTTACCGGCTGCAACCAAAGCAAATGATGCAAATGACATTTAGAGTAATTACCAAGTATCATAAAAACGATGAGAGCGAGAACATAAGAGCACCATCAACGACTGATATTTAGGTTTAACTGAGTGAATATAAGATAACATAAATACAAATGAAGGTACTGAGAATAAACTCAAAAAAAATTATAAGGAAAAGTCTCCATAAATCAGAGAGAAACTAGAAGCAATAAAAGGAAAAGCATTTATGGCATTGCGGAGAATTATGTATACGCAACAGTCAACTCTAACACGAGATAAACACATAGTATAATGAAGTTGTCTTGTGCATAAATCTTACCCCAGTAACAGATATTGAGACTTCATCCCAGATACCAGTGTTCCTATCCCTGAGACAAGTAGATATCAAATATTAAGATATCAAGTTTTCACTTCTTCAGAAAACAGGGTTGAGATGCTAGCTAACATTTCAAAAAAAAAATCTATGACAGAGAGTATTAGATGAAAAGATAACACCACACCAAAAAATGTAATATAATTACACTAATTAATCTCCATATCCATTGTTTTTTCTCCCTGTACTAAAAGGATTTTGCTCCTATGCACAATAATCTATCTACTAAAAGTAAAACACATTTGATCCCCTGCTGCTTCTCTTGATGTCCCCACAAACTTTTTTATAACCATATCTGTCCTCTTGCATATCCATTTAACTGGTGCATAAAACTTTAGCTCGCAAAACCAGTCTACCCAAAATATTGATATTTAGCATACGAATGACGATATGCACTTATATGTTCAAGGTGCATCCATTATCACACGAACTACAAAAATAAAACTTTAAATATTTTAGTCGAAGAACCTATAAGGAATGTACAAATCTTGCAATAGCATTATGTGGAGGCAGGAACAGTTACTGCACACTAAGTCGCATTATTCATCAGAAAAACAAATACCATGGGGAAAAACAACCAAACAAGCAAAACAAAACTCTGAAGTCTCAAAGTTACAATATATTCACCTCACTGGAGCTATCCAATCCCAACCCTCAACATATTGAGTGGCAACATCTTTTCCAATCTAAGATGAGAAGAAAGGGTGTTAGCTATTAGGTTGCAGTTTTTTCTCACGTTAATTAAATACCTAAGATTTAACCTCAAACCGCATTGATTGAGATCAAACAAAATAATGAGATTCTTTTGAACAAAGAAGTGTACCTCATGATCACCACCTTGCCCACCCTGAGGGGGAATGCTCCCAGGATGGTCTGGAGGGTGAACAAGAACAGCCAGCAAGTTTGAACCATCAGGATTTAGGATATCAGTGACTTCAAGGGAATGTCTTCGAAACATCCCTTTCGGAAGGACCATCTTGTGCCCATTTAAGTAGACCTCTGCGGAGTAATTGATTGCACGAAAATTCAGATCCAAATGCTGATTTGCTGACTGCAAAACATAAAGTAAAAGAAACATAACATTTGTTAGTCTGATCAATTAAACATCTACATGGAACACAAACCAAAACCAAAACTTTATTGTTTTCAAATCATATTTAACCTCAAAGATCCCACACCAAAACATTGCATACCAGCTTACACTGGAATGTTGTGAAAAACCAGAATGTGTAGTACTCCCTTCCAGAATCAGCTATATCAAGGATTGTTTCATTGTCCAGACCATAAAAAGGATCACCAACAATTTTGTTCTTTACTAGAGTTGCTAGAACACTGTACATCAAGGAAAATTAATCCAAATCATTAAGATGAGAAATAACACGCTAGCTCCACTGAAGACAACTGACCTTATATTCAAATTAAACTAAAATATTTTTCATGACAAGGAGCAATGTCTTTTTTGCAATGATAGGTCTCGAACATCGGAGAGAACCTGAGTTCGAACCTTAGAGACATTATTGTTCGAAGAGGGAGCGTTCAAAAAATGAACATGTACTGTAGCCAAAAAAAGCAAGTAGGAAAAACTAACAACCAAACAGTACCTAAATATGAAATATTCATTATCCTAAATCTTTTTAAAACGTTTTCTTTATTTTTCTCAGAAATAAAAAGATAATGCCAGTTGCAATCTTTTCATCCATTCAACCTCACTCAAAGCTTGTCATGTCTTATCATCAAACAAATAGTTAATTTTCCACATTAAAGCAAGAGAAAACTTAAGTCAATCCAACAAAACTCTACAATTAAACAAATCCAAAACTAACTCAACTCCATTTCTATAAAATGCCAAAACAACCGTAATTAATTCCCCGCAGATATACAAAATCAGAACCGCTTTGTATGCAGAAAACAGAGGTTTATTACGTTCCGGGAACGACAGCTTCCATCCAAGGAGAGGTTGGGCCAGTAGGGGGATGAGTGGTGGTGAGCTGAATTCCGGTGAGTTGAACATCGGTGGATCTCGCGGCGAGCCATCCCGAGTCAAGCACGGTCTTCTCTCCAATCTCCGGCATTGCTGAGTTTAGGAGTAGAGTGTGTTCGGAGAGAATTAAGTGAAGTGAGAAGATTTTGAAGACTATTTTCTCCTTTGGGGGAGACTTATGTTGTGAGCATCACCGCCTTTTGAAATGACACAGTGTCAGCACTTAGTTAGCGCCACGTGGAGCTTTGTCGACTTGTTTTTTACGTCGGTCATTTCAAGGTGGATCTGTTTAAAATCTCCGGGCTTTGTTTGAGTTCTTTTGTTCTTTTTATCCATTGTTTCTCTTGAGATTGGGCAGTTCTAAGGTAGAACTAAAATGATTTTAAATTTTTATCTAATTGACAAAGATTTGTGTAATTATATAAATTTTTATAATTTATATAAATTTTTATCTAAATAATAATAGTAAGAATTTAGGTTATAATATAAGAATTTCTGTAGCTACATAAATTAACTAAGACAAAATTTATACATGTAAGTACACAAATTCTTATCCAGTTAGTAAAATTTCGGTTCTACCAAAATTCTTACCGGTCCTATATAAATTGTTACTATTTTTTATAAAAATTTATGTTGGCCGCATTTTAAGTGATCTTTTAGACTTTCCCTCGTGACTGTGAATTTTACTTTCACACAACGTGGAAGGACAAGATTTTTTTATTTAAATATACTTTCTTTTCTTATATTGTGTGCATGCTCGCCTGACTTTGTGACACGTTTTAGCTTTTGTTTCATAGTTCAATTTTTTTTAATATTTATAATTAAAAGTTTATTTTTTTCAATACTTGTTGTTTGTGACTCATTTTTTTCAACACTTGTTATCAGATGCTTAATTTTATCGAAATATTTGTTATTAGAGGTTTACTCTAAAAATTTTTAATATTTATTATAAGGGGTTCAATTTTTAAAAATATTGGTTATTAGAGGCTCATTTTTTCCTGATACTTGTTATTAGGACCTACTCTTAAAATTTAAATTTTTCAATATTTGTTATTAGGGGTCTAAATTGTTCAATACTTGTTATTTGTGGTCTAAAATTTGTTAATACTTGTTATTTGAAATTTAAATTTTTCAATATTTGTCATTAGAGGCTCATTTTTCCCCAAATATTTGTTATTAGTGGGTATACTCTTAAAATTATTGTTTGTTCAATAACTATTAATACGAGTCTACTCTTAAAAGTTTTTTTTTTCAATATTTTTTATTAGGGCCCAAATTATTTCAATAATTTTTATTAGAGGCTCAATTTTTCCCAATATTTGTTATAAGGGCTTATTCTTAAATTTCATTTTTTTAATATTTGTTATTATGGACGTACTATTAAAATTTATTATTAGAGACTTACTCTTAGAATTCAATTTTTCAACACTTATTAGTAGGGGCTTAATTTTTCGGTTTGTCCCGAGCCTCCAAAATTTCAGGACCGACTCTGTGCTATTGTAGCACATTTTCTCTATATTATGATGTGTTGTTCGCCTACCTCTATGATGAATCTGTGATCGTGTAGAGATTCTCACGTCACTCGTCACTCCTTCACCATCTCTAAAGTATATAGTTGGATAGAGACAAATGAATATGTTTATGATTAATAGATTACTATGGATGGATGATGGACGTCATATTTAAAAGAAGGTTTTGACTATCTTTATGTCTTTATGTTTTCTCTTCTATTTTATTTTATGTTCAAGTATTTTGGTGAACATAATCCCAAAGTTCTCTCTTCGATTGGTTACATTATTATTGTTGTACCTTCTTTTGTTTTAATAAAATTCAATATCGTTTAAAAATAAATTACAAATTTCATATTCTATGCTAACTTTACTTTTTTTTCAGTCATTAAATTAAAAAAATCAACTTAATTATCCAATTTTAACATTGTTCTTGCTTTAATCATTCAATAATTAATTACATTGTATTATGATATGATAATTTAAAAAAACGTATTTTAATCATAGACTTCTATTAACATCAACTTTAAAAATGAAATGAAAAAAAGATTCATATGAAAATCTTAGCTGAAAATACAAATTCTCAGGTAATCGCATATTAGAATTTTGTTTGTCTCGATAACTTATGCATTAACATGGAGTGGAAGAGGGTTTTTCGGCGAGACGACAGAGTCCCGTCCAACAAGGAGAAGCTGTGCAGAAATGTTACCCGAGTCGAAGAAGCTTCTTTCAACAGGGAGGACAGTCGCAGAAGATGCCGACAAGGAGAAGCAGAGGTCAATAGCAAGGACAGAAGGAGTTGGGTGTCCCGACGTGGTACATCTGTTTTCGTCAATTCTGTGAGTAAGAGAATATCCCAGTCAACCCTTAGAGATGCGTTCGGAGGATATGGGAAAATCTCAGACGTCTACATTGCTTACAATAATCCAAGAAGGGCCAAGTCGAAGTGTACTTTTGCTTTTGTTCGTTTCACACACGTGGAAGAAGCCCTAAGAGCTGTGAAGTACGGTAATAATCGATTGATGGACGGGTTCAATATCAAGGTATTCTTGGAGAGGAGAACCTTGGCTGATTTGTCTGTAATGGAGAAACGTTGGAATAATGAAAACAAACAGAAGGAGGATAAGAGACAATTTTCTGTTCGGAAGGATGGATGGTCGTATAAGGAGGCTCTTGTAAGTAATACAAAGCTGACAGGTAACAGGACTGCAAATTCTGGTGCTCTGAACTTCCCAGATCGAGATAAAACTACAAGTGAAGAGTCCTTTAATGGCGATATCCCAATTTCGATTTCGGTTTCAGAAACGGACCTATATTGGTTAAAAATGTGCTATGTGGGACAGATCAAGACAATGTATGACACCGAGTTCGTTCAACAAATTTTACAGTCGAAAGGTTTTCGGGTCAAAGTGTGCTGCTGGCTGGGCTTTTATGCGCTCATATGCTTCGAAGAAGAAGAACAAATGCCCATTTTTTGGGATCTGAAGGAGACTCTACTGAAGTCATGGTTTGTCGACATTGATACGGTGGACCATTTTATGAATGGAAAAAAGCTTCAAGTCTGGGTATGTGTGGAGGGCATTCCTCTTATCGCGTGGCACGAGTCAGTCCTAACATCCATAGGAAACCAGTGGGAACGAGTCATTAGAATTGATACAGAGACAGTTAAAAGAAGACGTTTGGATGTTGCTAGGATTTTGGTAGGTATAAGTTGCATGTCGGACATCCCCGCATGGGCTACTATAGTTCTACATGGGGAGAAATATCAGCTGAAAATTACTGCGGCGGAGTTCGATGATGATCGGTGCTGGATCGATCAGGATCAACCGCGGAATACCTTTATTGTTTCGCCGGGAAGTCACATCGTCAATCAGAACAAAGAACCCACATGAATGTTTAATGAAGAGAGTTCCAAGAACCTAGGACTCAATGCAAAAATAAAGTTCAATAAAGACAGCGCCGGTATTGATGGTCTCAATGAACCACGTGTGATTCTCAAACCGAGAGAGAAGGCGGCTATAACGGATAATCTTGAGGAGGCTACATCCAAGAGAACTTCAGTTGGGCCAGTAGCAAAGCCCAAAGAAATTTCAGAGACTAACTTGGTGGAGGTCCCTATTACTGCAGATTCAGAGTCAAACAAATCTACGGGCCATGGTGTTTCTATTGGGCCAATCTTCGACCAGTCTACAGGCCTGTTTTCAATCAAACCCAAATTGCTGAAACGGGACAGATCCTCTAATCCTTTGATTCTCAGATCGGATATCGACAAAAACCAGAAAGGCTCCGTCAGTGCTCCATCTAAATTAAGACTAAAATTTGGTCAATTGGAGGAAGGGGGCTTGAAATTCATATCCAGAGTCACAAAGGAGGGATGAAGACACCGTTTCGGAAGCCAGGGCCGCTATGGAGGCTTGCGATTTTCTCGGATTATCTTTCGATGAAAATGAGGAAGTGATTCTGCATAGGTTCATGGAGTCTAATATGAACAGGAAGGGTTAACTCTGGGTTCAGTGAAGTGAGTTCAATTGCCAGTTTTTATGAAGAATTATATTATTATTTTTTGGAACATTCGAGGTTTAGGGAGATTTGAGAAGAAATCGGTGGTGAAGAAGTTATTAATCGGGTCGAAGACAAAAATCCTATTTATTCAAGAATCAAAATTGCAAACGGTGGATGCGAAAGTAGTCGCGCAATTAGGTGGAAGAAATTCTAGTTTCCAGTTCAGCTTTTCCCTGTCAGTTGGAGCGGCTGGAGGGCTCATCTTCATCTGGGATTCAGATTATTTCTGCTGTGAAAATAACAAGGTAACGCCAAACTTTATTGTTACCTTCAATTATTTCATTGATGGTAACTTCAAATGTTTGCTAATAAATATCTACGCTCCCAATGATGAATCGAAGAGATTAAGTGTGTTAGATAATCTGAAGGAAATCATTTTGGGATCGAATCGCCCAGTGCTACTAGAAGGGGACTTTAACGTTGTGGCTTCTACAGATGAAAAGTCGGGGTTTAACTGGAACAGAAATGCAATAAAAAATTTCGCAAATTTTATTAATGATTTGGAACTAGTTGATCTGCCTTTACTTGGAGGCAAATTCACATGGTCAAATGGCAGGGACGATCCAGTTTTCAGTCGGTTAGATAGGTTTTTACTTGATACAGAATTCATGAGTTGGAAGCCCGATCTTTGCCAGAGCTTGTTACCAAAAAGTATCTCGGATCACAATCCGATTGGTTTGTCGTTTATGGATAAGGGATGGGGGTCTCGTCCTTTCAAATGGTTTGATCACTTAGCGGATGATAAGGAGTATTCGGAAAGGATTGCGCAAATGTGTTCGAGGGAATTAGGTGCTGGAATAGGACCTCTACTCAAGAAGTGTAAAATGATCTCTAAAGAATGAGTCTCCAACAAATCATACAATGCAGGGAACTCCAGCAGAGATACTGCAGAGAGGTTGACTGAGTTAGAAAAGGCGGTTTCCGAAGGCAATAAGGACCAAGCTCTGATAAGTGAGATTAAAGAATGTAGGAAGAAGCTGTGGGAAGCAATAAGAAGGGAAGAACGAGAATGGATACAAAAGTCTCGGCTGAATTGGGCAGTAGCAGGGGATAGGAATACAAGGTTTTTTCACCTTGTTGCCTCAGCAAGAAGAAGGTTTAATCATATCTCCAACATCTCTTGTGGGAATACAAATCATTCGGATCCTAACGTGATCAAGAAAACAATAAGGGAACACTTCAAAAGCTTATACAATGTGTCCAGAACTTTGTCGTTGAAGCAATTTGAATGTGTGTTCAATCAGATCAAAGAGTCTTCAGCATCATGGCTTGAGAGTCTATTTACAGTTGATGATATTTGGACAGCATTGAATTCACTTGATTCGTCTAAAGCTCCAAGTCCCGACGGTTTCAATATGAGATTCGTGAAGAAATTCTGGCCCTCCATTAAAGGAGAGATTATTACGTTCTTTGATAAGTTCTACTCGGGTTAAGACTTCTTATCCCCTTTGAACCATTCCTTCATTGTTCTAATTCCCAAAAAGCAAAATCTTAGTTATATAGAGGACTATCGCCCGATAAGCCTAGTCAATTGTGTGTACAAGCTGCTGGCAAAGGTTCTCGCTTTACGTCTCGGGTCGATAATGGAGGAAGTCATTGGAGAAAATCAGTTTGCCTTTAGGCCAGGAAAACAAATTCTAGATTGCACCCTGATTGCAAATGAAATAATCGATCATTACAAGAGAAAGGGTCTGCAAATAATGGTTTTTAAAGTGGATTTTCGGAAAGCCTACGATACAGTTGATTGGGGATTTCTATTATATATTTTGAAAAGTTGGGATTTGGAGAGACGTGGTGCGAGTAGATTTCCAAATGTGTTTCTACTGCCAATATTTCAGTTCTGATCAATGGCTCCCCCTCACTTCCTTTCTCCATTGGCAGAGGTCTCATACAAGGATGTCCCCTATCACCGTTATTGTTTAATATAGTTGGCGAATCATTAAGCGTACTTCTGAAAAAAGCGTACAACAAAGGTCTCATCTCAGTTGCTGGTCTTAGGGATAACTCACTGGAAGTTTCACACATTCAGTATGCAGATGACCTCACCATCTTTTGTGGAGCTTTAGAGACAGAAATCAGAAATGTAGTTAGAATCTTAAAAGGTTTTGAGATCGCAGCCGGGCTTGAACTGAATCTACAGAAATCAAAATTAATTGGTATTAATGTAGAAGAAAGTGCGACAGATAGATGGGCAGCTCTGATCAATTGCCAAAGAGAGAATTTAACGTGCCAGTACTTGGGTTTGCCATTGGGTGCCTTCAAGAATTCGCCACGTATCTGGGAACCAATTGTTGAAAAAATAAAAAAAAAACTTGCTGGGTGGAAGCTGAAGCTTTTATCTTTTGGAGGCAGAATCGCTCTTCTGAAATCAGTGATAGTAAGTCTACCAATTTATTATCTCTCCATTTTCCAAATGTCCGCCTCTATAAGATCGTCCATTACCAGGTTAGTAGCCAGATTTCTTTGGGGCTCACATGATAAGAAAAAAATCCATTGGTTTAGTAGGGAAATGTTATGTTTACCTAGAGAGTTCAGTGGTTTGGGTTTAGTCGACTTCAAGTTAAAGAATCGAGCCTTATTAAACAAGTGAATTTTGAGGTATGGAACATAATCTGAATCTTTGTGGAGAAGAGTAGTTGCAGCAAAATGCGAAGAGAACCCAAACAACTTACTGTCGTTGAATATGAGCCTTAACAATAAATCTTAGATTTGGAAAGCTATTGTCAAACCATTGTCTACTCCAAATGATCCATTCTGCAAACACATCAAATGGATCGTTGGCAATGAGGCTAAAATCAGATTCTGGCAAGATGTTTGGGAGTGTAACCTCCCGCTAAAGGATGCTTTCCCAAGAATTTTCGCTTTAGCCACTATTAAAGAAGGAGCAGTAGCAGAGTTTGGTCATTTCGTGGAAGGAAGCTGGCAATGGGAAATTGATCTCCGATGAGGATTGTTTGATTGGGAGAAAGAAGTTTGGGCAGAATTTTTATCTTCATTACAGAACATTTCGTCGGGGCACTTCATTCAAGATAGTCTCCGATGGTCAGCTTTAGCAAATGGCTTATACTCATCTAAATCCTATTGTCTATGGTTTATGCAGATCACAGTCCGGGAAGTGAGCTTTGGAAACTCATGTGGCCTAATATAGCTCCACCTAAAGTGGAAGCGTTCCTGTGGAAACTGATGCATGGCAGAATTCCAACAAAAGTGGAGCTAGTCAAGAGAGGCATACGCAATCTGTTGAGTTTTTAGGGGCTCGATTCGATCAACCAAATTAGCTCACCAAGTGGTAGAGATGTGGATTTTTGGGTGGAAGGGTTGAGGAAGCTAAAATGAAAATAGACACAACGATTTATAGTGGTTCGGCCTTCTAACAAGCACCTACATCCACTACCTTAGCTCCCCACTAAGGATTTCACAATCAATCCACTAATTGATTCGTCCCCTTTTCTAGGATTAGGAGGAAACCCTTACAACCGATCAAGCTTCTACCCAAAGCCTTGATCAAAACCTTCTTTACAAAGAGACAAAGAAAGCAAACTTAAAACCCTCTAATAGGTGTTTGTTTGCACAATTAAGCACTCACCCAAAACCTAAAACACTTGAGCAAATTTGACAATTTTGGCTCACTAGTGTTTGTCTATACAAGAATTGACAATTTAAGCACTAAGACACTTTTTGATCATATGATGTTTGACAATGTGAGCATTAGTCTTCTCTTGATGCTTGGAGGTCCCTTTTATGCTCCCAAATGAGTTTGTAGCCGTTACTAGCCGTTGGGGATGAATTGGAGCCGTTGAGGACTTTATTTCCCTTCATAAATGCTGTTCTACAGCTAACCGTATCGATACACGTGACACCGTATCGGTACGGGCTTCATAGGAACTAGCCGTTGAGCTTTTTCCAGCTGAGGCGTATCGATACGCTTGAGGGCGTATCGGTACGGGTCCACATTTGAATGGCCGTTGGGAAATAGCCGTTGGGGTGGTTGAACTGGGATCGGTACGCTTACCTGGCGTATCGAAACGACCCCGATCCGTATCGATACGCTAAACCCTCGTATCGATACGGGTTTTGACAGTGGCCAAACTGGGGCAAAAAGGTATCGGTACGGGTATAACCGTATCGATACTGGTAATGTGAAATCACAAGTTTGGCTATTAAAAACATGAAAAATCTTTGCCAAAAACCTTTCAAAATACCTCAAACATAAATTCAAGTTGTTTGGACTTAAAAACAAGTTTTAAATTCTTTTCAAATTAGTCCAAAACATTTTTCAATTATTATATCAAAACATTAGTTCTACACAATCAAAACACCTTAATCTGTCCACTGTGCAGTAGGGAGGAGGAATCCATTGAACACCTATCTTGTCACTGCATTGTCAGCTGGACTCTATGGCTTCGATGGTGCAACTTGTGGGGCGTGTCCATGGTGATGCAGGTAATATAAATACCTTTTTTCTTTATTGGTGCTCGATGCAATCAAAGTTGAAATCACCAGAAATTTGGAAACTGTGGTTCTTTTGCCTGGTTTGGACTATATGGACGTGCAGGAATTAGGTGTTATTTCAAGGAGCGAAAGTTAATCTGAGACAAATGTTCGATATATCCTTATTAAGACTAGGATGGTGGTGTGTGGCAAAATGGCCTATTGTGTTCCTTTCAGCGTCTGATATTGCCATGAATCCCGTAGTGTTGAACTCAAAGATATCCAACCTTCATGCTAAAGACATTAGTAAATGGGAGAAACCTCCTCCAGATGCGTTGAAATTGAATTTCGATGGAGCGACTGTGAAAGGATTTGGGAAAGCAGGTATAGATGGAATCTTAAGAAATTGAAACAATGTTTCACTGATATTATTTTCTAAATCTGTGGGAGTTTTGGATGCCACATCGGCGGAACTGCTAGCGTTGAAGGAGGCTTGCGTCCTTTTTGGAAAGTCGGAATGGTCTAAAACATATAAGTTGTTGTTGGAAACAGACTGCTTGTTAGTGGCTAAATGGTTTGAACTTCCAAGCTTGGCTCCTGCTATTTTCAGAAAGACTTTAGACGATTGCTTAAGTGCATGCTCGAGTTTCTCATACTCCATCACTGTTATCCCAAGGGAGGCAAATATTACAGCAGATAAATTGCCGATAGCAGGTATCTCAAGAATGTCGGATCTAAACTGGTGTATTTATTCAAAAACACTCAAAGCACGCTGAGCCTTAGAGGAATGTGTAGATTTTGGTTATGTTTAGTATGGTTTCATTTCTCCATTGTATAAGTTCTCACTCTGTTTAAGGCTGGATTGGTTTCACCATTGACTTTGTGCACTCTTTTTCCCCACATAAGTTTAGGGGGTTTTTTAACGAGGCACGAGTCAATGATAAGTTTCATTAATAAAATTCATCTTAAAAAATACAAAT
This sequence comes from Hibiscus tridactylites, assembly GCA_958450335.1. Lineage (NCBI taxonomy): Eukaryota > Viridiplantae > Streptophyta > Magnoliopsida > Malvales > Malvaceae > Hibiscus > Hibiscus tridactylites. The sequence continues at coordinate 65,159,823 of OY288290.1, read as the reverse complement.
TCTCCCATCAAATTATTGAATAGATAGTAAACTTATTGTCAGATATTATCTCTTTTTTCCTTGAAAATTAATAAAGGTTTAATTATCAATTAAATAAATATTGACCAATTCAATCAAATAATAAATCAACAATCACAAAAGAAAAATCCACAAACCATATAATTAATCATCAGTCTCAAGACAATCAGCCACGAAAAACGAATTCGCTTAAACTGAAATTCACAAACTGAATGGGGAACACCGAAGAAGGAAAATTTATTATTAGATAGGTTTTATTTTATTTTTGTGCTCTCTCCGGTTCTTCGAGATTTTATCTTTATTAATTCGAACGGTTTGCACCACACACTTAGTTTTAGCGTGTGAGCCTCTATCGAAAATTTTAACATATATAAAACTTCGAACTCGAAACATGCTTAAACAATATTAATTTACTTATTATTTGGACCAATAGGTTGTTATTTTTCCCCAGATTTCATATACCGCTAACACCAATACGGATAGCGATGGAGCCATGCGTTAGGTGGGATGGGCTTTTGCCTCCCTTGGACAAATTTTTACCCTTTATTTATGTGTTTTTCTTTTCAAAAATAAATTAATTATAAATTTATACATATTTTCAAACATTTATAATTTACTTTTTATCCTTTAACTATGACTTTGCCCCTAATTACAAATGTAACAAAAAATTTTATTTATTTATTATATACAAATTATTATATTTACTCAACATAAAAATATTTAATTTTATATTGTATTCAATCGACTCAAAACTAAAATTTTGTGTGTGCAATTTACTAAAAATCAATGCTCATGTGCACAAATAACCCAATGATGCTCGTTTTCACATTTACACATCTCAAAAATTTGCATTGCACGTTGAGTCAAATTTTTATAATTTTATGCAACAAAATAAATTCAGATCTATTCTGAACTTATTAAGGAAATCATGAGAGGTGAGTAAAATTTGACTCGGCTAGAAAAAATGAAAATTTTCAGCTCGACGCAATAAAATTTAACTTGACTTAACTCGAATCGTAATTTCATAAATTTGACTCGAAAAAACTGTAAATGAAGTTTGAGTTATAAATAGAGATTTCCAATAACTCAAAATTTTTAGTGATTAATGGATTAGATATGAAGCTGTAGAACCCGTATTTTGTCTGGGCATACCTATATATATATATATATATATATATATATATATATATATATATATATATATATATATATATATATATATATAATAAAACCAAAAAAATAACTACTAAATAAATAATAAATCCAAAATTAGTCCATAAATAAATAAACATTCAACTTAGTGTCCATTTACACTCCAAATATTAGATACAAGCTCTTTACATCACAAAAAATTCCAAAGGCCCAATAAAAGCCCAAATCCCTAATTTACAAGCTAAAACCACTCAAACAAACGCAAATCCATTTTGTGCTTTCTTTTATCGCCTAAAAAATCCACATGGCCTTTCTCATTCGTTCATTCCCTTTTTCACATGGATCAAACCCCACAATAACACCAGCCATTGCATCATCTCCCACCTACCTATAAATAGGAGAGAGAAATTTTGTGTCAGCATTAATTACCATAATAATTACCTACCATTAATAATACTAATAATAATTACTCCCTCCGTCCCATAAAAAATGTTCCTTATTGACTTTTTAAAAGTCAAAATTTTTAAATTTCGACTATTATTATATTGAATATTTTAAATGATTAAATTTTATAAAATATATATTTAAAAACTACTCGATTAGAGGTTTTTAAAATATATTTTTTCATTTTTAATCAATGATATATTTTAAATAATTATGAGTCAAAGTTGAAAAAATTGACACAAAAAAGTCAATAAGGGACAAAAACTATGGGACAGATGGAGTAAATAATAAAAAGAGAAAGAGATGAAATTACCCTTGAGAAACCCCAAAGGTGCCGGAAATCGAACCGTCGTGAGTCGGAATCATCATCGGAAAGCCGATCTTCACCGTACATCACTGCCAGTGGCCGTTTGAAGTCGAGAAATCACCGTTGGAGAGCCGAATCGTCGCGAAGCCAGAATCGAAGTCGCCAAAGATTCGAACTGCCACCATGGAAACTGGATTTGTCGCCGAACCGCCGTGCCTTGCCACGAAACCGAACCGTTGCGCTTTTCCGCGAAGCCGAGCTGTCACCAGAAGCCAAACCGTTGCCGCGAAGCCGAATTAACACCGAGAGTCAAACTGTCACGGGAGAAGCCGAAACCTCGCCGAATAAGGAATCGCAACACCATCGGAAGGTACTTTTCTCACCGATTTTTCAATTTCCTGCAAAATAAACATGAAAATATGTTAGATCGAAATAAAAATAATAAAAAAAGAAAGGAAAGTGGAGATTTGAGTGATGTATGGCCGTCGGAGAGTGTGAGAGTCGTCGGAGTTGAAAAATGGTCTCGGTTCGGGATAGTTAGGACGTAGGACGGCCGGAGATGTGTGGATTCGGTTGAATTCGGGCCTAGATCTAGTTTTTAGGAGTAAAAATCGGTTTTCTTTATGTTTTAGGGTTCCGGCTGTCGGCCGATGCGGTGGCCGAAAATCGCCTGCGGTAGCCAGTCGGGAATTGCTGGCGGTGAAAACAGCGACCGGTTAGGTTCGATTGAGAGAGTTTTCAAAGAAAAATGAGAAGAGAGAGAGAGAGGGAAGGGGAAATGGGCAAGTTGACTCGCTAAAATGGGTTTTATACCCAGCCTGAAACGGTGCCGTTTTGGCACCGAGTTTGGGCGAGTTCGCGGGGGCCGGGTCGGGTCAAAGTAGGATCCGCGTTTTTTTAGGATTTTGGGCAAATTACAGATTTAATCCATAGAGTTTTATGTTGTAATTCAATTTGGTCACTATTTCAATGAAATTTAAGTCTTGGGGTTTTAATTTCTTTCAATTCAGCCCTAATTTCAGCTTTATTTAATTTTAAATTGTGTGTATGTTGCATGATTAATAAATTGGGCATGTAGTTTTATTATTCAGATAATTTAATCACCTAATTAATTCTAATAATTAGAGTCTTTATCCTAGGTCACTTAATTAAATAATTTGAATAAGAAAAGATCACTGTAGTAAATAAGTGGATATTTGAAACAATGTTAGACTACTCAATATTGGCTAGTGTCACAATGTAGAGTGATGTTAACCAATGAGTATTCCGACAAAAGTTTCAATTTTTCACTTTAACTTAAAAATGGAAATAAATCATTAATTAGATAAATTTAAAAATTAAAATAGGATTAATAATTAGAGTCATCTTAATTAGGAATATTATTACTTTTGGACTCGTTAAAGAACGTGTCCAATATTATTTTGGACGTTCTCTTTTATGTTCAAAAATTAATAATATTCATAGAATTTTAATTAATTAATGGAGCCTAATTAGGGTTTACTTAAAAATGGCAATACAATAATTAATCATGCATTAAACCTTTTGTGTTGAGGTACATTTTCGAATATGAGTTGAAGTGTCCTAATGTAATTGGATGTTTCATAATTATATTCGATCGAAATGTATTTTCTTACAAAAGGATACTCCCATCCGAAATAAAATTTGTTTTATAGTTAAAAGATTTAATTAAATCCAGATTAATGTTCAAAATGCCAAAATGCCACGTGTAATTAATAAGGTACCGATAACGGGCGTTCGTAGGGATACTACCCTTCCCTACACGTAACCGACTCCCGAACCCGAACTTTTTAAAAAAGAATCTCTAGTGCGTTTTTATGGTGTCTGGCCTACCAAAGTGGCCGGTGACGACTCCAAAACGATTTTCAAGCAAAATAAAATGTATTTTGACTAAAATGGAAAATTAATTAATTACAATATAAAATTGGTCAAAAACTCCGATTTTCCAAAAACCTAATCGTCGGGCTGTTTTTATTCCAAACAATAAAAAGCAGGCTTTCAAAAAACGGTCGCGACAGCTTGGCGACTCCGCTAGGGACAAAATTGAGAGTCAGGCCTATTAATTAATTACACGTGGCATTTTTGGCATTTTTTTAACATTAATCTGGATTTAATTTTTTCTAGAAAATTGTTCGATGGATTTTAGGAAAAAATTGGGGTAGTTTTTGTGTATGCTATATCTGTCATTCATGCATAAACCCTAAACCCGAGTTTTCCACCCTTAAGTGGGTGTAAGATAATATCCGACGTGATGCTCTTCAGTTCCGAGTTCGGATTTTTGTCTTCTTCTAGTATACTAACCTTACGCATCGTGGGGCCTACGCCTCCGTTGTAAGGGACCTATACTACCGAATCGATGTCTTACTGTCGCAGTAGGTAGTAACGATAGTTCGGGAACCGAAAGTCTAGAACAAAGCCCACATTCTATTTTTGAAGCGCACCTCACTAGAGCCAGACAAGGGACCTAGGACATGTGTTGCCGGTTTAAATACTTTTCTCTGGTTATTTTCTTGCTTAATTATTTTTTTTTATTTATCAGCAATTTAATTTTTGCTTACACAATTAATTTACCATACTGACCCATTTCTTTTCTTTTCTTTTATTTTTATTTTTGTTTTTCATTTTGCACCGCATCATCATTGCATAGAGGTATTGATTCAAAAAAAGTGATTATCAATAGAAGATAATCACGACAGATGAAGGGAATCGTAATCCGATAGAAGAGACTACAAATACGAGGCAATATCTAGGACGAGTCACGGAAAAATGAAGAGTAGTTCATCCAAGGGTCATACGTCTAATTAGTGCTAATACTGACAAGAATGAGATACACAAATTAAATGACAAATGGCTTAAGTGATGACTATGATGACAAATATGACCAAAAAAAAGGGGCATACTGAACTAAAAGGAGACCTGAACAAAAACCAGAACATGTATAAACGATCGGGTCTGAGCACTGTTACAATTCGCATTAATAAACCAACTGGAGGTAAAAGTAGGATGAATTTTGAAAATGAAATGATGGATCCGGAAGAAACCCAAGTGAAAGGAAGTGAAGAGCCTTTTAATTCAATCCCGATGACAAACACAAATTTACTTATGCTAGAAAAGGGATTTGTGAGCCCGGTTTGGTCCAAGCCCAAAGAATTTTCTTATTCAGGAGGTTACAATGACAGTGCAATATGTGATTATCATCAGGATAGTTCAGACCATACTACTAAGAATTGTGAAGCTTTGAAGAATCAGATTGAAGATCTTATCAGGGTAGGCCTATTGAGTTTTGAAGACGGAAAACCCAAATTTACCTGGAAGCCTGACGATTAATAGAACGCTTGGAGATGCAAAATTGAAAGAAAACTTGAATCCATTAGAAACAATTCAGTGTCTGGGACAAGGTTTGAACTTCAGTATCCCTTCAGTAGATTGCCAAAAGACAAGAGATTACGTATTTCATTTTGATCCAATCCCTATTTCATACAAAGAATTGTATCCTCAGCTGTTGAAAGCCCGATTGGTGACCCCACAATTTGTCACACCTTTGCAACCTCCGTATCCAAAATGTTATGACACCAAAGCTCATTGTGAATATCATGATGGAATCCAGGGACATTCGATTGAATATTTCATCGCCTTCAAACGACGAGTTCAAGTTCTTTTGAAGTATGGAAAATGGAAATTCGAGACAGAAAACCGTCCTGATTCAATGACTGAGTGAGAGACACGCGATTCAATGACCCATAAAAAGGGGCATATGTTCGAATATAAGGTTCAAATAAGGAAGTTAAGGCAAGAGAAAGATAATGTGGATGAAGATCTAAAGTCTGCAATTCGGTTATCAAGGAATTCGTTCAATGCTTAAGAACGCTGGTTTAGGTGTGACCCTGGAACAGTCAAAGAAGCGAACTAAAGAACTGAAGTGTGAAGCTGAATATTGGAAAAAGAACTGTAAGGCAAATGAGAATCAAGTCGACACGCTCTTGTGTGATCTGCAGACAATGGAAATACAACGCAATGTCGTCGTAGACAAGTCAAAAGTCAGTGAAGCTAAATGCGAGATGACGAAAATGCACATGCAAATGTATGAGGGTACTTCTATCGAGCTGAAGGCTAGTCAAGTTGAAAATAAAACACTAAAGAAGAAGGTAGATGAGTACCTCAACATCACACTATAGTACAAGAATCTTACAGAGGGCATCGAGAAAGACTGTCAAGAAAGTAAGGAAAACGACATGCCTAACTTCGGAGATCGAGGATAAAGATACGAGAAAGAGACAATGACATGAAAGATGTCGTGACCCAAGCGCGAGAAGTGGCTCACCAAGTAGCAAACTTGGTTGGTGTAACAATAGTACTGAGTCAGAACATTGATCCGGCATTAGATCATGGAGGGGAGTTGACTTGGCTCTTAGAAGAAATTAAGAAGTTGGGAGTCAGAGCTCATCAATATTTGTAGAATCTAATATCAGATGAAACGAATTCTTTTATCTCAGTGAAAGTCATTCTTCGATAGTCACTTATAGAATCAATACCTCTTGCATTCTTGCATTCATGCATCTTGCATATATTTCATACTTCATGATCATCATACATGTTGCTGATGGGGAAGAATTTGCATCCTTGAAGGAAGAAGTTAGTCCGAATCCAAGAAATGATTTTTCGTCAGTATAGCTTTGGAAGCATGAATGATTTGGTGGCTAGAGTGGACAAGCTTGAAGAATGCCAAGGACAGTTAATTCAGATTCAGAAAGAAATGATGGAGTATATGAGGAAGTTCCAAGATGAAACAAAGGGGCAGATTAATGAGCTGATGAGTATGATAATTATCACAACCAAAAGAAAGGGTTTGGCAGAAGATTCTTTCATGCAAAAAGACATTGGAGATACAAGTGACAATTGGATCAAAGACTTCGTAGCGGAAGAGACTTTAACTGATAAAGACCAAGCTACTATCAATCAATATGAGATAATCCGCATTGCCCCCAGAATGTCTTACTGAACTAGAATTGGATAAAACTAAGGATTCTCCCTTGAAAATTTACCCTTCCCCTGTTAATAAAGATTTGGATAAAATGGAACTACAAGTCGGGGAAAATGAAGAATGTAATAAGAAGATGAAGATGTCAGTTGCTTTGAAGTTTGTATCGTCACCTCACTTAGCACAAGATAAATCTTTGATGCCAACAATTTCAGAACCTCATCAGTTACCAGTTGGTCAAGTTTTTGGTCTTCAAAAGAAGAAGGAGAAATTGAAGGACTTTCATTTTAGTCCTACTCCTTTCACATATCAAGAATATTTTTCCAAGTTGCTACAAGCTCGACTAGTTACGCCATGCTTTGTTAAACCACCATTGCCCCCATATCAAAGGTGGTTCAAGGAGAAGGAGCATTGTGACTTTCAGCTGGCATCCAAGGTCATTCCGTCGAGAAATGTATAAGTTTTAAGCGTAAGATTCATCATCTCCTAGACCTCGGGGTATTGGGATTTGATATAACAATTCCAGATCTGAAGATCAATTATCCAAGTATAATCAGTCCCGTGAAATTAGACAATTATCAAAATAACGAGGACAAGAAGAAGACGGATCTTCCCAATAGGGTCAGTGAGATGACAATTCCGGGTTTGAAGGTCAATTATCCTGCTATAATCAGTCTTGTGAAGATAGACAAGGATCGAAGTAATGAGAACAAGGAAAAAGGCGAGCCTTTCCAATGGGGCTAGACGCAGAGCGAGGTTAGCCGAAAAGAAGCGTTTACAACAAGAAAAGCTTCAAGAGGAAACATATCTCGAAGTTTTCCAAGTGTCTATCTTAATCTTACTTCCTTATCTGATACATGGGTAATACCTCGACCCTAGGCCGATGGAGGAAATGTCAGATCCATTGCTTTTCAATTACAATCCGGATAGTATTTGTGATTTCCACATGGGAGCATCAGGGCACCCTACTAGAAGATGTTGGGCATTAAAGGAGGAAATAGAGAAGCTGGTTCCTAATGGAACATTGACCCATGAAATGGTGAAGCGATGGGTTGAAAAAACGATTAGGTCAGCTGCCGCAACCGTTGAAGAGTCAGAAAAGACGGATTTGCATTCCTAGGAAGTGTGGATGCAAAAAAATTCTCTACTTGTCCGTAGTTGGTTGGTTCAAATTTTCTCGCATTCTAAGTTTTCTTCTAGAAACGATATATGGAAATAATTCTTATACTTCTTGCCCAAAGTAGTAGAGATGATTTTCTAGGGGCATATGTCATGTTTGATGGTTTTTATTTCAATGAATGGATGTTTTAATCAATGAATATATGTATATTCTCTTCTTTCTCTTGTAGGCCCCTATATGCCAATTGCAAGGTGCGATACTGATTCTGGTACAAAGAATGATTGGATGTTGTGAAGACACTGAAGTGAGATTTATTTCCTGGTCTACTCAGGTCAGCAAAGTGAGAAAAGGCTAGATTACAGCACTTTTGATGATGTTTGATGACAAATCCTTGAAGTTTATAAATAGTGAAGCAGACTAGGCGATTTTAACCAAGTAGAGTTGCTTGAAATTGAAGTTCTAAGTGTAGTCTTCTATACCTTAAAAGACACGATAAGAGCGATAAAGAAAATGAGAGAAAAAGAAAATGTGGAAAAAAGAAAATTGAAAAAAGAAAAAAATGAAAATGAAAATGAAAATGAAAATGAAAAAAGAAAGTGAAAAAAAAAAGAAAAAAAGAAAAAGTGAAAAAGAAGAAAGAGAAAAAGAAAATAAAAGAAATAAAAAAATAATATAGAAAAATGAAAAAAAGGGGGAAGAGTGAGGCAATGAACTATTGAATAAATAAGTCTCGGAACATCCTGATGGAGCTGTGGGGGATGTCAACAAATCTAATAAGGAGCTACACTCCACCTGTCCAATACCCAAGCGTCGGAGATGTATCTTTGAAGGCATGCGAATAATAATATAATAATAAGTACTAATAACAGTCAGAAGCACACACGTGCACTTATAGAACTCTATTCTTAGAATGATATTTCTGCACTCTACCGGTTAAACAAGCCCGGAAAGCTTGAACACATTTATGAATGGAAAAGGATGAAGAGAACAGAAAAAGAGTTGTTTTCTGGCTGGATCGAGCAACGCGGTAACCATAGGGTGTGAACCGAGTGATTTGGCAGAAATTTCATAACCTCAAACGTTGCCACGACATTCATGAGTTATGTTACCCATGAAAGGGTTGAATCTAAAATGCCCTTGCACTTGGTATCCATGGCATCCTATTTTGTTTTCTTTCTTTATTAAGATCATGATTTTCCAGGCCTAATAAGACGCCTTCTATTGAAATGACGATCAACAAGCTGACATTTTTTTAAAAAGAGAGATTTCCTTGTATTACTTCGGAGATAAACTTCAGTATGCAAGATCATGAGTACAAATGGTCTTTTAGATATGGTAAAGATATGTATGAGTACGAGACGCTCATTTGTTCGATAATTTTCTGGTCAAAGAGAAGAATTATCCATCAAGGGTCATGGTGAGGACAATGACAAGAATGAAATATCAGGAAGATAAGGGATCTAAAGTGTGTTCCCACCAAGGATTTTTGAATAAGTTTACAAAATGAATTTGAAGAAAGTTCAGGGACTGAAAAGTTTAAGGACCTGAAGAAAGTTCAAGGACCGGAAAGCGAAAAAAGTTCAGAAACCTAAGTAAAAGTTTAGTGACTAAAAGTTTAGGGACTTGAAGCATTTGTTCACCCTAAGTGATGACAGAGGAGGCAAAATCTACATGATGAAGCAAGAAATAAAGAGATCAGGGGCATTATTGACTGTGAAGATGGGATTCTTGGGGCATGAGAATCCAAGTTAAAATAGACCAGAAATGATGTAGACCTTGAAAGAATTCAATCACCAAAGAAGTTAAAATTTGCTCAAGAAAATGAGCCAAATAATAAAGTTCTGGGGCAAGTGTTGTCAGAACCTGAAGACAATAAGAGCTCTAGAAGCTCAGTTGATCAAGATCCGATAAGCAATAAGAAAAGAGTAACAACGAAATTTTGAGGCAAAGTTTGCCAGAACAAGAAGACAATAAGAGCTGTTGATGAAATTCAAGTAGATCAAGCCAAGTCAGATTTGAAAAGAGCAGATGAAATACCACATCAAAAACAGAAAGCTCAACGAGGAAGCAAAGAAGATCAGAGCCCATCCAAGTGGTTTTCAGTTGACACAACCCATGCATCATATAGCTAGAAATACATAAGATAGGAGCATTCTAATGCATGCATTCAAAGCATTTTTATACATTTTGCAGGAATTTACAAGAATCAACAAAAAGCAAATTAGATTTCAATCTACAGTCTCAAGATTTAAGAAGAAGATTTAGCAAGGAATTGCAAAGATCACAACAAATATTTCAACTTGTTTGAAGAGACGAATTTCAACAAAGATTTACACACGTTTGAAAAGATAGATTTCAACAAAGATTTCAACCTGTTTGAAAAGACGGACCTCAACAAAATACGTTTGAAGAGGCTGATTTTAACAAAATTTACCAGTTCGTTTGAAGAGGCGAACATCAGCAAGATTTTCTGGTTGTTTGCACAAGAAAAAAAGTGCATTACAAATCTAAATCCTTCGAGTCGTCATAAGACAATTGGACAGTTGCACGGTTAGGGCAGGGTATTGACAAAGATATTAATCTTTTGGGCCTCGGTTTAAAACAAAGGAAAAAGAAGAAGAGGAAAAAATAATTCATGCTACCAGGAGAGAAGCACGAGGAAGATCAACTTTAGGATCAAATAGGTCACATGCAGTAGAAAGAGACAGACTTATACAGAAGGAAACAAGATATTTGATATGAGTTTCAGATTGAAAGATGGAGATACCTTTGACAGAAAGCAGTGACTCTAAAGATCTCAGTGCTTCAAAATGGAAATTGAATATGTTTTATACTACTCTATTTTGAATTAATTGATGATGTTTCTTTTGCAAGTTTTGGTTGCGTTTATAGAAGCGGATTTCAAGACGTTCCGTTTACAGAGACAGACCTTAAAGACGTACCGTTTACAGAGACAGATCTCAAGACACTCCGTTTATAGAGGTAGAGACATTTCATTTATAGAGACGGATCTCGGAAAAGATTTCAACATGCTGGAAGAAGCGGTGGATCCCGGCAAAGATATTAACCTCTTGGGTTACCGGTTAAAAGAGAGAATGGAAAACAAGATGGATCAATATTGAACTCAAATGAAGAAGCTTTACAGTTTAATTGGTCATGCCATTTCTGAGTGTAGAAAGAGATGAACCAAAGCAATGAGAAACCTTATACGGTTTTCCAATTGGAAGATCAAGACACCACATGCAGAAAAAGCAGTGACCTCAAAGATTTCAATGCTTCAAGTGAAAATTGAAGATATTTCATATTACAACAAGAAGAATCCTTACTGATTAATGGTATTTTGTTTTGCAGAAATGGTGAGCTCCTAATGAGAAGAGTTCGTCCAGCAAAGACAGAACTCATAATAAGAAGAGTTCATCCAACAAAGAAGGATTCATAATGAGAAGAGCCCACCCCAGCAAAGAAGAACTCCTAATGAGAATAGTTCATCCAACAAAGAAGAACTCCTAATGAGAAGAGTTCGCCATAAAAAACAGAGCTCCTAATGAGAAGAATTCGCTAGCAAAGAAGGATTCATAATGAGAAGATTCCGCCCTAGCAAAGAAGAACTCCTAATGAGAAGAGTTCGTCTAGCAAAGAAGGATTCATAATGAGAAGAGTCCGCTCAGCGAAGTATGATTCATAATGAGAAGAGTCCGCCTTGACAAAGACAAAATTCCTAATGAGAAGAATTCGTCCAACAAGGAAGAAAAGTTCAATCAGTGAAGGAAGAATTTCTAATGAGAAGAGTTCATCCTCAGCTGAAGAAGAAGATAAAAGAAGATTGAAGAATTTCACAATAATGAGAACAACTTCATGATTCCATGAGTGGATGTTTCAGACAAAATCTGTGTCTTTTCAGTCTTTGCCCTATTCATGTTCCACAACAATGAGCAAAGAGGGACAGCTGTAGAACCCGTATTTTGTCCGGGCATACCTATATATATATATATATCTTCACTATAAATAAAACCAAAAAATAACTACTAAATAAATACAAAATTAGTCCATAAATAAATAAACATTCAACTTAGTGTCCATTTACACTCTAAATATTAGATACAAGCCCTTTACATCAAAAAAAATCCCAAAGGCCCAATAAAAGCCCAAATCCCTAATTTACAAGCTAAAATCACTTAAACAAACACATATCCATTTTGTGCTTTCTTTTCCCACCTAAAAAATCCACATGGCGCCTCCTCATTCGTCCATTCCCTTTTCACATGGATCAAACCCCAAGATGACATCAACCATTGCATCATCTCCCACCTACCTATAAATATGAGAGAGAAATTTTGTGTCAGCATTAATTACCATAATAATTACCTACCATTAATAATACTAATAATAATTAAATAATAAAAAGAGAAAGAGACGAAATTACCCTTGAGAAACCTAAACGGTGCCGGAAATCGAACCGCCGGGAGCCGAAATCGTCATCGGAAAGCTGATATTCACCGTACATCACTACCGACGGCCGTTTGAAGTCGAGAAATCACCGTTGGAGAGCGGAATCGCCGCGAGGCCAGAATCAAAGTCTCCAAAGATTCGAACCGCCACCGTGGAAACTGGATCTATCGCCGGAGAAGACCGAGAGTTGCCGGACTGTCGTGCCATGCCACGAAACTGAACCGTTGCGCTTTTCCGGAAGCTGAGCTGTCACCGGAAACCAAACCATTGCCACAAAGTTGAATCGACGTCGAGATTCAAACCGTCACGGGAGAAGCCGAAACCTTGCTGGAAAAGGAATCGCAACACCGTCGAAAGGTACTTTTCTCACCGATTTTCAATTTCCTGCAAAATAAACATGATAATATGTTAGATCAAAATAAAAATAAAATAAAAAGAAAGGAAAGTGGAGATTTGAGTGATGTATGGCGGTCGGAGATTGTGAGAGTCGTCGGAGTTGAAAAACGATCTCGGTTCGGGATAGTTAGGACGTAGGATGGTCAGAGATGGGTGGATTCGGTTGAATCTGGGCCTAGATCTAGTTTTTAGGAGTAAAAATTGGTTTTTATGTTTTAGGGTTCCGGCCGACGGCCGGCTGGGAATTGATGGCGGTGAAAACGGCGGCCGGTTAGGTTCGGTTGATAGAGCTTTTAGAGAAAAATGAGAAGAGAGAGTGAGGGAAGGGGAAATGGGCGAGTTGACTCGCTAAAATGGGTTTTATACCCAGCCTGAAACGATGCCATTTTGGCACCGAGTTTGGGCGAGTTCACGCGGGCTGGGTCGGGTCAAAGTAGGATTCACGTTTTTTTAGGATTTTGGGCAAATTACAAATTTAATCCCTAGAGTTTTATGTTGTAATTCAATTTGGTCACTATTTCAATGAAATTTAAGTCTTAGAGTTTTAATTTCTTTCAATTCAGCCCTAATTTCAGCTTTATTTAATTTTAAATTGTGTGTATGTTGCATGGTTAATAAATTGGTCATGTAGTTTTATTATTTAGATAATTTAATCACCTAATTAATTCTAATAATTAGAACCTTTAGCCTAGGTAGCTTAATTAAATAATTTGAATAGGAAAAGATCACTGTAGTAAATAAGTGGATATTTGAAACAATGTTAAACTACTCAATATTGGCTAGTGTCACAATGTAGAGTGATGTTAACCAATGAGTATTCCGACAAAGGTTTCAATTTTTCACTTTAACTTAAAAATGGATATAAATCATTAATTAGGTAAATTTAAAAATTAAAATAGGATTAATAATTAGAGTCATCTTAATTAGAAATATTATTACTTTTGGACCCGTTAAAGAAAGTGTCCAATATTATTTTGGACGTTCTCTTTTATGTTCAAAAATTAATAATATTTATAGAATTTTAATTAATTAATGAAGCCTAATTAGGGTTTACTTAAAAATGACAAGACAATAATTAATTATGCATTAAACCTTTTGTGTTGAGGTACATTTTCGAATATAAGTTGAAGTGTCCTAATGTAATTGGATGTTTCATAATTATATTCGATCGAAATGTATTTTATTACAAAAGGATACTCCCATCCGGAATAAAATTCGTTTTACAGTTAAAAATTTAATTAAATTCAGATTAATGTTCGAAATGCCAAAATGTCACGTGTAATTAATAAGGTACCCATAACGGGCGTTCGTAGGGGTGCTAACCCTTCCCTACACGTAACCGACTCCCGAACCCGAACTTTTTAAAAAATAATTTCTTGTGCGTTTTTATGGTGTCTGGCCTACCAAAGTGGCTGGTGGCGACTCCAAAACGATTTTCAAGCAAAATAAAAGGTATTTTGACTAAAATAAAAAATTAATTAATTACAATATAAATTTGGTCAAAAATCATGATTTTCCAAAACCTAATCGTCAGGCTGTTTTTTCCAAACAATAAAAAGCGGGCTTTCAAAAAACGGTCGCGACACAAGCTCGAGTCAAGTCTCTCAATTTTGCTTGATATATGCATATCACATATGAAAAATATGAAAGAATATCTATACATGCATCTCGAATATGGTTATATAAAATCGTTTAAATTGGAACTAATTAGTGTCATAATATTATAAATATATACAATTAAATTTGAATAGAAACAAACAACTTGAATCGACTCGAAAAAAATTCAAATAAAGCATGAATTATAAAATAGGACTTGTAAATTCAACTGACTCTAAAATTTTTGTTTCGACTCGACTCAATGGAATACTCAAACTCTAATATAATTATTGTTGGTTCAAACAGTTTTTTGCTATTTATTATTCGTAATCTTAGTTTTTTTTAGTGTTTTGAAGAGAATCAAAATAAATCTAATTACATAATATACTTGTTAAATAGTGAGATTAATGCCAATCGATTAATTTTAGAAAACAATCCGAAAACCCACTTTCCCCATTTGCTATTAGAGAGTTAAAAAGAAGTTTTTCAAAGTTTTTTTTTTTCTGTTTTTTTCTTCACCGACAACAGCCTTTAACCGTTTTGTTAATTCTGTAAATAAATAAAATTCATCTTCTATTGATAAATATAGAATATTTACCAGAATATTACTTTTCAATTTTTTTTTTCAGAAATAGGGATCCCATCAGATTATTTACACTATTAGGGATGTTTACTGTTCAAAAGTAGAAGACCTTCAGCCCACCCCCCGACTTTGAACAGTGTTTTCCAAGCTGGTATACTGTTCAAAGTCGGATTGCTTTCCAACCCATTTTGAAGAGGCCACGATGCCACGTCGGATCGGAAAGTCGTTGGACACCTCCCTATGCATACCCTGCATATTGTGTTCGTCACATCGGAAAGAATGTCGTTGAAAAATTCAAAAATCAGTACCTTTGTAGTGAGATTATGAGCATGGGTAAGTATCATTCTTTCAAATTAAGTTATATATGTATATGCAGTGATGTGTTTTGATTTATGTCGATGCTAAGTCAAACAATAATTATGGCACAGAGTTTCAATTACTACGGCCAGAATTTGAAAGGAAGATGGCGGGGTTAATGAAATATGGCGAGCGTGTTTGGAGTTGGGCCAACAGCATAGAGAGAGAGAGATGGGCCCAATCATATGATGAAGGTGGTAGACGATACGGGCAAATGACTACCAACCTTGTGGAGTGCATTAATGGAGTACTCAAAGAGTCGCGTCATCTTCCAATAGCCAGCTTGGTAACCGAGACATACTACCGTTTGGCTAAGGTTTGGGCCGTCAAAGGGAAGAAGGTGCAGGCATCTTTAAATAGTGGACAACTATTTCCGGAGAAAATGGTTGAAAAAATGGATGCAAATGTGACGAGGGCAACGACGTTGGTGGTTCACGCATTCGACCGCCATTATCAGACTTTCGATGTTGTTGCTTCCAGATCCCGACACGAAGCCCCCCACTCGAACGTATTTCGAGTAGATTTCACACGTAACTGGTGTGACTGTGGCGAGTTCCAAGCGTGGCGATATCCATGTGCTCATGCAGTTGCAGCATGTTTGTTCGTCAACGTTGACCCGTACACATTTGTTGACCCATGCTTCAGACTCAGCCAGATATTAGAAATTTACAAAATTGAGTTCCCACCTATCCCGAATTCTATGTATTGGCCGCCAGTGGAGCATGATAAATGGTTACCGGATCCGACACTACGTAGAAAGCCAACTGGGCGACCTAGATCGACTCGGATCTACACGAGTATGGATCTTCCTGACAGAGAGAAAGGCCAACGCAAGAGATGCAGCATATGTAGGGGTGAAGGCCATTCGAAATCAAAATGTCCCAATGAACCAAGATATGTGGCCATGCCTCAATGATTATTTGCGGATTGTACTTGAATTCAGGAAATATAATGTTTGCATTTAAAATATTGTCTGAATTGATTTACTACGCTTTTCACTATTTAGTGACCATTTCGTAAAGTATTAAAAACAATATTTCTAATAGCATACAAAATTTTAGAACGTTTCAAATTCATTTACTAAGTTTTCACTATTTTACCGAAAATATACCATTTATATTATATTTTAACCAAACAACGAACGAATAATAATAAATAAAAAACAAAACACATAGTGAAAATTCAATATTCAAATTCAATCAGTACTCTAAGTTATTACACAAATAAAGATAACATCATTTTTTTCTTTTGCATCCGCTTACGTAATTTTTGACAATGAGCGGATATGGTCGAAAAATATGTGTGTTTTTTGGTCTTCTTACGTTGTGACCTCAATTCTTCCTCAAGAACCTCTTCACCATCCACCTCTCCAGCATCCACCTCTCCAGTATCCTCCTCATTCACCGAGGGCATAGGAGGCGGTGTTCTGTACGTGTCCACGCAACCCGTGGAGTAACGAGGTAAAAACTCTGGTGAATTCAGGAAATCTTGTATTTCCTGAAAATCCATGCTCCGTTCAAAGTTTGAGTAACGAGGTAACTGTTGAGGAATAAACTCGGGTGTGTATAAATCAACATCAGCAAACTCGTGAGTATCGGAGGAGCTCTGGCCCACTTCTCCTGCATGATGTGTTTGGGTCGGTTCTTTTTCCCAAAGAACTGGCGAGCGCACTGGATGTTCCCAAGTTGTTGGCCAACCTTCGGAATTTTGAGACCAAACGAGATTTTGAGATGCGGCCGCTGCTGCTGTCTTGGAAGACTCAGCTTTACCACCATATTTTTTCTTAAATGTTTTACATTGTTCTCGTTCTTCGACCGAAGTTAGGTAAGGCTTTCCATTATTAAAAAAATAAATTAGGTACTCTGGCCTCTAAAAATCGAAATCGTCCTCTTCGATTTCGGCGCGAAATGGGATCGTTGAATTTCTGTTGTTCCACATCGTAACGTACTCAGCGTGTATGACTTCCCACGGAACATCTGCCCTGCCGCGTCCATCATAATTGTGCAAATAATCATGCTGAGTGTGTGGAAACGGAATAGGCTGGTGGAAGCCAAATTGCCTAAGCACCATGTCGGCAAAGTAGAACTCAACAATCGCAAAGTGGATCAACGGTGTAACCGTACACCATATGTTAGAATCCTTCAACAGTTCATCTGGTACAAATATGTGATCATCGTAGTACGCCATCCAAATAAACTACAAAAATAATGATTATTATTATCAAACCTAACTATAATGTAAAAAAAACTATTAATTAATATTAATATATATCTTACTAAATTGTTAAAAATATAGTTAACCACATACCCGCTCCTGACAATACAAATCAATTTCCGCTCTAAACACCTTCAAGTTGTTGTTCGCCAATCCCGTGTGCACTTTTTTCTCGCACCATCTGCATACAATTCACAATTAATGTTTTAATTAATAAAAAATAATTTAATATTAACAAAAAAATTAAACTTACAATCAAGATAATTACCTGGCGATAAGAGGGAATTGTACCGGTGTTCGAGTAATCGGTGTCCAGAACGGAAGTCGCTGCCAAGCCCATGCTTGTAGCAACAACAAACATCCACCAATACCTCGAACCTTACGACCATTATCTATTTTAGCACCCTTGCACAACTCACGATACAAGAACGCTAATATGGCCGATCCCCAACTATATTGAGCAGCTTCCCACGGGTACCTCAAAAAGCGTAGATACCGTGTATGTACAAGATTGCCAGATTTATCCGGCATCAATATACCGCCAATGAGCTGCAGAATATAAGCTCGACTGGCATTATAAACAACATCAATCGAACTATATTCATTGAGATTGAATTCTTTTTGCAACCAACTCAGTTTCACGCGACTTCCTGACAAATTTAATTTGTTCGGCACCTTCCCGAGAAAATAACCGCAAAGTGCTTCAGGACTAACTTCAGTCTGGTCGATCGAAGGTTCCCCGGTCAATGGTGACCCGATCAATGGTGCCCCGTTTACCGGCACCCCAATAAGCATGACCACGTCTTCAAGTGTGATCGTTCATTCCCCACACGGCATATGGAACGTATGGGTTTCCAGCCTCCAACGCTCAATCAGAGCAACAATCAACTCGGGCACCAACTTGTACCCTCGAAGGAATGTCGCATAATAAAATCCAAATTGTTGCAACCATTCAGTGATTCGACCGTGCGGAGGATTTTTTGTCATGGTCATGTGATGTTTAAATGTATCCTTAAAATCCTGTAATTAACACATCAATAAATAAAGGAATTAACCAAACAAAATATTATTAACATAATTGAATTGAATTTCTAATAAATCAATTATTAACAAAATTGTATCATCCCAGGAACCGGCAAACTACTAATGTGTTCATCCTGAAATCTCAACAGAGGAGCTTGCTCAACCATCCTACATGATAAGTATGAATATATTATAACCCGACACTCAATTTTGTAAAATTCTACACAATTAAAATTTTCATTCTAATACATTTATTACACTACTACTACTAAATAACTAAATAAATGCTTAGAATTTGAATTTTGTTGAATTTTACCGAATTAAAAATAATACTAGATATTATAAATTAAAAACTGTTTAGTGACCATTTCGTAAAGTATTAAAAACAGTTTTTATTCGAATTCATGTACCAAACGATTTTCAAAAATTACCAAATTTTAACAGAAACCTTAAAAATAATATTTCTAATAGAATACAAAATTTTAGAACGTTCTGAATTCATTTACTACATTTTTCACTATTTAGTGACCATTTCGTAAAGTATTAAAAAAATTTTTATTCGAATTTATGTACCAAATGATTTCCAAAAATTACCAAATTTTAACAGAAACCTTAAAAATAATATTTCTAATAGAATACAAAATTTTATAACGTTCTGAATTCATTTACTACATTTTTCACTATTTAGTGACCATTTCGTAAAGTATTAAAAACAATTTTTATTCGAATTCATGTACCAAACGATTTCCAAAAATTACCAAATTTTAACAGAAACCTTAAAAATAATATTTATAATACCATACAAAATTTTAGAACGTTTCAAATTCATTTACTACGTTTTCACTATTTAGTGACCATTTCGTAAAGTATTAAATACAGTTTTTATTCAATTTCATGTACCAAACGATTTTCACAAATTACCAAATTTTAAAATAAACCTTAAAAACAATATTTATAATAGCATACAAAATTTTAGAACGTTTCAAATTCATTTACTACGTTTTTCACTATTTAGTGACCATTTCGTAAAGTATTAAAAACAGTTCTTATTCGAATTCATGTACCAAACGATTTTCAAAAATTACCAAATTTTAACAGAAACCTTAAAAACAATATTTATAATAGAATACAAAAGTTTAGAACGTTTCAAATTCATTTACTACGTTTTTAACTATTTAGTGACCATTTTGTAAAGTATTAAAAACTGTTTTTATTCCAATTCATGTACCAAACGATTTACAAAAATTACCAAATTTTAACAGAAACCTTAAAAACAATATTTCTAATAGCATACAAAATTTTAGAACTTTTCAAATTCATTTACTACGTTTTTCACTATTTAGTGACCATTTCGTAAAGTATTAAACACTGTTTTTATAAATTCTAACATAAAATTAATGTTATAAATTCTAACATAAAATTAACAACAATAGAAATATTCAAAAATTAAAATTATAAAAAACAACAAATTAATCTCTTCATAAATTTATAAAATTTAACCACCAAATTAAAATTGCATTATACTTACTATATTTCTTCAAATCTCTATTTCTCAAACTCTTCACAAAATATCTTCTTCTCCTCTTCAACAACCTATTTAACACAAAAATTTCAATATTTCAAACATCAACTTCAAAATTCTAACATCTAAAAAATTAAAAAAACTAATCTGAAAAAATAAAAAATATAACTACAAAAAAATACATACATTACAAATATAAATTTAACATAATTTTCTCAAATAAAATATAAATACTCACAAATTTTCTTCAAAATCTTTCTCTTCTTTCTTCAACCTTCAACCTTCAACACAACCCCTATTTATCTTCACCTCATTTCAATTTCAACCACATAAATTACACCTCTCAATCAACCAATAAAAAAAATTTTAAAAAAAAACTTTAAATCTGCCAACCCGTGAACCCTGCCACCCGCACTATTATTCGGTGCACTGTTTGAAGTCGGGGGGTGGGCAGTCCGACTTTGAACAGTGGCCGACCCTCCCAGCGTTCGCCATGTAGCATCGTGGCCTCTTCAAAATGGGTAGGAAAGCAACTCGACTTTGAACAATATACCAGCTTAGAAATCACTGTTCAAAGTCGGGGTGGGCTGAAGGTCTTCTACTTTTGAACAGTAAACATCCCTAATAGTGTAAATAATCTGATGGGATCCCTATTTCTAAAAAAAAATTGAAATGTAATATTCTGGTAAATATTCCTGATAAATATTTTACTTTTCAAGTCTTTTTTTTGCTTTGTCAGATTAATATCACTTTTACTTTTTCGTAGTTATTCTGTATGCTTTTATAGCAGTTATAGTCTATCTTTATAACAATTGTCTATCTTTTGATAATTTTGCGTTCGAATGACGAGTATCAACGAACGTTTGTCAGCGAAAGAGGCCGGTATGTATATGATTATGATCCTCTTTTGTGGTTGTATCGTAATGCCAAGAAGAAGTAGCGCAAAGATTTACTGATAACATAGAGCACTTATCTCGAGCTTCCACGGCCAATTTGACACTCTTCTTTAGCAATGTCTCCCTTGGAAAAGAATCCAGAAAAACAGAAACAACCAATTAACAGAAATGAATTGTTGACACCATTTATATTTACGATAAACTGAGGGTGATGATTTCGATAGAAAGAAATCAGATATTTATTTTAAAATGAAATTGCACTACAACAAAGTTCTCTTACTCTGGTTTATCATACATGAAAATTTTCAATGTAGTTTATGCCACTAAATTATGTAAGAAGGGGTGAAGGATGCAAGCTCTAGAGATTTTCAAGCAAAAAAATCACCGTTTTAAAAATATCAATGGATATTTCATTCTGCCTTGAAACCAGTTTTGTGGGTCTAGTTTGAATTAAAATCATTGAACCATAAGGTTAACCGTAAGGCTGTAAATGAACCATACACGCAAATCAGGAGAACTGAAACCTCTGCATTCACAATCAAACTACTTTTATATATTGCAAACTGAAACCACTTCCATCCACCTTCACTGTGGCCGCATTGCCCATGTACCATTTTTTTTTCTCATTTTCTGCATTTTAGAAGGAAAAAAAAAAGCTATCTTCCATCACATTTCAACGAATTAATCCTCCATTTACATATGGAGTTTATATAAACAATGAAGAGATTGAATGTAAAAGTAATCAAACATTTCAGCCTTTGTGTTTTTTCAAGCTTTCTCTAATTCAATGAATTGAATTAATTGCGATGGATAGTGTTAATTCTAGGAGATTCGAGTTTAATTAATTTTGATATATATATAATTAATTTAATTAAATTTTTAGGAAAATTCAACAATTCATTGAATTGAATCGATGATGGTGGTATATGGTTTAGGGTATATATTTAAGAGTTTAAGGGTTTAAGGTTTTAGGTTGAGGGTTACAAGTTAAATTATTTTTATAAAGAATAGGGTCAAATTGAAATAATATTTAATAATGAGGGTTCAATAGAAATACGGAAATATGTAAGGTACTAAATATATAGTTTAAAAATAAAATTTTAATATATAAAAATAATTTAATTAAATTTTTAAAAATAATTATTAATTGTATGATGGGTCCTTAAAATTTTAAATTTTTATTAATTAATTTAATGATGTTCAGCAGTGTTTAACATTAATGGTGTTCAACGGTATTCGGCGCACGTTTGTAAAATTTTTCTAATAATTAAATAACAAATAATATATTTGAGATCCAATCGAACCTCCATCAATCATCATCAGCATCGCTCTATAATTTTCCTTGTAAAAAAAGGCAAGAGGGGATATTTTGTGTGATACGACTCGCACAGGTACTCTAACTAACGTATACGTGACGAGCACGTCTTAGTACTCTGAATATAAAATTAAACGAGTTTTGACTTAGATATGTAAAACTTGTAATGTAACGACTTGAAAAAAATAAATTATTTGATTCAATTCTATATGAAAATATTTGATTTGTATTAATACGACTAAATGTAAAAATATTTGATTCAAAATTTCATAAACTAGACTCGAAAAAGTTTAAATAAAGTTTGAACTAAAAAAATGGAAATTAAAAAAAAATCAATTTTTTTAGTAATTAGTAAATTAATTTTCATGTTAGAGTTGAGTCTCTCAATTCTTCCTGATGTATATATATCTATATATAACATATGAAGAAATATATACGTGTATTGTAGGAACAGAAATCATTTGCCCAATTTCTATGTCTCACACTAAAGAATACTAAAAAATTAAACTCTAAACTATAACCCTAAATTTTACATCCTACACCCTAAAAATAAACCATACCCCTATTTCATAAACCCTAGCCATAAACCATAACTTTAAACTCTAAACTCATTTTTTAAGTGGAACACCAAAAGATGCATAGTTAATGGGTAAACGATTTCTATTATAGAAAGCCATTTAAATTGAAATTAATTAGTACCATAATATTATAAAATATTTACAATTAATTTCGAATAAAAACTCTAACAACTCGACTCGGTTCAAATTGAAAATAATTCAAATAAATTTTAAATTATAAAATATGACTCTTCAACTCGATTATCTTAATTTTTTTTTTACTCCACTCGATCTACTGTCGACCCCGCCTTCCACCAAGTACTTTAAAACGCTGCATTTTAACCATGGCGCCAATATAAATTCTAGTCATCCAGGCGTACATTAGTTCTTCCCGCTTACCTCTTTCTGTTTCTTCGAACTCCCTCCTCCTATGATTTTACACCATTTTTTCCTCGAGAAAATTTCATCCAAACAACTCCGTCGTGAAAAGAAAATACGCCGTGGAAATGGAGTCTCCGGCTCAACGCCGTCTCGACGTCATTCAATCTCACCTCCTCCGTTCCTTCAACTCCGAGGATGACTCCTTTCTCCGCCATAACCTCACTTCCTCTTCACATTTCCCTAACGGTACGTCACCTAAGGTTTACATGTATAAAATACGAACTCTCTAAGTCCGTGTTCTTGTTTTTTTGTCTATTCATAAAAATATATTTTGTTTTGACTGATTTCTTATTTTGGTTTGGTCATTCAAGTATATATTTGATTAATTAATCTAATTGTCTTTTATAACGTTAATAGTTCATTTACTTTTTTTAAGAAAAAATCATTAAAATGATAAGTGTTCAGTAGCTTTTTTTGACTGATCTATGAAAGTGTTCAATATTTGTTTTGACTGATTGCTGATTTTGATTTGATCAATCATACTATATAATTTGATTAATCTGATTGTTTTTTGTTCCATTAATCGTTCTGTGTCTTTTTATTGGTTTATAATTTTTGTTATAGGTGAAAAATACAGTGTGCGTCTTCCAGAGAAATTGCAAAGTGGAAAATGGAATGTTCATAGGTCTCTTTTTCTTGCTAGATTCTGCTTTGCATTCCATTTCTTTTTTTAACATTGAATTTTCTTATGCAGATCTGTCCGTTCTCCATTGAAGCTTTTGAGTCGGTTTGATGATCATCCCGAAATCGGGACATTGCATGATACCTTTGTGTGAGAATATCTCCCTATCTCTCATTTGTTCGTTTGGCAGGTGTTGAAGTGTTATACGCTACTTATTCTATGCTTTTCATTTGTTCGGTTACTTAGACATGCTGCTGAGACTTATAGGGACCACAAGTACTTGGGAACGCGAATTCGGGTGGATGGAACAGTTGGGGAGTGAGTTATAACAGTATTTGATTTTAAAAAGTTTATAATTCAAGTTTAATGAGAATAATATGGGATTTCAAGTGTGGGATTACATTAATATGCTTTGCATGTGAAGGTATAAATGGATGACATATGCAGAAGCAGCCATAGCTCGGGAGGAAATCGGTTCTGGTCTTATGTATTATGGGTTGAAACAAGTAAGTAGGTTAGAGGAACTTGGATTCTCATGTTAGGACCCCATCTTTATCCAACAATGGATTTGCTAGTATATTTTATCTTGCCTACACTCATTACTTATAACATATAATTTATGTTTCAAGAATCGACATGTCAGGGCATTTTTAACTATTTTTTTGGTGCTGGAACAGGGAGCTTGTGTTGGACTTTATTTTATAAACCGGCCTGAGTGGCTGATCGTTGATCATGCTTGTGCAGCATATTCATATATCTCAGTTCCTTTATATGATACTTTAGGTGCATCCTTGATTGGATCAATAAATTCTTTTAGTCTCTTGTAGCTCAATTCTAACATATGTTTGCTCATTAATTTGCAGGACCTGATGCGGTTAAGTATGTGGTTAATCACTCTGGCGCACAGGCTATTTTTTGTGTTCGACAAACTTTGAACTCCGTGAGTTTCATCTTTGCTCCTACAAAGTTGTAGGTCTATATTTTGCACAGTATTAGTAATTATTTGCTGCAGACCTTTGAAAATTATTTGTATCTTGTTTTAGCTATTTATTTAAAATATACTCCTTATCTCATTTTTTATCTTCTTTAAATTGCAGCTGCTGAGTTTCATATCTCTGATTCCTTCTGTACATCTTATAGTGGTATGTACCTGTAGAATCTCATTACAAAATCAGACAAAACTATATATTTTCTAGTTGTTTATTTCCATTAAGCTTATGTTTTTCCTTGCAACTTTTACTATGCAGGTGGTGGGAGAAGCTGATGACCACTTACCTTCACTTCCGTCAACATCTGGTGTCAGGATCATATCATATTCAACATTAGGTAGTCAGGTATTTTTAGATACCCAACACTCAAATGCAATTGAAATTGCAGATTTGTCTATTTAATCTCGCTCTTACTGTATATCAGCTTATTCCATATGATTTTCCTTTAGGGCCACAGTAACCTGCAGCCATTTTGCCCCCCTAAGCCTGAAGATATTGCAACGATATGCTACACCAGTGGCACTACTGGAAAGCCAAAGGTAAGTTTCTTATGATGTTTGAACTCTGATACCGAGCATCTCCAGCTACTTTCATTTTTTTCATGCCTTTATTGTCTGCCTAACACTTGCCGTTATATCTGGCTTTCACGGGATAGGGTGTTGTCTTGACACATGGAAATTTAATTGCAAATGTTGCTGCTTTCTGCCGAGTTCTGAAATTCTATCCCTCAGATGTGTGAGTTCAGTGTTCAATTTGTTGCCTGTTATAATGAAAACTTTATGTTTTTTTATTTAATTTCTAAATTGCTTTTTGTTTTTCTATTGATCTACGTTCTCATTTGATAGTTATATATCCTATCTTCCTTTGGCTCACATCTATGAACGAACAAACCAAATCATCTGCCTCTACAACGGCATGGCGATTGGTTTCTACCAGGGGGTATGTGACTATCAAACTCCGTAGCAAACTCTTATTCATAGTATTGAAGGAAAACAGATATTGTTTCTTCCCATCCTCTGCTTAGAAATTTATTTCTATGCTGATTTTCTGAATGATTTCCCCTGCTGTTGGCAGGACACCTTGAAACTAATGGATGATTTGGCTGCTCTTAGACCAACAATATTTTGCAGTGTGCCTCGATTATACAATCGAATTTATGCCGGGTATGATAGAGGTTGACAGTTGCATAGAATAAATTGAATGCAACTTTTAATGTTTGTCGATTCTTACTTAGTTCACGTCACTTCCATAGAATCACTAACGCTGTAAAGGCTTCTGGCACTATAAAGGAGAGACTATTTGCAGTAGCCTACAATTCCAAGAAGCAAGCCATCATGAGTGGTATGTTTGGTAATAATTAAGCTTTATTTTTCTTTATATCATAAATTTCCAATTAGTGTGAGCATTATAAAAAGGGCCTCTTGTTATGCTAACTGCTCGTGCTTCCTACAATTGTTTCAGGGAAAAAAGCATCGCCAATTTGGGACAGATTGGTTTTTAACAAAATAAGGGAAAAGCTTGGAGGACGAGTTCGTTTTATGGCATCAGGTGCTTCCCCTCTTTCGCCTGAAGTAATGGAGTTATTGAGAGTGTAAGTTGATTTTCTTACACGAGGCAACTAAACACGATTGCTGTATCTGAGCACTTTGCTAACACTGTACCAGTCTCCAAACCATCCGATAAGCAACATCTGTCTGATGCAGTACCGTAGCTTTACAATCCTCAGTCTTTGAGTTGTTCATTTTATAGGTGTTTTGGCTGCATAGTAGTTGAGGGATATGGCATGACAGAGACTTGTAGCATCATATCCTTGGTGGATGAAGGGGATAGCTCGACTGGTCATGTTGGGTCTCCTAGTACTGCCTGTGGTGAGTAGCCTTGGTTTCTTTCAGTTGAATAGGGCCACTAGCTGTAAATCTAAATCCAGCTGATTAAAATCAGCATGTAGGGATAGTTGAATCAGTAGCTGCAAATTTTGGATTCTAAATGCCATTCATTTTAAGCTGAAAAACTTGTTGAAATTTGTCAAATGTCCAACTTAAAACCAATTGGCAATAGTTGGAACTTGGAGGGGAAAACCAATATCAACATATATGGGATAACACTACTTAACATAATTCATTTGATTTTGGAAAAGTTAGATCGCAAAGCACCTCATTTTGTTTGTGCTGCACATCATTTTTTTTATTTCCAGAATTAAAACTTGTGGATGTTCCTGAAATGAATTATACCTCTGACGATGAGCCATATCCTCGTGGAGAAATTTGTGTGAGAGGTCCTACCGTTTTTCAAGGCTACTACAAGGACGAAGCCCAAACGTAATAATTCTTTCACAATCTTATTAGATTTGTTGCCACATGTATCTGCAAACCTCTACTCGATCTGACTACCTACTTGGTTGAACAGGAGAGAAGTGATTGATGATGATGGTTGGCTACATACAGGAGACATTGGTTCGTGGTTACCTGGAGGCCGTCTCAAGATTATCGACAGGTTATCTTTGTTTAACCTTAATCTCGTATAAGTAATGGTATTGGACACAAGGATATAACTCTTCAAGAATCTTTCAAACAAAAATTGGGGGGGTGGGGGGAATTAAACATGCTCATGTCAAACATATACTTATATGTAATATTCACATCCAAGTCCGAATAACATAAGCATCTGATACTTATATCTGACATATATTTATTCATGAGAATATAATCCTAAGATTGATTACTTTCAAACACTAGAGAACTATGTTCTGCGTTTCTTATTTTTTGACCTTTTGTAAAGAATCATCTGTATGGATCATTTCCATTCATTTTTACTGAACATTTTCATGGCCATGGTTGTTAATTCATTACAGGAAAAAGAACATATTTAAGTTGGCACAGGGTGAGTACATAGCACCAGAGAAGATTGAGAATGTATACGCAAAATGCAAATTCATTTTGCAGTGTTTTATATACGGTAAGCAGATCCTTTATAAAAAAATACTTTTGTTTGATCTTCAACAGTGTTTATCATCCCGAATTCCTGATTGCTTAATATATTTACAGGTGACAGTTTTAATTCATCTTTAGTAGCAATAGTTGCAGTGGAACCTGATGTCTTGAGAGGTTGGGCTGCATCTAAGGGTATCCAGGTTATTTCTTCTATTTCCTCGTCTCTCTTCATTTTCAGATCACTAAATTCATGATTCCGAATGCTCCGGTGTCCACTCGTATTTGTGTTCGTGTTCGATATGCATGTATGGTTGTGCGACATGTAGTTCGACGTAAGTATAAGACTATGATTTTTCTAATATACTGGAAAAAACTGAAAAATATGTTCAATATAAAACGTATGCTCCAGCACTTATTTTAAATCCAAATGACACCGACATTTAGTTCCAACTACTCTTTCTGTCAGTGTTATGTTTGAGAATGTTTTTTTTAACCTTTCAAACGTTTGTTTTATAACATTTGAATGCATGTGCACAGTACGAGGATTTAGGACAACTGTGCAATGATCCAAGAGCAAGGAATGCCGTTCTTGAAGAAATGAATTATGTCGGAAAGAAAGCACAGGTAAATTTATTTTAACCAATGGTCCATCTTTTACCGAGACCTATTAATTTATTTGAATCCTTTAATTGAATTTTCTTTTATATCGCAGTTAAGAGGCTTTGAATTTGCAAAAGCTGTAACTTTGGTGCCTGAACCATTCACGGTGGAGACTGGCCTTCTCACCCCAACATTCAAGGTTAGGCGCCATTCTTTGTTTACAAACTTTACATTTCATTAGCATCACTATTCTATAAACTTTAGAAGATTGAATTAATTTTTTTTTAAACAAAGATATGGTTTTGACCATAATGTCAAAATTATACAGATCAAGCGGCCCGAAGCAAAGGCATACTTCGAAAAAGCCATTTCCGATATGTATGCGGAATTGTCGAAATCCGATCAAACATCACAGAGAATGTTATAAGCCAAGTGCCACTTCTTGTAACACGAAAAGATGGAGGAAAACAAAGAGATTCCTTATTTGCCTATTCAAGTTGATCAATAAAAATTGCAGGAGAAAAGAGTTATTGTTGTCAATCGCTATATGTATAATATAGTCCACCCATATATGTTACCCGTCTGTTTGCGATCGCGGCGTTTTATTATGGTTACGGACAATAGCGAATGAATTGCAGTTATAACGAACAATTATTTTCAGCAATAGCGGTTTCGGTCGGTGTCGTTACTTTTATATAATGGCCGTTATCGTGGTTGTAGACCGCTATTTGAATCTATGCTCTTAGTTGTAACTTGTAATGGATTTATAAATTATGCGTTGATTTTTTAATACATATTAAATTGACATAATTTATAAATTATGCCGATCAAAATATGTGAAATTGACATAATATTAGAGTCCGGATTAATTTTCCTTAACCGCTTGCTTTTTAAAAAAAATAATTGTCTTGGATTAACCCTGTCGTACACTTAATTTTAGTGGGTAAATCTTTACATAAATAACCATTTAAACTCGAGATCACAATATTAAACCACTTACCAGTTGAACTAATTCGTTGGTAGCTTGCTTTCAAAATTTGATAGGGATAAAAGTGCTCGTTTTTAGAGGGTCTAATTAGTCTAGTTTTGAAATTGAGAGGACGTAAGAGGTCTTTTCACCAAAAAAATATTATCTGTTTCGCGGCAATACGAGTATAAACCCGAAAGCTAAGGGTGCGGTTCTGAGAAACCAGAAAGAATAAAATGTTGCCGTTAAAGAATGAAGAAAGAGACTAAAAAGGCATGCTTTATTAAAGTGGACATCCAGCTTTATCTCAAATCTCAAATTTTACCCCTTTCTTTTTTCCTACTTTTTTTTAATAAAAAAATGGTGCATTGTGCTAGAAAGATTGTTTAGATTCGATCTTGAAGTTGAAGTTTACAGTTGATGCTTTTGTAATGGCGATCATAACAGAAGAGGTAGAGCCAGAATCACCGCCCAAAACCAGAGAAAACAAGAAAATCCCCAAAAAAACAGCTTCAAAATCCACTCCAAAGCCTAACATAAATCCCCAAACCCCAAATCCTTTCGCCTTCTGGTTCTATTTCACCATCGGTATCTCTCTCATCACTTTCATCTTCGTCTCCTTTTCATCTTTGTCCCCCCAAGACCCCAAATCCTGGTTCCTTTCTTTGCCCAACTCCCTACGCCAACACTACTCGAATGGCAGAACCATTAAGGTGCAAACGTCTCCAAACCAATCGCCGATTGAAGTTTTTGTTTCCGAAAATGGTCAGTTTTCGTCATCTGAGAATGTTATGGTCGTTCATGGGTTGGGGCTGAGCTCTTATTCTTATAGGGAAATGATTAAGGTATTAGTCTCAAAAGGGGTTCGTGTTATAGCCCTTGATTTACCCGGAAATGGGTTTTCAGATAAATCTAGGGTAGAGATTGAAGAAGGGACAAATGGAGTTTTGGGGAGGTTCAGGGAAGTTTATAGCTTGATTCAAGAGAAGGGTGTGTTTTGGGCTTTTGATCAAATGGTTGAAACTGGTGAGCTGCCTTATGAAGAGATAAAATCTAGGGTTTTGGTTAAAAAGAGTGTTAAGGTGATTGAGATTGGAAGTGAAGAGATGGGGAATGTTCTGGGGCAAGTTATGGGAACAATGGGGTTAGCTCCGGTGCATTTGGTTTTACATGATTCTGCTTTTCTTATGGCTGCAAATTGGATTTCTGAGAATTCAAGGTTCATTAGAAGCATAACCCTTATCGATACGGGACTAAAACCGGCTTTACCTACGTGGCTTTTGAACATACCTGTGGTTAATGAGATTGTGTTGAGGCTTTCATTTGTGTATGCAAGGTTGATAAACTTGTGTTGCACCAAGGGGATTGACTGGTCGGAGTTGGAGGCACATAGATCACTTTTAAAGGGATGGGAGGCGAGAAAAGCCGTTGTGGGGATTGAGAAGAAGCTGAATTATAGTTTTAATGTAGAAGAATGGGGAGGTTTGGATGGTATAAAAGGTATGCCAATGCAGGTACTTTGGTCTAGTGACTGGTCGGATGAATGGAGTTTTGAGGGCAAACGGATTGCCGAGGCACTTCCTCGGGCAAAATTTGTCACTCATTCCGGCGGGAGATGGCCTCAGGTATGGGTTCACTGACTCTTTCAACATATTAGTTTCTGGTATTCTTGTTTTACTTTAGTACATAATTACATGTCATGGTAGAATTATCAAAATATAGCTGCTTTTAGGTATGCATCAAATAATCAACGAGGAAAAGTTAGATTTTAAGTCTATTTTGGCCTCTGATTTGTGCTACCATATGTTCCGAAGATATGCAGCCATGTTAAACTGTTGGTTAATTCATGTATTATTGATTGTTTGAATGTCTTTAATAGATGTTTTCCTTTGATATTTGCATTAATTTTGTTCTGGGTTCTTTGCATGCCTTTTGAATTGTTTACTCTTAGTTCAATTTGATGCCATTTTCCCTTAATTTGCACGTTACTTGGTAACTGCATTCTTCCAAATTTAGGTTGTGGAATTTAAACCAAGAGCCATGTTGCTTTGATTCTCCATTTTACTTTACGTACACCCGTACCCTGCACACTTTTGGATATGGATACGGGGATATGACCATACATGAACATTCAAAATACATGAAAAAACTAAGGAAAAGTTTGAGTATTTTTCGGACACTCACCCATACCCAATACTCATGCCTAAGTCCGAGTAAGATATACCCTGAACATTCGTCCAACTTTTGTGTCTTAACATTTGGACCTCTGATGTTGCTCTCATATGCAGCCATGTTCTATACTTCTATTGCTGGTTAATTCATGTATATTATTGATTAATATGCATGTCCTTAATAGATTGTTTGGTTGAGATCTTGGAGAGTGCCATCAACACCCGGATAGGCCATGTAATATGGTGATTGAATTACTTTAAAAAAAAGGGAAATCTGTTGCTAGTCATGTGTTCCAAACTTAATGAGGTTGCTAATAATTTCTTCCAAATTAGTAAGGTTGTAATTGACTAGATGAAAAACTGACCTAGTAAATTTGGACATATGCTCGGTTTTGAGAAATTTTTATGCTTGCTTGACTTTTGTTCTTGGTTCCCATCTTACTTAGAGTTGAGTATAAATGCGGATATGAATATGTGTACAACATAGGTACAATCAAAATTTACCTAGTTTTCATATATTTGGAGGGTTCTTGGATGGTTGTATTCCCATAGCCATTTCTGGGTATGAGTCGGATGTTATTAGTGTTGAACATGGGTACTTCAAAACATATAAAGAGTCGGAACAACATAGGTTTGCATACAGTTCCATTCATGTTCTCTTTGTTCAAATTGATACCGTTCTCCCTTTGCATGTCAGTTGGTGACTGCATTCTTCCAAACTTATCGGACCGCAGGTGCTGTGTTATCCGAACTTCTAAACACTTGTGCTTGACACATATTCTAACATGGGTATGATAATACGATCCTCCATATATATATATATATATCTTAGAAAAAAATTAAGCATACTCAAGTTAGATACATACTCCAATCTCCATTAACCAAGTCCAACAAAGCATGGATCCATCCACCCTGTGGAATTTAAATCTTGTTCAAGAACTCAACAAGTTCCTTAGATGGCTTCCATGTGTTGGTCGATAATCGATATTACATGCATTTGCTGGGATTTTGAATGCATGTTTGCCGTGTGTTTGTGATGTTTAGGAAAGTGGTGCTGGTGAAGTAGCTGAGAATGTAGCCCAGTTTGTATCTTCATTACCAAAAACAGTTAGACAAGTTGAGGAACAACCCATTCCTGAGCATATTCAGAAGATGTTTGATGAAGCAGAAGACTCTGGTCATCATCACCATCATCATGGCCATGGCCATGATCATGCACCTGGATTCATGGATGCATACGGGCTTGGTCACACATGGGACAGTTGAGATAATGTTTTTTTTTTCTTTTATCGTGGTAATGGTCATGCTCATCATCCACTTGTGCTAACTTTTTCTGGTTTTTTTTTTTTTGGGGGTGGGGGGTCTATTTTCCAATTTAACTTGATTTGAGTAACTTGTGAGTTTAATATATATTTTTAATTATATAATTCTTATTTTGGATAAGCGTTGATAGTAATCTCCTAGTCCTACTCAATAGTAACCTGGGTTTCAGCTGTAAAAAATACTCTAATGAGACCCAAAATAATTTTCTATTAAGTTGGGTTTAGTTGTCCAATAAAATCACTTAATGGGTTGTTGTTCGGTTTGATAGTCTTTGACAATGTCTTTAAAAAGAACTAGAACAACAATTATATTAGAATAATCATTATAAACATTAAATTGTATACATAGCTCAATAACTAAGTTAAACAAGTGTTTACATATTTTGTCAGAATTTCTCTCTTTTTTTAGTTAAATTTTACTATCGTTCTTTAAAAAAAATTAAATTGTTTTTTTTTTCAATCAGAATGTTGATTAAAACATTAAATTTTAAACGGTGCTAAAATGATTGTTTTATGACAGTTTATAGGTATTTCAGGTTAACATGCCATTACTAGGGTGGGACGGGATTTCGAGGACGAAAACGTCCTTATACATTTTTCGCGTGAATCCGTGTGGTTTTTGGGTAATCTCATCCCAAAAAATCAAACAAAATTACTATTTCAGTGAGTACAATAAATGGTCAACTCACTTCAAAATATAAAGTTTGAATATTTCGATTAGAAGCAGTTACGAGATTATACATATTGAAAGAGTATTGTGTTTGGGAAAATTTAGACGAAGATTTTAGCTTATATCTAAAACTTAAGATAGAGACATGTTGAGAAATTTGAGTGTGGTTAGGTTCGAGAGAAAGTTGAACTGACAATAATATTGTTAGAGTTTTTTTATTAAGATATAGATATATAGATAAATAGTTAAGTGTCCATACATATAACTTTGGGTGAGCTCGTGCCCACACTGAACTTATATTTAGAGTTTTTTTTATTAAAATAGTTAGAGTAAAATATCGGCAGTGGCGGAGCCACATATAACCTTGGGTGAGCCCGTGGCCACTTTGAACTTTTCAAAGTTCATACGTTTGACTTTAATTTTCTTAATTATTATGAATTAGTCTTTAAAATTTATAACTTGTGTCCACCCTGAAAATTTGAGGTTTTTATGACTTGTCCCCACCCTAAAAAATATTTTAATTTGTGCCCGCTCTCAAAAAATATTCTAGATCCGCCACTAAATATCGGGATCGTTGCTGATATTTTTTGAGATCCTTACAGTTATTTATACAGTTACGGTTTAGATATTGCAATCCCCGTCCCCATCCCCATTTGAGATTCAGTGATAAAACTTTCACTGTCCCCATCCTCGTGGGTAAAGATTTCGATTATTCTTTATTTTTGTCGGTTCGAATCCCTACAATTTTCGAATATTTCCCCCAATTTTCATCCTTAGCCATTATTATCACATAAGATACATCAACAAATAATTTAAAATTTTTATTTTTTTAAAAAAAAATAACATAATTCGACTGCTTTAAAAAGTTGGTGGTTAAGTTTAACACTTTTTAAAAGAAGGGTGGTTTAGCTAAAAAATTAAATAAGGGTCAAATTGATAAAAGGTGTGAACATTAAAACTAAATTTAATTGTGGTTATGCCTTAACAAAACTAGAAGTAATTAGAAAATCAACATACACAAATTGAAACTAAGACTTGCACAAAACTTTAACATTTGTCAATTACGCCATACCTAATTAACGTAATGATTTTATTATCAAATGAGAAAGTATGAGCAAATAGGAATATAATATGATATATACGTAACTAAGAAGTATAATACTTTATTTGTAGTTATCTTAATCTCTTATACTTTGTTCCATAATTTAATGCCTCAATACAACGTTAGGTCAGCTGAATTTTGATCTTGAAATGGTCAAGTCGTACATAAGTGGTCATTAAACGCATGGACGAACGTTAAATTTTACGTTAGGGACGAACTTAAATAATTTTAGGAGGCGGACTTATAAAATTTAGGAAAATGAAAATAGATTTTTAATAAAAAAATACATTTAATTTTTTGAAATTATATACAAATTTTAAAATTTTAAGGTGTGTGGCCGCTCCTTCAGTCTCTCGGTCCATCCCTAATTAAACGTGCCCAATTTTCTTCTTCTTACGATTAGGTCATTTTCGGCTGAACCCATTGATTTGAGGTAGTGTGCATTAAATATTAAAAATAAAGAATAACAACTCCACATGATATTCTTTAATAATACAAAATTTCCTTAGAAATGGTTTACGTACACAAACTAAGCAGGTTATTGCATGGGATTTTATTTAATTACTTTTAAACATCTTCTCATTGAAGTGCTTGCACTTCCATACCTACCCTTTCTGTGTAGCAGCCATTAGCATTTTAAATATTACATATGTTTCTTTATTTATTTATTATCTTAACATCATCTTTTTTATTCATATAAAAAAGAACTTAAAGACTTAATCAGTTTCACACCATTGTTACATGTAGGGGTGTGCAAAATAAACCGTAACCGTTAACCGTAACCGTTAACCGGTATAACCGTTCATTTTATAGGTTAATTAATCTAACCGTTAAGGTTAAACGGTTTCGGTTAACTGAACCGCTAAAAAAGACGGTTAATGGTTAACCTATAGGTTAACCTATTAGTACTTTATTTTAACTAAGTGTAAAGTTTGTGTTTAAAATTTTTCTATTTAAGTTAATTTTTTTTAAAAGAAATTAATACAATATTTATCGGAGAGATATATTTATTATTCTAAAAAAGAAGTAATGAACATTTGAAAAGAAAATCGTAATAGGTTACAGGTTAACCTGTAACCGATCCGTTCCTTAACGGTTACCCACTATAATGGTTAACCATTTAAAAAATTAACGGTTAACCGTTTCTTAACGGTTAGTAACGGTTAAGTTACGAATAATAACCGCTATAACGGTTAACCAACCGTTTAAGCTAAACGGTACGGTTAACCTACCATGAACACCCCTAGTTACATGTGTTAATTATATTATTTTGTATTCACATTGCACGTACCAGCAGGGCAGAGCTAGAAATATATTTAAGGGGTGTCATTTTTTCAACGATATTTAAAGAAGATTAATTATTTATAAAGGGGTGTCATATATTTGTCCATATTTTTAATTTTTTAAATACAAATTATATAGAAAAAATAAGTTTCCTAAAAATTTTGGGGTGTCATGAGACACCCCAATTCAAAGGGTGGCTCTGCCCTTGCGTACGAGTAATGAATTGATTCAATATTTTTCTATTACATTGAATTTTTTAAAATAAGATTATTATCCTATACACTGGCAGTGGAAACTAAAAGTTTCTACAAGCACCTTAGTTTTAGGGTTTAGGTCTTAGTTTAGAGTGTAGGATTTAGGAGTTTAGGTACAGGGATTTAAAATTTAGGAATAGTGGTTATAATTTAGAGTTTAAGATTATAATTTAGGGTTTAAAGGTTAAAGCCTAATTCCTAACCATATTACTCTCAAAACAAAACCTCAACCTCTAAACCCTAAACTCTAAATTCTGACCACTATCCCTAAATTCTAAATCTCTACACATAAAGCCATAAATTCTATACCCTAAACTAAGACACTAAACCCTAAAACTAAGACAGTTGTGGAAACTTTCAGTTTCCACCGCTAGTGTATATGATATAAATCCTTTAAAATATATATTTCATATGTCCCGCTTATATTGTTACATGTTGACTTTTCACGGAGTATTAAGAAGATGCAAAACCCAACAAGTGTCCTAGTAGAAAAGTGGATGGTGTTTATCCCGGAAGACATGGGTTCAATCGCAATGTCTGCAAGGTGCATGTGCTTTGTCAAAGGGTTAAGAATATTTATGAATAGATACTACCTTGTAATCACATTTAGACTATTCAAAAAAAATATATTACGAAGATGTACGTAGATAAAAAGAAAAGATAAAAAA
The DNA here is from genome assembly GCA_958450335.1 of Hibiscus tridactylites. Lineage (NCBI taxonomy): Eukaryota > Viridiplantae > Streptophyta > Magnoliopsida > Malvales > Malvaceae > Hibiscus > Hibiscus tridactylites. The sequence continues at coordinate 65,122,858 of OY288290.1, read as the reverse complement.
AGATGCACGTGGCTAAACTAAATGATGACACGCGAATACGATGCCGACACGTCAACAAATCTTGTCATTTTACTTAAAAAATAGGTGTGTTTGTTTTATATTTTAGAGAATTATTCAAAGAATAAATTGTGGTTTTAAAATTTGCGTGGTCATTTTTACTTCAACGTTGGGATCTATATTTATTAATTAATTCATCCATTCAGATGTCAAAGATTACGTACTTATGGATGGTTCAATCTTGGTCATATTTCTGAAGTTGACAATTTCGAATTTATTATTTTATGAATTTTATCACGCCATGTAAATGGATAAACTTGACAGCCTGTTCCACACTGAAAATTTATGCTCCATTGATTGGAAAAATAAATTTTTGAACAAATGTTTAAAGTTATATATATATATATATATATATATATATATATATATATATATATATATATATATATCAGAATATTAATTATTAGTGTTATGTTGATGTATAATCTATAGGTGGTGGTTTTTGAGATGATGAATAAAGTTAATAAATTATTCGGATATAATTTATTCTTTTTAGATTGAACTGAGAGTCATATCTCGATGATATTTATACAACCTAACAAATTATCTTAACAAAAATATGAACCATATAAAACTGATATGGAGCAAATTTACACCAAATATACGTATATCTCTTATCGTGCGTGTGAGTGTATGTTTAGTTTTTACTTTTTAATAGTTTTGTGCCCAACTTTGAATCTTGAATTAGTATAAAAAAATAAAATACAATACAAAACATTTCTAAAAAGAATTACTATAAAACATAGAGGTGATCATAATAAAATATTTAATGATTAATCATTTTAAAACAACGACCAGTATTTGTTTCTTTGATAGATAAATTTAGTCGAATAGAGTATAAATTCTTTTCAACTCAGCTTGATTTATTCATGATGTCATGATTTAAACTCTTGACTCTCTTTTTTATTAAAAAAAATCTAACGTTCCTTCTCATTAAACCAACCAGTAATTAGCAATGATCAACCACTTAATACAGAATAAAACCAACATTACTCACACAGTAACTGATCTAGAAATTCAAGAATGATGTCTAAAATAATTTTTTTTCTTAAATGAGTATGCAAATATTTCTTTTACCTTTATATATTAAATTAAAAAAATTAAAAAAAAAATATATATTAAATTTAATTTTTAAAATTAAGGATGCATGTGCAGTTTTGCACCCCTAGAGGGGGCCGTGCATCCGCCCCCGATTACTCAACGGGAAAGGAAGGAAGAAATTCGTAGCATTATTCTCCTCCACATACATGCGGTCTCTCATTTATTATTCATACAATTTTAGGTAAGCTACTTTTTTTCTGCTCCAACAAACTAAATTTTGATATTAACTGCATCCCCCAATATATATCTATTTTTATCATCGAGAAAAATTAGATGGATCCGGCTCGTCACATTATTCGTGATTCTAGCTAATAAGGTGCATTCATTTTATTTTAATTTTTAAATAATTACTAACTTTTTATTTACGTGTAAGAAAGAGGTGAAGATTCAACTTGATAAAAAATAAAATGGATGAACCTTATTATTGAGACCATAAATAATTTGATGAGCTGAAACAATCTAATAATTTTTCATCATAAACATCAACGCATTTTCATAGTTTACGGCTTTACGCAAACAAATTAAGGGGAATTGAAGCATAACTTACCCCACCCACACCATAAATGTATCTCCGTCGCATTGTACAAGATTTATAACTCCCATCTACGGTGGATATTTATTTCAATCAGATACTCTTTCACTTACATATTATTCAATTTTTAAGTAATTTGAATTTGAATAACGTAGTCTGCAGATAAATGTACATAAATTTATCTATATTTAAAATCGAACTAAAACTTTACTTTGTAATTGTATTAAAATGCTCAAAAAATATTGTTAAACTTCTACCAACGAGTATTTAATGTAATGATAATACAAAATTTATCCGATTTTTTTATGTTATCCAAGTATAATTAGTACACGTGTTTGATTTTAATTCAAGTTAAACTTACGCGCACATATAGGGATGGCAACAGGTGGTGCGAGTTTTTGGCCGCCCTAAATTCGTCTCGATCTATAAACTTCTAAACATGTTTAAAAAATATTAATTTACTCGCCTTGTTTCGCACTGATGTATCAACTCAAAAACCTGACCCCGACCTCGATCTAAAAATTTTAAAAATAATAATTCTTGTCAACGATAAATGTTAGATTCCATCGATCCATTATCATAGTCACAAAATATAGGTTTCAAGTGACCTTTAAAACTATATAAAAAATAAAATAAGATCAATTAAATTACCCACATGAAAAAATACATATTTAAAAGAATAAACTAGAACCATTGATCATCGGAATCAAATATATTAAAACTCGAACAATATCTAATTTTTTTTATGATAAACACAAATTAAAAAATAGCTTAAAACCCTAGAAGTATTCATATATAGTAATATTTTCACAAATATAATAAAAAATAAATAAATATAATTAAAAATATATCGGGGTGGGCGGAAAATTTCTACCTCATACCCGAACCCGCTCGGCCTCAACTCAAAGCTTTTCAATACTGACCCGCCCTGATTCCCGAAATTTATAATTAAAAAAAGCCCGATCGGTTCGGGTCGAGATCGAGTATTTTTACCATCCCTACACACATACATACTAAACTGTTGGAACTCATATCACTTAAAGTGGAACACTTCATCTTTTATTACCAAGATCATTCTTTAGGGAGATGTTAAGGTTAAGGTAAGACACTTTGGGATACGGGATAAATTTAACCTTACACAATTTTTATCGTTTTTGTAAGAATTTATTTAGGATTGAGTAATAATTTAGGTAGAACCGAAATTCTTACTAATTGAGTAAAAATTTATGTAACTACATAAATTCTTATCAACTGTGTAAGAATTCGTGTAGATTTTGCATTAAGTAAGAATTTGTGTAACTACACAATTTTTTATATTATAACATAAATTCTTACCCATTTGTATAGATTGTAAAAATTTGTGTAGCTATATAAATTCTTTCTAATTGAATAAAAATTTATGTAGGTTTAACCGCACACTAAGGGTGTCTCAACTCTCAACTACCCCATTCTTCAACATTAATTTATTTGAATAAAAAATTAAACGATGGCTAAATCTAACGTATAAGAGTGAACCACAACGTTCGAACAGAAAGGGAAAAATGGAGCAGCACGCAACCTAACTGATGGCTATATCTAGGGAAACCTGATTGATGGCTAAAACAACCATTCAAAATGCTGAGATCCACCTGTTAACCACGTGCCTTAATTACATCCCATCTAAAATTACCTTTACACCTAACTGTTTTATTGTTCAACCAGTTTTAATTCCGTTAAATATTGTTGTTATTACATTACGTAGAAAGGTGCGAATTTCATGTGTATTTTTTAGAAATTTTAAAAAGTAATAAATAAAATATTTGTTACTCTCTTAATTTTATTTATAACAAAACCAATAATAATTACCTATTAAAATATATATTATTATTTCATACATAGGTGATGAATTTTTTTTATTTATACAATTGTCTTAATTTTAGAGTTTAGAGTTTTAGTTTAGTGTATAGAGTTTATAGATTTTAGTATAGGAGTTTAGAATTTAGGGTTTATGGTTAGAATTTAGTATTTAGGGTTAAAATTTAAGGTTTAAAGTTAGGGTTTAAATTTTAACCTATAAACCTTTAACCCAAAATTCTATCAACTATAAATTCAAAATTATTACACTTAAACTTCTAAACCCTAACTTAATCAGAGTCCATAAACTCTAAAACTAAGACATTTATATAAACTTTGCATGAAATAATTATCTTTAAAATATTAATAAATAAATAAATATGACGCATGACGATATTTAACACACTTTAAAAAATACTAAAAAAACCCATCCGTCCATACGTGTATAAAAATAGCTTCATCTTTTGATAAGACAAGAACTGTATAAATATTATTTAAATACCAAAAGCTCCAATTTTTTTGATTGAAAAAAATACTTCACGTGTCTTGTTAAAAACTCCTAAACCTAAATGGGGAAAAGAATACACATGGTGGTATATACATCATAAGAGAATGAGCGACATGCGCAAAAGCGCTACATGAAAAGCAAAAGGGTACTTACGTACGATCTCGAGTAACAAGTACCTCAATCGTAGGCGGAGGTATCGTGAATGTCCATTCTCCCACCGGATGCCCCCGAGCCAAGCTCACCAACTTATCCGCAACCATATTCGCCTTCCGAGAGACATGATTTACAGTGATATCCCAATCTCGACTCACATAATACTTTATGCTCACCACCAAAGCATTATCATGAAGGCACAACGAGGTGTTGCCATTTTTTTAATCAATGATTAACATTTTCGTGTTTTTGTTTGTTTATTAAACATTTCATGTTTTTACATAGATTGACTTTATCGTATATAACAAGTATTATGTGCAATGACAATTTTATAGAAAGTTTAAATTCGAACTTCAAAAGTGATATTATTGAAATGAAAAGTCACAAACCGTTAACATAAATCATAAAATGAACATGTATTATACCAAAATTTTTTTTTTTAATCAAGAGATTGTTCTCTTTGTTTGATCCACTACTCTCTTATGTGACGCGTAACGAAACTATTGGTAAAACTCGTCACATTAATTTAATTTAAATTATGTTCTTTATCTTATGATTCTTTCATCAAAGGTCACTATTATGATTGGTCCAATCTGCTTATTGGACCGTTCAATGTGAAACTGAATGGTCAAAGGGTAACTTTCATACATTTGTCATATAATCATTTTTTATATAAAAATATATTTGATCGGGTAAATACCGTCACTTTTAAACACAATGATATTTTATAAAATAAAGCTTTTTCCGGAAAACCATAAAGTTATTTATTTGATATACTTTATATTATAAAAATTACGTTCGTGTTAATATTTATATTTAATATATATTTATATGTTTCCTAGAATATTTATATATTCTCTAACCCTGAACTTATTAAAGTATAAAACATTATACGGACTACGGTTGAGTACATTCAAACCTTACATGGTTCTCTTTCTGTTTCTTTATCTTGTTTTTTTGTACAATAGAGTGATGTTTATATTTCTAATGTAAATAGATTAATATCTATGGTCATTCAGTTAATTAAAGGATCTCACTGTTAATTACTTCATCTTGAGTTTTCAACTACTTTCATGACACGTGTATTGGACACCACTTATTGATTGAAAACTATGATACATAGATTTCTATACACTACTGATGTATAATGGTATCGCATAGACATTCAACTAATAATTGCTCTTGAACCATTCGTATAACGTTTGTTTATTAAGTTAAATAAACAAGTAATGTTCGTTAAATAAACGAACGAATACGAATAAAGGTATGGTCGGTTCGTTTATGTTCACGGACAAGTTCATTTACTCGATTCTCCTTTTCTTTTTTTTTTATATTTTAAATATTGGTGAGGTATGGATTAAACACATGGTGAACTTTGAGTTTAAATTGTGAAACATAAGAAACTTAAGTATCAGTGGTGTAATTTCACCATTTCAGCGAACATATAAACGAATATGTTACTAGACATATAAACAATGGCGGATCCATGTATTGGGTAGGGTGGGCCTGTGCCCACCCTGAATTTTTTGAAATTTATACATTTGCCCTCAATTTTCTAAATTTTTATGTATTAGTCCTTAAATTTTTGTAATATTCAAGGCTTGTGCCCACCCTGAAATTTCGAGATTTTATTTGTGCCCACCCTCAAATATATTTCTGGATCCGCCACTGCATATAAAGGAACATGTTTGCGAATGTCAAACGGACATGTTCGTGAATGCTAAGCAAACGAACATGAACACCTTAAAAAACAAAACAAACAAACATGTACACGATTTAAAAAATTTAAACGAACACGAACCGAATACGAACACCTTTAAAAATAAATAAATAAACACGAATATAGTCGTGTTCGTTTAAACTCGGTTCATTTACACCTCTACTTCTAATGTAATGATTATTATGGGTTTGTTTCTCTGATCCATTAGGTTTTTTTCGAAGAAAGTAGCATTATTACATTTACAACATTTATTTCTCGTCAGTTTTATGTCTTTGTAATACATGTGAATGTGATGTCCGTATATTCCCGGTTATTTTTTTAATTAAACAGTGTTACAATAATATTTACAGTTTATTTCGATGAAAGTAATTTATGTAAAGTAATTAATATATACATATATTCAGATATGAGTCGCCCATGGTTTCAACAAGAACAAAATTCGTTTCACGTCTCTTTATTCTGAAAATTCAAAGGCTGCTAACCAAGAAGGAAACAAATAGTATATATTCAGAATCACCCAAAAAAAATAAAGTAAAAAACGAACCAAATTGTAGGTAATGTGGATTACGATGATTATATTATATTATATTATATTATATTATATTATATTATATTATATTATATTATATTATATTGGTGGAAGCAGCCTTTCACTACCATCTCTTTAGAAATTCTAACATTTATCAAAGAAAGAAGAGATACGTTGTCGCCATAATTCCTTTGTAAGAAAAGAATACATGTTTCTTGAAAGAATCCAATTCCTGTCGAAAATCTCAAACATGTCCTTTTGTTTCTGCTTTTTTGTCTTTCCACGATTTATGTTAATTATTTTTTAATAGGTTGGTGTGATACAAAGTAACATCTGTTTAATTTTCTTAAAATTTTTAATAAGAGATACACAACGTATAAAATTAGTGCTCGGATTCAAATTACTTAAATAAATTATATTATTCTTTACCACTAAAATAACAAGAGGTGAACGATTATATTGTATATATAATAATATGACACATGCATGAATCAGGTCAAGCAGCGCACATTACTGACATGGTCCTTTGATATTGACATTAGAGAGGGTTGTGTTCATCAGGATCATCCAACTTACAACTGGCCCTCTTGTAATAGTTAAATTACTTTAAAGATATTTTTAGTTGACATTTCAAAATTCAAGAAAATAATAATTAAACTTAAATAAAAAATATGTCATCAACTAGGATTGAATGCAATAACAAGACACATTAATATTCTCTCAAGAAAATAATTTAAATTTAAATTTTAAAAAAAATATTAGTAAAAGAGAGAACTACGAATTTTGAACATAGACCATAAAATAAATATGTAATTTATTGAGTCAATTCAAAAAATAAAATAAGAATGTGTACGTACTAAAGGAAGACTTTGTTTGATTAAAAAAAGAGAGACAGACTTCGTCTGTCCATCAAAGACGACCACAATCTTAATATTGTTTTTTTTATCAAATTAAATCTAAACTCATTTTTCTATTTGCATATTTTCATATAACCTACAAATTTATAATCTAGTCACTAAATTCATTAATTCAACTAATTTATGTAATTATTCTCAAAATATGATATCATGTCTTGGATTCAGTATTAGTACAACTAGAATCTTTTTACATACTTAATTCTTTTCTAATAATCTTAAAGTGATTATTATGTGTATTATTTGTTCATACTTTTTTAACTCTTTGACAATGTACATACAACTTGTAAACAAAATTGCTCGAATTCGGGTCTCTTAAAATGAATTTCGTCTTCTTTTCACTAAGACTACTTGTTGAGTTCTCCCTCTACCTAATTCTAAACTATGATCTAAGAGTTTTTTAAATAATTCATCGAAATAAATCTACTAATTGATCGAGTGATCAAGAATGTTTATCTTGTTCCGTCTTATATATGTTCGAATCCGACGTTGTCTTGATAGTGTAATATCTCTAAGTAAAAATGTTTGATAATTTTAAGTTAAAACTATTCGTTTGTTTTTTCTCAATAAAAAGTGTGAGAAACAATAATCTAATTATCACTTGATGAAGAATATTTTCAACACTTAATTTTTTTAATTTATCAATCAAGTATATGATTAAAGCAATTAAGCAATATATTCATTTACCAATCACATATTTACTAAACATTAAATCACATATTAACAACCCTATCCTCTGTAAAAACAGTTAAACATCTTCCATAATTAATTTATCCGATGGTGGTTAAAAAACTTGATTTAAAAAAAAATCAGTTTATCTAGTTAGATAAGAAATTAGATTTTTTAAGTGTGGCCAGAGGTCTGAGTATCGACGTTATAAATAGAATAATTGATCGAGAAAGCCGTCTCATAATAAACTAGTCTCTATTATACTCGATTTAAATTAATCAATTAATAAATTAAATACGATTGATTATTAAAAAAAACTTATTCTAATTGGAGAGTTGATTTTAAAGATTGGAATATGAAATAACATTAGCTTAAAAAACAAAATTACTTTATTTGTTTTTTATTATTTAAAAAAAATCATTTGTTTAAAAAGGGAAATTTAAGAGAAATCCCCCCATATGAACACAACTGAAGCTTCCCGGTCAATTCCACGTCCCCTTTTCACTTTTTTCTCTATAAATTCTCTCCCAAAACCCCAACCCCATCATCTCAAATTCTCACATTTACTATCTTTTTTCAAAAAAAAATCTCCACTTTTATCCGATTAATTAAACCAAAGTTTGGAACACATTCTTCCACCACCGCCATCGTCCTAACATTCCTTTTTCTTGTTTTATCCTGTTTGTTATTCGAGATGCTCAGCCACTTACTCCACGCCGTCGCCGGCGACGACAATGGGAACAAGAAGATGAAACCGGAGAAGATCAAGGGCACTGTCGTTCTGATGAAGAAAAATGTTCTGGATTTCAATGATTTCCATGCATCTTTACTTGATGGGTTTCACGAGTTGCTGGGGAAAAGAGTTTCGTTTCAGCTCATCAGTGCTGAAAACGCCGTTGCCGGTGAGTTTTCTTTTCTTTTCTTTTTTCTCTAAAGAAAGAAAAAAATCGATTCCTCGAAGCATGTTATTTTTATGTCTCTTAAAAGCTAAAACGAAAGGCTGCCATTGTTATTAATTTATAGTTCTTTGTTTTCTTCCCACTTTTATACATACAAACATATTAAAGAAAACAATTATGTACGTATATACGTATATATTCTTTTATCAAGATGTAGTTTTCCCCTAAAAGACAAAATCTTAAAACTCTTCAGATCATAATACTGTTGAGTGTTGAGGATGTTGTTTATTTGGAAAGGGAAAGGATTTTTCTTTTTTCTTTTTCCCAAACAAAGGGAGAGACTTGGACTACTTATTTGAATGCTTTATTTTTATATATTTCCATCTTTATATCATTATTAGTATATGATACATTATCGATTAATTCGATTACACGGTGTAAAAGTTTATTGTGTAAATATCTTAAATAGTTTATTATAGAACATATGATGTCCGAAAGTATTTTCATTTTTTATAATTTAAATATATTTCACAAATTTGAATTTCAATATATGTTATTCTAATGTATACTTGGCGTTTTAATTATTTTTATGTTTTTATAGCCAATGGGTTGCAAGGAAAGCTGGGGAAACCAGCATATTTGGAGGACTGGAACTCTACTGAAACTCCCGCCGTGGCCGGCGGGGAATCTAAGTTCAGAGTTGACTTCGATATCGACGAAGAAATCGGCAAACCGGGAGCTGTTCTGATTAAAAACAATCATCACAGTGAGTTCTACCTCAAAACCGTCACTCTCGAACATGTTCCAGGCCATGGTCGGGTTCACTTTGTCTGCAATTCTTGGGTTTACCCGGACAAGAGATATGAAAAACCTAGAGTTTTCTTCACCAACAAGGTAACTTCTTCTATACTCAAAGGGTGATATTTCAGTGTGTTTCTTTGCTAAAACCACATTGTAAATTGTAACTTATGTTTGATTTTCTTCTTCTTTAGACGTATCTTCCGCATGAGATGCCGGAACCGCTGCGTAAATACAGAGAAGAGGAGATGGAGGCCTTGAGAGGCAATGGCGAAGGAGAGCTTCAAGAATGGGATCGTGTCTATGACTATGCTTACTATAATGATCTGGGGAACCCCGACAAGGGTTCCGAATACGCCCGCCCGGTTCTCGGCGGATCTGCCAAGTACCCGTATCCTCGTAGAGGAAGAACAGGCAGACCCTCGTCGAAAACAGGTGAGGACCCGTTATGATATATGTATTCATATGCAGTTAGATTTTGTTATCAAACCAGACAATGTCCTGATTGTTTCATGGTTGCTGTAATAATTGAACAGATCCCAAGACTGAGAGTAGGATACCACTACTGATGAGCTTAAACATTTATGTTCCGAGGGATGAACGATTCGGACACTTGAAGATGTCGGATTTTCTGGCTTATGCACTGAAATCTATAGTTCAATTCATTGTACCAGAGCTACAAGATCTAACCGATAAAACTCACAACGAATTCGACTCGCTTGAGGATGTTCTTAAGCTCTACTACGGCGGAGTTAAGCTTCCTTCCGGACCTTTGCTCGATAACATCATCAACAACATCCCCTTGGAGATGCTCAAAGAAATTTTCCGGACTGATGGAGCACAACTTTTGAAATTTCCTGTGCCTCAAGTGATTCAAGGTTTGCATTCAACTTATTGCTAATTTCAGAGTTGTTATTTGATTACTTAAAGTACATTGTCACTTAGTTCGATATTTTTAATGAATTCGAGCAGACAGTAAGACTGCATGGAGGACTGATGAAGAATTCGCCAGAGAAATGCTTGCCGGAGTTAACCCTGTCATAATTCGTCTTCTCGAAGTAAGCTTTAAGCACCGAACTTTCAGATTTCGTTTTTTTTATCTGGAAATCTATTTAACTCTGTAAATTTACTATATTTTCATTAATTTTCGATTTCAGGAATTTCCTCCAACAAGCAAGCTAAATCCTAAGGTATATGGTAATCAAAACAGTGCCATAACCAAGGAACACATTGAGCACAACCTTGAGGGACTCACCATAGAAGAGGCACTGAGAACCAACAGGTTATTCATATTGGATCATCACGATTCACTTATGCCGTATCTGCGGAGGATAAACTCTACGACCACCAAGACTTATGCATCTCGAACCATCTTGCTTTTACGTAATGACGGCACTTTGAAGCCATTGGTGATTGAGTTGAGCTTGCCACATCCGAATGGGGATCAACTCGGTGCTGTTAGCAAGGTTTACACACCTGCAGAACATGGGGTTGAAGGCTCGATATGGCAGTTAGCTAAAGCTTACGTTGCTGTAAATGACTCTGGTGTTCATCAACTCATAAGCCATTGGTATGGATATAAAAATTAGCGATTATATATCGATTCTCTTTGATTTGAGAGAAGGGCTTATGTTTATGTTTACGATTTTTGATTTGTTCGCAGGTTGAACACTCATGCAACAATGGAGCCATTCGTGATCGCGACGAATCGACAGCTGAGTGTGGTTCATCCGATTTATAAACTCCTCCACCCTCACTTCCGCGACACGATGAACATCAATGCGTTTGCTAGGCAGATTCTGATTAACGGAGGTGGAGTCCTGGAAATAACAGTTTTCCCTGGAAAATATGCAATGGAAATGTCATCACTGATTTATAAGAGTTGGAGTTTGGTTGACCAGGCACTTCCTAGAGAACTCAAGAAAAGGTACATTTAGCTCAGATTCCGACAGTTTTTTTTTATGTTTTTAGGATCATATTCTCGTACTCATATTTAAATACGTGATGGATACGGGTTTATATAGCTTTTTGGTCACGGAAATAACATGTTTTCATCTTCTCTATTCAGAGGAGTTGCAATTGATGATGAGAGTTCACCAAATGGTCTTCGCCTACTGATAAAAGACTATCCGTATGCTGTTGATGGATTGGAGATTTGGTTTGCAATTGAAAAATGGGTTACCGATTATTGCTCGTTCTACTACAAGACCGATGAAATGGTCGAAGAAGACCCCGAGCTTCAAGCCTGGTGGAAAGAAATCCGAGAGGAAGGCCACGGTGACAAGAAAGACGAGCCATGGTGGCCTAAAATGCAGACTCGACAAGAGCTGATTGATTCTTGCACCACAATCATATGGGTGGCTTCAGCTCTCCATGCAGCGGTTAACTTTGGCCAATATCCTTATGCAGGCTACCTCCCTAACCGCCCGACTATAAGCCGTCGGTTCATGCCCGAAGAAGGCACTCCGGAATACGCCGAACTCGAGTCGAACCCGGACAAGGTATTCTTGAAAACAATAACTGCTCAACTGCAGACACTCCTTGGGATTTCCTTGATAGAAATCCTGTCGAGGCATTCATCAGATGAAGTTTATCTGGGGCAAAGGGACAGCACCGAATGGACATCGGACAAAACACCGCTCGCAGCTTTCGATGAATTCGGACAGCGGCTTTCGGGGATAGAGGAACGGATTGTAGGGATGAACAACGACAAGCAGTGGAAGAACCGTGTCGGTCCGGTCAATGTGCCATACATGTTGCTGTATCCAACCAGTGAAGGAGGACTGACAGGCAAAGGAATTCCCAATAGTGTCTCAATCTGATGATTTTCTTCAAAATCAAATTCTTTAACAAAGACCAATAAGATATGTTAGTTAATTATACAGTTTGTAAATCAAATAAATGCTTGTTATTACTGCAACAAATAAAACTTCATAGACATCCAATGTCTGTATAATATTGTAAGAAATTTGATGTTTTTGTAGTTTCCTTGTATTATTGTATATTCATTTTGTGAGTTTTTTTTTTAAAAATTGATTATATTTTAACAATAATTTAAATGTTAGTATTTTAAAATTAGAGATTTAAATTTTATTTTTAAAGTAAAATTAAATATATTTGCGGAATTTTTTTTAGCTTTAGTACTGACATGGAATAATAACTCTTCTTTTAAATAATTAATTAAAAACACTGTTGATAACGTACTATATTATCGATTTTTTATTATAAAAAATCATAATTTAAATCGTTATTTTGTAATGGAATGGTATTCTATATATATATATATATGATAATATGATCATAATGGAATTTAATCTAAGAATTTAATTTCCTATAAAACTCTTAAAACAAATTAAAACTGAATTTAATTTTAGAAACATCAAAGAATTGAACCGATTAATTTAATTTTAATTTCGTCTTCAAGCAAATTAAACCAATGAATTAAATTTTTAAAACCTCAAAGGGAACTAAAAGAAATTACCAATGAAAGTACTAAGTAGGGACTAGTTTGAAAACCAGCCTAAAAATTTCAAACCTAATCTGCTACTATCATCCACACAGAACCCAAACCTATATAACATCAAAACCAGATCACAGGATTATCAGTACTTCAACTTGCCACGTGTAGGGTGATTAACAACTTATTCATCATCCCTGAGAATAAAAGAAAAAAGGCCAATTTTTTAAAATAAATTAGAAAATAAACAAAATAATCTCATTGGCCAAACCACCTTTATATTCAAGTTTCGCGGCAACGCCACTTTTCGCTCTCTCGAAGTTGTTCTTTCTCAATTTTCTGTTTTTTTGTTCTTTTTTGAAAAATTCTATACGACTTCTTTCTTTCTGCAAACTTTATATTTCTTAGATGTATTGGTTCAGCTGGGAAAAGGCCGGAAATTGGTAAGTGGGATTGTCTCCGATATGTGAATTAGGGTTTAAAAGCTAAGATTTTGCGATTTTTATAAGGTATTTTCGGTTAAAAGTTTGAAATTTTAATTCTTTTCAGAAGTATTTTTGGTTTTCTTTAGTGGGTTTGAATCGGTTTTCAAGGTGAGTTTGTGGATCAAGCCAAATTGGCTTTGCTTTTCTGGTGGTTTAGAGCAGCATTATTTGCAATGTTCATTTTTTTTAATTCGAAAATTTTTAAGTGTTTCAATTCTGAATCAAAATTCTGTACTTTGCGATTGAGGTTTTGCACTGTTTCTTTCTGTTGGTTCTTAAAGAAATCACAACTTTTTTTAAAGTACATTCTTAATTGTTAACATCGATTTATATTTGCACTTTCTTTTTCAATTTCCCGTCTTTCTTTTTAAAGTTTATGTTTTATGATGAAATGCTTCAGATAAAGAAAGTTATTGATGGCCCCAACAAGGAAATCTAAAAGTGTGAACAAACAGTATTCGAGTAAATATGAAGTCTCTCCTGTTAAAGACGCTGGAAATTCAAGAAAAAGTAACCCAAAGGTAGGCGTTTTAAGTCGTTTACCATTGATTTTTTTATTAAAGATCAATTTGTTTTCTTTTCTTTGGCTGTTTGGTGAATATTCTGTTTTACTCGGCATTATCATATGCTAATTGTGGGTCGTTTTAATGCATGTGCTGTTGTGTTCTATGCTATAGAAGAAACTATTTGACAAGTTAGGATCTCCATGGAACAAGGCAGAGATCGAGCGGTTTTATAAAGCTTATCGAGCATATGGGAAAGATTGGAAGAAGGTATACTATGAGTCTATGAGAACTATAATAAAAAAGATTTATGATTTGGCATTCTTTTGTATTGGGATGATGTTATATCTAGGAATTGTATAAGTATAATTAAGTAATTAACATGTTCTTTTTAACTTCCTGTTGCTTATGTTTAGGTGGCTGCTGCTGTGCGTAATAGATCCACTGAAATGGTGGAGGCCTTTTACAGTATGAATCGGGTATGTTTAGGTCTCGATGTAGCTTTAAAGCACTGATAAGTTATCCAGTCCATCTTTGATTGCTAAATCTTGTCCTCAGATGCTTATGAGTTTAATGATGTTAGTTTCTGAAATACCCGAGGATAGATCACCTATTCCAAAATATTAAAATGGAGAAAAGAAACAAGGCAACTTCTGTCTTAGTTAACTTGCCAAACTTTTATGTCACTTCTCTACTAGCACTGCTATAATTTAATGCAGCAGATAAGCGTTTTGTCTTCGTTGATACAATCTTCAAGTGGTTGTGTGGGATCACGTGCTTCAAGGGCATTGAATATAGTTGCATTTTCAGCCTTCATTTGCTGGATGAAACCTGAGAGTTGCTTTAGTTTGACTATATTTGTTTGTAAATACTATTAGTTAAATTAATGTGTTCTTTATTTATTTTCAGGCATATTTATCCTTGCCAGATGGAGTAGCTTCTGTGATTGGCCTTATAGCAATGATGACTGATCACTATAGTGTTCTGGTGAGATTTGATTTAATATCTTGAAATAATTGTAAGAGCCTGATATTTGCATCCAGTCTTCATATCAATGGAAGCTATTTAGCGCGCTTTATTTTTCTCCATTATGATGTGAATTCCTTCCTTTTTAGACTGTATTTTGCCTAATTATATCTGTTCCATTTTAGGTTGGCAAAAATAAATTGAACTCTTAATGTTCTTCCTCTATCACTGATCAAGGGTTGAAACTTTTTTGTATCATGTCGATTTACAGGGAGGGAGTGATGTGGAAAGAGAGAGCAATGAGCCTTCTGAAATACCTCGACAAACTCAAAAGCGCAAGCGGGTAAAGACTCATTTTGGTTCCTCAAAAGAGGATGGTTTTCTGCCCCAATCAGTTGCATCTAGTCAGGGATGCCTGCCTTTGTTGGAAAGAATAGGCTTTAACGGTAAGATTTATTGCCCTTGTTAGCACTCAATAGCAGCCATCTATGGTTTTTCTTCAATTTGGTTCCTTTATTTATCACAACTCTTTCATTTTTCCATTCCATAGTTTTGTCTCTTATTTTGCAATAGATGCAACTAAGAGACTTAAAAAGGAGAGTTAAAGTGGTTGAATTGTCCAAAGTCATTTGGGAAGCAAATCAAAGATGAATTCTGGAAGATTTTTTTTAATGTCACAGAGATGAGATATATTATAATATCAGGAAGAAATATTATTAACCGGATGGGGAAAAAGTAAATAATAGGTTCCATAAATGATTTTTCAATCTCCAAAATGAAAATAAAAGAGGAAACAAAACTTGTTTGTTCGATTCCATAGGATGAAGATGTGTGGATGCTTTGATGATTCAAAATTGTATTAGGAGGATCCCTCATTTGGGTGATAATTGACAAGCTTACATTGGAGCTTTCTTTCCCCGTCGACGTGTGTGTGTGTATATATGGGAAAGCTTACATTAATGTCCTCTTTGGCAATCCATGTTCTGTTGCCTATCTATGGGAAAGTTGTGTGTTTGAAATTAACATCATTAGTTATTGGGACCATTTGTTCACAAACTAGGAAAGTTCATCTGTGTCCATGGGAATAATTGGAATTTGATATATTATTTGGTTGTGCTCGTGGAATCATAATTTTTCTTAACAATGTCAACTTAATATATTGTTTAGTAAGAGTAGGAACTGTTGCTGGCTTGCTGCTGCTGAAAGTTATGATAATAATCTTTATAATTGTGATTGAGGTCCTTATTTGTTTGAATTCCTTTTAGGTATAAATCCTCATGCAGTTAGGAGAAGGACTCCTCGGGTCCCTGTTTCATATTCATATAGGAGAGACGACATTGAAAGTTATGATCCACCAAAAAAGAGAGTTAAGAAGTCAGAGGCTGGTGATAATGATAATGAACATGTCACTGCAGGGGCATTGCAAAGAGGAAGATCCCCTCAGTTTTCTCAAAAACATCATAACAAAGATGAATGCAGAAAATCCACACCTGTTCAGAGCTATGATCATATGGTATAATACCACTGATCTGAATTTATAATATTACGGTTTTCTTGCCTTCATTATCTAATTTTATGTTTGTTTTTTCTATTGACCTGTAATTAGTTTATACAACCTGAGACAACTAAGGCCAAGCATCCCGGTTCTTCCTATGAACGTCGGATGGCGATCAGGCTTGGGGCCAAGGAACCCGTCATTGGAACTTATCGAAGAGGTACATTACACATGGAGGGTATGGAAGGTGCTACTACCGGTGAAGTGCATCGAAAGGGGAAAAAAATTTTCCAGAAGAAAGTGAAAGTTGATGAGATCATGAACAATATATCTGATGATGGTGAAGCATGTAGCGGTACGGAAGAAGGAATTACAAATATTGTCCAAGGAAAAGTTGATATGGACATTTCCAGTGCAGAAAATAAACTTTCACCGTGGAGTCAGAGGAAGAAAAACAATAAGATTGTCTCGGGAGGTATGAACTTGGGATCTGGGATTGAATAATGTGATATTGTACGATACAAGGCACAAAAAGTAGCAAAAGAAAAAGGGGGAAACACAAAAGGATTGCTGAATTGTTCAAAGAAACTGTTCTTTTTTCAGTTACATACAAGCTCAACTTCAATTTTTTCTTGTTTTATATGCAGATGAGAGTGATTCCCTAGATGCTCTGCTGACATTAGCCAATTTGTCTACATCAATGTTGCCAACATCAACGGTAGAATCTGGTAGGTGTCAATTGCTTCTCTACTTCAGTTTTTACTGATTAACTGTCGTCTATGATATAGGGTTTCTTGTCACTTATCTTGCTCTAGTTTCTCATTATATGTTTCTTCTGGTCCGTTTTCTTCATGCATGCATTATTCTCATTCCTTTTGTTCTCTCTGTGTTTGCTTAGAATCATCTGCTAAATTGAAAGAGGACAAAACTACACGTGAAACAGAAGAGAAGTCCAGTGCATCTGTAGGTCATCATAGCAATATAACTAAGCACCTAAGACCTAAAGAAAATTTGCTCAACTTAATCACTGAAGCTGAAGATGATACTTCTAGAAAATCAAAAGTTGGGAGGTATTCAGCTACGGTTGACAATGTTGTTTCTGAATCAAAACAACAGCCAGAACCTATCAATAACTCGAAGAAAAGAAAAAGCAAATCCTTCAGTACTTCACAGGTAACCACCGAATATTTTGCTTCTTGTACTTCTAATCTTGATTTCATGGCAATCTTTTGTTCAAGCTGCAGATTTCAAATCCAGAAGCCCCAATTGGTTCTCCTTTCATACAATCTTTTGATAATGAGGTAGGTTAATCTTTTAACCTTCTATTTGCTAGTTTACTGTACGTAAGACAGCAAATCACTACCATATTATTTTAATAGTATATATTTTCTCCAGGGCTGATGCTGTTTTTATGTCTTGTAGGCCATAGCTGAAGAAGTGAACAAAAGTCTCACTAAAGGTAACTGCGGCGCTGAATCTTCTGTTCAATCAAGACAATGGAAACCATTCAGAGTGCCAGAGGATTCCCCCACTAATAATGATCCAAAAATTGCTGAAACTGATCCAGTGGTATCAACTTTACAAGTTCCTGCAGAACCTAAACTTGTTAGCTTACCAAATAAGCATCAAAGTAGACGTAAAATGAACCTGAAGAGAGCGTTAGTTTCAAGAGATAAAAATTCTCCCAAGTACACGTTAGAAAATCAACCAAACAAGCACTCTCTGTCACAAGACAGATTGAAGGTAGAATCTAATATTCCTCCATTTCCCTTCAGCAAAAGAGTTGCTCATTTTTAGCATAATTTATGAATGTTTTTGAATTCCAGGAAAACCTCTCTTCCTGCTTATCATCTAGTCTGGCAAGAAGATGGTGCTCTTTTGAATGGTTTTACAGTGTTATTGATTACCCTTGGTTTGCTAAAAAGGAGTTCGTGGAGTACTTAAATCATGTTGGATTGGGTCACATTCCAAGGCTTACTCGTGTTGAGTGGGGTGTCATAAGAAGGTTAGCTTGTCAGTATCCCTACAATTATGAAATTTGAAAGAAAAAACAGATTTTACAACGCAATTGCTTGTTATTACAGTTCCCTTGGCAAACCTCGGAGGTTTTCTGAACGCTTTTTATATGAAGAGAGGAAAAAACTTAAACAGTATCGGGAGTCTGTGAGACAGCATTATGCTCAACTTTGCATTAGCCCTAGGGAAGGACTTCCAACTGATTTGGCACGTCCTTTATCAGTTGGACAACAAGTAATTGCCATTCATCCCAAAACAAGGGAAGTTAATGGTGGAAAAGTACTTGGTGTGGAGCATGACAGTTTCAGGGTCCAGTTTGATAGTCCCAAACTAGGAGTTGAACTTGTGATGGTAAGTGCATTTTTCAATATAGGCTTTTCAGTTCATTAATCTTATCTTCATTCTGGAAGTCACATAGACTGTTATTGCAGGATATTGATTGTATGCCATTAAACCCTTTGGAAAATTTGCCGGAAACTCTTAGAAAGCAAAATCTTGCTTTTGATAAATTCCCTGCGACACCCAATGAGTATCAAGTGAATGGACATTCAGATTTTGGTGGGTCTGGGGTACACACTCCAAGTGTGCATCCGGAGAATGCAACGAGCCCTGTGAACATGCTGGCCAATCCAATGAAGGTTAGGATACCTAGAATTGCAAACATTAAGTACTTTTGTTAATTCAAGACTTCTTATATTTTCTATGATATGTTTTCTCTTTAATCTCGCTGTGTCCTTATCTCAAACTTTGACTTACGTAAGCCGAGGATGCTTTGGCTTGTTACACTTCTTTTCCTAGGGTTCAAATGCATCCCTTTTTCTATTCTTTATTGAACTTGAGAAATGTTGGCATATTTTGGAGTTAACGTCACATTCAAGAGCTGTTTGCTTCTTCTTTTGCTTCCTCTCTGCGTTTCTCCCAAATTATCTCTTTTGATCAGATATTCTGGGAGTTATAATTGGTTCTAGATTAGAAATTCTATACCTTCATGTTAAATACTTACTAGTAACCAATACAATATACTTGGATCTTGTCCAGGTGGATGCAAGCCGTAACGTATGGAATGCTAAGACAGCTGTTCCTAATGTTGTTAGTGCACATCAGGCAGCCAATGATCAACCCCTTGCCATGGAACATATCCAAGGGAGGGAAGCAAATATACGGGTTATGTCTGAATTGAACCGTGCTCTGGACAAAAAGGTTATTTCACTATTTGATAGACTTAATTGTTTATATATATTTGAATACATCTTAATTTTCTTGGTATCTTTCATGCTAGGCATAGATTATACTGTTTTGCATGCTCATACTGCTTTGCTAGTTATTAACTTCTTTAAAAAGTTATCTGTTTTAATGCTGATCCCAAATTTATTAACATTACTGCATTGACCTCTTTGATGATTTGAGATGATATATTCAATCAAATTATGTTCATGTTGTTCGTGTTAACTTGCGTTACTGGTCTCAAAGTTTAGTATAGTTACGTTAGTATAGCCGATGTTCATATATAATATATACACATACTTCAGGAAGCTATATTGATGGAGCTCAGAAACACGAACAACGACAAATTGGAAAACAGAAATGGGGGAAGTTGTTTAAAAGGTTCTGAGCCTTTTAAGAAGCATATTGCAACAGTACTTGTACGACTAAAGGAAGCCAATGGCCAGGCATGTGGCTTCTATGAATTGATGTAGAAGTGGTTTATTCTTTTCTTCGATTTCTGAATCTCTTCTTCAATAACTTTGAATTGATCATTTTCCTTGCAGGTTTCTTCTGCTTTACATAACTTGAGACAATGTAATTCTTACCCTGTAAACCCCATATTACCACAGCAGAAACCCCCACCTAATTCCAATTTCATAGGCGGATTGGCAAGTTCTATCGACTGTTCTCCTGTTTCACAAGAATCAGATTCTGTCGCGGGTGAAATTGTGGAAGGTTCAAGACTAAAAGCAGGTTCCATGGTAGATGCTGCTATTAAGGTACAAGTATCTCTCTTAGTTATATATATTTATTTAAAATCCGACCTTATGGTTTAATGACACCCTTATTGTGCACTATTATTCAGGCCATGTCATCTACGAAGGATGACGAAGATGCATTTATGAGGGTTGTGGAAGCTTTGGACTCCATAGATAAACCACAATTTACACCTGACATTAGGATGCCGTTATCTAAGTCAACAGAGCCGGAGAATGGCACTATCAGTTATCAAAAACACTTGGTTTCCGGATTCCCTCAAAACAACGAGCAAGTTCCTTGTGAGCTGATCACTTCATGTGTCGCTACTTTGCTCATGATACAGGTAACCTGGAAATTGTTTTCCAATATGATATCTACTCTTCACCAGCTTGATGAGCAAGAATGTTCTTACCTGCATCTTTGTTGCAATCTTGTGCTGAATCTCTCTTTTTCTTTTTCTTATGGCATACAGACATGTACAGAGCGACAATATCCTCCGGCCGACGTGGCTCAAATTATCGATTCGGCTGTTTCAAGCTTGCATCCATGGTCTACCGAGAACCTGCGGATTTACCGAGAAATACAAAGGTGCATGGGCAGAATTAAGACTCAAATATTAGCTTTGATACCAACTTGAATAATGAATCCAATACGATGCTTTGCTTTCATGTAAATATGTTGGGATCCATTCATTTTTTTTCTTTCTTTCTGACTGAGTTTTGACGTTTATTTCATCTTTTTGATGGTATCATTCTTATTATCCAGATTAAAAGCTAACACGAAATACTGAAATATTTTCAATCTAAAGTGATTTGTTGACCCAGAAATTTTAAACACAGTGCTTCTCATCGGTATCCAGTATATTATGCTCCCTCACCTCTGGCCCTATGCTCAGGTGCCATGAGCCCACTCCCTATAATTTCATCCACTTCCGCATGAGATGCCCCTCCACTAGGGGTGACAATGGGGCGGAAACTGTTTTGTATTATTTATTTTGTCCTCAATACTTGCAGAAATTTTTTTGTCTTCATACACTTTTAGTTTTAATTCCCGTGAGTTTCAGGGAATTTCATCCAAAAATAATAATAAAACATACTATTTTACTAACTAAAATGTATGGTCAATTTCAGTTAACAAGTCATATATTACAGCACTTGAAAATATTTAAATTTTAATACATTAAAATAAATATCACACAAGATTTATACAGGCACGGTTTGGGTATCTCACTGTGCAAATATAACAATTTCCATCTCATCCCCATTTGAGTTTTGGAAATAAAATTTCTTTTATCCATGTCGTTATGAGTGAAGATTTTGATTATACCTCGTGCCTGCTTGAATCCCCACGATTTCCAAAGTCAATGAGTTTGAGGACATTGTTGGAATCCAACATGATAATTGAGCTTTTAATGTCACGATGGACTACTTGTGTAGAAAATGCACTGTGACGATATTGCCAACTCTAGAGCAGTTCTCAACCTGCATTTCCATGGCAGTACCGAGTCGATATTTGTAGCGGAGATACGTTCGGAAGGATTTCTTTTCCTGCGAAATCGTGAACGATTCTCCGAGCAGCATCCTAAAACCTTCAAAACATCCTTGCAAGAACTCATTTGTGGTCCGATGACATGAGCCAAATCTTCGAGTCGATAGCTATTATCAAACTTCTTCACGCATATTGGTAATTAGACACTCCTTTAACGAGCCTTTGTACGATTGATAAGCAGAATCTTCGATTGATCAGATTAAATATAGAAACAAAAATATAAGATGCATTGACTGAAATAACAAAGCTGAAAATGATATCACCAAGAGATTTTCACCTGAGAATTCCAGATACTACACCAAGATAAAGGAAGGCAGAGATCAGAGCAATAATCTTGAAAACTGAAAACTTGTAAATATAGAAGTCTTAGCTTGATATTTGAGAAGAAATGTCAATGTCAATGCACACAGATTATGATTAAAAAATACCAACAGATCAATTTCATTCAACCAATCAACTAATGAACAGTGGAAGCTTAATTTCGCCTTTCGGGAAAACATAAAAGAAACGAGGTGGAAAAACTAGGTCGACTATCGGTAACTGTATTATTTCAAAGTAATCTGTACAAACATCTGTTGATAATGCTCCCAACCCGAATTTAGCATATATGTGCTGAACTTGCCATTAACTTTGAGAGCCATTCATCGGGTGAAGATGAAGAACTTCCCTCTTGAAGGGACATGCCGGCACATTTCGACAATATTTCCTGCAAGAAATACATATACGCCATGAATCAGAAGAATAAACAGCACAGAAAATCAGGCAACCAGAGGATAAATTATGGACAAGTTCTCGAATGCCTTAATCAATGAGACATTTGAAAATAATTTCTTTCCGGATTTTTAGGAGCATGGTGTCCATGGTTCTCTGGCTTAATGATAATTCAGCAGAGCAAGGTCCAAGTTTGTGGAATAGTCCTTCTGGTGGTAATTCATTCTCGCCACACCAGAGCATTGTTTGCGGCAGAACAACATTGGTCCATGAAGTACATGTGGTGTTTTGGCCTCAAATGGGGCTTCTGGTGCAGTGAGAATGAATGCCCTGGACTACGCTACCGAACCTAAATGGGATGTAGCAATCTTGAAAACTAAATTTAACACGCGTCATTAGGCTTTCAGTTATCCAATTGGCTTGGGATCTCTTCGAAACCAAGCAACAATGCAATCAAAAGCAGTAGGTCAAATAATCCAAGATATTGCTTTGTGAAAGGCCACTACCAGAATTTCGAGCGACTATGTACACCCACAAGCATTACAATATGCTATAATAGGGTAGACGTAAGCAACAATGATAAGGTTACTCATTTCAGAGATTTAGTGGCACCTGATAATCTGTCATCAGGCCAGACTTCTCAGCTTGCCTTTTCTCCATCAGTTTAATTGCAATTTGATCCAGCAAATGATACCTGACAGCCTGCAGAAACCGTAGAAGATAAACCGTTAGACATTTCTAGGAATATCTAATGCTATATACATGACAGAATCTCTTTTCTCTCTGAAAATGAATTTTGATACAACACATATAGCTTCTCAAGATCGGTTACGAAATGGCAATCCCCAATTTTATCAACTTTCAAATAAACTCAGTTGTCATATACAGTTACCAACTGCCATGACAAGTATGAATCAAAATTATAAGATTGCAGAAAAGGAAAATGGCCACATTCCAAATTACTAAAGATTGAAACACAGAAGAGAGAACATGGATTTGTAGCCGACACCATTGTTAAACAAGCTCAAGCATACGGTTTATGTAGATAAAAAGAATACAGCCAGAAGCTCTGGTACAACCACGTTATGTTCATCAATCATTATTTCATTTGGAAGTGCAGTCGAATATAACCAATCAAAAGCAGAAAAAGAGAATTCTTCAATTTGAAGTCATCGACTACACCTGCAGTATCTTAGCTGCTGTGTCAGGATGTAGGTACTGATAAGCACTTTGCTTCTCCCTATTCAAGCACCAGGAAACCTAGAAAGTTTTAAGATATCATATACTGGTTAATATTGTAAGTAATGTTTAAATGAAAATAAGAAAAAGTGCTTAAGTCAACAAAAAAACACCTTTTGAACATATTCAGCCGATGAGTCATGCAAAAGCCACTCTGACGCCACTCGAGAATAGTAACCAGAGATTTCTGTAAGCAAGATATGCTCAAAATCTTGATAATAGTTAACCCCTCTGTGGTTACTAATTTCGACAAAGATATCCAAGACATTCTTCAGCAAGACAGAGTCGATCTGTAGTCCCTCTCGCTCCTGATTGATCTGCATGTAAAGCTGAACTGAGCCAAATTCCACTGAGGAACCTAAGACTTTCAGTGTAGGCAAGCACGCAGAAATTACCAAAGCTAATGCCGCCTCAATGAATCTACAGTATAACTTCTTGAAGACCTGAGATTTATATTAGAACCAAAAAAGAATATAATTACGAAAAAGAACTTTTAATTTTCATCAAGAAAGCACAACATATAATTAAGCTCAAAGTGTATCAAGAATAAACTTTGTCACATACCAGTTCCCTGAAACAACTAAAAGAGGTGCCATCTAGTGACTCAAGCTCAATATGTTGAGGGATAAAGAAGCGATCGAGGTATTCAAAGAATCTACATAACCATCTTGCCATCAGCTTATAATTAGACCATATGACCACGAATTCTCTCAACAAGTTTTCACCTTGTTTATTGATTAAACTTGGCAGTACCTGAGAGCAAAAAAGAAGAGAAAAAGGCATAAATAAATACACACTCAATGTGACATCTGTCAACAGTTCTGTGTACATCCACATAGCAGTTCTACACCTTCCCTAGCTGTTTTAAAAAAGAGGTCTGTATTGGGGAATACAAGCACCGCAAAAAGCAAGTCCGGGAAAGCTAATAAGATGACTTCAGAATGCAACTGAACAAACTAAAGAAAACCGGCATGATATATGTAGTTGAAATCTCAACTGTCTCACCGTTGACAAGATGATCTCTTTCAAGCTGTTTCGGAATTTCTCGTAAAGCTGCATCATTTTCTCATTAGAGGTGTGGTAAGTGCAGATGTAATAAACACATCTACAGAAATTGTCAAGGTCGGCATTTTTGTCTTAACAACACTAACCTAAGCTGCGTAGGATGATATTGAAGAAGGCTAATTTAATTGAAGTAAATCCCAACATAAAACAAAGGATACTGATAGAACCTCTGGTATTCTTCAGCAGAGAACTTTGTTTCGGGGTACCCTTCAATAATCTTCTTTGCCTTCAAGATCGCCTCATCCATTATTATCATCCCTTCATCTAGTGGTATGTACTTTAGAATCATGTTTCCGTTCTTTGCGTCTTAACTTCACAAATATCCGCACAATTATCATTGCCACATTATACTAATCAATAGCACTAGAAGTGGCTGTTTGAAATTTTTTTATATGATTTGCAAGAACTCGAGCAACGAATATCGAAAATCAATAAACAAAGATCATACTTTTCACTTTGCATTCATTAAAACAATAACATAGGCAAGAACAAAAGGTAACACATGAATCTCAATAATGTAAATCTTATTTACATGAAAATAATGTCAATCAACTTGAAATGTATTTAGTAGCATCTTAAAATACCAGAATAACACAAAAGCTTGAAATTGTAAACTGAATTTCTCTCCTTTCCGCCATTTTAGCTAAAGTCAAAACTATAGAAAAAGAAAACTTCTGAGAAATCACACCAGAACGAACAACCGAATCAACCCATAAAGTTCATGGCATAAGAACAAAACTCCATCAATTCCCAAATATTTTAAAACACTCAATTTGCAAGAGCAAAAGTAAAATTCTAAAAGTCATCAGCAATAAGCCAAGAAAGAAGTAACAATAAACAGATATACGTGCAAAATATCTTCACCAGCCATTTGAAATAACCAAAAAAAATTGAAACATGCCCAAAGAAGAAGAAATCACAACCAAAAGTTAAGCAACACAAGATTACACTGTATTCTGCTGAACTTTTGAGAAATCACAAGAAGAAACGACTGAATAAACCATCAAGTTCACGGCATAAGATCAAACAAATTCCACTTCCCACATCTTATAAAACACTCAATTTGCTAACAGCAAACTAAACGTCTAAAATACACCGGCAATAAGGCAAGAAAAATAAACAAATATCTTCACCAACCACTAATACAGTTATACTAAAAAAAATTGAAATACCCAAAAAAAATATTTAAGCAAGAAAAACATAAGATTCACGTCCAAAATTCATGAACCAAAGAGTTTAATTCTTAAAAGAGAAATATGGAAAATACACTCTACTCTTCTGTAAATGAGCAGGAAAAAGGGTAACCCCCACAAGAAACCCTGATTTAAATACAATTAACACGCTGAAAGATCACTAGAGAACCATTCATAAAAATTACCTGAATTTTTCAGGTTTTGTCGAGAGACTTTCTGCTGGGACAGAGGAAAGTGCCAGTTTTTTTCTCACATAAGTGACTCTCTTTAGTAAAACTAGTATATATTTATAAATTTGTAAAACTATAAAATAAGTGTCCAAATTATAATTTTTTTTAATAAATGTTTAAAGTACTTTTTTGACTGAAATAGATGCTTAAAGTTTTATTTTTAGTGTGTTTTAATGTGAATTGAGGCACCTACTTGAGCACCAAAAAATACTTTAACCGTCTATTGCAAAAAAAAAATATGCATAATTTAGGTATTTATAGTTAGGCCTTATAAATTTTAGATAAAAACTTTGTATAAATTTTAGGGTAAACTACAACATCTATCACTCATATTTTTTTATTCTTATTTTAATCACTATATTTGAAAAAAAAATTGATCATTGGAATTTTTGAATTGTTTTTGTTTTAATCACTCATACGTAAATCAGACACATAATATTAGTGTGGTACGCTGACATGAATTGCTTTTTATTTATGTGGCAGGCGCAGCCACGTGTTGTCCGCATTATTTTTTTTTTATTTCTTCTCTCGAAGATAAATTTTTTACAGCTTCATCCATATTTCATGTTGGCGTCGAAATTATTATTTTTCTACTTCTCCGACCACTTAAGAAACAATAAATTCGTCTCATCATTCTATTGCACTCTAGCAATTTATATTTTTCAAAATCTCTTTAAAACTCAATCTAAAAAATTAGAACTCACAAAATCTTAAACCACTATAATCTACAAACTTTATCATCCGATTAACATGAAATCATAATATATAGCTCGTCTATTCTTTCTCCACCTTTCAGTATTTGAATTAAAAAGAAGATGTTTCTTTGTTATCAAAATAAATAAAATCCAAAATCATGCATTTTTTACAAAAAAAAAATGGTGATTGTATTGGAGCCATTTTGTTATTTTTAAAAAATAAATGTCTAATCACAACGTCGTTAATTATTTAATAATATAATAACCAAAACGAGAGTAACTTGAAAATTTTATTATTAAATTAAAATTTTTAAACTTTAATGAATAAAATAGAATGAAACATGTAATTTAGCCATATTTTTATTACTTGCATGTTTGATAGTCAAAATTTTAATTAAAGATTTTCTAGTTCTTTATTTTAAAATTATATGAAAATAAAAATTGGTTGCGTTATTGTAACCATATATTGTTATACAGTGCAAAACTTTTTGAGTTTTGCACGTTATTTTACCGGTGGATAATGAAATAGATGGATGAGATTAACAGTAGAATATGTAAAGATTATCACTTAGAGAAAAAAAAAGATGAGAAAATAATCTTAGCCATTTATTAACCTCATCCAACGGTCTAAAAATGTGTAAAAGTAATTGAAAATTTTACATTGTGTAAATGGATCTTAACTCTTGATGAAATTATTTATATTAAATATATCGAATGAAAGCAAAAATTGTAATTTAGTTAATTCCATTAATAAAACCGATTTATTTTTTTATGTGAAAAGAAGTATCACTACAAGCCTAGTTAAAAACTTGCCTAAGCCTAAATGGAGGAAAGGAGTACTCGTAGTGATACTTAGGGCTGAGCATGATTAAACGCAAAACTGAAAATCGATCTGAACCGAGGCGTTTGGACGGTTTATGGTTCATAAGTTTACAAACCGTGGTTAACCGAATCGAATCGAATTGAACCGAATTTGATATTTTATTTAATTTATAATTATTTTCTAATATAAAAATATATATTTTATACTTAA
Organism: Hibiscus tridactylites; assembly: GCA_958450335.1. Lineage (NCBI taxonomy): Eukaryota > Viridiplantae > Streptophyta > Magnoliopsida > Malvales > Malvaceae > Hibiscus > Hibiscus tridactylites. Next base: position 65,094,544 of record OY288290.1, on the reverse strand, counting down.
ATATTACAGATGCATTTTTAATTATTATTATTTACTCAAAAAATCAAGCTTTTAATAAATATGTATGAAAAACACTTTAAAAATTTAACTCTTATTGTTTAAAAGTCATCAAATAAAGTTATTTTGTCAAAATAAAATACAAAATTTTGAAAACTTACGTTAATATGGAAAACCCGAAAACCGAAGTTAACCGAACCGAAAACCGATAGTTACTAAAATAGTTTACCGAATTAAACCGAAACCGAACTGTATACACCCCTAGTGATACTTATAAAAGAAACAAGAAAATACTCAACCAACACATAATGTTTGTAACAAACCGAACAAAAAACACAAAATATTAAAAGACACTACAATCCGCATGAAACAACAAAATTACTTCAGGCGTCGGCTGCGCATAAACCATCTCACCAACGTTCCTTCCCCGTACTAGACGAGCCAAACCATCGGTCACATTATTCCCAGTTCCGCGAATATGCAAAATTTGCACCTCCCAAATCCCAATCTCGATTGAAAACCTCATATAATCTACTAACTAGCACATCCCTAATAACATTAGCAATTCACCTTTGAGAATCTAAACAACGCCCAGACTATTAATCTCTAACTCAATATGATAATAATCGAGTCACAGAACTTAGCTAAAAACATCGTGCGCTGCCCATAACTCTGTGATAAGAATCGAACAAATGCTTTGACTCCTTATAAATCCAAAGAGCCAAACACCGCCCTCATCCCGAAACACTTCTCCCACCGATTTAATTGCTTAACCGATCTTAAATTAAAAACATGAATTTCTACAGGATCTATCGCAATAAATTACAAAAAAAAAAAATCATCCCTCAGAGTTTGAGAAATAATTAGTATTAGCTTTATTTTTTCATTTACCTAACAAACAATATTAATTTAAGCTAGTATATCTTAATTTTTTTTCTTCTGATTAAATAATTTTATGATAAAAAAATAAATAGAACCAATTAAATAAAACCTAGATTGTATTTTAAAAACAAAAGGTTACAAATGTTCAAATTTAAGTATGGGCATCTTACTTTCAGAAAAGTATGGACATATTGAATGATATAGATTAAAATTGTTTGTATAAATTAATTGAGTTAAATTCGAATAAATTTGTAAAATATATATCACTTAAAAATTTGCCTTGGCATACATATTATTAAAAAACACTTAAAATAGTCATTATTATTTATCAACAACCTATTTTAACCCAATCTTTCCACACACAAAAAAAAACAATCCTAAAAGATAATACATTCTTTAGTTGATTTTCTTGGTTGCCTTCGGCGACGGAACCATGATTAAATTATCGGGTAGACTGGTTAATTTTAAAACAAATAGGGTTTTAAAAATAATTAAATCATTAAAATTTAGGGGTTTAGGTTTAATTTTATAAATTGAAAGGTTTTAAAAAATAATTAAGCCAAAAAATGACTGGTCAAGGTTTAATTTTATTAATTCTAAATAATAGGATCTTAAAAGAATAATAAACCAAAATTTTTTGGGAGGGGCAAGGGTTTAATTACAATATTTTTAAAATTATTTGGACCTAAAATGTAATTAACCCGTCAAGTTTTGGGGGCAATTGCCCCTCACTGGTTGCCCTCGCGGTTATACAAAAAGTTTTAACTTAATACCTACTTAAACGATCTCAAACTGCATACCACTCGGGTCCAACCCATTGTATCTTTATTTAATTTTCTTAAACACAATTTATTTATCCTTTGGATATTTTTATTATTTATTTATTTATAACTTATAGTAAAAGCTTTGTAAGGACAAATAACTCTTTTCTTTACCTCCTCCACTCTCTCGCTCGCTTTATATACCACCAGGCAGCAACACACACTTATACATACAAATACACTTCGATTTCTTCTCTTTCACCACTCCATGTGAAACAAAACAAAGCCTTAATATCTGTTCAACCCAGGTATTGTCTTAAACTCTTCAATCTCCTTTATATGTTTTCAATTTTTTTATTGCAGATATTAGTTTCAAAGCTCATAGACCAACCGCTTGTTGCTTTTGTTTTGTTTTCCTGTTTATGTTCGTGTTATTCCCCGATGTATATACATATTTTGATTCAAAATAGCTATGAATCAATGCAAAACATAACTACCCATTTGCCCTGCTTCCTTCTTTCACGTTTCAAAGCCTTTTGTTCTTTCCCTAGGGAAGGTTAAGTATATTGTTTAAATTCCTTTTGCTTTGTTCTTGTTATTTGTTCCTTTAGGATCATGTCTGAATTTTGATTATGATTGTTGGGTTACTTGTATCTGCTTTGGATGTTATTGTTTTTTTTACTGTGATTTCCCCCCCTATGTCGAATGTTTTCTTTTGTATGGCTTGTTTTGGTTGGTTTCCTGTTTCGGGTTCCATTTTCCAAATGTTGCTTAAATTAGCTTTGAATGGTGAATTGTGTGTGGAAAATTGGTCTGGGGTTGGCAATCCTGTTGTATGCTGCAGTGCATTGATGTTATCAACATGTTTATGTGTTTCTCTAATGTGGGGTTCTTTAGGTTTCTGGTTTTGTTTGGTGACTTGTTAATGCGTGTTCGTGTTCGTGTTGCGATATATGAATGGAGCATTAATGGGGTTTTTGATTAGCTGTTTTTCTTCCATCTGGTTAAATATTGAATATTTAAGCTGCTTGAATCCCTAACGAACTTCGTTTTCTTCGTTGGCGGAGGGCAAATGATTCATCAACTATGCATCCCTTTGTTTGAACTATTTCTCAAATATTGTGTCTATTGGCACTTTTAAATTGTCATCCTTTAATGCTTTGATTAATTTCACTTTCTTTGACAGGAATTCTTTCATTGAAACCTGAGTACTGATCTATGTTACCGGTTTCGCTCTCATGGTTTAAAATTTCTTACTCGTATTCTTTTCGCAGATGGAAACAGTAATGTTGGATCCTAACTGCAACCTCGTTGAAGAAACATCTTCCGAGTTGTTGCCTCCCCCAAATTCTCCTGATATAAGTGATATATTCGGTGATCCACAATTAAGTCCGAGAGTTGGCGACAAATACCAGGTGGAAATTCCTCCCATGGTAACAGGAACTGAGCATCTTTCGCTTTTGATGGACCCTGTTGATTCAAATGGCATTCCTTGTCTCGCACATTCCTTTCTATTAGGCTTACCGCTGCCTGTCATGTGGACACGTGATGAAGATACCGATTACGAGGATGAAGGCAAAGGAGGTTCATGTAATCCCGATGATGGAACTAAGGTGGATGAGTCTGTCAAATCTCGGAAGTGCAGAAAGGGACAGAGTTCCAAGAGGAAGAAAAATTCTGAACCAAGTCTTGAAGAGTCCGATGCTAGGATGGTCAATGAAAAAGAATCAAATGCAGACAACCTTGAATGTGGAATGAGAAGTAAAACCAATCTATTTCGGCCTTTTGAAGTTAAAAGCTCTCATCTAGTTCCTGGCGTAGCAGATGACTCCTGGAGCACTGCAGAAGCGGATGGTTTTCTTCTTGGTTTATATATATTCGGGAAGAATTTTGTGCAGATAAAACAATTCATTGAGAACAAGGACATGGGGGATATATTGTCATTTTATTATGGGGCATTTTATAGGTCCGATGGATATTGTAGATGGTCAGATGGCCAAAAGAGAAGTCGCCGAAGAAATATATACGGACGGAAAATCTTTACTGGCTGGAGGCAACAGGAATTGTTATCTCGTTTGCTTGCCCATGTTCCGGATGAATTACAAAATAATTTGCTGGAGGTAAACCTGATTTATCACTCAGATTTCATTTAGAAAGAAGTTCAATGTGTTTTGGTGTTTATTGTTAGTGGTGCCTAATGTGTTTTGCTGTTTATTGATGTCGAACTTTGATTTTGCATCGTCTATTGGCAGGTATCTAAGTCATTTTTAGAGGGGAAAAGTTCACTTGAAAATTATGTCTGCCATTTGAAGATTAGTGTTGGCTTATCTGCACTTGTAGAAGCAGTAGGTATTGGTAAGGGGAAGGCAGACCTTACAGGCCTGGCCATGGAGCCTCCAAGGATGACTCAAGTTTCCCCCGAAATACCATCCGGGAAGGCTTGCTCATCTCTTACATCTAGTGACATCATCAGATTTTTAACCGGAGGCTTTCGACTGAGCAAAGCTCGTTGCAACGATATTTTCTGGGAAGCTGTTTGGCCACGTTTGCTTGCACGAGGGTGGCACTCTGAGCAGCCTAAGAATCGATGTTCTGTCGGTTCCAAACATTATCTAGTTTTTCTTATGCCGGAAGTGAAGAAGTTCTCGAGAAGGAAACTTGTTAAAGGGAACCACTACTTCGATTCTGTTAGCGATGTTTTGAGCAAAGTTGCATCTGAACCAGCACTTATCGAGCTTGATTCTGAAGGAAATTCTACGAGGAGCTGCAATGAAGAAAATGGGTGCATTCCTGGGGAGTCATCGTATCAAGATGATCCTGCCTATAATAAGCCTCATTATCTCAAGCCCCGAGTATCTATTTACAGTTCTAACCATATGAAGTTCACAGTTGTTGATTCCAGCTTGACCCATGGAGGAAAAGCGTCCAAGATGAGAGAACTGAGATATTCACCTATTGAGTTGACGTTTACTTCGAAACCAATTCACAAGGATGCTCATGATTCACTGCAGGTAAATGCTAATCGTATGCTGTCAAAAGGTGATAAATGTGTTACAAATGCTCGCCATTGTGAGGGTATAATGGCTAGCTCTACTGCACAGCACATAAAATTTACCATCGTGGATACCAGTATGCTCCACGGAGGAAAATCGTCCCGGGTCAGAGAACTCAGATATTTACCGGTTAAAGTTGAAATTTCTTCCGAAATTAATAGTTTTTCAGGAGGAAATGACAATAATTCAAGTGATGGTTCTTCCAATGAGCCAGAGCAAAAAACTGCAGACAGACTATCTAGTCATGGTGCGGTTGCCGCTGATACAAAACCTAGTAGTGAGCCAATTGCTGCTGATAATGTCATGAAAGGTGAAGGTAGATATGAAAATGACATTTCAAATCAAGATGTGAAGAACTCATGTACTGCGAACCGGAATTTGTCGATTCACCAAGACAAGAAGACCGATACATCAGAAGATGCCAGGTCAAAGAGGATAATAAAGCACCATTTCAGTCGACGAGCTAAATCAAGTCCTTCTGTTAGCTTGGTTACCCCGGAAAAACGAAAGAAATTAACTGCTTGTATTAATAAAGAGGAAAGCTGCCTGACCAAGAATTTAGCTGTTGTGTCTATTAATGTAGCTTCTCCAACGAAACGGCAAAAATTAACTGCTTGTGCTACGACGGAGGGAAGTGATATTGCTGAGAATATCTCTAGCAATCCAATTAATTTAATTTCTCCGATGAAGAGACGGAGATTAAATGCTTGTACTAAGACAGAGGAAAGTCATGTGACCGAGAAGTTTTCTGCTGGCATTAGTGAACAAATGGGGGTATGTCGCGCCTCAAATTCTCAAGATGAAGGCAGCAATGGTGTTCTCCATGCGAGTCACTTTCGAGAGAAAGTATTGTTTCTTAGCTCTTCCGCTGATGGCAATCCAGAATGCGCAGAGACTTCTCGAGGGAGTAATGAGAAGCTTCCATCCCTGTCATCAATTGGTTCAGACCAACTCCTGTTTCCACCAGACTCTCGGAATGATGAACCAGGATGCGCCGAAGCTGATGGCAGCCAATTCACCATTGTGAACAACTATGCTGCTGATTTGTTGGAAACCGCTAGTAATGTTTGTGCGGAAGAGCGGCAAGCTATTGCGAATCCCCGGAGGCAAAGCAAAAGAAGTAGACCACTGACCACTAGAGTGTTGGAAGCTCTAGAGAGCGGCTTCTTCAATGTGAAGAAGACACAGAAAGTGAGAGACGTTCAAGCACCAGCAATCCAATTTTCGAGTCCTTCCCGGAGGGCACGCGGTAGAGTGATCAAAGCATCAAAGCATACAAACGTTGCTGTTAAAACTGCAGATGCCAATGATGTATTCATTAACTGATATTTTGCCGGTCCATCTCTGATGGACGCCTCGAACATCTATGATAAACGAGGGTTTGAGCAGTGATGTATTTCTGGACGATCGAGATGCATTGTTAAACCGATAAGATTCGAGGAGGAGGGTAACCCTATATGAAGCATATACCAGTATTGCAAGTAGGGGGAGATTTCCTGATACTTGTAAAGAAGATACAAACTACAATGATTAAACTAGGCATAACCCTCAACTCTATTATCAGATGTAATTATGTTTAAGTATACTCGAATCTTGTTTATATGAAATATTTTATCACATTCAGACCACTAGTCGAATCTTTGAACAAATCTAACATTAGTTTATTATTCTTAGAAAATATAAATGCAAAATGTAATAGGTTAATGGTTCATGTAAAATTTCCAGAAAATGCTGACAATAACTAAATTTCATGGAAAGCTTAATTAAATACTGATTTTCTAGGTTTATTCAAATTAATCCAAATTTTGAGTCATATATATATACATACATACCATTTTTTCCCGATATACTTAACCCGGTAGTTCTTTCAATGACGAGAATAAAATTATCTAGTTAGCCTAAATGAATCTCCCCATAGATGAGAGTTTTAGTTTGTATTATTGGACAAAAATTATCGGCCTCTTTTCATGCCACAACATTAAAAAATATTAAAAAAATTAAATTTCGAGTTTTAACTCTAAATTTTTAATCATAAACCCTACACCATACACTTTAAAATACATCTTACCCCAAATTCTATATTATTATAGATTTATAGTTATAGTGACAAAAATTATATGCCCGTTTTCGGTGCCACTTTTTATGCCTAGTACTAAAAAATATAAATTCTAAGCCACAACCCTAAATTCTAAATTATAAACCATAAAAATATTCCATACCCCTAATTACCTAAGCACTAACCCTAAATCATAACTTTAAACCTTAACCCTAATTCTTAAACACTAACCCTTTCTATGCCTCAAAATTAAAAAATAAATTCTAAGCCCTAACCCTAAATTCTAAATCTTAAACCATAAACTCTAAAAATATACCATATTCCTAATCCCTAACTCTTAATCTTAAACCTTAACCCTAAATTTTAAACTTATTTTTTAGTATGAGGTATAAAAAGTACCCAAAAGCGGCAAAAAAAAAAATTAGTACGATGCATGTTAACGAACATTCTTCATTTTGCTAAAGTAAAATGTTACTTGATTGAAATTATTGGCATAAATTGTTTATTTATAATAGTGATCAATACCAAACAGGGAAATTAGTTTTTTTCTTTCTTTCTTTCATTGAATTAAGGGTGTGTGTTTTTGTACATGTATATTATGTGCCAAATATCTTTAACAGTCTTTCAAGTGCAAAATGATATTTAAATGAAGATGAATATATCATTTAAGCTAAGCCGATTGCTTGCATGATTCAAGATTTTGATTGTTTGTAGCTCGTGGTCTGTGGACATGAATTACTTGTGTTTTTATGCATTTACGAAACTGAATTACCAAGTGACTATTGCTTTATTTTACTAAATTAATATTAATAAAATAAATTTTAAAAAATTATCGTATATAATTATAAAATTTCGTTTATTTTTTTAATTAGCATAGTTTAGGAATGCTTTTGAAAAATATTTTAAAAAAAGAATGTGAAATGGAAATTTTAAAAAGTGATTTTGAAAAGTTGTAAGATTTTAATATTTGACATTGTTGTAAAAAAAATACTTTTGAAAAAGATAAAATGTCAGTTTTTGACATGATATTGTAAAGTAAAAATAAATGAACGTATATGATGTTTTATTATTTAATTTATTTAAAATATTAAATTCTTAATACTATTTTAATATTAATGCTTTAATATATCATTTATCCTAAGGCTTAATATATTTTTCCCCTTAAACTTTACCTGTTTTCCCAACTTGTCCCCTAAATTACGTTTTGTCCACTTTTGCCACTTAAATTTTTCGCCGTTACTCATATAACACCAAAAAGTTAACATCGTTAAAAAAATTATTTTGACCAATCAGAACGCGCCACGTCATTTATTGTAACCCCCTCGTCCCGGTCTGGTCGGATGACCGGTCCGAGTGGGCCACACGGGAAAAACCGAAGCGAAACCCGTTAAGGTTTCCCCTCGGTTTACGACCCTAAAATTTTCTTTTTATTTTATCTTGTCTATATGCATGAATTAATCCTATGTGGAGCACAGCAGCGGAATAATACAAACATTTCACCATACACCGACCATCCAAGCACTAAACAGCTCATTTTAATGTTCTACAGCAGGCCGTTTCGAAACGCCCTTAGGGTGTTCCGAAACGCCTTGACCTGGTCAACGGCCCTGGGTCAACCATAAGGTGACCGTTTCGAAACAAGGGAGACCCGTATCGGAACGACCTTGATGGTCAATATCTCGTGGTCAACGAGATTTGACCGTTTCGAAACATCAAAGACCCGTTTCGGAACGGCTTTATCTCACCAATTTCTCAAAATTTCAGTAGCAAAAATGTTCCGAAACGCCCCTTATCCGTTTCGAAACGGTAGGCCATTTGCAAAGGGCCCGTTCCGGAACAGGGGGAACCGTTCTGAAACGCCCCCTGTCTGCAGACTCGAAATTGCTGTTTTAAGGCACAAAGGTGCCCCAAAACATCGCCAAAACACATTACAACACTAAACCAATTAAATACAAGGCATGCCAACCATACTAACATGCTTTAACATGATTAAAACATGTCCAACACTAAGGCAACATCCCACGAATATACATTCATTCAAACATCATTCAAACACATATATAAACTCTTAAGGCATAAGGCTAACATTCAAGAGAGCAACTTAGGCATGAGTAAACATTCATCATGGCAACACCACCATGCAAAAGCAAGATATAAGGGAGTCTATACATGCTCCTAAACAACCAACAACTATCCAACAAAACCATACATGTCCCATTGCTCAAACCATTACAAGTTTAACATTAAAACCCATACTTGATGAACTCAAGCCAAAAACCACACTTGGAGGCCCTCCACTTGCCCGAGCAACCCACAAACTAAGGATCTGCAATGTTGAACAAAGAGAGCGTAAGCAATGATGCTTAGTGAGGGTAAGCTCTAAAAACAAACCTCAACATTGCAGGGTCCGAGCACGATCTAGCCAAGGTAAACATAGTCATACCAAAGTCCACAAGATAATGCATGAGCAATAGACAATATTAAAGCCATGTTCATACGCTCAAATCCCATGATACATGTAATCACAACAAGTATCCCAATAAAACCATGAACCTCAACTCAATGAATAATACATCAAACAACACTGGCACCTAGCTAAGACCCGAATACGCGGATAAACATGTTGGAACTTACATCCAACAACCACATTACCTCACGGTGGGATTTCACTCATCACCGGTCTCGCGGAGGGGATTCCACTTATCCTCACGCCCCGTCGATGGGATTCCACTCATCACCGACTACATTTAAATACAATTCCGGGCGAACCTGTACTCCTCCTTGATGACTCAACGCCACCAAGGCCACGCGCGACTTTAGACTCATGTGTACACACTACATCCTAATGATCGATCATTTGTATTCAAGTTTACTAGTGCCAATATTTACTCATTTCTCATTACTCATTCAATCACATACATGCTTAGCACGTACTCATCAACACCCATCATCATGCATGTCTCAAGCATCATAAGTCCAATCTCGTTTCACATGTATAATGCAATACACATAAGCATTCATACCACACATCGTACGAGACATACACAACAATATAATGAGTTCATCCAATGGCTCTAGATCAAGTTTAGGATTAGGCTACCACCCTAATCCTAACTCTAGGTGGGTCTACCAAGCCCAACCTAGTCCATATACCCGAACCACCCAATTTAAATCCGTTTAAAACAATTAACCACTCACCTAAGCTTCCAAGCTCAAGACCAAGCAAGCAACAACCTTCAACTTCCCAGATTCGATCCCAAAGCCTCTTCCACGTTTCCCCTTGCTTCTAGCCAAACAAAACACATACATCACTTCCCAATTCAATGCTAATTCAACCATCAACATACTTTGCAAATCACAACCCATTTCCACAAATTTCCAAACCACATAACAACTCCAAAAACCCAATTTTCGGACTCCCACAACCAAGGACTGAAATACCCAATTCCAAGCATCCAAATGACTTCCAAAACATCCCAAAACACCCTCATACCATAGGTAGACCAACAGCCCCTTTAATTCCAACATAAAACCCACCAAAAACTCAAGTTTTACTACCTTAAAACTTGCCCTAAAGACCCACTACGAATTTTCATCCAAAATTAACCAAATTAACATATACGGTGTATTTCATCATGCTTAAACAAACCCCCAATACAATTTATCAAAACAAATTGAAAAACCCCATTAAAACCCCAAATTTCCATATGAACCCTAATTTCTCGAAACCCACATTTTTGAAATTTAAGACAATATACAAGTAGAGGATGGAGAGGAGGTCAAGAAAATATAATTACCTCTTAAAATGGTGTTGAAATCGGGTGCTAAAATAGATGGAATAGTAACTCAAAGCTTGAGAGGTTTTAGAAATGGTGGGGGCTTTCAAATGTGAAAAGGGGAAGAATGAGGGAGGAAGACAACTTTACAATAAAGTGGTCTTGCTTTATTTAAAACTTGGGTAAATAGCAACATAGGTCCTTCCTTTCATATTAAAACTCAATTAGGCCATTATTGAAATTGAATTGTTTTAATTAAGTTTTATTTGACTCGAACTATAACCCGGCTAACTCCTAGGCCCAAGACACGAGTGTTACAACTCTCTCCCTCTTAAGGAATTTCGTCCCCGAAATTACCTGGTGGAAACAAATACGGAAACTGCTCAACCATATCTACTTTCCTCTCCCACGTGGCCTCTTCCACACCTCTATGTCTCCACAACACCTTGACTAACTCTATGGTCTTGCCACGCAACACCTTGCTATCAGAAGCAAGTATCTCAACGGGCTCTTCATTATAGGACAAATCCGGATTCAACTCTATCTCCTCAACGGGCATCACATGAGAAGGATCTGATCTATATCTCCTAAGCATAGACACATGAAAGACATCATGGATCTTCTCTAACTCAGAAGGTAACCTCAAACGATAAGCTACGGGCCCAATCCTCTCAACTATCTCATACGGACCAATGAACCTCGGACTCAACTTGCCCTTTCGGCCAAATCTCATTACCTTCTTCCACGGAGATACCTTCAGAAACACTTTCTCACCCACTGAGTACTCAACCTCTTTCCTCTTCAAATCTGCATAAGATTTCTGACGATCGGAAGCTGCTTTCAGACGGTCACAAATCAACCTCACTTTTTCTGTAGTCCCTTTAAGCAAGTCTGGCATAGGTAACAATATCTGACCTGTCTCAGCCCAACAAATCGGAGTCCTACACCGTCTACCATACAAAGCCTCGTAAGGTGCCATCTGGATACTAGATTGATAATTGTTGTTGTAAGCAAACTCAACCAACGGTAAGTGCTTCTCCCAAGAACCCTGAAAATCAATCACACAACAACGAAGCATGTCCTCTAAAATCTGTATCACTCGCTCTGACTGCCCATCGGACTGCGGATGATAAGATGTGCTGAAATGCAAACGGCTACCCAAGGCACTATGTAAGCAACTCCAGAACCTCGAAGTAAATCTAGGATCCCTATCTGAAACAATAGACTTCGGAACTCCATGAAGTCTCACAATCTCACGAATGTACAAGTTCGCCAACTTGTCTAAGGAGTCCGTAGTGTTCACTGCTAAGAAGTGAGCACACTTAGTGAACCTATCAACAATCACCCAAACTGATTTCTTCTTCGAAGGGGACAAAGGCAACCCCGATACAAAATCCATGGTGATTCTCTCCCATTTCCATTCCGGAATCTTCAAAGGCTGTAGCAAACCTGAAGGAACCTGATGTTCTGCCTTCACTCTCTGACAAACCATGCAAAGGCTCACATACTCGGCTACATCTCTCTTCAAACCAACCCAGAAGTAGTCATTCTTCAAATCTCGGTACATCTTGGTGCTACCCGGATGCATAGAAAAGGGACTCGAATGTGCTTCACTCAATATTTGACGTCTCAGCTCAACATCATCCGGTACAACAATTATATCTCTAAAGCACAACAAACTCTCACCACTGAAGCTATACTCAGTCGGTCTTCCTTCGGCTATGTCTTGAACATGAGGAACTAGGCTCGCATCTTGCAACTGCTTCTCTCTAATCAACTGAATCAAAGAAGGCTTCACTTGCAACTCGGTGATCAAACCACCATCATCAGACACACTCAATCTAGCAAACATAGCTCTCAACTCAACGGCCACTTTTCTACTCAAAGCATCGGCTACTACGTTTGCTTTACCCGGATGGTACTCAATGGTCAAATCATAATCTTTTAACAACTCTAACCACCTCCTCTGTCTCAAGTTCAACTCTTTTTGTGTCATCAAGTACTTCAAGCTCTTGTGATCGGTGTAGACAATACACTTCTCACCGTACAAGTAGTGACGCCAAATCTTCAACGCAAAAACAACTGCGGCCAACTCTATATCATGAGTAGGATAGTTCTTCTCATGAATCTTCAACTGTCTAGAAGCATAAGCAACAACTCTCCTATCTTGCATCAAAACACATTCTAAGCCTACGTAGGAAGCATCACTGTAAATCACAAACTCCTTACCTGAAACAGGTTGCACTAACACTGGAGCATTCGTCAAAGCTTCTTTCAATTTTTCAAAGGCCTTCTGTCTTGCATCTGACCATTCATACTTAACTCCCTTTTGCAACAACTTGGTTAAAGGAGCAGCTACTCTAGAGAAGCCATCAACAAATCTCCTATAGTAACCGGCTAATCCCAGGAAACTCCTAATCTCGGTCACGGACTTAGGTTGTTTCCACTCAACAATAGCCTCAATCTTCGATGGATCAACTCGGATACCTTCGGCCGAAACAACATGGCCAAGGAATACCACCTCTCGAATCCAAAACTCACATTTACTAAGCTTCGCATACAACTGATTGCTCAACAATCTCTGTAAAACAAATCTCAAGTGCTCATCATGCTCTTCTTTGTCTTCGAGTACACAAGTATATCATCAATGAAAACAACTACAAAACGGTCTAGATAGTCCCTGAAAATTCTGTTCATCATGTCCATGAATGCTGCTGGTGCATTCGTGAGCCCAAATGGCATCACAAGAAACTCATAGTGACCATATCTAGTCCTAAAAGCTGTCTTTGGGACATCACACTCTTTCACCTTCAACTGGTAGTACCCGGATCTCAGATCTATCTTCGAGAACACTGAAGCACCTCTCAACTGATCAAACAAATCATCTATACGAGGTAACGGATACTTGTTCTTCACAGTCAACTGATTCAACTGTCTATAGTCAATACACATGCGCATGCTACCATCTTTCTTTTTCACAAACAACACTGGAGCACCCCACGGAGAACTACTAGGCCTAATGAAACCACGGTCTAATAATTCTTGCAACTGACTCTTCAATTATTTCAACTCTTTCAGAGCCATACGATACGGAGCTATCAAAACTGGACTAGACCCTGAAATTGTCTCAATCACAAACTCAACATCTCTGTCAGGAGGCAAACCCGGCAACTCTTCAGGAAACACATCTGGAAAGTCGCACACTGTTCTGATATCTTTCGGTCTAGCTTCACTCATGTCCGGATTCATAACATAAGCTAAATAGGCCCCACATCCAGAGTCCATCAACCTATGAGCCTCTAAAGCTGACACCACATTAGACAAGAACTTAATGTTCTCGCCCACTACCACTACCTCGTAGTCATCAGAAAGCTTCAAAGAATTTCTCTTTGTCTCAAAATCTACACTAGCCCGATGCTCAACCAACCAGTCCATACCCAAAATAATATCAAAACCATAGAAGGGGAGTTCCATCATATCAACTGAGAACACATGACCCTGAATCTTCAGTGGACACCTCCTATACATACGTCTAACAACGACTGTCTCACCAAAAGAACTAGTAACATGCATACCTACATCTAAGATCTCAACAGGAATATCTAACTTCTGTGCATGCTTACTCAAAATGTAGGAATGCGTAGAACCCGAGTCAACCAAAGAAAGCAAAGACATCGACTGTAACTCGAAATTACCTGCTATCACATCGGTGTCGTTCCCGGCCTCTCTCTGAGCATAGACTCTCGCTGGTCCTCCCGCCTCTGGCTGCACAGCCACGACATGAGCAAGGTTCCTCTGAGCATCTACCCTAGGTGCATCAGCCCTAGGCTGGAAGTAGCCACGACCGCGCCCACGGCCTCTCTGGAAATCATTAGCTCTCGCAGGAGCTTGAGCAATGTTCGGTGCCTGAGCCGCCTGATGCGGACAATCCCTCCTAAAATGGTCCCTCGAACCACAGTTCCAACAAGCATGAAAGTTACCCCAACACTCACCAGCATGCTGTCTCCCACAACGGGTACACTCGGGCAGACGCCCTCCTCCTCTATGGCCCTGATGGCCCCTACCATGGTGGCCACCGCCACGTCTATGGTCAAACTGATGTCCGCCACCTCTGTGCCTCTTGGCATCTCTACCATCAAAGTTGTTGTGCCTCTTACCAGAACTAGATCCCCCAGAACGCTTGGCCAGCCCCAAGCTGTGTTCAATGTCCTTGGCTCTAGCAACCAAGACATCAAAGTCAGAGTAATCAGAAGCTAAGGTATACCTCTTAACTTCCTCATGAAGTCTGTATCTGAAACGATCACATCGAGCCCTCTCAGTAGGCACTAACTCCGGAGCATACTGACTCAGACGAACGAAACAAATCTCATAATCAATCACAGAAGCATCTCCCTGAGTGAGAGCCATGAATTCTCTCTTCTTCTCATCTAGGTACCTCGGTCCCAAGTACCTCTTCCGGAAAGCAGACTCAAAGAACTCCCAATCAATCTCTGCCTCTGGAACCCCGGTAGTAATGGTGACCCACCAGGTGTAGGCATCACCCTGAAGCAACGAGATCACACAACCCAACTTACGTGCGCCCACACAACCCATCTGAGCCAAGATATGAACTGTCTTCTCCAACCATAACTCCGACCTCTCCGAAGTAGATCCTCTAAACTCCTCGGCCCCTAAGCTACGGAGCCTCTCCAAAGGTAGGCTAGCATCATCACATCTAGGCTGAGCTGCAGCCTGAGCTCCCGCAACTGCGGCCTGAAATGCCCCCGCTATTGCTTGCACTAGCGGAGTCATGTCAATTCCAGCTGGACCTTGGCCACCCTGGCCACCTTGTGGTCCATCTCCTCCGGCTCCATCCTCGCCCCCAACTCCAGGTGGAGGAGGTGGTGGTGGTGGAGGTGGTGAAGGAGCGCCAACTCCCGCGGCCACCGGCCCTTCTAGGTGAGCCCCCGCACCAACTACCGGCTCAACAGGAGCCACAACTCGTGGTTCCTGACGAACCAACCTCGGTCTACCTCTCGGTCTAGACATTGCCCTCTCAGATATTAACTACAACCACAACAACAACACACAAGTTGGGTTAGCAAGGCAAGGATTCCAAGTGTCCAAGTACGTTCCCTCACTTAAAAATCATTTTTTTCAATGTAATAGTAGCAATGGGACTCACACACACATGCTTTAAATAAAACAATCAACATACTTGTCACACAAGCAATCATTCTTGCAAAACAAGCAAACACCGTACAATTTAATTTAAAACTTAAACTTACCTCACTTACCTGCCCAAGGTCTCGGTAACCTTAGGCTCTGATACCAACAAGTGTAACCCCCTCGTCCCGGTCTGGTCGGATGACCGGTCCGAGTGGGCCACACGGGGAAAACCGAAGCGAAACCCGTTAAGGTTTCCCCTCGGTTTACGACCCTAAAATTTTCTTTTTATTTTATCTTGTCTATATGCATGAATTAATCCTATGTGGAGCACAGCAGCGGAATAATACAAACATTTCACCATACACCGACCATCCAAGCACTAAACAGCTCATTTTAATGTTCTACAGCAGGCCGTTTCGAAACGCCCTTAGGGTGTTCCGAAACGCCTTGACCTGGTCAACGGCCCTGGGTCAACCATAAGGTGGTCGTTCCGAAACAGGGGAGACCCGTATCGGAACGACCTTGACGGTCAATATCTCGTGGTCAACGAGATTTGACCGTTTCGAAACATCAAAGGCCCGTTTCGGAACGGCTTCATCTCACCAATTTCTCAAAATTCCAGTAGCAAAAATGTTCCGAAACGCCCCTTATCCGTTTCGAAACGGTAGGCCATTTGCAAAGGGCCCGTTCCGGAACAGGGGGAACAGTTCCGAAACGCCCCCTGTCAGCAGACTCGAAATTGCTGTTTTAAGGCACAAAGGTGCCCCAAAACATCGCCAAAACACATTACAACACTAAACCAATTAAATACAAGGCATGCCAACCATACTAACATACTTTAACATGATTAAAACATGTCCAACACTAAGGCAACATCCCACGAATATACATTCATTCAAACATCATTCAAACACATATATAAACTCTTAAGGCATAAGGCTAACATTCAAGAGAGCAACTTAGGCATGAGTAAACATTCATCATGGCAACACCACCATGCAAAAGCAAGATATAAGGGAGTCTATACATGCTCCTAAACAACCAACAACTATCCAACAAAACCATACATGTCCCATTGCTCAAACCATTACAAGTTTAACATTGAAACCCATACTTGATGAACTCAAGCCAAAAACCACACTTGGAGGCCCTCCACTTGCCCGAGCAACCCACGAACTAAGGATCTGCAATGTTGAACAAAGAGAGCGTAAGCAATGATGCTTAGTGAGGGTAAGCTCTAAAAACAAACCTCAACATTGCAGGGTCCGAGCACGATCTAGCCAAGGTAAACATAATCATACCAAAGTCCACAAGATAATGCATAAGCAATAGACAATATTAAAGCCATGTTCATACGCTCAAATCCCATGATACATGTAATCACAACAAGTATCCCAATAAAACCATGAACCTCAACTCAATGAATAATACATCAAACAACATTGGCACCTAGCTAAGACCCGAATACGCGGATAGACATGTTGGAACTTACATCCAACAACCACATTACCTCACGGTGGGATTTCACTCATCACCGGTCTCGCGGAGGGGATTCCACTTATCCTCACGCCCCGTCGATGGGATTCCACTCATCACCGACTACATTTAAATACAATTCCGGGCGAACCTGTACTCCTCCTTGATGACTCAACGCCACCAAGGCCACGCGCGACTTTAGACTCATGTGTACACACTACATCCTAATGATCGATCATTTGTATTCAAGTTTACTAGTGCCAATATTTACTCATTTCTCATTACTCATTCAATCACATACATGCTTAGCACGTACTCATCAACACCCATCATCATGCATGTCTCAAGCATCATAAGTCCAATCTCGTTTCACATGTATAATGCAATACACATAAGCATTCATACCACACATCGTACGAGACATACACAACAATATAATGAGTTCATCCAATGGCTCTAGATCAAGTTTAGGATTAGGCTACCACCCTAATCCTAACTCTAGGTGGGTCTACCAAGCCCAACCTAGTCCATATACCCGAACCACCCAATTTAAATCCGTTTAAAACAATTAACCACTCACCTAAGCTTCCAAGCTCAAGACCAAGCAAGCAACAACCTTCAACTTCCCAGATTCGATCCCAAAGCCTCTTCCACGTTTCCCCTTGCTTCTAGCCAAACAAAACACATACATCACTTCCCAATTCAATGCTAATTCAACCATCAACATACTTTGCAAATCACAACCCATTTCCACAAATTTCCAAACCACATAACAACTCCAAAAACCCAATTTTCGGACTCCCACAACCAAGGACTGAAATACCCAATTCCAAGCATCCAAATGACTTCCAAAACATCCCAAAACACCCTCATACCATAGGTAGACCAACAGCCCCTTTAATTCCAACATAAAACCCACCAAAAACTCAAGTTTTACTACCTTAAAACTTGCCCTAAAGACCCACTACGAATTTTCATCCAAAATTAACCAAATTAACATATACGGTGTATTTCATCATGCTTAAACAAACCCCCAATACAATTTATCAAAACAAATTGAAAAACCCCATTAAAACCCCAAATTTCCATATGAACCCTAATTTCTCGAAACCCACATTTTTGAAATTTAAGACAATATACAAGTAGAGGATGGAGAGGAGGTCAAGAAAATATAATTACCTCTTAAAATGGTGTTGAAATCGGGTGCTAAAATAGATGGAATAGTAACTCAAAGCTTGAGAGGTTTTAGAAATGGTGGGGGCTTTCAAATGTGAAAAGGGGAAGAATGAGGGAGGAAGACAACTTTACAATAAAGTGGTCTTGCTTTATTTAAAACTTGGGTAAATAGCAACATAGGTCCTTCCCTTCATATTAAAACTCAATTAGGCCATTATTGAAATTGAATTGTTTTAATTAAGTTTTATTTGACTCGAACTATAACCCGACTAACTCCTAGGCCCAAGACACGAGTGTTACATTTATTTATTTATTTTTAATTTTAAAATAAAATAAAAATAAATATTTTAAACTACCCAAAACACACATCTTCATCCCATCATCTCCTCCAAAAAAAAATATCTTCATGCCAAAACACCCAAAACGTCCTCTTCTATCACAATCATCGATCCAACAACACCAAATAAGAACTCAGATTGGCAAAAAACTATTACTGGTCATCGATTAAAGGATTGGCAAAAAAACCATCATCGATCCAACAACATCCCCTCGGTAGTCATCTTCCATTAACGATCCTTTAATCTCACTTAAACCAAAAAATCATTCATCACCCGTTTTACCCTAAAAAATCAGTCACCAAACCTTCCATTTCAATACTCAAAACCCAGTGTAAAGAACTCGGATTGGCAACCCACATTCAACAATCAGAGATTTAAGAAAAGAAAAAAAAAGCTTACCCATTTCGGCTATGGTGGTTCCTGACGGTCAGAGTCTATGATCGACGATCCCAACGAGGAGGTGTTCTCCATAGCGAGGAGAACCATATATCTCGAAATCAAATCCATTCAACGGTGGACGATACAGATCCGACACCAGTAAAGTTCGAACACTGAAGTTATTTTCATGAAATTTAGGAGAGTTTCGAGAAAATCTAAACAGAAAGAAAGGAGAAGGAAGTCGAGAGAAACTTGTTGGTGGCACCGATGACCGGAGAGGGATGAATTATGTTGGCTCTGCAAAATGAGGAAGCTAGTGACTCCGGCGGAACTAAATTTGTGAAGAAGAAAAGAAAACGAAAAATAAAATAGGGGTGTTTTTAGTATTTTAGGAGTTATAATTAAATTAATAAATATTTCAATATATTTAAATTATTTTAAAAATTAAAAATAAATAAATAAAATGACGTGACACGTTCTGATTGGTCAAAATAAATTTTTTTAACGGTATTGACTTTTTGGGGTTATATGAGTAACAACAAAAAGTTTAGTGGGCAAAACGTAGTTTAGGGGGTAAGTTGAGAAAACAGATAAAGTTTAGGGGAGAAAAGTGTATTAAGCCTTATCCTAATATTAATATATTAATTTAAAATACTTTTAAGTGATTAATATAATTTATTTGTGGTAAAATTTTAAAAATAAAATAATATTTAATGATTGTAATTATAAATAATAAATATATAAACACTTCACCTAGAAAAAAATATTGAAAGCATTTAGAGTGAAAAGACAACAAAAGTGTTGAAAACGTGATATAAAATAGGTTAAACTAACCCAATGACCATCATACTATGGTAAATGTATTAAAATGACCACATTAAAAAAATCGACTCAAGTGACCACCCAAATTATTGAAATTGGATAAATGTGACCACCAGCCGTTAATGGGTTAACGGAATGTGACGTGGCAGTTAAAAAATTAAAGGTATAATCACACATTTGGTCTTTATTATTTACACATTCTTTCAATTTAGTCCTAATTTTAAACTAATAAAATAAATTAATTAGGTGGTGACACATGTTACCACCTATTTAGAGGAGAAAAACAAAATCCCCAAATTTGCTTTAGGTGGGAATTGAACTTGGGTTCAACAAGGACAAAAGCAATGCCTTAACCACTGCACCAAGCATATATCTGTGTTAAAAATCACCAATTATATTATGTCTTATTGTTTGTTACCATTCAAATTCATCTTCTTCCTTGATAAACCGAATCGACATTGATGTCACCACCTGATTGGATGAGGAAAATAATTTATTAATCAAATATAAATAATTAAATTCCTTCAATAAGGTGTTGACACGTGTCACCACCTAATTAATTTATTTTATTAGTTTAAAATTAGGACTAAATTGAAAGAATGTGTAAATAATAAGGACCAAATGTGTGATTATACCTTTAATTTTTTAAATGCCACGTCACATTCTGTTAGCCCATTAACGGCTGGTGGTCACATTGATCCAATTTCAATAGTTTGAGTGGTCAATTGAGTCAATTTTTTTTAATGTGATATTTTAATACATTTACCATAATATGATAATCATTGGGTTAGTTTACCCTATAAAATACTAAGGGTCAAAGATAAAAGTGTAATTTTATTCAAAACTAACTTTTGAAAACGTAGAAGCTGACAAAATCAACTTCAGCTGTTGGTTCAAAACTTTGGTTAAACAAAAAGTTTTAACTTCTAAAAGTTACTCGTTCAACATAATATTTGCAGTTGAAACTGAGCTTTAGGAAAAAGTTGGTTTTGAACGCATTTCTAAACGGGCCTAAATAATGAGATATTATATTTTTATACCGAAATTAAAACTCATACAAAATAAGGTAAAATGACTATATTTAACCGCTAAGCGAATTAGTATATTTCAAATTAAAAAAATATATTATAACAATGTCAATCTATGCTTTATATTTACATTGAATTACAATTGTGACAATAATTGAAAATAATGGTTAATGTGATAATTCACTCCATTTCAGCAAAACATTAAGAGTAAATTTTGTTCACGTTTTATTATTTTATAGTGTTGATCACCGTTCAAATAAAAATATTATGTAAATCTTTCGATTCTAAATTCTTAACCTTAAACACTAAACCCTAAAAATATATTCTATTCCAAAATTTTTAAACTTTAACTCTAAACCTAAGCTTTAGTGTGAGGGCATATGAGGAGACACCAAAAGAAATAATTTTTTTTTTATAAATCTTAAATTTAATCTTAATCTCTCTAGAGGGGAGAGAAAAAGAGATTCTAGGAAAAAGAAATGAAGTGTTCTTACTTTTTAGTGGGTCTAAAACCCATGACCTAAGAATACGAGGAAACAAATATGAATAATTTTATCAACCGGTCAATTATACTTACTCGGGATGAAAGATTTTTATTCATCATCATTCACGTAGATTCTTATTTTATAACGTGATTTTATCATAATATTAAAAGCAATATTGTCACATCTATTGTTTATTAAATTGATGGTAGAAAATATATATTCAGTATGTTTTATTAAATTAAAAATCGTAGTAGAAAAATATTAAAAAACTATAATTAACCGTTTTAATTTTGTCCCCAAGATCCTGGAAAAAGACTATTTTGAACATTATTATCCAACAAACGCGGGAAAAGCAATACAGTAGAATTTAAAGGTGAAAAGTCAACAAATCTGCGATGTGGAAGCTTACTGTTCCTTTCCGTTTTTCTATTTCACATTCTCGTCTGAAAAATCTATATATACAAAACCCAAATCCCAACACCACATCGGCTCCATTAGATTCTCGACCTCTTTTGGTTTCTTTCTAATGGAGCTGAGGCTCAATCTAATGTATGCCAAAGACCTCAAACGCGTCAATATCGTCACCAAAATGAAGGTCTACAGCGTCGTTTCAATCAACGGCAACGCCAGCACCAACCAGAAAACTCCGGTGGACAAAGAAAACGGGACCAACCCAGAGTGGAATTGCCGCATGAAATTCATCATCCACGAAGCCGACGTCCACCAGAACCTCGTCTTCCTGGTGTTCGCTCTCAGAACGAGCCGAATCTTCGGGGACAGGGACGTCGGCACCGTCCAGGTCTCCGTCAAGGAACTGCTCGACCAAACCAACGGGAATCACATGGCCGACCATAACGTCAGCTACAGCGTGGTGTTGCCCGAGGGCAAATCCAGAGGCATCCTGAGTTTCTCGTACAAGTTCGACGGGGGATCCGTTCCGTACCCTCAGGCTCAGATTCCGTGGCATGATTCGAGGTGCGTACATGAAATGCAAGGGGGGAGCCCTGTTTTTGCGTTTCCGTCGCCGCAACACGGTGCTCCGTATCCTTATCCTCCGCCGCATGGGATGGGCATGTTTGCTTATCCGCAGCCATTGGGTGGATCATATTCACCACCGGCATTTGGTTACTACCAACAGTCCCCTGGACCCGGTTCAGGCTATGGATATCAACACCCGTCACAGGGCGACGGCGGTAGACCTCCAAAGCACGGTCGCCGGGGGTTGTAAATTGTAATCATTATTATTAATGTCCTTACCTCTTAATCTCAATGAAATATTATGCTTAATGTTAGATTCTTGAAAAACCTTTCCCTCCAAATCTTATAGATAAATGCATTCTAAGCCAGCTTAAGAATGATCCTAATTGACTAACCCTAGTTGAAAGTTATTTATTCTTGATTTTTATTTTGTAAGGCTTAATTGAAAAAATTGTGTTTAAATTGTAATTTCGTTTGTAAGGATGTTCAAAGTTTTTTTTTTCTCAAGATAGATAAGTGTTTGATATTCCATTCAGGTGCTTAACATTTTATTTTATTAATAATTTGAGGTTGATACATAAAAATTAATCATCCACTCATTAATGGACACAAGATTGATTTTTATTTTTTTAAAAAAAAACTAAAACTTTAATTTTTGAGAAAAATCCAAAAACTCATTTTTTAAAGAAAATAACACAAAATTTTAAATCCCATACTATCGTCGAGCACTACATCGTCGTCGTAATAATGAAATCTCTTCTTCTCGCTGCAAGAGTCGTATAACTTAATTTTTGTTTGTTCATTCGTCGTTTGTGGGATTTATTTTTGCATTCGTCGCCCGACGTTTAATTGACGCATGACTATGTATATATCACGTGTCATGTATTCATTAGATGATACTTTTTCTAATTATAATTAAAATATAGTGTAGAACTAATGTTTTGATATAATAATTGAAAAATGTTTTGGACTGATTTAAAACGTATTTAAAACATTTCCAAAGTCCAAACAACTTAAAATTATGTTTAGGGAATTTTTCAAAAGGGTTTTTCATGTTTTTCAAAGCTTATTTAAACAAATCTGCCCAGGTGTTTCGAAACACCTTAGGGCGTTTCGAAACAGGGGCTTCCAGTGGCAAAAGCGTTTCGATACTCGTATCGAAACGAGGCCTTCATTGGACAGGATTTTTGCCCAGCATTTCGAAACGGGCTAGGCCCTTTCGATACGCCTACATGGCATTGACCATAACGGTCATAAAACCCAACGACTCTTTCCCAACCAACTTTCAAATGCAGGCGTTTCGATACGGGCTTATAGCGTTTTGATACGCGTTTCGAAACGGCAGGGGGGTTCCGAAACGGGTACCCTGACAGACTGCAACGACTCTTTCTACATTGAGAGTGTTTCGAAACGGCTTCGAGCGTTTCGAAACGGGGAGCTGCAGAACTGCATTTATGGTGGGAATTAAAGTCCTCAGCGGCTCCAATATGATCCCAACGGCTAGTAACGGCTACAAACTCATTTGAGAGTATAAAAGGGACCTCCAAGCATCAAGAGAAGGCTAATGCTCATATTGTCAAACATCAAATGATCAAATATTGTCTTAGTACCTAAAGTGTCAATTCTTGCATAGACAAACACTAGTGAGCCAAAATTGTCAAATTTGCTCAAGTGTTTTAGGTTTTGGGTGAGTGCTTAATTGTGCAAACAAACACCTATTAGAGGGTTTTAAGTTTGCTTATTGTTTCTCTTTGTAAAGAGGGTTTTGATCAAGGCTTTGGGTAGAAGCTTGATCGGTTGTAAGAGTTTCCTCCTAATCCTAGAAAATGGGACGAATCAATAGTGGATTGATTGAGAAATCCTTAGTGGGGAGCTAAGGTAGTGGATGTAGACCTTGGTTAGAAGGTTGAACCACTATAAATCATTGTGTCTTTTTATATTCTAGCTTCCACAACCCTTCCACCCAAAAATCCACCTTTCCACCACTTGGTGAGCTAAATTGGTTGATCGAATCGAGCCCCACACAACTCAACATATAGTAAAATAAAATATTAGACACTTATTTTAATAAAAAAATTGTAGGCATTTAAGGTAGACATATATGTAATTTGAATATTTTTTCCAATCAAGTCTATTTGTTATTTGTGTCGTCTGTTGAGAATGAAAATAGAATATTCGGTTTAATTTTTTTATAATAGCCGCTGAATTTTTATTAAAACTATAAAAGATATCACAAAACGCATACAAGAAGAGAATAATGAGATTAATCTACCAAAATTTCTTACAACCCAAAAATAAAGAAAAGTGAATACTTTCATAGAGATAAACATACCATCAAAATTCAGAAGCTTTCCTGAATCTCCTTGTTTATCCAATCGAGACGCATAACAGGTGAAAAGGGAGTGGTGAGCGACCCAAAATATCATGCAGAATGTTCCGCTACCCATGACTAATTACATCGGCAAACAACCATCAATCGAGTGGGGATCTAATTTTCCATGACCACTGACAAAATTATAATAAAAAACTAGGGTCGTTAAAATATTTGTGCGAGCGAAAAATAACTGTTAAGATATGCTGAAATCATGCCATGAGGACAAATGAAACGAACCACAAAACAAAAAAAACATGTCATAAGGACAGAGGAAAATGCATGTCACGAGGACAGGGAAAGCGCGCCCCACAAAGACTGAGATTCTTATTAAAATATAATAATAGTAGAAAAAACAAGAAAAATAATAAATTCAGTAGTCGACAACCAATACTAAGGGCTAATTTAACATTGCTTTTGAAAAATGATTTTTAAAGTTGATGTTAGAAAGAGATTTTGAAAAGAGATTTTAAAAAGTTGGTTGTAAGATTTTTGTGTTTGACATTGATGTCAAAAAAGTAATTTTAAGAAGATAAATAACTATTTTGGACATGATATTATAAGATATATATATATATATATATATATATATATATATTCGAATTCTCTAATGTTATAATATATGAAATATATCAACTTAAATTATTATAAAAATATTTTTATTAATAAATACATTTTTTACCAGTAAATCAGTAGCATATAATAAAGGTAAACATCGGTAAAAAATTTCACATTTTTTGTTAGGTATTAGTATAGATCAATAGCACCATGGATTAAATTATATTAAAATAAACAATAAAACCTAAATTCGCGTTATTCGTGTGATTAGAAAATATTTAGATATGCAACTTACAAAAGTGTTCAGATTATTGTGTATATTATTCGAGTTACATGCCGAAAATTTAGTGAAGCATGAAAAGAACATATATATATATATATATGTATATATATATATATGTATATATATATATATATATATATATATAAACTAAACTAATCCAATGTTATAGATAAATATTACAAAAAATACATTGGTGCTTGTAATCCAAAGTATTTTTATTAAATTACAAGCCATTACACCTAATATAAATATTACAAAAATACATTGGTACTTATAATTTAAAGTGATTTTATATACAAGTTGTAGCATCAATTATCAATATAGAAAGTACATTAATGCTTGTGGTTTAATGTGAATTCATTAAACTACAAGATATGCCATCTCTCACTAATTCCATCTCATAACCGGATGAAGCGTTTAGTTCATCATTATCATCATTATTTTCATCGTCCACATCTTCTGGATCAATAATATTTTCATATGTTCTATCATTTCTTTCGAACTCCATAAAATTTGCATCATGTAGACCTGCATGTTTTCGAATAAAATTGTGTATCGTCATTGTAAATACAACGATCATCCTTTGCTTTTCGAAATGACAGATCCCTTAAAATACACCATTTCTTTTTCAGTACACCAAAAGTTCGCTCAATAACGCTACGTAATGATGAATGTGAATGATTGAGTATCTCTTCTTTATCCGATATATGTCTACCTCTACGAAAGTCGGGTAAATAATATCGTTGTCCTGTATATGGCCCGAGAAAACCTTTCATTTGAGGATATCCAGAATCAACGAGATAATATTTTCCTATAAATTATAATATTAGAAACAATAATTAAATAATTTAAACTTTATATAATAAAATAAATGGATAAAAAGAAATTTACCATTTGACGTATGTGGAAACTTTAATTCTGGATCTCGAATTGCTTCAAGAAATATTTTAGTATCGTGTGTTGTACCTTCCCATCCATCCACTACAAATGTAAAACACATATTAAAATTGCATACTGTCATAATATTCTGAGCCGGGACACCTTTTCTTCCTATGTAAAGAATTTGTTCATTTGGTGGAAAATAACAAAAATACGTGTACCATCAATTGCACCTATGCAATCCTAAATAAATAATCATATTAGTATACATACCTATTTAAAGTAAAGAAACATCTCATAAACATAATATTATAGTCTTAAGATTTTACCTTAAAGTGTGGCATATATCTAGAATCATTACGTATTTGTTCTAGTATTGAGCTAAAATAACAATCATTCGGTGCAATTATATCAATAGCCAACTGTGAAACTTTTTCGAACATAATTGTAAAGTATCGACTAATTGTTGCTTCAGACCTTTGAAAACTCTCTCGAGCTTGAGAAATTGATGGATCGTGGCCTAACATATACATAAAGATACCCAACATTTCAAGAGTAGAAATGTTTATTGAACTTTGCAAAAAATGTCATCTTTCCAAAACTCCCAATAAACTTGTGAACATGATTCTTAGCATTCTAAAATTAATCATGCAATGTGATTCATGACTATCAAGAATACCTTGAACCCAAATTTCATCGGATTGTTTTGGATCCATGCATGGTTGTCGAAAAAGACATTTTTTATAATATAATTGTATGGAAGAAGTTGCAACAGTTAACAACCTATTAAAACTCTGCACATGTTATGAAATCTCGTTAAATTCTCTTTCATCATCATTAGAATTGCTGATGTTGTTCATGTTTTCACTTGTAAAAAAAAGTTATAAAATCAATATTTAAACACTCCAATAAAAAATAATAAGAATTAAATATATCAAAATATTTATTAATAATCATGAACATTATTGAGTAAAATACTTTCATCACCAACATAAAAAAACTTGTTTTGCATACGTAAATATATAGTCAAACATAAACAAAATATGTGTTGGACTATCTAAGAAAAATAAAAGATAAAACATCACTTACAATTGTATATGTCCAAAATAAAAAAAATAATAAACATAAGTTGCACATATTAATGTATGATGTAAACTAAATATTAAATATAGAAAATACTTATTAATGTCTTAGACTTAAGCTAAAGATTAAACAAAGGTAAAATTAATTAGTGGCTCACAGTAGTGTAGTATTGCATATCTCAAGGACTAAGAAGATTTGAAAATTTTGAACTCGTATTTATTTTTATTTTCAGCCACCAAAGTCTAATATCAAGAGAAATTGATAAAAACACAATTTGATTCTCCTTATTTTTTTATTGGACTTAGTGCGAAAAAGTAAAGACTGCAAGTTTTTTAAAAAAATTCTATCAACTCATCAAGCATTTTGATTGCTTGTGAAATGCCAAATAAATCTGTAATAAGAGTCAGACTAGATGTCGCATGACTCATATTTTCCGATGCACTGCATAGTTTATCAATCTGCGAAGGCAACCTTGTAGCTCCTTTAATTTGCTTTGATGAACATTTTTTCACAGCCTCCAAATTTGTTCTCGTCTCATTGGCTTTTCGTTTTTGGTCTATATGTATAGGTTCAGATTGAATTTCAAGACTATTATTATTTTTATCACATCCTACTTGACTTGACATGTAAACATCATTTATTGTATTTTCTTTTCCAATTTCGTCAAGTATCTCGTTATTATCATGCTCCAAAAAATCAGTTGGCAATATACCTGGAAAAGGTGCCCAAGCTTTTTCACCAGTGGCAGCTATCCCTCTAAACATTTGGTCCAACTTTCCTTCTATTTCTGGATCAATATCTCTTAGCATCGGGCACCACTTACATATAAATTAATAAATTAACGTAAGCAATTATTATTAGCATTAGAAATGAGGAAAACAAAGATTATAAGAATATTTAGCATACCTTGAATCTATTTTTCCATTAGTCTTCTGAGGCATCAATGATCTCTTTTGTATAATTTCATCCTAGATCGGTATCTTTTTCTTTAAGTTTTTTTCACAACTTTCATTCCTTCTTCAATAAATTTCATCTACTCTTCAATTGTAGTTGCGTAATAAGGCTTTCGTGTCTCATTCTAAAAAATTTTAACTATTTTATCCATCATTCTTTCTTTAAATGAGTACCATGTCTATTATCATTTAATATCTCTTTAATACATATATCACAAAATATTACTGTCAACCTCCTATCTCATAATGCTTTGAGTTTTTCACCATTTGCTTCAACAACCGAAGTACTTTTCATCTATCATATATATTCAAATTATTTATAAAAATTAAACATCAGAATACTTGTTATATATTACACTTTAAAACCAGGCTATAAATAATTAAATATTTTGTTTTTAACAACCTTACCCGCTACAATAAACTAATTAGATCATAAGGGAATAGTTCTCTTGTTACACGAATAGTTTACGATTATCGACAAAAGCTACTGAAAATATACACGAAACTAACCACTTGCAACCTCCAATTTAAATTGGATAGCTAAAACCATTCAAGAATGACATGAAGATGTAGTTGGTAAAATAGAACTACAAAACCAGTTGATTAGCACTGACTGGAAATAATAACAAAACAGAAAAGAAAAGGTGATGAACCGTGTCTGGTATGTTGGCCACTGCCTTAGAAACAAAACTGCCCTGAATAGTGTAGTCGCTTCACAGGCAGAATGTCCCCCAAGGTGCACACGGACGCTCCAAGAATCGTACACTCGACTCTGGAGTGAACAACGGTGGTACTACTCAAATGGTGCTCAAACGATGGAGGAAACATAAGAAT
Source organism: Hibiscus tridactylites (assembly GCA_958450335.1). NCBI lineage: Eukaryota > Viridiplantae > Streptophyta > Magnoliopsida > Malvales > Malvaceae > Hibiscus > Hibiscus tridactylites. Next base: position 65,065,229 of record OY288290.1, on the reverse strand, counting down.
TTGGAAGTGTTTGCAATGTGTTTGATGATACAAATGGTGCATGTAGCACCTCTATTTATAAGATGAACAACTTTGACATTATAGACATTTCACTGTCTAAATAATAACTGATTTAATTTTGTATAACAACAAAAATAATTATGTTGTAACAGCTGCAATAACATCCTTCATAATCATACAATAACAGCTTCTGTTACCACTTGAATTTGACTGAAAAACAGTCTAAATTCATCACTGAACAAACTGCTTATATTCGAATAAAACTACACTGGATAAAAGCTGAATCAAAACGTTCGAATCAAACTGCAACGTTCAGATATGAATTTAATTTAAAAAATAAATTCTGATTCGAACAGTTTTCTCAAAGCCTACTTTCACATATAATCTTTTTTTCTTAAGAAAATTCCATACGAATTTTCTCCAAAAAGAATAGATCCGCTCGCGTACGTGTACAAGACACGTGTTACCCGAGCCCGAGCCGAGCCGGCCGGATGGCGGCGGCAGCGCGCGAGGACTTCCCTTGTTCTTTCCCACTCAACAAGGGAGGGAGGAAGCATGGGTATAAATACCCTTCACTAGCTATTTACCCAACCAATGTGGGATATAGCTTTTAGTAATACTTGAAGCATTACCAACATTCTCCCACTAATGCAAAAAAATTCATCTATATCTCAAACACAGACCTCTTCAGATGAGCAATAGCGGAATTAGTTGCTTAAGCACTAGTGAACGTATCTTGAACTAGTACATAGTGATGATGAGCGATCATTCTCTTAGATAAGTGAAACTAGTCTTGAACTTTCTAAGATAGAGGTAAACTCATAACACACAACTAACTCATTCATCCACCGAAGTTCTCGATGTGTAAGATATATATACATAAGTGTATATTTAGCCATCTTACCTCATGATTCTAGTAAGTGTATTAGAAAAACGACCCAACATTTTTCACAGAAGGTGGCTAATCCTTCTCACTTACATAGGTTATTTCATCAAGTTTATCTCGATATAAACCACCCTGAAATCGGACTATGAAATAATTAAGAACCATTTGTAATGGCTCAACCTCTTATAGACATATGGTGATTTCTTCAAGTTTATTTAAAATGAACCACCCAGTCTTGGGATAAGAAATCATTAAGAATAAATATTCAACCTCATTATCGGTGAATTCAAAATGTCCTTCTCAATAGGATCATTCAAACTTTGAATTCATTAAGAGTTTCTTGAAACTCAACCTTTTCTGGCGGTAAGTTCATCTTGTCCTTCTCAATAGGACAACACATTTAGACTTGTGTTATGAACTTATTAAGAATAAGTATTCAACCATGATTCGGTAAATTCATCAAGTCTTTCTCACAAAGACCACCCAAAACTTGGTATATGAATTTATTAAGAGTAATAGTACTCAACATGGACATGTACATCATTCGCCATAGGGATAGACAATGAGAAATGTACACTATGAGTCTTTCTATGGTTTCGTTTGACCACATTGAACTTAGATAACTAAGTTGGGTATCCACCATGAATTCCTCAACCAATGGGCTTTAAACCCATCCCCCTCGACGAATCTAGGACCAACTTCCGACTTAACCCTTTGGTAAGTAGATCTGTTAGGTTTCTTTCTGACTTCACATACTCTAAAGAGATTACTCCATTCCTTATTAAGTGTCTAACAGATTCATGTCTTATGCGAATGTGTCTCTTTTTACCATTGTAAACTTGACTCTTGGCAACATAAATCGCTGCTTGTGAATCACGCAACAAGGAAACAGGAGGAGTCAGACTTCCTCACAACGAAATGTCGGCTAACAAAATCCTTAGCCACTCAGCTTCTTGCCCAGCTAAGTCAAGAGCTATAAACTCTGACTCCATAGTAGAGCGAGCAATACAAGTCTGTTTTGAATACTTCCAAGAAATTGTTTCTCCTCCCAAACCCACTCGTAGAGCTTACTTCATCACTATCAGAGACCCAGTTGGCGTCACAATATCCTTCTAATGTAGCAGGAAAGCCAACAAACTCAAGTCTTCAGTCCATAGTACCCTTGAGGTACTTAAGTAAGCGTCTAAGAGCAACCTAGTGCTCACCACTAGGGTTATGAGTATAGTTCTTTAAGAACATCAGACTGCCAATTATTTTGGCATATTCCGTGCGAATTTTCTCCAAAAAGAATAGATCCGCGCGCGTACGTGTCGAAGACACGTGTTACCCGAACGAATTTCCTATAAATAAGCACATATAATCTTTTGTTCTTAAGAAAATTCCATACGAATTTTCTCAAAAAAGAATAATACCCGAGCCCGAGCTGGACGGCGGTGGCAGCAGCGCGTGAGGACTTCCCTTGTTCTTTCCCACTCAACAAAGAAGGGAGGAAGCATGGGTATAAATACCCTTCACTAGCTATTTTCCCAACCAATGTGGGATATAACTTTTAGTAATACTTGAAGCATTACCAACATATGTATTATTCTGTTTTCAAATTTCTTTATTGAGAAGCAAGCTTCACTTCCAAATTACAAGTCTAGTAGAAGCAACAATTAATCTAAATTTGATAGTAGAGAAATAATGCATGTCAACTTTTTAGAAATTTGCCTAGTGCAACCCATTCCTTGTAAGAGAACTTGACGATATTGGAACATTCCTAGTTGTCCTCAGAGCAAACATTAACTTTACCCTCACACGTCTTGTGAAATTTTACTAAGACTACCTCAAATGTGAATATCTCAAATACAAGTTAAAAAGAAATATGATACATTTGTTAATTGGGGCTTGCATGAAAATTATGTTAGTAGAAACAAAATATGAATAGTTTACTTGCATGGGCAACTGATATATGTCAGGTTCAGAATTCAGATTTATTGAAGCATTCTTTTTCACCTTGATTCATGTTTCTCAGCAGAAATGCCAATGGCAACAATCTAGGCTAACTATACATGAACCAAAAAGCAAAACTACACCGCTCTAAAGAAAAAGCTTTCACAAAAGTCACTACACCATTCCAAAAGCCTCAACTTGAAAAAGTACCACAAGAAGACTACCAAGACAATTCAAATTGCATCAGAAGCTTTGGTCATGTATAGCTAAATGGTTCAATTTTTAAAATGAAATGAAAAAAATTACTACATGAACAGATACAATGTACTATGCCAGAGCATATTACTTGTTTATTTTCAGTTTAAATAATACCTTGAAGGATTTTAAAAATCAACAACACAAGTTCAAAATTTATGCAAACCAAAACACATCTCCTATGAACCCACTCATAATCGAAAAAAATTTAAAAGAATTAAATAATAAAAATACATACCTTGAAGGAAGATGAACTCAAGGTGAAATTTTGAAGAAGAAGAAGAAGATATTATCCAGATGATTTACCAGAAAGATGAAAATAGATGATCTTTGAAGAACATAAAAGAAAATCCCTATATGCTGAAGTGATGACCGTTGTGAATAATAAAAAAGGTAAAAATACCTTTTACCTTTCCACCGAGATTACCCACAACTAAACCCGAATTTAATAGCTTCTTGGTTTGGCTCCCAGTTATTGTTTCAAACCATCTTTTTAAACTATAAAATAGTTTTTTAGAATTGATTTTCAGTTTCAAACCAAGATTTTAACTAAAATCCCATTTAAAACTCATTCCTAAACGGGGCCTAAGATTGATTGCCGACCACCAATTAAAGAAAAAAAAAGGGTTGCAATCAAAAGTATGATGAGCAGAGGTAAAAAAAATTAGTGTAAATTAATGACTGTTAAATTTTTTAATAGATTATCTAAGTCATTAATTCTAATATATATATATATATATATATATATATATAGTTTTGAAGCATTTCATTATTTCAGTACTAACAATACTATTAACAATTGTAAAATCAAATATATGCATGTCAAATTATTTTGTTTTTTATAAATAATAGTAGGTAGTTTTATGGAATAAAAAATACAATAAAATTATAAAAAAAGTATATTAATCATATTAATTGGTGATTTTTACTAAACTATTAAAATACATAAAATAATTACTAAAGTATAAAATAAGACCACATAAAGGAAGGGTAAGATCTAACTAAATAACTCGAAAAATGATAGATAATTAAAATCAATGTCGTTGATAAAGATAAACATCATCAACTATTAGATTTAGGTTATAGATATTGAGAAAATATTGAAGGGAATTAGGGATTTGAGTAGATAAAAAGACGAGAGAAAATGAATTGTTTTATTATTATTGAATTGAGTAAAAATAAAAAATACATGTGGTCTTATATACAAATAAAGAAAAAAATTTCTTTAACTAACATAAATTCCTAAATAATAGCTAATATAACTAACTTCAATTAACATATAATACAATCTTAATAGCCCCCTCAAGTTGGAGCATACAAATTTTGTATGCCCAACTTGGAAATAGCATCTTGAAAAGCAACATTGGAAAGAGCTTTGGTGAAGCAATTGGCCAACTGATTGTGAGAAGAAATAGGCAACAACTTGATGAGTCTTTTTTAAAACTTTTTCTCGAATCAGGTGACAATTAATTTTAATATGTTTGGTCCATTCATGATGTATTGAGTTTTTTTGCAAGTTTAATGGCAGACGAATTATCACAAAATAGATTTATGAAAAAAATATTCAAATGCAAATTAGAGAGTAGAAAGTGTAGCCATTGAATTTCACAGGTGGCAGTAGCAAGGGCTCGGTATTCAACCTCACTAGAGGACCGAGATATAATATGTAACCCCCTCGTCCCGGTCTGGCTGGATGACCGGTCCGAGTGAGCTACACGGGGAAAACCGAAGCGAAACCCGTTAAGGTTCCCCCTCGGTTAGCAACCCTATTTTTTTCATTTTAATCTTGTCACATTCGAGTATTAAATTCTAAGAGATCAAACAGCGGAACATATCACACGAGACAACATTCAAACCCCCAATTTTAATCTTTACTAAAGGTATCTTAGCACCTAAGTGTTTTTCTCTTCAAACAGGCCAAAAAGGGTCAAACAGTGCAGTTTTAAGCAGAAGTTTCGAAACCTTTACCAAGGGTTTCGAAACTTTTGCTGGCAGAAACCCCTGGAGCCAATTTTCACCAAAGGTTTCGAAACCTTGGGGAAGGTTTCGAAACCTTTGACCATAGTTTCGAAACCTACCCCAAAGGTTTCGAAACTTTGGCTGGCAGTGACCCCTGGAACCAAATTTTCTGCAAAGGTTTCGAAACCTTACCCATGGTTTCGAAACCTCAGTGCAGGGGATCACTTACTGCCCAACTTAAGGGCTCCCTAACTACGAAAAACACTAAGATCATGCATAGACATATGTAGAAGCTCGAAAAGGACCAAAGGCATGAATTAACACTTACAAGACTCATACATACAATCATTCAAGCAATCATACATGAGCCATACATAGCAATTAACATGAATCGAGGCTTCCATACTTAACATTCCAACAAGGGCAATTAGGCATACAAGTCACACATGGAACTCAAAGGCCCTAAAAGGCACAAGGAAAACACATGAGGTTTGCACCATGACAAGGCAATCTAAACATCTAAAGGCATGCCACCATACCCAAACATTCATCATAGCATTCATGCATTACAAACCATAATCAATCCAAAGCATCAACATAAGGCATTAACAACATGTGGCCAACTCAAAGGAGTCTAGATACAAGCTCCTAAAACACGTAACACTTCCCATTGCTAGACTACTACATTATTTAATTAAACCATACTTGAGCAAACCACCACACGCTTGGACGCCCTTATCTTGCTCCTTGCTAACTCCAAGCTAAAGATCTGCATTGTCAGAAAAAGGAGAGCGTAAGCATAAAGCTTAGTGAGCGGAGCTCTAAAACATAACTACGACAATGCAGGGTTCAAAGCTTCCTTTAAAATAAAGGTCAACGCATACAAATCATCCAACTACCTAATCCTTCTACTAGCATACGAGTTCAACCAAGGGTCAACAATATAGGCATTTATCATAGCATTACACTTCATAGCATGCATAAGGACATAGTCCTAGATTAAAGCAAAACCATAAAAGAGAATGATATAGTGAGATACACATGAACAACACATGGTATGCACAAGCATAACCAAACACACACGGTGGGACTACACATCACCGTTTCGACTAGTAGTTTTCCAATGGGACTACACATCAAAGTACTCTTCTACTAGTCACTACCGGTGGGACTACACATCACCGGAGTCTTATACCACTCGCTACCAGCGGGACTACACATCACCGGAGCAACGACAACCATCACGTGAGGTTCGACACCAACCATGCAACACGATGCACAAATACTACCATACGACATGTACTCACTATATCATGCACGACCAAATCGAGATGTAACAAAAACCACAATTAGGCATCACTTACTACTTGGAATCTTACCGATCACAAATGGTCTTACTCACCATTTTCGTGCACAACTTGCACCAACTTACTCACACCTTACAAGGCATATCAACAACATCATTAATACCATCATACATGATCAACGATATAATATTAAGCAACAAGCTTCTTCCCAAAGTATTGGAATTTCATGTATAACAAAATATCATTTCAAGAGATGAAAAACAATGATAAAGGGGGAAATTTAAAGAGGCATTTCACATCACTTACTCTTTGAGTTTAAAATTGACTTTTCAAGCTCAAAACTAAACTTCTTCAAAACCAACTTTGAACCAAATGTTACTTGAAAACATTTCCACATTCACATGCTCGAACCAATTGATCAAAGCCATTTAAAACATTTTAATCACTCACCTCATTTCCTTAAGCAAAGCCGAATCAAGCATCCTCACTTCCGGATTCGATCCCAAAGCTTTACCAACGCAATTCCTTGCTTCTAATCGCCTCAAACACATTTCAAACAATTCCAAATCAGCCCAACATCAAAAGACCAACCCGGAATACAATTCAATCACAATTTACCATGTTGCAAGCTATGAACAATTCCCATTTTTAACCAACTCGGACAGCCCCAAAACCATGTCCAAAAACCATGTTTCCAACCTCCATTGCACCCACAATTGATCCCAATTCAACCCCTATCCATAGTACTATCAATAGCCTATCAAAACCCACCTAAAACAACCCCCAAAACTCACCCAAAACCCTCCAAAAATCTCATGTTTACCCAAATCCGAAAATATCTCAAAATCTTTCAAAATTCACATATGTTATACCATTTAACTTCTATACATCATTACTAACCATATTAAATCAAAACATTAAGCTTAACAACATAAAGTTTCCATTTTTAATCAAAATCTTTCAAAACTCTATTTTCCAAAACTTCCATGAAAATGAAAATAAGTGGTACTTTTAAAGAGAGGGAGTTGAAGGGAAGTCAAAAACGTAATTACCTTTCAAAACCGAGCCAAAATGGGGGAGAAAGGAGATGGAATAGTGAAAGGAGGAGGGAGCTCTTCTTGGTCGTTCTAATGGAGAAGATGAATAGTGGAAAAGATGACAAAATGGGGGTTTTAATTAAAAATGGGGCTTTTTAAAATGAAGTGCACTTTATTACAAAAATGCCATTAATGAATGGCTATGGCTACCATCCCCCAAAGTCCATGGATTTTGGACCCAAGAGATAGGCCCGACATAGTCTCGAATATTTTGAAATCCCGAGGCCCGTAAAAATATTTTATTATTTAAATTATAAAACCGAACCCGAATAATATTAAAATATTATTTTCACCCGACCCCAAAACCTGGGTGTTACAACTCTCCCCTACTTAAGGAAATTTCGTCCCCGAAATTTATCAGACAGGAAGAGTCACTAACACATGCTCCTCCACACTTTCTCTCACCACAACATACCTACCAACTCGGTAGACTCACCACACAACATTAGCTATCTGATGCCAAGATCTCAATGAGTCCTTTAATGCATGACCATTTTAAACCCAACTCAATCTCATCAACAACATATCACGGGACAAAACTGGCTCACACTTCTGAATCATAGTTACACAAGACACATTACGAATCCCCTCTCTAACTCTGTTGGTAAACTACAACCAATAGACAACAGAACCAGCCTGATTCACTATCTCTTGCAACATTGTTTGAATACTTGACCGATAACTTTCTCTGACTGATCATCTGACTTCAACAGGTAACCCAAACACTATGCAAACGTCTTCAGAAATCTAGTCGAAACTCGAATCTCTATCGGCCACTATCGATCTCAAGACACTGTACAACTCACACTCTTGCTAAGGCACAACTCCGCAATCTTTCCCACAGTACAAGTAACGTGAACATGTATAAAGGACCACATACAGTGCAACTAACATTGATTACTCAACTAAGTTATCACGGAGGAAATCGAAGGCGAATTAGACACAAGATCTCTTGAATCTATTACCCACTTTCATTATGGATCTCCCACAGATGTAACAAACTAGAAGAAACTGATGCTCGATCTTGACACACTGGCAAACTATACACTTACTCGCATACTGAACCACGTCATTCATCAACTCAACCCAGAAGCACTCATCTTCAACCCACAATACGTTTTCATACAACTCAGATGCATTGCAAATGAACTGCCATATGCTTCGGCCAACACAATACGTCTCAAAACACTATGTCAATCGGTACAACAATTCTGTCTCTAACAATACAAATTCTATCATCTCTGAACTGTACTCTGAAGGTTTTCTTTCTGATATGCCTTGCACGTGAGGTGCCAAGAACCTGTCTGGAAACTGTTTCTCTTCAAGCACTCTGACTCAATGTAGGTTTAGCATAGAACTCGACCACAGAACTACTATCACTTGGTAAACTGAATATGGCAAGTACAACTCGCAACTCAACTACTAATCTAACAACAATTACAACTCGAAATATCGGTTACTACGTAGACTCTCTTCGGATGGAACTCAATCTTGATATTTCAATCTTCAAGCAGTTCTAACACTCATGTTGTTCAAGTTTCAACCCTTCCTAAGTTGTCTAACAATTCAAGTTCTGATAATATGTACGTACACATTGTGCATTTCTTTACTATACAAGCTTTGTCTCTAAGTCTTGGAAGCAATTACAACTGTAGTTAACTCCATGTCTCATATCGGATAACTCTTCTCACGGTCTTTCAACTATCTTGATGAACAAGCCACGATCTTCTGTCTTGCATAAGCACACAACCTAACCGTACATGTAACACATCACTATGGTTCACAATTTCTTTCTCTAACATAGGCTGATCAAGGTCGAAGTTTTCATCAAAGTTTCTTCCGGTTTCTCAAGGGTCCAATGTCTCGCATCTAACCTCACAAACTGAACTTTCTTCTGTAGCAATCTATCAATGGAGCAACTATCTTCAAAAGACTATTCACAATTCTCTGAAGTAACAATGCTAGACCTAGGAACTATAGATATTTGTCACAGTCTTCAATTTCTTCCAACTCATATCTTCTTTTGCCTACTTGGGATTTACTCTAACACACTCGGCTGATCTACATGTCCTAGGAGAACATCTTCATTAACTCGGAGTTCACGCTTGCTAATCTTGGCATACAACTGATTCCCTAATAGGATCTACCATACTAACTTCAAAGCTTGTCATGGCCTTCTTCGGTACGCGAATATACCCACGTGTCATCTATGTGAATTACTACAACTGATCAAGGACTTAGAAAAAAAACATTCTGCTCAACATCTCTTGCAAAAGTAACTGACACACTAGTCTAACAGAGCGGCATAACTCAAAACCCAAAGTGATCACATCTGCCCCGAAAGCTGTCTTCAATGCTTCTACTTCTCTCATTTTCAACTGGTAATAATCGGATCTCAAACCAATATTCGAACAGACTGAAACATACACTAACAGATCAACAAGCCACTGACGTACAGAAACGGATACCAACTACTCACTGTCTACTGTTTCAATTGTCTGAAATCTAATCACATTCTTGTATCGTCTTCTCTCTTCTTCACAATTTGTACTGTTACCCTCTAAGATGATGCACTAAGACAAAAGAATCTAAGGTCTAACAAACTCGTAGTTGATCCTTCAACACTCTCAAGTCGGTCGTGAATCATAAGGTACAAAGCAACCAAAACACGAGCAAACTCGGAGACAGTCTCACAATCAAACTCTACTTCCCTATCAAGAGACAAACCAGGTAATTCTTGCCAACACTTTTAGGAAAACACGATATATTCTAACAGTCTGCGGTCTAATCCTCATTCGAAAATCAAACCCATCACATTTGCTAGGCAAGCCTGTCAACTGACTCAATCAACCTTTAACCTCTAAGGCTGGATCAACATTCGATACGAAATCCACATTCCCTCCTACCATTACAATCTCATAGTCATCCGTAAGCTTTAAGAAAACTTCCATTATCTCAAAGTCTACCCTAACTCTATGTTCTACAAGCTAATCCATGCATAGCTTCACATCAAAACCGTAAAAAGCAATTCCATCGCATCAACTGAAAACACGTGCCACTGAAACATCAACGGACACCCCTTGTACATCTTTCTGACCACGACTGTATCCCCGAAGGAGCTAGCAACACCAACACCTACTCTAGTACCTCACAAGGTAGATTTCCACAGCTTCGCAAACTCACTCAAGATGCACGGGCGCGTAGATCCAGAATTAATCAGAAAACAAGCCCAATGACTTTATCGAGGAATTACTTGCTATAGCATCGACATCCTTCCGAAGCCAACTCTTAGTTCTTCACTTCACTTACCATCTCCTGTCAAGATTGGTCATATTGTTCTCCCTCAAAGGAAACCAACTCATGTGCCTGTTGACCCAAACAAACAAACTGCACTCCAACTCTGGTATGGTCGTACTGCCCTGAACTAAAACGACGAACTCTCCCATCCTTCACATCTTCTAAAACCTCAGATTCATGATTACCAACTCCATGCCCACACCTCGGCCTCCAACTCACCAAGGACAACAATACAACAATAAACAAAACACACAAGAAAGAATATTTAGGGTTAGCAAGAGCAAGGGTCCAAGGTGCTCAAGTATATTCCTTTACAAAAATCTTTTCAAATAAGTAATAGTAGCAATGGGAACTCGACACTACGCTTCAACACAAGCATCATGCTAACACATGCTTTCAGACACCTAACTAACAAGCAAACATTAAGCATACATGGCAAAACATTCACCGAGACATAACAACAACATAACACATCAAACTTACCTCACTTACCTACCCGAGGTCTCGGAAACCTCAGGCTCTGATACCAATAAATGTAACCCCCTCGTCCCGGTCTGGCTGGATGACCGGTCCGAGTGAGCTACACGGGGAAAACCGAAGCGAAACCCGTTAAGGTTCCCCCTCGGTTAGCAACCCTATTTTTTTCATTTTAATCTTGTCACATTCGAGTATTAAATTCTAAGAGATCAAACAGCGGAACATATCACACGAGACAACATTCAAACCCCCAATTTTAATCTTTACTAAAGGCATCTTAGCACCTAAGTGTTTTTCTCTTCAAACAGGCCAAAAAGGGTCAAACAGTGCAGTTTTAAGCAGAAGTTTCGAAACCTTTACCAAGGGTTTCGAAACTTTTGCTGGCAGAAACCCCTGGAGCCAATTTTCACCAAAGGTTTCGAAACCTTGGGGAAGGTTTCGAAACCTTTGACCATAGTTTCGAAACCTACCCCAAAGGTTTCGAAACTTTGGCTGGCAGTGACCCCTGGAACCAAATTTTCTGCAAAGGTTTCGAAACCTTACCCATGGTTTCGAGACCTTAGTGCAGGGGATCACTTACTGCCCAACTTAAGGACTCCCTAACTACGAAAAACACTAAGATCATGCATAGACATATGTAGAAGCTCGAAAAGGACCAAAGGTATGAATTAACACTTACAAGACTCATACATACAATCATTCAAGCAATCATACATGAGCCATACATAGTAATTAACATGAATCGAGGCTTCCATACTTAACATTCCAACAAGGGCAATTAGGCATACAAGTCACACATGGAACTCAAAGGCCCTAAAAGGCACAAGGAAAACACATGAGGTTTGCACCATGACAAGGCAATCTAAACATCTAAAGGCATGCCACCATACCCAAACATTCATCATAGCATTCATGCATTACAAACCATAATCAATCCAAAGCATCAACATAAGGCATTAACAACATGTGGCCAACTCAAAGGAGTCTAGATACAAGCTCCTAAAACACGTAACACTTCCCATTGCTAGACTACTACATTATTTCATTAAACCATACTTGAGCAAACCACCACACGCTTGGACGCCCTTATCTTGCTCCTTGCTAACTCCAAGCTAAAGATCTGCATTGTCGGAAAAAGGAGAGCGTAAGCATAAAGCTTAGTGAGCGGAGCTCTAAAACATAACTACGACAATGCAGGGTTCAAAGCTTCCTTTAAAATAAAGGTCAACGCATACAAATCATCCAACTACCTAATCCTTCTACTAGCATACGAGTTCAACCAAGGGTCAACAATATAGGCATTTATCATAGCATTACACTTCATAGCATGCATAAGGACATAGTCCTAGATTAAAGCAAAACCATAAAAGAGAATGATATAGTGAGATACACATGAACAACACATGGTATGCACAAGCATAACCAAACACACACGGTGGGACTACACATCACCGTTTCGACTAGTAGTTTTCCAATGGGACTACACATCAAAGTACTCTTCTACTAGTCACTACCGGTGGGACTACACATCACCGGAGTCTTATACCACTCGCTACCGGCGGGACTACACATCACCGGAGCAACGACAACCATCACGTGAGGTTCGACACCAACCATGCAACACGATGCACAAATACTACCATACGACATGTACTCACTATATCATGCACGACCAAATCGAGATGTAACAAAAACCACAATTAGGCATCACTTACTACTTGGAATCTTACCGATCACAAATGGTCTTACTCACCATTTTCGTGCACAACTTGCACCAACTTACTCACACCTTACAAGGCATATCAACAACATCATTAATACCATCATACATGATCAACGATATAATATTAAGCAACAAGCTTCTTCCCAAAGTATTGGAATTTCATGTATAACAAAATATCATTTCAAGAGATGAAAAACAATGATAAAGGGGGAAATTTAAAGAGGCGTTTCACATCACTTACTCTTTGAGTTTAAAATTGACTTTTCAAGCTCAAAACTAAACTTCTTCAAAACCAACTTTGAACCAAATGTTACTTGAAAACATTTCCACATTCACATGCTCGAACCAATTGATCAAAGCCATTTAAAACATTTTAACCACTCACCTCATTTCCTTAAGCAAAGCCGAATCAAGCCTCCTCACTTCCGGATTCGATCCCAAAGCTTTACCAACGCAATTCCTTGCTTCTAATCGCCTCAAACACATTTCAAACAATTCCAAATCAGCCCAACATCAAAAGACCAACCCGGAATACAATTCAATCACAATTTACCATGTTGCAAGCTATGAACAATTCCCATTTTTAACCAACTCGGACAACCCCAAAACCATGTCCAAAAACCATATTTCCAACCTCCATTGCACCCACAATTGATCCCAATTCAACCCCTATCCATAGTACTATCAATAGCCTATCAAAACCCACCTAAAACAACCCCCAAAACTCACCCAAAACCCTCCAAAAATCCCATGTTTACCCAAATCCGAAAATATCTCAAAATCTTTCAAAATTCACATATGTTATACCATTTAACTTCTATACATCATTACTAACCATATTAAATCAAAACATTAAGCTTAACAACATAAAGTTTCCATTTTTAATCAAAATCTTTCAAAACTCTATTTTCCAAAACTTCCATGAAAATGAAAATAAGTGGTACTTTTAAAGAGAGGGAGTTGAAGGGAAGTCAAAAACGTAATTACCTTTCAAAACCGAGCCAAAATGGGGGAGAAAGGAGATGGAATAGTGAAAGGAGGAGGGAGCTCTTCTTGGTCGTTCTAATGGAGAAGATGAATAGTGGAAAAGATGACAAAATGGGGGTTTTAATTAAAAATGGGGCTTTTTAAAATGAAGTGCACTTTATTACAAAAATGCCATTAATGAATGGCTATGGCTACCATCCCCCAAAGTCCATGGATTTTGGACCCAAGAGATAGGCCCGACATAGTCTCGAATATTTTGAAATCCCGAGGCCCGTAAAAATATTTTATTATTTAAATTATAAAACCGAACCCGAATAATATTAAAATATTATTTTCACCCGACCCCAAAACCCGGGTGTTACATAATATGTTGTTTCTTTGATTTCTAAAAAATTAATGCCGAACTTAAAAAAACACAAAAACTAATAGTAGACTTCCTCGTATCTGAATAAGAAGCCCAGTCAAAATCAGAAAAAATATTCAATTTTAATTGATTATCAGCAGGGAAATATAACACTTGACCAAAGGTACCTTTAAGATACCTAAGTATTCTATGAGCAGCAATCATATGTTCAGTAGTAGGAGCAAGCAAAAATTGAGACAATTGTTGCACAACAAAGGCTATGTCAGGCCGAATATTAATGAGGTATAAAAGCTTTCCTATGAGTCTCCGATAACAAGTAATATCAGTTAAGGGTTCACCATCAGATTGATAGATTCTTTTCTTAAGAACAATAGGTGTTGAAGCAGGCTTAGAACCTATAAAATCAAAAAAATTTAACAGTTCCAAGGTATATTTTCTTTGACAAAGGTTTATGCCTTTACTTAACCTTTAACCTCAAGACCTAAGAAATATTTTAAATCTCTCATATCTTTTATTTTGAATGTGGTATGAAGAAGATTATTAATGAAATTTATTTTATGTAAATTCGGATCAGTAAGAATAATGTCATCGACATAAACAGCTAATGCAACAAATTGAGAACCTTCACCTTTAGTAAACAAACTTGAATCAGAAATAGATTGTTTAAAACCATGACTAACCAAAGCAACCGTAAGCCGTTCATTCCACTGTCTACTAGCTTGTTTAAGACCATATAAGCTTTTATTAAGTTTGTAAACTAGACCAGATGTTGCACTAGAAAACCCATGTGGCAGATCCATGCAGACTTCTTCTTGTAAAAAAATCATGAAAAAAAGTATTATTTATGTCCAGCTGATGTAAAAACCAGTTTTGAGAAGCTACTACTGCCATTAAGGTTCTAATAGTAGTAATTTTAGCTACTAGGCTAAATGTATTAAGAAAGTCAACGCCATATTGCTGAGCATAGCCTTTGGCGGCTAACCTAGCTTTATACCTATCAAGAGTACCATTAGATTTAAGTTTGGTTTGAAAAATCTATTTACATCCAATAGTCTTTTTTTCAAGAGGAAAGGGAACTAAATCCCAAGTATGATTGTTTTCTAAAGATAAGATTTCATTATTCGTAGCAGTTTTCCAACAATCATGTAATATAGCATGTTTATAAGTTTTATGTTCTACTAAAGTGTCAACAGAAGTAATATAAGATTGATATGAATGAGAGATATTATGATAGGATATCACATGAACAGTTGTATGAGGTGTTGTTCTTGACTTTGGCAAGGTGACTTGGTAATCACTGAACTTCTAAGGCAGCTTAACAGTTCTTAATGGTTTTGCCATAGAGAGAACTGAACAAGGATGAACACAAAAATAGGTGTAGGTATAGCACTGTTTTGTATAGGACAAGGATGAACATCTTTGAAAGATGTATTATTGAAATTATCAAATGAAGCATCAACTTGAACATGATGATCTGAAGTATGATTGAAATTATTGGGATCATGTACAATAGGTTTGTAAAAGGTTGTATTATCTAAAAGAAAAACATATTCTTCTGAAATTACTTCTTCTAATGCAAGATTATTATCATGAGTGAGTAAAATAATGTATGTGAACACAAAACTAGAATTAAAAAAAAGTTTCAAAAAGAGTGACATCTCTAGAAATAAATATAATTTTTGAATTTAAGTCAAACAACTTATATCCTTTGGTATAATTAAGATATCTAAAAAAATACACTTTGATGCTCTTAGATGTATTTTGATTTTTGCTTTAGGTAAAATAGAGGCATATGCAAGACAACCAAATATTTTTCAAATTCAGCCATATTTATTAAAAAAGCAAAATACAATTCACAATCAATCTAGAAAGGAAAAGGTAAATGAGCCTGTAACCCCCTCGTCCCGGTCTGGCCGGATGACCGGTCCGAGTGAGCTACACGGGGAAAACCGAGTGAAAACTCCCTAAGGAACTCTCCCTCGGTTAGCAACCCTATTTTTTTTTCATTTTAATCTTGTCTAGATGAGAATTGCATCCTAAGTGATCATACAGCGGAACAATATTTACGAAGCAATCATTCGAACCCAAACTAACACTTAAAAGCCCATTTTTAAAGTTAAACTGCATGTGGTATCGATACCCTTAGGGGGGTATCGATACCCCTTGACTAGGTCAACAGGGTTTGGTCAACCTGAGGAGACAGTATCGATACCTCCCTCAAGGGTATCGATACCCTCTCCAAAAGTTGACTTCCCACGGTCAAAGCTAAGACAACGGTATCGATACCCTCGAGGCCGGTATCGATACCGAAATCGACAGTGGCTCCAGTGGCCAAAAAGGTATCGATACTCTCCCTCGAGTATCGATACACGAGGCCTGAAACCAAAGGGCAGTATCGATACCAGATCAACGGTATCGATACCCCAGCTACGAATCTGCAGGTTTGAGCTGATTTAGAGCACAAGGAGGCCCATAAATCCCTCTAACACTTCAACCAACACTCTAACATGCATCCTAATGACAAACCAAGAGTTTAGGCATGCTTAAGCTTACAATTACAACACGTTTCACACATGATGAGGATTTAAGCATACAAGCAATTTAGGCATACAAGTCATACATGGATCTCAAGGGTCTTAAAAGGCATAAGGTAAGCATATGAGGTTTGACCCTCTCTAACAAGGCAACCTAAACACCAATAGACATGCCAACACACGCAACATCCATCATAGCATATCATGCATTACAAACCATAATCAAACTAAGACATCAACATAAGGCATTAACAACATGTGGCCAACACAAAGGAGTCTAGATACAAGCTCCTAAAACACGTAGCATTTCCCATTGCTAGACTACTACATTATTTAATTATACCATACTTGAGCAAACTACCACACGCTTGGACGCCCTCATCTTGCTCCTTGCTAACTCCAAGCTAAAGATCTGCATTGTCGGAAAAGGAGAGCGTAAGCATAAAGCTTAGTGAGCGGAGCTCTAAAACATAACTACGACAATGCAGGGTTCAAAGCTTTCTTTTAAAATAAAGGTCAACACATACAAATCATCCTACAACCTAAACCTTCTACTAACATACAAGTTCAACCAAAGGTCATCAACATAAGCATTTGTCATGGCATTACACTTCATGGTATGCATAAAGGCATGATCCTAAATTAAAGCAAAACCATAGGAGGAAAGATATAGTGAGATACACATGAACAACACATGGTATGCACAAGCATAACCAAACACACACGGTGGGACTACACATCACCGTTTCGACTAGTAGTTTTCCAATGGGACTACACATCAAAGTACTCTTCTACTAGTCACTACCGGCGGGACTACACATCACCGGAGTCTTATACCACTTGCTACCGGCGGGACTACACATCACCGGAGCAACGACAACCATCACGTGAGGTTCGACACCAACCATACAACACAATATACACTCACTATCATGCAACATGTACTCACTATATCATGCACAACCAAACAAGTTGTAACAAAAACCACAATTAAGCATCACTTACTACTTGGAACCTTACCGATCACAATGGTCTTACTCACCATTTTCGTGCACAACTTGCACCAACTTACTCACACCTTACAAGGCATATCAACAACATCATTATTACCATCAAACAAATCAACGATTTAATAAATAGCCACATGCTTCCTCCCAAAGTATTTGAATTTCATGTATATCAACATATCATTTCAAGCAATGAAAAACAATGGTAAAAAGGGGAATTAAAGAGGTAATTCACGTCAACTTACTCCTTGAGTTTAAATCACTTTCAAGCCCAAATCTAAACCACTTTCAAAATCATCTTTGAACCAAACAATACTTGAAAACATTTCCACATTCATATGCTTGAACCAATTAATCAAAGCTATTTAAAACATTTTAACCACTCACCTCATTTCCTTAAGCAAAACAAGCTAAGCCGAATCAAGCCTCCTCACTTCCGGATTCGATCCCAAAGCTTTACCAACGCAATTCCTTGCTTTCAATCGCCTCAACACAAGTGAAATAACCTCGAATCAGTCCACAACACAACATAGCAAACCCGGAACACTAATCAAACACCAAACTCAACATTTCAAGCCATGAACAACCCCCAAAATTACCAAATCCGAGCAGCCCTTATACACAGCCCAAAACTTGTGATTTCAACACATTTAGCACATTCAAATGCTTCCAAAACAGCCTCCAACTATTACCCTAACTTCAACCCTCAATTTCCAACACAAACCACACCCAAAACTCAACTAAAAACCCTCCTAAAAACCCACCAAAACCCAAATTCGGGAAACTTAACAAAACCCTTTAAAAATCATATATGTTGAACCATTAAGTTCATAAACTTCATATCTATCACTATTAAGTCAAAACTTTAAGTTAAACACAATAAAGCTACCATTTTTATTCAAATCTCTCAAAAATCCAAATTCTAAAACATGGATGAAAATGAAGACTACTTGTACTTTTGGAAAGAGGAAGGTGAGAGCAGGTCGAAAACGTGTTTACCTTTCAAAACCGAGCCAAAATGAGGGAGAAAGGAGGTGGGATAGCCACTTGGAGAAAAACTCCTCATTTGTCGTGAGAATGGAAAATAGGGAGGGAGGAAGATGACAACTATTTTTGTTTTAATTTAAAAGTGGGGGTTTTTAATTTAGAAGGCAAAATATTTACACAAATGCCATTAATGAATGGCTATTGGGCTTGATTTAGAAATTGGGTCCAACACCTTTGTTTTATTTGAAATCAAAACCCGAACCATTATTTAATTTATTTAAATTATAAAACCGAACCCGAATTATTAAAACATTATTTTCACCCGACCCCTAAACCCGGGTGTTACAACTCTCCCCTACTTAAGGAAATTTCGTCCCCGAAATTTATCAGACAGAAAGAGTCACTGACACATGCTCCTCCACACTTTCTCTCACCACAACATACCCACCAACTCGGTAGACTCACCACACAACATTAGCTAACTGATGCCAAGATCTCAACGGGTCCTTCAATGCATGACCATCTGACTTCAACTGGTAACCAAACACTACGCAGACGTCTTCAAAAATCTAGCAGAAAACTCGAATCTCTATCGGCCACTATTGATCTCAAGACACTGTACAATTCATGATCTTGCTAAGGCACAACTCCACCATCTTACCCACGGTACAAGTAGCTTGAACATGTATAAAATGAGCACACTCGATGTAACTATCATTGCTTACTCGGCTAAACTCTCTCGTGAGAAATCAAAGGCGAACCGGACACAAAGTCCCTCAAATCTATTTCCCACTTTCATTACGAATCTTCCACAGATGTAACAAACTAGAAGAAACTGATGCTCGATCTTGACACACAGGCAAACTATATACTTACTCGCATACTGAACCACGTCATTCATCAACTCAACCCAGAAGTACTCATCTTCGACCCACAATACCTCTTCATACTATTCTGATGCCATACAAATAAACTGTCATATGCTTCGGCCAACACAATACGTCTCAAAACACTATGTCAATCGGTACAACATTTCTGTCTCTAACAATACAAATTCTATCATCTCTGAACTGTACTCTGAAGGTTTTCTTTCTGATATGCCTTGCACGTGAGGTGCCAAGAATCTATCTTGCAACTGTTTCTCTTCAAACATTCTGACTCAATGTAGGTTCAACCCGAAACTCGGCCACAGAAACTCTATCATTTGGTAAACTGAATCCGGTAATTACAACTCGCATCTCAACTACTAATCTAGCAACGATATAACTCGAAGCATCGGTTACTACGTAGACTCTCCTCGGATGGTATTCAATCTTGAGATCTCAGTCTTCAAGCAATTCTAACTACTCATGTTGTTCAAGTTCCAACCCTTCCTAAGTCTTCAAATATTTCAAGTTCTGATGACACGTACATATACACTGTGCACTTCTTACTATACAAGCTTTGTCTCTAAGTCTTCGAAGCAAATACAACTGTAATTAACTCTAAGTCTAGTGTCGGATAATTCTTTTCAAGGTCTTTCAACTATCTCAATGAACAGGTCACAATCTTCTATCTCGCGTAAGCACCCAACCTAACTCTACATGTACACATCACCATGGTTCACAACTCTTTCTCTGGTATAGGCTGGATCAAGGTCGAAGTTCTCTTCAAAGTTTCTTTCAGCTTCTCAAAGGCTCATTGTCTCGCATCTAACCACACAACTGCACATTCTTCTGTAGCAATCTATCAATGGAGCAACTATCTTCAAAAGACTATTTACAATTTTCTGAAAGTAACAGTACTAGACCTAGGAACTATAGATATATACCACAATCTTCAATTTCTTCCAACTCATGTCTTCTTCTGACTACTTGGGATTTACCCTAATACACTCGGCCAATCCACATGTCTTAGGAGAACATCTTCCTTAACTCGGAGCTCACGCTTGCACAACTTGGCATACAACTGATTGTCTAAAAGGATCTACAACACTAACTTCAAGCTTATCATGGTCTTCTTCGATACGTGAACATACCCACGTATCATCTAAAAGAGCTACTACAAACTGATCAAGGACTTAGGAAAAACATTCTGCTCAATATCTCTATGAAGGTAACTAATACACTAGTCAAACAAAACGGCATAACTCAAAACCCAAAGTGATCACATCTGCCCCGAGAGCTGTCTTCAATGCTTCAACTTCTCTCACTTTCAACTGATAATAATCGGATCTCAAATTAATCTTCAAGTAGGCTGAAGCACACACTAACTGACCAACAAATCACTGACACTCGGAAACGGATACTAATCATTCACTGTCAGTTGTTTCGACTGTCTGAATTCTAAACACATTCTCGTACTGTCACTCTTTCTTCTTCACCAGTTGTACTGTCATACTCTAAGACGACGTACTAAGCCAAACGAGTCTAAGGCCTAACAAATCTCAAAGTTGGTTCTTCAACATTCTCAATTCTTTCAGAAATCACACGATATAGAGCAATCAAAACGGGAGCGAACTCGATGACGATCTCAAAAACAAACTCTTCTTCTCTAATAGGAGACAAACCGGGAAATTCTTCCAAACACTTTTAGGAAAACACAACTATTCTAACATTCTGCGGTCTAATCCTCATTCAAAATCAAATTCATCACATTGGCTAGGCAAGTCTGTCAACTAACTCAATCAATCTTTGACCTCTAAAGTTGGATCAACATTCGATACGAAATCCACATTCCCACCTACCATTACAATCTCATAGTCATCCGTATGCTTTAAGAAAACTTTCATTATCTCAAAGTCTACCCTAACTCCATGTTCTACAAGCAATCCCATACATAGATTCACATCAAAACCGAAAAAGGCAATCTCATCGCATCACTGAAAACACGTGCCACTGAACCATCAACGGACATCCCTTGTACATTTTTCTGACCACGACTGTATCCCCGAAGGAGCTAGCAACACCAACACCTACCTCTAGTACCTCACAAGGTAGATTCAACAACTTCGCATGCTCACTCAAAATACTCGGACGCGTAGATCCAGAATTAATCAGAAAACAAGCCCAATGACTGTTTCGAGGAAATACTTGCTACAACATCGACATCATTCCGAAGCCAACTCTTAGTTCATCACTCCTCTTACCACTCATATCAAGATCGGTCACATTGTTCTCCCTCAACAGAAACCAGCTCAAATACATGTTGCCCCAAACAAACAAACTGCACTCCCAACTCTGGTACGGTCATACTACCCTGAACTACAACACTAGGCCCACGCCTCGGCCTCAAACTTACCAAAGACAACAATGCAATAATAAACAAAACACACAAGCAAGATTATTTAGGGTTAGCAAGAGCAAGGGTCCAAGGTGCTCAAGTATATTCCTTTACAAAAATCTTTTCAAATAAGTAATAGTAGCAATGGGAACTCGACACTACGCTTTAACACAAACATCATGCTAACACACGCTTTCGATCACCGTACTAACAAGCAAACATCAAGCATACATGGCAAAACATTCACCGAGACATAACGACAACATAACACTTCAAACTTACCTCACTTACCTACCCGAGGTCTCGGAAACCTCAGGCTCTGATACCAATAAATGTAACCCCCTCGTCCCGGTCTGGCCGGATGACCGGTCCGAGTGAGCTACACGGGGAAAACCGAGTGAAAACTCCCTAAGGAACTCTCCCTCGGTTAGCAACCCTATTTTTTTTTCATTTTAATCTTGTCTAGATGAGAATTGCATCCTAAGTGATCATACAGCGGAACAATATTTACGAAGCAATCATTCGAACCCAAACTAACACTTAAAAGCCCATTTTTAAAGTTAAACTGCATGCGGTATCGATACCCTTAGGGGGGTATCGATACCCCTTGACTAGGTCAACAGGGTTTGGTCAACCTGAGGAGACAGTATCGATACCTCCCTCAAGGGTATCGATACCCTCTCCAAAAGTTGACTTCCCACGGTCAAAGCTAAGACAACGGTATCGATACCCTCGAGGCCGGTATCGATACCGAAATCGACAGTGGCTCCAGTGGCCAAAAAGGTATCGATACTCTCCCTCGAGTATCGATACACGAGGCCTGAAACCAAAGGGCAGTATCGATACCAGATCAACGGTATCGATACCCCAGCTACGAATCTGCAGGTTTGAGCTGATTTAGAGCACAAGGAGGCCCATAAATCCCTCTAACACTTCAACCAACACTCTAACATGCATCCTAATGACAAACCAAGAGTTTAGGCATGCTTAAGCTTACAATTACAACACGTTTCACACATGATGAGGATTTAAGCATACAAGCAATTTAGGCATACAAGTCATACATGGATCTCAAGGGTCTTAAAAGGCATAAGGTAAGCATATGAGGTTTGACCCTCTCTAACAAGGCAACCTAAACACCAATAGACATGCCAACACACGCAACATCCATCATAGCATATCATGCATTACAAACCATAATCAAACTAAGACATCAACATAAGGCATTAACAACATGTGGCCAACACAAAGGAGTCTAGATACAAGCTCCTAAAACACGTAGCATTTCCCATTGCTAGACTACTACATTATTTAATTATACCATACTTGAGCAAACTACCACACGCTTGGACGCCCTCATCTTGCTCCTTGCTAACTCCAAGCTAAAGATCTGCATTGTCGGAAAAGGAGAGCGTAAGCATAAAGCTTAGTGAGCGGAGCTCTAAAACATAACTACGACAATGCAGGGTTCAAAGCTTTCTTTTAAAATAAAGGTCAACACATACAAATCATCCTACAACCTAAACCTTCTACTAACATACAAGTTCAACCAAAGGTCATCAACATAAGCATTTGTCATGGCATTACACTTCATGGTATGCATAAAGGCATGATCCTAAATTAAAGCAAAACCATAGGAGGAAAGATATAGTGAGATACACATGAACAACACATGGTATGCACAAGCATAACCAAACACACACGGTGGGACTACACATCACCGTTTCGACTAGTAGTTTTCCAATGGGACTACACATCAAAGTACTCTTCTACTAGTCACTACCGGCGGGACTACACATCACCGGAGTCTTATACCACTTGCTACCGGCGGGACTACACATCACCGGAGCAACGACAACCATCACGTGAGGTTCGACACCAACCATACAACACAATATACACTCACTATCATGCAACATGTACTCACTATATCATGCACAACCAAACAAGTTGTAACAAAAACCACAATTAAGCATCACTTACTACTTGGAACCTTACCGATCACAATGGTCTTACTCACCATTTTCGTGCACAACTTGCACCAACTTACTCACACCTTACAAGGCATATCAACAACATCATTATTACCATCAAACAAATCAACGATTTAATAAATAGCCACATGCTTCCTCCCAAAGTATTTGAATTTCATGTATATCAACATATCATTTCAAGCAATGAAAAACAATGGTAAAAAGGGGAATTAAAGAGGTAATTCACGTCAACTTACTCCTTGAGTTTAAATCACTTTCAAGCCCAAATCTAAACCACTTTCAAAATCATCTTTGAACCAAACAATACTTGAAAACATTTCCACATTCATATGCTTGAACCAATTAATCAAAGCTATTTAAAACATTTTAACCACTCACCTCATTTCCTTAAGCAAAACAAGCTAAGCCGAATCAAGCCTCCTCACTTCCGGATTCGATCCCAAAGCTTTACCAACGCAATTCCTTGCTTTCAATCGCCTCAACACAAGTGAAATAACCTCGAATCAGTCCACAACACAACATAGCAAACCCGGAACACTAATCAAACACCAAACTCAACATTTCAAGCCATGAACAACCCCCAAAATTACCAAATCCGAGCAGCCCTTATACACAGCCCAAAACTTGTGATTTCAACACATTTAGCACATTCAAATGCTTCCAAAACAGCCTCCAACTATTACCCTAACTTCAACCCTCAATTTCCAACACAAACCACACCCAAAACTCAACTAAAAACCCTCCTAAAAACCCACCAAAACCCAAATTCGGGAAACTTAACAAAACCCTTTAAAAATCATATATGTTGAACCATTAAGTTCATAAACTTCATATCTATCACTATTAAGTCAAAACTTTAAGTTAAACACAATAAAGCTACCATTTTTATTCAAATCTCTCAAAAATCCAAATTCTAAAACATGGATGAAAATGAAGACTACTTGTACTTTTGGAAAGAGGAAGGTGAGAGCAGGTCGAAAACGTGTTTACCTTTCAAAACCGAGCCAAAATGAGGGAGAAAGGAGGTGGGATAGCCACTTGGAGAAAAACTCCTCATTTGTCGTGAGAATGGAAAATAGGGAGGGAGGAAGATGACAACTATTTTTGTTTTAATTTAAAAGTGGGGGTTTTTAATTTAGAAGGCAAAATATTTACACAAATGCCATTAATGAATGGCTATTGGGCTTGATTTAGAAATTGGGTCCAACACCTTTGTTTTATTTGAAATCAAAACCCGAACCATTATTTAATTTATTTAAATTATAAAACCGAACCCGAATTATTAAAACATTATTTTCACCCGACCCCTAAACCCGGGTGTTACAACTCTCCCCTACTTAAGGAAATTTCGTCCCCGAAATTTATCAGACAGAAAGAGTCACTGACACATGCTCCTCCACACTTTCTCTCACCACAACATACCCACCAACTCGGTAGACTCACCACACAACATTAGCTAACTGATGCCAAGATCTCAACGGGTCCTTCAATGCATGACCATCTGACTTCAACTGGTAACCAAACACTACGCAGACGTCTTCAAAAATCTAGCAGAAAACTCGAATCTCTATCGGCCACTATTGATCTCAAGACACTGTACAATTCATGATCTTGCTAAGGCACAACTCCACCATCTTACCCACGGTACAAGTAGCTTGAACATGTATAAAATGAGCACACTCGATGTAACTATCATTGCTTACTCGGCTAAACTCTCTCGTGAGAAATCAAAGGCGAACCGGACACAAAGTCCCTCAAATCTATTTCCCACTTTCATTACGAATCTTCCACAGATGTAACAAACTAGAAGAAACTGATGCTCGATCTTGACACACAGGCAAACTATATACTTACTCGCATACTGAACCACGTCATTCATCAACTCAACCCAGAAGTACTCATCTTCGACCCACAATACCTCTTCATACTATTCTGATGCCATACAAATAAACTGTCATATGCTTCGGCCAACACAATACGTCTCAAAACACTATGTCAATCGGTACAACATTTCTGTCTCTAACAATACAAATTCTATCATCTCTGAACTGTACTCTGAAGGTTTTCTTTCTGATATGCCTTGCACGTGAGGTGCCAAGAATCTATCTTGCAACTGTTTCTCTTCAAACATTCTGACTCAATGTAGGTTCAACCCGAAACTCGGCCACAGAAACTCTATCATTTGGTAAACTGAATCCGGTAATTACAACTCGCATCTCAACTACTAATCTAGCAACGATATAACTCGAAGCATCGGTTACTACGTAGACTCTCCTCGGATGGTATTCAATCTTGAGATCTCAGTCTTCAAGCAATTCTAACTACTCATGTTGTTCAAGTTCCAACCCTTCCTAAGTCTTCAAATATTTCAAGTTCTGATGACACGTACATATACACTGTGCACTTCTTACTATACAAGCTTTGTCTCTAAGTCTTCGAAGCAAATACAACTGTAATTAACTCTAAGTCTAGTGTCGGATAATTCTTTTCAAGGTCTTTCAACTATCTCAATGAACAGGTCACAATCTTCTATCTCGCGTAAGCACCCAACCTAACTCTACATGTACACATCACCATGGTTCACAACTCTTTCTCTGGTATAGGCTGGATCAAGGTCGAAGCTCTCTTCAAAGTTTCTTTCAGCTTCTCAAAGGCTCATTGTCTCGCATCTAACCACACAACTGCACATTCTTCTGTAGCAATCTATCAATGGAGCAACTATCTTCAAAAGACTATTTACAATTTTCTGAAAGTAACAGTACTAGACCTAGGAACTATAGATATATACCACAATCTTCAATTTCTTCCAACTCATGTCTTCTTCTGACTACTTGGGATTTACCCTAATACACTCGGCCAATCCACATGTCTTAGGAGAACATCTTCCTTAACTCGGAGCTCACGCTTGCACAACTTGGCATACAACTGATTGTCTAAAAGGATCTACAACACTAACTTCAAGCTTATCATGGTCTTCTTCGATACGTGAACATACCCACGTATCATCTAAAAGAGCTACTACAAACTGATCAAGGACTTAGGAAAAACATTCTGCTCAATATCTCTATGAAGGTAACTAATACACTAGTCAAACAAAACGGCATAACTCAAAACCCAAAGTGATCACATCTGCCCCGAGAGCTGTCTTCAATGCTTCAACTTCTCTCACTTTCAACTGATAATAATCGGATCTCAAATTAATCTTCAAGTAGGCTGAAGCACACACTAACTGACCAACAAATCACTGACACTCGGAAACGGATACTAATCATTCACTGTCAGTTGTTTCGACTGTCTGAATTCTAAACACATTCTCGTACTGTCACTCTTTCTTCTTCACCAGTTGTACTGTCATACTCTAAGACGACGTACTAAGCCAAACGAGTCTAAGGCCTAACAAATCTCAAAGTTGGTTCTTCAACATTCTCAATTCTTTCAGAAATCACACGATATAGAGCAATCAAAACGGGAGCGAACTCGATGACGATCTCAAAAACAAACTCTTCTTCTCTAATAGGAGACAAACCGGGAAATTCTTCCAAACACTTTTAGGAAAACACAACTATTCTAACATTCTGCGGTCTAATCCTCATTCAAAATCAAATTCATCACATTGGCTAGGCAAGTCTGTCAACTAACTCAATCAATCTTTGACCTCTAAAGTTGGATCAACATTCGATACGAAATCCACATTCCCACCTACCATTACAATCTCATAGTCATCCGTATGCTTTAAGAAAACTTTCATTATCTCAAAGTCTACCCTAACTCCATGTTCTACAAGCAATCCCATACATAGATTCACATCAAAACCAAAAAAGGCAATCTCATCGCATCACTGAAAACACGTGCCACTGAACCATCAACGGACATCCCTTGTACATTTTTCTGACCACGACTGTATCCCCGAAGGAGCTAGCAACACCAACACCTACCTCTAGTACCTCACAAGGTAGATTCAACAACTTCGCATGCTCACTCAAAATACTCGGACGCGTAGATCCAGAATTAATCAGAAAACAAGCCCAATGACTGTTTCGAGGAAATACTTGCTACAACATCGACATCATTCCGAAGCCAACTCTTAGTTCATCACTCCTCTTACCACTCATATCAAGATCGGTCACATTGTTCTCCCTCAACAGAAACCAGCTCAAATACATGTTGCCCCAAACAAACAAACTGCACTCCCAACTCTGGTACGGTCATACTACCCTGAACTACAACACTAGGCCCACGCCTCGGCCTCAAACTTACCAAAGACAACAATGCAATAATAAACAAAACACACAAGCAAGATTATTTAGGGTTAGCAAGAGCAAGGGTCCAAGGTGCTCAAGTATATTCCTTTACAAAAATCTTTTCAAATAAGTAATAGTAGCAATGGGAACTCGACACTACGCTTTAACACAAACATCATGCTAACACACGCTTTCGATCACCGTACTAACAAGCAAACATCAAGCATACATGGCAAAACATTCACCGAGACATAACGACAACATAACACTTCAAACTTACCTCACTTACCTACCCGAGGTCTCGGAAACCTCAGGCTCTGATACCAATAAATGTAACCCCCTCGTCCCGGTCTGGCCGGATGACCGGTCCGAGTGAGCTACACGGGGAAAACCGAGTGAAAACTCCCTAAGGAACTCTCCCTCGGTTAGCAACCCTATTTTTTTTTCATTTTAATCTTGTCTAGATGAGAATTGCATCCTAAGTGATCATACAGCGGAACAATATTTACGAAGCAATCATTCGAACCCAAACTAACACTTAAAAGCCCATTTTTAAAGTTAAACTGCATGCGGTATCGATACCCTTAGGGGGGTATCGATACCCCTTGACTAGGTCAACAGGGTTTGGTCAACCTGAGGAGACAGTATCTATACCTCCCTCAAGGGTATCGATACCCTCTCCAAAAGTTGACTTCCCACGGTCAAAGCTAAGACAACGGTATCGATACCCTCGAGGCCGGTATCGATACCGAAATCGACAGTGGCTCCAGTGGCCAAAAAGGTATCGATACTCTCCCTCGAGTATCGATACACGAGGCCTGAAACCAAAGGGCAGTATCGATACCAGATCAACGGTATCGATACCCCAGCTACGAATCTGCAGGTTTGAGCTGATTTAGAGCACAAGGAGGCCCATAAATCCCTCTAACACTTCAACCAACACTCTAACATGCATCCTAATGACAAACCAAGAGTTTAGGCATGCTTAAGCTTACAATTACAACACGTTTCACACATGATGAGGATTTAAGCATACAAGCAATTTAGGCATACAAGTCATACATGGATCTCAAGGGTCTTAAAAGGCATAAGGTAAGCATATGATGTTTGACCCTCTCTAACAAGGCAACCTAAACACCAATAGACATGCCAACACACGCAACATCCATCATAGCATATCATGCATTACAAACCATAATCAAACTAAGACATCAACATAAGGCATTAACAACATGTGGCCAACACAAAGGAGTCTAGATACAAGCTCCTAAAACACGTAGCATTTCCCATTGCTAGACTACTACATTATTTAATTATACCATACTTGAGCAAACTACCACACGCTTGGACGCCCTCATCTTGCTCCTTGCTAACTCCAAGCTAAAGATCTGCATTGTCGGAAAAGGAGAGCGTAAGCATAAAGCTTAGTGAGCGGAGCTCTAAAACATAACTACGACAATGCAGGGTTCAAAGCTTTCTTTTAAAATAAAGGTCAACACATACAAATCATCCTACAACCTAAACCTTCTACTAACATACAAGTTCAACCAAAGGTCATCAACATAAGCATTTGTCATGGCATTACACTTCATGGTATGCATAAAGGCATGATCCTAAATTAAAGCAAAACCATAGGAGGAAAGATATAGTGAGATACACATGAACAACACATGGTATGCACAAGCATAACCAAACACACACGGTGGGACTACACATCACCGTTTCGACTAGTAGTTTTCCAATGGGACTACACATCAAAGTACTCTTCTACTAGTCACTACCGGCGGGACTACACATCACCGGAGTCTTATACCACTTGCTACCGGCGGGACTACACATCACCGGAGCAACGACAACCATCACGTGAGGTTCGACACCAACCATACAACACAATATACACTCACTATCATGCAACATGTACTCACTATATCATGCACAACCAAACAAGTTGTAACAAAAACCACAATTAAGCATCACTTACTACTTGGAACCTTACCGATCACAATGGTCTTACTCACCATTTTCGTGCACAACTTGCACCAACTTACTCACACCTTACAAGGCATATCAACAACATCATTATTACCATCAAACAAATCAACGATTTAATAAATAGCCACATGCTTCCTCCCAAAGTATTTGAATTTCATGTATATCAACATATCATTTCAAGCAATGAAAAACAATGGTAAAAAGGGGAATTAAAGAGGTAATTCACGTCAACTTACTCCTTGAGTTTAAATCACTTTCAAGCCCAAATCTAAACCACTTTCAAAATCATCTTTGAACCAAACAATACTTGAAAACATTTCCACATTCATATGCTTGAACCAATTAATCAAAGCTATTTAAAACATTTTAACCACTCACCTCATTTCCTTAAGCAAAACAAGCTAAGCCGAATCAAGCCTCCTCACTTCCGGATTCGATCCCAAAGCTTTACCAACGCAATTCCTTGCTTTCAATCGCCTCAACACAAGTGAAATAACCTCGAATCAGTCCACAACACAACATAGCAAACCCGGAACACTAATCAAACACCAAACTCAACATTTCAAGCCATGAACAACCCCCAAAATTACCAAATCCGAGCAGCCCTTATACACAGCCCAAAACTTGTGATTTCAACACATTTAGCACATTCAAATGCTTCCAAAACAGCCCCCAACTATTACCCTAACTTCAACCCTCAATTTCCAACACAAACCACACCCAAAACTCAACTAAAAACCCTCCTAAAAACCCACCAAAACCCAAATTCGGGAAACTTAACAAAACCCTTTAAAAATCATATATGTTGAACCATTAAGTTCATAAACTTCATATCTATCACTATTAAGTCAAAACTTTAAGTTAAACACAATAAAGCTACCATTTTTATTCAAATCTCTCAAAAATCCAAATTCTAAAACATGGATGAAAATGAAGACTACTTGTACTTTTGGAAAGAGGAAGGTGAGAGCAGGTCGAAAACGTGTTTACCTTTCAAAACCGAGCCAAAATGAGGGAGAAAGGAGGTGGGATAGCCACTTGGAGAAAAACTCCTTATTTGTCGTGAGAATGGAAAATAGGGAGGGAGGAAGATGACAACTATTTTTGTTTTAATTTAAAAGTGGGGGTTTTTAATTTAGAAGGCAAAATATTTACACAAATGCCATTAATGAATGGCTATTGGGCTTGATTTAGAAATTGGGTCC
This sequence comes from Hibiscus tridactylites, assembly GCA_958450335.1. Taxonomy (NCBI): domain Eukaryota; kingdom Viridiplantae; phylum Streptophyta; class Magnoliopsida; order Malvales; family Malvaceae; genus Hibiscus; species Hibiscus tridactylites. Next base: position 65,033,724 of record OY288290.1, on the reverse strand, counting down.
AACACCTTTGTTTTATTTGAAATCAAAACCCGAACCATTATTTAATTTATTTAAATTATAAAACCGAACCCGAATTATTAAAACATTATTTTCACCCGACCCCTAAACCCGGGTGTTACAGAGCCTAACTTCTTAAAGCTTTTGCAACACTCAGCAAGTGTTGATGTTTTCTTTCAACTACACCGTTTTGCTGAGGAGTGTGAGTACAAGATGTCTAATGAAGTATACCCTTAGATCTAAAAAATTCAGCCATATTGAACTATTTTGCATTATTAGTTCGAATACATTTTATTTGTTTAGAAAATTGAGTTTGAACAAGATTATATAATTTTATAATAAGATCCTAACTTCAGATTTAAACTTTAAAGGAAAAATTCAAACAAATCTACTTTTTCATCAACAACAAGAAAATAGGTATGTCCATATATGCTTTCAATTAGAAAATGTCCACATATATCAAGAGGAATGAGATCAAAAACAGACTTAAAAACATACAAGAAAAAAATGGCAGCCTTTTATTCTTAGCTAGATTACGAATGTCACAAGTAGATGAATTATTAAAAGAAATTTTATTATGCAATTGACAAACTGTTTCATTCTTGAACCTGAAGGGTGTCTTAACCTAGCATGCCAATTGTGAAAGGATCTAGAAGAAACAGAATTAAAAGAAATGGAAGTATCAACATTACAAACAATAGTACGCTGCTTTTTAGATCTGAAACTTTAAGCTGGTACAAACCATGCTTTTTTTTAGTTATATCAATCGTCCTCTAATGACTGATATCTTGTATATAACAATAATTATGTGAGAAAATTAAGGAAATGGTATTTTTTTAGTTAAAAAGAGACATAAACCAATAAACCCAAAGAAGAAAATATGAAGAACATTGTACAAAATTAAATATGTTGAAAGTTGCACAATATCTATGTGCAAAACCTTAACGAATTGTCCATTGAAAAGTTTTAAATATTTATTATTCACAACATGATCAGAAATAAAAACAAGTAAAAATAATACTTTGTTCTTCAGTGGGAACATAATCAAAATTAAAAGAAAGTATATTAACTATAGGAATAGAACTCTGAGCAGAAACATCCTTTAAAGCATAAGAATTATTATTTTCTTGTAAAAGATTCATCAAACCCAGATAATGTTTCTTAGTAAAGGTAACAGAAGTGACTTCTTCTTTAAAAGAAGGATCAAAACTAGAATGTTCATAAAAAATAAGATTGCCAACTAAATTAGATTTAGAATGAGATCTGTATTTATAGCTAAGGGGATAACATGATTTTTTGTAACATTTTCAACATAATGCCATATAGACCATTATATGTACACAAAGGCCCTCGATTCTATTATTGTTAAATTTTTCAGTTTCTCTATTATCAAATCTACCAGAATTTCAATCTTCCTTCTTACCACTATGCCTATCAACTAGCAAGATATTAGAATCATTAACAACAATAGAGTTAACAGTGCACTCATGCTAAACAATGATAGAGAAAATTTCATTAATGGATGATAAGGGTTTTATCACCAAGATCTGAGATTTATGAATTACAAATTTGTCATTTAGAGCTCTAAGAAATGAGAATAAATTCTTATTTGCGATATTTGACAGCAAGACACTCGAAGATTATATATTTCGTCCCAAATAACCTTTAACTGTGTGTGAAAAGTAGTCACAGAAAGGTTACTTTGCTGAAGACTGTAAAAATCTTGAAGCAGGCCAGAGAAGCGGAGCAAACACCTTGTTTGAATCGGTCGAAAAGATCAGTCGTGTCGATCTAAATTACTCCTTGTATAATTTCTGGATTAATAGCACGCTGCAACCAAGATAACACCAAGTCGTTGCACTTCACCCAAACTTGATAACGCACGTTATCTTCTTTAAGTTCTTTGATTGTTTCATCAACAAATTGAAACTTGCTTTTAGAAATTAACGTCATTCTCATGGGTCGCGCCCAGGCGTGATAGTTATTGCCATTTAGAAGAGCTAAGGTAAGAACGAGCGAAGAGTTTTTATTCGGATGGATATAATAGGGGTTGGACGGATCGTCGTTACGGAAACCACGACGAAATTTAGAGGAATGAGAATCGGTCGATTCTACTGATACTATGTTAGATTTTAGTTTGAGAGATTGAGAAAATGTTGAAGGAAATTAGGGGTTTGAGTAGATGAAAAGACGAGAGAAAGGGGATTGATTAAAAATAAAGAATACACATGGTCTTTTATATAAATAAAGAAAAGACTTCTTTAATTACCATAATTTTTTAAATAATAGCTAATATAACTAAGTCCAATTAACAGCTAATACAATCTTAACATCAATATTGAGTTAAAAATACATATAACTAACAATGATAACATTTTGTTTCGTTCATGGTTGCATTTTGGTAATCGCTAGCTGCTTATATCAAGATTTCCTGTTCTAATTGGATGTAGCAACCACAGGAAAACTATACGATTTGTTAAATTCTGATTCTTTGGATGTGAAGTTCGTTGATTTGGGATTTGATCAACTTTTATATATATATATATATATATACAGAAATGTGTATGTTTGGATTCGAATTTTTTGAGTATTTGTATTTGTATTTTGGTTACGGATAAGGATTGAAAATTTATACTCCTATATCTACATGAACTACCACTAAGTAGAATCGGAGATATTTAATTGAACAAATTTCTACGGTTCGTGTGGAGAAATTTGAACGACAGGGAAACTCACTCACATGCTTTTTCGTTTATTGTGTGACAAATGACAATGTGGACAACATGCATTAGCTTCGTAATGGACATATTTAATTAGAATATATCATTCTTTTTCAAGTAATATCTGAATTTGACGTATTAGATAAGAATCACGCTCTAATTATGTAATTGTAAAACTGTTATCATTCTCGATTATGATTTTACCAATATCTTTTACCTAAAAACCATAAAATTTATCTGAGATAGCCCAATATTTTACAATAACAAAATTATCATCGACCCTTATTTAGGGACGTCACTACAATTAGGAGTTAAGGACAAAATATAAATGTTAAAAATAAAAGAGACAAATTTAAAAATTAATCTATTTTAAAATACAAAATAAAAAATAAAAAGAATTTCTCGTGCGTGAGTAGGAGCTCCTTCCAATACCTACATGGGTTTGTCTATGCTCTTATCTAGAGATGGGCACGGGTCGGGTCGGGCCGGGTTTTTGGCCCACCCGAACCCGACCCGAAAATATTAACCCTAAACCTGAACTCGACCGACTCGACCCGACCCGAAAATAAATATCTTAAACCCGACTCCGACCCGACCCAACCTATATAAAAAAATCAATTTTAGAGACTAAATTGTAAAAAAATAATTTAAAGAGACTTAATCGTAAAAAATAATAAATTTAAGGACTAAATTGTAAATAAAAAAATCAATTTTAAGGACCTAATTATAAAAAATATATAAAAAGGGGTATTATTACAAATATCCCTAAAATATTTAGAGGAAAATTAAACTATTAGTCCCGGGTCGGGTCGGGTCAGATTTTTTCACCCTAAAACCCGAACCCGACCCGACCTCACCCTTCACAAAAACCCGACCCGACCCGAACCCGAATTTTTCATAAAAATACCCAACCCAATCGGGCCGGGTCGGGTCGGAACCCGTCGGGTCCGGGTTCCGTGGCCATCCCTACTCTTATCATCGTGAGCAATTCGATCAACCGATGCTAATCGTGTAGCACCATCAGTATTAGGTTCGGTCACTTCCTTTGAAGCATCGAGTATAACATGAATGTGTAAATTTTATAGAAGGGTTTAGGGTTTAAAGTTTAAGTTTTAGGGTTTAAATTTTATAAAAAAATTGTGTCCATCAAAAATATAACTTTATATAAAAACTATTCGTATCCAATATTTTTATCGGAATTCGAATATATTTTGCCATGAAATAATACCTGAACTACCCAAGTGCATATGAACTCAGGTCCAAATAAGCGATAAAATAGACCGAGTAATTGGGCTATTTTGAGAAAGAAATAAGCCCAATAATTACCAGAGTGGCCTAAATGAACAATTCACCGGCTTCGATTTCTTCCTTTTCTTCGCGAACAAGACAACTATAAACATCTCCCTTTGTTTCTCCTTTTTCCCCTATTTATATTTGTACTGCTTTCTACGATTTCTCCGATTCGTCTCTCGACTGAAATCAGTGTTGTTTTTCGAAAACCGTCACCGATGGCGACCGCTATGGTAGAAGATTCGAGCTTTGAAGAAGACCAGCTGGCTTCCATGACCACCGATGATATCGTCCGAGCTTCCCGTCTTCTCGATAATGAGATTCGAATTCTCAAGGTCCTTCTCGATCCTTGATCTCTCTCTCTCTCTCCATTTCTTTCGGTTATTATTTTGTTTCGTTTTTCTCTAGGGTTTTTGTTCCGGTTTTAGGGCTTTTTAATCCTCGACCATCAATTTTAATAAATGTCGTCTTTCAAATACTCGATGTTTGTTGGATTTTAGTTTTAGATGTTGATTAGACCTAATTAGTTATTAGAAATAAGGGAATGTTCTTTAGTTTAGTGGCAAATGTTATGGTTTTATTATATTGAGAAATCTTGATTATTGAAGCTGTACAAATTTATTTTGCACCGATTTTATTTTGTTCTTTCGGAAGAATGTGTCAATATTTAGCGTGAATTTTCTGATTTTTAATTGGTTTTTGGGATTAAAGGAGGAGATGCAAAGGTCAAACCTCGAGTTGGATTCATACAAGGAAAAGATTAAGGAGAATCAGGAGAAGATTAAGCTCAACAAGCAGTTGCCTTATTTAGTTGGCAACATTGTTGAGGTAAATTTTGCTTCATTTTTCTTTAACCCTGTTGAACTTCTGTGTTATATTTGTGTTCCAGTAATCTTTTATTTATTTTGTACTGGTATATATGATTCTAAATTTAAACATCCTCTGAAGAGTACTCAAAGGGGTAGCAGATGAATAATGAGCCATTACTGATGAAATTATATCATCGATATGCAACCATATGCTTTCTATGTTACTCACTGTGTGAGTTCTGGATATGGAAATGTGCCCGGCGTGATTTTTAGGGTTTTAAAAAAAAGAAGTTTTATGGAGTTTCATACTCCATACCCATATCCGAAAATATGTCTGACACAGGTACTTGTACCAGTAAAATGAAGAGTAGGAGTCGCACAGTGTCTACTTGGATGGAGTGACAGTTTGCTTGGGTGCTTTAATTTTAATTATTCTTTTCTTTTAGATATTGGAGATGAATCCTGAAGATGAGGCAGAGGAGGATGGTGCCAACATTGATCTAGACTCACAAAGGAAGGGTAAATGTGTTGTGCTGAAAACCTCTACCCGTCAGGTAATGGCAGAGCATGATTTCTTATCTGCTACTTGTAGGGGAATTCGATGTTCTGTTATGTTTTCCCCTATTGGAATTAGTTAGTATCAATTCAACATTTTTTGAATATTGTTGAACCGATAATTGGTTTCATCTTGACTTGTTTTTAAATTACTACAGACCATCTTTCTACCTGTAGTTGGACTTGTTGACCCTGATAAATTGAAACCTGGTGATTTGGTTGGGGTCAACAAAGACAGCTACTTGATATTGGATACTTTGCCATCTGAGTACGACTCCAGAGTAAAGGCTATGGAGGTTGATGAGAAGCCAACTGAGGACTACAACGATATTGGTGGCTTGGAGAAGCAGGCAAGTTTTTTAAATTCCCACTGCTCCTTTCTGCGAATATCATTTCATAACTATTATTCTTATGTTTAATGCTGTTTTCCTGATGCTTGTTCCTGGATCAGATCCAAGAATTAGTTGAGGCCATTGTGTTGCCCATGACTCATAAAGAACAGTTTCAAAAGCTAGGTGTTCGTCCCCCTAAGGGAGTGCTCTTGTATGGACCTCCTGGAACTGGAAAAACATTGATGGCTCGTGCTTGTGCAGCACAGACAAATGCCACATTTCTGAAGCTAGCAGGTCCCCAACTGGTTCAGGTATGAAGGGTTGTATCCTTTTCAGCCTACTATTGTATATTTGGACCCTGTCTACTCCCTTTAATTCACGTCGCAAATTTGTAGCAAAATAGTTTATTATTTATCAGCATTTTGTTGTGCTTTCATATCAGTTTGCTTATGCTCTATATTTAACCAAATCATAATGCATGTAGATGTTCATTGGAGATGGAGCAAAACTTGTCCGTGATGCTTTTCAGCTTGCAAAAGAAAAATCCCCATGCATCATTTTTATAGATGAAATTGATGCAATTGGCACAAAGCGTTTTGATAGGTAATGCCATATCTTAATTTCTTCTGAAGCAGATTTGTTGAGGCCGTAGTGGCATTTATTTGTGGATAGAACCACTGATTCTTGAATCTTGATATGCCTGTTATCATTTGCAGTGAGGTGAGTGGAGATAGGGAGGTTCAGCGAACAATGTTGGAACTGCTCAACCAGCTTGATGGGTTTAGCAGTGATGAACGCATTAAGGTAGCATGATTTTTTTGGTTATTTATTTGCTAAAACACAGGCGATCTGTATTAATTTAATGAATCTATTGTAGGTCATAGCAGCAACTAACCGAGCTGATATCCTTGATCCTGCTCTGATGCGTTCTGGTCGATTGGATCGTAAAATTGAGTTCCCACATCCCACTGAAGAAGCAAGAGCTCGAATCCTTCAGGTATGACTTTCAGTGCGGCTGCTGATTCTATCCTGGGCTGTTGAGTTTTACTGAATACTACTTGCATTGGTTTTGTAGATCCATTCAAGGAAGATGAACGTTCATCCAGATGTCAATTTCGAAGAACTTGCTCGATCTACAGATGATTTCAATGGAGCACAACTGAAAGCTGTTTGTGTGGAGGCCGGCATGCTAGCACTTCGGCGTGATGCAACTGAGGTGCAGTTCTAATCTTCTCTGAGTTTAATTACTTAAGTTTCTTTTTGGGAGAGGAAACATATAGAAACCTATTAGGTATTACATAGCGAATATGCAGTTGCTTGTACTTGTGAACAAGTAAATAATTTGGGTTCGGGTATGATATTTGATAGGTGAATCATGAAGATTTCAATGAAGGTATCATTCAGGTGCAAGCAAAGAAGAAGGCAAGCCTAAATTACTATGCTTGATCACTGCGAGAGAAGGTCAAGCACAAGGCATAATGCTCCGTTGCTCAATTGTATTGTGTTAGGTTTTTACTTCGTTTGCAGTTTGTTTTAGTATTTAAAAACTGATATGCTTCTATTTGAATCTTGTTATACTCTGACGCTGTTTGGCAAACAAAAAAAAAGTAAAAAAGAAATTTAGTCGGGACATCTTGAAATCCAACTCTTTTACACTTGTTTTTGGAAGAAGAAAAAAAGACCTTGTGATCATTGAAAGGGATGGCTGCATCCGTAACAGCTCCAGAATTTTTTTGCAATTAGGTACTTATTTTTTTATTAATGATGAAGTTATGTATCTTATGTTTTTAATGGTGCAATTGAGTATCCATCTTTCAATGGTGAAATTAGGTTTAACTTTTTTTTGTTACAAATATGTGTCTAATTTTTTGAATCCGTAGCACATTATTCTTCTAATTGAAGTTATTGAAATTATAAATACGAATCCGTTATTAAATGTGTAATTAAAATTTTAACTACCTCTAGTAAAAAATATGAACTATACCTAATTACATCAAAGAAAACACTTACGTAATTAATTATACAAAAAAGTGAGGTATTAATTATACAATTAAAAAACAGCTCTTTAATTACATAAAAAATTGATTAAAGTTGGGTACCAAAAAAAATATATTTAGCAATGGAGAAATTTTGTATAATATAGAGTAGTGTGGTTTAATGAGAAGATTAAAATTCTGAATATATATATATATATATATATATATATATATATATATATATATATATATATGTTAGATTAGAGTATTGTACTGCACGCATGTAAATAATCAAGTATATTTGGTCGGTTAACAGGTCAAGTTATTTGTCTTTATTCTTTTATTTTTTTAAGTCATAAATTTTAGACCCACTAAAAATACTCTAATATTTGTATGATATATTGATTAGGAATATCTTTAAAAAAAAATCTGTTGTTCGTCTTTGGATAATCAACAACAAAGACACACAACATACAATACAAGTTAAATATAGGTATGAGTAAAACTCGACTCGAAAAAAAACGAATAACTCGATTCGAGGTGAAAATACTCAACTTGTCTTGACTCGAAATTTCATAATCTCAACTCGATTCGAAAATTTTTAAATGAAGTTTGAGTTGTAAAATGGAAATTCGAATAACTCGAAATTTTTAGTGATTAATGAATTTATTTTTAAGTTCTAGACGAGCCCTCAAATTTATATGATTTATATATAGCGATATATAAAAATATGAAGAAATATTGTCACATATGAAAAAATATGAAGAAATATATAGGTGCATATCATATATGATTAAAAAAATTATTTAAATTAGAATTAAACCGTACTATAACATGATAAATAATTATAATTAAATTTATATAGAAACTCGAAAACTCGACTCGACTTAAATTTCTTAAACTCGACTCAGACGAAAAAAATTCAAATAAAATTTGAGTTATAAAATATAATGCACTAACTCGAATAACTTTAAATTTTCTTGACTAAACTCAATCGAAAAACACCTCCTAGTTGAATGCACAATCGGTTGAACTAACATCAGAGCAGAGCAGTAGCATTCTGCAGTTAAGGGCCTGTTTTTTGTTGCGTTTGGCAACCAAAAATCACTTTTTTAAGTGATTTTAGTTAAAATAGGTTGTTTTTGGTTGCTTTTAAAACTAGCTTTTCCACCCAAACCAAGAAGCTGGATTTTATAGCTTCTTGGGTGGAAAAGCTAGTTTGGAAATAAAATTACTTGTTTACCCTTATTATTTAATTATAATTTAATGTTAAAATAATATTTATGCATACATAATTGTAAAATAATATATATTTTATAATATTTATATTGAAAATAAAATTATTTTATTTGTACTTTATTTTATATTTATTATTAATGTGTAAGTGGTATGCCCGTATATAATCTAGAACGTAGTTTATATTTTCAAATTAAATTTTATAAAAAAAAAATAATTTTTTTATTATAATTGAAATTGATTTATTTCATAAATCATAACATTAATCTTTTCAATATCATGTCTAAAATAGACATTTTATCTCCTCAAAATCACTTTTTAACATCAATGACAAACACTAACCAGCTTTTCAAAACTACTTTTCAACAGCTAGTTTGAAAATCACTTTTTTCACCGCACTTTTTAAAATCAACCAAAAACTAAGCCTAAGACTCCAAATACTGCCGTTGAACTCCAATCTCCCATCCACCATCTGCAGGGACGGAGCCAGTATGAAACTTCAGGGGCTAATATAAATAGGCCCACCATCCCCCGACGCTCCGATTTACCGGATCGGTTTCAGCGAATACCCCTGCACTGCCGCCGCCTCCAATCCTACTAACGGATAACTGTGCAGTTGGAAACCCAGCTATGAGAGTGAACCGGGCGAGGAGAAACGGAGCGGCCCGCCTTCCTCTACGCGCTTCTCCTCCTCCATTAATCAACCGCGTCACGGCAGCCGTCAACGCCATTTCCTGCTGGTACTGCGACCTAAAAATCTACGCCCTCAACGAACCTCTCTTCCGGTTCGGCCGAAAGCACGCCTCGATTTTCAAACTCTGGTTCTCCATCGGGACTGGTTTCGGCCTAGCGGCACTCGTTGGAGTCACTTCGATTCTTATCTGGCAACTATTCATTAGCTCCGACACCCGGCTAACAAACCTTTTCGGTTCCCTCTTGTTCGGGTTTTCTCCTTCTTTAAGAATCTCATTGTCCGATGCCGGATATTTATTCATCTCCACTTTGGTCTCCGTTTCCGTCCATGAATTTGGCCACGCTATCGCCCTTGCAAGGTCAATTTCTATTTAATTGATTGCATTGAAAGCAGAATTGGTGATTTAAGTTGAAATTATGAGTTTCAAGGTTAGGCTTTTCTCATGTTTGTTACTATAGGTGAAAAAGCAGTGAGGGAATACAGTTGGAGTATATTGCAGTTTTTCTTGCGGCTCTGTTCCCTGGTGCACTAGTTGCTTTTGATCACGATTTGCTGCTGGCGTTGCCTCGGTTAACTTCTCTTCGCGTATATTGTGCTGGCATTTGGCATAATGCAGTGGTAATCTCACAAATTTATACTGACTCTTTCGTGCTTAGATGACATCTCGGTCTCTTAGGCTTAGTTTAGCATTGTACTTGGAATTGGATTGTGCAAAGTGCAAACACTTTGGTTTGTCAAACCATGGTGCAAAGCTGGAATTTTGAATTCGTTTACCTATAGCATAATGCAGTGGTAATCTCAGAAATCTATAATCAGTGGCTAACGTTTAGATGATTTCTCGATCTGCTTAGGGTTAGTTTAGCATTTTAGTTGGGCTGCAAAGCTGAAATTTTGAACCCGCATTGGCATAATGCAGATGTATCATGTTTAGATTATTTCTTCATCGGCTTAAGCTTAGTTTAACATTGTATTTGTGTTGCGAAACACTGGTTTTTCCGACCATGGTGCAAAACTGAAAATTTTAATCCTTTTACATATAGCATTGTCATTTTGGTCGAAATTAGAGTTTGAAAACCTTACTGTAATGGCGAAAGTAGCTTAATTTAATGCACCTGTAACTTTTAATTCTCCCCCTTGTAGTTCTGTGCAATTTGTGGATTGTTGTTGTTCCTGCAGCCGGTGATCCTCTTTCCATTTTACATACACGCTGAGAGCCCTTTGGTATTGCACTGCAAGTATTTACTTGTTTCATTTCCTTTTACTCATTTTATTCTTAGATTCGAAACATGAATGTTGATGAGCTTGACTTGATTTATCTTTCTACTCTCTTAAATAGGTTTTGGACGTAGCATCACCGTTATCTGAGTTTTTGTCTCCTGGGGATGCTATAGTTTCATTGGATGGTGCAGGCATCCATGATGTACAAGATTGGATGGATATGACTGCTCTACTGGATAAAAAGATACTTCAGAATTCGAGTGATTTCCATTATTTTAAAGGTTTTGGTTCCGTAGATAGCAGAAAAGGGTACTGTGTGCCTAATGCCTTGTTGGAAGACGCCAAGAATGTTCAGTTGGCCAAAAACCAATCTGTTTGTCCTTATGATTTCACGGCATTTGTGAAAATCCACTGCTTTGATCCGAGTAAATCTGTCAGTGTGGTTGATGAAGATGATGATCTTGGAAGAATAGAAAATGAGCTCTGTTTGAATACAAAGGATATTGTCAATCTCGAAAAATGTGATGGAGGGGGAAAAGTAATGAGAAACGGAAGCAGATGTATGTGTTCTGAGGTAGACTTTTATCTTCAGAAGCATAAATTAGCCTTTTCCCTCTGATGCTACTAATATATTATTGGTCACAAACTTGTGTCTCAATGCCTGTAGGACGAATCTTGCTTAAGTCCGGTTCAGTTTCCGGGTTTGATGTGGGTCGAGATTACATATTCAAGGCCCTATTCAACCGAATGCTTACAATTTAAAAGTTCCAGTTTAGATTCCAACACTTCTGACGCTGTAGAACAAACCTGTGGTGGAACTTTTGTTTTTGTTGGTGATGTGATATCAATGGCGCATTCAGTTCAGTTGACTGAATATCGACCTCGGTGGGGATTTATTCTCGGAAAATATATTCCAAATAAGCTAGAAAAGAGCTTAATATGCACATTCCATGTTTCTTTAGCATTAGTTCTTCTCAACAGCTTGCCGGTAAGTTCCACATTTTCACTTCACAGAAAATTTACCTTCTGTTGTGGCATATGCTTTTCCACCTTCATTGCATTGCCGTTCATCACACTAAACAAAGATATAAATTGATAATGAAGGTTAATGTTAAATTGTCAGATTAGGGAAACAAATTCATTTTAAGTAGATTAGCGATTTTATCACCGAAGTAGAAGTGTTCCTTACATAATCATTTTTATTTTACTTCATGGGCAACATTTATGTTGCTCAAACTTGAGAGCAAGTATCGGATATAAATATACGTCTACAGATGGTATAATCATTTTTTCTATATATCCGTAGGATCGTACGGATCACGCTCCCATATCCATACCCAAGTATCTATCAGAGGACATGTGTATGGATTTTCTGTACTAATCTAACCTTTTTTTTCTTGATTAGGTATATTTTCTAGATGGTGAATCGATTTTGGAAGTTGCGATATCCCACTTCACATCATTGAGCTCAAGAAAAAGAAGAAAAGTTCATCAAATATGTGTTGTGGGAGGTACTTTCATTTCTGTTCTGGCCTTCCTGAGGATCTTGTTTATCAATGTCTTATAATATTATTATGTTTTACGAACTTAGAACTTAACCCGGTCGGTTCATTCAGCTAACTTCAAGGTTTGAAGTTTTTGAATCTTGATATTTGTATTTTTCTTCCTCGTATTTTGAAGTTGTAGCATTACTATGAACCAAGATAAATTGTTAGATTACAATTCAATAACTGTTATAACAGTTAACTAACCATTTAAATTGATACTGGCTTTTATTATCATTGTCACCGAGAAGATTCTTAGTCACTAGATCAATTAGTGAATCTCATATTAGTGTTAGTTTTAGTTTAACGTTATGTTGCTTTTATGATTTATGTTATATAGACTCTAATTACATATAAACTTGAATTGTTGATTTGTGTAACTATAAACAGTTATGTAAATTTAACTAATGTTTAATACAACTTGATATATGAATATTTAATTTATGTTTATATGTTCTTAGAAGTATACTTGTGTTCCGAAATGTATCATACATCTTTAAATCTAAAAAAATATTAAAATATATCTAAATAAATTTAGATCTATTATATATTAATTTTTTTTATAAATATAAACAATAATTGAGGGACCGTTCAATAGAGATTGTTGAATGCCCGTTAGTCCCTAACGAATATTTTTAGAGAAGTTGGATAAATTAATTGTGGCAGAACACATATTTGAACGCTAAATCAGGCAATAAAACCGTTGTTTAGCGTGCTCCTCATGCATGTTCGGCATTATTTTTGCGTTTAACTCTTAAAAGGAAGGGGAAGGAGATTCTAAGAAAAAAAGAGGTGCTTTTAGTTAGGGGTGTTTATTATCGGGTATTTGAAATCTCGAGTACTATATTTTTCGGCTCGTGTTTCGGCCCGTTCTATCCGGATACTCGCGAAACCTGACTACCCAATAATAAGCATTTTTGCGGCCCATACTCAACTCAAAAAAATTAAATAAATACCTAATAATTTTATATTCGGGTAATTGAATAATCGAGTCGGATCAGTCAGGTCGTATATTTTTAAGGGTAAAGTACACAGACGGACACTGAACTTTGGTAAAAAAACAAAACAAAATGGTAACCAAACTTTCAAAAATCACAAAATGACAATTAAACTTTATGTTTTATAACAAAATGGTAACTAGACGTTAAATGACGTTAAGTGACTGTTATAAAATTTGGTATAATAACACATTTAGTCCTTCATATTTATACATTCAATTAATTTAGTCATAATTCGAAACAATTCATTAAATTTAGCCATCATTATTTACGCATTCTTTCAATTTGGTCCTTAAAGAAAAATTCAAAAGTATGATAAGTGATTACAATTAAATTTTTATAGGAACTCGAAAATTCGACTCATCTCGAATCGAAAAAAATTAAATAAAGTTTGAGTTGTAAAATATGACGAGTCAACTCGAATAACTCGAATTTTTTTGACTCGACTCGATCGAACGCTCATCTCTATCTTAGGATATGACGTGTCAACTCGAATAACTCGAAATATTCGAATATATTGAAATTATTTTTTTCTTTTAAATGAAATATTTTTTAAAATAGAATATTTAATGTTTTCATATTTAAATCACATCGATTATTTAATAACAACTTTAAGTATTCGATTTAAAAGAAAAAAATTGATTTAAAATATTCAAATATTTAATTAAATTTTTATAAAAACTTGATTCGACTCGAATCGAAAAAAATTTAAATAAAGTTTGAGTTGTAAAATATTACATGTCAACTCGAATAACTCAAATTTTTTTAACTCGACTCGATCGAACGCTCATCTCTATCAGAAGATATGACGTGTCAACTCAAATAACTCGAAATATTCGAATATTTTAAATCATTTTTTCCTTTTAAATCGAATATTTTTTTCAAATAGAATATTTAATATTTTCATATTTAAATCACATCGAATATTTAATAACTACTTTAAATATTCAACTTAATTTAAAAATATTTGATTTAAAAGAAAAAATGATTTAAAATATTCGAATATTTAATAACTATTTTAAATATTTTTCATTTAAATATTCAAATATTTAATAACTACTTTAAATATTTGAATATTTTAAATCAATTTTTTTTCTTGTGAATCAAATATTTAAAGTAGTTATTAAATATTCGATGTAATTTAAAATGAAAAATGATTTAAAATATTCGAATATTTCGAGTTATTCGAGTTGACGTGTCATATTTTACAACTCAAACTTAATTTGATTTTTTTTTATTCGAGTCGAGTTTTCAAGTTCCTATAAAATTTTAATTAAATACTCGAATATTTTAAATCAATTTTTTTCTTTTGAATCGAATATTTTTAAATTAAGTCGAATATTTAAAGTAGTTATTAAATATTCGATGTGATAAAATATGAAAATATTAAATATTCTATTTTAAAAAATATTTGATTTAAAAGAAAAAATGATTTAAAATATTCGAATATTTCGAGTTATTCGAGTTGATGCGTCATATCGTAAGATACATGTGAGTGTTCGATCGAGTCGAGTCAAAAATTTTCGAGTTATTCGAGTTTACGCATCATATTTTACAACTCAAATTTTATTTTAAATTTTTTCGAGTCGAGTTTTCGAGTTCTTATAAAAATTTAATTAAATATTCGAATATTTTAAATCATTTTTATTTTAAATCGAATATTTAAAGTTGTTAGTAAATAATCGATGTGATTTAAATATGAAAATATTAAATATTCTATTTTAAAAAATATTCGGTTTAAAAGAGAAAAAATGATTTAAAATATTCGAATATTTCGAGTTGACGCATCATATCTTAAGATAGAGATGAGCATCCGATCGAGTCGAGTCAAAAAATTTCGAGTTATTCGAGTTGACGCGTCATATTTTACAACTCAAACTTTATTTGAATTTTTTCGATTCGATTCGAGTTTTCGAGTTCCTATAAAAATTTAATTGTAATTATTTATCATGTTACCGTACTTTAGAATTTTGCTTTAAGGACCAAATTGAAAGAATGTGTAAATAACGAGGGCTAAATTTAGTGAATTGTTTCAAATTAGGACTAAATTAATTGAATGTATAAATATGAAGGACTAAATGTGTTATTATACCAAATTTTATAACAATCACTTAACGGCATTTAACGTCTAGTTACCATTTTGTTATAAAACATAAAGTTTAATTACCATTTTGTAATTTTTAAAAGTTTGGTTACCATTTTGTTCTTTTTACCAAAGTTCAGTGACCATCTATGTACTTTATCCTATTTTTAAATACCCCTACTCTTAACATGTCTAAAATTTATGACTAAAATAATATGAAAAAATAAATTTGAGCAGTTTGGTCATTCACGGAATATACTTACTCAATGAATTGGATGTTAAAATCATAGCAGCATTGCATTCAAATGGTTTCTTTGGGTGTTGGTAAAACATTTATAAGACAGGGAATCATATCTACCTAGGGACTAGGGACTCAAACCACACACATTTTAAAAAAAAAAACTTGGGCCCAACACGCAACCTCCAACGTGCAATTTCTCTATCACTCTTCTCTTATGGGGATAAGGGCAAAAATAAGATTTTAGAATTTTATTATATTAACATTCGAAATCCTAAACTATTAAAAGTATAATTTTAACAGTAAACTCACCACACTATTACGATAAATTTTAAAATTATATTATTTTTTATTCAAACTCGTCTCAATTGTATGACGAGATTTTTTTTTTAAAAAAAAGTAAAATTCGCCGTGATGGTGTGGCGAGTTTAGTGTTAGGGTCTTACTTTTGAGATTTTAGAATTTCAGGTGATGCGTTGGGCATAATAAGATATACTAAGATCCTAATTATGCCCTTATCCCTCTCTTTTGCTCCTACTTGTGTTTGTCAAACAATTGCTTTTTCAATGTTTTACTTTCAAATGTTAAAAAAATAAAATTTAAGTCATAATTCTAATTTTTAAGTCATAAAAACTAAATCATATACCTTAATCCAACTATAAACTAATTTTTTAATTTTAGAACAAATATAAAAACAGAATAAAAAGAGAAAGTATTTGTATTGGTGTTTGCCTATGGGCAAAAGCTAAGGTCTCCTCCCCCCGGCCCCCACTACCCCATCAACCCCTTTCCTCAAATCGCAGCATTCCCCTTCTTCAAATCTCACAACCCCTGCACCCGGATTTCTGTTTGCATGTTTTCATGTTTCCCATCTCTGCAATGTTTTTTTCTTCTTCTGCAGGCAGTCCACTTTGCACGTTAAGCATCTGAAAATGAATTAATGAGAAAGAGAGTTCCAGGTCGAGAGAAAAGGACCATTCTTTCCATGCAATGCCAAAACCAGCAAACTAAACTCCAGCTTTGACACTGAGTTCAATACACAACACCTGTTTTTATGTAAACAAAGATTTGGAGACTCAAGTTTAGGCTAACAAGTTAGCTGATGATGAGATCAAGAATTTTAAAGTTTCAATACAGATTTGTGATGACATGATGAGCAAATTTGGCGGCAGTAAGAATATGATTTACTGAGAGTTATGTCAAATCCAAGGTCATTTCTGTTAAAAAAATGAAGGAAACAGTCAATTCTCTACACCATTTTGATCGCATTGGAAATTCCAACAAGTGCAGGACCCCACAGCTTTGATGGTGATAATGGCTGCTTATCATGTTTCTGAAGCAGGGAGACCTCAGTCGTCATTTTATGATGTCTTTAAAGAATGCCCACTTCTAGACTCAATCTCTACTTAACCCATTTTACACCTTTTTCTTCTCTCTCTCTCTGGAGAAATTTGTATATAAATGCATGAAACTTGCTTTGCTTTCTCCACTCGGCTCATGAACTTCAAATCTTTTCTTCGTATGGCTTTCGGGTGAGTACCTCTTGTTGGAGAAGCAGGGCACGTGCACATGTTATCCCAAGTGAACTTTGCACGTGCTCCCCTTCTCCACCATGAGTTCCTCAGCCTCTCTCGCTCATTGGTGACTGCAGTCTGCAGTGCAAGTGCAACTCGCCTGTGAAACAAACTACAGATGTATGTATGTATGTATGTATGTACAAATGTATGTATGTATGTATGTATGTATGTATGTATGTACGTATGTATTCGAGTCCTAAAGGAAACTGCTGTCAGGTGTTGAAGTTATATGTGCATGGGCTTATATATTATTAGATCATGAGTTCACTGCTTTCTATATTCACAGTGGTTTAAGAAGGAAGAAACGGGTGTAGGTTTTGACCAATACAACAGGATGATGATGCAAAGGTTAAGGGATTGTACTTTGCGTTGTTGACTTGGGGAATAGTGCTGTACGGAGCATGTAAAGGAAGTTTGATGCTGAAGAGAAACCACACGCTCGGTTCGACTGTCCCATTTGTCAATGAAACCAAAGCAAAGATGGCGTAAGTAGTTATATAAAAATGGCTTAAAATGAGTGTTTTCTGCGACCAGAAATGGCAGCACCTGGGCTTCATCACTTTGCCGTAAAAACTGAGGGATAAGCCAAATGAATGTTGGGAATTGGAATAAGATGAAGTGATAGAAAATTGATGATTTTTTTTTTCTTGTTTTGCAGAACCTTAAAATGCAAGCAATGGTAAAACTATGAAATGATGAAAGCTTTGGGGGGTGTACTATTCCGACACGCAAAGCACACATTTCGAAGCTTCTGCAAAAATGGACCAGACATACATTTAGACAATGATTTTGTCACATGCTCCTTGGAAGAACAAAAACATGGCAGCGAATTTCTTTAGGAACTCAGAATCCACCTCTCTTTTGATTTCTTAGAGACTCCAATTGCAACTGATTATTTGATTATGGAGTAATTTTAAATGAATATTTATTTTTTATTATTTAATTAGAAGAATAACTCTCCTCTAAGATTATTTTACCTAAGGTAAATTTGCGCCTTATAAAAAGAGTAATACGAAACTCTCGATTGGTGAAAAGCGAGTTTTAAACTCATGTCTTATAAAAAGCGAGCCTGCTTTTCGTAAGCGATTTGAAATATTTTTTAAAATAATTTTAAAAAAGTCATTTTTCTAATTAAATAATAATAAAAAATATTGATATAAATTTATATAATATTGGATTCATTTTTACCGCTCTAATTTCCGGCTTAGAATCTTCGCATTGTAATCTGTTGGAGGGAGAATGGATTTTATTGCCTTCTAACCTTCAACAATCCATTGATATTACTATTTATGTTTTATAGACTTGAAAAAAAAGGTTTATGTTCCATTACTTCTGAGATTTTGTCTCTCTAAAACAATGAGCATTCGACTTTATATAATTGTGTCAACTTTTTGTTTATTACACTTTCATATATCATTGGATTGGTATAAATGTATGTTTGAGATTAAAAGTTTACGTATTTATATTCATTTAAACCATACATTTACATATGATCTAAAACAAATGTGAATTTTTATCTACTTATTTTTAACTTTTATTCTTATCCATCTATTTTACTTATTTAATGATTACAAATTAGTGTAAAACTATTTGAGTTTTATATAATGTACCTTAACCCATATATAACCCCATATATGGTTATGATCCAATAACACAAATACACAATATAAGATTTTTTAGGTTTACATTGGTGTGTGGAATTGGAATGTAAATTAACGTCTTATATTAAAAAGTTGAAAATGAGATATTTTTAAGGGGAAAAAGGAGGGATGAATAATCATATTCACCAAATGGTACACAAATTAATTTTTACATTGTATAAATAAATTCTAAATATAATATTTTTATTACAACAAACACAAACTTAATTTATAATTTATGTGACTTTACATTATGTTACACCTTACCTTTTTTATATTGACTTGCGTTTTGTAGTTCGGTGTTGTTGTCGGAGTTGTGGGCGGTGTATGATGGCCTTTGTCATGTATGGCGTTTAGGACTTCGAAAGGTAATTGTCGAATCGGACAATATGAAAGTGGTGAGGATTTTGCGGAATGAATCATCGGCGTTGCGTGGTGATGTCGTTGTGGACATGATTTTCGGACATCTTTGTCGTGATTGGGAGGTGAGAATTCAACACATTGGACGTGAGGGGAACAAGGTTGCGGATCGCCTTGTACGGTGGTTTACCGGACAACGGAGGGAAGACGCTTGAATGGCTGTGGAGCCGGCTGTGCTGCACGACCTGCTGCTTGAGGATCGGGACATGTAAAGCCCTTGTTATTTGTTTCTGCATTATCAAAAAAAAAAAGTTATTTATGTCCTGGTTCATGATGGGAGTTAGAAAGATATACAATGCACTGGATTCACATTTTTGGTAATTCAAGAACTGAAAATAAAGAAAAATTACTTACTTAGTACTGTTATCATATCTTCTAATTTTTGACTAATCAATTAAGGATAATTATTTGATACAACGGTAGAAACTTTTAATTTCCATAAGAGTATTATAGGGACTCGGTTTAGGTGTAGCATTTTAGAATTTAGTAATTGCGTATAGAATTTAGGGTTTAGGGTTAGAATTTAAGATTTATAGGTTAAAACCTGAATCTTCAACATATTACCCTAAAACAAAAACCCTAACCTCTAAATTCTAACCATTACCCCTAAATTCTAAACCCCTAAACCTACACTCTAAACTGAGTCCTTAACTGTTAAAACTAATGCGTTGTAGAAACTAAAAATTTCGTCCGTCAGTGTATTAAATATAAATCCATCAATTAATTAGTCCAATAATATTAACAGTTCATCCCTTCTTGATTCAAAATACTTACAACTCTTCTAGTCCATATCCCTTAAATGCATTTGCTCCTATGAGATGTTCTATTCATAAATTGTAAATATACAATTTTGAAATCAATCCCATGAATAAATAGAACAAACATCTTTGATCCTTTTTCGGTACCCAACAACAACACATCCAATCACCAAATCCTCCATGGAAACCTTATGCGTCGAATTTCCGTGTTCTTCAGATACTTCAAGCATCTCAGCCACCTCAGAGGATGTCGGCAAAGGCGAAAACACGATGATGGTCGCCGCCAAACTGAAAGAGAAAGTGTTGGTTAACGTTGAATCTGAGGATAATTCGATTGAACTCAAGCTCTCCTCGATGAAGCCGCCTCAGGTGCAGTCGTCGAAAGCTAAGGCTTTCACGAGCGGTTTCTGCAACAAGGAGTTCTCGACGTCTCAGGCGCTGGGAGGGCATCAGAAAGCGCATAAACAAGAATGCGCGACCGCCAAACAACGTAAAGAGACGAATTGAGGCGTTTTGGGGCATCACCAATATCCATATTACTCGTATCCGAGCTTGTCTCAAGGCTCTTTGTATTGATCTTTTAATAAGTCTGTCGAGATACAAATGAATTCTTCTTCGGTGATTCAAAGGCAACCGGAGATCCCGGGTTACCTTTGGAACTCACTCGGCTGTCGTTTTGTTATGATTGCAGTTACAGTGTAGTTAGAGAGTTGTTTAGTTAGTTGTTAATTAGTTTCGTTAGAAAGTTAGTTAGTCAAGCCCTTGGTGTATAAATAACATTGTAATGTAATTTTATTATACATGAATGGAAAACTGAAGAATTATTTCAATAATATTCTCCCAATTCTCCTAAAGTCAACATGATATTAGAGCCCATTTTTCTTTAGTTTTTTCATTCAGGCTTTCGTTATTTGTGGCTCATTTTTTGCCTATCTTTGTTCTATGTATCGAGTTTTCCCTTTGGTTTTCCCCAAATCCTAGTGTTTTTTCTTGCGCCATGCCGCCCGCAATGGAAGAAACGGTGGTCGATTTTCACCATCCATTTTTCCTGCATCCTTCTGACATGCCGGGATCGTTGTTGGTTTCGCATTAGCTTACTGGTCCAGAGAACTATAGCGTCTGGAGTCGCTCAATGCAGATTGCTCTTTTGGCGAAGAAAAAGCTGAGATTTATTGATGGAGAGTGCAAGAAGGATGAGTATGATAAAGCCTTACAACCACAGTGGAAGCGTTGTAACGCTATCATTTTATCCTGGATCTTGAACACTGTAAGTAGAGAACTATCTGCTGGTATTGTTTTCAATTCGAGTGCGTCGCTTCTTTAGGAAGATCTTCGCGAGCGTTTTGATAAAATCGATGGATCTAGGATTTTTTTTCTTCACCGTGAAATTGCTGCACTGACTCAGGGGGATTCTACTGTGTCTGTGTATTATACTCGTCTCAAGCTTCTTTGGGATGAGTATAACTCGCTTGTCCCTTTTTCTTCTTGTAACTGTGAAGCGTCTCAGAAGAATCTTCAGATTCTTGTTCAACAAAAGCTTTTTCAGTTCTTAATGGGTTTGAATGAGACTTATTTAGCCATTAGAAGTCAGATTCTGCTCAAACAACCCTTCCCAACTGTGAATCAAGCATATGCGATGATCATTCAGGAAGAATCTCAGAGGAAACATCTTACTGGTTTCTCACCTCTTTCTAATTTGACGGTGATGTATTCTCAGGCCGTTGGTGCCTCGGAGCGTCGCCGTTTCAATGGCGTCTGTGACCATTGTAAGCTTAAGGGACATAAGAAGGAAAAATGTTACCGGTTGATCGGTTTTCCACCTGATTACAAGTTCACTAAAAAAAGGGGTTCTCAGGCTGCACTTGTTACTTCCTATGCTTCTTCTGATTCGATGGCTGATTCAGATTGTGGCTATCCTTTGAGAGCTCCTACCTTTACTCGTGACCAGTACACTCAAATCATGAGCTTGCTTCAGAAGCTTCCTGCGAATGATGCTATGGTGAATTCTGCAGGTATTACTACGTGTTTTTCATCCAGTACTAATGGGTCTCCTTCTTGGATTTTAGATACAGGTGCTACCGACCATATTCTGTCTGATTTCAAGAGTTTGTGTTCTCCAAAGTCATGTGCTTTTTATTCGCGTCTTGTTCATTTGCCCAATGGTAAAAAAGCTCCCATAACACACACTAGTTCCTTTCCTCTTACCTCTGAATTATCTCTTCATAATGCTCTATTTGTGCCTCAGTTTAATCAAAATCTCCTTTTTGTTTCTCGCCTTACTCGTGACCTTAACTGTTCTATTAATTTTTACCCTAATTATTGTGTTTTACAAGACCTCTCAAATGGAACGATGAGGGGGATTGGTAAGGAGCATGGTGGCCTGTATTTTTTTTCTTCAGCTAATAGCTCTGGTTTGTCTAAAGCTTCCCCTTGCACTTCTGTTTTACCTTGTGATGTCATTTCTGCTTCTACTCATTGTATGACATCTACTGTTAATAAAGATTTTTGTGTTTGGCATGCTCGCCTTGGGCATGCTTCTATTTTTGCTATGTAAAAAATCTCTCCTTTAACTACTGTTATTTTTAATAAGCATTTGGATATGCCTACTTGTCATGTCTGTCATTTAGCTAAGCAAACCAGACTTCTTTTTCCCCTCAGTCACTCTATTTTAGTCAAACCCTTTGATCTTATTCATATTGATTTATGGGGGCCCTATAGGGTGTCTACTCATAGTGGTCATAGGTTTTTCCTCACTGTGGTTGATGATCATACATGTATGTGTTGGATTTTTTTGCTTCGGCTTAAGAGTGATGCCATTTTGTCTCTTCGAAAGTTTTTTAGACTCGTCCAAACTCAATATTCTGTTATGATTAAAACTGTGAGAAGTGACAATGGTTCTGAGTTCTTCAGTACTGAATGTTCTGATTTTTTTTCTTCTTTGGGTATTGTACACCAAAGTTCTTGTGTCCATACTCCCTGTTGGGATGTGTGGGGCTCGATTCGATCAACCAATTATGCTCACCAAGTGGTGGAGAGGTGGATATTTGGGTGGAAGGGTTTAGGAAGCTAGAAAGAATAAAGACACAATGATTTATAGTGGTTCGGTCTTCTAACAAGCACCTACATCCACTACCTTAGCTCCCCACTAAGGATTTCACAATCAATCCACTAATTGATTCGTCCCCTTTTCTAGGATTAGGAGGAAACCCTTACAACCGATCAAGCTTCTACCCAAAGCCTTGATCAAAACCCTCTTTACAAAGAGACAAAGAAAGCAAACTTAAAACCCTCTAATAGGTGTTTGTTTGCACAATTAAGCACTCACCCAAAACCTAAAACACTTGAGCAAATTTGACAATTTTGGCTCACTAGTGTTTGTCTATACAATAAATGACAATTTAAGCTCTAAGACAATCTTTGATCATTTGATGTTTGACAATATGAGCATTAGCCTTCTCTTGATGCTTGGAGGTCCCTTTTATACTCCCAAATGAGTTTGTAGCCGTTACTAGCCATTGGGGATGAATTGGAGCCGTTGAGGACTTTATTTCCCTTCATAAATACTGTTCTGCAGCTACCAGTATCGATACACGTGGAACGGTATCGATACGGCCTTCTTGAGGAAATAGTCGTTGGGCTCTTGCCAGCATAGGGGTATCGATACGCGTGGAACGGTATCGATACGGCTTGATATTTAAATGGCCGTTGAGAAATAGCCGTTGGGGTAGTTGAAATGGGATCAGTACGCTGACGTGGCGTATTGAAACGACCCCACTCTGTATCGATACACTAAACCCTTGTATCGATACGGGTTTTGACAGTAGCCAAACTGAGGCAAAATGGTATCGGTACGGGTACAACCGTATCGATACTGGTGCTCTGAAATCACAAGTTTGGCTGTTTAAAACATGAAAAATCTTTGCCAAAAACCTTTTAAAATGCCTCAAACATAATTTCAAGTTGTTTGGATTTAAAACAAGTTTTAGATTCTTTTCAAATTAGTCCAAAACATTTTTCAATTATTATATCAAAACATTAGTTCCACAATCTCCCCCTTTTTGATATAATAAAACTAACTTGAAAAATTGTTTGGGATTCTCCCCCTTAAACTTTAAAAATGTGAATAAGAGATTAAATGTATGAAATCAAATAAATCTCCCCCTTATTCATTTGAAAATTCAATTTTTCAAACCATACCATTTCTCCCCCTTTTTGTTATATCAAAAAGAATTTTAAGATATTAAGTTCAAAATAACAATAGAGGTAAAAAGTTTTGACACAAATAAGGATTTGGTTTAAAAATGCCCCCCCCCCTTACTCAAAGCATCATCAAAAAAAGTTAGTCCATCAAATATGATCATCTAGTTGTATAAACTAAAAACAAGACAAATGAATTCAAAACAACTAGAAAGTTTACCAACACTTGAACCAAAGGGAGGATGTGAAGCCTTCCTTCTTCAAGTGTTCTTCCTTGTGTGCATGGAGCTCCCCCTCAATGTTTGACTTGTTGAACATCTCCATCACACCTACAATAGACAATCAAGTAACTTTTGGTATCCAAATTGCTTTGGATCCATAAACGTTAGTTGCACAAAATTTAGTCCCCTTAGGAATCCATTTTTCAATTTCATCCTTTTTAATTGAAGTATTAAGTCCTTTTGGGACCCAAACACTTCTAAAACATTTACCATTTATAAATCTAGGGGCACTAGATTGTCTAACATAAAAATTTAATTTTCCAAAATTGTTTTTCTTGTCTAGCTCTTTGGAAATCAAATCTTTTTCTCCTTGAACTTTTTGAAGCAATTTTTGTAAATCAAGACATTTTAACTCAAACTCTTCAAGTTTTGCTTCAAGTTCAAGTTTGGTTTTAGAAAGCAAATCATTTTGAATTTTTAATTTTGAAATCAATTTATTGTTTTTCAAAATGTGGCTTTTAAAATCTAAAACCAAATCATCATAGGCATCTTGTAATTCATCAAAAGTGTAAGAACATGAAGTAGATGAATTAGAAGTTACCCTTGAATCTTCTTCGATGGCCATAAGGCAAAGGTTGGCTTGTTCATCGTCGGTGGAGTCTTCATCACTCCAAGTAGCCAAATGTGCCTTCTTCTTATGGCTTGAAGTGCTAGCCCTCTCCTTTCTTTTAGGTTCTCGTTCAAGCTCTCTCAAGGCTTTCTTCATGAAAGGAGCACACTTCTTGAAGAGATGAACTATCTCTTCATCTTCCTCCTCCTCTTCACTTGAGTAGACATGATGGCAAGTGGAGGATTTGAGAGCCATGGCACTAGCATTGATGCCAAGCCCTTTGATTTTCTTCTCTCCCATAGCTCTTATTTCTTCTCTCTTCTTCTCATCCTCGTTCTTCTTCATGATTTGATGAGTAAGAAGTGCCCCCATTAGTTCATCAAGCTTCAAAGTCTTCAAATTTTTTGCTTCGATGATGGCGGTCCTCTTTGAGTCCCAAGACTCGGGAAGTGAGTAGATTAGCTTTCGAACAAGCTTCTCCTCCGGGATGGCTTCTCCATAACCTTTAAGACCATTGGTGATGGTGGAGAACCTATCAAACATCTTCTCGATGTTCTCTTCCGGATCCATTTTGAAGTTCTCATACTCCAAGGTTAGGAGCCCAATCTTGGTCTCCTTGACTTCATTTGTCCCCTCGTATGTGACTTCAAGCTTGTCTCATACCTCCTTGGCACTCTCACAAGAAGACATCTTCTCATAGATGGATGGGCCAAATGTACAAAACAAGATGTGCAAGGCTTTGCAATTAAGCTCCATCTTCTTGCGATCGTCGGCACTCCACTCCGCTTTACTTCTTTGAGGCACGAACGGGCCATCTTCAACTACATCCCATAGCTTGTAATCTCTTGATTTGATGAAGAATTTCATCTTTGTCTTCCAATGGGCGTAGTGGTCTCCGTCAAAGAAAGGTGGTTTGTCGATTGATTGTGCCATTGAGTCGGTTGATGAAAAAGTGATCGAGCTTGCCGGATCTTCTCAATAGGATGTGAATCCTCTTCGATTGAGCCAAGCTCTGATACCAATTGTTGGGATGTGTGGGCTCGATTCGATCAACCAATTATGCTCACCAAGTGGTGGAGAGGTGGATATTTGGGTGGAAGGGTTTAGGAAGCTAGAAAGAATAAAGACACAATGATTTATAGTGGTTCGGTCTTCTAACAAGCACCTACATCCACTACCTTAGCTCCCCACTAAGGATTTCACAATCAATCCACTAATTGATTCGTCCCCTTTTCTAGGATTAGGAGGAAACCCTTACAACCGGTCAAGCTTCTACCCAAAGCCTTGATCAAAACCCTCTTTACAAAGAGACAAAGAAAGCAAACTTAAAACCCTCTAATAGGTGTTTGTTTGCACAATTAAGCACTCACCCAAAACCTAAAACACTTGAGCAAATTTGACAATTTTGGCTCACTAGTGTTTGTCTATACAGTAAACGACAATTTAAGCTCTAAGACAATCTTTGATCATTTGATGTTTGACAATATGAGCATTAGCCTTCTCTTGATGCTTGGAGGTCCCTTTTATACTCCCAAATGAGTTTGTAGCCGTTACTAGCCGTTGGGGATGAATTGGAGCCGTTGAGGACTTTATTTCCCTTCATAAATGATGTTCTGTAGCTACCAGTATCGATACACGTGGAACGGTATAGATACGGCCTTCTTGAGGAAATAGCCGTTGGGCTCTTGCCAGCATAGGGGTATCGATACGCGTGGAACGGTATCGATACAGCTTGATATTTAAATGGCCGTTGGGAAATAGCCGTTGGAGTAGTTGAAATGGGATCGGTACCCTGACGTGGCGTATCGAAACGACCCACTCCATATCGATACACTAAACCCTTGTATCGATACGGGTTTTGACAGTAGCCAAACTGAGGCAAAATGGTATCGGTACGGGCACAACCGTATCGATACTGGTGCTCTGAAATCACAAGTTTGGCTGTTTAAAACATGAAAAATATTTGCCAAAAACCTTTTAAAATGCCTCAAACATAATTTCAAGTTGTTTGGACGTAAAACAAGTTTTAGATTCTTTTCAAATTAGTCTAAAACATTTTTCAATTATTATATCAAAACATTAGTTCCACACTCCCCAACAAAATGGGGTTGCCGAGAGAAAACATAGGCATATCTTAGAGGTTGCTCGGGCCCTCTATTTTCAATCCAAAGTACCTTTAAAGTTCTGGGGGGAGTGTGTTGCTACAGCCTGTTACATTATTAATAGGTTACTTACTTCAGTTCTTCACTGGAAATCCCCTTTTGAAGTCTTGTATGAAAAAGTTCCAAATTTATCTCACATGATGGTTTTTGGGTGCCTTGGGTATGCCACTAACACCAACTATTCTGATAAGTTTTTTGCTAAGGCTGTTCCCTCTGTTTTTTTAGGATATTCTAGTACCCAAAAGGGTTATCTCTTGTTTAACCTTCTCACTAATACTTTCTTTATTAACAGAGATGTCATCTTTCATGAGAATGTGTTTCCTTTTTCCTTTTCTCAATCTTCTTCTTCTTCTTCTTTTTTTTCCTCCTCACCCTTTTATTTCAGACACTGATTTTCTAATTCTCGATCCTTTGCAAACTCCTTCCCCTGTTACCACTTTACCTGATTCTCCTTCAGCTAAAATTTCTTTACTTGAGTCTCCTTCACCTGCACCTATTTCCCCTGAGTCTCTTTCACTTGCTCTTACTTCCCATGCACCTCAATTTGTTTCTATTTCTCCTCAACCTGACTCTTCTTCCCTTGCTCAACCTGACCCTTCTTCCCTTGCTCAACCTATTTCCCAAATTTAACTTGTTCGACGTTCTTCTCGAGTTCCTCGTTCACCTTCTTGGTTGCATGACTATGTGCAGACTTACCAATCTTCATCTCTTCCTACTTCTTCGGCTGGTCAGTATCTCATTTCATCTTTTATCTCTTACTGTCATTTACCTACTCATACACAATCATTTCTTATTTCTACTTCTCATATTCTTGAGCCCCTTACTTATCATGAAGCTGCCCAAAACCCATTGTGGATTCGAGCCATGAATGAAGAGATTCATGCTCTTGAGTCAAACAAAACATGGTCGGTTGTGCCTTTACATGCTGGAAAGGTGCCTATTGGGTGTAAGTAGGTCTACAAGGTTAAGTATCAACCCTCAGGTGAAGTGGAGAGATACAAGGCCCGTTTAGTTGCTAAGGGCTATAACAACGAGAAGGGGTGGATTTTGTTTATACCTTCTCGCCTGAAGCCAAAATGACAATAGTTCGCTTTGTTCTTGCTCTTGCCTCTATTTTTGATTGGCCATTGTGTCAAATGGACGTCTATAATGCCTTCTTGCAAGGTGATCTTGTGGAGGAGGTGTACATGGATTTGCCTGCTGGATTTTGCAGCCAGGGGGAGCGCATGGTATGTCGGCTGCAAAAGTCGTTATATGGGATAAAACAGGCTTCTCGCCAGTGAAATGCAAAGTTAACAGAGGCTTTGGTGTCTGCTGGTTACTGTCAGAGTAAGCATGATTAGTCTCTGTTCACAAAGAGGCAGGATTCGAAAATTGTAATTCTCTTGGTGTATGTGGAAGATCTGCTGATCATAGGGAATGACCAAAAGATGATAAAGGAATTAAAGTTTATCTTACACAAGAACTTTAAAATGAAAGACCTAGGGAAATTAAGATATTTTCTTGGACTTGAGATTCTAAGGTCTAGAGAAGGAATTGTACTTAATCAGCGAAAGTGCGCTCTAGAACTGATTGAAAGCACTCGATTGAGAGGTGCAAAACCAGCATCAAGACCATTGGAGATAAATCAAAAGTTAACTTCAGTTGAATATGATGCTGCAACACAACAGAGTAAGGATGAAGATATGTTAACAGACAAAACACAGTATCGGCGTCTCATTGGGAGATTACTTTACTTGACACATACGAAGCCTGACATTTCTTTTTCGATACAGCACTTGAGTCAGTTCATGCATCAACCTAAGAAGACTCATCTTGATGCAGCTTTACGGGTGGTGCGATATGTCAAGAAAAATCCAGGTCAAGGAATATTGTTAAGTGCTAAAAGTAATTGTCAGCTTCTTGCATATTGTGATTCGGATTGTGCTGCGTGTCCTATGACAAGAAGGTACGTAACAGGTTTCTGTGTGAAATTAGGGGATTCTCTAATCTCATGGAAATCAAAGAAGCAAGCCACGGTTGCACGTTCATCAGCAGAAGCAGAGTACATGAGTATGACTGTTACAACAACTGAGATTGTGTGGTTAAGAGGACTAATGAAAGAGCTTGGTTTGGTTACAAGTCTACCAGCTAAACTTTTTTGTGACAGCAAAGCTGCCTTGCAAATTGCAGCTAATCCAGTTTATCACGAGAGAACTAAACATATTGAGATAGATTGTCATTTTATACGAGAACAAATACAGGGCAAGCTGATTGAAACGGAATTTGTCTCTACAAATGAACAAGTAGCAGACATCATGACAAAGGGGCTTGCAGTGCAACAACATGATTACATTGTATCCAAGTTTGGAGTAAAAGACATTTTTCACCCTCCAACTTGAGGGGGAGTGTTATGATTGCAGTTACAGTGTAGTTAGAGAGATGTTTAGTTAGTTGTTAATTAGTTTCATTAGAAAGTTAGTTAGTCAAGTCCTTGGTGTATAAATAACATTGTAATGTAATTTTATTATACATGAATGGAAAACTGAAGAATTATTTCAATAATATTCTCCCAATTCTCATAAAGTCAACACGTTCCGGATATAACGACATCGTGACAGATAGTTTACAAGCTCCGAAGAGCAGTACTTTTTCGACTACGACACCCATGTCGGGAACTGCAGTTTCGAGTGTTGCAACAACAAAGATGTTAACGACTAGCACTAACAATAATGATTTTCATGTACCAAAATGTGGAGATGATGATGATTCAAGGCTTGATTTGTCACTTAAGCTTTAAATTTTTGATTATATTGGAATTTAAGAGTTTCCTTCACTTTTCAAATTTGGTGTGTGAATTGAAAATAAACTTTCATATGTTTATTTAACCATGTATTTACTTTTTGTTTTTATTAAATAATAATTAGATTTTAAATTTACAATATTATAGCAATCTTTATTATCTTTCATAATGGAAAAATTATATCATGGGTCATTTCCGTCACGTCATCTATGGGACCAACCAATAAAAATTAGTACTTATTTTATTATTTTTTTCATGTTATATTTTTACGTGAGATAGATTATGTGAGCCTCGCCTTTGTCGAAAAGAATGAAAGATTTCAAAAGAAGCGATTACATTATCACTTATTAGCCACCCCAGAATAAAAGTGCTCTGGGCTTCATCGATGCATATATTGAGCACAAATTGGAGCCTATTTACCAACATCTTTGTAATGATTTTTAACAGTACATTGCACAAAGAAATCAGTCTGAACTGAGACATTCTTCTCAAATTCTAGATTTTAGGAATCAGCACAATGTGTGTTATATTAATTTCAGCAATAGGGTAGATTCCCTGAAGCACACCAATGCAATAGCTTGACACTTCGGTACCCACGATGCTCCAAAACTTCTGATAAAAAACTGCATCAAGCCCATCCTCCCCAGAGGCTTTCAAAGGACTCATAGAGCGAAGGGATACTACGACGTCTTCTGAAGTAAAGTCCCGCAAAAACTCATTGTTGATGGAAGGCATAATACATGGCACAACTCCTTCGATGATACTACCAGGGCCATTTGGATTACTAGAGGTGAATAAGTCCGAGAAGTAAGCTACTACAAGAGACCGGATTTCCTCTTCCTCATCTCGTCAATTACCAAAATCATCTAGTAAAGAGGAGATGTGATTTGTGCGTCGCCTATGACTTGCAAATTTGTAAAAAAAAAAAAATAAGTATTTCGGTCGCCATTCTGTAACCCTAAATAGAGATTTTTATATTAAAGTATTTTGTTATAGATGGTATGTCATTCTTAAGAAACATGAATCTTATGTTTTGATAAAAGATTTCGTGTGATGTGAACACTTTTCTAATATAATTATAATTATATGATATGAAAAATATAATATAAAATATGATTCGAATATGTATGCACCTATTAGCTTGTTGAAATATATGGAATTTTTATTACTGCTGTGCACAAATGAACTTACAACCATTGAAAACAAAGTTATAGTATCAAATAAGTACGTCTACAAATCAAGTACGTAGTGAAGCTGCCAGATATCTGATCTTCACATAAATATACGGCTAATCAATCAATACAGCCACTAAAAATTACTACATATAAATAGATAATCATCTAGTTGGTCAGACCTTCGGTGAATTTGACCCCGGTCGCCGGCAACCACGACCGCCCGTTAATGAACCTCCCAACGGTGAAGTAACCGGCGGTGGAAGCATCTCGGATAATGTGGTACCCCGGCCATCGAACTCGTCCGGACAACGAAGCACCAGGGCCATAGTTCCTATACTCGCCGTACCAAAGTGTGTTCAAGGCAAAGTTGCCGTACCACTCGAGCCACCCTCTAGGCTGCACCAGGCCACTCATGTAAGTGTTCAAATAAACCGTCCTCGAATACGGCTTCCACGGCCTCCCTAGATAAGTCGGCTGAGTGGCTAGAATGTAACTGTTCTGGATCGAGAACCCAGTGTTCTGGTTCGGGTTTTTCCGTCCCTGAGCGGTGATCGTCACCTTCTGGAGCGGTAAAGGGACTCGGGTGAATATCTTGCAGTTCTGGAGAACAGCTGCACCGTTGCCAAAAATGAAGTCTATGGTGCCATAAATGTTGCACTCACGGTAGAATTGGCGGAGGGAGTGAATGTAGAGGGTGTCCTGATAGCCTTCTATGCTGCAACGAAAGAAAGCCGATTGATCGGAATCCACTCGGAGAGCCACGGCCTGGTGGTTCTCCGGTCCGGCCGTGTTTCGGAACGTGATGTCTCTTGCTATGAATCCCTTTCCAGAAACAGCTGCACAAGGAATATTACTAAATGAAGCGTGTGCATTCAAAAATGGAATCTCACTTTATAAAAGCAATGCTTCATTTAGCCTATGCTTCATATAATTATAGTAATTGAATGCTTAAATACGATTAAAGAGGAATCGGATTTGATTAATTGCAGATAATTAGTATGGTACGTACCAACTGTTGCAGTTCGGAACGTCGTCCATCCTTGCATGAAATTCCGGTCCCCTGTCACAATAGTTTGTCCGATTCCATCTCCGACAAGCATAATATTGGTTTTCTTCTTCTTCATGTCAATGTTCTCCTTATAAACTCCCTTCTTCACATAAATGACGTACCTCCTGTTACTATAACTCGGCGCTCCGTCGATGGCATCGGTTATCGTTCGATAACGTCCGCTCCCGTCTAGCGACACGACGGCATCCGCGTGCATGTGACGCGAATGAGTCCGTAAAAGCTCTTGGTCACCATTGGTTATCCACTCCGGGAACTTCGAGCCTGCATTGGCGGAAGTGGTATTGCGAGGCGGTCGGAAAGGCAAGCTATGTAACTGAGTGTACATAGCCAAAACATTGCCGATGAGTTGCGTAACTTGTTTCACGCTGCCTCGGATGAAGCTCTCGAGGTGTCGGTCGGTGCCTTGGAAGCCTTCGAGGCAGGTGTCTTGGTTACTCAACGCAGCACTTAACCAAGCCTTGAGGTTCCCTTCATATTCAGCACTATTACCACCATCACGAATCTTTCTCATCTCGGCTAAAGACCAGGCCAATTCGGACACGGAGAAATCGAGGAGTTCCTTGCAGTCTTCGACGGCCATTTGTTCACGATAACTCGCCGACAAACCGGTGAACCTGGTCATGGTTTCAATGGCTCGTCTGGCTTCATTAAGCGTGGTCGTCAGTGCAGCATGCAAAACCGAGGATGGGGTTTGAGGCCCTAACTTTTGAAGCTCGGTTTGCATATTTGAGAGGCATAAATCGTTGTTTTCAATGCCTAAACAGGCCTGTGCGATGAAGGGGTGACTGTGAGTGTTTAAGTTTTGGTTAACATCAGGTAAAGCTTGGAATGAAGGCAAGAGTAAGAGAATGGTGAGGAGAAAATTGGCAAAGGCCATTTCTGAGGAGAGAAAGCTGCAGGGATGGGAATTTGTGTTGTTTTTACAGAGAAGGTGAAAGTTTATATGCGAAGAATTGAGTGATTGTTTGCTTAGTAAGGAAGGAGATGTCGTAATTGAGGTTGGTTTTATGCTTTTCCCCTGACCAAGTTATGCTTTCTTTTAAGATCCCATCGCTAATATTCTTCTCCATTTGGCGCTTGCTGGTCAAGACGGGCGATGTTACTTTCACACCACCTATTATTACAAGCACCAAGTTCAAGCCATTCGCCGCACAATTCAATGAAGCATCATGCCGGGGCTTGGTCTTTGGAACGGGTAGGCCCACGGATCCGGCTAATTAAACCCCAAGCCTAAACGAAAACCATCTTAATTCTAGATCGATATACTATGCCTAAATTATAACTGGCATATTATTTAAAGTAAGCTAGGAAATTGTTCTAAGCAAATTGATAATGTAGGAGAAAAATAAAAAATATATATATAAAAAATATGGCAAAAGAAAGACTAAAACGAAATATTAGGCCAGCAAAATATGTTTAGTGAGCTGCAACGATGGTGATGAGATGAAATAGTGGAGAAAGAAAGTGGAAAACAGAACTCTTCAATCTCTAACCACCTACACGCTTAAGGATCAAAGTAGAAGTAGTGAGCGAAATTCCAACAATCTTGGAGGGATCCATAACTTCTATTCAAGCAGTTTATGTACCTGCGGATGATTTGACCGACCCAGCCCCTGCCACAACATTGCAAAGCAAGCCACTCTTGAGAGAAATAAATGAATTCCAAAAATTTTTGGCAAATTTAAAGAAGGTTTTTCTGTGCAGCTGCTTCGCAAAACAGATTTGTCAGCAACGACAAATGAATCGCAAAAGAGGATTAAACTACTGAAGACCACCGACAAGCCGACAACTGCAAATCATAGTCGAGCGTTGTGAGAAAATTATCCACAAACGCAAATCAACCACAAAGGTAGGTGAGAACATGCCATAAGGAAGAAGCATACCAGAAGACAGAAAAAAAAAACATACAACAAAAGTAAATAATAGTTATAAGAAAATCAACACATAAGAAGATAATAATTGATATAAGAAAATAAGAGAAAATAATATCGACAGTTACAACTAACATTAAGATTGACGCGCAGTCAACTAGCCAAGTAATCAGAAATTCTAACTCTTAAATTAGAGGTTATGTTAAAAACGATATAAAATAAATTAATATTTAATCCAGAATTTTCCATAGGACTAAAAAACCAAATTGATTGGACAAAATCATAAACAAAGTTCACAACTGCTTTGGCCTGAGCTCAATCCCTTCAACAACTAGCCCTCCTTTAAGGTGCGTTCCATCGACTTCTTTTAATGACATCTTCACATCCAAATCATCACCACCCTGATTATAAAAGCTCCCCAATTCAATTTCAATCCACCCATCTT
This sequence comes from Hibiscus tridactylites, assembly GCA_958450335.1. Classification (NCBI taxonomy): domain Eukaryota; kingdom Viridiplantae; phylum Streptophyta; class Magnoliopsida; order Malvales; family Malvaceae; genus Hibiscus; species Hibiscus tridactylites. Next base: position 64,999,107 of record OY288290.1, on the reverse strand, counting down.
CACGTTTGCAAGGAACCCTTTCCTCCGTTATCCCTCTAAACGCCATTGACCGTAGAACTAATTCGACCCGGTTCGAATACCACATACTTTCTAAACATTGTTTCCTACTCTCGTACTGTCGTAGATAAACGTCCCCTTCTGATTTCACATCTCCGGCTTCCACGGATACTTTTGATGGCAAAAAGTCTAACCCGTATGCTCGGTCGACGAACTTCACGACGAGAAAAGACTCGTAGGTTGTTGTCGGAGACAGCATACGAGAATTGATCTTGCCTTGGATTTCCAGCCACCATATGGTCCTGAGTTCTGCAACTTCATGGAATCTGTGAATCAAAAGTTATATACACATAAACATCTTATATATAAATGTATATGTATGTATCTTGTATAAAAATGGAAATATTTAAAATGTGAGACCTTGATGTTGGGAAAGGTTTCCAGGACCAGAAGAGAGGGTTGTCGGCCCATGTAATGTCCAACTCCCTTGCACTCAACATGTAACGTTTTTTACCTGTTGACTTCTCTAATGAAAATGTCTGTCCAATGTTGCAAAATTTAAGAGTAAACTACATGTTTAATATCTTACATATTCCCGTGTTTCTGTTTTAGTCTTTTAATAATTTTTTAGACAAAATAATACTTAATATTATGTTTTTTATTTTATTTTGATACATTACTGTTAAAAATTAACGGCAAAGCAGACGTGATATTTTTATATTTTTTTATTTTTCTTTCAAAATAAAAAATATCACGGTAATTTTACCGTTAATTTTTCAACAATAAAATATCAAAATAAAAACAAAACGTAATGTTATGTATCATTTAAATCATGAATATTATGATTATTGATGGATAGCAATAAGTCATAAATATCTCATATGACTTGGCTATGGGCATGGAACAGTTTTCCAAGGTCATGTTTTGCATCCACAGGTTGTGGAACAAATATAAATATTTCATTAAAAAATTTATATTTGATCCACCACCTGTGCACACAAAAATAACCTTAATAAAACTATTCATTAATTATTTGTTTTAAAATCTATGAAATAACAAAAGTGCTTATATATATTTGCTTACACGTGTGGGTCAATGATAGCTCTCATTTGATCCATCAATGGTGTGAACAAACATATAGTAAGCTTTTCTTGGTAAACTAGCTACTTTACTAAACTAGAGAAAGTAAATATAACACAAATTGTGAAGGTAAATTAGCTACTTTAATATTAAAGTAGTTAATTTAGTCATCTTCATATTTGTATCAGTGTAAGTAATGTAAACATAGCATATAGTTTTTTTTCCTTTGATAATAGAGAATGCGGAGTTCAAACCTTATATACAGAGGGTCAATATTACTTAAATACTAAAATAATAAAACTATCGATAACACAACAAAAATTATTCAATAAAAACATCTTAAACACAAATATACTTGATAATATTAAACATGTCACAGTGATCGTATTATATTAGATGAGTTAGTTATTATATTTTTTCTTTTTCAAAATGAACCATTTATCTTAATTCAACTGTTGAGAGTATATAATGAAATGAAATTAAGATCAGTTTACCTTATCGCCTCCATCAATTAGATGTGGGTTACATAACCTGAGGAATAGCTCTTTTTTGGACGAGTATATCAAAGGACGTCGCAGCCTGGAGAGAATTTCTCGATAATCAGATGGTAGAAATTTTTCCCAAATATTGTCCGAATCAGCCAAAATTCGAATCGATGAAGAAATAATTGAGATTCGACATGCATCAACAGGTGAAGTAAGTGAAAAAATATGCGCAAAACAATCGTGAGGCAAAACATCTAAATTCATTTTTTTAAAATCAATGAAAAAGAGAGAGAAAAGAGCAAGAAATGTATGAGATTTGAGTTGATGGTTGTTTGCACATATATATATATATATGCTCTGTATCGTTAATATGACAACATATGCTTTGTGGGGTTTGCTTTACATGACGACATGAAGACAACATATGAGCACATCATGTGATATAATATTGTGTTTATGTGTAGAATATGAATAATGTCGAATATTAGGATGATGCCAAATTTAGGCCCATTTAATTTCTTGAGCCAGACCCAAGGGACTTTTTATTTATTTATTTCAATAAATCTAAAGATAAAATTCAAGGGGATTGGTAGATTCTGGTGATGTATATAGAAAGTTATATAATAATTGGATTTAGATGTAATTACGAGTAATTATATAAATATAGTATAATATATTTAGTCAATCATTGTAATTTATAACTCTTGTTTGAATATAATTTGTTAGCACCAGGCTAACGACAAAGAAATTGAGAGTAGGTTGAGATTTGAGATTAAAGGAAAGCTTTTACAAGTTTTTTCATATCCGTTCCTTACAACCAAACTTATTTATACTTAGGTCTTTCACACACATACTTAAAGATGTCTAATTACACTGGTTCACTGGTGTTGGTCCATCCGGGTTGTCCATCTCGGCATCTCGGTTGCATTATAACATAATTAAAGATGTCTAATTACACTATTTAATTCTTAAAAAAGAAAATGACATTTTTAGACATAATTATTAAGATTCAACTCTCGAAATGGAAAATTATAAGGTGGAGTCACGATTCTTTTACAAACATACGTATTGGATTTCACATTTTTTTCTAAAGATTTAAGATTTAATTTAAACTCTATTTTAGCTCTCCATTTTGAATAAATAAAAATTAGTAATTAAGTTTTTTTTCGCAATCAAGCTTTTGAAGTTGTTCTTTATAAATTTAAATTCTAATCCTTAAATTTCAAACTCTAAACTTTAAATTTTAAAACATAAAAATCTATTCTCAACTTTAAAATCTAACTACGAACACTAAAATTTTAACCCTAACCCCTAAAAACTAGGCACTTATAAAAAAATTTCTATCGGTGATGTGTAGTGTAACCCCCTCGTCCCGGTCTGGCCGGATGACCGGTCCGAGTGAACCACACGGGGAAAACCGAGTGAAAACCCCTTAGGGATTCCCCCTCGGTTAGCAACCCTATTTTTTTCATTTTAAATCTTGTCTAGATAAGTATTTAATCATATGTGAGCATACAGCGGAACAACATTCACGAAACAATCAAACGAACTCGAACTAACATCTTACAGCCCAATTTTAAACTTAAGCTAGAGGCGGTATCGATACACCTAAGGGGTGTATCGATACCCCTTTACTAGGTCAACAGGGCGGTATCGATACACTTAAGGGGTGTATCGATACCCTCCCCAACGGTTGACTTCCCACGGTCAACGCTAAGATGATGGTATCGATACACCAAAGGCCCGTATCGATACCAAAATGGACAGTAGCTCCAGTGACCAAAATGGTATCGATACACCCCTCAAGTGTATCGATACACGAGGCCTGAAACAAGAAGGTGGTATCGATACCGTACCAACCGTATCGATACCCCTACTACGAACTTGCAGGTTTGAGCTGATTTAAGGCACAAAGAGGCCCTTAAATCCCTCTAAAACCCCAACCAACACACTAACATCAATCCTAAGGCAAATCAAACATAAAAGCATGCTTTCACAAGAAACCAAAGGCACCTTTCAACACAAGATGATGCACAAATCATACAAGGAACTTAGCATTCAAACATGAACAAGGCATCCATACTTGGCATTCCAACAAAAGGCTATTTAGCATATAAGGGTATACAAGCACTTAAGAATTCATGTCTTAGCAACCAAAGCATGTAATCATCCAAGGCATGCAACATAAACAATATTTACGAACCAAACGAGACATCCAAAAACCGAGCCAACAACAACATACATCAAAAACTCGAATCAACCATACCTATCCCATTGCTTAACTATTACTCCCTCCGTCCCATTTAAGGTGTCTATTGTTGACTTTCCACGCAGTTTTAGGAAGAAAAAATTTATGTAAGAGATGTGATGTAAAATAATTGAAAAGACAATTTTACCCTTGAAAAGTTAAATTTTATTTTGTTGGAAAACTAAAAAGAGGATAGAAAGGGAAATACACATTGTAAAAGTAGTTGATTTTTTCAATGAGACATTTTAAGTGGGACAATTTTAAAACACAAAAAAGACATTTTAAGTGGGACGGAGGAAGTACATTCTATCATTTAAAATTCATACATTGAACTCACCAAAAGCAACACTTGGGACCTTTCCTTGCCCTTGCCACCCACAAGCTACTTATCTGCATTGTCGAACAAAAGAGATCGTAAGCATAAAAGCTTAGTGAGGGTAAGCTCGTAAAACAAACCTCGACAATGCAGGGTCCAAGCACGAGCTACAACCAAGATAAAATGCATGATCTTACCTCCGATCCACACAAGCCATAATTATAAATGATGCATGAACATATATTTCATATCATGTCATGCTCAACATGTTTAATCCACAACATATGAATTCACATATATTAAACCATGTTAGCAACACATCCCAAATCACATTGGCTCACAATTAATCACATATTGGCAACATAAACCACAATCCGTATTGGCACCTAGCTATGACTCGAATACGCGGATAACCGTTGGAACTCACATCCAACAACACAACCATTACCTGACGGTGGGATTACACTCATCACCGTTCACGCGGAGGGGATTCCACTCATCCTCATGCCTCATTTCATGCGGAGGGGATTCCACTCATCCTCACGCCCCGTCGATGGGATTCCACTCATCATCGACTAATATAAATACAATTTCCGGGCGTACCCGTACTCCTCCTTGGTGACTCAACGCCACCAAGGCCACGCGCGAATTTAGACTCATGTGTGCACACTAACATCCTAATGATCAATCATTTGTACCCAAGCATACTAGTGCCAATACTACACATTTCAATATTCTTTCACAATATCATTTCATAATAACTTCCGTGCTTAGCACGTACTCACCATGACTCATCGTCATGCACAAACCACATTTCCATGCATAGCATGTACTCACCATTATCCCCGGATCATACAAACACCTTATAATATCATTTCACACGTCAACACCACATGTACATCATTAACAACCAAATCACATCATATTTTACACATGTGTATAACCATATCATATCTATCATCCACATGCATATAACAATGCATCAAACATGCCTCAACATACATGTATACAACATATACATAATCAACACCATCACAATTCAACACGAGACACATACAACCATTAAAGAGTGCAACCAAAGTCTCTAATCAAAGCTTGGGATTAGACTACCACTCTAATCCCAACTCTAGGTGGGTTTACCAAGCCCATCCTAGGTTCACATGCTTGAACCAAATACTCAAAACCACTTTAAAAATATTTAACCACTCACATACACCTCCAAGCTCAAGTACCAAGCAACCATGGTCTTCAATTCCCGGATTTGCTCGCAAGGCTTCACCAACCCAAAACTTTGCTTCTAATCACCTCAACACAAGCAAAACAACCTCAATCAATTCAAACATCAAAGTGGCTAACTCGTAATACAAATTAAACATCAAACCCAACATTTCAAGTCATGATCAAACCCCGGCTTTATCAAATCCTAGCAGCCCATAAACCTTGACCAAAACTCAAGTTTCCAACACATTTTATACTCACAAATGATTGCTAAATTCAGCCACAACATCAACCCATAGGTGCAAGCCAAGCTCCAGCAATTTTCAACCCAAACAATCACCAAAATTCCCATTTTCGTACTCCTATTTTACCCAGTAGAAAATTCCATTTCTAAACCTCCAAATGACTCTCAAATGATCCCAAAACATCCTCATAACGTAGGTAGACCAACAACCCTTCAATTTCAACCTTAAACCTCCCAAAAACCCAAGTTTTAATACCTTAAAATTTGCCCTAAGACCATACTACGAATTTTCATTCAAATTCAACCAAATTGATATATGTTACACCTTTTGACATGATTAACTAAAGCCCCAACTCAATTTTGTGAAACAAAATGAAAACCCCCATAAAAACCCAAACTTGAATCAAACCCTAATTTCCAAAACTTCATATTTTTGAAATCTAAAACCATGGGTAGATAGAGGATAGAAAGGAGAGTAAGAAAATGATTTTACCTTTGAAAAACACCTTGAATTGAGGTTGCAATCCAATGGAATAGTAACCAAGCTTTGAGAGGGTTTTGGAGAGGGTTTGGGGTGTTTAACATTAAAGATGGGAAAAGGTGAGAAAGATGACAACTTTATTTTAAAGTTATCTTGCTTTTTAAAACTTTTGGGTCCAATTACAACATTGGTCCCTCCCCTCTTTATTAAAGCTCAATTACATCACAATTTAGGTTGAATTGATTTAATTTAATTTTTTTTGACTCGAACTATAAACCCGGCTAACTCCTAGCCCCAAAACACGGGTGTTACAACTCTCCCCCACTTAAGGAAATTTCGTCCCCGAAATTCATCGAACACGAAGGGCCACTGAAACATGCTCCTCCACACATTCCTCTCTCACCATAACATACTAACCAACTCGGTAGACTCACCATACAACATTTGCTATCTGACACTAAGATCACAACTGATTCTTCAAGGCATGTCGACTTTAAACTCAACTCGATCTCCTCTACAAACATAGCACAGAACATGTCTGACTCGCACTCCCGAATTATAGATACACAAATCACATCACAAACCCCTTTCCAACTCTGGTGATAACCGCAACAAATAAACAACTGAACTAGTCCGATTCACAATCTCATACGACACTGTTTGAACACTTGACTCATAACTTTCTCTGACGGATCCTTTATCTTCATCAATTAACCAAACACTATGCAGATGTCTTCAAAATTATTCTAGTTAAAATCTCGAATCTCTATTACCCACTTTCATTAAGAATGTTCCTCGGATGTAACAAACTAGAAGAAAACTGATACCCGGTCCTGAAACACTGGCAACCCATACACTTACTCTCATACAGAACCACATCATCCATCAAGTCAGTACAGAAGTGCCCATCTTCAACCCACAATACGTTTTCGTACCACTCAAATGCAATATAAATTAAATTGTCGTGTGCTTCGGCCCCAAAACAACACGTCTCAAAACATTATGTCAATCGGTATAACTAATCTGTCTCTAACAATACAAACTCTATCATCTTTGAACTGTATTCTGAAGGTCTTCCTCCTACTGTGTCTTGCACGTGAGGTGCCAGTAACCTGTCTTGCAACTGTTTCTCTTCAAGCATTCTGACTCAATGTAGGTTCAACGTGAAACTCAGCCACGAAACTACTATCATTCGGTAAACTGAATTCGGCAATTACATCTCGCAACCCAACTACTAATCTATCAACAGAATAACTCGGAACATCGGTCACTACGTAGACTCTCTTTAGATAGCACTCAATCTTGAGACCACAGTCTTCAAGCAATTCTAACTACTCATGTTGTTCAAGTTCCAACCATTCCTAAGTCTTCAAATATTTCGAGTTCTAATGATACGTACATATACACTGTGCATTTCTTACTACACAAGCTTGTCTCCAAGTCTTCAAAGCAATTATAATTGTAGTTAACTCTATGTCTCATATCGAATAACTCTTCTCACGGTCTTCCAACTATCTTGATGAACAAGCCACAATCTTCTGTCTTGCATAAGCACACAACCTAACTCTACATGTAACACATCACTATGGTTCACAAATTCTTTCTCTGACATGGGCTGGATCAAAGTCGAAGCTTTCATCAAAGTTTCTTTCGGTTTCTCAAGGGCTCATTGTCTCGCATCTAACCACACAACTGAACATTCTTCTATAGCAACTTGTCAAAGGAGCAACTATCTTCAAAATACTATTTACAATTCCCCGAAAGTAACAATGCTAGACCTAGGAACTATAGATATCTGTCACAATCTTCAATTTATTCCAACTCATGTCTTCTTTTGCCTAGTTGGGATTTACTCTAATACACTCGGATGATCTGCATGTCCTAGGAGGACATCTTCCTTAACTCGAAGTTCACGTTGCACAACTTGGTATACAGTTAATTCTCTAATAAAATCAACCACACTAACTTCAAAGCTTGTCATGATCTTCTTCGGTACTTGAATATACTCATGTGACATCTAGAAGAGCTACTACAACTGATCAAGAAACTCAGGAAAATATTCTTCTCAACATCTCTATAAAGGTAACTAACACACTAGTCAAGCAAAGCGGCATAACTCAGAGCTCAAGGTGATCACATCTTGCCCCTAAAGCTGCCAACAATATTTTTTAATTAAAAGTGCCACATGGCACACTCTGATTGGCTGAAAATGATTACATTAATTAGCGATATTTGTATCTGCGGAGGGCGGAGAATCCGGGCACTTGAGGTCGTCCTTCCCTTCCCTGCACTCGCTAGCGAAAAGACTAGACGGATATTTTCCGTAAAGGTTGATGTAGCTGAACATGGTCGAAGCACAGTCGGTTGTCATATCATTGATCTCTTTTGCGTAAGGGCAGGCGAATTTCTTGAACGCCGCACAACACCGGTTTGCTGGGTATTTGGGTGCTTTGCATTGGCTCGTGATGATCGTGTAGTTCAGGAATTCGATCTGAATAGGACAAGCTGCCATACCAAGACATGATTTTGATCAGAATCCCAACATTCAAAACATGTTCAATTTATTTGTCTACTAAAAAGTGTTTGATTCGTGAATTCTGACACAATCTGAAGGAAAATCATGAGATGGAAAGTTTTTAAAGCATAATGAAAACGGAAAACCTTTCTTTGCCTGAAGCAGATGACTGCTAGCAGAGCCGAGAGAAGTTGAGAGCCAGACTCCATCTGCATTTTCAAACCACAGAAAATCAAGATATTAGGACAAAGTGAACATCACATTATTTAATCTGTCAGATACATAGTATTAAATTGCGGTTGCAACGTCGCGGTTGCGGACGTTACGGCCGAAAAAAGTTGTATGGATACCAGAACTGGAAGTAGAGAAAGTTGGAGAAGAAGCAAGCAGAAGCAAGAGAATGGCCAAATAAGGCAAGAACCAAACTCGTTCCATTCTTTTCCTCGGAAAAAACTAGTTCAAAATCTTGTTTTCCTCTTCCTTTGTAGCTTATTTTAAGGGATGGATGGTGTGGGAATGGTCAAACTCGGATGGCTCAGTGAGTGGTTGCCAATGCTTGATAAGACTTGTTCGATGACTTGAGAGTCAAGATCTACCAAAGTCTATGCATACAAGTCGTGGCATGCAATTGTAAGTCTTTTTAAGTGTAAATTACTTCCATCATTACTGAACTTTACGCTTAAATTTATTTTGGTCACTCAACTAACTTTTTAACGACGTCCATTTACTAGCGAACAAAATAATTTCTCCAAATTTAAATAATGAGAAACTTCATCAACACGAGAGAAGCAACATACAGATAAACGGACTCAATCTGACGGTAGAGGAGCGAAATCAACGAGATAGAAACCAAAAAAGTTTTGGTCAATTCGTAAACTTTTGAGTAATTTCCGACAAAATGGAGGCCGAATTCAAACTCAAGAGATCAAGACGAAGCGACGAGTAAAATTTATGACCAAAAGACTACCATCTACGACCATTTGGAGTTTAAGAGTGACAAAAATATTTAATGTCTAAACTTTAATGAAAAAAATTCAATGCCTAAACTTCAATGGGTAAATTAATGTTTTGAAACTTCAATAAACAAAAAAATGAATAAAGTTTAGTGATTATTTGTGTAATTAACCCTTTTATAAACATATTTTGTACCATTTCAATTGTAAATTTAATACTTAATTAATAATACAGCTAAAATTACTAACCACTAGATAACTCTTCATCATTGATAGAAAAAAATTGACCCAAACGCCGAATCAGTTTATTTTTTATTTATGAAACCTGCTCAATAAATAATTTTAACTATTTAGAAAATAAAAAATATCAAAATAGAATAATTAAAATTATATTTATAAAAACCCATAGATAAAAATGAACAAAAATCAAATAAAAGGTTTAGGAATTGTTTGGTGAACAAAAATTTTGGGCTAAAATTAGAGGTTGAATTATTTTTAAAGGATTGCTCATTCAAATTTATTACGATAAACTACACCAGATGCCACTAAATTATGGCATCTAACTCAAAAATGCCACCGAACTTTAAAAAACTTTAAATCTAACATTGAGCTTTAGTTCTTGACTCGAAAATACCACTTCGTCGTAAACTCTGTTTGGAAACGACTGTACACCTCATGGCACAACGAAAAATTATCTGGCGATTTCCGCTAGTGATCTATGTACAAGGGACGAATTCGAGGTGAATATAAATGAAATATTACCTTAATAAATCCGAAATCTTGATATCTTTAGGGAGAGGATAAACTAAATCGAATATAAATCGTTACAATAGCGTTCCGACCTCTACGCAGTCCACCCGAGCGAAACGAACAATATTTTCTCTTCTCTAACTGTTAGAGAGATTTTCCGAAAAAAACATATTTTGGCTGATAAACCTTATGCCTTTATAGTATTCAAAAATCTAATTCGAATTAAATTTGGATTCAATAAATATACAATATATTTAACCGAATATAATTAAATATGTAGAATATGATTCTACTTTAATTCGAATTCATTACATATACAATATATTTAACCAAATACAATGAAATATGTAGAATCTGATTCTACTTTAATTAGATTTCTTTATGGATATATATATATATAATAGTGTTTGATAATTACAATAATTATCTAGTATTAAAATATATATAAACGAGATTATCTATAATTACAATAATTATAATAATTTCGTTTTAATAATTATTGCGTGTACAACAAGTTTGTACACATGCTATCTAGTTGATATTTGTTCGTTTCAATCATAGGGTGTGACCCTTGTAGGTTCATGTAACGTTAGTCGTAATATCTAGAACAATACTAATATTACAAGCAACGAGTGACATCTAGCAATACATCATTGCTACCTAAGTGACATCTAGCAATATATCATCTGGTGCTCATCAGCCTTGTTGTGCACCTTCTGCTGATTCTTCTGGTGTTTAGCATCCTGTCAGTGTTACTGCAAATGATGTTGTTGCCTCTACATCTTCTTATTTGTCCAATGCTCACCCCATGGTGACTAGAAGTAAAAGGGGTGTGTTTAAACAAAAAAATTACTCTGTTACAATGGGTTCGGATGCTATTCCTACTTCTATCGAGCAAGCTTTTCAATCCCCTGAGTGGAAGGCAGCTGCTGTTGCAGAGTACAATGCCTTGATGGCTAATGGCACATGGAAACCTGTCTCGTTGCCTGCAGGGAGACGTGTTGTTGGCTGCAAATGGTTGTTTCGCATCAAATACAACTTCGATGGGACCATCTCTCGCTATAAAGCTCGTCTAGTTGCTAAGGGTTTTTCTCAAATGCTAGGCCAAGATTTCTGTGACACATTTAGTCTTGTGGTTTGATTTTTTACTCTAAATATTTTGCTGTCCATTTCGGTGACTAATGGTTGGAAATTGCGACAGGTAGATGTGAATAATGCTTTCCTCAAAGGGGACTTAGATGAAGAGGTGTTCATGCAACAGCCTCCTGGTTTTGAACAAACAGTTTCTGATGGCTCTGTGTTGGTTTGTTCGTTGCAAAAGGTCTTGTACGGGTTGCGACAAGCTCCTCGCAACTGGTACGCCAAATTACATAATTATCTTGTTGAACTTGGCTTTAGAAACTCTGCAGCAGACACATCCTTGTTTATTCGAAATGAAAATTTTGTGCTCACATATATTCTTGTATATGTGGACGATATCATCGTCACTGGTTCATCTGATGCAACTGTTGAAGATGTGATCAGGAAGCTTCAGGAGAAATTCTATGTGAAAGACCTTGGTGAACTTTCTTTCTTTTTGGGCATTGTTGCGTCTCGACACAATGAAGCTTTGTTCTTGAGTCAAAATAAGTTTGTTTTAGAGTTGTTGCAGCGTACTAAGATGAGCCAAGCAAATCCAGCTCCTACCCCTATGGTCTCGTCAACAAAATTAACTCAGGATGCTGGCAGTCTCATACCTGATCCTTATGAGTTTCGAAGCATTGTTGGGGCTCTACTTTATGTTAGTCACACTCGGCCAGATATTTCCTATAGTGTTCATTGTGTTGCTCATTTTATGCATTGGCCTTGTGAACTTCATTTTGCTGTTGTTAAGCAAATTCTTCGATATCTTGTGGGTACTTTGGATTATGGTTTGCTGTTTACACCCTTGGATATGGGTATTGGACATGTTGTAGCCTTTGTTGATGCCGATTGAGGAAATAATCTTGATGATCGAAGGTCGACTACGGGGTATTGTGTGTATGTAGATAATTGCTTGGTGGTCTGGTGTTCTAAGAAACAAAAATCTATCTCACGATCCACATCTGAAGCTGAGTATCGCAGTGTGACCGATGCTGTTTCAAAGGTTGTTTGGGTTCATACTATTCTCAATGATCTTGGTGTTTAGTCACCAACTCTTCCTGTTGTTTGGTGTGACAACACCAGTAGAGTGGCCATGTCTGCAAATCCTGTGTTTCATTCCCGTTCTAAACATGTCGAGCTCGATTTTCATTTTGTTCGTGAGAAGGTTGTTGCTCGCCAAGTTCAAGTGAATTATATGCCTGCTGAACATTAGGTTGTTGATGGTTTGACGAAGCCTTTGTCGAAGTCATTCTTTCAGTCCTTTCGTCATAAAATGGGTGTGCATGAGTATTTGATTGATTGATTTTTCTGCTGTTTGATTCCAAGAGGAGGAGAGAGCAGGGAGAATGTTGGAGTTTGTTATTAAAGCCGTTGGGCTCTCTGGAATATGTTAGAAGTTGTTAGCTGATTGTTGGTCTGGTAGCTTCTTATCAGATTGGTTAAGCAATAATCAAGTCTGTTAGAGCTTGGGCTATATAAATGTAAGGGTGACCCAACCCTGGCCTCATCGTTGGATCAGGCCTACATCCTTTGTCAATTACTTCAATTACACAAATCAACAAGACACCATCCGCAACAAAACATAGGAATCAACATATTAAGACAAGTGAACATCACAACATCAATTGTGGCGGATAATCTGTAAAAGTTTAATGAATATGGAAGCAGAGAATTTCGAGAACATTTCATAGTCCTTTTAAATTGCATGAACTAAGTTCAAATGAGAATCATATTTCCCGTATAATTTCAAGTAGTTTATCCAAGTGCAAAGAGTTGGTGTATTTAAGAATTGTTATATGATATACAATGATAAATATGTCAACTTTTTGAACTTAATAAACAACTTGAAGTTTTACCAGAAAGATGATTCTCGTCCAAGCCTAATTCTTGCAGTTTAGAAAGTTTATCAAATATTTTCACCGATAGAGAAGGGGCTGCGGTGAGAAGCTAGTTCAAAATCTTGCTTTCCTCTTTCTTTGTACCCTATCTTTATGGGATGGATGGTGTAAAAATGGTCAACTCAAATGGCTCGGTGAGTGGTTGAGGGATGGTTAACAACCTGATAAGACTCGTTCCATGACTCAAAATTTATTTGATTGATTAATCGAAGACTTGAGAGTTGTGATCGAAAAATATAAGTCTTTTTTCATATAAGTCGTTGCCACATGTAGATGTTGTTGTATATTTATTAGAGTAAAATACACGTTATAAAACAGTGATAAATCCAACCAATACAAATTCTCGAATCTGATTCAACTATTAAACAATGATCTGCCCATTGCGACTTTAAAAATAAATCCAAATCAAACGCAATGGCTCGTAACTCGGCTCCGTTGGACTCTATAACCACAAAAAAACTTGCACCTTCGGTGGGACAATCACATTCCAAGCAAAGCACCCTCCAAAGTCATAATCACCCACTTTATCCACCATTAAAAGATTAGAGAGAGTCCGAACAAAGAACCTACCATGAGAATCTGGTTTCCAAATCAAGGTATCACGGTGACCATCTTGAATTATACATGGTATCACGAGTCTAAAAGATCTGGGCTGTGTATCTTTTTTGGGCTTTCCGGTTTATTGGGTCTGTTATTGTTTTCTCTCTGTGTATTTCATTTTTTTTTCAAATTTCTCTATCGAGGGTTTCTTTTTTCCCCGTTTTTTGTTCTCCTATTTCCGATTGCTTTGCTTCTTGTTCGTCGGATTCCATGGATACCGTTTCCGATATCAGCCATTTGTTGTTCCTCCACCCCTCCGACACACCTGGCATTCTATTGGTCTCGCATCAGCTTGTTGGCGTTGACAATTATAGCATCTGGAGCAGATCGATGCGCATTGCTCTTCTTGCCAAAAATAAACTTGGCTTCGTTGATGGTGATTGCAAGAAGGAGACCTATCAGGATGCGTTGCATTCCCAGTGGGAACGATGTAATGCCATTGTCCTTTCGTGGATTCTTAACTCCGTCAGTAAAGAGCTCTCTGCCGGCATTGTCTTTGCTTCAAGTGTGGCGCTGGTGTGGAAAGATCTTAAGGAGCGGTTTGACAAGACTGACGGTTCTAGGGTTTACTTCCTCCATCGTGAGATTACGATGCTTCATCAGGGTGAGATGTCTGTTTCTTCCTATTTTACGCGTCTCAAGTTGTTGTGGGATGAATATCATACTCTAATTTCGTTTACTACCTGTGAATGTGAGTTGTCTCAACAAAATCTCAAGCATCTGGTTCAACATAAGCTTTTTCAATTTCTTATGGGGCTCAATGAAACGTATTCTGATGTCCGTAGTCAAATCTTATTGATGCAGCCCTTGCCTAATGTCAATCGTGCTTATTCGATGGTGGCTCAAGAGGAATAGCAACGTTTGCAATTGTCAGGTATAATGCCTATTTCTGAGTCTGTTGTTATGCTTTCTAATGCTGGGGGTTCGGTTGATCGTCGGAGGTTCAGTGGGGTGTGTAACTATTGTAAACTTCGTGGGCATAAACGTGAGAGTTGTTATAGATTAATTGGGTTTCTTGCGGATTTTAAGTTTTCCAGAAAGAAGGGTTCTGTTGCTGCTAACAGTGTTCAGGTTTCTGAGTCAAAGCCTATTGATGTTTCTTTGGCTGCGTCTGGTACTACTGATGTTTCTCTCCCACCTGTTGCTCCGAGTGCACCTCTCTTCACTTCTGAGCAATATCATCAGATCTTGTCTCTTCTGAACAAGCCTTCTTCTTCAGAGTCCTCTGTTCATTTGGCAGGTATTCTCTCTCACTGTTTATCAGTTTCTGGCAACTCTTATCGATGGATCTTGGATACGGGTGCCACAGACCATATGATATCTGATCCTCAGAGCTTAGTATCTCCTGTTTCATGTTCTTCTGATTCTCGCTTTGTCACTCTTCCTAATGGTAATACTGTTCCAGTTTCCTCTGTAGGTTCTTTTATATTTTTTTCCTCAGGTCATTCCATTTCTAATGTTCTTTTTGTACCTCAGTTTAAACATAACCTTCTTTCTATTTCCAAATTAACCTTAGACCTTAATTGTTCAGTTACATTATTTCCTGCGTTTTGTGTTTTACAGGATCGTACAAATGGAAGGATGATGGGGATTGGTAGGCAACATCATGGCTTGTATCTGTTTGATTCATTTCTGGCTACTTCTGGTTTGTCTTTACCTTCTCAATTGTCTAATTTTTCTGTGGATGCCAGTTCTTCTTTGGTTGATACTTGTATGTCTGTTTCTCTTGATAATAAAACTACTTTGTGGCATGCTCGTTTAGGGCATGTGTCTCCTTCGAAATTGCTTAGTGTTCCTTTTTTACAATCTTATGATCTTCATTCTTCTGATATTGCTACTTGTGATATTTGTCCTTTAGCCAAACAATCTCGTTTGCCTTTTCCTAAAAGTCATTCTCGGTCTTCTACTCCTTTTCATTTGTTGCATCTTGGTCTTTGGGGTCCTTATAGGACCTCAACTCATTCTGGTCATCGGTTTTTTCTAACTATTGTTGATGACTACTCTCGCATGACCTGGGTGTACTTGTTGAAGCACAAGTCTGAAACTGTTATGTATCTTAGGCAGTTTCTTCTTCTCGTTCAGAATCAGTTTTCTGTGTCTGTCAAGGTTCTTAGGTCTGATAATGGTACTGAGTTTTTCAACTCTGAATGTTCTACTCTCTTTGCTTCTCTTGGTCTTATACATCAGTCTTCTTGTGCTAGAACTCCTCAACAAAATGGTGTAGCTGAGAGAAAACATAGGCATCTTCTTGATATGGCTAGGGCTTTAAAGTTTCATTCTAGAGTGCCTGTTAAATTTTGGGGAGAGTGTGTGAAAACTGCTTGTTATCTAATCAATAGAATACCTTCTTCAGTGCTCAATAATAAATGCCCTTTTGAACTTCTATATAATAAGCCACCAAATTTATCTCATCTTAGGGTGTTTGGTTGTCTATGCTATGCAACTCAAACTAATCATCATGATAAGTTTTCTCCTAAGGCAATTCCTTCTGTTCTTATGGGCTACTCTTCTACCCAAAAGGGCTATATTCTCTTTAATCTTGATCAGCATGTTTTCTTTGTGAGCAGGGATGTCAAATTTGTTGAGTCTGTCTTTCCTTTTCATTCTCCTTCTTCTGAATTTCTTCTTTGTTTCCTGCTCAATCTATGTATTCTGATGAGGATTTCTTAAATATTTTTCCTCCTGTTTCTTCTGGTTCTGTGCTCCCTACTTGTGCAGAACCATCTTCTGTTTCTTTACCTTCATCTACAGAATCTGTTCCTGTAGATCCTTGTCCTTCTGAATCTGTTCCTGAAGTTCCTTGTTCTTCAGAATCTGTTCCTAATGCTTCAGCAGGTGCACCCTTGCCATCTAATCCATCTCAACCTCAGAGATCTAGTCGTATTTCTAGACCCCCAAACTGGTTACATGATTTTTCCACTTCCTTTCCATCCTCATCTCCTTCCAATGCTTCAGGTCAGTTTCCTCTTTCCAATTACCTTTCATATTCCCATTTGCCACTTCATTCTCAATCTTTTTTGACCTCTTCTTCCTTAGTTGAACCCACATCTTATTCTGAAGCTATAAAAAACCCAGTGTGGATCAAAGCTATGAATGAGGAGATTCTTGCTCTGGAATCAAATAACACTTGGTCTGTTGTGCCTTTACCTCCTGGTAAATCTCCCATTGGCTGCAAATGGGTGTTTCGCATTAAATACAAGGCGTCTGGTGAAGTTGAACGCTATAAAGCGCGTCTTGTTGCTAAGGGCTACAGTCAACGAGAAGGTGTTGACTATGGGGATACTTTTTCTCCTGTGGCAAAAATGGTGATTGTTCGAACTGTCTTGACCTTAGCTTCTGTTCTTCAGTGGCCTCTCTATCAACTTGATGTATTCAATGCTTTTCTTCAAGGGGATCTCCATGAAGAAGTTTACATGTCTTTACCTGAGGGTGTCTGCAGTCCAGGGGGGTCTCATGTTTGTAGACTGCAGAAGTCTTTGTATGGGCTCAAGCAAGCTCCAAGATAGTGGAATCTCAAGCTCACTGAAGCCTTAATTAGTGATGGGTATCAGCAGAGTAAGCATGATTACTCTCTTTTCACAAAGAATGAAGTAGATGATATTGCTGTGCTTCTTATCTATGTAGATGATTTGATAATTACTGGAAACAGTGAAGCTTTGATATCAGAATTAAAAGGAATTCTAAATCGAAACATTAAGATGAAAGATTTAGGAACTTTGAAGTACTTCCTTGGTTTAGAGATTATGAGATCCAAAGATGGGATTGTGCTTAATCAAAGGAAGTATGCTTTGGAGTTGATAGAAGACAGTGGGTTAGGGGGAGCTAAGCCTGTTTTTACTCCTCTTGAACAAAATAAAAAGTTCACTTCTGTTGAGTATGATCAGTGTGTTGGTACAGAAACTGAAGATGAACCTCTAACAGACAAGTCTGTGTTTCAAAGGATGAAAGGGAGGTTGATTTACTTAACCCATACAAGACCTGATATCTCATATGTTGTACATTACTTGAGTCAATATATGCAGCAGCCTAAGAGAAGTCATCTAGAAGCAGCACTCAGAATTGTTCGATACATCAAAGGCAGTCCAGGACAAGGCATATTGTTGAGTTCTTCAAGCTCACTTGAACTAATTGCTTATTGTGACTCTGACTGGGCTGCTTGTCCTGAAACTAGAAGATCAGTCACTGGTTTCTGTGTAAAACTAGGAGAATCTCTAATCTCTTGGAAAGCAAAGAAGCAAACTACAGTGGCTAGATCCTCTGCAGAAGCAGAGTATAGAAGCATGACAGTCACTGCTTCAGAAATTGCATGGCTAAATGGTCTTCTAAAGGATCTGGGAGTTTCACTAATTCAACCTGCAAAGTTGATGTGTGATAACAAAGCTGCTCTCCAAATAGCTGCAAATCCTGTGTTTCACGAGCGTACTAAACACATTGAGATTGACTGTCACTTTGTACGAGAAAAGATTCAAGAAAGATTGATCTGTGCCAGCCATGTCAGAACTGAAGAACAACTTGCTGATGTGTTTACTAAAGCTTTGGGAATACAGCAACATAGTTACTTAATTTCCAAGTTAGGGGTTAAAAATATCTTTCAACCTCCAACTTGAGGGGGAGTGTTAATAATAGCTGTTAGTTTGTTAGTATGCAATTAGTAGTATGTTAGAGTTAGTTAGTAGCAACTACTCTGTAACTGAGTGTAAATCTTTTTGTATATAAAGGCACTTGTATCTAACTTTATAATCAATGAAAATACCGAGTTAAACTTTAGTTTCTTCTTTTAACAGAAACCTGTCTAGATTCAAACACTGGAAGACTTCGACGAAAAAAATGAATGCCACTAATCATGATCCAAAGCACCATCGACAACATACTCACGAATCAATGCTATTTTGTTGATCGCAAGCATAAACAACCGTGGAAAGATATCATTGAGGGCATGCTTGGAACACCAAGGGCCAAACCAAAAAATAATACTCACACCACCCCAAGCTTCCATACGAAATTCGATGCCCCCATATGTTCTTCTACATTATCACTACATGCTGATGTTACAATTTGCTTCCCCACGATCAATATTAAACGTCTATTTGTAGTGTTAAAATGCCACCATTGCACATTTGTACCATATTTTGTAACAATTAAGGATCGCCACAGCGACAAAGTGTTCGTAGCATATCGCCAAAACCATTTAGATAGCAGCGCTAAATTGCGGACACATAAATCTTCGACACCAAGGCCCCCAAGATGTCGTGGCCGACACACCATATCCCAGCGGACTCTGCTCATCTTGCGCTGTAATCCAACATCACCCTAAAGAAAAGCTCTCCTAATCTTATCAATCGCAACAATCCCTCCTTTCGATACTAAAAACATTCCCATGTAATA
Organism: Hibiscus tridactylites; assembly: GCA_958450335.1. Lineage (NCBI taxonomy): Eukaryota > Viridiplantae > Streptophyta > Magnoliopsida > Malvales > Malvaceae > Hibiscus > Hibiscus tridactylites. Next base: position 64,979,815 of record OY288290.1, on the reverse strand, counting down.
AACTGACAATGAAGATAAAACTGAGTTCACCAACGTTACACGAGCAACAAAAGAGAGCGACACATGCTTCCACCTAGCCAACTTCTTTCGAAAACTTGCTATGACCGGCTCCCAAAAAGCCTTACATTTCGGGTTCACGCCCATAGGCATACCAAGATACTTAAACGACAATTTACCCTTCTGACAACCCAATATCTCAGCAGCCAAATCGAAAGAGGCATCATCAATACCAAAAGAAAACAGAGACGATTTCTTAAAATTAATCTTTAAACCTGAGCATACTTGGAAGTAGTGCAAAAGACTATGCACATTTTGAGTGCAGTCAATCGAGGCCTCAAAAAATAGGATAGTATCATCAGTGAATTGGACGCGCAAAATTTAGAAATTTTCTGTTATACCCACACCACAAATTACTGTTGAGTGTGTAAAAGTTCTATTATTTACACCCTTTTTAACCCATATTTCTGCTGCATTCAAGCATCATTACATTGCATTTAGGTTAGTTTACAGCATAACATCACAAATATATAAAAGGCACGGATTCTACTAAAAGATGGCGAATTTTGCAGGTTGCTGCCATAGTTGACGAGGAAGGCATGCGCAGGACAGAGAAGCAGAAGAGCTGAACTGGACAAGCAGACAACGAGGACGAAGCTGCCATGGAGCTGTCGTGACAGCATGGTGACAGCAACCTTATGAAGAGGAAAAGTAAAGTGGACCTCGATAGATAGAGAAAAATCTGCTCGTCTGTCGTGTGAAAGCCAAATATTTTTCCAAGCCCCGGATCAAAAGATATGACAAGCTAAAGCTCAAGGAGAGGAAATCCCTAAAAACAAGGATGGCGGCTGCAAAGTAGGAACTTTAGAGATTAAGTCTTTATTAGAATCTTACTTTTAATTAAAGTTGTAATCCTTGTTAACTTAGAATACTTGAGCCCAAAGCTTATATAAGGGCATAGATTTAACCTAGGAGGAATAATACCCCATAACCGATAACCTAAACCCCTCCGTCGTTTACCCGTCGTCGACATGTTCTAAAACCCCCTAGGGCCACGGGTTGTTTTGTAAAGTAGTTGCAAGGGTTGTTTTTTTTAGGATTTTCCAAGTTCAATAAAATAAACTTCAAGTTCTCTTATTTTGGTTTTAATATCTTGCAAGAGCATCAGGAGAGCATTGTGAGGTTATCTATTTACTTAGCATCGGGAGAGTTAAGTATACGAAAGAGATAAGAGCGCGTTCTCTAGTTTATAGTTGAACCATCTCGTGCCTAGGGATAGGGCGAGGTTAAGTGGCTAAGGAAGAATTCATACACATCGGTGTTCATCCTTCGATTCACGCCGGGAGGTATCATCAAAGACGTGATCATCGACAGACTTGGACCTAGGGATAGGCCAAGGCAGATCTGGGATTCTTGCCAAACTTGGAGTACGGAGTAGGTGTGTTCGCTGCCGCGACAGCTAATGGACAGCCGCCGCGACAGGTGCTGTCGGCGACGAGCGCGACGACAGAACTAGATTTCCTAAGCATCGCAATACCTGCACTACTGAGCAATTCAATACCAGCCCATTCTCTCTATCTTGGTATTCCAACTCTTTTATTTACGTTTTACTTTATTATTCTCGTGACAATCTTCTCAATTATTTTCTTTACTTGCGTGCAGGGAATAAAGGTGAAGTCATTAGTGTTGAGTGTGTAAAAGTTCTATTATTTACACCCTTTTTAACCCATATTTCTGCTGCATTCAAGCATCATTGCATTGCATTTAGGTTAGTTTTCAGTAAAACATCACAAATGGATTAAAAGCACGGATTCTACTAAAAGATGGCTATTTTTGCAGGTATCTGCCATAGTTGACAAAGAAGGCAGCCGCAGGGCAGAGAAGCAGGAGAGCTGAACTGGACAAGAAGACGATGAGGACGAAGCTGCCATGGACCTGTCGTGACAGCACGGTGACAGCAGACTTATGAAGAGGAAAAGTCAAGTGGACCTCGATAGATAGAGAAAAATCTGCTCGTTTGTCGTGTGAAAGCCAAGTGTTTTTCCAAGCCCCGGATCAAAAGATATGTCAAGTCAAAGCTCAAGGAGAGGAAATTCCTAGAAACAAGGATGCGGCTGGAAAGTAGGAGTCTTTAGAGATTTAGTCTTTATTAGAATCTTACTTTTAATTAAAGTTGTAATCCTTGTTACCTTAGATAACTTGAGCCCAAAGCTTATATAAGGGCATAGATTTAACCTAGGATGCACAACCGATACCCCATAACCGAAACCTAAACCCTGCCGTTCACCCGTCACCGACATGTTCTAAATTCCCCCTAGGGCTACGGGTTGTTTTGTAAAGTAGTTGCAAGGGTTGTTTTGTTTTAGGATTTTCCAAGTTCAATAAAATAAACATCAAGTTCTTTTATCTTGGTTTTAATATCTTGCAAGAGCATCGGGAGAGCATTGTGAGGTTATCTATTTACTTAGCATCGGGAGAGTTAAGTATGCGAAAGAGATAAGAGCGAGCTCTCTAGTTTATAGTTGAACTATCTTGTGCCTAGGGATAGGGCAAGGTTAAGTGGCTAAGGAAGAATTCATACACATCGGTGTTCATCCTTCAATTCACGCCGGGAGGTTTCATCAAAGACGTGATCATCGACAGACTTGGACCTAGGGATAGGCCAAGGCAGATCTGGGATTCTTGCCAAACTTGAAGTACGGAGTTGGTGTGTTCGCTGCCGCGACAGCTAACGGACAGCCGCCGCGACAGGTGCTGTCGGCGACGGGCGCGACGACAGAACTGGAGTTCCTGAGCAATTCAATACCAGCCCATTCTCTGCATCTTGATATTTCAATTCTTTTATTTTCATTTTCTTTATTATTTTCGTGACAACTTTCTAAGATATTTCTTTTACTTTGTGCAGTAAATTTAGGTGAAGCTATTAGCCCAATCCCTGTGGAGACGATATCCGATACTTCGTATCACTTTACTACTTGCGTCGTGTACACTTGGACTATAATTGCGATAGACTCTTTTACACGCAACAAGTTTTTGGCGCCGTTGCCGGGGATTGGCAACATAACTACATCTTTCTTTTATTGCACTTTTCGTTTTTATTTTTATTTTCGTTTTTATTTTTCTTTTCTTTAATTTTTCTTTTGTGTTTTCAACTCTTGCTTTTCACGAGGTTTTCTGGTTTATGCGCAGATCGAAAAGAGGTGAAGATCCCGAGTATCCATTAGATCCGGAGGTTGAACGTTCCTTCAATCTCAAGAAACAACTTCGCCGACTTTTAGACAGAAACGAATACCTTGAGGAACAGCTAGAGCAGATGGCCCGTAATTAGCCCGCTGGTGGAATTATACCGCCTGTCGGTGACCCGCCTGCGGTAGATGGACGACGGTCATGTCGTGACTACATGCTGAACGATCATGTAGAGCTGGAGACCACGCTACCGGATATTGATGTTGATAACTTCGAGCTTAAACCTGTCATGTTTAGTATGATCAACAATGCCGGACAGTTTAGTGGTTCTGCGACAGAAGATGCGAGGGAGCATCTCAAAACGTTCCAGGAGATCTGTGGTTCGTTTAGACTGCCAGGAGTTAGTCCGGAGATACTGAGGCTTCGGTTATTCCCCCATTCATTGAGGGATAGAGCTAAAACTTGGTGGAATAAACTTATACCAGGTTCAATTATGACTTGGGCAGATCTAACTCGTGAATTTTTGTCTCGTTTTAATCCTTCACATTTAGCTGAGCGATTACGTAATGAAATTGCTACTTTTCAACAGGAAGACGACGAGCCAATGCACGAGGCCTGGGACAGGTTTATTACTCTTCTTCGGAACTGCCCTATGCATGGATTCCCCGTCTGGAATCAGGTAACTAAGTTCTATAATGCTGCTAACTTACAAACTCGCATTCGAATTGATTCTGCAGCAAATGGATTACTATTGGATAAAGATCCGGACGAGGCACTGCAAGTTTTAAAAAATCTGGCCAAGAATGAGGAGCAGTTTCCGACTGCAAGAAGAGGGGGTAAACGGGTACTTGCTGTCAAGGACTATGAGGCCGACAACACTATGAAATCACAGGTAGCATTCCTCACTAAAGCAATGAAACACTTATTAAATGAAGAAGAATTACGAGGATTTGCTGTCGAGGAAGTTTGTGCTATTTGTGAAGGAAATTATAGTAGGGATGAGTGCCCAATAAATATAGAAGAGGGAAAAAATGTTGGAAATTACAAGCCGAATTACAATTCCAACAACTATAATCCCAATTGGTGGAAAGATCCCAAATTTTCCTGGAGTAACCCTAACAATGCCCTGAATCCACAAGCATATAATCAGAATCAAGGGGTCCTAGATTGTTGACGAGACAGCAGCTGCCACTGCAACAGCCGCAGCATCTGCCGCAGAACCTGCCGCCGCAGCAGCAACAGCAGCCACCACCTGCCACGAGTAGTATATTGGAGCAGACTCTGGCCACCTTTATGTCTCAGACCGGTACGTATATGGAGAATATAAATCAGTTTGTCAAGAAGACGGAAAATTTTATAGATAAAACCGAGATGAGGATGACAAATCATGAGGCTACGTTGAAATCTCTAGAGACACAAATGGGTCAGGTGTCGCAACATATTAAGCCAAGGCAGAATGGAGGATTCCCTAGCAATACTGAAAATGCTAGACCGCCCCCACATGAGCAATGTAAGGCGATTACTACTAGGAGTGGGAAAAAGTTACCAGGGCCGGAAAAAGAAGTTGAAACAGAAAAGGATCCAGCCTTAGACAAACCTGCCGAGGAAGCTGCCCCGACAAGTGATAAACAGACTGCTGCCGATGAGCTTGTCACGACAGCAGAAGCGACAGAGGAGAAAAACGATGATTATCGTCCCCAGATTCGAATGCAGTGGGAAGGACGCATTGCTGATTACCGTCCCCCACCACCTTTCCCTCAACGGATACAGCAAGCTAAGCATGAATCTCAACTTAAAAAGATTTATGATATTTTTAAACAGGTTCATATTAATATTCCGTTGTTAGATGCTGTTAGAGAGATGCCCGGTTATGCTAAATTTCTCAAGGATGTTATGTCGAAAAAATCTAAACTTGGGGAATTTGAAACGGTAAGGATGCAAGAAGGTTGCATGAGCATTCTTCATCGGCAGCCACCCAGAAAAAGAAGGATCCGGGGAGCTTCATCATACCTTGCGTAATCGGCGACAAATTTGTGGGTAAGGCACTTTGTGATCTAGGTGATAGTGTTAATCTAATGCCCAAATCTGTATTTCAGAAACTAGGTATTGGCAAGGCGCGGCCCACGACAGTTACCCTACAGCTAGCCGACCGCTCTTACGTTCACCCCGAGGGAAAAATTGAAGATATTCTGGTAAGAGTGGATAAGCTTATTTTTCCTGCTGACTTTCTTATCTTAGATTGTGAGGCAGATGAAAACGCATCAGTCATCCTTGGGCGACCCTTCTTAGCCACGGGAAGATCACTGATTGATATGGAGAAAGAAGAACTCACCATGCGCGTGAACGATCAAGAGATTAAGTTGAATGTTCTCCAAGCAATGAAACGTGTTGATGTGGACGAGGAATGCAAGGCCATCATTGAGGTGACCTTTGATCAACCCTGCATCAGGTCGGGCTGCCGTGATATAAAATTTGGTCACTACCGCGACAGCCACCTACCAGCCTGTCACGACAACAACGATGACAGCACCGACGACAGCGACTCCTCTGAATCCGATACATCTGATACTGAAGGTCAAGAGGAGGTAAACTGGATGGGCAATCGTCCAGGTAAGTTATTCGAACCTTTGAATTACACTTCGGATAACCATTTAATCCAAAAGCCATCTACTGTTGAACCACCTGTCTTAGAACTTAAGCCCCTGCCAGGGCAGTTAAAATATGCTTATCTTGGTTCCAATGATACGTTGCCCGTAATCATCTCTGCTAAGCTACCGCAGGAACAGGAACGACATCTGATCGACATGTTACGGCAGCACAAGAAGGCGATTGGATGGACGATTGCAGATATACAAGGCATTAGTCCGGCATTATGCATGCACAAAATCCTCCTTGAGGAAGACCATAAGCTGACTATTGATGCCCAAAGGCGGCTAAACCATGCGATGAAGGAGGTAGTGCGTAAAGAGATCATTAAGTGGTTAGATGCTGGTATTATTTACGCCATCTCCGACAGCAAATGGGTGAGCCCGGTGCAATGTGTTCCAAAGAAAGGAGGAATGACCGTGGTAACCAACGAGAACAATGAGTTAATCCCAACCAGGACTGTGACCGGTTGGAGGGTTTGTATGGACTATCGAAAGCTCAACAAAGCTACCCGAAAGGACCACTTTCCTTTACCCTTTATTGATCAAATGCTTGATAGATTAGCGGGTAAACCTTACTATTGTTTTCTCGATGGTTATTCAGGTTATAACCAAATTGCTATTGCACCAGAGGATCAAGAGAAAACGACTTTTACATGCCCCTACGGAACATACGCGTTTAGGAGGATGCCGTTTGGACTCTGTAATGCACCTGCCACCTTCCAAAGGTGCATGATGGCTATATTCTCCGACATGGTAGAGGACTTCCTGGAAATTTTTATGGATGATTTTTCTGTCTTTGGAGACGATTTTGAGAGTTGTTTGGGCAATTTACAAAAGGTGCTCGAAAGATGCGAAAAAGCAAACTTGGTTTTAAATTGGGAAAAATGTCACTTTATGGTGGATGAAGGGATAGTCCTTGGCCATAAGATTAGCTGCCGTGGGATAGAAGTCGACAGGGCCAAGATAGAAGTCATAGAGAAGCTGCCGCCGCCAACCACAGTCAAGGGAATTAGGAGTTTTTTAGGGCATGCAGGTTTTTATCGGAGATTCATCGCAAATTTCTTGAAAATCACGAACCCCTATGCCATCTCTTAGAGCAGAACCGACCCTTTGACTTTAATGATGAATGTACTGAAGCATTCAAGGTTCTGAAGGAAAAGCTAGTGACAGCCCCCATAGTACAGCCACCAGACTGGACACAGCCATTCGAGATTATGTGTGATGCTAGTGACTATGCTGTCGGGGCAGCACTTGGGCAGCGCAAAGATAAGCTGTTTCACGTCATATACTATGCCAGCAAGACGTTGAATGACGCCCAAGTGAACTACACCACCACAGAAAAGGAGCTGTTAGCTGTGGTGTTCTCCATCGACAAGTTTCGTTCTTACATACTTGGAACGAAAGTAATAATACACACCGACCATTCCGCCCTCAAGTATTTGTTCGCAAAGAAGGACGCAAAGCCTAGGTTGATACGGTGGATCTTGCTATTACAAGAGTTCGACCTTGAGATCAAGGACAAAAAGGGGACAGAAAATCAGGTGGCAGATCACTTGTCGAGGTTGGAGAAGGGACAGAGTCTACCGTTAGATGAGACACACATACTGGAGACCTTCCCAGATGAGCAACTCTTTGCTGCCGCAATCGCAGTCGCGACAGCCATGGCGGCAGGTAAGTCTTCTGACCTTCCCTGGTATGCTGATTTCGTTAATTTTATAGTTAGCGGAATATTACCTTCTGATCTTAATTATCAAGCCAGGAAGAGGTTCCAAAATGATGTTAAGCATTATTATTGGGACGAACCTCTTCTTTTCAAAATGTGCGCAGATCAGGTTATAAGGAGGTGTGTACCACAAGAAGAGCAAGAAGACATTCTCCATCACTGCCATGCTTCACAATATGGAGGTCACTTCGGAGGCAATAAGACTGCTGCCAAGGTGCTGCAGTCAGGGTTCTACTGGCCGACACTGTATAAAGATGCACAGGAATTTTACAAGAACTGTGACAGGTGCCAGCGGACAGGCAACATCTCGAGGAGAAACGAGATGCCACTGTAGAACATTTTAGAAGTTGAGATCTTTGATGTTTGGGGGATTGATTTTATGGGACCTTTCCCATCTTCATGTGGAAATCTATACATCCTCCTAGCAGTGGATTATGTCTCCAAGTGGGTAGAGGCAATCGCAACTAAAAAGAATGATGCCAAGACGGTCCAAAAGTTTTTACACAAAAACATTTTTTTTCTAGATTTGGCATCCCTAAGGCGATTATCAGTGATGAAGGGAGACATTTTGATAATAGGGTAATTGCTGCCGCTTTGAAGAAATATGGTGCCAAGCACAGGATCGCGACAACATATCACCCACAGACCAATGGACAGGCTGAGATATCCAATAGGGAAGTGAAGAACATTCTTGAAAAGATGGTTAAACCAACTAGGAAAGATTGGTCTTTACTTCTGAATGATGCATTATGGGCATACAGGACAGCTTTTAAGACTCCATTGGGCATGTCTCCATACCGTTTGATTTATGGAAAAACCTGTCACTTGCCTGTCGAGATCGAGCACAAAGCATATTGGGCAATCAAGGCAGTGAACATGGACTTGGACAAGGCAGGCCAGAAAAGGTTATTAGATCTGAATGAGATTGAGGAATTACGAACAATGGCCTACGACAATGCAAGAATATACAAGGAGAAAACAAAGAAGTGGCATGACAGGAAGTTGCTGCCACGACAGTTCTGCCCAGGGCAGCTTGTATTGTTATTCAATTCTAGATTGAAACTCTTCCCAGGAAAGCTAAAGTCTAGATGGTCTGGCCCATTCCAAGTAGTACAAGTTTTTTCCCATGGTGTCATCACAATTCAATCATTAAAAGATAGGCACCAATTCAAAGTAAATGGACAGCGCCTCAAGCACTATCAGGGGACTGAAGCCCCAGGAATACAAGAAGTGGTTACTTTAGGTGATGCCCAACAAGGCATCCCTAATTTAACCTAAGTTTTATTTTTATTTTTTTATTTATTATATATTAGGTAATACGGTTTATTTTAATTTGAATAATGTTTTTCTATTTTCTGTCTTTAGGAAATAAAGGAGTCAAGAAGAAAAGAAGAAGTGGCTCAAGCCCACCGCCCATCCATCAGCCCAATAAAGCCCATTTATGGAAACATGTCGTTTCGGCTGCCGCCGCGGACGGATATGACAGGCTGTCAACAGACTGACATGGCAGACGCAGAAGCGTGCGGTAGACGCGTAACAGACGCATAAATGCGTGTCAGACGCGTCAGACACGCTAAATCCAATCTGCCGCCCCGTTATTCCCGCCTGTCGTTGCAGCATTAAATGGGCAGCTATACGACCGCTATAAAACCCCATTCTCATTTTCATTTTTTCTCACTTCTGCTTATTCTTCTTTGCTTTCTCCTCTAGTTTTATTTGCTTTCTTCAGATTTCACAACCCTTGCAACCAACATGTCTACTAGACAGACCCGCCGTAGTGCTGCCTCAGCATCCTCCTCAGCAGCAGCAACGCCCTATACCAACAAGGAGTTATAGGAAGAACGTGGTTTTGTTTACATCCGCAAAGCACCCAATATGGGACTTCGGTCGTTCATCGTAAAGGCCATCACGGCTCAATTATGGGAGCACTTTGCTGAACAACCGGCAGAGCTAAACGACACCTTAGTCCGGGAGTTCTACGCGGCCATAGACAGCAGAACGGCGACATCTGTCACCGTTCGAGGAGTGGAAGTGCCCTTCACTGCCGACAGCATCAATCACATGTTTGGCCTCTTCTTTGGCCCCGATGATGACGCTCACCAAAAGTTTATCGACACCCTCGATGTTGCCGCTTATGATGCTGTCATGGTGGAATTGACAGAGGAGGGAACATCATGGACAACCAGCAAGAAGAACCCCCACTCCGTCAACAGGGGGCAGCTCCTCCCCGAAGCAAAACTTTGGAACGCTTTCATCAAAAAGCGTATCCTGCCTTCTTCCCACCACACGACAGTCAACCGGCAGCGGCTCACCCTCATCCACTCCATCATGCACGACAGGCCCATCAATGTGGGCCGATATATGAGGGACAACATCCTGGACTACGCCTTCCGCTCCGACTCACGCCTCTGCCTGCCGTTCACAATAACTTCCCTCTGCCGCTGTGCCGCTGTCCCCGAGGAGCCCTCCGACAAACTAATCCAAGGTCGTGGCTGGACTGACAACAACATCTCCAGCCTCATGGAGGTCATAGCCGCAACACCCATCAACGCCTTCGATCCAAATGCCCCTCCTGCAGACTCCGATGACGAACCGGCCACCGAACCTGCCGCCGACACCGCTCCGACAGACCAGTCTGCCTACATCCTTGCTGCAATCCAACGGGTAGAGGAGCGACAAATGGGATTGATGACTTTCATCCGCGATTTCACCAACGCAACGGTAACTTTCATTACTGATACTTTACATTATTCTGATGTCATCTTCCCCTCCTTCCCTGCCCATTATTTCTATATCCCCTCCCCTACACCTACACCACCTGACTCTCCCCATACACATTCTGCCGCCTCCACCCCATCACCTGCCCCGACGGCAGCAGGCAGTCCACCGGCTGACACCCCTGCCAGAGGAACAAAGAGACCTGCCTCTGAAGACAGCCCCTTGATCAGGAGGAATTTGGAGCGGGAATTTACGCCGGTCAAGCGGATAAAGCACATGGCAGACAAGAAACGGCTGCCCAAGGCTACCACCACCACCAGCAGCACTTGGGACAATGGCAGCAGTTCCGATGTCCAGCTTGTAGAACAGACTGCCCCTGAACCTGCCCCTGAACCTGCCCAGCCTCCTCCACAGCGCATACGCCGCCGTCAGATCCGTGTCAGCAGCAGCAGCGAGGACATCGACTGAAAATTTAAGTTTTTATTTTCCTTTTCTGCTGCCTGCTTATATCTTTTGTGATGTACTTGCTTTCATGTTTTTATTTTTCTGTCATTTTGCATTGAGGGCAATGCAACCCTTGAGTTTGGGGGTGGCAACCCTCCATCATTAATGGAGTCTTAAGTACATCTTTTTATTAATTGTTGTGTCTTAATTTTTAATTAATTTTCTCTTAAAAAAATCAGAAAATATAAAACTGTTGGCTTAAAACTATGAAGTTAACTTACCTGTCATGATAGCTCTGTCGTGGCAGCATCTTTAGGACAGTTTAAGGAGAAGTTTAGAGCCTTTCTATAGTTCTGAAAACTTAAACACCATTGTGACTGTTATATTGCTTAGATTTCTTTTAGCCAAACTAGAATAGGATGCTTAGAACTTGAATAGCCCCTAGAGGTGCCTAACACTGGCTCTAGGAGAGAAGTTTAGCAAAAGAAACTCAAAAACCTAGAGGTGCCCGAAACCGGCTCTAGGAAGCTAACTAGAGGTGCCCGAAACCGGCTTTAGTAAACTAGAGGTGCCCGAAACTGGCTCTAGAAAACTTAGCTTGAAAATAGAAGAAAAAGAAGCATGAAAATGTGTCTTCAAGAAAGTAAACTTTGGCATAAAAATTCGAGTTAAGAAGTTGAATATTCTAGTGAAACTAAGAGAGTCTTAGCATATAACTGTTCACAAGCATGCACACACTGCACGAGAGCTATAGGGAGATTCTGGACAGATCCTAACCTTTCCGACAGGTTGCTGCCGCACAGAGAATGAGCGACGGGTAAGGGACAGTTCACTGTTTGAAGGCCAACACAAAAATTTTCATTTTTCTTTTAGGTTTAATTGCTTGAGGGCAAGCAAAAACTTGAGTTTGGGGGTGTGTTGAGTGTGTAAAAGTTCTATTATTTACACCATTTTTAACCCATATTTCTGCTGCATTCAAGCATCATTGCATTGCATTTAGGTTAGTTTTCAGTAAAACATCACAAATGGATTAAAAGCACGGATTCTACTAAAAGATGGCTATTTTTGCAGGTATCTGCCATAGTTGACAAAGAAGGCAGGCGCAGGGCAGAGAAGCAGGGGAGCTGAACTGGACAAGAAGACGATGAGGACGAAGCTGCCATGGACCTGTCGTGACAGCACGGTGACAGCAGACTTATGAAGAGGAAAAGTCAAGTGGACCTCGATAGATAGAGAAAAATCTGCTCGTTTGTCGTGTGAAAGCCAAGTATTTTTCCAAGCCCCGGATCAAAAGATATGTCAAGCCAAAGCTCAAGGAGAGGAAATTCCTAGAAACAAGGATGCGGCTGGAAAGTAGGAGTCTTTAGAGATTTAGTCTTTATTAGAATCTTACTTTTAATTAAAGTTGTAATCCTTGTTACCTTAGATAACTTGAGCCCAAAGCTTATATAAGGGCATAGATTTAACCTAGGATGCACAACCGATACCCCATAACCGAAACCTAAACCCCTGCCGTTCACCCGTCACCGACATGTTCTAAATTCCCCCTAGGGCTACGGGTTGTTTTGTAAAGTAGTTGCAAGGGTTGTTTTGTTTTAGGATTTTCCAAGTTCAATAAAATAAACTTCAAGTTCTTTTATCTTGGTTTTAATATCTTGCAAGAGCATCGGGAGAGCATTGTGAGGTTATCTATTTACTTAGCATCGGGAGAGTTAAGTATACGAAAGAGATAAGAGCGAGTTCTCTAGTTTATAGTTGAACTATCTTGTGCCTAGGGATAGGGCAAGGTTAAGTGGCTAAGGAAGAATTCATACACATCGGTGTTCATCCTTTAATTCACGCCGGGAGGTATCATCAAAGACATGATCATCGACAGACTTGGACCTAGGGATAGGCCAAGGCAGATCTGGGATTCTTGCCAAACTTGAAGTACGGAGTTGGTGTGTTCGCTGCCGCGACAGCTAACGGACAGCCGCCGCGACAGGTGCTGTCGGTGACGGGCGCGACGACAGAACTGGAGTTCCTGAGCAATTCAATACCAGCCCATTCTCTCCATCTTGATATTTCAATTCTTTTATTTTCATTTTCTTTATTATTTTCGTGACAACTTTCTAAGATATTTCTTTTACTTCGTGCAGTAAATTTAGGTGAAGCTATTAGCCCAATCCCTGTGGAGACGATATCCGATACTCCGTATCACTTTACTACTTGCGTCGTGTACACTTGCACTATAATTGCGATAGACTCTTTTACACGCAACAATTAGCCCAATCCCTGTGGAGACGATATCCGATACTTCGTATCACTTTACTACTTGCGTCGTGTACACTTGCACTACCATTGCGATAGACTATTTTACACGCAACAATTACCCCAACATTCGACGCCTTCGCCAACATATGATGTAATGCCTCTACTACGATTACGAATAATAAAGGCGATAAAAGACAACCTTGGCAAAGCCCCCGACCCATACCAAACTCCTTCGTCGCACAACAATTAAACAGAACAGACAATCGAGCAGTATTGACACATTTCCAGATCCAACTACGCCACGTCAAGTTAAAACCCATACGCTGCAATATATCATCAAGAAATTCCCATCGGACGCAGTCATAAGCCTTGAAAAAGTCAAGTTTAAGAACAAAGCCACCACCCGTGCGATCTCGATAACGAAGCGAATGTAACACCTCATTGGTTAACAGGATGCCATCCATAATTTGTCGACTTTTGACAAACGCCATTTGAGTGTCGCTTATCAGACCATCTAACACCCCATCTAATCTACGAGCCAACAACTTCGCCAATATTTTATACATTGAATTCACCAAAGTAATCAGCCGAAAATCGTGTAAAGTTAATGGTGATTCAACATTTGGAATAAGCACCATGAAAGTGCAATTAGCTTCAGACGGTAATTTACCAGTATCATGAAAATGTTGCAAGAATCGCATGACATCCATGTGCAAAAACTCCTAAACCTTCTTGTAGAAATCAAAACTAAAACCATCCAGACTCGGTGACTTCGAGCCACCAAAGCTTTGTACAATATCTTGGACCTCCGCAAGAGTAAAAGGAGCAACCAACAACTCCGCCACAACCCCGTCGATATGAGAATATGAGCCCCTTATTTGCCATTCCCCCGACCAGCCCTCTCTCGCAAAGTGCCGACTAAATTCCCTAACAACAAATTTTCGAAGCCTACTCGGATCAGTTTCCCAACGGTCATTTATTCGCAACCCGGCAATTTCATTACGTATAGCACGTATTTTAGCCCCTTTGTGAAAGAACGTAGTGTTTCGGTCACCCAATATCAACCATGTAGTTCGAGATTTTTGGCGCCACATTAATTCCTTATTTTTCATAACTCGCCACATGTCTTGCATCCAAACCCGCCTCCTAGCAACCATATCCTCTGCCATCGGATTGGTACAAACATCACAATTAGCCTCACCAATCTTCTTTTACAAACAATTTATAGTCTCATCTATATCACCAAAATGAGTGCGATTCCACACCCTCAGAAACTGTTTTAATTGGCGCAATTTAACCATTATACTATCATTACCAATGCCTAAGCCGGATAAAAAACACCATTCTTTAGCTATCGTAGAAACGTTTAACTTGCTATCTAGCCAGCAATTCATAAACTTAAATGGCCTCGGACCCCAATTACGATCATCACATAAAAAGAATTAACGACGAATGGTCCGAGACCACCCCTCGACAAATTCAGTTGTTGCACATGACTAAAGCAATCAATCCAAGCATTAGACAACAAGAAATGATTCAAACAACTACACCGATTATCAGGTCCGAACCAAGTAAATTGTTTCCCCGATAAAGACAGATCAATCAAACCGGAAGAATTAATAAAATAAGAGAATTGTGCCATACCATTTGAAGAGGAATTACAACCCACCCGCTCATGTGGCCACCGGGTTGAATTAAAATCCCCTGCCATGCACCAAGGGCCATCAAAACCATCAATCCGAGAGAGAAGATGGTCCCATAAAGCACATTGTTCCCCATCGTCACAAGGAGCATAAACTGAAAAAATGCAGCAAGTGATGTCCTCTTGAATCCATCGACCTTGAATTAATACAAAATGGCGTGCTATCTCCATCGATTCCAACGTAAAACGTGAGCCTTCCCAAATAATCATAACACCCTTGAAGCCCCTACAAAAGGCAAAAAACAAACTCGAAACCATCTAAAAACCACAAATTTGCAACTACCAATGAAGGAATTTCCTTCAATTTTGTTTCTTGGACCAGCACCATATCAACATGTTGTCGTCTCATAACATCATTAACACAACATCGCTTCGCCGCGCTTCCCAAACACTGGATGTTCCACGACATAATTCTCACGACTAAAGTCCCCGACAACTCTCGGTAATCACCTGAGAAATGTTTTTTATAACGTATTCTTCACGCCCAATAGTATGGACTCCTACCAGCCTACCTAGTTTAATTGTAGCAGTAGCCTCACGCAATAACACTTGTTGGCGATGTTGAAAATCTGAATCAGATAGAGATCTATTTGCTACACTCGATGGCGGCACTCTCGATGCTTTCTTCGATCGTCCCCTACGTTTTCCTACTGGTTGTTCAGCCCTCGATGCAATATTCACCGAAGTAACCCATTAACCGAAATATGCTATATAGGATTTGTGTTATTTTGAGTATTCTACGCCAAAACTGCTTTATCATGCTTGGTTAATTCATAACTATTCAAAATCTTATCCTGAGAAAGTGGAACAATTCCCATATGATTAGGATTTTTGGAGCCAACCAAAAGCTCTACATTTTGAATCTCATGTTCTGCCAAAGAAAGTGCACTATCCCTTACTAACTCCTCCCCTATCCCTGCATCAGGACTATGAACTGGACGCAATGAACCCTCACAATAACCATCACCCCCACCTGATAAACCAATCGTCTCTCCAACACCCGTAAGCCATGCTGCCATCTACTATCACACGATGTAACGCTCACATGTGAAGTTGACCTCGACTCCGCTACAAACGAGTCCTTAAGATGGTTAGAATTCGTTGACCTCACCTGCACAGGTGAGTCACTTGTTGTCTCCAATACACACAGATTGGTAACTCAGTTTTCCTCCCATAAACGGATTAAATGCCAAGTCCCCAAACTCAGACCCTTTGACATCGTGTCATCATCCGATGTCCTCCTAAGCTCGTTATGTACCTTCTTATGTGTCTCATTCCCTGGTCCAACAACCTCAACTTCAAGTATCTCATGCGGAGGCTCATCATCCGACTCACTTGCGTTCGACGTCGCCCCGCAACAACAATCATACTTTGGGCCAATTGATTCCTCAAATTCCACAACGCGCACCTGAAACGTATAATGTTGCACATGTACAACAATCGCATTATCAATAAGAAGGAAACCAAGCTGTCTTCACCAAAAAACTCGCCCTCCCAAACGTTGTTGGAGCTAAAGTCTCCGTATCCACCTTCACCAATTCACCCCATAGCATCGCAATATTATGGAAAGTTCCTTCGGACCAAGCATGTATCGGAATTTTGCATGCCGATAGCCACACCCTTCGATTTAGAATCGCTAAATCCAGGTACCAAACTAACACATTCTCCAACCAGAAGTCTAGCTCCTTCGAGTCCAGACAACGCGCCATCTCCTCTTTATTTTGAAACATCAAGAGAACCAACGACCCCGCTATCCTTATTTCTGAGACATCTCGTAAATTTTCCCGATGAAATTTCTTTGCCAACTACATCTTACGGCAGAATCCAACTGCACAGTTTTGTAAGATTTTTAATTTCTCTTTATCAATGATGCCCATAATCGACCTGTAACCATCCAATTTACGCTCAGGCGACTTGCGATTATTGACATAGGGCTGGCTCGTCTCGATCACCGCACCCTGTAAACTGTTACCCTTATTCACATTCCTATGAAGATTCTTAGAAATACGATTGTGCCTCTGGTTTGATCGTCTTTTCTTCTTCCAAAATGACTCATATATGTCCTTTTGTTCCATAGATACTCGGACCTTCGACCCATAAAATCTAAAACCATCAAAACGCTCGATCACCCTCACGGCATCCACCCTCATCTTCATTCTTACAAACCCAAAACGAGATTTATCCCTTGCTCTCTTGATCGACACAAAGACATCGACTACTACCCCATGTTGATCAAAAACCTACCAGACTCCTTTCCAATGCAATTGCTCCGGCAAATTGCCCACAAACACCGTCCAACAACTTTTCCTAGGAAGATCGCTACCGACACTCATTTCTTTTCGATTTCTTTATGTAACATAATTTTAGTAACGATCAATATTTTTTTATCATCTACTTCCCTTCAATTTAACATAAACAAAACGATATAGTTTTAGGGTTATATGAAAACGTTGTCGTAAGGGTTAAAACCCCATTCGCAACTGGCGTTTCTTATTCCTACTTCTTCATTGGCTGTTTTTTCTTCATTATTTTTGTCTTAGTGTTTCTTCTGCTGCAGTTCTCAGTCGCGTTCCAACTCGAGATTTTAACACCTTGGGTACGCGCGTTTAATAAAAAACGCCATCCCGAAATGTTCCCTCCAATCTCCCAGACATGAGTTTAAAAAACGTCTGCGGTCGCATTTTCTGTCGCGCCACGTTTACCGCAATTGCGAACATAACAGATGCTATTGCGGTTACTACATGTATCGCCTTCGTGAACTTTTTTAAAATTCGTACATCTTATTGTAAAATATAACAACTATAAATATGAATATAGAAAATCACTTTTCATGATGTTTAGAGTACTTTCTAACACTTATAAATTTGTAATAGTATGATAATACAATTTTACAATCATTAAAGGATTAAATTGAACGAAAAGTAAAGTTTATAAATTTAGATAAAACCAAAGACTAAAATAACAAATCTAAATGATAGTTATTGACATGGCTGAAATAAATAAAAATAAATTTAATTTTTTAAAAAAATAATAAAACTATAACAATAAACAAGTAATAGTAATAATAAAAAATAATAACTATATAAGTAATTAAAATAATTATAACAAAATAAAATTTTAATAATAATAACTGTACAACATAATACATAATGTATAAAGAGTATATAAGTTTACAATATTATATTTATTATATTTTAACCGAAATATAATAAATGTACAAATATAATATAAATAATAATTATAATATTTAAGTAGTGGAGAAATTAGTGTCAGTTTGCAAGATGTGTTTAACTTTTTTATTTCCTTTTTAGTTTTTCTAAGTGGTGTAGTATCAATTTTCAAGACTCATATAATTTATTTTGCTTTGAATTAAGGCTCTTGATGGATATATTCTTTTAATAATAAAATTAATTTTTACCATTTAAATACTAAATAGGTCTTTCAACTTCTTCTTTTCACTTTCCAAAATTCTTCTTTTTTACCCTTTCTTTTTAATCTTTGCAACTTCATTGTATTGCTTTCATACGATCATCTTAAGGATTGTTCGGATCTGATGAACGACGTTTGGATTGCCGATAATAGCAGAAAATACCAGTTGAAATCGTATTTTTTGAAGATTTTTTATTTTTTTGAGAAAATATATGTATTTTCTATTAATCGTTAGCAGAATAATAACATGAATAGCGGTCTGTTATCGTCGCGATCAGACGTTACCCGTTAAATCCTGACCGTTATCTGCCGTTTTGGTGTGAATCAGATTCCAGAGAGATTTTCGGTGATATCAGTTTCGGACAACGACGATACCGCTATATAACGACTGCGTTTGAGATATATATATGTGGATTGCATTTTAGCTCTTATAATTGAAAATGCTTTTTTGTTATTTTCAAACTAAGGATTTATTGTGATTTCAGTTTGAGCAACTTCACAAGATTTAGATTTGTGAAGACCAGAAATTTATATCTCGATCGCATTTTCGTTCGTGTCGCGATTATTGCAGTTGCAGACATAACAGATGTTATTGCGGTCATAAAAAGTTAGAGTGTTTTCAGTTAGAGTGTTTTCCAACACTTATTATAAAATATAATAATTATAATTATAATCATGAAAAGTTACTTTTACTCATTTTTACAGTGTTTTTCCAACAATTATGAACTTAGATTCCTGAAATTAAAGGACAATATTTAACAAAAATTAAAGTTTACACTCTAAATTAAAAAAAAAAAATTCAAAGACTGAAATAACAAAGATAAAAAGTAGCATGACTGAAATGGAAATTAACCTATACCCTTAAAAACACACTGACATCTTATAATTTAACATTTTATTTATGGGATCAAAACTTAGGTTTTTTTTTTATCAAATTAACGGGCTCTCTTAAATCTTTTCCTAATTGGATTCTTATAATCATGGGTGTTCATTGTTGGGTACCTATTTTGTCAGCCCGTGTTCCGGCCCGTTATACTCGAGTACCCGCTACTCGGGTAACATAGAAATCTTGGTACCCGGTTCATAATTTTTTTAATTTTTAATTATAAATTTTTAAAAAAATCACATATTAAACACAAAAATATTTTTAAAAAAAATTTAAACTTAAAACTTAAAAGTATACAATACAAACATAGAAAGAATTTAGAGGATTTAAATTTAGTTATAGAGTAAAAATAATAAGAAATTTAAAATAAAAATATATATTAAAAATTATCGAATCAAATACCCGATAAAAAAACTTCCGACACATGTCTCAAAAAAAATACCGAATAAAATATCCGGCTCGAAAAAAATTCAAAAATACTTTAAAATACTCACTTTATTTTATACCAAATTGTCGAGTAAGTCAGCCACGTAGGTAATTTCAAACTCCCCTACGACCCTGCTCATAACCCAAGGAGTTTTTTTTAATGATAATAGAATAAGATTATAATATTAATAACAAAACCTAAATCCCTCTTTATTCTTCGTTTTCTCTTTGGCTTTCAAACCCTAAAAGGGTTGTTTTCACGCCGTCGTCACCAGACCAGCATTTAGAGCCTCGCCATTTCACCTCTTGTCGCCAACCCCCTCTCCTCAACGTCGACCAATCCTCTCCCTGTAAATCTCATCAGCTCGCTTCCGTTTACACTCTCACGCTCATCCTTATCGCCCGCCCATGGAATTTTTTAGATTTTACACTAACGGGAGAAAACAGGGATAGCGGCCCGTTACTACCGTTATTTACCGCTTCTCGTCAAATTGCGGCCGCGATCCACCGCTACTAGTGTGATTCCGCGTCCCACCGTTGTTTTCGCCGATAGCGGTTTCGGCCGGCGGCGTAACTGCTAAATAGCGGCCGCTATAGCGGTCGCGGGCCGTTTTTTGAAACCATGGCCAGCAGTGGTTCCTCTCTATTTTCATCTGCATCGACTGCTGCTAATACTAGTCCTTTTAGTTTTGCATCTTCGTCTTCATCAGCTACTACAGCTACAACTCCATCGTTTTCAGGCATTTTTTCATCAAGTTCTGCTTCAAATTCAGGATCTGCATCACCTTTCGCTGCTACAGGGTTCTCTTTCTCTGTTGGTTCACCATTTTCTTCGAGCAGTGCAAGTTCCACCCCGACAACCTCTGCTACAGCACTTTCGTTAACTGCTGCTTCTACTTCTTCCAGCTCTTCGGGCTTCTCTTTTGGCTCATCTTCTTCCTTCGGATTTGGCAACCCAGCTTCGTCATCATCTCCAGCATCCGCATTCTCTGGTGCAGCCATGTGAAGCCTGCTTTTTTCTTCTCTCTGCTGCAATCTCTTTCCACTAACATTTTTTTTTCAATTTTCTGTTTCTCAGAAAAGGTTGGTGCATCTCCATCCCCGTTTGGAGCAAGCAGTGGTTCAAGTCTATTTTCATCTTCACCTGCACCAAATCCTACTCTCTATTTTGGTTCATCTTCATCGTCAGTGACAACACCAGCCTTTTCAAGCTTCATGTCGTCGAACTCAGCTTCAAATTCAACCACCACTTCACCTTTCTCTGCTTCGGCAGGGTTCTCCAACCTGGGTACTTCATCAAGTTCATCAGGCTTCACTTTTACCCTCCCTTCTTCAGCCTCTCAACCTACCTTTGGTTTTGGCAATGCAGCTTCATCATCATCGTCGGCAGCCACAGTCTCTGGTGCTGCCTTGTCAAAATCCATTTCTTTGTTGTCTCTGCTGCTTTTGTTCTCTGATCTGTTAATACTAACCAACTTAGTTTGTCCATTTTTTTCTTAATTTTCTAATTTTCAGGGACACTTGGGACTTCTTCATCCCCATTTGGAGCTAGCAGTGGTTCCACTTTGTTTTCATCTTCACAAGCTCCAGCTACTGCTATTCCCACTACTGCCGCCACTAGCCCTTTTGGTTCTTCTTTATCTTCAGCATCTACTGCTTCAGGTACAGCTCCATCTTTTCCAAGCTTCTCAAGCTCAGCTTCTTCAACCGGATTCTCTTTTGGGGGTAGTTCACCATTTGGAGCTAGCAGTGGTTCCGCTTTGTTTTCATCTTCACAAGCGCCAGCTACTGCTATTCCCACTATTGCTGCCACTAGCCCTTTTGGTTCTTCTTTATCTTCAGCATCTACTACTTCAGGTACAGCTCCATCTTTTCCAAGCTTCTCAAGCTCAGCTTCTTCAGCCGGATTCTCTTTTGCGGGTAGTTCACCATTTTCGAAGAGCACTGTAACAGCAGAAACTGCAGCATCTTCTTTAACAGCTGCTTCTTCATCAAGCTCTTCAAGTTTCTCATTTGCTCCACCTTCAGCTTCTCAGCCCGCATTTGGATTCGGTAATGCAGCTTCATCATCAGCTGCACCCACATTCTCTGGTGCCGCTGTGTCAAAACCCTCTTCCTTGTCCTTTGGAACATCATCAGCGCCATTGTTTTCGACAGTTACCACAACTGCTTCTACTCCTGCAGCAAGTACTACTGCTGCTTCAACTCCATCTTTCCCTACCTTCAACTTAAGCTCTTCGTCTTCTGCTGCTACAGCTTCATCAGCTGCACCTTCTAGTTCAGCTTCTACATCAGCTGCTGTGAGTTCTTTGACTGGATTTGGTGTGACAAATGCAGCTACTACATTAGGGAGCTCTGGTTCTTTCTCTGGCTTTTCTTTATCAACAAAACCATCCACTCCTGCTTCATCCTCGCAAGCACAATCCACTGCCTCTGCTCCCATATTCAGTAAGTCTTCTTATATACTGTAATATTCTGGGTTTGCTTGTTCCCTTCAATGCTTTTGTCATCTTTTTGTTTTCTTTTGTACGTGTGTAATATTTTGCCTTCTAATAATTATTAAGTTGCTCCTTTAAATTCCTTTCATCCCGTAGCCAGCTGCTTCATAGAATTCTAAAGTGCCTAGATCAAGTAATGGTGAATTGAAGTCCTTATGCAAATGTAAATTCTGATCCTGCAGGTCTCACTCCATCCGGTTCTGCTGCTTCAACAACTTCTACTACTACTACTACTACTACTACTGCCCAAACATCATCAGCACTTGTTGTAGCTTCAAGTAGTGGGTATGTTTGGTTTCCTTTTGGTTCCTTTATGTTTTATCCCTTAGCTGGTATTAATTTAACCCAGTGTTGTCAAGGCGTGCGCCTAGGCACACCTGAACCTTACCTGAGCCTTATCATTATTCAACAAAAGTGCCACGGACCCTTTCAGGCCAGGCACATTTGATCAGGCGCAGGCCTAGTGCACCTAGGCATGCTTTTTTGTAAGGCGATAGGCATTAAAAGCCCAGTTGATTGATTTTCTCTTTAATTTCTTTTATTTTCACTTTTTTCTTCTTTTGATATACCTTTACTAGCAAGTAAAGGATAATATCAAACTCTGTACTTTGTAATACTTGAGCATCCAGCAACAAACATCGACCATGAGGAAATCATGCATACTGACCAATAAAAAAATTGCATGTTTTGTAGTTAAACTAGACTCTAGTTTGGGGTTTATTATATATCTTAAGCTTTATATATATAGATATATAGACATGCTATTATATTTCAAAAAATCAAATTGATATACACACACATATTGCGCTTTACTTCAGGCTAGCACTTTTTCCAGCCTCTGCTTGAGGCAACACAAGGGTTTAAGCGCCTAGAGTGCACCTTGCGCCTTTAACAACATTGTTTTAACCATATCCCCTTTTTGTCCATATTAAATTCTAATTGTATTAGCTTCCAGTTCTTATCTTTGAAACTTCATTTAGAAAAAATGTTTTATGGGATATCACACCCATCGTTTCTCCCTTCCCCAGCTTTCCCTAATTTTTCCTTGACATCGCTTATTGTTTTTAATTTTTATCCTCTCAAATTGTTTAACGGAAACAAAGGTGAGGGGGGAATTGGAAATGACTTTTGGGTGCCTAAGTCAGGAGTATAGATAGAGGGCTGGGACTCTGTCATATTTTATGCTTGAACTCGCCTTTGGTGGAACTCATGAGGGGAGATGATTGTGATATTTACTAGTTTGGTGGGTGCTAATTAAAACTGGTCTGATTTTAGAGGCTCTAGTGCTTGGGATAATTGTAGAGTCTTTTAAGGTGTTAAACTATGGGATCTATTCCTGTTTTACCCTCTTTACTTTTTACGGGGTAACATCCTTGTGTTTATAATTATATTTGCTGGATATTTCTTTTCTAAAAGTAGTGTTATTTCTTCTATATTCTTTAAGTTATTGTAAATAAAAATGTTGTGAATTTTCTTATTGAATCAATGAATAGATTTTGGTGTAACTAATGTCCATATCTCCACTTCTGTTTACTTTTCTTATAGGATGACTTCAAGTGCCCCCGCTGCAGTATCTACCACCCCAAAGTTACCTTCTGAGATAACAGGAAAGACAGTGGAGGAGGTAATTTTATTTCTATTTTAATTTATTTTTTTGTAATGTTAAATCATTCATTTTCATGCGTCTTCTTAATGTCTTCTCCCAATATTTCATACTATGAGGAATTGTGTTAATCTTGCTAGTAGAAAATGTTAGGTTATCTGTGTAGAAACATTGCTAAGTTTTTGGGATCAACCAAAGCAAAAGAAAGAGGGAAAATGGTAAAATAATATTCATTAGGTATCTAGAAGAATAACGAATTCAACTAGTGGGACTGGATGTATGCGATATATATCCCAAGCACATGCAAAGCAACAAAGTATATTTCATCTGCCACTTTCAAACCTTACCATCTTCATTCTCCTGTGTTCCTCAAACTTCACTTTGGAGGAAGATATATGAACTGTATCTTTTTATTGGATTCAAGATGTATATTTCATCTTTTCCTCATCTACATTCTAATTTATTGTTGTCACTTGCCATTGAGATGATGAGCCTTTCTTTTGGCGGTTGCAGATCATCAAGGAATGGAATGCTGAACTTCAAGAACGTACTGGAAAATTTCGAAAGCAGGCCACTGCAATAGCCGAGTGGGACAGGCGAATCTTGCAGAACCGTGATGTTCTTCTTAGGCTTGAGGTACTATATTTTATTGTGAGGTAGCTTTCCTGTTAATGTCATTTGTATGCCTTATCAACAAAGCATTTATATTGGAGTCTAGCAAGGTTCCTATATTCTCCTATTTTCTAAAATTTAGCATGTAATATGTTTATGTATATTTCTCTTCTAATTCTAAACATCCATTCAGATAGAAGTGGCAAAAGTGGTTGAGACCCAATCTAGCTTGGAGCGACAATTGGAGTTAATTGAGACTCATCAAAAAGAGGTATTTCAATGGTTTTCTGCTGTGTTATATTTTGCTAACTTTTAAACTCAATAGTACTAAGGGTACATGACATTTTGACTTTTTTAGAGGCATTTCAACTTTTACTAATGCCGTTTTGTTGTAGGAATCTCTACATAACAGTCATAACTACCAAAGTTTATGTTGCTTTAACTCTGGATGAAACTGTTCTTTCTTTTGTTAGCAATGCTGTCGTAATCGGTAATTCTAAAAGGATTCGTTTGTCATGACTTGTTAATGATTTTGCAATTATTAGTGTGCTTCTTTCTGTTACTTTTATGTCTTCAACAATAGGCTAGCTAAGGTTTAGAGCCCGCTGAAGCTTCTTTATGCATAACTTCACATGTGTGTAGCTTCTCCACTGACCCACTTTAACAGTCAATTCCGTGTAATTTTGTTTGTCCAATATGCTTCAACTTTTCATAAATAAGATCACAGTGTATATTCAACTCAGTACCATTAGCTTTTATTAGTCAAAGATAGTGGGAACATTTTATTGCATGATGGTAAATGTGGAAGGCCTGCATCCATGATTGTTTTCTCATTCTAGGTGCTACTTGAGATCCATGATTGTTTTCTCATTCTAGGTGCTACTTGAGAGCTAGGTTCTGTTTCTAGTGTAAGTTTCCTCAATATTCAAATGCACAAACATAATTTTTTTTGTCCAATTAAATATAAAAAGAAGTATTTCATGTTCATTGTGACACTAGTTTGTAATGTTTTTGCAAAGATCATGGACACTCATAATATAAAATTCCAGATGTGCCCTGTATAATTATTGTACTAGCCATGGCTTTCTGCTTGAATATGATATTTAGATTGTTCAATACTTAAATGTGTAATGTGAGATAGTCAACCACATTAAAAGGTGTGAATATCATGTACGCCTCTCCTGCCTAGGTTGATAAAGCTTTACTAAGTATGGAAGAAGAAGCAGAACGTATTTACAAGGATGAGCGTGGATTGCTTCTTGACGATGAAGCTGCGTCAACAAGGGATGCAATGTGAGAACTACCTTGTTCTATGTTTTAACTTCTCTCCGCTTTGCATTCTTATCCCATGCATGGTCTTCTTGTGCTCAAGTCAGCTTTGCTTTACATGTATTGGTTGGGAGTTTATTCTTTCATCTTCTTTCCAGGTTTGAGCAGGCTGAAAATGTAGAGAGGGAATTGGAGCATATGACAGAACAGATCAAGTCTATTATCGATACTGTAAACTCTAGTCAGGTAATTGTCCTTGGTGTTATGACCAGACTTGCTCTAAGTAGCTTTTACAACATAAGCAGAAATGACAACTGCCTTCAATTGTGTTTAGGGTGGGGAACTCGAGGCACTTGATGGAATGACACCCCTAGACGTGGTGGTTAAAATCTTGAATAATCAACTAACATCTTTAATGTGGATCGATGAGAAGGTTAGTAATCTTTTCTCTGGTCTCCATTTGTCACCTCAATTGTGTGTTGGGTAAGGCAATTGTTATTTGTTAGTTTTGTAATTTGTGGAAAGGAGCAATGTACACAATGAAATTAGTGAACATTTGGGTGGAAAAGTGGGGAATGCGTCTTTTATTCCCTATTTACCTGCATCAAAATCGTACACTGTGAAACAATCTTGATACAGTAGCCAAAATGAGTACAGAAAATTGTGTTCCTTAGATATCGATCGGAGTTGATGATTTTCTGAAACAAGAGCTTTGACTCGTGTTTAATCATTAATGTATGTCAGGCTGAGGAATTTTCTGGTCGTATTCAAAAGCTTGCTGCACGTGGTAATGCTGCAGATGGAGAATTAATGGCTCCACCAAAATTTTGGATGCCCTGATCCCTTCAGTTTGAAGGCTGCCGTGAAGTTGGTGTTGAGTTTAACTGCAGAGGTAAGATGGTTAATTTTTCCCCATTTTTTGGGCATGAGGTGGATGATGTATAAGACCTTTGTAATAACTTCAGACTTGGTCTAATGATTGTTACAATTGAGAAATTTGGGTTTCAGGGTCTGTTTTTTTTGCTCTTATCACTTATTTGTCTAATTATTCAGCTTCCTTTGTGAATCAAGCCTTACTTTTTAGCTCCACACACACTTCAAGAACAACTTGGATTAGGGATGGGCATTGGTCGGGTTGGGCCCACCCGAACCCGACCCGAAAATAAATACCGAAACCCGTCTCTCTTTAAAAAAAATTCGACCCGACCCGACCCAAAAATAAATATACTAAACCCGATCGTCTTGTCCTATAGAAAAAAATTAATTTTAGGGAGCTTTGTAAAAAATAATTTTAAGGGACTTAATTGTAAAAAAATTATAATTTGAAGGACTGAGTTGTAAATAAAAATTAATATTTAATTACCTAATTATAAAAAGAATATAAAGAGGGGTTATTATTATAAATATCTCTAAAAAGATTAGGGAAAAATTGCACAATTAGTTTTGGGTTCAGGTTGGATATTTTCCACCCTAAACTCGACCCGAGCTCGCCTTTAATAAAAATCTGATTCAAACTTAATTTTTTTCATTAAAAAAATCTTACTTAATCGGGCTAGGTCAAGTCAAAATTCGATCAGATCAGGTAAAATATCCATCCCTAACTTGGATTAATGAAAATGTTATATGGTCCTGTCCAAGTCCCACATTTTTCTTAGATGAAACTGAAACAACCAACAATGCTTCTCAAAGGTTACTCTAATAAAGTTGGGAATGTTGTAATTTATAGGTCGAATTATGGTTATCTCCTTTTTACTACTTTTAAACTGAGACTGTTTTTTAGGGAAAACTACACTAGTGGTCCCTAAACTATTACCATTTTTCTATTTTGGTCCTTAAACTATGTTTTTCGACAAAATCATCCTTTTTGTTACATATTTCTCCTGTTTTCGTCCCGACGTTAAATAGCTAACGGTTTTACTGACGTAACTTTTTTTTAAGAGAGGAGAGAAATGATTAAAAAATATTTAAAAAATGCCACGTCAGTAAAACCGTTAGCTATTTAATGTCGGGGACGAAAACATGAGAACTATGTAACAGAAGGGACGATTTTGCCGAAAAACATAGTTTATGGACTAAAATAGGAAAACGGTAATAGTTTGGGGACCATTAGTGTAATTTTCCCTTTTTTTAATAGTCTAAATGTAGTTACAAAGTAATATCTGTTCATATATATTTTTAACTTTTTGACAATGTCTATACACCTTTTAGACGGAGCAAATTGAACACATGTCTCTTAGGATAAATATCATCTACTTTTTCACGGAAACACTTGTTGGGTTCAAGTTGAGACTATTATTAATTCTATTCCTTAGTACAAATTACTAACACCACAAAAATTTTAGTTAACAATTGGATTTTTTTTTACATTGTTGGTGATTTTAGACTAAGATATAATATTTATAATATAGTATGAAAACCTTATTAAATATGTGTAGAAATTCAAACAACTTTACTTCACTTGTAAAATTTTCAAATAAAATTTAAACGGTAAAATAAGATTTGTCATCAACGACATATCTAACTATATGCTGCAAGTCACGTGACCTACCATTAAAATAAAAAAATTCATATCATGTTTGGGATAGTTTTAAAAAAGTTTATATTTATGCACGAACCAACTTGACTTAGTGGTTAAGGGAACGGTTGTTGTTCCTAGAGGTCACGGGTTCGAGCACCAGCAGCTGCAGCAGGGTGATTGAGCGTTCATTGTCAAATGGTTGAGAGTATATTTAGAACAGATACTACTTGTAATCACTTTAGCTTTCATAAAAAAAAGTTTATATTTATTCTTTTGATAAAAAGGTAAAAATTTGTCCTAAACGCTTGACTGAATAGTCATTTAGGCTCTTATTCTTTTTTTAGAGCAGTTCAACCATCGATGTTTTATTTTGGGTCAAAATAGCCCATTTGTGGATGAAATTTGCCGGTCAGTTAATGAGTAAATGGCTTAAAATAACGTGATAAATTTATATGGCAGTGCATACATGGTAGTATAATATAGACAAATGTGTTGACTTGAAAAAATGTTACATCAGTTAAATAATAATTTTGTAAAACTATATAAAATATAAAATAATTTTTTCTGTCAGCTTGCCATTCTGTCATGTCATTTCAATTCGTTTACCATCAGTTTTTTTAACAATTTCCATCCGTAGAGGGGCTATTTTGATTAGGGTGTTCATTGTCGGATATTGGATCGAATTCGATCTAATATTTTTTAATATCCAATTTTTTTAGATTGAGGATATAGTTATCTATATCCGATCCGGAAAAATTTGGATATCCAGACATTCAAATATCGGATGATCGAATATTCGATTATCAGAAAATATATTGTGATTTAATTATTTTTTCGAATTTGAAAATCGTATTTATGAGAATTTCGAAATTTTGAATATAACAAATAACAAATTGCTAAATATAACAAGAGTCACATCTATAAAAATTTTGATTTTTAAAATTTTTGAATATAACAAGCATCAAATTGTTAAAAATAACAAAATAAATATTCATGAAATTTGTTTTTTTTTTTAATTTTCGGATAATCTGAAACTTGAAATATTGTGAGAAAAATTTAAAATCAGGATATGGATATCTGATCCAGAAATAAAAATTTGATTGCATATTCGAATTTTCGGATGGAATCAACGAATAATTAGATCGGATCGGATTTTTTTAAACACTCCTAATTTTGACCCAAAATAAAACGTTGAAGTTAAATTACTCCAAAAAGGAATATGAGCTAAAGTGA
The DNA here is from genome assembly GCA_958450335.1 of Hibiscus tridactylites. Taxonomy (NCBI): domain Eukaryota; kingdom Viridiplantae; phylum Streptophyta; class Magnoliopsida; order Malvales; family Malvaceae; genus Hibiscus; species Hibiscus tridactylites. The sequence continues at coordinate 64,950,670 of OY288290.1, read as the reverse complement.
CTATTCAGTTAAATGTTGGTGGTATTTTTTAATTTTATGCTTTATTCTTTTGGGGTTAATTTCTGTATTACTCCTATGAATTTTATATGTAATTCATTTTAATATAAATTCACATAATAACTTATTATTTTGATCATTTCAAGTTTTATTTTCTTTCAATTTGATCCCCAAGTTTTATTATTTATTTATTTATTGTGTATTTATTGTTATTTAGATTTTTATTTTATTATTATAAAACACCACTATTATTTTTTGGTAGTTAATATACTTATTATTATTATAATTATATTGCTTAAGGGTGGAAGAAGCCTTTGAACCAATTAATTGAATCAATTAAGTCTTTTGATCAACATTAACGATTGAATTTAAGAATTTTTTGGATCAATTGGTATAACGAGTCGTGTCACTGTATTGCCAATTGATTTTTAGATCTTTTTATTTTATTTAAAAATTCTTTAAAAGTACTAAAAATTATAGAAAAATTATAAAAAAATAATTTTAAAAATTGTAAAGGTCATATGATAGAATTATAGTGTATTACGTGACAATAATATGTAAAAGAAAAATTGTCAAGATTTAACGGTCAATGTTGGTCAAAAGACTTAATTGATTCAATTTGTTTGTTCAAAAGCTTAATTGAGTGTAAAAAAAAGTTCAGAGGTTCAATTATTATTTTTTTCAAAAGTTCAAGGGATTTTTACCCCTTTAAGCCTAATTATAATTATTGTTTAATATAGGCTAAATGACTCCATTGCCCCATAAACTATTCATTTTTTTTTTTCGAATTGACCCCCTTAACTAAAAATTGTGACTTCATATGCTCTCACTGTTAACAGAATTCTCACATGCCAATCAGAACGCGTGATAAACTATAGTCGTGACTTAAATAAAATGGTTGAATTTCACATTAAGTATACTAAATTTTATTTTTTTTCATTTTAATCCCTTATATGAACTATAGTCGTGATAAACTCAGTAATAACAATATAACCCCAAACTCGAATTATCATAAATGTGACACCTTTTCACTACATTTTAAAGAACAATACCGTCCCTGCATGCGAGTGGAAGAGTGATATTTTGAGCTTTAGTAGTATGTAATATGTATTGGTCCTGCAATTTCAATCAAATATCCCTAAATCAGTCTCTAATCAATCATTTAATTAAGTCGTTCTAAAGAATAAATTGCAAACCTAACAAATAAAAATGCAACTCCTAATTCATTGCTGTTCTATTCTAACTACAAAACAGATCAATCGTTTCTTCGGCATTTTTTTTAGGAACAAACGGAGTGAAACGTCGTACCTCAGGAACAACAAACTTGTGAACGACGCCTTGTTTTTTGTCGTAGACGGTGACTTTATGAGTAGGAATTGAAAGGAAAGAATAACCGATAGTGCTGGTAGCGCTCACCGGCGACTGGTGCCCTGACGTAATTTTGCACCGGCATTCGAAGGAAAAAGCACCGCGTTTCGCAGATGAGAGTGCGGGTGAAGTGACGTTTTCCGATAGAGGGAAGTGCAGGAATTACAGGGAATCACAAGATCCATTGATACCAATTTCAGAATCTAAACAGTTATTGGTCACGACGAGATAAAATGATTAGAAGTAAAGAGAGATAGATATCCTACTTTCATTTGTATGAAAATTTTGTACCCTTGGGACTCAAATTTTGGAGGAAGAAGATGAATAGTTCATATAAGGGATTAAAATGAAAAAAATTTGGCATACCTAATGTGCAATTCACCCTTTTTATTTAACTTATTTTTTGTTAATAAAACGATACTTTGTCTGTTCTGGTTAGCATGTGAGAATTTTTTTAACAGAGGGGACATATGAGGTCACGATTTTTATTTAAGGGAGCAAAACGTCCTAAAAAATATTTTAGAGGCCAACTCAGAAAAATGCATAGTTTACCTTTAATATATTCCCCCCTCTATTTTATTATACTTACTATTAGGGGTGGGCAAAAAACCCGATTACCCGGTCCCAGTCCCGGACTCGAACCCGGTCGGACCCGATGGATTTTTATCCGGTATTGGTTTCGGTGGGACCGGGACTGGATCAAAAATTTAGGTCCCGATTGCAACCGGGACCGGGACTGAATCCTGCTTTTTTGGACCCGGTACCCGGTGGGTACCCGGTACTGGTTTGGTACCGAATGGCGTTGAAGAGGTTGAAAGCAACTGAAGGCGCTCCTTTATTTCTCTTTGTGTATGAATATTATGAGTATGACTCGTTTTAAGACTTCAACCTTCAAGCCTACAATATTCTGACTTTGTTATTTAATATTATTATTGATGGTTAGAATTTTTTCCCCTACTGCTCAAATTTTATTAATAATAGACTAATTGATCGGGTACCCGGTATTGATACCGATTCCCACCGGTATCGGGACCGGTTCCTGAAATCTTAGACCCGGTCTAACCGGGACCGGGACTGGTTCTAATTTTCAAGAACCAGTAGTTACCGGAACCGGGACCAATTCTAGGCAAATTGGCCGGGTACCCGGTCTTGCCCACCCCTACTTACTATGATTATTTTTTTTATATCATCACCATTTTTTATTACTATTATTTTATTATTTTTTATAAGAGTCTTAGGAGTACTTTTAGAGTTGAATTATATGGTTAAATAACACATTTATTGGCTGGAACTTGGAGGTCTTAAAATTAGTTTTAGAACTAGTTTTTGGTAAATTTGGCAAGCATAGATCCAAGATTCATTCTTCAAAATTGATTTTACTAGAGCCTTATGATGACATTCTAAGGTGTTTTAGATTGTTAAATGAAGGATTAGCTAAGTAGAACATGAATTGCTTGAAAATTGGCTAGAAAAACTAGTTTGGTATATTAGGGAACTTAGTGCCTAATTTCTATATTTGAAAATTCAGTAGATTAATTTCAAGAACCAGGAGAAGGGAGCATCATTTGCCCTAAAAAGGACTAAATTGCAAAGTTTGGAAAGATTAGGAAAAAATGTTAAAATATGAAATTTGAATGAATTCATTGTTCCAATTTGATTGTTCGGTACTAATGAATGAAAATTGAAAATTCTTTTTATTTAAAATAGGTAGGACGGCGCGGATGTTTCGCTGAGCCGCGCTATGAAATCAAGAACTTTAAGTGGACCATTTTTAGTAAGTAGAACTGGTGATGCGGGATGAATTGGAAGTCGAGTTACGATACCCATTTACGCGCTAACTTAGAACTCGTAAAGGGTGCTGGTCGATTAAGACAGTAAAACGGTGGTCATGAAAGTCAAAATCCGTTAAAGAGTGTGTAACAACTTACCTGTCAAATCAACTAGCCCCAAAAATAGATGGCGCTTTAGCACGTGGCCTATACCCGGCCGTCAGGGTAAGGGCTAGGCCCCAATGAGTAGGAGGGCGCGACAGTCGTCGTAAAACTCGGAGCGTGAGCTCGAGCGAAGCGGCCGCCGGTGCATATCTTGGTGATAATAGTGAATATTTAAATGAAAATTTTGAAGGCCGAAGAGAGAAAAGGTTTCATGTGAATGATACTTACACGTGGGTTGGTCGATCCTAAGAGACAGAAGAAGTCCGTTTGATAACGTGTTTCGCACGAGTTTCAAAAGAAAATAGAGTTAAAATCAAGCAAAGAATAGAAATTTTGTCGCAAATTAGTATGGGGTAAATAGCAAGAAAAATAGCATCAATAAGGGCATGAAATGAACTACATTGAACTAACACGTACAATACATAGGAGCAATAACCTTTGCTCATTTACATGAGAACTACGTTGAAGTTGTAACAAAATCAACTTCATTCCAAGGGAGAAGAAGAGTGGAAGAAGAGGCAGATGGCTGAAATATCATCCATTGCAATGCTCTTTCTCTTCTTTTTCCAAGCCTGGACGGCGGACTCGACCAGCTGCTTAGCTGCCTTCGCCTTGTCCGCTGTCGAATATACTATTTGAATTGCTTCCTGATTGGATATAACATCCCATACCTGCAGGACAAGATTCAATCACAAATCAAAAGCATTGTCATTTTATATACTTCCATCAGAGCCTTAGTACGTATATATACATACCCCATCTGTAGCGAGCACGACGAATTCGTCTCTGCTGGTTATATGTCGTTGTGTGACTTCTGGAACTGAAATAAGTCCGTAATCTTTGATGCAGTAGTCCCCAAAAGCTCTCGACATCGCCAACCCTGGTGACTCCTCATCAGGCAGCCAAACCCTGTGCACCCCTGGCTCATCATGCAGGCAGAAAACCCGACCTCTACACTGAATTATCCGCTCGGCCTCATCTGCAAGCAACATCAACCAAAAACATAAGGACCCTAAATGGCTTCTCTTTCAGGGTTTTTTCAACATTTTTAGAGAATGTGGCTGATAACTCACGAGGTAAATTCGGCTTGAAATCTACTGTAAGCTGAACGGGAACCAAGTTTCCATCATCCGATGTTGTAGCCAAAACAGCCCGAGAATCACCAATGTTGGCAACATATATGAGGTCACCCTATCCGATATAAATTTGAAATTATTCTCAAAGATCATTTAAAATGTTCCCAATGCAGTCGAGTGTTCAACAGTTCAAGTAATACTAAACCGAGTACCTGTCTGACAATTGTCAAGGCAGTTGTTCCACTGTAAAATGAATCGATCTTCCTATGCTGCTTGAGCTCATGATCGACTGCGGCGCAAGTCTCTAGATAAGAATGCTTCCATATATGAAACCTCTGCTGTTTTTTATCAGATTCTAAATCGGTATCCGGGTCGAGTGATGCCTGAGCTAGAGTCTCTTGCCAATTGCAGAGCAAGGACGAAGGCATCGATTCTCGAACTTTCTTAGCTACAAAATGACCCCAGGGACCATGCCCGTCAAAAATCCCACAAAACAACATGTCTGCTTGACATCCAAATTCCTATCCCAAGCAGAAAAAAGTGTCAAATTTACAATGCAAACAATCATAGCATATCCACATGGTAAAAAAACACTCATGTTTTATTACCTCCCACACAATGGCACAATCCTGGTTCACTCCTTTTTGGCCTCTTTTCGAGAATACCGAAGCGAAATTGTTTGAACCATCGACGTTTACCGAACCGGAAGACCTCAAAATCAGGTCATTCCTCTTGGCATCCTTCGCCATTGCCTCGGCAGCGTCTCGGCCATCATCATTCCCCGTGTTTTTCCCTCTCAATGACCTTGCTAATCCATTCAACATGGAAGAAAACTGCCTCATTGCCCTCTAGAATTCAAATCCCACTACCAAAAACGACAGAAAGAAGAGCAATCTGTTGTAGATCCAAAGCCTGTCCATTTGAAAACAAATAAATATAGTCACATATCTTTGTTTCAGACATAGTAGAAGGTTCAAAGCACATTGGACCTGAGTAATAATGTTAGCCAAGAAAAGACATAATCTGACTCAGAAAGGTGGGAATCTAACAATTTAATAACAGATAAAAAAATAAAACTTTAATTCTGAAAGGATTTTCATTTACAGAGAATATTCATTATGACATAAGAATTCAAACACCTTCCCCCATTAGGAAATTTGAAAGAAGCTAAACTAGTAAATGGATAAACTTAACACTTCAGGCTTAGCTGGCTGTACCCCATCACCTGGTCTGTTTGGTTGCCGAGAAAGGATAATGGGAAAAACAGGGAAAGTTGAAATTGCGATCTTTTAGTATGTTGTAAGGACTGGCTACTGGCAACTTGAAAAGTAAAAGAAATATACCTAGAGCTTACTAGAACTTCAAGTTAGTTGAAATTTCCCTTTATAGTAAAGGCAAAAACTAAAAGACAGAGCTTTCTGTTTTTCCTTAGACAATGATCTATTTCTTTCACTAGGTACCCTTTTCTTTGATTTTCCAGAAAATCAAACAACACCCAGATATATATATATATATTCTAGTCTACCATTTTCTCGGCAATCAAACAAGCTACTCCAACCAAAAAAAGAAAATAAAACACCAAGATCAAACCCAACAAAAGGAGAAAAAAAAGGGTGCTGTGATTAGACCTCAAGAGCAAATGGTTTGCTGAGAAGCTGATGCAAGCAAGCAGAATGCAATGACTGGATCTTTGCAAGAAAAGATGAGAAAATATTGAGATGGATCAGAAAAAATACCCATAATCAAAAGATGGAATATTTTTCCTTTGTTTTTGTTTGCTAGGTTCTGGTTTTTTCCAAGCTTTTAATTCTTATCTGTGAAGAAGAGAACAAAGGAGCAGCAAGCTTTTTGTACATGTAATTAACATGCAAAAAACAAAACAAAACAAAAAACTTGCAAATGACTTCCTTTCTTTTCTTTTGTAAGAATTTAAAACTTATAAACCCAGACTCTTTCTTCTTCTTTCCTTTCCTTATCCAAATTCCAAAAAGAAAAGAAAATTTGCCTTCGCCTTTGCCGTTTGTGTTAACGCTTTTATAAGGTTCTTTTAGATTTCCTTTTTTTTTTCTCACCATATTTAAACAAGTTAGTTGATTTCATGATTTTTATAATCCAAGTTCTGAACTTTTTTGATTTCATGATTTTTATAATCCAAGTTCTGAATTTTTGCTCTGTGTAAATACATTTCATTATTGTTTGTGTTATTTTTTATAATTATTGATATTTAATTAATTAAAATTAGATGTTGTTATAAAATGAATTTTGTTTAATAAATCTAGTATCTTATCTTACTAGGTTTATATTTAGTATTTGATGTATTTTTATCTGTATACAATTTAAAGCATGAATTGTGAATATCAACTTTGTCTAATTCACAAGTTTGATATTTTTGGAATTATACTTGATTTTCAATATGCACAAATATTATATCTAATATTTTTTTTGACATTTATGTGCATTATTTTGTGTATGTGCCCCTGTTTTTTGAATGAAGGGTCAATTTTGGTTGGTCAATTTAGGCCATCAAATGATCAAATTATTTCATTGTTTTCAATTAATTATGGACTTAATTTTAATTAATATCTTTAGCAAGTTTCTGTCAATATAATTAAACAGCTTCACTTTTTATAGGATTATCTAAAGTAAAATAATTAATAATCAACATCTTCATTCATTTTTTTTAAATAATAAAATGAAATGTAAATGTTAAAATAGCAATTTTGAATATTACACTCTAAAATTTGTAGCACGAATAAACTAATTTAAACTATAAAATCAATTATTATTATTATTATTATTATTATTATTATTATTATTATTATTATTATTATTATTATTATTATTATTATTATTATTATTATTATTATTATTATTATTATTATTATTATTATTATTAAAAACTCTCTTTGTATTGGATCAAATCAACATTATGCATCAGAACCATCCAAATAACTTTTTATAAATGACATTTAAGAAAACTAAATTAAGCATGGTGTTTCCATGAAATTCTTATTTTAGCTCATGAAATGTTTTTTTCAATTTTATAAATAAGTTAAATTATCATTTATCATATTATCCTTCTTTAAATAATCGATGTTGTCGTTATTGAAAATTAGAAATAACGTTTAGATGTGAAATACATATTTAAGATAGGTGTGCTATTTTTTAACAATAAACAACGTTTAGTCCAGCGTTATATGCCTAGCAATCCCATCACAGACATATTTGTTTATGCGGTGGGAGGTACAAAATTCCGTTCAATCAGAATTTTGTGTTTCGAACGTTCTGCCTACATGTTTAAATGTAAAAGTTAAAAGTTAATTTTGAGCATTAAACGTGATTTTAGAAAAAGTTACATGATAGTAGCTTTTGGGTTTTGTCGTGATTTTTACACAATCGTGGTTATTAATAAGAAAAAAACTCACAAACATAAATCATGTTACTTTAAAATTAATTTTACACAAAATTAATTTTTTAAAATGAAGATGATCCAAAATCAATTTTCCCACAGTAAAACCTAACACATTGGAATTGATGTTTATTAATAAACAAAAATCATTAGTATGTGATATTAATTTTTAAAAATAATATTATTAAGAACAGGGGCGGAGTGTTCTTGGGTCATGTTATAAATTTTAAATATTCGTTAAGATTTGGTTTAATAATAATTCAGTCCATGTAAAAAATAAGTATGTAAAGATTAGTTATATTTAATCAAATAGAGGTTGAATTTAAGAAGATGAGTTCGTGCCTCCAAATTTTTTGGTATAATAATAATTTAAGTTCTTTTAAATCTAAATATTAGACAAGTTAAATATTGTTCTCTCAGTTTTGAGTTTGAATAGCCAACGAGCCTTTGTATTTTTAAAACTTACTATTTGACCTCTCCCAATATTCGATTCTAGTTCAGTTTAATAAACAAGGATTAAGGTCGGTAAGAAAAGTTGAGAAATGAGCTTGGAGCACAGCTGGTCCATGGACAGATAATGCAGCTGTCCATGACCATGAGCAGCAACTTTTAGACCAACACCTTGTCAATTAATTTAGTGAAAGCAAAAGGATGGTCGGCTACTGAGTCTTGAGTCCCGAGTGGTGCCCCCAAAACACAGTTTTAGGTTAACTATGATGGGTGTCCTTACTTATTATGCTCCATATACATACAATACCAACTAAGTAGTAGGGGTGAACAAAACTCGACTCGACTTGAAAAAATCGAATAACTTGACTCGACTCGAGGCGAAAATACTCGACTCGTCTTGACTCAACTCGAAATTTCATAAACTCGAATGACTCGAAAATAATTCAGATAAAATTTGAGTTGTAAAATAGAAATTTGAATAACTCGAAATTTTTTAATAATTAGTGAATTTCTTTTTAAGTTCGAGACGAGTCCTTCAGTTTTTTATGATATATACATACTGATATATAAAAATATGAAGAAATATATTTGTGCATATCTTACATGATTAGAGAAATTCGTTTAAATTGGAATCAAACCGTATTGTAACATGATAAATAATTACAAATAAAATTTTATAGGAACTCGAAAAATCGACTCGACTCGAATGAATGTTTTATGAATGCATGTTTTATGCTATTAACTCATCCCAGCTTATTCTTTCCAAATGCAACATGATGCATATCCATGCATGGATTCAAACTGTGGTTTCTAATCTTCCACCTAAAAGGAGAAAGATATGTTCTCAAAGGTTCTAAACTAAAAAAAAAATATTTTTTAGATTAAATAAGTGTCTTATTTGTATAAAAATATCAATTAAAATATGACAACTTTTTAACTCTGTTTGATATACCTAATAATAGTAAGAAATCAAGATTTGATCTTTCTTGAATTTGCAGCTGATGATGACTCAAAAGCAAAGTTCAACTTTAATTTAATTTTATACTATTCTTTTATGTGCAGCCAAAACCTCAGGCACTCTCAATCATGCAAAATCTCAAGTGTTGAATATAATATTTAGGATCTTTAATTACTAATTACTATCCATTTGGCAGAAAAACATGTGTATAACTTTCCCATGCAGCAACTCTAAAGTGATAAATAAATAAATTAAGCATCTAAATCCTGCACTATGGATATGTAGGGCAGGCTATCCTAGAAACAAAATAAACAAATAAGCAAAAAAAAAATAATGTTTTGATTAAAAATATATATCGATCTCTGATCGAATGAAGTGATAAAGAATTTGATGTCTGTTAAGTAATATTTTAAATTTAGATTTTATAGATGAAAAACAGTTAATGAAGAGTTTTTTATTGTTTAAAAAGGTCCAATCCAACTTAATTATAAATATAATTAGAGTTTATGTGATCACAAGATATGGTATAATACAATGTACACTAAATTTAATGAAACAATTTGATTCAAAATTTTATCTAAAAACATTGAAATTACAACTCTATTTATAATAAATCTAAATATAATATAAGTACAAACTATTAACAATGTTAAGTGAAATGATAAGATATATTCCATTGGTAAATGCTAAAAATAACATCATTAGAAGAGAAATATAAGTTTTGAATAAAATATATCTATATATAAAAGTATGTATTTATTAACAACATGCAAAACACATAATTTGTTTATTCTTGATGTATACATATATATATATATGATTTATATTTAATATATTTGTAGCGTAAAAGAAAGGTTTCTACAAACGCCTTAGTTTTAAGGTTTAATGATTTAACTTTGAGTTTAGATGTTAGAGGTTTAAGTTTAAGGGTTAGAATTTAGAAGATCTGGTTATAATTTAGTGTTTATAGGTTATGATTTAAGTTTTAGAGTAATACGTTTAGAGATTTAGATTTTAATCTATAAACCCTAAACTCAAACTTAAATTCCTAAACCGGGTCACCAATCCTAAAATTGATACACTTAAAAAACTTTTTTTTCATCGTCAGTGTATTAAATAATTACACATATTATAAAAGTATCCTAAGAGTAGTCAAAACCGGGTGGATGCAAATTAGGGGTCAAAGGGGTGTGTGGAGGTGAGAGAAGGGGCATGAATTTTAAGGCAGATTGGCCCATTCCCTGCCTACAAAATGTGATGGCTAGCTGCTCGTCTCGTCCCAAAACACCTTTACTTTGGGAGGAGAGGGTAGGGATGAGCATTTTACTCGGACCCGATCGGATTGGGTCGAATTTTTTAATAAAAAATTTGTGTTCAGGTCGGGTTAAGTTTTTGTTAAGGGTAAATTCGAGTCGGGTTGTGTTTGGGTTTAGGGTAAAAATTATCCGACCCAACTCGAGATTAATAGTGTAATTTTCCTTAAATTTTTTAGGGATATTTATAAAAATACTCCTCTATATATATATTTTTATAGTTAAGTCTTTAAAATTGAATATTTATTTATAATTTAGTCCTTTAAATTAAAGTTCTTTACAATTAAATCCCTTAAAATTATTTTTTTGACAATTAAGTCCTAAAATTAATTTATTTTATATAGTTCGAGTCGGGTCGGAGTTAGATTTAGTATATTTATTTTTGGGTCGTTCGAATTTTTTAAAAAATAATGTCGGGTCGAATACAAATTTAAGTGTTTATTTTTGGGTCGGATCCGGGTGGGCCAAAAACCCGACCCTACCCGACTCGTGACCATCCCTAGGAGAGGGCCTCACAATCCATCATGGGAAACCTTTGAATTATTCACTCTTTGTTTGCCTATTTTGGAGAAATTATTTCACGAACCCTTTTTATCGCATTATTTATGGTCCTTTTCACTTGAAAAAATCCACGAAATTTTTTTGAATAATCATATGTTTGGTTTTAATGTAATATCTAAATTATTTATATGTATAATACTGTATTAGGTGTAACTCGAATTTAACTTTATTATTTCGTATTTATTTTTTAAAATTGATGTATAATAAATTTTAAGTTTAATTCTCTAAGAAAATGTTAACTTTGATGCACATTGTTTCTACGCAATAATGATCATGTTCGAACTATCCAAAGTTAATGATGAAATATCATGAATTTGGACAATTTAGGCATATGAACAAATCACATGGAAAATGAGCCCAAAACCATTCATTCTAAACGTAATAAAAAATTCCTCAAAAAACACGCAATAAAAAAGTACATCATTATTAATATAGTTAATAAATATAAAAATAATATTGTAAATATGATAATAAAAAAAACACATTCGAATGTAATTAACATTTAACAAATTAACAATTATTGTATTATATGATATATACAAAACGGTGTAATTTGTATCATTAGAATTGATTTGATGTAGTGGTAATAGCATGAGTTTTTACCTTGTAGGTCCTAAGTTTTGTTGGTAAAATAGAACTGCAAAACCGGCTGTTAACACTGACTGGAAAAATATAAAAAACAGAACGTAAATATGTGAATCGTGTCGTGGTATGGTGGCCACTGCCTTAGAAACAAAACTGCCCCGAATAGTGTAGTCGCTTCACGGGCAGGCTGTCCCCCGAGGTGCACACGGACGCTCCTGGAACCGTACACTCGACTCCGGAGTGAACAACAGTGGAACTGCTCGAACAAACAGTGGAAGAAACAGAGAATCAAAATGTTTTGTAATGTGTTTGATAATATCAAATGGTGCATTCAACACCTCTATTTATAGGCTGGATATCATGTCTATATTTGACATTTCACTGTCCAAATAATTACAGAATTAAATCTGTATAACAGCAGTATTAAACATGTTGTAACAGCTTCACATAATCACCATTTTAATTCTGTAATAACCATGCAATAACAGTGCTGTTACACCTTGAATTTGACTGAAAAATAGTCTAAATTCATCTACTAAACAGACTGTATATATTCGAATAAATTCGAATAAACTGCACTAGAATCAAAACGCTCGAATCAAACAATTATTCTGAACGTTGCAGTTCAGATATGAATTAATTAAAAAAATAAATTCGGATTGATTCGAACAGTTTTCTCAAAAGCCTATAAATAAGAAAAAAATTCTTTCACATATAATCTTTTGTTCATAAGAAAATTCTATACGATTTTTTCTCCAAAAAGAATATATACGCGCGTACATGTCGAAGACACGTGTTACCCGAGCCTGAGCCCGAGCCGAGCCGGCTGGACGGCGGCGGCGGCGCGCGAGGACTTCCCTTGTTCTTTTCCACTCAACAAGGGAGGGAGGAAGCATGGGTATAAATACCCTTCCCTAGCTATTTCCCAACCAATGTGGGATATAGCTTTGGTAACTCTTGAAGCATTACCAACATTCCCCCACTAATGCGAAAGAATTCATTTGTATCTCAAACACAGACCTCCTCAGACGAGCAGTAGCGGAATTAGTTGCTTAAGCACTAATGAACGTATCTTGAACTAGTACATAGTGATAATGAGCGATCCTTCTCTTAGATAAGTAAAACTAGTCTTGAACTTTCTAAGATAGGGGTAAACTCATAACACACAACTAACTCTTTCATCCACCGAAGTTCTCGATGTGTAAGATATATATACACAAATGTATATTTGGCCATCTTACCCTCAGGATTCTAGTAAGTGTTTTAGAAAAACGGTCCAACGTTTTTCACAGAAAGTGGCTAATCCTGATCACTTACATAGGTTATTTCATCAAGTTTATCTCAATATAAACCACCCTGAATCTGGGCTATGAAATAATTAAGAACCATTTGTAATGGCTCAACCTCTTATAGACTTATGGTGATTTCTTCAAGTCCATTTAAAATGAACCACCCAGTCTTGGGATAAGAAATCATTAAGAATAAATATTCAACCTCATTGTCGGTGAATTCAAAATGTCCTTCTCAATAGGATCATTTAAACTTTGAATTCATTAAGAGTTTCTTGAAACTCAACCTTTCTGGCGGTAAGTTCATTTTGTCCTTCTCAATATGACAACACATTCATACTTGTGTTATGAACTTATTAAGAAAAAGTATTCAACCATGATTCGGTAAATTCATCAAGTCTTTCTCACAAAGACCAGCCAAAAACTGGGCTATAAATTTATTAAGAGTAATAGTACTCAACCTGGACATGTACATCATTCGTCATAGGAATAGGCAGTGAGAAATGTACACTATGAGTCTTTCCATGGTTTCGTTTGACCACATTGAACTTAGATAACTAAGTTGGGTATCCACCATGAATTCCTTAACCAATGGGCTTTAGACCCATCCCCCTCGACGAATCTAGGACCAATTTCCGACTTAACCCTTTGGTAAGCGGATCTGCTAGGTTTCTTTCCGACTTCACATACTCTAAAGAGAGTACTCCATTCCTTATTAAGTGTCTAACAGATTCATGCCTTATGCGAATGTGTCTCTTTTTACCATTGTAGTAAACTTGACTCTTGGCAACACAAATCGCAACTTGTGAATCACACAACAAGGAAACATGAGGAGTCGGAGTTCCCCACAACGAAATATCAGCTAACAAACTCCTTAGCCACTCAACTTCTTGCCCAGCTAAGTCAAGAGCTATAAACTCTGACTCCATAGTAGAGCGAGCAATACAAGTCTGTTTTGTAGACTTCCAAGAAATTGTTGCTCCTCCCAAAGTAAATACATACCCACTCGTAGAGCTTACTTCATCACTATCGGAAACCCAGTTGGCGTCACAATATCCTTCTAATGTAGCAGGAAAGCCAACAAACTCAAGTCTCTAGTCCATAGTACCCTTAAGGTACTTAAGTAAGCGTCTAAGAGCAACTCAGTGCTCACCACTAGGGTTATGAGTATATCTACTGAGTCTGCTAACATCATAGGCAATATCTGGCCGAGTTTAGTTCATTAAGAACATCAAACTGTCAATTATTTTGGCATATTCCGTTTGAGAAACGCTACTTCCTTTATTCTTAAAGAGATGTATGCTAGAGTTATAAGGAGTTCGAACATGGACGACATCAAAACTATCAAATTTCTTGAACACTTTCTCAATATAGTGTGTATGACTTAAAGAAAATCCCTTTTCAGATTTGATTACTTTGACTCCTAAGATTACATCGACTTCTCCGAAGTCAGTCATCTCAAACTTAGTGGACAAGAAACTTTTTGTTTTGTTAATGGACTCAATGTTAGTACTGAAAATCAGCATGTCCAATCAGTACCAAACATCCTCAAATACACGCATGCATCCGAACCATTCACAACAAAACCAAAACTAAGAATAGTTTTGTGAAATTTCTCATACCACTGTTTAGGAGCTTGCTTCAGGCCATAAAGTGACTTTTTAAGTCTACATACTTTGCCTTAGCCAAGAGGTTGCTTCATATATATCTCCTCATCTAGATCCCCAGTCTTTGAGATTTAAGTCAAAGAAGTCTTGACCAAACCTTTGTTCATAAGAAAAAATTCCATACGAATTTTCTCCAAAAAGAATATATACGCACGTACGTGTCGAAGACACGTGTTACCCGAACCCGGGCCCGAAGCCGACCGGCGGCGGGGGCGGCGCGCGAGGACTTCCCTTGTTCTTTCCCACTCAACAAGGGAGGGAGGAAGCATGGGTATAAATACCCTTCCCTAGCTATTTTCCCAACCAATGTGGGATATAGCTTTGGTAACTCTTGAAGCATTACCAACAAGTTTAAACTGCACCAAATACATTTCTAATTATTTTGATTTTCATTTAATCATGAGGTGACACGTGTCACCACTTGGTTGGAGGAAAATAAATATATTAAAAATTAATTAAAATAAATTGTCTAATCAGGTGATGACACATGTTGTCATTCGATTCGATAATTAAATTTAATTAATTAAATTAAAATTAGGACCAAATTGATATTATTGGTAAATAATAAGGACTAAATATGTAATTTTACAAATTTTCGTTATGTTGAAGTTTTAGGGGCTCGATTCGATCAACCAATTTAGCTCACCAAGTGGTGGAGAGATGGATTTTTGGGTGGAAGGGTTGAGGAAGCTAAAAAGTAAATAGACACAATGATTTATAGTGGTTCGGCCTTCTAACAAGCACCTACATCCACTACCTTAGCTCCCCACTAAGGATTTCACAATCAATCCACTAATTGATTCGTCCCCTTTTCTAGGATTAGGAGGAAACCCTTACAACCGATCAAGCTTCTACCCAAAGCCTTGACCAAAACCCTCTTTACAAAAAGACAAAGAAAGCAAACTTAAAACCCTCTAATAGGTGTTTGTTTGCACAATTAAGCACTCACCCAAAACCTAAAACACTTGAGCAAATTTGACAATTTTGGCTCACTAGTGTTTGTTTATACAATAAATGACAATTTAAGCTCTAAGACAATCTTTGATCATTTGATGTTTGACAATATGAGCATTAGCCTTCTCTTGATGCTTGGAGGTCCCTTTTATACTCCCAAATGAGTTTGTAGCCGTTACTAGCCGTTGGGATCAAAATGGAGCCGTTGAGGATTTTAATTCCTACCATAAATGCAGTTCTGCAGCTCCCCGTTTCAAAACGCTCTAAGCCGTTTCGAAACACTCTCAATGTAGAAAGAGCCGTTGCAGTCTGTCAGGGTACCCGTTTCGGAACACCCCCTTGCCGTTTCGAAACGCGTATCGAAACGCTATAAGCCCGTATCGAAACGCCTGCATTTAAAAGTTAGTTGGGAAAATAGCCGTTGGGGTTTATGACTGTTGGGGTCATTGCCACGTGGGCGTATCGAAACGGCCTAGCCCGTTTCGAAACGCTGGGCAAAAATCCTGTCCAATGAAGGCCCGTTTCGATACGAGTATCGAAACGATTTTGCCACTGGAATCCCCTGTTTCGAAACGCCCTAAGGTGTTTCGGAACACCTGGACAGTTTTGTGTAGTTTGGCCTTTGAAAACATATGAAAACCTTTTAAAACATCTCTAAACATAGTTTCAAGTTATTTGGACTTTTGGAAATTGTTTTAAATACTTTTTAAATCAGTCCAAAACATTTTTCAATTATTATATCAAAACATTAGTTCTACACGTTAACTGTCACGTCACCCCTCCGTCACTCATCCCTTAATTTTTAACGGCGTTGATCAAAATATGTTAATTTAATAAGTTTAGTGATCTGATTAACGAATTCAATAGTTCGACAGTTAAAATAAATATCTCAATTACTTCGGTAGTCACTAGCATAGTTTACCCTTAAAAATACGACAAAACTTTTTAACTCTGTTTGATATACCTAATAATAGTAATAAATCAAGATTTGATATTTCTTGAATTTGCAGCTGATGATGACTCAAAAGCAAAGTTCAACTTTAATTTAGTTTTATATTATTCTTTGTGCAGCCAAAACCTCAAGCACTCTCAATCATGCAAAATCTCAAGTGTTGAATATAATATTTAGGATCTTTTATTACTATCCATTTTACCGAAAACATGCGTATAACTTCTCATCCCATGCAACCCTAAACTCTAAAGTAATAAATAAATAAATAAATAAATAAATAAAAGCATCTAAATCTTGCACTATGGATATGTAGGGCAGGCTATCCTAGAAACAAAATAAACAAATAAGCAAAAAAAAAAGTAATGTTTTGATTAAAAATATATATCGATCTTTGATTGAGTGATGTGATAAAGATTTTGATATTTGTTAAATAATATTTTAAATTTAAACTTTATAGATGAAAAAACAGTTATTGAAGATTTTATTTTTCTTGTTTAAATGTCCAATCCAACTCAATTATAGATATAATTAGAGCTTATGTGACGACAAGATATGATATAATATAATGTACACTAAATTTAATGAAACAATTTGGTTCAAAATTTTATTTAAAAACGTTGAAATTACAAGTCTATTTATAATAAATCTAAATATAATATAAGTACAAACTATTAACAATGTTAAGTGAAATGATAAAATATATCCATTGTTAATGAGAAATCTTAAGTTTGAATGTTGCTGAAAATTTCATCATTAGAAGAGAACTATAAGTTTTGAACATAAGACGAACATAAAATATGTCTACATATAAGAGTATGTAGTTATTAACAACATGCAAAATATATCTATATATATTATTTATATTCAATATATTTGTAGCGGAAAAGAAAGGTTTTCACAAATGCCTTAGTTTTAAGGTTTAAGGATTTAACTTCGGGTTTAAATGTTAGAGGTTTAAGTTTAGAGGTTTAGAATTTAAAAGATGTAGTTAAAATTTAGCGTTTAAAGGTTATAATTAGAGTAATATAGTTAGAGATTTATGTTTTAATCTATAAACTCAAATTCTTAAACTGAGCCACTAATCCTAAAACTAATACGCTTATGAAAACTTTTCTTTTTCACGTTAATGTATTAAATAATAACCCATATCTATAAGAGTATCCTAAGAGTAGTCAAAACCGGGTGGATGCAAATTAGGGGTCAAAGGGGTGTGTGGAGGTGGGAGAAAGGGCATGATTTTTAGGGCAGAGTGGCCCATTCCCTGCCTACAAAATGTGATGGCTTGTCCCAAAACACCTTTACTTTGGGAGAAGAGGGCCTCACAATCCATCATGGGAAACCTTTGAATTATTCACTCTTTGTTTGTCTCCTCTTGTGCTTGGGGGTTTGGTGCTAAATACCCATCCTTTTCTTCAAACTTCACATCAAGATTTAATTTTCACAATCACATGTTTATTTTTTTTTCAAAGATATTGAATTTGGCATTTTTTGAATAATAATATGTTTAGTTTTAATGTAATATCTAAATTATATATATGTATAATATTGTATTAGGTGTAACTCGAATTTAACTTTATTATTTCGTATTTATTTTTTTTAAATTGATGTATAATAAATTTTAAGTTTAATTCTCTAAGAAAATGTTAATTTTGATGCACATTGTTTCTACGTAACAATGATCATGATCCAACTATCCAAAGCTAATGATGAAATATCATGAATTCGGACAATTTAGGCATATCAACAAATCACATGGAAAATGAGCCCAAAACCATTCATTCTAAACGTAATAAAAAAAATTCCTCAAAAAATACGCAATAAAAAAGTACAACATTATTAATATAGTTAATAAATATAAAAAAATAATATGGTAAATATGATAAAAAAACACATTCGAATGTAATTAACATTTAACAAACTATAATCATTCTATAAGATCATGCTAAGTATAATAACTTGTAAGTGTAATTGAATCAAATACATTTACATTTCAATGGGTGGAATATATTTTAATTATAAAAAATAATAATATATAATAAAAGAAACCACAATTCAAAATTGAATCAAACTCTGAAACAGTTAAAATACCAACCACAGAAAATGACAACCCACTGATCTAATTCCTTGATTAATCACAATAACAATCTAAGTTAGTTGCTCACCAACTGAAAATATTATAAGATTCAAAATATAAAATTAAAAATGTTACATTATTTGATAATATTTTATGTTAGTGATAAATATTGAAACTTTAACTTCGAATATCAAAAGTTTCATCGTTTCTGATAACATTTTAAATTTTTGTAAGTATAAAAAATATTATCAAACTGTGTAAACATTTTCAGTTAATACCGCACCGTACCATGTCGTACCCCAGAATTAAGCAAGTAAAGACCGCGTGATGAAGCCGGTGAAAATGGCTACTTTGACCATAGATTGCGTTGGGGAACACAGGATCAGCTGACCCCACCACCCATCTACAGTTCTAGCTAATCAGAAGAAGACACGTAGTGGTGTCAACAATCACATGTGGGGCGGCGCAGTAGACAGCGACATGGAAACCTTGGCCTTACTTCCCACACACCCTTTATTTTATATATTTAATGGTTGATGACTTGATGGGTAGGTGTGGTCCGTGTGGACTTTAAACGACCAAATTAAGGGCATTTAGAAAATCCCCCTTCTTTCTGGTTTGGTTTGCAACAAAAGCTAAAAGTGTGACCGATTTCGACAACAACAATGACTCCACCATGATTCTTCCAACCGCTTCTTTGTAGTTATTGTAATATTATTAATATACATTTATAATTAAATATAAGATAAATTACATCAAATACAACTAAATTTTTAGACGCGTATCGATTATACCGTTAAATTAAAATTCAATTCCATTATAATGCTGAACTTTAACATAAGCGTGTATCGATTCTATTATATGACTAATCTATTAGGAGTGTGTCAATTCTATAATAAAATGGAAATGTAGACTTTCATTTAACGGTCGTTCGGATGTTAACAACTCAGTGAAGTCTAATTCAAAGTTCAATTTTTAATTTTGTAAAATAATCTATATATGCCTAAAGTTTGGTGGTATTTACCCCCAAAATAATATATTACTACTATTTAAATATTAACGGGCCAGCCAGATCGAATATCAAAAAGCTTTTCTTAAGCTGAGTCTATTTTAAGTCCAGTCAATTTAGAGACTAGTATATTAATATTTATACGTATAAAATTATCTTTAGGCTTTTAGCTGTGAAAGTGACAATTGCTAGTGGTAATTAAAAAAAAATACTGAAAAGTAGGCTGAACCCCTTGCATGCCCATGATGTGATAAACTAACTTCATCCAAAGACGTAAAGGTCGAAAAGTTTTAGAGTTTATTGATTCAGTTTAAAGTTAAAAATTTTAAGGTTAAGACTTATAATTTAGGGTTTATGATTAGAATTTAAAATATAAGATTAAGTTTAGGGTAATGTGGTTAAAAATTTAAATTTTAATCTATAAACTATAAATTCTAACCATAATCTTTAAATTCTAAACTCATTAATCCCTAAGGCCTAAAGCTAGTACGCTTGTAAAAACCTTTTATTCTACCCAATGCATGAAATAATTACCCTTTATTAATTAGTGTAATCAGTTTACTTTATTACATTGATAGGGATATTCTAAAACCAGTAAGTCGACATGACATCCCCAGTAAACCCATGCAGTTGCATTGTTGAGACATCTACAACTCTTGTATAAAGTCCAATAACAAGGTAATGGTCCACAGGGGATTATACATATATATCTATGTGAATAAAATTTAGGAGACACCAAGGAAAGAACACGTGTTTGAACTTTGGAAACGAGATTGTTGGGGGTACAATCTAGAACGATAAACATGGAAGCTAAAAGAAAATGGTCCAATATTTCAGCCTAGGTCTAGTTCAAGAGAAGTAGAACAACACAGGCAATTGGTTAACTCAAATGCTCCTTTGATTGGATTTGATTCCATGAAGATTTAATCAAACGAGTTATCAGAAAATAATCATCTTAGCATGGCAGCTGTGTTAGTGTAACTAAACCATGTGCTGCATCAATAATCATAATATCATGCAGCTGTTAACGGGGATTGAGCTAGGATCAAACATCGGGAGAGACAGAAGTCTATTAAGACAAGTGTCTTATTTGAAGTTCTTGTGTACAACACACATTCGAACACGAGTGTTTTGAGGATATGACCCTCCACGTACTCGTGTCAAATACACACCTGAATCTTACACTACACCTGAGTCCAAGTAACAGTTTTCGATGGAGGAAAGGCCGAAAGGGAGAGCAAAGAAAAAGGTGCTTAACCTAGTCATATAGAAATTTACCTCACTATCAGGTTGAATCCGTTCACCAATGAATTGGAAGATGGAGCCAACTCAGGTGCTAAGTTCCCTCAAGTGCTGGGCATCTATCTTAAGGTTTAGGATGGCACTTCTCCGCGGAAATAATCTTGCAGCCAAAGGATGAATGTATATAGTTAAGTTCTCCTGAGACAAACTTCCATCACTTCCGTTTTGAAATCTGGATACGACACCACGACATAAACATCAACCAACAGATAAAGATAACATACAGACGATGCAATTGTCCAGCCATTCAAATCAAGACAAACAATACATAGTTGGATAAGGCATTGAATAATTCCTTAAAATCATTGGCATGTTCACTGCAATTAGTCTCACTTAGCACCTGTAACATCTGTAAGGCTAAACTAGCTTAAAGACATTGTATTACCCCCAAATTGCTGGCATTGACCATAGACAATTCCCTCGGTCAAAGGGCAGTCTGGTCAGATTAAAAGAAAATAGTTAATATCTATATTGCTACTCTAATATGATCTCCAAATATGAGAATAATTTATAGCAAAGTGCATTAAGAGAAAGAACCTGATATTATTTGGATGCATCAACGAGACTAATATGGATGCATGGCAACTCTTATAAGCTTTGGCTTTAAGCATTAATGGGGTGGAGAAGCAAGCGTTAATTACTATAACTCATGAACAGACTTACTCATGAGGCACCGGTCTTTTCCATGATGCAGCAGAATGTATATACTTGGAGTTTTCTTCAGTGAGCTACTGAACTGCATTTTAAGAACTCCAAACAAAAAGGTTAGGATTCTAAAAATTAGAAATAATCCTTTTGCATCACAGATATCATCCAAGATTACAATTATTTTGAGGGAAGATGGTATTGATAAAATAGAAAAACAGAATAATGTTGTCATGCGACTAAGATATCGCACATAAAAAAGAATTCAACACGATAGAATAACAACATTTGTAAGAACGAACGGACCGTAGCAGACAAACTATTTAATACTATGTGTTCATTTCATGTTCTAGCCCTTTCCCCCCTCTACTAGTGTCGCCTAGGTAGATCTGTACATTCTGAAAGACAAGTAAAACCTTAGAATACAAAGATTCAAAACTCTAGTTTTATCAGTTGGTCTCTGACCTTACTCTGTTGGGCAAAACACATCGTTGCATCCATTATTCAAGCAAAATCCATCATGAATTTCAACATCATCCATCCCTTCAGTTGCTAATGCCATGCAACCGGGATCACCGATTTTGATGACATCATACTGCTCATTCGTGATCTCCATTCGACAAAATACCACACCATTATCACCACCTACCAGAACATCAAATCACCTTACTTTACATATTCATGTCAAGCTCCCATGCCTCCAACACCATCATACTTCACAACCTTCGCCTCCCCATAACCGTTATCACCTCTGCCCGCAAAACCATCAGTATACATCAAGTTTACTACCATCACTCTATCCTCCCCTACCTGCATCTCACATGACCGAAACGAATGTTAACAATATCGTATCACTGAAAGAGACATGCCTTCATTTGTTGGGTAAATCAGCAAAATCCATGCCACCTACACTGCTAATACAACCAAACCACCTCTGTCACTATATTTATACCTCCAAAATCACTTTAACATGATTCAAGAAGCCTATTCATCTAGGACATCTAGTAAAACATCAAGCCAATAAAAATAACCATGAAACTGTTAGACCCCGGCGGGTTGGTGTATCACACTCTTGGTATCCCTCCACATTATAAGCATCTCATTTTACTAGATACAATTCACAAACAGCCTACTTTGAGCATCGATTTTTCCTTCTTCATAATTTTATGATTCGAATCTACAACTTTATCCATTGAAAATATGTCTTAAAGTTCTCAAAGAATCAATTTTTTTTCCAACAGAAAAAGGTCAGGTGAAGGATTATTAGTATGATTTTGCCAACTACGAGAAAATGCATTAAAAAAAGGGGACAAAAAGTTTAGACGGTAGAGTTCTTACTTTCCGGTTACTCTTAGTGAAGCTCCTTCCTTCAAAAATTTCACAACACCATTGAAGCTCTGGTAAAGCTTCACAATACACCATTAATTCACCAGCCAATCTATCAACTAATTACTGGATTTGTTGAGGAGAATCGAAAAAAGGCGGGAGTTTTCCCCTTTGCAGCATAACCCAACTGGGTGATTCTTTTATTGCAAAACGAGTTTAGATTTTAAAATGAAAATCAATTAAAGCTCGAATTGAACTTTGATCTCGAACTCGATCTTTACCGGTTAATCTTCGCTCCGTCACGAATGGCCGGACGTGAAGCACTGAATATTCACTAGATTTGAATTCGTGCTTTGGAATCCGTTTATATCATCTTACTCGATGATAAGATGATAACTGCTCAATCAGTAGGTGTGCTTATCGTGATAGGTCAAGTGGCTTTTCACTGATCGGTAAGTAGAAAAAGAAAGCGAAGATAACGAGACCAAGTCTCTATTTTTCTTGTCTCTTCTTCTTCTTCTTTGCAGTCTTTGAAACCCTAGAAATCCCCGACATTAGTGCTGACATAAACCTTAGAGAGAGAGAAGCTTTGGGGTTATTATTCGGGTTCGAAGTTGGAGCTGAGTTAACTCGAGCCCGAGTTGTTCCTTTACTCGGCTAGTTTTGGGAGATCGAGTTCCTTTTGCTCTCGAAAAGCTGAAAATGTCGTCATTGAGCAGAGAATTGGTGTTTCTCATACTTCAGTTTCTGGAGGAAGAGAAATTCAAGGAGTCGGTTCATAGGTAAGCATTTCATTTTTGCTATTTATTTATTTAATTAATTTCTCTATATACGTACACACACCGTATATTTGTATTTGGTTTTGTGTGTACATGATGTATGCATGGGGGGTTCTGCATCAGTACAAGTAGAAAGCGTGAGGAAAATTGCTGTGAAATGTGAATCTTAAGTTTTACGGTATTTGTAATTGTGGGTTATCATGTTGAAAATAGTTATAGTAATTTAAGATTCTAAGTAGCTAGATAATCAGGATGGGCCGAGGGTGCTAGGAGCAGTCACATCTCCGGAAATTTGAAATTCGAATATTTTACAATTTATTTTGTATTTTATATTGATTATCTAATTCCGTACCTCAGAATTTTCAAATTCTCATGTAGTTGTA
Organism: Hibiscus tridactylites; assembly: GCA_958450335.1. Taxonomy (NCBI): domain Eukaryota; kingdom Viridiplantae; phylum Streptophyta; class Magnoliopsida; order Malvales; family Malvaceae; genus Hibiscus; species Hibiscus tridactylites. The sequence goes on along the minus strand of OY288290.1, from coordinate 64,926,639 downwards.
CAAAAGTTCACACACTGAATGTTTCCCTGTTCCTTGGTACATTATTTTTGGTCTTAGGAAGTACAGTGCTTCGGCGACAGTCCGGTAACATAAAAGAACAGAATAGTGGTTGGATTTGCATTAGCATTTATGTAATTGTGAATTTGATGTTTGAAACAATGTCATCTTCTGTAGGCTTGAGAAAGAATCTGGGTTTTACTTCAACATGAAATTCTTTGAAGAGAAAGTTCAGGCAGGAGAATGGGATGAAGTTGAAAAGTATTTATCAGGTTTCACGAAAGTCGATGATAATCGTTATTCCATGAAGATATTCTTCGAGATAAGGAAGCAGAAGTATCTGGAAGCGCTTGATCGGTATTGTTGATGCTTCAGCTGTTTAACTAATAGAAACCCTTATGTTGTTGATTAACGAATACTTTAACTATTTTTTTCCCTGCTGAAATAATTTGATTTTATTTTTTACTGATGTCACAGGCAAGACAAGGCAAAGGCTGTTGAAATATTGGTTGGTGATTTGAAGGTGTTCAACACATTTAATGAGGAATTGTACAAAGAAATCACTCAACTTTTGACCCTCAACAATTTCAGGTAATTTCATTGCACAGATCAATTATATTGGATAGTTGTTATTTCTCAAGGTATGGTAGCGAAGTCTGTTCGATAATCAGTTTTTGTGTCTAAGAGGTTTGATTTGGGTAACAACAGAATCTGTTGGTTGAAATGTAAAATGTTTATTCCTGGGAATAGGATCATAAGGAAACTTCTTTCAGCCGATTAACTAAAATCTTGGCATCTTTTGAGAGAAAATTTCCACGTCATGTAATCAAATCCAGATAAATGCTTGAAATCTTCATAATTTTGTAGTTTTGTATCTCATCCGAATGCAGAGAAAACGAGCAGCTGTCCAAATATGGCGATACAAAAACTGCTCGCAGTGTAATGTTGGTAGAACTAAAGAAACTCATAGAAGCAAATCCATTTTTTCGTGATAAGCTTGCTTTACCTACTTTGAAGTCCTCGAGACTTAGAACTTTGATCAACCAAAGGTGAAGTTGATATCATAATTGCCATTATAAAACTAGAGAAGCACATATAATTTGTTATACCAGTTTATATGTGTGTGTGTGTTTGACTTGAAAGTATTGTTTCGTACAGCTTGAATTGGCAGCATCAACTATGCAAGAATCCAAGGCCTAACCCAGACATCAAGACTTTATTCATGGATCACACATGTGCACCTACAAGCGGTCCTCTTGCACCTACACCTATCAATCTTCCAGGTGCTTCAATTGCAAAACCTCATGCTTATACATCACTTGGAGTCGGTGTAAGTTTCCATGCATTTTAGCCTTTTTTATTTCCTTGAATGGATACTTGTAGAAAAGTGGTATGTGCAGAGAAGAAAGATAATTTCTCTGTATTTCTTGATATCTTTTATTGATAAAGTAGTACCTATTTATAGGTTACAAAAGGAGACTAATCTAGGAAAATTACATAAAATCAGCAACTAAATTATTGCTAAATTCCTAAATATTAGCAGCTAAATATTTGGGAATATAATTTCCTAACTTTATGCAATCTAATCTTTATTTTAAATGCCAATTATCTACACTCCCCCTCAAGCTGGTGAGTATATATTGTAGAGTCCCAGCTTGGATATGAATTCGTCAAAGGTAACTCTTGGTAGTGCCTTGGTGAGTACATCAGCTAGCTGCTTCTTTGTAGAGACAAAGTTAAGTTTAACCACTCCATTGTTGACCTTTTCTGAAATGAAGTGTCTATCGATCTCCACATGCTTTGTCCTGTCATGTTGGACTGGATTTTTAGCAATACTAATAGCTGATTGGCTATCAGTTTGCAATTCAAATTGACTGCAACTATCAAGTCCCAGTTCTGCCAAAAGTCTCTTAAGCCATATTCCCTCGCAAATTCCCAAAGCAAGAGCTCTATATTCTGCCTCAGCACTGCTTCTTGACACAACTAACTGTTTTTTACTTCTCCATGTCACCAAATTTCCCCAAACAAAGGAGCAATATCCACTAGTTGACCTTCGGTCTGTTAACTCTCCAGCCCAACTTGAATCAGTAAAGATTTTTACTGTTCTGTCTTCATTCTTTCTGAAAATCAAATCATGGCCAGGAGTCATTTTTAGATACCTTAGAATTCTGTAGACTGCATCAAGGTGCTCCTCTCTCAGGTCACACATGTATTGGCTTACAATGCTGACAGAAAATGCTATATCTGGTCGTGTAAGTGACAGATAAATTAATTTCCCCACAAGTCTTTGGTACTGTTCCTTGTTAACAGGAATTCCCAACTCATCTTTCCTTAACTTAAAGTTGATCTCCATAGGAGTTTCTGCTGGCTTACAACCCATCATTCCAGTTTCTTCAAGTAAATTTAAAACATATTTTCTCTGATTAATAACAATGCCCATCTTGGATCTTGCTACCTCCATTCCCAAGAAGTATTTGAGATTTCCAAGATCCTTGGTTTCGAATTCAAAGGCCAGTATCTTCTTTAGTTGTTCTATCTCATAAACATCATCTCCTGTAATGATAATATCGTCTACATAAACAATTAGAATTGTCTTTTTTCCACATGGAGCTGTTTTTACAAACAAAGTGTGATCAGTTTGACATTGCTTGTAGCCATTTTTAAGAATGACTCTAGTAAATTTATCAAACCAGACCCTTGGAGATTGTTTTAATCCATATAAAGATTTTTCCAATTTACAAACCTTTTGATCATTACGATATAGTTTCATACCTGGAGGAATTTTCATGTAGACCTCTTCTTCCAGAGTCCCATTCAAGAATGCATTCTTAATGTCCAGTTGATAAAGTTCTCAATCTTTATTTGCTGCCAAAGATAACAACACTCTAACTGAATTTAGTTTTGCAACAGGAGCAAAAGTTTCTTCATAATCTATTCCATAGGATTGTGTAAATCCTTTGGCCACAAGTCTAGCCTTAAATCTCTCCACACTACCATCAGAATTGTACTTCACTGTAAAAATCCATTTACAACCTACTGGTTTTTTACCTGGTGGTAAATCGACAAGAGTCCATGTTTTATTACCTTCAAGTGCACTAATCTCTTCATCAACTGCCCTCTTCCATTGAGGATCTTCTAAAGCTTCCTCTATTGTTTTAGGGACAAAGATTCTGTCTACATTTGCAGTAAAAGCCTTGAATGAAGGATTTAGTTTTCCATATGCTACAAACCTTTGAATTGGATGGTTAGTGCACTTTCTCACACCTTTCCTTTGAGCAATGGGCAAATCAACAATATCAATAATAGGAATAGGAGCTGTATTTTGAGAAATCCCCATACCTTCCAAGTGTTCTGAGGCTGTAGGGCTGAGTTCCAGTTCTCGGCAGTCTCCAGGTTGTATGTTGGTCTCTTTAATAGGCTTTTATCTCCTTTTATAGACACTAAGTTCCCTCTTCTCAAATTGCTCAGGTTGGGTCTTTTGAGGAGTTTGTGGTGAGCTAGGAACTGGAGATTGCGTGGGTCCTGAAGATGGTATAGGTTCTGAAGGAGAAGTTATAGTTATGAAGGGTTGAACTGTAGGTTCTGAAGGAAGTATGGGTTTTGAAGGAGAAGGTATAGGTATGATAGGTTGAGCTATAAAAGGCTGAAAATCATCAATAAACTGAAAATCATCAAAAAGTTGAGGTTTTCTTACACTCTCCCCCTGAATTTCAGCCTTGGAGTAAAAAGGATTGTTTTCCAAGAAAGTAACATCCATGGTGGTATAGGTTCTTTTAGTGACAGGTGAGTAATACTTGTAGCCCTTCTTAATGGAAGAATATCCTAAGAAAATGCACTTAAGAGCTCGAGGATCAAGTTTTGACCGAGAATGAGGATAAATATGGACAAAAACGGTACACCCGAAGACTTTTAATGGCAGATTGGAAGAAAGTGGCTGAAAATTAGAAAAATGATGAAGAAAAACATCTCGAGGTGCCTTAAATTGCAAGGGTTTACTAGGGAACCTATTTATAAGGTATGTGGCTGTAAGAATGACTTCCCCCAAAAAGAATTTAGGAACATTTGTGGAAAATAATAATGACCTTGCTACCTCTAAAAGGTGCCTATTTTTTCTCTCGGCAACCCCATTCTGTTGAGGAGAATCAACACAAGAGCTAATATGAAGAATTCCTTTTTTCTGAAAATAGGATCCTAGAGTTCTAGTGAAATACTCACTGCCATTATCAATGTGAAAAATCTGAATTTTTGTTTTAAACTGAGTCTCAATCAGGTTCTGAAATCTTCTAAACACACTCTCAGTTTCAGATTTTTCTTTCATTAAGAAAGTCCAAGTGAGTCTAGAGTGATCATCTATAAAAGTAATGAACCACCTAGAACCATCTATGTTTTTCACTCTTGAAGGGCCCCAAATGTCACTGTGAACAATGGAAAAGGGATGAGAGGATTTGTATTTGGATGGAGGGTATGAATTTTTTGTGTGTTTAGCAAGTGGACAGATTTCACAAGTAAAAAAATTTGGACTTGTATTTTGAAATAAATGAGGAAACATTTTGGCAAGGTACTGAAAATTAGGATGTCCTAGTCTGTAATGCCATAATAAAACATTTGGAGAAGAATTAGAACCATGATTAGGAAAAAAGTTTGGTTGAGAACAACTTGAGTTGGCTTGTCTATGTAGAGATGGTTGGCCTTGAAGAATGTAGAGGCCACCACACAACCTAGCACTTCCAATCACCTTCCTCGAGTCCATAGCCTGAAATTCACAAACACGTGGAGAAAATTTAATAGTGCAGCGGAAATCAGTAGAGAGTTTACTGACAGAGAGAAGATTGCAAGCTAAATTAGGCACATATAACACATTCAATAATTCAATGTTTTCAGAAACTCGAATTGAACTACTCCCTTCAGTGGGTGATAAAGAGCCATCCGCAGTCTTTATGTGAGAGGGAAAATTTAATTTCTGAAACTTCTGAAACAACGTCACATCTCCTGTCATGTGATCTGATGCCCCTGAATCCACGATCCATGATGTACAATTATTATCAGCCAAATTTGTAAAAATTGTACTACCTCCATGAGTCTTAGAAGTCACATTGGTTTGCTGAAAGGATGAATGTGGCTGTAGATTATCAGCATCAATGGGCTGCTGGAAGGTTGAAGATGGCTGGAAGTTATCAACAACATTGAGCTGCTGAAATCTGTTGTAAGGCTGGAAATTGCCAACAACAGTGGGCTGCTGGAATTTTTTTAAAGGTTGAAATACATCATTTGAAATATTTTCTGAATTGATTGCGGAAGATGTATACATCTCGCAAGTTTTAGGATCTAAAACCTAATCTGATACCATGTAGAAAAGTGGTATGTGCAGAGAAGAAAGATAATTTCTCTGTATTTCTTGATATCTTTTATTGATAAAGTAGTACCTATTTATAGGTTACAAAAGGAGACTAATCTAGGAAAATTACATAAAATCAGCAACTAAATTATTGCTAAATTCCTAAATGTTAGCAGCTAAATATTTGGGAATATAATTTCCTAACTTTATGCAATCTAATCTTTATTTTAAATGCCAATTATCTACAATACTTGTTTTCCATTTGTAATCTGTAGAATATTGACTGACACATGCTTTCTCCGTTTTGGCATATAGCCCTTCCCCCCAACTGCTGCTGCGGCTACTAATGCCAGTGCTTTGGCAGGCTGGATGGCCAATGCTTCTGCCTCTTCATCTGTTCAACCTGCTGTTGTCACTGCATCGTACATACCCATTCCACAAAATCAAGGTCAGGACTTCAATTCTGACTCATTAAAAATGGCTTTGTTAAAGATGTACATAATTTGGACAATTGCCCTATAAATGCACGTCCAACGACAGTAAGCAGAAGATGATCAAAAACATCAATTTCATCTCTCTTTTTTTCTGAAATCTTGGGTGTAGTTTCAGTTGCTGGTCTAATTAGAATGCCATTCTCGTCATCTATTATTTCTGATGCTGAAGGTGCTATGAGACATTTCCTTTTCTGTTGTACCCTGTCTTTAGTTTACATAGAAGGATTGTGTAAAGGAACCCTTGATTATGAAAATGTCTTATTGGGTGTATGCCATTTAATCTGCATTCACGTTTGAACAGTTTCAGTCTTGAAGCGTCCAAGAACACCTCCATCAGTTCCTGGCATGGTTGATTATCAGAACCCTGACCATGAACAGCTAATGAAAAGATTACGACCTGCTTCATCAGTTGAAGAGGTAATTTCTTTTTTTTTTAGTTATTCAATTTTTTATCCTTCATTACTTGTTCTTTTACCGTACAACTAAACTAATCTTAGACCCCCTACCAATTTAATATGTTTTTTTTTCATATTTAGGTTACATATCCTACCCCACGGAAGCAAGCTTGGTCATTGGAGGACCTTCCAAGAACAGTGGCTTTGACCATGCATCAAGGATCCATGGTCACAAGCATGGATTTTCATCCTTCACACCACACATTGCTACTTGGTATGGAAGTTTACTTTTATCCTCTGCACAATTTAGCTTGAAACTTTTCTATTTTCATGACAATGTGATTGGAGCAGTTGGTTCCGCCAATGGTGAAATTACACTTTGGGAACTCGGAATGCGGGAGAAGTTGGTCTCAGAGTCATTCAAGATATGGGAGATGTCGGCATGTTCAATGCCATTTCAGGTTTGTGTGCCACTACTTGCTGGGATTTCTCTATATCTTATACTTTTTGTCTTCTTTCTTTTTTCCAATGTCTACCAAACTATTGTTTTCATGTCACTCATGTCCGCTTTAGCAATTTCTATGGGTTTCCGCATTGCAATTGATTTTGTTGGAAGAATTACCTGCAGGCTTTGATGGTCAATGACACCACAATATCTGTCAGCCGCGTCACATGGAGTCCTGATGGAAGTTTTGTAGGTGTGTTCCTTTTTGATATATCATTAATATTTTAGTTTGCATATTTGTACTTATTGCCTTGCTTGCTGTAGGGGTTGCATTTTCCAAACACTTAATTCACTTGTATGCTTATGGTAGATCAAATGATCTAATCCGGCGGTTAGAGGTTAGTTGATATTTCTTCCACTCTCCAGATAAAAGGACAGATAACTAGTGTTTGACCTTTTCTCCTCTGTTAACAGATTGATTCCCATGCTGGTGCTGTAAATGACTTAGCTTTTGCTCATCCAAACAAGCAATTGTGCATTGTTACCTGTGGAGATGACAAGATCATAAAGGTGAGAAAAAGTAAATTTCCACTAATATATTAGTTTGATTAAACTGGGTATCTGTTGTTTTACTGAAAGAAGTGGAACAGGTGTGGGATTCAGTGACAGGAAAAAAGCTGTTTAATTTCGAAGGTCATGATGCACCAATTTATTCCATCTGCCCACATCATAAAGAGAACATTCAGGTACAGTTCAGACAGTCTAATTGGTTGTTGATTATATATACTTCTTAGTATTAAGAATAGGAAACAAGGACAAAGCCTTGACTATAAATCTGCTTGTAGCAGTGGCCTCTGCTGCCGTCTAGACTGTGATTATAACCAATCTCTGCTGCCTAAAGACACTATCACTACCAGCTTGTTAAGTGCATGGAACTTCGTATAGCAAAGCGCTCTTACAGTGTAATTTATTATTCCCTTTCCAGTCAGATATCCATCAAAGAGGTGCCTGCTTTATGAAAACCATTTTCATACCCCCAATGATCTTCTCTTTGATGCTAAGTGGTCTATCATATTTGATTTGCCCCGTTTTATATTTTAGGCCAGTGTCTTTGTGGAGTTCAGAGTTTTGTTGGATTAGTTGAATGCTTAGGGTTTTGTTTTTGGGCTGATAATTGAGGTTTCAATGGGAATTATACTTTCATTTGGTAATCATCTACATCACTGCAGTTCATATTTTCAACTGCTGTCGATGGGAAAATTAAGGCCTGGCTGTATGATAATTTGGGTTCCAGAGTTGACTATGATGCCCCAGGTCACTGGTGTACTACGATGCTTTACAGTGCCGATGGAAGTAGGTATGATCATGACTTTTAAAAAAGGAATTTTAGCAATTTCCTGTTGAAAAACTTTGTATTACCTTCATCCCCCCCCCCAAAAAAAAAATGATTTCCTTATTGTGCCTTTAATTTCTTTTCTTTTTGGTTGAGTTTTACAGGTAATTCATTAATCTTGAACTTGTACTAATTTCTTCTTCCGTTTCAGATTATTCTCTTGTGGAACAAGTAAAGATGGAGAATCTTATTTGGTTGAGTGGAATGAAAGTGAAGGAGCGATAAAGAGGACTTATGGTGGGTTTAGAAAGAAATCAGCCGGTGTTGTGTCTTTCGACACAGCACAAAATCATTTTTTGGCTGCAGGAGAAGATAGCCAGATAAAGTTTTGGGACATGGATAACATCAATCTTCTCACTTCCACTGATGCCGAGGGTGGATTACCTGTAAGTTAAATGTTCAAATCCTGTAGCTCATTTATGAAACATATATGCTATTAAGTTGGGGCCTAATTAATCATGTCACTTGCTTCAGAGTCTTCCCCGTGTGAGATTCAATAAGCTAGGAAATCTCCTTGCTGTGACAACAGCAGACAATGGATTCAAAATACTCGCAAATGCTGCAGGCCTCAGATCTTTAAGAGCAGTTGAAACATCATCTTTTGATACATTGAGAACACCCATTGCTTCTGCTGCAATTAAGGTTATTATAGTTTTGGTTTGCTTAATGTTTCCTTAAGAATATTCATGTATTGAGACCTTCAGTTTTTCGCTTTTTCTTTGTTGGTTTAGGCTTCAGGATCTTCTTCTGCAGTTGCGAATGTTGGTCCTGCCAGTAGTAAAGTGGAAAGGAGCTCTCCTGTCAGGCCTTCTTCTGTACCTGTATGTTAGATCGAGTGTTCCTTGCTTCATGTTTGACCTTTTTTTCCTGAATATTATATGGTAGTTGGAGGTTGCTACTTGCTGTTACTATATGGTTCATTACGCTACAAGCATTTTAGGCGATTAGATTTAATGGCCAACTCTTTCATAACTCATAGGTTTTACCTTTCATTTTTCTTTTCATCCAATAAGATGTGCTTTCAATGGGACCAAGTGGGCTGTATATAATTCAAATAGACCCCTAGGTTTTCAAGTTTTTTCATGGTTATGATGTTCTTATTGCAATTGATTTTATTGTTTTGGATTGTTTTCCCACAAGAATGGAGTTGACCCCTTAGGTAGAAGTGTCGAAAAGCCAAGAGTTCTGGATGATGCAATAGACAAGACTAAACCCTGGCAGTTGGCTGAAATTGTGGATCCTGGTCAATGTCGGCTAGTTACTTTACCTGACAGCACGGATAGCTCCAGCAAGGTCTGTTAGTTTCTTCAAACAACGAGTTATTTATTTATTTATCATTTCATAGCATTTGGCACTGCCACTGAATCATTACATCTCTTTGAAGGCTGTTCGGCTTTTGTATACAAATAATGCCAATGGTATTTTGGCACTTGGGTCAAATGGCGTCCAAAAGCTATGGAAGTGGCTCCGTAATGAACAGAATCCATCTGGAAAGGTACAACACTTTCTCTTGAATCAGATTGTTTCATTTGCTTTTGGCATTCTCTATATAATTCAATTTTATTGCCAAGAACTCTGAATTCCTTTAAACTTTAAAGGCCACTGCCAATGTTGTTCCACATCATTGGCAACCAAACAGTGGTCTTATGACTAATGATGTCATAGGTGTCAACTTGGAAGAAGCGGTGCCATGCATAGCAGTCTCAAAGAACGATTCATATGTACTGTCAGCCACTGGGGGGAAAGTTTCTTTGTTTAACTTGATGACTTTCAGGGTATGCCTTCACATTCTTGTGTGTCGAATGCACATTATGTTTGGTCCTTTAATAATGCATGATTTGCAGGTAATGACAACATTCATGTCTCCTCCTCCAGCTTCAACGTTCTTAGCATTCCATCCTCAGGATAATAACATTATTGCAATTGGAATGGAGGACTCAACTATCCATATTTACAATGTTCGGGTTGCTGAGGTGACACTTCCTAACACCTTCGACATATGCTTATTTATTCTTCTTCCACTTGTACTACTCCGCTCCCCTAATTGATTCCTATATAGTATGTTTCAACTTCTTTTTTTCTTTTTTAGGTGAAATCAAAGTTGAAAGGTCATCAAAAGCGAATAACTGGTTTGGCCTTTTCAACCAGTCTCAATATCTTGGTTTCGTCAGGTGCTGACGCTCATGTAAGTGGTATCCAGGCTTGTCATATTTATTTTATTCTTAACTTATTTATGGGATGTAAATGACACAAATTTAAGGTAATAAAATAACAGGAAAGATAAACTGATTTTATTAGTTGGCTTTTCAACTTAATTTCCTTGGTGTTTCTCAGGTTCCATCATCTCTTATATACATTACTCATAGTTATCTATTCAATTTATTTTTTGAGGGGTGTATTTTTATTATGTACATGCTTTCTTCCTTCATCTGGCTAAGAAATGCAACAATGTTTATTTGTGAAAACAATGACAAGGTCATATCACTGACTGACAGAGACAGGAATAGGGATGAAGGAAAGGTCTCATGTAAGCGATGTTAATAAATTTTGCTGTTCTCTGCAGCTGTGCGTGTGGAGCATTGATACGTGGGAAAAAAGGAAATCAGTTGCAATCCAAATCCCAGCTGGAAAAGCACCTACAGGTGAAACGCGAGTACAGTTTCACTCCGATCAAATTCGCATGCTGGTAGTTCATGAAACACAGTTAGCAATATATGATGCCTCAAAGATGGAGCGCATTCAACAGGTAGGAAAGTTAAAAAAAATGGCATAGGTTTTGATGATATAAAGTTTGCTTTTGATGGAGGGAACACTTGCTAATGCCATTTATTTGCTGCAGTGGATTCCTCAAGATGTACTGTCTGCACCTATAACGTGTGCTGCATACTCCTGTAATAGCCAATCTGTGTATGCTACCTTTTGTGATGGTAATATCGGGGTATTTGACGCTGATAGCATGAGGCTTAGATGCCGTATTGCGTCATCGGTCTACTTGTCTCCGGCGATCCTAAAAGGGTAAGTTGTCGGTTTTATTCCATTCAACTACATGGAACCTGTAGGGGCATTCTAGTTGATGTTTTTTTTTTATCTGGACCGTGATGTTGTCTACTATGACCGGACCGTTAAATCTGTCATGTTTCTCCCTTGTACCGTTTTTCTCCGAACTGGTAGTTCTAAATTGATGTTAGTATCGTCTGGACTATCATCTCTAATATGATCAGACTGTCAAATCTGTCTTGTTTCGCTTATCCTGTACTACATTTTGTCATTTTCCGGACCAGCAGTTTTGTTAAATCCTTGTTCCAAAGTGCTGCATGAACTTGGATTAAACATTCAATTTTTCTACTGTTTGTTTACAGAAACCAAACCGTATATCCACTGGTGGTAGCTGCACATCCGGTGGAGGCAAACCAATTTGCAATTGGGCTGAGCGATGGAACGGTGAAAGTGATGGAGCCATCCGAATCTGAAGGAAAATGGGGATTGAATCCACCACCAATAGATAACAGTGTGGTAAATGGTCGAACAACATCGCCGTCTACCACGAGCAATCATACAGCTGATCAGTTACAAAGGTAAGTATGAGATGAGATTGAGATATATGTCCATAGTCATTAAAATGTGCAATCTCATGTACATGTAAAAGAATGAATGTATAAAATTAGGTGTTTTTAGTGTGTCTAAATGATTAGCAATGGAAGAATGGCCAAATTCTTGTATAATCTCTACGTCCTTACTACTTGATTGATAGTCAAAGTGGTAGTAGTTTTTTAATTAATACAATCATGCAATATTGTTGTTGTTATTGGTTGATTTACAGGCAGTAATTAATTTCTCTTTTCCTTTCACGGATAAATTAGTAAAAGAAATAAAGTATATATTAGTAAAAAAATTATTTTTACCACTCTTTTCTCTTCTCTAACTCAAATTACTCAATTAAATACAAATAATGTGTCTTTACATTTTAAGACAATGTAGATTCAAATATCACATATATGATCCGTAGCTATCCGAGAAAACAACCAGACCTTGCAAATGCAGAAACGCAGGTAAAACAGAGGTACACATATTATTTATGCAATCTTAAGATTTACTTACAAATTCAAGTAGTTAGCAATCAAACTATTATCGCAAATATCTGCCGGCTCCGAGTTTGTCAATATAAACATCTGACCACCAAATCGTAAACTCGCAAACAACAATGGTGGAACACCTACTTCTCTCTTTCTCTACTTCCCCTCTTACAAGCAATCTACTACAGTCACACAAGTAATGGGAACTCCAGCATTTTCACAGACACAATCTCTCTCACACACACACATATAATCCATCATATATTTACCTTGTTATCGAATAAGATGTTTACGCGGTGATCGTTGTGGGGCTTGGCCTTTTTCCTTCCATGGCATCTTTCTTGTTTCGACATTTTGTGCATAGAAAGGGTCCGTCCCAGGGCTTTGAAGCAACCGAGAAAAATGGTAACAGCCCAGAGTTTTCAGCTAAACCCTCTGCTGGGGGTTGATCAATTTGACACACTGCACATTTAAAGGTTCCGGACTTAGCATTTGGGGGGAAATCCTTCCCCAACCTGCAATTTTATTATGAATATCAGTAGGATTAAAGGCTCATGTACTTCTTTTGCTGGTAAAATAGAAGAGACTGATATGCAGTAAGAATGTTTGACCCCACAATATGGTATCTATTCCAAGAATTTAAGGACCATTAATATTCTTTCCCAAAGGCATTTCCACCCTATGTTATATGGACTCGGGTATAAGTGTTGAATGTGGATATGTGTCCCAGACGGGTACGTTCAGTTTTCCCCCCAAGATTTCCGTGTATCTGGATGGTTCTTACTCCTGAGGGATCACATCCCCATGCCCAAGTCTGGATATGCATCGGAAAAATGAAGAGTCGAACAATAGAGGTTCCGCCCAACATGCATATTATGAAGCAAAAGGCAAAATAAAAGAAACAAACTTGAAGGGAAAAGATAAGTTCCGATGAATGAACCTTTCAGCAAGCATGGCAGAACCCTCTTCAAATAGCTCCTCAACAACTCCAACAGCAGAAAGTTTATTTGTAGTTTTGTTCATAGAATTTTGAGATTTCTTCCCGAAAAGAAATGAACTGATCGTATTCTGCTTCTTCCTTGGTGTAGGAGGTAAGACAGGCCGATCCAAAGGAATAATATCGACAACCAGGCAGGTTGTGTCATCCTTCAGGCCCCTTGACCTCAAAGCTTCCTGAATAAGTGTTAAAAACAACAATTGATATCAAAGCAAATTGAATGGATAATACAAGGAGAAAACACAGGTCTGAATATCACCTTAACAACCAGCTTTGCTGCAAGGTCCGCTGGTAAACCCCGACAAGACTTGGCAGCCATGTCGGAAGATAAAGCATCCCAAATACCATCCGAAGCAATAATAAGTCGTCCTCCAGCATTTGACAACTAAGCAAAAATAGAAAAGAAGTTTCATGGTTTGAATGCTAAATTGGAAAGAAAATTAAAAACTGCATCATCAATAAGACATGAGGATGTAACCTTGACTTGTTTAACATGTGGTATTGGGACGATAAACTCTCCGACATCAGTGTCACCAATTGATCTCGAAAGGCATAATCCACCAGGCCAGCAACGGAGGGGACCGACCTACACGGACTCACAATCCATAAAGATACAGAGTTAAAAACACTCTTAAACTTTCACAAACAACACATTCCACCGCCTCCATTTCACCCCACCTGAAAATGGAAAAAGAAAAGGAACGAAAGTCCTCTTGTTGTAAGGGGAAAATACCTCATTGCCCCCGAAAACATTAAGTCTTCCTACTTCACCCCCACTTGCAGTGACACGCTCCCTTTCTTCGGCATTCTCTTCCAGCCTGTGATCAACTGTAAGGAGAGAAACTACACCCCCTTGGGTGTCCAATATACATCGAGAATCACCGACAGATGCAACAGTGATAGTCCATCCGTCAATTACAACAAATGTAACAGTCGTCCCGGATGTTTCTCCTGTCGTCGATATAAATGACTACAAAGATAAGCATACAACAGAATTTGACAGAGAAAACAAATGTGGTGAAATAGAAGTGAATACATGCCTCTCTGCTGAAATTCAATATCCGTTTTCACGAAACCTGCAACCAAGGCCCGAGGAAGAGCTTGAAGCCACTCCTCTCTACTGATGCCTTGTGGAATTGCACTCAAGATGTTATCCAATAAGTTCTCCTTTGCAAAAATGGCAGCTGATATACCATTATGCCCATCAAAAATCTGCTAATAAAACCAATATTAGGAATCTCTACAAGCATCAAACGTAGTGTCACTTTTAACATGCTCAATCAGTAAGAGAGAAAAGAAGAATTGTAAGACTTTGGTTATCATTTTTATGCAGACAAATTAAACAAGAACATACATTGACCAGAACTCAACTTGCAAATCTCTTTTTTCCCACATTACAATCCAAATTCTCTTCTTTTTGTTCTTCATTTCTTCAGAAACAAACAAGAAGAATCCATTACTGAAAAAGATGGAATAGAATACCGCAAATACTGAAAAAGATGTCGCCGGATTCCCGGGAACCCTTTGACAATCAGGTTTAACCAGAAAGTAATCTTCTCCCTTTTTAGCCAGAGCAGCCTGTCCAAACTTCACAAAAGGCGTCTCGACTTTCTCATTCCTCAGCTCACGACCAAGCAAGGTCGCGAGTGGAACAAGAGGTGGCTTCATCCTTGATTCTTCGGCCTGGCTCATGTTAGTTTATGTCTCAACATTCCACCAACTCCAATGCTGAAGTCCAATCAAGCCAAATAAAACTATTTAGAATCACCAGATTCAAAGGTAAGTTTAGTTTGATAATACCTAGAAGTTACTTGCAGTAAGTAAATTGTATCAATAGAAAGAATTAAATAAAAAAGCCATCACATGCTATATATCTCATAATTAACACATTTTTACCACACAATCAACTAAACATAAGTGAAACTGATCTGAGATGACATATAAAAGCCAAAAGGATCAAACTGCAAAAAGATGCATACATGATGGTCTCAAGCTTTAACATTTCCTAAAGATTCTATTTAACAAATCCAAATCCCACAAGACCAGTTAACCAAAAAATCCCAGAAACTGATCTGAAAGTTTTCTACATAAAAATTCACTTTTATTGAACTTGTACTAATCCCCAAAAGCAACGAGACTGGTAAAAACAATGAAGCAAACAAAGACAATGTGAAAGAAAAAAAAAACCTTGATTTCAAAAGCTAAATTACTCATCAATCTACAAAGAGAAGAACAAAAAAAAGACAAATCTATACCAACCCATTTTCAACAATTTGCAAACAAACCCAAAATTCACTTCAAGATCCAAAATTGAACAGGAATCAAGCTCAGAACACCCAGAATGCCAAAGAAAAAAGTGAACTTTGAGAATAGTTTTAAAAAACTCAGTCGAAAGATGAAGAGAGAGAAACCTCAGAAGTCAGATCAATCAGATATGGCTGAATGCACAAAAGGCATTCCCTTTTATGTTTGTCTGGGTTGCAAAAACCAGTGCTGAGAACCCCTATGAGCAAGACAGAGCTCACACCTCACAGATATTTTTTATTGGAGGAGAAATCTAGAAAGAGAAACGCGGGTTGCAAGTGCTGATTTTTGGACAATAAAACCTTTGATAATGACATTTATCTCCTAATGCCTGGATCTTAATCTTTTTCATATGTAACAATAGAAACAAAATTACCTATGAAATGACATGAGAATCCCTTTGTAGTAATAGGTTGTCTTAAGATATTATCATTTTTTTTTTCAAATTCCACTTTTTTATTTTTACATTTTATTCCATTCATCATATTGCTTGCATGGTGCATTTCTTTGTACTTGAACGAGTGATGACGAGTCCTTATAATTTTTCATGTTTTTTTCTTCAATATTCAGCATTCAATTTTTGCATGAAATATATATATATATATAGACATGACAAGAATAGGAATATTAGTCTTAGTATCAACATATATATATATATATATATAATATCATAATCAATTTCATACACATAGATATTCGATACTCGTAATTAAATTCGATTAACATATCTAGGTCCGAAATAAATCTGTCAAATTTTCTTGGTGTGCAAGGAAACTGGCTTTGACTTATGTGCTCATCCCTTCACAATCACATAATTGTTTTAGCAAATATAAATAATAAAAATGGGAATTTGCTGTGTTTTGGCTGGCAGATTGTTTAGGTGGGAAATGAGATTGTAAATGCTAGGCAGCATTGTTTGGTTTTAAAGAGATTTGATTAGCAGATGATGCAAGCAGCCGAGCAGGCCCGACAAGACACATTTTATGTTTCTTCAGTTTACTTTTGTTGTTTCAGAAATACATTGTTGGGTTGTGCAATGAACTTAAATTAGTTCCAAATCCATGCACACGTTATTGGCAAGGCTGTTGCTTAACTTGTTTTGATTCTTTTGTTAGCTGTGTAACCAATTTTTAAGTCAATTTATACTTATAATTCACTGACATTTGAGTGCAATAAGTGCTCCAATCTCTTTTGATCACCATAATTGATTGTTTAGACTGAGCAAGGTCGAAATTTTATGGTTCTCCTCCGTCGACCGTCCGATTTTGTGTCTAGTTGTGCTCAGAAGTATGAGAATATGACTCTTAACAGCTACTTTCAGACACTGAGTTAGCCAAAGTTGGTAAGAAGAACATGTTGCTCAACCAATGTGCAGACCTTTTTTGTTGCTCAACTTTATTTCATGGGGTTCATTACAGATTCCATCAAAATCAAAAGTTCAAACCCTTACTCTCTAACTTGAATGTGAGTTAAAATCATGAGTATACTTTCAACATTGACTTGTTATTTTTTTTGTCGATGTTTTTCATGTATCTATGTCCGGATATGTTGAATAAGGAAGAGTTCGGCCATTACACTCGCTCATTCCTACGCCTTATTCAAGAGTTTGCTTCTAAATACATCAATATATTCACTACAAACAGGAACAGCATAACAAACCAATAGATTGCAGGGCTCTGTCCTCTGTGCCGCGAACCCGATGTCCGTGAGGGCTTTCGGGTCTGCAATTGGAGAAACCAATATGAAGGCAGTCATAAAATACCATCAAGAATTGTGGACAACAGCAGCCCTTGAATAAACTTGCATCTTTTTGCCTTCTCTTCCTGATCCTTGGCCGAAAGAGGAGTCGATTGGACAATTCTGTCATGCCAAAACCAGATATCAGAATGAAAGTGGAGAAGTGAGGCTATGTGCACACAGAACACCAGTCCTCAGCAACCAGGGGACAAAAGGAAAAATTAAACACACTAGAAACTTACATTTCCGACCGAATTACGTCTGAACTATCCTCGGTTGTATCTGTTTCCCTGGAGAAGTGAGGCTGGACAAAAACAAAATCACCAACCATGGGCAAAATAAACGAAGACGACAACGGACCAGGTGCTGAATTGGATGAAGACACTATGAAATAACTTTTTGATATAGCTTAAAGAGGATATCTTGAATATATTTCCATGGTGTAGTGTTATATGTGCAACCATATCAACTCCCACTTTCATTGCACAGACCGGACATACCTGTAAATAAAAACGACAACAGCAGAGTTTATCGTAATAATAAAAAAGAACCCTTTACTCTATACAAGTGTCTTGAGATTCATGTAACAGAAAATCTATGAAGAGAAATTATAAAGCTCCTTTCTCCAACCTAACATATAACATATCGACCTACAATTTATCAAGTCAATCAGAATCAATACTAAACTTGTAAGCAAAATTAACACTAGAGCTAATTTTTCTTGTTAGTTGAACTAGAGCTCATTGTCACGACCCACCTGTTTTCTCCCACAAGTCCAAGCCGAGGTTCAAGACATCCCTTGGGCCAACTTGACGCCAACTAGCACCAAGGAGGATGTCACAAGGGACATGGACGGCCAAGCCTCTTAGAGAGCAAGCCACAACGTTCTAGAAAGGTCCGGGACGTTCTATCCAAGTCTAGACAAACCCGGGATACACCAGAAGGCCCCAGAAGGCTCGGGAAAGCTCGGGAAGGATCGAGACTACTCTGGAAGACCCTGGAGTTCTCTAGAACATGTTGGATAGTTGTAGATATCTATAGACATGTATAGATATGTGTAGAACACTCTAGAATAGTGTAGATATAGGCTAGATATTTTTGGAGGCAAAATCGTGACCGTCGGATCAAATCGATCCTAGCCGTCCATTAGGGAGGAGGGTGCCTATAAATAGGGCCACCCCTCATTTTGTACTCAACTTAGAAAGCCAAGCATTGTAAGCATCCAACACTCTTGTAAGTCTTCTTTCCTAGCTAATACAAGTTCTTTTACTTGTAAAAGCTTCTTGCCTTCTCTTGTGTTTGTTTTAGCCAAGTGTTGCGAGGAACATCAAGGCTTGT
This sequence comes from Hibiscus tridactylites, assembly GCA_958450335.1. Lineage (NCBI taxonomy): Eukaryota > Viridiplantae > Streptophyta > Magnoliopsida > Malvales > Malvaceae > Hibiscus > Hibiscus tridactylites. The sequence goes on along the minus strand of OY288290.1, from coordinate 64,908,131 downwards.
TAGCATTGTCGAGAGTTGCTAACGCCGCACGGATCGGGTTTGAGAGAATACGTCCGTGACAGTTGGTATCAGAGCGTGTTACGAGACCCGGGATAATGGCCAAGACAGTAAAGAACCAAGGTGCTAGCTCAACCGAGGCAGAAGTCACACAGGAACAGCGAGGGCGCGAGGAGGTGGCCGACCCTAATGCGACGAAGCCAAGGGGCAAGTCGAGGGACGTGATTTCTAGCTTGGAGAACCGTCTAACCCACGTAGAGGAGAACGTGGGGGGCATCAGTGCTAATATGGACGACCTTACCCAGAGGGTGGAAGGCCTTGAGGCAGAGGACGCCGAGCTCCACACCGCCATGAAGGCTATGATGGTGAAGCTAGAAGAAGCCATGCGAGCCGAGTTGGGACAAGTTCGCGACCTCCTCATGAGCGAGCTCTCCAAGGTACGTGCTTCTCTTCAAGAAGAGCTAGACCACACCCGTGCTCAAGTCGAGGCACTACAAGGCGATGTGGCCTTGTGTAAACGTGATATGGTTGCCGGGCCAAGCACCTCTTATGAGTCTAGGAAGGTTGAGGTGCCCAAACCAAAGACCTTCTCAGGAACCCGCAACGCTAAGGAAGTCGACAACTTCCTATATGGCTTGGAGCAGTACCTTGGGGCCGTTGGCATTATGGACGAGGCCTCCAAGATTCAAACCGCTACTTTGTACCTCACCGACACCGCCATGCTATGGTGGAGGAGAAGGCGCCAAGACATTGAGAAAGGTACGTGTACTATCTCTACTCTCGATGATTTCATAAAGGAGCTCAAGAAACAATTCTACCCCGAGAATGCCGAGGAAGAAGCACGAGGCCGCTTGCGAAGGCTAAAGCACTCAGGGAGCATCCGAGATTATATCAAGGAGTTTACCAATCTAGTGCTCGAGATTCCCGACATGTCCGATAAAGACTCCCTCTTCCACTTTATGGATGGCCTCCAACAATGGGCCAAGACCGAGCTCAAGCGACGAGGAGTTCAAAACCTAGCCGATGCCATTGCCATAGCAGAAAGCCTTGTTGACTACTCTAGCAACAAGGAGTCCAACAAGTCGAAGGACAAGAAAGGTGGCCATGCCAAAGGTGGGGGAGACAAGGGCCATCGCAAGGAGAGCCACCAAGAGGCAAGCTCGCCCAAGCACAAGGATTCATCCTCTTGGAAGAACAAAGACAAAGGCAAAGCCAAGGACACTCGAGGCACGAGGCGTCCCCCCAACAAGTGCTTCATTTGTGATGGAGACCATTGGGTCCGAGAGTGTCCGCAAAGGCAAGCCCTCAACTCGCTCCTCGCGAAGCATCGAGAAGGAGGTGACACCGACAAAGAGGATGAAGGTGTCCATATGGGGTCAATGCAACTACTCAATGTCATCCAATCCGCCCCTAAGACCGAAGCCAAGGGATTGCTCTATGTAGACGTCACCGTAAATGGGAAAGCATCGAGGGCAATGCTCGACACAGGTGCGTCTCATAACTTTGTCTCTTTAGAAGAAGCTAAGAGACTAGGTCTTAAAGCCGTAGGAGGAGGCGGATCCATCAAGGCAGTCAACTCAGCAGCCAAGCCCATCCATGGAATCGCACGAGGAGTCAAGACCATTGTGGGAAAGTGGTCAGGGCACATCAACTTCTCCGTGGTGCCGATGGACGACTTCAAGATCGTCCTAGGGCTTGAATTCCTTGATCAAGTCAAAGCATTCCCCGTGCCCTTTGCCAATAGCATGTGCATCATGGATGGCAACCAAGCATGCATGGTGCCCACGACTAGGGCCACCAAGCAAGATGCTAAAGTACTCTCCGCCTTGCAGTTCAAGAAGGGCGTCAAGAGAAATGAAGAAAGTTACTTGGCCATCCTTAGTGAGTATGATGAAGAGGAGGTCATGCCCGACGAAGACCTTCCAAGGGAGGTAGTCCAGGTGCTTGATGAGTTCAAAGACGTTGCACCACCCGAACTACCCCGAAGGCTACCACCAAGAAGAGAAGTTGATCACAAGATCGAGTTGGAACCCAGCACCAAGCCACCAGCCATGGGGCCCTACCGCATGGCACCCCCAGAGTTGGAGGAATTAAGGAGACAACTCAAAGAGCTACTCGATGCAGGGTTCATCCGACCATCCAAGGCACCATTTGGGGCACCAGTTCTTTTCCAGAAGAAGAAGGATGGCTCGTTAAGGATGTGCATTGACTACCGAGCACTCAACAAGATCACTATCAAGAACAAGTATCCAATCCCTCTTATCTCGGATCTGTTTGACCAGCTCGGGCATGCACGATACTTCTCTAAGTTGGATCTTCGATCGGGATACTACCAAGTGCGCATTGCGGAAGGGGATGAGCCCAAGACCACATGCGTCACAAGGTATGGTTCTTATGAATTTCTAGTCATGCCCTTCGGCCTAACCAATGCCCCAGCTACTTTTTGTACCTTGATGAACAAACTTTTCCATCCCTACCTCGATTGGTTCGTGGTCGTTTACCTTGACGACATTGTGGTGTATAGCAAGACCCTTGAGGAACATGTTGAACACCTAAGGAAAGTGTTCAAGGTTCTGCGAGAGAACCAGCTCTTCATCAAGAAGGAGAAGTGCTCCTTTGCCAAGCCCGAAGTCATGTTCCTAGGGCACCGAATCAACGATGGGAAACTAATGATGGAGGATGGAAAGGTTCGAGCTATTCAAGAGTGGGAGCCACCCACCAAGGTACATGAGTTACGATCCTTTCTCGGACTGGTGAACTACTATCGCCGATTCATCAAGGGCTATTCAGCAAGAGCAACACCCTTAACCGAGCTCTTGAAGAAGAACAAGCCATGGGTGTGGTCACCAGCTTGCCAGGAGGCCTTTGAAGACTTGAAGAAGGCCATATGTGAGGAGCCAGTATTAAGCCTTCCCGACCACACCAAGCCCTATGAGCTGCACACCGATGCATCGGATTTTGCTATAGGAGGGGTTCTTATGCAAGAAGGGCATCCGATCGCCTACGAGAGTCGGAAGCTCAACGACACCGAGAGGCGCTACACCGTGCAAGAAAAAGAGATGACTGCCATCATTCATTGCCTCAGGGTGTGGCGACATTACCTCCTAGGGGCCAAGTTCTTGATTCTCACCGACAACGTAGCAACAAGCTACTTTCAAACTCAGAAGAAACTTAGCCCAAAGCAAGCTAGGTGGCAAGATTTCCTAGCCGAGTTCGACTACATACTACAGTATAAGCCGGGCAAAGCGAATGTAGTCGCCGATGCACTAAGTAGAAAGGCAGAGCTCGCAGCACTAAGCCAAGCCACCAGTCCACTTCTTGATAGGATCAAGGAAGGTCTACACCAAGAGCCCCTTGCCAAGAACATCATCGCACTAGCCAACGAGGGGAAGACCCGACGGTTTTGGGTAAGTGATGGACTACTCTACACCAAGGGCAACCGTCTATATGTGCCAAAGTGGGGCAACCTACGCAAGGAGCTGATCAAGGAGTGTCACGACTCCTTATGGGCCGGGCATCCAGGTATGCGACGTACTCTTGCACTCTTAAAATCCAACTACTATTGGCCCAGGATGCACGATGATGTAGAAGAGTACGTGAGGACTTGTCTTGTGTGTCAACAAGACAAGGTTGTCCAACAACAACCAGGAGGGCTCTTAGATCCTTTGCCCGTACCCGACAAGCCTTGGGAGAGTGTCTCTATGGATTTCATCACTTGTCTTCCCAAGTCAGAAGGGTTTGGAAGCATAATGGTCGTGGTGGACCGATTCAGCAAGTATGCCACCTTCATTGCAGCATCACCCGATTGCACAGCGGATGAGGCAGCAAGGTTATTTCTCCACAACGTGGTCAAGCTATGGGGCATACCAAGCAACATTGTGAGCAATCGAGATCCAAGGTTCACAGGAAGGTTTTGGACCGAACTATTCAAGATGCTAGGGTCTGACCTTAACTTCTCAACAAGCTTCCATCCCCAAAGCGATGGGCAAACCGAGCGCATCAATGCTCTCTTGGAGCTATATTTAAGGCACTACGTTAGTGCTAATCAAAGAGATTGGGCCAAGCTTCTCGACGTTGCTCAGTTCTCCTACAACCTACAGAGGAGCGAAGCCACCAACCGAAGTCCCTTCGAGATTGTCTTGGGACACCAACCAACCACACCGCTCTCCCTTGCCACACGCTATGAAGGGAAGAGCCCCGCAGCTTACAAGCTTGCCAAGTCATGGCACGAGCAAAATGAGCTTGCTCGAGCATCCTTACACAAGGCTGCCAAGAGGATGAAGAAGTGGGCAGACAAGAAAAGGAGGCCCCTAGAGTTCAAAGAAAGAGACCTTGTCATGCTCAAGCTCCTACCCCAGCAGTTCAAGACCCTTAGAAGGGTGCACAAGGGACTAGTCCGCAAGTACGAGGGACCATTCCCAGTGATCAAGAGAGTTGGCAAGGTGTCTTACCAACTTCAGCTTCCACCGAGGCTCAAGATTCATCCAGTCTTCCATGTGAGTTTGTTAAAGCCTTATCATGAAGACTTGGAAGATCCATCGAGGGGAGTCTCCACAAGAGCACCCACAGCCGTGGTCACTTCCTTCGACAAGGAAGTTGAAGAAGTGTTAGCCGACCGACTTATTAGACGAAGGGGCGTGCCAGCATATAAGGAATACTTCATCAAATGGAAGGGTCTGCCCATTGCCGAAGCGAGTTGGGAGACTGAAGAAGCCCTTTGGCAATTCAAGGACCAACTCCGAGAGTTCAACGAAGGCGCGACGAGGGCGTCGCGAGCTTAGGTGGGGGAGAATGTCACGACCCACCTGTTTTCTCCCACAAGTCCAAGCCGAGGTTCAAGACATCCCTTGGGCCAACTTGACGCCAACTAGCACCAAGGAGGATGTCACAAGGGACATGGACGGCCAAGCCTCTTAGAGAGCAAGCCACAACGTTCTAGAAAGGTCCGGGACGTTCTATCCAAGTCTAGACAAACCCGGGATACACCAGAAGGCCCCAGAAGGCTCGGGAAAGCTCGGGAAGGATCGAGACTACTCTGGAAGACCCTGGAGTTCTCTAGAACATGTTGGATAGTTGTAGATATCTATAGACATGTATAGATATGTGTAGAACACTCTAGAATAGTGTAGATATAGGCTAGATATTTTTGGAGGCAAAATCGTGACCGTCGGATCAAATCGATCCTAGCCGTCCATTAGGGAGGAGGGTGCCTATAAATAGGGCCACCCCTCATTTTGTACTCAACTTAGAAAGCCAAGCATTGTAAGCATCCAACACTCTTGTAAGTCTTCTTTCCTAGCTAATACAAGTTCTTTTACTTGTAAAAGCTTCTTGCCTTCTCTTGTGTTTGTTTTAGCCAAGTGTTGCGAGGAACATCAAGGCTTGTTAGCATTGTCGAGAGTTGCTAACGCCGCACGGATCGGGTTTGAGAGAATACGTCCGTGACATCATGCTCCAAATCATATCCGGCAATTACGAACACTACACAGAAAAATTAACTAAAAGAGAAAATGATACATGAAACAAACAACATAGAAAGATAGCAGAAACTATCTGACATAAACCATTAATCTTACCATCTATATAACACCTTAAACACATTATGACTAGGAAAAAGTATGGCGAATGCAACAAATACATGGATTGCTAGGTCAAGACCAAAAGTTGTTCATCCAAAACCATCCACATTGTAACTATCATAAGACTCATTTATGTAAACTAAGAGCGAATTCGGCTTCGTTCGGCATTGACTTTGGAACCGGCGTTTGACAGAAGCTGGATTTTCCAGATTTTGAGGCAAAAACTGGGTTTCAAACGGCCGTTCTGCATGCCTGGCGTGACCGCTCGGCGCTGCTTCTGCGTTCATTCCCGAACGAAGCCTTAATAACTTAGCTTAAAATTTGAAACTTGGGTCCATAACAAACAAACCTCCCAATTCCTTTTAGTGGACGGATCAGAATTCAAAGCTAAACTCAATTATGATACTTTGAAAAACTACAAAGAGAATGATGATTTAAAAGAATCCCAGTATAGCCATCTTGATTCTTGACGATAACACATAAAAAAGGCATTGGAAAAATAAAAGAAAAACAGAGCAATACCCCATTTTTAGCCTCCACGGGGTGCTCGTCATCAATGTGACAGCACAAGCCAAGGATATCGAAATGATCTGAACAAAAAGGGCATGGAAAATCCTCTCTCATATCTGCATTTAGTACCCATTCGTAAACGTTCAATCATTGAAAAAAGAGAATTTTTTGTTTTCTGAAAATCTAGTCAAGTTAGTCCCTTTACTTTAATTTTCCGCCACGCATAAAAAGCAGTACATATTAACCCAAAAAAGAGAAAAACATACATGGTATTTAAAGTTTACCAGACCGTGATTGGAGAGCTAAGTATCTCTTAGAAGCTGAAGAAAACGGGTACTCCATGAATCAGCATCCATTTCTAAATGACCCTTTTTTTAATGGCTTAATACCAAAAATAAGTGACCAAACTATATGTTTTCACCTTTTGAGTGTTTAAATTATTTTTTGTCCCGGTGTTAATTATCTTGTTTTTCCATTTTAGATGCCTAAACTATTTTTTTTGTTCCTTTTAAGTGTCTAATTTATTTTTTGGTCAAAATAGGTACTCAAATTATTATTATTTTGGTCAAAATAGGTGTCTCGATTTGACATTAAGAGACGCAAAAAAATGATAATTTGATCACTTAAAAGTGACAAAATAGTTTAGACACCTTAAAAGAAAAAATATGATAATTTGAGCACCTAAAGGGGGAAAAATAGTTTAAGCATTTAAAAAAGAAAAATATGATAATTCGGACACTTATTTCGAACTTAAGCCTTTTTTAATTATTTTTAGAGAGAAAAGGAAATATTTAATTGCAGGGAGTTCAAACTGGAAGCCCGTTTAAGCTATGATCTAGTTGCAGGGGGCGATCTTGGTGCAGTTGTTTGGGGTTTAATGAAAATTTTTAAAAAAATTGAAGGTTTTATTAATTTTTTTTAAAATTTTGAGTTTTTTTTGAAAAAAGGTTGAAGGTGTAATTTAAATTTTCTTTGAACCCTCGTACCTTAACAATGAGGTTAAGAGTTCGATTCCTACCAATGGTTAGCTGTTTGCCTCTCAGTGAGAGCATTTGCGGCAAGGTGATTAGTCACTACTATCGGCGATAGGTACCTTGGCTCAAATTCAAAAAAAAAATCTTTTTGCACAAAAAAAATTAAAATTCTCAAAAAAAAAGAGGTTTAATGAAATTTTTAAAGGTTTGAGGAACTTAATTAAAAATATTCAAAAAATTAAGATTTAATAAAAGTTTCTAAAAAATCAAAAGTGTTTAACTGAAAACTTTTAAATATTTAAGGGGTGTAATTTAAATTTTCCCAAACTTTGGGGTGTCAAGCTGCCCAGAGTATTGTTATCATCTACCTCTTGTCTAGTTGGATTTATCATTTATGACGTGATGAAATTAACAAAAACTGGTTGAATTATATTGGATGTCACTTATTTATCAAAATTTATAATTGGGTCACTTAATTAAAGTTTTAGTTACGTTCGGTTACTCATCCGTTAAAATAAAAATGAACATTCAAAAAAGGTTTGGTATAATGATTTAGTCCTCAAAACTTATATATTCTACTATTTTAGTCCTAATTTAAAATAACTCAATAAATTTAATCATTCATATTTAAAAATATATATCAAATTAGTATGTTTTTTCTCCCAAATTGTTTTTCTTCGCAGTTCAATAAATTTAACCATTAACATTTAACGGTTAAAGTAACAAGACAATTAACAAAAAAATTGTATAGTTATACATTTGATTTTTGTTACTTAAATGTTCTATCAATTTAGTCCTTATTTTAATTTAATTCAATAACTTTTATCTTCCATTAATTTGGCCCTTATTTTAATTCCCGTTAATAACTGAACCGACCAATAGAGTGATAAAAAAAAGCTCGATCTGTCTAGGGCTGTAAATGTACCAAACGTTCAATGAATCGTTCGTGAACCGATTAGCGGGAAGTTCGTTTATGTTCGTTGAACGAACGAATATAAATATAAACGTAAATGAACGAACGAAAAATAACAAAAATGAATGAACGAACGTTTACGAACGTAAATGAACGAACGAACATGAACAAGATTTTTTGTTCGTTTAATTAAATGAAAGAACACGGACAAAAGGCTCGTTCGTTCATTTACATTCGAAAACGTTCGATAATCTGTTCATTTATATTCGTTCGTTTATGTTCGTTCAAATTTATTCACATATATCTATTTATATTTATTATTTTTCATAACAAAATTATTTTATATTTTAAATAAATAAATTTATTCACATATGTTCGTTCGTTTATGTTTGTTTAAATTTATCCACACATGTTCTTTATGTAGTTCGTTTATGTTTGTTTGTCATTTAAACGAACGAACATAAACGAATACAAACAAGCTACATTCCTTACCAAACGAACATGAACAAGAAATCATGTTCGTTTAATTGTTCGTATTCATTCATTTATTCGGTTAGAATTAAATGAACGAACATGAACGTTTCCTCGTTCGTGTTCTGTTATTTCGTTTACATGCCTAGATCTGGCCGAGGAATTCACTGTAGCGTACGACCCGACCCTACACTTAACCCGACCTAACGAAGATTTAAAAACGATTAAAAACAGTAACCACGCTTTTAATCTGAAACACTGAACCTAATAAAATTCAAAAAATAATTCCCCACGTCTACCGTATATTTTTCTTCCTCATAGTTCTACTTTCCTGGTAGTTTCCTTTCAGAACGAACCTCAGCTTCGCCGGCGTTTGAGTCGGCCGTTCCTCTCTATTCAACTGCCCCCTTAACGGCCGATCGTCGGCCTCCGGTCACATGGCCATCCCCTTTTATTGCCTTTTCTAGCTCCGCCATGAGAAAACATCAATTTTTAGATCTATAAATTCTAAATCTGGATTTAGATTTATTTTTAACTTTTAGTTAATATATATTTTCGTTCTAGAGCTATGGCGACGAGGAACCGAACGCTGTTATTCAGGAAATATAGGGATGCGTTAAAGAGTGTAAGAATTCCGACGAGTTCGTCGGCATCGTCTTCGGTCACGAAGAGCTCCGGCGGAGGACCCGTGATCGAGATGGTTAGTACTTCGCTGCTCCATCCAAATCGTTCTTATACTCCTCTAAGTACCGAGGATCCTGGAAATTCAAGGTAATTCAACTTTGTAACTAATATTAATTTGTCAATATAAGATAAAATAATAATAATAAAGATCGAGATCAATACTTTTTTTTTCTATTTATTATGCGGGAATTTATTTGAACGCAATTAGTTAGCTTAATTTAGCTGAATTGGTCTCCTTTTACTTGAAGTAGAATTGATATAGTTTAGGCTAAGCAAAATTGTTGAATTATATGTTAAGTAACTATTTTTTGAGAAGTTGGCACCCAAGAGATGCTTACAAATGAATGCGGTTGAATCTGTTTGATATCCTTGAGCAGTTCTTACAAAAATTATTTAGTTGTGAGATATTTTGAATGATTTGGGAAGAGCTACAAAGATTATGAGGTGGTTCATGCAGTACAATGAAAGACCAAGAATTTGCAATGAGGGATTGTGGATACAAGTTACTTATGACTTAATGTATATCTATGTTTGAATGGTCATATAACTCTAGTAAGAAAATAAGGGTTGTCTGTCTGTTGCAGTAAGGGTGCAAATGCAGTTACAGTGGGTCTACCACCAGCTTGGGTAGATGTGTCTGAAGAAATAGCAGCAAATGTGCAACGAGCACGGACAAAAATGGCCGAGTTAGCAAAGGCTCATGCAAAGGCTTTAATGCCTTCATTTGGTGATGGTAAAGAAGACCAACGCAATATTGAGGCTCTTACCCATGAGATAACTAATCTGTTGAAGAAATCAGAGAAGAGATTACAGAAACTCTCTGCAACTGGACCTTCTGAGGATTCAAATGTCAGGAAAAATGTCCAGGTAAGGCTTAGAGATGGTGAGATAAAAAGGTCATCTTTGATTCTTTTTTTATCCATACACGTGTCCTTGCAGAAGAGAAGATAATAAGGGCAGGCTGATGTTTAGTGCTTTATCCTCTATAGCCTCTGACATAATTTTAAGTTTTTATCCCCTTTGATGATGCGCTATTCTGAACTACTTTTTGGTCTACATTTCTTGCCTTCCATGTTGCTCTCCTTTTTGGCAGCGTCAACTTGCTACTGACCTTCAGATCCTATCAATGGAGCTCCGGAAGAAGCAATCAACTTATTTGAAGCGCCTTAGGCAGCAGAAAGAGGTATAGGAAAGAAACTTCTTTCTTGACAATGCATTGTTATATAGTATTTGGTTGCACTTTCACATGCTAAACGATCCATACAATATCGATTTCTGTTTTTTGCACTCTTATTATGCATTTTGTGCACGTTTTAACTAAATTACCGGTTTCTTTGTAGGGCCAGGATGGAGTTGATCTAGAGATGAATATAAATGGAAATAGGTCTAAAGCAGAAGACGATGACTTGGATGATATGGTATACTGGTTTCTTTAAACCCTCTTCCTTTTATTATATATGATCTATCTGAACACATTTTAGGAAGCATGAGTTTTAGCAGAATGCCAAATAACATGTTAGGATCTTGAGTCTTGACACTCAGATTGTGTTGGCAACCAAGATCCAAAATGTGCCTACTCCAACTTCCATATGTTTTCCTTGTATAATCATAATATTAGGTTTTGATGGATTTGTGTCTTTTATCTGATTCCAGTTTAGTGTCAGATTCTAATATTGCACGATTATGTCATGTAGGTATTTAGTGAACATCAGATGGCAAAGCTGAAACAAAGTGAAGCATTAACAGTTGAGAGGGAAAGGGAGATTCAACAGGCAAGTGCATTACTCTTGATCTTTTTGTCATCTGATGCTGCTTTCATAGCTATCCGTAATGAATTATCTATGCATGTATTAAAATGGATTTTGTAGGTTGTGGACTCTGTAAATGAGCTTGCTCAGATTATGAAGGATCTATCAGTTCTAGTCATTGATCAGGTATGAATCCATCTAGCATTAATAATAAATTACAAAAACTTTTCTCCGAGTTATTAAGTGCAGTCTCCAAACAGGGTACTATTGTCGATAGGATAGACTACAACATTCAGAATGTTGCAACTACAGTCGAAGAAGGCCTCAAACAACTACAGAAGGTCTTTCATCTTGCCCATCATTTATCCTCATTTGCATATTTTCGAGGAAGCATTCTAAATCTTGAATGGATTCGATTTGCAGGCTGAGAGAACACAGAAACAAGGAGGCATGGTGATGTGTGCTACGGTGCTCGTTATAATGTGCTTTGTCATGTTGGTCCTCCTAATCCTCAAGGAGATACTCTTCTGATCCTCAACCATGGCTTTTTCTCTTGAAGGTTTCCGGTTTGACCTGCCGCGTAAGCCGATTACTTAAGATGTCAAGAAGCAACAATTTCCTTGTCCAGCAGCACAAGTATACTCATAGTCATACCACTTTAGAGGTTCATGTTTACCTATTTTCTGTCTTAGAATTTTCGTTTCGGCCGAATATCTATATAGAGCATTAGAGCTTATATAAGGTTAATGATGTATTCTTTTTTCCTTAAGCAAGGAAAGGACCTGATTATTGATTACCTCAGGGCCCAGGGGTTAGGAATTTGTAGCTGTAGTTTGGTTCCCATGAGGAGGTGAGGTGTTTGCCTGTATACTACTTTACATGTGTATCAATTCTTTTGGTTTCAAAGAAATGACATGAAATCCACTTTGTAGTAGTTAAGTTAGGCTCATGATATTCGTATAAATATACATACATATGTAATGTACGTGCGTATGTATATATCAGTTGAGGAATCTGTTATATTGTTCCGTTCCAACTTCCAAGTAGTTGGGACTTGGGACTATTACTTTATTTTTTTGTAGTTATACGGAATAATAATTGTTATTTGGATGCTAAAATCAACAGCTTTCATAGCTCAGTTGGTTAGAGCACCCGTTTAGTAAGCGGGAGGTCTTGAGTTCGACTCTCAATGAAAGCATTCTTGGAATTATTTTTAATTTTTACGTGTTCTGGTCCTTTTTTGTCTCTGCGGCAACTATCCATATCCCTTTTATTTTTAAGTAGAATTTGGCAGATTTTTATTTTTATTTATTTATGGATTGATTCATCAGATCAGTAAATACGAATAACTGCAATTGAAATGGCTGTGAACACCTTATTTCAAACATAGAATTCTCGTTGTATATTGATTCCCAAAGTACTATTTACAATCATCATCATCAGCTATTCCCAAAAAAAAAAACATTGCTTTCCTTTTGACTTTTGCTCTCGGTAAAAACAGAACAGCTGTCAAGAACATGGGTGTTTCTTCATTCACAAATCACACACAGTAGAGGCAAAAAGGAAAAGACAATGAAAAGGGGGAGGTTATGTCAAGCAAAAACTGAGCCACAAGACAATGCCATCAAAGAAATAGCAGCTTGTTCTTCCTCTCCTAACTTCCTTCTCCTTTGGCACCTTTGTTTCTTCACCACCCCAGATAATGCCGATGATGAACTTTGCAACAAAACTTCACATCCCAAAGCATATAATCTAACCTTCACACTCTTACTCAGTCCATTCAACTTTCCATTAAGCTTCTTCTCACCATCATTAGAATCTGACATCTCTTTCTTCTTCATCTTCTTCTTCTCTAATCCCTTGCTCATGCCCAGCATTGCTCTTCGTTTTTTCCTGTATCTGATCCCACATGCATTGCAAAGCGACTGCAAAAGAAACATATCAAAAAAGTTGTGAGCTTTTTGCCAGAGAGCTCGTGGTTATGATTTCAAAAAGAGAAGATTTGTTGCTTTGTTCCCATGGAAAGGGAAAGGCAATACCTTGGGACCAGCAGGGCCACCTCTCCAAAGAGGAGTCTTTGTGGTTTTGCAATCACTACAAAACTTCTGCTTCTCACTCGTCGTTGCTTCACCCGAGGGTTTCTGAATCATACACAGAAACCAAATCAGTGATATAAAAGAAATGGGTTTAAAAAAGAAAGAAAACATAAGCTTTTAAGCATTGAAGATGACTCTTTTTTTTTTTTACTATTTTCACCTTTGCTCTAAGATCCATTATACCCATGAACTCTGTAAAGAACTTCGATCAAAACAGAATGGCGAAAGTAAAAAGAATAAAAGGGTGTTCTAAACTCGATGGACAAAGAAATACCAACTCAGTAACACAGTCGAAAACCTTTTTCATTCAACTGAGAAGAAATGAAACAGGGGAAACCAGAGTAAAGGAGAGAGCTTTTTGCTCTCGGAGAAACAAAACCCAGAAATGAAAACTACCCAGAAGAAAGATAAGAGCTAAATTTTGTTCTGTTTTGTTAAAGAAGGGGTAAAAAATGAAGAACAGACAGGGAGTGAGAGGTTGTCAGAGAGGGACGGAGGCAATAAACCCTAGACTCGGGGTGTGATTGAAAAGACGGGTTTACCCCTGCTGGTGACAGCTCTGCGCCGCTCTCCTGTCGACGACACACCCGCCAAAATTTTGAGAAGGTCACTGTCCACGTGGCAACATGCAGGAGGGGCGGCGCGGAGATGAATTTCAGGGTTTTTCTTCTTTAAAGTAGCACTGTCTAATTCTGATAGGTTTACGTATTAGTCCCCACGTGATTTACTTTACCCTATTTCTTTTGTTTTAATGTTTGGTTTTTGTTTCTGCAAGTTTTATGCATGATAATTATATTTAGATCGCAAAAAAAATTATTATATGGTTATGTAAGTATCGGTTTAATATTATTTAAATTATTTAAAATAGGGTGTGTGTATATAGTGGATTGTTTTAGGATAAGGTGTTTATGATACGGTTACGGTAAGAATCAACTAAATAAAATATTATCTAAGAAGATCGGGTTTAATTCGTTTTATCTGCTAGATGTATGACACATGAAAAGATAAAGAAAAAGTAAGAACATATATTACTTTAGAATCAACTTAAGATTATTCAAAATATATATATATCATCCAATAATATAATAATTTCATAGTGGAGAAATTAATTATGGTCGGTTAGCCAGAACTTTTTCATCTGCTTCCTCTTTTTTTTAAGTTTTAAATCCAACAAAAGCACTCTTTTTCTCTATTTCTCATAAATTCTAAGATCAATTCTTAACCGGAGCAGTTTTCTTTCTTTTGTTCAAAATTAATAGTTTTATAGTATATCTTGTATAATTGCACGATTACACAAAGATATTTTTCGATTAGTTTTTGTACCGATACAAAGATTATAAAAAAATTTGTGTAATGTTTCTGTAAAAATGAAGTATACAAAATATAATAGAATGTTTAAAATATTTATTCTTATAATTAGGAACGGGGCCTTGGGCATATTGGGAGGGGACAGGGACGGACCCAGAATTTTAGGTTAGGGGGGCGAACCTATAAATTTCTAGGGAGGCAAACTTATAGAAGTTTAGGGGGCGAAAATAAATTTTTAATAGAAAATACATATAAAAATTTTAAAATTTTTCTAAATCATATATGATTTTCAAAATTTTAGGGGGGCGGTTGCACCCACCAGCACCCCCTCGGTCCATCCCTGGGATGGGATTTTGTCCCACCAACTAATTTATTTTTACTTTTGATCTATATATTTTTTAAAATCAAATAATTATGAACTTACCTCTGCATTTTAATATTTATGTTTGCTTCCCAAATCTTTTTTATTATGTCGATATTTATAACGAGGTTTATTCTAATTAAAATGATAAAAGATATTTTAACGTTTGTATATTTTGTCATTTAACTCCTTATTTTTTTAGAGCAAACAACCTAACGTTTTAATTTAGTCCAAATATGTCTCTATTGGATGTAAACAGTCAGTCAACTGACGGTCAACGTCTGATGTTGACTAGACTTGCCACGTGTTAAGATATGATGACGTGTTAGGATCATATTCACTACGTGTCAACATCATATTCACCATGTGTCATCATCCGATTCGGTCACCTGTCAACATGATAGCCAGCCATGTGTCACCATAAAGAAGTGTATAACAAAATATTTTAAAAAATACGACATGGCATATGCCACGTCAGCTAATCTCAATGCGTGGTAAGTCCAGTCAGAATCAGCCGTTGACTGTCAGTTTTCATTCATAAAGACATATTTGGACCAAATTAAAACGTTAAAAGATTGTTTACTTTAAAAGAATAAGAAGTTAAATGACAAAACATGCAAACGCTAGGGACATCATTTATAATTTTGCCTTTATTCTAAATAAACATCTTCTTAGAAAAGCAAACAGGTTATAATAACATGCATGATTTTTGAGGTTTTTTATTTGAAGAGCATTGGCATTGTGGTGTTATAAAATATAAATATAATGTTCATTGTTGGTTTATTCTAAATCATGTATGGAAAGAATGAAAGGTTAAATATATAATAAAATAAAGGGATGGAAAAGGAGATTGTGTTTTGATGTTAAGCTCCGTCTCCAAAATCATAGTTTGTTAATTGGTGGAGTATGGGGCTGATTGCTGCCTTTTAACTTCCCCCTGCACTCTCTACAACACTGAATAATGCAGTCTTTATTGGAGAAAAAGCTGTGTACCAAAATCATGTTTCTCATAATTTTATTTTTAATTCTTTTTATCCATTTAATAATCTCCACCTCTATTTTTCTTTACAAATTATTTTTGAAATTTTATTACTTCTTTCTGTTTTTGAATCTAGATGTCGTTAAAACTACTAAATATGAAAAAAAAAATTAAATTTAGAGATTAAGGGTAAGTTTAATATTGCTTTTGAAAAGTGTAGTGAAAAAATTAATTTAAAAAATAATTTTTAAAAGTGTTTCTAGATTTTTTTAGTTTAAAATTTAAGTGTTTAGTATTACTGTCAAAAAATATTTTTTAAAAATTAAATGACGATTTTAAATATGATATTATAAGTTATATATATACATATAATGATATTCAAATTCTTTAATGTCATAGTATACCAGCTTAAATTATTATAAAGATATAAAAATATTTTTATTAATAAATACATTTTTTAACAATTGTCCGTGTTCCATGAAAATATAATAAATTTTAAATAATTTATTTAAAAAATTTGACATGAATAAATATATATTATTTTTAAACTAAAAAATAATTATTAATTATATTTCCGTAAAAAATTATAAATTTATAAATTATAAATAAACACAATAACAAATAGAAGTTAAAATTGTAACTTAGCTCACAAAAGCATTTTTATAACCGTAAAAGTTAAAAAAAAATTTAACTTTTGCCTTTGAGTTGAAAAACACTTTTTAAAAATAAAATTTTCTCCAAAATTTTACTTTTTAGCATTACTTTTGTCTCTATACCAACTTTTGGTCTCAAAAATTGATTTAAAAAGCAATGTTAAACGGAGCCTAAACCAAATCAAAAGGAAAATTGTTAGTTTAAAGACTGGACAAAAGAATAAAATAAAAAAAGTTATTGATTTTAGAGATTAAAAGTTTTTAACTTTTTCCAATGATCATGTCACGGTTGGAGCAATTAAAATAAGCATGACATTGGTTCTGGGTGATGGACCACTAAAAACTCCACCAAGCATGGAGAAAAAAGTTTGACCATTGCTGAACCCAACACCCGGTCGGGTCCCATTCTGATTTGCAAAACCAACCACACCCCAAAACTTCAACCTACATTCCCACTCCTAAACAAGTCGCACCATGGATTACAAAATCTCATCAAGAAGTGCCGGCGATTTTCAAGATTACACGGCGGGGTCGAATATCAAATAATGAGTAGCAAACTCTGTTTCCCATTAAATGTAGTTTTCGACAGCTTCCGTTGAGGAATTGTATGCCCTATACAACACAACCTCAATGGACAGATTGATGCATGACATCACAAAACTCCTATTACAGACTCGCAACAAGATGGTAGCTGTTTCGGGAATATGCTAAAATCACCCCGGCAAACACTGCATGAAAAGCTATTGCAAAGACACTCACCCCAGCAGATCACTGGGCTCATGTTCTGCCATTTCCCCTTACTGCATGATATGAGTCTGGCCGTGTGGTTTAACCCCAAGCCAACCCAGTACCCTTGACACCCACACCCGACCCTAACATGACGACAAGACGCCGACCTGAAACTCCAACTATTCTTTCCATCATCTCCATAAGGAATTCAATACAGAACCAGATAAGATTCCTGAAATATAATTTGGAAAGGTGAAAGCATATCCAAGCAATAATCACATATGAATATGATCATATATCTCATCTAGAAGAAAAAAAACATAAAAAGCTTCTGCTAATAAAAAGAAAAAAGAATAATACATGCGAGCGGTAGCACAGCATACCTCTAGCTGAAATTGAATCCCCCAGAAGGAACAGGAAGGTCACCACCACCAAACTGAAACCCTGTTTGAGAAGCATCACCTGCTGGCATCATCTCGTCCTCCTCTTCCAACCAATATGTCTCAAGAATTTTCACAGCCTTTTCATATATCTCAGCATTATCATGAGACTGTAAATTCTCGATCTTCTCTAGACCCTCGGCATCATCAATCATTTGTGCATAGAGATTCATGCCTCCGGTACTGCCCAGGTTCTTATCAGTTTCTCCTACCTTCAAAATGTTTTCCAGCCCTTCTAGGCAAACCGTAACAATCCTTGGATCGGGGCAGTTTAGAAGATCACACAATGGCTTGATACAACCTTGACTTACAAGGAACCTGAAATACGTGAACACGCCTGGATGAGAATTAGTTTGTCATTAATAACCAGCCAATGTATGGTTCCACACAACTAAGATAGGAAACAATTTTCATACTTGATCTGCTCAGGGGTCCCACCAGATGTAGCATTTGAAATGCCCCATGCAGCTTCTTTCTTAATATCAAATTCAGCATTTTGAAGTAAATGAACCAGTGGAGCAATAATATTAGCATTTGCATTTTGTCATTTGTACCATCAGAAAGATATGAGAGCGCCCAACATGCATCGGTTAATACTTCTTCATCATTTGAATGAAGAAGATGTGCCAATGCAGGGAGTGCAGGCTTAACCTGAACAAAACATAAAGAATAATTGGTGAAATAATAATTAATTCAACCCCAGCAGTGAGTGGCCAGTGGCCACATGATATCTAGCTAGACAATAATACTCTATATTCATAAGTCACCTCACTCTCTGGTCTAATTTTAGCAATGCACGATATCTCACTCTCTGGTTTATGTTAGTAGCGTATTGGATGTAGAATTTCATGATCCAACAAACAAGCCACCATCTCAGATTTCAAAGACAGACAAAGGGAACTTTGGAATTGTATATCAATAACATTGAGCACAACTAAGCTTGCCAATTCATGTTAAACAATCAACAGTTTCCAACAAAAGAAGGGGACCAGGGTTAAACCTGATCAAAGGGAGGTTGGGGTTTCCCCCTGCAAAAATTTGAGAGGGTCCATGTAGCATTTCTCAGCATAGAAAGTTTAGCATGCTCATTCAACTGGGCCACCAAAGGGAGCAGAGCACCATGGCTAAGGACAAGATCACGACATCTAGGAGAATCACCAGCCACATTTCCCAATGCCCAGATGGCCTGAATGTTCAAAATGAAAAGAGAAAACTAGATTTTAAAACATTTCCTACTAGCTTTTGCTAAGTAAAATTCATCACTTCCTAGTTTAGTCGATTTCCAAAATTATACTAAATCCCCTTAATATGGATACCTGCTCACGAACATCATCACTTGGGGAACCGAGTAACTTAACAAATATGGGAACAGCCCCATGATCAATTACCACCTTTGTGTTCTCCGACGTCCCAGAAGCAATATTAGTGAGGGCCCAGGCTGCCTCAAACTACATAAATATTAAATTAATAAACCTTAAAATATCATGTAATATGAAGTAATGAGATAATGTTGAAGCCCATAGAAAAATCCAACCTGAAGCTGTGGAAAGTCTTCTCTCAAAAGGAACTCAATAAAGCGAGGAACAACTCCAGCTTGTATTACTTCCTCAATAGGCGGGCTACGTTCTGGGATAAATAACAAAAGATATTGAGGCGACAAAGCTTGCAACTTAAATGTTATTATAACTATTAAACAAAACCAATTTCCGTCCTCACCAATTGAAAGCAATTTCCTAAACTGAGTAGTTGCCTCAAGCTGCAAGTTACTATCATCAGACCAGACACCAGCAACCATGGCAGGTAGACTTTCCAACTGCAGTCAAAGATTGAACATGACCAGAACAAGACAATACTCAGTCAAGTCATAGATAGCCAAATCATCATATCATGCAAATAATTAGCAAATCCAATAAAACATAGAATTCAGAATAATCTTAATCTTTACTAAACAGAATTCAGAATGTTTGACAACAACAATATTCTCAATCAAAACAATGAAAACCAAATAAATATGTAAAACTAACATTATACATACTCCATAAGATCAAACAAAATTTACAAAAAAATGATAAACTATTAAAAATAGCCAATAAAAATTATAAACAATTAAAAATGGACCTTTTTCTCAACAGCAGATGAGTGAAGTGAAGCAGGCATAGGCTGAGCTTGGAGTCCTTCACGTCTCTTCTTCTGCAAACTCTCTTCACGTCGATTTTTTCTAATCTCCACCATATTATCCTCCCTCCTCCGCCTCCCTTCCTCGGCATCGACTGCAACTTTGTACCTATTTCTCCGAACTTCAGTTCTCGCGTTTGGCCTCAGCGACATCTTCAGAAAATTATTAAAAACACAAAAAAAAAGTGATCGAACCCAAAAAAAAAAAAATCCTAGAAAACTCTTCTATTTGGGTTTCTTTTCCAAAGATTTTGATTAATTTGAAAGGATACCAAATGGGAGACTTTTGTAGGTTTTATGGATTGTGTTGATTTCTAATTACCTATTGGTTAATTGAAAAACAAAATTTGGAAATTATTTATTTGTTTGATTTTAAATATGAGCTTGATTCCCCATCATTAATAAAAATAATTATTTATTTATTTTATTTATTTAAGGGCAATTTACCGTAATGATCATTTTTCATAAGTGTTTATTTTTGCACCCCAAATTTGAAAAAGTAACATTTAATCTCTCATGTTGTAGTTTATAACATTTTGGTCACTAAGACGTCAAATATTAGTAAAATGGATTGATTTTTAATTTTACCTATGAACTTTAAATAAATATTAATTGTATTCTAAACTTTAGATAAAAGATCAACTAGATCATTGAATTGGAGATAAAATATCAATTTAACCTTGAATCTAACTATAGTTATCTTGTCTCTGACTGTCACTCACCACCGTCGCCGGTCACTGTCGACCCTAACTACTGTTGGACTTCAAAATTTTTGGTTTACTTTTTTTGGCCTCGCGAAAGATGTACGTTTCACCGAAAAATACTTCGAACTTTACAAATTTAACCTCGAATCATTAGACTTCTTTTTAAATTTTTTGAATAGTCTAAAGGTGATTACAAGATAGTATATGTTCATACATATTCTTAACCCTTTGACAATGCACATACACCTTGTAGACAGAGCGATTTGAACTCGTGTCTACTAAAATAAACATCATCCGCCTTTCTAGTGAAACACCTCATCCAAATTAAGGATTAATATTTGATACACTGTCAATGCAAAAAAAGTTTACATAAGCATGCCTATTTTCTAACCTAAATTTAAAATCTAAATTTCTAACCTTAAAACCCTAAAAATCTAACCACAACCTATAAACCCTAAATTCTAACCATGAATCCTTAATTATAAACCCTACAACTTAAATTCATAACCTCTAAACCCTAAACTAGAACCCTAAACCCCTAGATAACCCCATTTGTAAAAACTTTGTTTTCCATCACCAGTGTCTAGGATAAAAATCCCCAAATTAATGGTAAAAACAAAACTCTTGTTAATATGCATGTAAAAGCAGTGCAACTGAGATCTATTTATTGGTTGAATGATCAAAGATGTTTTGTTATTTCATTTTGTATAGGTTCGAATATTAACATTTACCTTTAGAACTTAAAATTTTTATACTTAATCAAAATAAAAACAATGCAGTTGACTTCTATTAATTAGTTGAGTGGTCAAAGATATTTATTTTTTTATATTTTAATTTTTCCGCTAAATTAACCCCACCCATTAAAATGTTTATGCGTACCTAAAATTATGGTGAGCAAAACTCGACTCGTCTCGAAAAAAATTCAAAAAATAATTTAAGTTATAAAACAAAAATTCAAATAACTTGATTTTTTTATTAATTAGTGGATCGTTTTCAAGTTAAAGTCGGATCCTTCAACTCTATGTAATTCACATATGAAAAAATGAAAAAAAAATGTGTATTGTATATGGTTATATAAAATTATTTAATTTAGAACTAATTAGAAAGTAGTACCATAACATTATAAATGTTCACGGTTAAATTTGAACAAAACCCGAAACAAATCAACTAAAAAATTCCAATAGAAATTAAATTATAAAATAAAATCCATAAATTTGAAATTTTTACTTGACTCGATTCAAGCAGATGCTACCCTAACACCACTAAAAATATATTTTTATAGATTATTATCCTATACACTAGCGGTGTGTAACCCCCTCGTCCCGGTCTGGACGACTGACCGGTCTGAGTAGGTCACACGGAGAAAACCGAAGTGAAACCCGTTAAGGCTCCCATTCGATTAGCAACCCTAGAAAAATTTCTTTCAAATATTATCTTGTCTAAATGCTCAAATATATCCTATGTGAGATACGACAGCGGAAGGACAACGAAGCGATACAAAACATACCCAACAAGCAAGTCAAACAACCCATTTTACTCTTTACAACAGGTCGTATCGATACGCTAGGAGGCCGTATCGATACGCTAGGAGGCCGTATCGATACGCCTTCACTTGGTCAACTACCCAAAGTTAACCTAGGGAGATCGTATCGGTACACTGGTTGATCGTACCGATACGCCCTCAACGGTCAATTTCTCACGGTCAACGATAAAAGATCGTACCGATACACCCAAGACTCGTACCGATACGCCAAAATCTCATCAATTTCTCAGACTTCCAGAGAGCTTTTGGCGTAACGATACACCCCCGTGTATCGGTACGCTAGGCTTAAACTGAGTCCCAAAGTGTAGGACCATATCGATACGGCCCTTGGGCGTACCGATACGCCTTGCACTGCAAAACTCAATTTAGCTGCAAAACGAACCAAGACTCAACTCTAGATGCATTTTATGACTCGTCAAACAACATACCAACACTCATACATCATTTAGCAACCAAAACATATCATGCGATTCAACATAACCGAACAAACATGGCATCCAACACAAGATAGGCAATTAGGTAGAAAACTTGCATAAAACATACATGACTTCACCCTTTCCATCCAAAGGCGATAAACACACACATAGGCACTTCATAACAAGGTTTCACATACTTTTAAACAACCATATAAGCATCCATAGAACATGGTTATAAGCTTTCAAAACACAAAGCATTTAGGCAACATCAAAAACATGCACATATGAGTCTAGCAACGCTCATACAAAAACACATAGTATCCTCAAACCAAACATGCTTGAACACCAAAAAATTAAACTAAGGAGTTTGAACTCCAACTCCATACAAGTCTATACCTCATTGTCTAGGCATTATTACAAATACTTAAATCATACTTGAGCTACTCGAGAACTCCAAAAGCTCTTCCCTTGCCCACTTGCCTTCTGAAACTCTAACGATCTGCATGTTGGAGAAAGGAGAGCGTAAGCTTGAAAGCTTAATGAGCGAAGCTCTAAAAACTCATCAATCATGCAGTTTTCAAAACACATTTCTTAAAAGATAAGTAAGTTATTTAAATGCACGAAAGGAAGCACAACAGCACAATTTCATGGTTTGCACAAGCACAACCAAAATACAGTGGGACTACACATACCGTAGTTATGACAACCATCACGTGAGGCTCGACACCAACAACGACTACACCACAACAACGGGTGTAAAAGCAATCCACAATGCATATGATATCACAACAATTAATCATACATCATCATTTAACCATCAAGGTAGGATTAGTAAACTTACACTTGGGTTTAGGTTAGCCCACAAGGCTCCACCCAAACCCCCAAGAACCCATTTCAAAAGCAAAACAAGTTCAAAACATTTCCACTCACCGATGAAGCCCAACCAGAAGCCGAAACACCAATCTTAAGTCTCCAAATTCCCCGGAATAGTGCCCGAAGCTTCTCCGATAGTTTCCCTTGATTCTAGCCAACCAAAAATAATACATTGCTCAGCCAAAACATCACAAAAGACTATCATGTAACCCCCTCGTCCCGGTCTGGCCGAATGACCAGTCCGAGTGGGCCACACGGGGAAAACCGAAGCGAAACCCGTTAAGGTTCCCCCTCGGTTAGCAACCCTATTTTTTTTCCTTTTACTTAATCTTTTCTAAAAGTTCATTCAAGTCCTATGTGATCAAACAGCGGAACAAATACATGAGACAAACATTCGAACCCAAAACAGCAATTAAACAGCCCACTTTTAATCTTTTAAACAGGCCGTTTCGAAACACCCTTGAGGCGTATCGAAACGCCTTGACCAGGTCAACTGTCCCAGAGCCTTTACAAGGAGCCGTATCGAAACGGTGGTCAACCGTTCCGAAACGCCCTCAACGGTCAACTTCTCGTGGTCAACGAGATTTTGACCGTTTCGAAACCCTTATACCCGTTTCGATACACCTTCATCTCGTGAATTTCTCAGAATTCCAGTAGCCAAAACGTTCCGAAACGCGTATCGGAACAGGGGTTTCAAAGGCCATACCGTATCGAAACGCGTTCCGATACGAGGTCCCTGAAGCCTTACCCGTTCCGAAACGACCCAGCCCGTTTCGAAACGCGGGCTGTCTGCAGCCTTTTGAAACTCAGATTTAAGGGTATTTCAACAAGTATGAAGGTCCCATAGAGCCCCTAAAGGCACACAAAACCATCAAACAAAGTCTAGAGGCATACATCCTAGATTTAACATACTCAAACACACACAAGCATAGATTTAGACAATCTTTCAATCATAGCAAATTACACATTAAGAGCCTTTCATACAAGCATGCTTGAAGACATTAAAAAGAACCAATAAGCATCATACATCTCAAATAAGTTTACATGCCATTCAAGCAACTTAAGCATTCATAAGACATCCATCATACTAGCATTTGGCAAGATATATCATGCTTACAAACCAAGTCAACCATAGACATACATCAAACTCAAATCAACAATACCTATCTCATTGCTTAACTATTACATTTTAACATTTAAGGTTCATACATTGAGCTAACCATTAGCAACACTTGGATACCCTTCCTTGCCTTTGCCATCCTCAAGCTATTGATCTGCATTGTCGAACAAAAGAGAGCGTAAGCATGAAAGCTTAGTGAGGGTAAGCTCTTTAAAAACAAACCTCGACAATGCAGGGTCCAAGCATGAGCAATTTCCAAAATGAAATGCATGATCTTACCTTCGATCCGCAAAGGCCAAAATGAACATGATGTATGAACATATAGTCAACATTATGTCATGCTCAACATGTTTAAATCCATAACATATGCAATCACATATATTTGACCATGTTAGCAACACATCCCAAATCACATTGTCTCACAACTAATCACATATTGGCAACATAACTACAATCCGTATTGGCACCTAGCTATGACTCGAATACGCGGATAACCCGTCGGAACGCATTTCCAACAACAACATTACCTCGGTGGGATTCCACTCATCACCGGTCCTTGCATGTGCGGGATTCCACTCATCGCCACATGCCCTACGGATGGGATTCCACTCATCATCACGTAGAAATATATAAAAGCTTCCGGTGGAATATTACATCATCGTACTCCTCCTTGGTGCCTTAACGCCATCAAGGCCACGTACGTTTTGACTCGATTTGTGTGCACACTCATCCTAATGATCGATCATTGTACCCAAGCATACTAGTGCCAATATAAATAAAACTACACAACTTTTTACAACATCAATTTCAATATAAATTCCGTGCCTAGCACGTACTCACCATGATTCTCCAAAATCATGCAATCCACAACATAACCTCATTTCACAAACCAACACCACATGTATGTCAACCGAACAATTATCTCATCATATATCCACATTTTATTTGTCATCAACATGCATATAAAATCAATACATTAAGCCATACTTTCACATACATGCGTATTACATTATACATACTCATCATGAGGCATAACAATGATTAAAGAGTACATCCAAGGTCTCTAACTAAAGCTTAGGATTAGGCTATCACCCTAATCCTAACTCTAGGTGGGTCTACCAAGCCCAACCTAGTTCACATGCTTGAACCAACCACTTAAAAATCGATTTAAAAACATTAACCACTCACCTCTACTTCCAAGCTCAAATACCAAGCAACCATCACCTCCAAGTTTCCGGATTTCTTCCCGATGCTTCGCCGACCCAAATTCTTGCTTCTAAACAACCTCAATACAATTCAAACAACCTCAAATCAGCCCAACATCAAAATATCAACCCGGAATACAATTCAAGTACAATTTACAATGTTGCAAGCCATGGCCAAACCCCATACTTAGCAATTTCGGACAGCCTCAATACCTCTTCCAAAAACCATGTTTCCAACATCCATTGCACCCACAAATAATCCCAAATCAATCCCGAATCATAGTACTACCATTGGGCTATCAATTCCCACCTAAAACAACCCCCAAAACTCCATTTTCGTACTCATATTTTACCCAATAGAAAATCATGTTTTTAAACACCCAAATGACATTTAAATGGTCCCAAATCATCCCCTTAGCATACATATACCATCAGCCCTCTAATTACACCCTAAAACCCACCAAAAATCAACTTTTTGACACCTTAAAAATGGCTCCAAGAACCCACTTCGGATTTTCAACAAAACTCAACCAAATTAATATATGTTGCACCTTTTAACATGAATAAACAAAACCCCAACTCAATTTATCAAGACAATATGAAAAACCCATTAAAAATCCAAACTTTAAATCAAACCCTAATTTTCAAAAGTTCATATCTTTAAAATTCAAGACCATGTATGGATAGATAATAGAGAGGAGAGTGAGAATATGATTTTACCTTTCAAAACCCCCTTGAAATGAAGTTGTAATCAATGGAATAGTAGTTTGAAAGTTAGAGAGAGTTTGAAGATGAGTTTGGTGTTTCCACTTTGGAAAAAATGGGAAAAGGGGAAGAAGATGACAACTTTCAAAAGTTGTCATCCTTTTAAAATCTTTTGGGAAAAATTGCAACATAAGTCCCTCCCTCTTTAATAAAGCTCAATTACATCACAATTTAAGTTGAATTTATTTTAATTAATTTTATTGACTCAGACTACAAACCCGACTAACTTCTAGCCCCAAAATACGGGTGTTACAACTCTCCCCCACTTAAGGAAATTTCGTCCCCGAAATTCATCGAACATGAAGAGTCACTGAAACATGCTCTTCCACACATTCCTCTCTTACCACAACATACTAACCAACCCAGTAGACTCAACACACAACATTTGCTATCTGACACTAAGATCTCAACTGATTCTTCAAGGCATGACAACTTTAAACTCAACTCAATCATCTTCAACAAACACAGCACGGAACAGATCTGACTCACTCTCCCGAATCATAGATACACAAATCACATCACCAACCCCTTTTCTAACTCTGGTGGTAACCGCAACAGATAAACAACAGATCTAGCCCGACTCGCAACTCATACAACACTGCTTGAACGCTTGACTCTTAACTTCCTCTAACTGATCATCTGACTTCATCAATTAACCAAACACTATGCAGACGTCTTCAAAAACAATCTAATTGAAGTCTCGGATCTCTATTACCCACTTCCATTAAGAACCTTCTGTGGATGTAACAAACTAGAAGAAAACTGACGCTCGGTCTTAACACACTGGCAATTCACGCACTTACTCTCATACAAAACCACATCATACATCCACTCAATTCAGAAGCATTCATCCTCAACCCACAATACGTCTTCATACTACTCAGATGCAATACAAATGAACTACCGTGCGCTTCGGCCAAAACTATACATATCAAAACACTAGGTCAATCGGTACAACCATTCTGTCTCTGAAATGCAAAACTCTACCATCTCTGAAACTGTATTCTGAAGGTCTTCCTTCTACTATGCCTCGCAATGAGGTGCCAAGAATCTGTCTTGCAACTGTTTCTCTTCAAACATTCTGACTTAAGTAGATTCAACATGAAACAGCCACAAGAATACTGTCATTCGGTAACTGAATTCGGCAAATACAACTCGCAACTCAACTACTAATCTAACAACAATTACAACTCGGAACATCGGTTATTACGTTGACTATCTTCGGATGGTACTCAATCTTGATATTACAGTCTTCAAGCAGTTCTAACACTTTATGCTGTTCAAGTTTCAACCCTTCCTAAGTTGTCTAACAATTCAAGTTCTGGTAATGTGTACGTACACACTGTGCATTTCTTACTATACAAGCTTTGTCTCTAAGTCTTCGAAGCAAACACAACTGTAATTAACTCTATGTCTCATATCGGATAACTCTTCTCACGGTCTTTCAACTATCTTGATGAACAAGCCACAATCTTCTGTCTTGCATAAGCACACGACCTAACTCTACATGTAACACATCACTATGGTTCACAAATTCTTTCTCTGACATTGGCTGGATCAAGGTCGAAGCTCTCTTCAAAGTTTCTTTCGGTTTCTCAAGGTCATTGTCTCGCATCTAACCACACAACTGAACATTCTTCTGTAGCAATCTATCAATGGAGCAACTATCTTCAAAAGACTATTTACAATTCTCTGAAAGTAACAATGCTAGACCTAGGAACTATAGATATCTGTCACAGTCTTTAATTTCTTCCAACTCATGTCTTCTTTTGCCTACTTGGGATTTACCCTAATACACTCGGATGATCTGCATGTTCTAGGAGAACATCTTCATTAACTCGAAGTTTATGTTGCATAACTAGACATACAATTAATTCTCTAATAGAATCTACCACACTAACTTCAAAGCTTGTCATGATCTTCCTCGGTACTTAAATATACTCATGTGACCTCCAGAAGAGCTACTACAACTGATCAAGAAACTCAGGAAAATATTCTGCTCAACATCTCTATGAAGATAACTAATACACTAGTCAAACAAAACGGCATAACTCAGAGCTCAAGGTGATCACATCTTGCCCCTAAAGCTGTCTTCGGTACTTCAACTCTTCTCACTTTCAACTGGTCGTAAACGGATCTCAAACTAATCTTCAAATAGACTGAAGCACACACTAACTGACCCACAAATCACTGACACTCGAAAACTGATGCTAATCATTCACTGTCACTTGTTTCAACCGTCTGAAATCTAAACATATTCTCGTATTGTCCTCTCTCGTCTTCACAATTTGCACTGTCATACTCTAAGATGACGTACTAGGCCTAATGAGTCTAAGGTCCAGCTAATCTCGAAGTTATTTCTTCAACATTCTCAATTCTTCCGGGGTTCATAAGTTACAGAGCAAACAAAACTGAAGCAACCTCGGAGACGGTCTCAATAACGAACTCTTCTTCTCTATCAAGAGACAAACTGGGTGAATCCTCCAAACACTTCTAGGTAAACACAAACTAATTTAATATTCGGTGGTCTAATCTTCATTCAAAATCAAATCCATCACACTTGCTAATCAAATCTGCCAACTAAACTCAATCAATCTTCGACCTCCAAAGCTGGATCAATCACTCAATAAGAAATTCACATACTCACCTACTACTACAGTCACACAAAAATTTGCAACTTCAATGCAACTCTCTCTTTGTCTCAACGTATACACTAACCCTGTGCTCTTCAAGCTGAACCTTGTCAAAAGGTACATCAAAACCGTAGAGGACAATCACTTCACATCTACTAGAAACTAGTAACTCTGAACCACCAACAAACATCTTCTGTACATCTTTCTGATCACTACTATCTCCCAAAAGCTAGTCACAAGTGTCCCTAAGTCTAAAATCTCAACAGAGATATCTAGCTTCCTTACATGCTCCCACACCAAGGACGAATCCGCATAAATTGCAACTTCACATGTTCACATTTGATAGTCTTCGGTTCTCTTGTTTTCAGACTGGTTCTTCAACAAAATCTGACTCTTCTAAACTATCCTTAGAGCATTTCAAAACTTCAAAAATGCAGCTCTGGGCACACACAGACAACCATGCTGGAAAACCACCCAGACGCACACTGGCCCTAAACACACAAATCGGTTCCCATTCACGGATACTGATCGGCTGTCTTGTATCAAAATCATAGGCTGAACCCCAACGGTCACCAACTAACACTTCTGAATTTCAGATCAATCGCACGAGACCCCTACCTTGATCTTGCTAAAAGAACCAAGGTATTCACGCCTACCTCTAACACTTCACTAGGTATATTCAAACTTGCATACTCGCTAACGATATACAAAAGCACGGACTTAGAATCACTTGAGGAATCCAACTTAATACTATTCCAATGGCTCATCTGTTAAAACATCGACACCACTCTGACTCCCACTCATAGGCCTTCAATTCTTCTTACCAACTAATGTCAGAGTTGATCACATCGTCCCTCATCCACAAGAGTCAACCCACATACACACCGTCTCAAACGGACAAATTGTACCTCAATCCCGGTACAACCTTACCTCCCTAACTAAGATGATGGACTCCTTCAACATCGTCCACCTTTTCAGAAACTACAACTTCTATTTACCGAAATGCAATTAAATAAACAACATCAACAGTAAAACATACAAGATTGGGTTAGCAAGGCAAGGCTTCCAAGTGGCTCAAGTATGTTTCCCTCACTTAAAATCTCTTTTTCGATGTAATAGTAGCAATAAGACTCTACGTAACATGTTTCAAACAAATCAACACACATACATGCTCAACCAAGCATATAACGAGGCATACTTGCTAAACAGGCAAACATATGCATACTATCAAACAACATATATTCTCAATCAAACAATCATTATTCACAGCATACACGGATAACAAGCAACATGCTTTTAAACAAACAATCAACATACTTGTCATACAAGCAGTCATACTTACAAAGCAAGCAAACACCGTGCATATCAATTCAAAACTTAAACTTACATCACTTACCTGCCCAAGGTCTCGGAAACCTTAGGCTCTGATACCAACAAATGTAACCTCCTCGTCCCGGTCTGGCCGAATGACCGGTCTGAGTGGGCCACACGGGGAAAACCGAAGCGAAACCCGTTAAGGTTCCCCCTCGGTTAGCAACCCTATTTTTCTTCCTTTTACTTAATCTTTTCTAAAAGTTCATTCAAGTCCTATGTGATCAAACAGTGGAACAAATACATGAGACAAACATTCGAACCCAAAACAGCAATTAAACAGCCCACTTTTAATCTTTTAAACAGGCCGTTTCGAAACACCCTTGAGGCGTATCGAAACGCCTTGACCAGGTCAACTGTCCCAGAGCCTTTACAAGGAGCCATATCGAAACGGTGGTCAACCGTTCCGAAACGCCCTCAACGGTCAACTTCTCGTGGTCAACGAGATTTTGACCGTTTCGAAACCCTTATACCCGTTTCGATACACCTTCATCTCGTGAATTTCTCAGAATTCCAGTAGCCAAAACGTTCCGAAACGCGTATCGGAACAGGGGTTTCAAAGGCCATACCGTATCGAAACGCGTTCCGATACGGGGTCCCTGAAGCCTTACCCGTTCCGAAACGACCCAGCCCGTTTCGAAACGCGGGCTGTCTGCAGCCTTTTGAAACTCAGATTTAAGGGTATTTCAACAAGTATGAAGGTCCCATAGGGCCCCTAAAGGCACACAAAACCATCAAACAAAGTCTAGAGGCATACATCCTAGATTTAACATACTCAAACACACACAAGCATAGATTTAGACAATCTTTCAATCATAGCAAATTACACATTAAGAGCCTTTCATACAAGCATGCTTGAAGACATTAAAAAGAACCAATAAGCATCATACATCTCAAATAAGTTTACATGCCATTCAAGCAACTTAAGCATTCATAAGACATCCATCATACTAGCATTTGGCAAGATATATCATGCTTACAAACCAAGTCAACCATAGACATACATCAAACTCAAATCAACAATACCTATCCCATTGCTTAACTATTACATTCTAACATTTAAGGTTCATACATTGAGCTAACCGTTAGCAACACTTGGATACCCTTCCTTGCCTTTGCCATCCTCAAGCTATTGATCTGCATTGTCGAACAAAAGAGAGCGTAAGCATGAAAGCTTAGTGAGGGTAAGCTCTTTAAAAACAAACCTCGACAATGCAGGGTCCAAGCATGAGCAATTTCCAAAATGAAATGCATGATCTTATCTTCGATCCGCAAAGGCCAAAATGAACATGATGTATGAACATATAGTCAACATTATGTCATACTCAACATGTTTAAATCCATAACATATGCAATCACATATATTTGACCATGTTAGCAACACATCCCAAATCACATTGTCTCACAACTAATCACATATTGGCAACATAACTACAATCCGTATTGGCACCTAGCTATGACTCGAATACGCGGATAACCCGTCGGAACGCATTTCCAACAACAACATTACCTCGGTGGGATTCCACTCATCACCGGTCCTTGCATGTGCGGGATTCCACTCATCGCCACATGCCCTACGAATGGGATTCCACTCATCATCACATAGAAATATATAAAAGCTTCCGGTGGAATATTACATCACCGTACTCCTCCTTGGTGCCTTAACGCCACCAAGGCCACGTACGTTTTGACTCGATTTGTGTGCACACTCATCCTAATGATCGATCATTGTACCCAAGCATACTAGTGCCAATATAAATCAAACTACACAACTTTTTACAACATCAATTTCAATATAAATTCCGTGCCTAGCACGTACTCACCATGATTCTCCAAAATCATGCAATCCACAACATAACCTCATTTCACAAACCAACACCACATGTATGTCAACCGAACAATTATCTCATCATATATCCACATTTTATTTGTCATCAACATGCATATAAAATCAATACATTAAGCCATACTTTCACATGCATGCGTATTACATTATACATACTCATCATGAGGCATAACAATGATTAAAGAGTACATCCAAGGTCTCTAACTAAAGCTTAGGATTAGGCTACCACCCTAATCCTAACTCTAGGTGGGTCTACCAAGCCCAACCTAGT
The DNA here is from genome assembly GCA_958450335.1 of Hibiscus tridactylites. Classification (NCBI taxonomy): domain Eukaryota; kingdom Viridiplantae; phylum Streptophyta; class Magnoliopsida; order Malvales; family Malvaceae; genus Hibiscus; species Hibiscus tridactylites. The sequence continues at coordinate 64,875,767 of OY288290.1, read as the reverse complement.
TCACATGCTTGAACCAACCACTTAAAAATCGATTTAAAAACATTAACCACTCACCTCTACTTCCAAGCTCAAATACCAAGCAACCATCACCTCCAAGTTTCCGGATTTCTTCCCGATGCTTCGCCGACCCAAATTCTTGCTTCTAAACAACCTCAATACAATTCAAACAACCTCAAATCAGCCCAACATCAAAATATCAACCCGGAATACAATTCAAGTACAATTTACAATGTTGCAAGCCATGACCAAACCCCATACTTAGCAATTTCGGACAGCCCCAATACCTCTTCCAAAAACCATGTTTCCAACATCCATTGCACCCACAAATAATCCCAAATCAATCCCGAATCATAGTACTACCATTGGGCTATCAATTCCCACCTAAAACAACCCTCAAAACTCACCCAAAACTCCATTTTCGTACTCATATTTTACCCAACAGAAAATCATGTTTTTAAACACCCAAATGACATTTAAATGGTCCCAAATCATCCCCTTAGCATACATATACTATCAGCCCTCTAATTACACCCTAAAACCCACCAAAAATCAACTTTTTGACACCTTAAAAATGGCTCCAAGAACCCACTTCGGATTTTCAACAAAACTCAACCAAATTAATATATGTTGCACCTTTTAACATGAATAAACAAAACCCCAACTCAATTTATCAAGACAATATGAAAAAACCCATTAAAAATCCAAACTTTAAATCAAACCCTAATTTTCAAAAGTTCATATCTTTAAAATTCAAGACCATGTATGGATAGATAATAGAGAGGGAAGTGAGAATATGATTTTACCTTTCAAAACCCCCTTGAAATGAAGTTGTAATCAATGGAATAGTAGTTTGAAAGTTAGAGAGAGTTTGAAGATGAGTTTGGTGTTTCCACTTTGGAAAAAATGGGAAAAGGGGAAGAAGATGACAACTTTCAAAAGTTGTCATCCTTTTAAAATCTTTTGGGGAAAATTGCAACATAAGTCCCTCCCTCTTTAATAAAGCTCAATTACATCACAATTTAAGTTGAATTTATTTTAATTAATTTTATTGACTCGGACTACAAACCCGACTAACTTCTAGCCCCAAAATACGGGTGTTACATATCATAACCCCAAACTACAAGTCAAATTCTCACAATTTCAAGCCAAAGACAATACCAAAATTTCCCATTTTCGTACTCTCCAACAACCCAGCAGAAAACCAATGATTTCAACACTCAAAACACTTCTAAACACCTTCAAAATCACCTTCTAGTATCACTATAACCCCAACCCAACTCCCTTTCACAAAACCACACCAAAAACACTAGTTTTCACCCCTTTTAAAACACCCACAAAATCCATTTCGGGATCCTTGTTAAAACCTCTCCATTTTAAAATATATTGCATCTAAGGGCAATGGTTCAACATAAATAAGCTTTACAAAACGAAAATTCAACAAAAACGCACTAAAGCTCCTTCATTTTCTTTAAAACCTTGAAAACTAGAAATTCTCAACAATGGTGTTTTTCAAAAACTAAAACCATCAATGTGTTGGGAATGAAGAGAACAAGTCAAAATAGTTTTACCTTGATGAAAATACTTGAAATGGTGAAAGGATTTGATATGATAGAATAGTAACAAGAGGGTTTAGGGGAGGTTTAACGTGAAATTTGAAGGGAAGAAGAAGAGAAGGATTTTCCAAAAATCCCCTTTTACTCATCATTTTCCCCCTTATTTAAAAATTTACCAAAATGTCCTTAATGAACTTCAAACCTCTTTTAATTAAAATCAATGCCTAATTTAATTTAAATCGAGCCCACGACCCAAATCCGATTTACCCGAGTAACATCTGACCCCTAAATCCGGGGCGTTACACGGTGGAAACTAAAAGTTTCCACAAGTGTTTTAGTTTAGGGTCTTAGTTTAGGGTGTAGGGTTTAGGTGTAAGAGTTTAAATTTTAGGGATAGTGGTAAGAATTTACAGTTTATGATTATAATTCACGGTTTATAAGTTAAAACCTAAATCATAATCATATTACCCTAAAAACAAAACATCAACATCTAAACCTTAAATTCTAAATATAAATCCTAAATTTTAACTACAATCTCTAAATTCTAAACTCTTACAACTAAATCTTATACTTTTAACTAAAATCTTAAATCCTAAAATTAAAATATTTATGAAAAATTTTAATTTTTACCGTCAGTGTATAGAATATAAATTCTATTTTTATATCTTTTAATATCTAAGAACCTAGAAGTCTCTCTCAACTGTCAATCAAACTTTGCCCCACTCACCGACCATCTTCTTCTCCTGTGAATATGAGACTCCTCATTCAAGGATCGAAGTCATTATTTGTAGGAAAATTTTATAAATGCGATGAACACTAGTGAATATTTTTAATGTTAAACACTGTTAAATACCTCTAACACTAAACACTGTTGAATATTAATAAATTAATTAATAAAAATTAAAAATTTTAATGTCTCAATATACAATTATAAATTACTTAAAGAAAATTTTCAATTAAATTATTTTTATATATATTATATTTTAATCTTTTTTTAAACAGTTAGATCAAATACCAACTTTAGTTAATTTAAAAAACAAAAACTTGAAACTCGAAACTCGAAACCCGAAAGCCTAAATAGTAAACCTAAAACTCTAAACCCATAACTCAAACTATAAACCCTAAACCATAAATTTGAATATTCAGGTTAGGCTTTAGTGTTTAAGGTTTATGGTTTTGAGTTTTGGGTTTCATGTTTAGGGTTTCAAATTTACAATGTAGGGTTTATGGTTTATTATCTGGGTTTATGGTTTTAGGTTTACAATCTAGGGTTTTATGGCGAAGTGTTTATGTTTTTTTTTTATTTTTTAAATTGACTAAGGTTAGTATTTCCAATTATTTAAAAAATTAAAAAATATAATATATATGAAAAATAATTTGATTGAAATATTTTTAAAATAATTCATAATTATATGTTGAGTTCTTAAAATTTTTAATCTTATTAATCAATTTAATGGTGTTCAATGATGCTTAGCATTAGTAGTGTTCGACGATGCTCGTTGAGCGTGGTAGACTCATCCTTATTTCTAAGGTTAAATATAAGTTTTGCACCATCAAATTAACTTTAAAATCTAATTTGACATATAAACTTTTTCAGTCACATTATGTAAATAAACTTAAACTCAAGATTCAAAGTTGGTATCTAAATTTTTTGGTCTAATTAAACATTTAACTATTATATTTTAATCTAAATTAGTATATAAAATTTATTTTATGATTTAAATAATTTATCGAAAGTCAATTTCAACTACATAATTAGACCCACAAAATAAATATTAAATTAAATCTTAACATCAAAGTCAGATACTTAATTGAAAGATTTCAAAAAAAAAAAACAAATCAAAATTAAACGTTAAACAAAATCGGGATATCAAAATTATAGTTATTTCAATGTTCAACAACCATGCAAAAAATGAAACAATGTCCAATAATTTTGAGTTTGAAGTTTACAAAAGGTCCCTTTGTTTGGAGAAAACTTTCCCTACCCAGTGGATAATCTACCCACTTGAATTTATTTAATGGTTTTATAGAAAACATGCATGATAATTAATGTGTTAGTTAATGTTTATTTTTTTCAATTCAAAATTCTCAATAACGTTTTCAATTATTTTTTTATTTATATGATATAAATTTTAAGAAATACTCATATTCTTATTTTTTACGTTTATTTATTTTTAAATGATTAAAAAATATTTTATTTTCATAGATTATTATATAATTATATTTTTAAATTTAGACAAAATTATTGTCTAGAAAAAAATCAAATACTCTTTCATTTATATACAAAAGGTAGAGGTGAGCGTTCGATCAAGTCGAGTAAAAAAATTCAAGTTATTCGAGTTGATGCGTCATATTTTACAACTCAAGTTTTATTTTAAATTTTTATGATTCGAGTCGAGTTTGTGAAATTCGAGTTCGAGTCAAGTCAAATTTTCGAGTTCCTATACAATTTAATTGTAATTATTTATCACGTTATAGTACAATTTGAATATAATTTAAACGACTTTCTCTACTAGTTATAATTTTTGCATATATATTTCATCGTATTTTTTTATATGCGTCACATATTTCTTCATATTTCCCTAATCATATAATATATGCATATATATTTGATTCTAATTTGAGGAAGTTAACTCGAACTTAAAATCAATCAACTAATTATTAAAAATTTGGAACTATTCGAATTCTATTTTAAACTCAAATTTTATGTGAAATTTTTTGAGTCGAATCGAGTTTTGCTCATCTCTAACAAAAGAAATTCGTCTACCCTCACTTTCTATCCTATTCATTGTCTCGTTCGTGGATTATTGCCACATAACATTAATTAATTAGGTTTTCTTTTTTAACATTATGCCCTATTTACATTTAATAAAATCTAATTTTTATTTTTATTGTACAATAATTATGAAATCTATTAAATTAAAATGTTCTATATATTACATGTTACTTAAAGATTAGTTCTCGTTTTCTAATTTGACAATTTTAAGTTATATAATTTAGTTACATTGTCTTGGTATTATGAGCCAATTAGAACTTCCAAATTTAAAAATACATGAATCAAACCCAACTAGTGATCTCATTCTCCAATTTGATAGATTTAAGTTATATGGTTTAGTTATAATGTCTTGGTATTATGAGTGAACTGAAATTTTAAAAATTAAAACGAGTGGTGTTAGTGGTAAGAGAAATTATATTATACTTATTTTAAGGGACCTGAGTTCGAGCAGCTTTGTCTGCAAAATACATGGATCGAAACTATCAAAATTAGAATACATGAAATATTGTTTTTTTGTTCTAAAAGAACAAAAATCAACTATTTTATCTTAATTTCGAAATATTATATTTCTTTAAGGCTAATATTTAAAGCAAAATATTTTTTATGGGGTAAAAATATGACGAATCAAAATATTTTTTTTTAATTAGCTTAATTTATCTTCTTATTATGTTAAAAATATTTCATTAGTATAAAATAAAAATGTTAATTATAATTACGTTTATAGTTATAATTTGTTTGGGTAAAAATGTATTAATTCTATTGTAGTTATAATTTTTAAAATTATTTAGTGATGAAACTTAAAAGTAGAATTTATTACATTGCATTTATTGCTTATTAAAATATATTATATTACATTTAATAGTTAATAAATCATGTGTTACATCAGCTAAGTAATCTACTTAGTGAGTAGATGTAGCATTGCCCTTTTGTTTGTCAATTTTTGAAAATTAAAAATGATAGATTTTATTACAATCCATGAAACAGGTTGCAATATTTTTTCAAGTTTCACAAAGGTCCTTAACTCTGCTCCTAAAACTAAACAATCCCCCAATTCCCTAATGGAAGAAATTAGCTCTGTAATTTAAGTTACTAGTAATGGGATTATTGAGACAAATGGGGGATGTAGGATAGGCCGCCACGTGTCAACGGCAAGAACTGCTCCGTTTCGCTGCATTGCCTTTAGATGGAGAGACACGTGCCCTCTTCGCCTCCGTTGGATCGTTGTTAACGTCAAAGCTCATGCCATCTCCGCCGACTATATCGGCGAACATCCTTTGCAAATCCTCAAAACTGTCCTTCTAAGGTAAAAAGAGAAAAAAAATCCATAATATAATATTAATACACAGTCGTTTATATCATAATTACGTATTTAGCCTTTAATGATTAGAATATCAAGGACAAACCTCATCCCCCACATTGTTCATCATCGAGATCATCTCTTGCATAAAATCACAGAAGTCCTGCTCGCAAATCTTACAAAATTTAGGGGCTAAAAATGGAAATAACAAATGAATTTTGAATAATAAATAAAGATTCGAAGAATTGACATTTTCACTGAGCATGAGGTAAGATCCGGCACCGTTTTGTTTGTTTTATTTGCATTGAGAGTAATTCAAGAAAATAAAAGGAAACAAATGAGATATTTTTACGCACTTCATCTTCTTCTTCTAAGGGATCGTAGAGACCGGCGTCATACATTGATCTCTTAGATTCGTCGGAGAGAACTGAGAAAAATTAATAGAAAATTTAAGAAATGAAAAATTACACACCAGGATTCAACGGCAACACGGTAAAAGAGATTTAATAATGTTACCCGAATAAGCTTCTTGGATTTGCTGAAACCGGCTTTTGGCTTCGCCGGCGAGAACCGGATTTCTGGCGTATCTGTCCGGATGCCATTTCTTCAGGAATTTTAAACATTAATAAAGTTAATTTTGATTTTATAGAATGAACATTTTGTCTTAAACTAGAAAAAATGCAAAAGCAAAAAAAGAAGAAGCAAGAGGTTTCTGATTACCAGAGCGAGCTTACGGTAAGCAGTGCGGATATCAGAGAAGGAGGCGTTCTTACGAATCCCAAGAACGGAGTAATAACAAGATCCGCCGTGGGATCCTCCCTCCCGATCCATCTTTGCCGTCCAAAATCCTCTCTCTCTCTCTCTTCAAGCAAACAAAACTAGAGAAAACTCATGATGCTTTCTGAGACCTTATAAACAAGAAGAGGAAAACAAAAATCTAATGTAGTTAACAAAAAAAAGCTGAAGCACTAGTTTTTTGTTGTCGCTGTTGATTTTTATTTTATTTTTCGAACGGGGAGGGGGTGTTTGGGGGGAGAGAAAATATCTTGAGGAACTGTGGGGGAGATATGAAGAAGGGAAACTTCGCGAGATTTCGGCCTGATTAGTGATTGATAGTCCTCGGACGTAGATATTTTATTGGCGGGGTTTTTAAATGCCGCTGCGGTTCGTTTCAAATTACGTAGTTGCCACCGAAAATCCAAAAAAGAATAACTATTGGATTTGGACGAAAACTAATTTAATAATAGATTTTTTTTTAATTTGCTGACGTGATACAATGTAATATCTGTTCAATTTTTTTAGTCTTTTTTAATAAGGTATACATACCGTATAAAATTAGTGCTCGAATCTAAGTCACCTGGATAATTTACATTATTTTTTACTAATGAGACAACAAGAGGTGAACAATAATGAACTTCTATAATATTTGATTTAATAAATTAAATATTAATGGTTATTAAAAAATAAGAAATTGTTGTGAATAAAATAAAGAAGAACAAGAATAAGAACAAAAAGAGCAAAGAGATGGGAGAAAGAGGGAGATTTGTATTATTCTCAAATATAGACTTGACTACAATGCCTTCAATGAATCATCTATTTATAGGCATAAGAAGTACATAATACATTAAACTCTAATTAATAGAGATAATATTCCTAATAATAAATAAATCAAACTCCTTAGATAAAGTTCTAATCATGATAGACATCCACATAGATAATTATTCATAACACTCCCCCTTGGATGTCTATGAAGGTAATGTGCCTCGTTAAAACCTTACTAAGATAAAAACTCAGTGGAAAAAAATTTCATTAGTGAAGGAAAAAGAGTACACACATCTTTAATACACATAACATGTTGCCTCATTAAAAACCTTACCAGGAAAACTCATTGGGACAAAACCTCGGTTAAGGAAAAAAGAGTGCAACGCGTATTTACTCCACCTCATGCAAACATCACAGAAGATCTTTGATTCTTCATAATTTAATCTTGAATATCATTTTTCTAAAGATCGTGAGGGATGAAACTTTGAAGTAATATGTTCCATGATGTATCCACTTTCAAACTGAGATATACATCTTGCGTTATCTTCGCACAAGATAGCTTTTATCATATCTTGTAAAAGTAAATCCAGATATCTTTTGGATATGTTGGGTCAATAGTCTTAGCCAAACACATTTTTTGCTTGCCTCGTGCATAACCATTATTTCTACGATATTTGAGGAGGCATCAACTAATGTTTGAAGATCTAAATGTAATGACCTTTGTATATTCATAGATATTTCTTGACCAACTAATATATAGTGCTTCAAGACCAAGAAAATATATAATTATCTTTATTCACATCCAACAATCTTACAACTATTGAGATACTCAATAGATATGCTCTATTTATATTGAATCTTCTTTAAGATTCTTTCAGCTTATGTCTATTCATAGACAAAAGAAATATATAAAAATGCTCGATCTTCAGGTCGAGATAAACTTGATGTCAAGATTCAAGTACTTGTATTGAAAGTACTTCATGAGTTTACAATTTGAAGCTCTTTAGGAGTTCTAAAATTATCATAATGGATCTTGATCCAAACTCCTTTATAAAATACATAAGTAAATCTGATCATTCTTATAGTATTCACTAAGGCGATTATACCAAATGTACCAAATTATTTATGAGACATGTCTAAATAAATTTCCTCAGAAATTTCCAAATGCTTATAGCATTTTAGATCCTTCAAGGATAAATATGGATCCACAAATAATAAGACGCATGTAAAATTTTCAAAACTGCCAAAGTAATTGCATCCACCATGAAGTAATTAAAACTTTTCATAAATCATAGTTCAAGCCGTATTTACGACTACTTATTTGTGCCTCACTTGCATTACACCTTTAGGTGTTTGGACTGCTGGTCCAAATACTTCTATTTTAGAAGTTCAAAGCGTCTTTCAACATTGGCCAATTCAATATCTATACTTCTGGATAGATTTTATACAAGATCCTCGATTTCTTTCTTTACTTCTATAGAAGTATTTTATGTAAAATTATTTGTAAAATCGTTGTCGACAACTTTCCAATTTCCTGGTTCCATTATCGTAATGACATAACTCATCGAGATCTCTTCAAGATTTCAATCTTTATTTCAGGTACCTGAAACTCTTATAGAGTTTTATTATTTGTTATGTCTTGGGTCTCTTCAAGAGCACCCGCCTCCAATATATGACCATCTCATATTACTTTCTATTTACGAGAATTTTGATCATTGTAACCATTTCAACTATCATGCTTCAGGCATGATTTACATTCTCTCGCTCTAACATGTAATTTAAACTTAGAGCGTTTCAGCTGGTATATGAGACTTAATTACTCTCATTGGGTCAGTAAATATGTCTGGAGTTGACATGTAATAACATGAATTATCTTATGAACTTCTAGTTCATATACGAGGATCTAGATAATGATAATTCATTTTCCTCTATCCAGCTGATTATTATCTCCCCCTGATGTTGAGAAAAATCATATCATAAATGATTCTCCAATTAATGTTTAAGAATTTAAACATAAAAGGAGACTCGTACTCGATATATATTTTCAACTCTTTTTATTTACCCATTTTGTGCGTTGTGGTGGAGCAATTCATATCGCACATTCAAAAATCATAAAATGGGAAATGTATGGTTTCTGACCAAAAACCAATCATAATGGGGAGTTTATTATAACTCGTTGGCTTAATGCGTATAAGTGTTGCTATATGGAAACACCATATAAATAATAACTCTTTTGTTCTCATAGTTTAGCTATTAAATAGGAGGCATCCAATTGAAATTTTGCTAAACTATATTTTTCATAATCAATAGGCTTTGTAACAACTGATATAGCCTAAAATATAAACCCACTAGTTTTTCAAGACGAGTAGTCTAACTGCATAATCTGAATCTTTTAAAATCAATCTCACAGACTTCTGGTTGTAAGTCGATAAAACAATGTAGATGCATCTACTAAAATCATATAAAACTTTCCACATTTGTGGATATATGGGCCCATATTTCGTTCAGATATGCAAGACATACAGTCTTAACTTCAGTATAAGAACTTTAAGTTCTAATTCTTTTGGTAAGTGGGATCATCTATATCCTTTGAGAACAAACAACACAAGAACTTCAGGTTCTTTTAGTAAGTGGAATTTAATCAATTCCTTTAAGCAACACAAGAACTTCACGTTCTTTAATAAGTGGAATTTAATCCATTCCTTTGAGAATAAACACCACAAGAACTACATGTTCTTTTAATACATGCGCATGTAAATCTCAATAATTTCTGCACCATTATTGATCAGGATGGTCTAACCGATCATGCCAACTATATATACGTGTGTATATATCTCTGAATTTGTAAACTTCTTGTTTACCATAAAATGTAATTCAATCTCACTCGTACATGTCTAGTACGACCATCAAAATTGTTCCTTTAAATAAGAATATATTTAGCTCTTTCGGAGCTTTCAATTGAAATTATCTTTTGGTAGCAATATATAGCTCTTATAGAGCTTTCAACTGACTTTTTGACTACCAAAACTTATATCCATATTGGCTTATTTCAAATGCCAATTGATAACATATGTTATCTATAATTCCCAAAGGGATAGTTTGCGAACTCATATTGCTCTCTTTATGACTTTGACAAGTATAACGCACTGTGAATATGGAATAAAGTTCCATTTGACAATAACATATTTGCTCAACCAGAGCCTTTTGTGATATTAGTACTTCCGGATATAGTACTCACATTATTCCCTTGCATTTTAATCGAGAAATGCATAATTGTGCACCTTTCAAAATGTGCTTTGTTTCATTTACTTCAGGTAATGAAAATATGTACTTTGTATCATTCACTTCGAGGAATGAAAAATATAAAATATAGCACATCATATCAAGTCGATTATCTATCAGAGATAAACTTTCAAGTGCTCTTCCGAAGTATTGATATTTTAGTACTTTGAGAAATACTACTCATATTTCTCCTTGCATTTAAATGGGAAAAATATTTCTTATGCTTAAGTACAATATGAGTACTTGCATTATCCGCTAGGCATAAATAGCAACAATTCTAGGCATAAATAGCCACAATCCATTGTATATTTTATTCCGGAAGTAATCATATTCTTCAAATAATAAATTAACATAAAGCGTAAATAAATAATATGTGAAATAAATAAACATAAAATAAACTAACATAAATAAATAATAAATAAAATAAATTAACATAAAAAAATAAAATAAAATAAAAACCAATTATTCCTGTTAGAGGTTATAAGGGAAATAAAATAAATGGTAAATTATTCCCTTCAAGGGTTATGAGAAAATTAACAATATCCAATTGAGTTGGACCAATAACGACATAATTATTTTCGCCATAAACAAATTTTGTTTATATTTTATTTCATTTATCATTCATGATTATGGATAAAGTCCATAATACTTTGGCGTTTGACAAGTACGAAACCAATGGTTTATAACATCACATTGGTAAAAGGATTTCACTTCCTTAGAATGATCTTTATCACTCTTGTCATCCTTATAACTTCGCTACCAGCGGGTAGAAGTATTCTTAAAACGACTATATTTTTCATGTGTATATTCATAGCCTCGACCACGACCACAACTTTTAATGTGATTTTTTATTCCTTCCATAATATAATCTCACATTCACTTCAGGGAATGGAGTAGAGCCAGTGGGCCTTTAAAACCTTTTTCACATATCCTTATCACAGAGAACAAAGATTTAATTCTCGTACGCGGCATTGTTAAACCTATCCACAAGGTCATTTAAAAACCTCCTTTGAGACCAGTAGCCTCGCAGAACGGGATGTCCAACCAATTATACTTAGATTATATCGAAATTATGTCTCTAATTGAATAATGATTTACCATGTTTGCATTCACTTCAGGGAATGAAACAGATCCAATAATCGCATGGAAAAAACATCATGCTTGCATTCACTTCAGGAATGTCCCATCATTGATAATCGCATGGAATAAACATCATGCTTTGCATTCACTTCAAGGAATGCCTCCCATAAAACTTTTTGGATCAAGAAGAATTTTCGTAACTTGAAATTGGGAGAAGTTTATGGTCAAATTTTTTAACGAAGAAGAAATATTGCTTTCGAGCAAATATAGACTTTATAATAATCTTCTTGTAAATTCAAAATCATCATGATTTATCGCACTTTAAAATAATAATATAAAGAATAAAAATAAAACCAAAATTTACCGATATTGATTTTTCTCTCGTGGACAATGGAGACATAGCATATGACCGAGATAGCTTCTCATAGTCCCTTTATATCACATTTCTTTCCAAGCCATTTAAGCATATCATGTAAAACTCAAAACACGGTTAAAAATATTAACTTTTACCAAATAAAATGATATAAATAATAATATGAAAAATATCAAATATAATCATATAAGTAAAAATATAAATAAGCATACCGCTAATTAACCCTTTTAGGAACAAGAGAAAACACACGTAATTTACACCAAACGCAACCTCTTCGTCTATTTCGATCCGTCTTTTGGTTTGTGAGAAGCCACAAATTTGTCTCTTTCCAATGTTCGAATAAAATCAAACATACTTCAAAACTTTTCAAAAAAAAGTTAAAATATAAAGAAAAAGACAATCGATAATTTAAAAAAAATGAAGAGAGAAAAAAATTATCTTTGGTTTATCCTAGAATCGAATTCTTTCCAATAACTTCTTTTGGATTCAAACAATGAAGACCTCAGTTGATTAGAGTCGTGCTGATAACGTGTTGTGAATAAAATAAAGAAGAACAAGAATAAGAACAAGAAGAACAAAGAGATGAGAGAAAGAGAGAGATTTGTATTATTCTCAAATATAGACTTGTCTACAATGCCTTCAATAAATCATCTATTTATAGGCATAAGAAGTACATAATACATTAAACTCTAATTAATAGAGATAATATTCCTAATAATAAATAAATCAAACTCCTTAGATAAAGTTCTAATCATGATAGACATCCACATAGATAATTATTCATAACAGAAATGATATTTTTTATTGTTATCTTTTTCTTTTTAGATTAAGGTGAATATTGATTTTGGTGGTCATCAGTGACGGTGGGGGGAGCAACGATGTGTACCCGGAATTTTTATCGAATTCATAGGTTAAATTGAAATTTTATGTAAAGTTTAAGGTTAAATTTGACATTTTATTTAAATTTTAAGAGTTGAATTAATATTTTATCTAAAGTTTAGAAGTCAAATTAAAAAGTAGTCAATTTAGAATCCAACAAGTGTCTTAGTGAAAAAGCGAATGATGTTCATTTTAGGAAACACGAGTTCAAAGCGCTTCGTTTACAAAATGTACGCGCATTGTCAAAGGGTTAAAAATATGTATAAACATATATTATCTTGTAATCACTTTTAAATATTTTAAAAATATTAGTCAAATTAAAAATTAACTATTTAATTAACGTGTCATGTCATTTAATGTTGAATGATGAAAATATTGTAAATCGGTAATATAAATGACGAAGACATTATTTTTTTTAAAATTGATGAAAAATATAAATTTATAAAACATAAATGACTAATTGTGTAGTTTATCATAATAAAATATTCTCTTTCATTTTATCTGTCAAATCAATCAATCAGTCTTGTCTCGTCATATTTTTTTTACTTTCTTTACCTTAATCAATCATAGATTCTTTTGCATATTGGAGGACAGTTCTGGTTTGCACGTCAGTTCATAATTACACCAATTATTTCATCTTCTCCTTGTAAAATCAATTAATACTTTCATTCAATTTGCAATCAACACAGATTTGATTAATAATTTGACCACTCAAATGCATAAACTTAGGGTAATTTGGCTGAATATTTATTTTTGAAATTTATTGAAAAACACCCAACTCTAAATAACATGTAAAAAAAATTACTTTTTATTCAGACCACGTAAAGTAAATTCACATTTTAAAAACAAGAGTTCAAACTTGATAAATTATCATTTTTATTATATATTCACTCAACACGAAATTTGCGTTTTGTAAAAAGAGATTTTCAGACTCGCGTTTTACAAAACACGAGTTTTTCTTACGTAGCCTGAATGAGAGATGTTTTTTCAAATGGTATATAAAAGGGGCGTTTTTCGTAATAAAATCCTAAAAAAGAATATTTAGCAAAATGTGCCCATAATTTAGCCATCCTAAGCTCTCAACGCCATTGATATTTATATGTTTTTAATTATAAGTAGAATACTTTAAAATCAATTATTACTTTATAAAATTTTAAAATAATTAATCGAACTTAAAATGGATAGATCTGATAACACATCTAAATACATTAACGAACCTATAAAATTTTAGATGAGCGGACTTATAAAATTTTAGGGATAAAAACATATTTTCAATCAAAAATATATAAAAAATTTCTAAAAAATCTAAATAATATAAAATTTTTAAATGCTTAGGGGTTGCTTACAAAAGATAAGCTGGTTAAAAGAAGACAAGATGTTAATAAACAGTGAGCAATGTGTAAATTTACTGTTGAAAGAAGAAATCACTTATTCTTTGCGTGTCTTTTTTAAAGAAAGTATGATATAAGAATTTTAAAGATATTTTTTTGATATTATACCTAAAATTTATTTAAAAAAGAAAAATGTAGATGAAATTACAAATAAATTTTTTGATTAAGTAGATATATTACATTCTTAAGGTAAATGTCGTGATTTAAACTCATACAAGATTAGATAACACAAATATTATTGGTCACTCAATCAATTACTAAATTTGATAACAAACAATTAAATCCTTATACGATTCATATATTTTACCCTAGAGAATGAACAAATGAATGATTCCACGGCTATTTTACTTTACAACCACTATTTACAAATTACATACAAGGACCCTTTTGGTTTTAATCATTACAAAAAGTCCAAAACCCTTTACACAAGGGGAAAAACATTACATAAGATATACAAATATTATAAGCTAAAACACTCTTGCATTCTGGTAGCATGCATAAATCAACTTGAAGAGCATTGTTATGTTCTTGGAGAAAGCTTAACTGCTTGTAAAGTAAATTAATCTAGTTAATTATATATACACAAACCTAGTGGCGATCCGCCTTCGTGCGGCACCGCCACTAATCGACCTCCATTGGATAACGGCTCGTAACTTCAACCACCTAGCTTTAGGCCACACATCTCTGGTTGTCTCTCCCCTGCTTTGGCTATTTACATTTGGGGGAGATGAAAGGATGCCCGCGGACGAGTCGGAGGCCGGAGTCGAAACATTAGATCCACCGGCTAGTCCCCGTGCTCGAGTTGTTGAAGTCCAGATTGGCATTTGAGCTTGAGAATTATCCTCAGTAGCAAAATGATCATCTGAGAAAAATGACAGACTGTTGTCTCCATTGGAATGGAAGATTCCTCCCAATCTGAAGCTGTTTCTTAGCGTTGGATTGAAAGCTTGAATTGCAGGTTCATCATGTGGTAAGGATATCTGTAATTCATTGGTATCATCCATTCCATAGGCATAGGATACTGAGCTTTGGTTGAAATTACCATGTGGTGTGTCTGCTTCATCTGTAAACATACATAAAACGATGAGCTCGATCGAGACAAGTTTTTGATATAGCTAAGCCTGTGATTCGTACATCGAAACGACAATTATATACGTCTATAATAGAGAATTCTTGTACCTTGGTTTTCAACTGAGAAATCAGGCTGTTGCAGAAGTAAATTAGGGATGCTAAGTGGCACAGGTAGATCTGTCAAGGTCATCGAGGGTGCCATAGTTGCTCGCCGGTCGGCCAAAACTAGGTTTCGAACATTCTTGTAAGCTTGTCTCTTTGCATCTTCCACCAGAAGCTGGAAATTTAGAGAAACATTTGATAGTAAGTCATATGGAACATATCTGAAGTACAGTAAAAGATTGTATGAATATGAGAGACTAACCTTGTGAGAAAAGGCTAATTTTTCCACAGGGTGATAATTTTGGCCATCAAATGTTGCAGCCACAACTCTGTAAATGGTGTCTAATAGGAGTCCGACGCTTTGTGCAGCTCCGTAGTAGGAATACCACTCATCATCATCAACAACACAAGACAAAGCATGATCTACGATCGTATCCCATACCCGATTCGAGATCCCACCGCCGAGTATCTGCAGTAATGTCAATGTTCATATTGGTTCAGCAGAAAACAAAAACAAAAAATGCATCAAAACCTATATTACTCTGCCTCTTTATGTCCCTAAACTATTGGTGCGTAAACACACACATATACTCGTATCGTACTCATCTGAAATCGAATAACAAAATGCTTGAAGTTTTGTGAATGAACTGAATAAATGGTTCTCTTACATCGCGCAGTGCAGATGGATCGGTAACATGCAACCGCAGGAAGTCCTTGACTGTGAAAATATTGTTAGAGGTCAGCCGTTTATGGAAGGCGCCATCTTTTGCTATCCTTTCCAGACGCCATGCTTCATCATGCAGGAGTGGAGGGTAGTGTTTCTTGTACACTGCATGTATACATATATGCATGTAACTTGTAAGCATATAGTTCATTTACAAAAGAGATTATGGAAGCTTAAGTTTATAAACAGCATTCGAACAATGAACTTACGCTCTCCGCGATGATCCTTCACCATGAATGCTTCGCTACTAGCCTCCCTGATCGTCGATTCACCAGAAATTCTTTGCACAATTCTAGCTCCTAGTCTAAACTTTCGACTTCTTATCCAGCTAGAATTGTCGGTGAAAACCACATTATCAACAGTTCCCACACCATCAACCAACGTGATACTGAGGTCCCCTGTCACCAGTGGCCTTTTACCTTGTCTTTCACGAAGAACATTGGCATTGAACTCGTTTTCTGTCCAATCTTCTCGCTCGTCGGTGCCGAACTCACCGTTAAGGACTACAATCTCGACCTTAATAGAAGACAGTGAACCATATGAGACCATCGTTTCCGTCGTTGCATCGACTAGGATAATCTTAACGGTCTCGCCGTCCTCGGCTTCGACCTTGCTTCCTGTAAAGATGGTCGAGGGTAGTTTATTGACAAATCGCAACTGCAAGCTTCTTCCTCTAGATGTCTCAATTCGAGTAACCAAGGACCTAAAAAACCGGTAAAGAAAAGGCCAATGTTAGACTGTTAATTGATAATTTGAACATATGTTCCATGCAAATAGGTCCGATAGAGCTTACCCTGAAGATGGATGAAAGGAAGATAGAACTGCTCTTTCCACTTCTTCCCTTACCTAATTAAAAATTACATGCACGAGTATTACAAAACAGAGATGTATGACAAACACGGATATTTCAAGAAAAATGAAGAGTTCGAGTAACATTAAAAGACAGCTAAACAACTCGAGTTTTCGAGATTATCTGCTAAAATACTCACCCATAATCGAAGCATTGGTTCCAGGTTGAGCACAATTCTATTAAAGGAAAGCCCTCCAAATCCCACTAGGCTTCTAGCAGCACTGGATAACAACAAGGAAACATGAACAAATCATTAATAAGCTTAGAAATAAAGAACCAAACTCATTTGATTTCAAGCACAAATACACCAACTCACTTCTTAAGGGTAGTCCTTCGTTTCGGCTCGGGAACCATCGATTCGAACCTCGGATCAGCTCCATCAGGAACAGGCCTCTTAGCAGGCAACTTCATGGGAAAGAGACAGAAAAGGTCGGAATTTGAGAATGGTTTAGTAAGCAAAGCCTTCTCCAGCTGTCCCCTTTATAAGATTTTCCTAGCAGTAAAGGGTAAACACTAAACAGCATTGCTCTAGTTGACTAATAAATACAACTAAAAAAACCAGTCATTTGAATATATACCCGGAAACTTACCAAAAAAACATCATTAATTCCGAACACGTATTGCCACTCAAAAGTCAAGAAATAATTGTAATAAAAGCATTCAATGCAATAAGAAAAGAGCTAGCAGCTGCAATTATTATTAAAATATAGAAATTTTTATAAGGACATAAGCTTAAATTGTACACATGAGACATGACTAGACTTTAATACCCAGACAAGTAATAAAACTGGGTTTTCAAAGGGTATAACGAAGAACAAACGCGTGAACGAGCATTGAAAAACACACAAAACGGCAAAAAAAAGGTACAATCAAAACGAGTGATCCAAGAAAATAGGGGTTTTGCTTTGTTATTATTCGTAGTTCTTCGGACGAGAATTACTTGTGAGAAAAAACACGGTGGATCAAAAATGCGTGCATGGACAAGAAAACCTTTTTGTATGTTTTTTTTTCTTCCTACAGATACCGCGTTGCGTTGGGATTGGGACGTTTGTGTTTTTTAGATTTGAAAACGTCGCTCTCTTCTCATAATTAATCTTTAGCTGAGTTTCAAATTCGAACAAGAACACAACTGAACTTCAAACAAGAGCTAAGCAATGTATTGTAGTAAATAATTGTTTAGTGAATTAAATAATTAATTTAACGAAAACAGAGCTGGGTTTCAAACAAAAACAAAGATCGATTCTTGCTTTTAAAGGAATACTTTTTAGTTTTCTCGGTAAATCCGGAAAACGTCAATTATTCTTCTCGTTAATAGCTTTGCATGGAGTTTTACGGATGGAAATTATCTGCCTTTTTCGGTGCCCTATATATGCCCAACACTTAAGATTATGTTTAAGGTTTAGGGTTTTTTGGCTGGGTTTAGAGAATTTAGAGTATGATATATTTTTTAGATAAAGGTTTAGGACTTGGAATTTAAATTTTTTTTTTGTATTTTTTAGTATTAGGGCATATATAGGAGCACCGAAAAGGGACATAAAATTTTTATCCAAAATTTTACATTAATCCATGATCATTGAATAAGTAGAATAGATAGATGATATTATACACTCATATCCTTTTTCCTTAAGAATCTCTTTATTTTCAATTTTTTATTTCATTCGTCCATTCTACTCATTAAATGACCATAAATTAATATAAAACTAAATAAATTTTACGGCACGTAAGTGAATCCTAACCATAAACTCCCTTCGTCCCATAAAAAATTGTCCCTTATTGACTTTTTGAAAGTAAAAAATTTAAATTTTGACTATTATTATATTAAATATTTTAAATAATTAAATTTTATAAAATATATATTTGAAAATTACTCGATTACAGATTTTTAAAATATATTTTTTCATATTTTTATCAATGATACGTTTTAAATAACTATAAGTCAAAGTTAAAAAAATTGACAAAAAAAAATTAATAAGGAACAAAAATTATAGGACGGAGGAAGTATATAAATAAATTAATTAAAGTTTATTTGTTAAATCAATAGCTTTCAAAAGATATAAAATTAATTAAGAATATTTTTCTAACTACATTGGACATCGACCGACTATCCAGTTGTAATTTGATTACATTTCCTATGCAGAAGCGGTATTGATTGAATATCTAACTAAAGAATTTTAAATACCTATAATTAACCACTCGTCCATAAGAGCATCAATCTTCCACGTTTTTTTTTTGAATAAACTGTTGAGTTCGTGAAAATAGAGAGATCAATATGAAATAATTTTTCAATTTTTCATTTATACTAAAAATAAAGTTACAATACTTTATCTATACATCAAGATTCAGCTAACTAATCTTTACAGAAACTAACTAACAACTAATTAACAACCTTTTTAACTATATTGTAACTACATCCTCAACATTCTCCCTCAAATTGGTGGGTGAAAAATATCTTTTACTCTTAATTTGGATATAATATAATCATGATGTTGCACTACAAGTCCTTTTGTTATAATGTCTGCTAACTGCTTTGTCGTTGATACAAACTCTGTTTTAATCAACTTATCCTGAATCTTCTCTCGGACAAAATAACAATTTATTTTAATATATTTAATTCTCTCATGAAAGACTAGATTAGTTGCAATTTGTAATGCAACTTTACTATCACAGAAAAATTTAGCTTGCTGTTTTGCATTCATCCCAAGTTCTGCCATTAATTCCTTTAGCCACACAATTTTAGTTGTTGTAACATCCATGCTCCTGTACTGTGCCTCTGCAGAGGAACGAGCCACAATTGTTCGTTTCTTTCATTTTCATGAGATCAAAGAGTCCCCAAGCTTTATGCAAAAACCTATGATAGACCTCCTTGTCATTGGACATGCGGCCCAATCTAAATCATAATATGCCAAAAGCTGACAGTCACTATTAACACTCAACAAAATCTCCTGACCCGAGTATTTTTTGATGTCCCTCACTACCCGTAAGGCTGCTTCAAAATGATTCTTCTTAGCTTGGTGCATGAACTAACTTAAATGTTGAATCGGGAAAGAAATATCAGATCTTTCGCATGTGTCAAATAAAACAATATGCCAATCAGACATTATTATTGTGTTTTATCTGCTAACAAGTCTTCACCATTATATTCTTGTGTTGTGGCATCATATTTTGCTGAAGAAAGCTTGTTGTTCACCTCTAATGGTGTTGATGCTGGTTCTAATGGTGTTGATGCTGGTTCGCGCCTCCTAAACCAATACTTTCAATTAGTTTTAGAGCATACTTCCACTGATTACGAACAATTTTTTTTTTGGACTTCAGAATCTCAAGTCCAAGAATTTTTTTAACTCCCCCAATTTCTTCATCTTAAAGTTCCTAGAGAGAATGCAATTTAGTTCCTCTATCATACCTTGATCACTGCCCGTAATCAACAAATCATCTACATACACTAAGAGAATAACAATCTTCGAATTATGTCTTTTAGTAAATAGAGAGTAAGTATACTTGCTCTGACAATAACCAACAGATACTAAAGCTTTCGTTAATTTGATATTTTATTGTCGAGAAGCCTGTTTTATCCTATAAAATAACTTTTGTAGTCGACACACCATGTGTTTTCCCTGACTGCAAATAACAGCTGGTAGATCCATGTATACTTCTTTCACGAGGTCACCTTGCAAGAAAGCATTATAGACATCCATTTGGCACAAAGTTCAATAAAAATGGATGCAAGAGTAAGAATAAACTTGATTGTTGTCATCTTTATTACATGCGAGAAGGTATCAACAAAATTTACCCCTACTCGTTGATTATAACCCTTAACAATCAAGCGAGCCTTATACCGTTTCACTCCACCCGAGGCCTTATACTTGACCTTGTAGACCCACTTGCAATTAATGAGTACCTTTCCAGTAGATAGAGGTACAACATACCATGTTTTGTTAGATTCAAGAATCTGAATTTCTTCATTTACGGCTCTTACCCACAAAGGATTTTGGACAACTTCATTGTAAGTGAGATGTTCAGGAATATGAGAAGTAGAGGCAAGAAAAGTCTGTATGAATCGGTAATTGAGAATGTGACAGAAAAAGAAATAGGGTACTGGCCATACAAAGGTAAAGAATAAGAGGTAAATTAGTAAGTCTGCACATAATCATATAACCAATTGGGTGATTGAGAGATCCGAGAAAAGCGTTGAACATGTTATACAGATCAAGTTGTGGATCAGGTTGTATAGATCAAGTTGTGGATCAGGTTAAGGATCAGATTGAGGACCAGGAAATGGATCAGGTTGTTGATTTGGGTAGTAGAATTAGGTTAAGAATAATAGGAAGAATCATGTGAAGTAAGACCAGGTGAAGAAGACAAAGAAACAGGTTGTAAAAGGCCAAGAACCAAAAAATATGAATCTAAAATAAAAGGAGAAGAAAAAAATGAAAGTGGAAGGTTGTGAGAAAGAAAAAAACACATTCTCATGAAAGTAGGGATGGTAAAAATACTCGGCCTCGACCTGATCCGATCGGGTATTTTTTTTTTAAATTTTGGGATCGGGGCGGGGCGTGAAAAGCATGAAGTCGGGGTGGGGCGGGTTCGGGTATTTGCTAGAAATTTCCCACCCCGCCCCACCCCAATACATTTATATATCTTTATAAAAAATATCACTATACATAAACACTTTTATAAGTTTTAAGCTATTTTTTGTTTTTGTTTTTGGTTCGTGTTTATTGTAAAATTTTGTTAGATGTTGTTCAAGTTTTAATATATTCGATTCTAACGGTCAATGATTCAAGTTTATTCTTTTAAATATATAATTTAACATGCGGGTAATTTAAAATTAGTTTTATTTTATTTTTTATATAGGTTTGAAGTCCCTTGAAACCATAATTTGTGATTGTGGTGGAAGATTGGTCGAATCTAACATTTATCGTCGAGGAAAACTAAAATTTTTAAAATTTTTCGGGACGGGTTGGGTTTAAGGGTTATTATTTCAGGGCGGGGCGGGTAAATTAATATCTTAATTCGGGGCAGAGCGAGTCGAGTTTAATATCTTATAGATCAAGACGGGTTCGGGGCGGCCAAAAACTCGCCCCGCCCCGTTGCCATCCCTACATGAAAGGTGACATCTCTGTTAATAAAGAATGATTTAGTAATGAGCCTAAACATGATATACCTTTTTTTGTGTATTGAAATATCTCAAAAAAATAGAAGAGACATCTTTTGCTGAAAACTTGTCTTGATAGTTAGTATTAGTGGCATATCCTAAACATCCAAAAACCACCATATGAGATAAATTGAAAACTTTACCATACATGACCTCAAAAATGAGATTTCCATTGGAGCATAGATGTGAGAAGCATGTTAATAATATAACAAGCTGTAGCAATACACTCCCCCAGAATCTTAAAGGCACTTTAGATTGGAAATAAAGGGCCTTAGTAACCTCTAAGATATGCCTGTGTTTCCTTTCAACAATCTCATTTTGTTGGGGAATATGAACACAAGAACTTTGGTGAAGAACTCCCAAAGAAGAAAAAAGGTTGAACATTCAGTGTTAGAGAATTCAAAACCATTGTCACTACTCACAACTTTAATCACAAAAGAAAATTGAGTTTGAACAAGCTGAAAAAACCGATGAAGGGATAAAATGATATCACTCTTGAGTTTCAATAAAAACACCCAACACATTCGAGTATAGTCATCAGCAATAGTAAGAAGAAAAAACGATGTCCACTATGAGTAGACACCCAATAAAGCTATGACCCATAGGAAAAGGGAGTCTAGTTTGTTTAGATAAAGGATATAACATGCCAATCATGCATAACCACATTCCTATCAACACTAACAGAAGTTAAAGATGACAATTTGTACATTGTTGAAATAGAAGCATGCCCAAGATGAGCATGCCAAACACATAAGCCTTTATTTACAGTAGATGTCATACATTTGGCAGAAACATAACTTACATCACAAGGTAAAATGGAAATACAACTTGATTGAGAAGAAAAACTAAAATTAAAAGCTGAAGAATCAAAGTAGTACAAGCCTCATGCTCTTTACTAATTCTCCTCATCCTTCTATTTGAGAGGTCATGTAATGTACAAAAATTAAGATAAAAAGTAATAGAACAATTGTAATCACGAGTAAGACAAGAAATTGACAGTAGATTCCGATTAAATTGAAAGACAAACAAGAAATTGTGAAGAAACAAATCAGAGGTGAGAGAAAATGAACCAGTGCTTGAAATGAAAACAATTTTACCCTTTGAAATATAGACAAGACGTGAATAAGAAGCACACGACTATGGAGAATGCAAACACTTAAAATCAGACAAAATATAGTCTGTAGCACCTGTATCTATAATCCAAGAAAGAGAACCGTTAGCATTAGATAAAAAACACGTAACAATACCTGCAGAATTCACTATTGCATCATTTGAAGGAACCCACTGGAGCAAACTTAGGATCTAATTGTACTAGTCACGAGTAAAAACATGAGCATTCTCAGTGACATAGCTAGCAACATCACCACAATCCAGCTCAACCCCTAAATCAGAAGATACCTTAGTAGTAACATGTGTAGCCTGAGTGTAGAACTAATGTTTTGATATAATAATTGAAAAATGTTTTGGACTGATTTAAAAAGTATTTAAAACATTTCCAAAGTCCAAACAACTTGAAATAATATTTAAGGAATTTTTCATAAAGGTTTTTCATGTTTTCAAAGGCCAATTTTCACAAAACTGACCAAGTGTTTCGAAACACCTTAGGGCATTTCGAAACAGGTGCCTCCAGTGGCCAAAACGTTTCGATACTCGTATCGAAATGGGTCTTAGCGTTTCGAAACGGCTAGGCCGTTCCGATACGCCCACGTGGCACTGACCACAACGGTCATAAACCCCAACGGCTCTTTCCCAACTAACTTTTAAATGCAGGTTGTTTCGATACGGGCTTATAGCATTTCGATACGCGTTCCGAAACGGCAAGGGGGTGTTTCGAAACGGGTACCCTGACAGACTGCAACGGCTCTTTCTACATTAAGAGTGTTTCGAAACGGCTTCGAGCGTTTCGAAACGGGGAGCTGCAGAACTGCATTTATGGATGGAATTAAAGGCTCCAACGACTCTATTTCAACCCCAACGGTCCTAAACGGCTATAAACTCAATTGGGAGTATAAAAGGGACCTCCAAGCATCAAGAGAAGACTAATGCTTCAATTGTCAATCAACAAATGATCAAGAAATTGTCTTAGTGCTTAATTTGTCATTTCTTGTGTAGACAAACACTAGTGAGCCAAAATTGTCAAATTTGCTCAAGTGTTTTAGGTTTTGGGTGAGTGCTTCATTGTGCAAACAAACACCTATTAGAGGGTTTAAGTTTGCTTTATTTATCTCTTTGTAAAAGAGGGTTTTGATCAAGGCTTGGGTAGAAGCTTGATCGGTTGTAAGGGTTTCCTCCTAATCCTAGAAAAGGGGACGAATCAATTAGTGGATTGATTGTGAAATCCTTAGTGGGGAGCTAAGGTAGTGGATGTAGGTGCTTGTTAGAAGGCCGAACCACTATAAATCATTGTGTCTTTATTCTTTCTAGCTTCCTAAACCCTTCCACCCAAATATCCACCTCTCCACCACTTAGTGAGCATAATTGGTTGATCGAATCGAGCCCCACACAACCCAACAATTGGTATCAGAGCTTGGCTCAATCGAATGGGATTCACATCCTATTGAGAAGATCCGGCAAGCTCGATCACTTTTTCATCAACCGGCTCAAATGGCACAATCAATCGACAAACCGCCTTTCTTTGACGGAGCTCACTATGCCCATTGGAAGACTAAGATGAAGTTCTTCATCAAATCAAGAGATTACAAGCTATGGGATGTAGTTGAAGATGGTCCGTTCGTGCCTAAAAGAAGTAAAGCGGAGTGGAGTGCGGACGATCGCAAGAAGATGGAGCTTAATTGCAAAGCCTTGCACATCTTGTTTTGTGCATTTGGTCCATCCATCTATGAGAAGATGTCTTCTTGTGAGAGTGCCAAGGAGGTATGGGACAAGCTTGAAGTCACATACGAGGGGACAAATGAAGTCAAGGAGACCAAGATTGGGCTCATAACCTTGGATCCGGAAGAAAACATCGAGAAGATGTTTGATAGGTTCTCCACCATCACCAATGGTCTTAAAGGTTATGGAGAAGCCATCCCGGAGGAGAAGCTTGTTCGAAAGCTCATCTACTCACTTCCCGAGTCTTGGGACTCAAAGAGGACCGCCATCATCGAAGCCAAAAACTTGAAGACTTTGAAGCTTGATGAACTCATGGGGTCTCTTCTTACTCATCAAATCATGAAGAAGAACAAGGAGGATGAGAAGAAAAGGGAAGAAATAAGAGCTATGGGAGAGAAGAAAATCAAAGGGCTTGGCATAAATGCAAGTGCCATGGCTCTCAAATCCTCCACTTGTCATCATGTCTACTCAAGTGAAGAGGAGGAGGAAGATGAAGAGATAGTTCATCTCTTCAAGAAGTGTGCCCCTTTCATGAAGAAAGCCTTGAGAGAGCTTGAACGAGAACCTAAAAGAAAGGAGAAGGCAAGCACTTCAAGCCATAAGAAGAAGGCACATTTGGCTACTTGGAGTGATGAAGACTCCACCGACGATGAACAAGCCAACCTTTGCCTTATGGCCATCGAAGAAGATTCAAGGGTAACTTCTAATTCATCTACTTCATGTTCTTACACTTTTGATGAATTACAAGATGCCTATGATGATTTGGTTTTAGATTTTAAAAGCCACATTTTGAAAAACAATAAATTGATTTCAAAGTTAAAAATTCAAAATGATTTGCTTTCTAAAACCAAACTTGAACTTGAAGCAAAACTTGAAGAGTTTGAATTAAAATGTTTTGATTTACAAAAATTGCTTCAAAAGGTTCAAGTAGAAAAAGATTTGATTTCCAAAGAGCTTGAAAAGAAAAACAATTTTGGAAAATCAAACTTTTATGTTAGACAATCTAGTGCCCCTAGATTTGTGAATGGAAAATGTTTTAGAACTGTTTGTGTCCCAAAAGGACTAACCACTTCAACTAAAAAGGATGAAATTGAAAAATGGATTCCTAAGGGGACTAAATTTTGTGCTACTAATGTTTATGGATCCAAAGCAATTTGGATACCAAAAATTACTTGATTGTCTATTGTAGGTGTGATGGAGATGTTCAACAAGTCAAACATTGAGGGGGAGCTCCATGCACACAAGGAAGAACACTTGAAGAAGGAAGGCTTCACATCCTCCCTTGGGTTCAAGTGTGGGTAAAATTTTCTAGTTATTTTGAATTTATTTGTCTTATTTTTTTTAATTCAACTAGATGATCATAAATGATGGACTAACATTTTTGATGATGCTTTGAGGAAGGGGGAGCCATTTTAAAACCAAAATTCATATTTTTGTCAAATTTTACCTCTATTGTTATTTTTGAGATTCATGTTTTAAATCTTTTTGATATAACAAAAAGGGGGAGAAATGGTTTGAAAAATTAAATTTTCAAATGAATAAGGGGGAGCTTTATTTGAATTAAAATTTTAATCTCTTATTCACATTTTTAAAGTTAAAAAGGGGAGAATTCCAAACAATTTTTCAAGTGGTTTTATTATATCAAAAAGGGGGAGATTGTAGAACTAATGTTTTGATATAATAATTGAAAAATGTTTTGGACTGATTTAAAAAGTATTTAAAACATTTCCAAAGTCCAAACAACTTGAAATAATATTTAAGGAATTTTTCATAAAGGTTTTTCATGTTTTCAAAGGCCAATTTTCACAAAACTGACCAAGTGTTTCGAAACACCTTAGGGCGTTTCGAAACAGGTGCCTCCAGTGGCCAAAACGTTTCGATACTCGTATCGAAATGGGTCTTAGCGTTTCGAAACGGCTAGGCCGTTCCGATACGCCCACGTGGCACTGACCACAACGGTCATAAACCCCAACGGCTCTTTCCCAACTAACTTTTAAATGCAGGTCGTTTCGATACGGGCTTATAGCGTTTCGATACGCGTTTTGAAACGGCAAGGGGGTGTTCCGAAACGGGTACCCTGACAGACTGCAACGGCTCTTTCTACATTAAGAGTGTTTCGAAACGGCTTCGAGCGTTTCGAAACGGGGAACTGCAGAACTGCATTTATGGATGGAATTAAAGGCTTCAACGACTCTATTTCAACCCCAACGGTCCTAAACGGCT
The DNA here is from genome assembly GCA_958450335.1 of Hibiscus tridactylites. NCBI lineage: Eukaryota > Viridiplantae > Streptophyta > Magnoliopsida > Malvales > Malvaceae > Hibiscus > Hibiscus tridactylites. Next base: position 64,848,640 of record OY288290.1, on the reverse strand, counting down.
ATAAACTCAATTGGGAGTATAAAAGGGACCTCCAAACATCAAAAGAAGACTAATGCTTCAATTGTCAATCAACAAATGATCAAGAAATTGTCTTAGTGCTTAATTTGTCATTTCTTGTGTAGACAAACACTAGTGAGCCAAAATTGTCAAATTTGCTCAAGTGTTTTAGGTTTTGGGTGAGTGCTTCATTGTGCAAACAAACACCTATTAGAGGGTTTAAGTTTGCTTTATTTATCTCTTTGTAAAAGAGGGTTTTGATCAAGGCTTGGGTAGAAGCTTGATCGGTTGTAAGGGTTTCCTCCTAATCCTAGAAAAGGGGACGAATCAATTAGTGGATTGATTGTGAAATCCTTAGTGGGGAGCTAAGGTAGTGGATGTAGGTGCTTGTTAGAAGGCCGAACCACTATAAATCATTGTGTCTTTATTCTTTCTAGCTTCCTAAACCCTTCCACCCAAATATCCACCTCTCCACCACTTGGTGAGCATAATTGGTTGATCGAATCGAGCCCTACACAACCCAACACTGAGAACCCCTCTTTTTAGTGAATTTATAGTCAGAAGGAAAATCTATCAAACGATAGCAATTTTTCTTCTTGTGCCCCTTGAGTTTACAGTGGTCACAAAAACTATTGAAACGGCGATGCTAAGAGTTCGCAGCATGAGAATAAGGTGCTTCCTCTGAGATTCTTCCTAGATGATTATCGCATACGCCTGATTCACTGTTAGAAGAGGTTGCCCGAGGAGAATCTGGCTCCGAATTGCCGAGTAGATCTCATTTAAGCCCATCAAGAACTAAAAGAGCCTCTGTTGAACAAGAATCTAAGATTCTTGTGGGAAGCTTTATAGTCACAAGTCGAGAAAGGCACAAGCGAATTATACTCATCCCAAAGAAGTTTGAGACAAGTACAATAAACGAACACAGTGAAATCCCCTTGAGTAAGGGCCGCAATCTCACAATGAAGGAAGAAAATTCGAGAGCCATCAATTTTGTCAAATCGCTCTCGGAAATCCTCCCAAACAAGAGCGACACTCGAACTGAAAACAATACCGCCAGAGAGCTCTTTACTTACAGTGTTCAATATCCATGGCAAGACAATGGCGTTGCAGCGCTCGCACTGTGGATGCAAGGCGGCATCATAAGAATCCTTCTTGCAATCGCCATCAACGAATCCCATATTGTTTTTTGCCAAAAGCGCAATCCGTGTAACACCCCAAAAAAAGGAGTTAAATAAGATAAAATGAATTGAGCACAAAAAAAAAGAGAAAGAAATGGAATTGGTGTCACGGGGGTTTGAACCCGTGACCTTTGGGATGAAATGCTAGGGCTTTAACCACTGAGCCAAGTGCTCGTGTCTGTTAAGTGTTGTTTTGAAATACATTTGATTTAAGTTTGAGAAGTATGTAAAACATATTTAATATTCGAATTGACCGTTCACCTACCGTCATTTTGCTTTACCATTGTCTTCACCATCGAGAGAAAGAGAGAGTTTTTTTTTTCTTTTTCCTGTTAGCCGTCCGATCTACCTCACCGGCGGTCCGTGGTTGTCACCGCCGACGCCATCGGAACCGTCGTCCTGCCCTGACCTCGCCCTAGCCAGCCACTCGCGGCGAGCAGCCACCGTTCGTCGGGAAAAACCAGTTGAAGGTTCGCCCAAAACCTTGTCTCGATTTTCTGTGTTCTCCATCGTGATTCGGCGTCGTGGCGTGAATCGGAAGCCACCATTGTTCTCAGGGAACCGAGCCGAGCAAAACCCTACCGGTAAATCGTCCGTCCGACGATGGAAAGGCTCTCGTCGGAGCTTCGTATTTTCCGGCGCAATGTTCGCATTTCGGGTAAATTTTTGGCTTATTTTGTACTGTTATCGTGTGGTTTGGAATGTGGATTTGATGTGCATTTGTTTTCCGGCAGAATCAATGCCAGAAGTGTCTCCGGCGACCTTTTTCCGGCGATCGGCCGACGAGGCCTTATTGAAAGGTAAAATTCGGTCTGAACCGGTTTAACCCGGTCCGTGTTCAACCCGGTCTGAGCCCAAACTCGAGCCCGTGCCTGACCCATCCGATCCGAACCCGATAACCCGACCCGTATCTGAGCCCAACCCGTCTGCCGAGTCAACTCAGTCCGAGTCAGCCTGAGTCAGCTCAGTGAGTTAGCTGAGTCAACTCAGTTGACCTTTGCCCGTTGACCTGCTGACGTCAGCGTTGACATGCTGACGTCAGCGTTGACCCTGACCCCGTTGACCGCTGACCTGCTGATGTCAGCGTTGACCCGCTGACGTCAGCGTTGACCCGCTGACGTCAGCGTTGACTTTGACCAAAAAGTCAAATTTTTCTGAAAAGCCTTATCTTATATTTTTCGACGTCCTGAGTCCGTTTTTGAAGCCCGTTTCGTAAAATTCTGACCCGAAAGCCTTCGAATCGGACCTTGAACCCGAACTTATATATGTATCTAATTATTTAGTTAGGGGTATTGTGAATAAGGACTGAATTGTAAATTTGTGTAATTGAAGGTACCCACAGTTCCTTGAATACGAATTGTTGAGGGACGTCAAATTCGGGTTCGAGTGTTCGAACGTCGTTCACGGATCGACCGATGTAGCTTGGAGCCAAGGTAATACATTACTACCTTTTGCATGCTTCTAAATCTTGTTGGTATTCGGTTAATGCTTGCACGACTATGAATGAGTATGTGATTAATTCTGCTATTGTCAATCAATTAAGAAATAAGAATATTAATGGTCAAGACAAATATTCGCATAAGAGGTTTGATAAATCGAAAGGATTTTCGAGTTCAGAAAACGATTAATAAAAAGGGTCAATCTCTAAGTCTAATTATTTGGCTAATGAATTACGAAAATGCCCTCGATGTATGAAAATGACTAAAATATCCCTATTTATGAGAGTGGTATGAGAATCTGCTCTAGATTCAGTAAAACAACTGAACCTTCTGAAAATCTTAAAGTTTGCTTGGGAAGTTATAGTAGCTAGGCTTCACCTTTGAGACTGCAAATTTGCTCAGACTCTTTTTAAGATTGAATAATCTCTGATGACATTCATGAGAAAATAATTGTATGTTTGGATTAGTCAAAGTCGCGTAAATTGCTGAATTGATTGAAATGACTGAAATATTTGGAAATACTGACAAGGCTGAATCGATCGAAATATCCCTATTGACCAAAAGAATGATCATTCCCCGGCACTGATTGCCCAATTAATCAAAATGATGGATTTACCCTCTAGAACTTTAACGGATGAATAGATGGAAGAACCGATAAATTCTGAATAATTGAAACATTTTCGAGCATCATAATGTTTGAAATACCCTCGAATACCGATAAGACTGAAATGGGTCACAATGACCCTAAGACATGGAATTAGAAATCCCGACAAAGACAAACAAATGTAATGGCTCCAAATATGGCAAAATACGACCTGAGACAGTTAGTTGATTCAGATACCATGATGATAGTGGGAGAATACCGAGTGAAAGCAAGTGTAATTTATTTGAAGAAAGTACATAGTTAATAGTGAGAGGGACCTATTCTCCTAAGACTCATTCGATGTTTTGGAATGGGTTCAGATACAATGCACATGTTTGAATACTTGGAAAATACCACTCAATATATGCCTGATTTTTGGTAATAAGTTCAGTGGACGATTGGTGAAGGTGAACTATTAATGTTATGCTCTGTAGTCAGTTCTGAGAAATGAATGGTTGAAGTGTACCAATCCGGTGAGATATTAAACATTGTGTTAGTGGGTTTCGATTAGTTCAAAGGGGCTCGGAAACTTGACGAGCAGCTAGAAGTCCTAAATTCCGCACATCACCGTTTATACCTTGTCGGTTCAATTACCAGTTTACCCTTCGAAGGTCAAAATGACCTTAATACCCTCATAGGCTGTAACATTTAATTTTGTTTGTGATGTATCTGAAACCCCAATGATTCTGATGCATCAACTTTCGATGTTGATTCGATCCGTCTTATCGAACTCCCCTATTCGCAGGGACCTCGTTCTGAAATCGGTCCAAAATTGTCAAATTTCATCTTCCTGATATCTATCAAGTACCTCTAAGAAATGAATTGGGCTATAAAGTGCGTACCATGTATCTGTAAATACTATATGTTCTAAACCAAGACCATATGCTTAAAAATTTAAAAGTATGATACTGTAATACGAAAGGAAAGCAATTCTCTGATCTCTTACCTCTGATATGAAAAATATATTTGATATATGACATTGAATAAGAAATAATAATAATAATGATGATAAATAAATCTGATATCTATCTTCTGGTATAAAAATAGATTTGGTAGCTATTTTCTGTAATACTGTCTTCTGAATATAAATTGAAATCATCTGGGATATGAATAATGATCTGTAGGCTCAGCGCTGGTAAGTCCTTCTAGACCTAAGCTCCTACGCCTAATGGGCCTAGGGTAAGTCTTTCTGTTAAGCTCCTACGCCCACGGGCCTAGGGTAAGTCTTTCTGGACCTAAGGCATCCCCTTAGGTAGGCTCCTACGCCTCAAGCCTAGGGTAAGACCTTCTGTATGCAGTTCAGGGGACTGCATTTTGGAGTTCGGTTGGGATAGTTAAGTAAATTAATAAAACTTTCTGACCTCTTCTGAATCATACCCTACTAAATTAATGTATCAATGTTGAACCCTCGGTAAACTTACAATTCATGTTTAATGGACCACTCTGAACTCCTTGATTCAACTTCTGAAATCTGAATCTCTTTTGAATCTCTGGCTTTAGACTCACCTCTTACGGTTCGGGTGATCAAATAAAGACAACTTTGTGACCTCCTAATAATGCTTCACTGAATTATCAAATCGTATTTGAGCTTACCGTTGCCTAAGTCTTCATGACGATGTTAAGTTGTCATATACCTACTTGTACCTTTAACATCTCTTGGTAGTTTGTATTACTGAGCTTTTCGAAGCTCACGTTTTTTTTACCATCACAGGTTATGGATCTACCATGTTGTAGCTATCAACGTCGGTATGAGAGCTTCTTCGGCTTTGCTTGCGGAGTACGGCACCTGTGTAATTAGGGGCATGTATGTCACGTGTTGTTTTATATTCGTGTATGAAACTTGTATTAACAACTTTTGTCACATTCTTGTTTCATTGTCTGAATGTTTCTGAAATTGTATTTTAATTCAAAACTTGATTTACGATTTTAAATGGTTTAACACTTTGTTTATTTGAAATTTTAACGTGGGTCGCTCCGGTGACCCTAATGTGACTTCTTAAGATCCGTATTAACGCATAGACGGGTTTAAGGGGTTACAATCCGCATCAAATGACTCCAGATGATGTAGTTCTCTGGACCAGTGAGCTGATGTGAGACTAATAAAAAACTCGGCGTGTCGGAGGGATGCAGGAAAAGAGGATGATGAAAATCTACCACCATTTCTTCCGTCCAAGGCGACATGGCAAGAAAACGAGAAAAAAAACTTAAATTATAAGGCCACAGCTATGTATAATGTACTCATACTCGTAATAAGAATTAAGGTTTAACATCAATATAAGCTATAACTATCAATTCTAAGCACTAAGTTCTAAAAAAAATACACCATATTCTTAATTTTCTAAATCCTAATATTAAACCATAATTTTAAACTTAATTTTTTGATGTGAGGGCATAAAAATACCACAAAAATAGAAAATTTCTATTCAATAATATTAAGGTTTAATATAATTATAAATAATCAAACTTTTGTATACTTTTTATTTATAAAATTCTAATTCAACATTCATAATTAGGGATGGTCATGTCACTCATGAGTTGGGTTTTTGGCGGTCCGCACCCAACCCGAAAATTTAACACATCCATCCGAACGCTACCTGATATTTTTATGATGTTTCACACGACCCGAACACAACACGTATTTTAGAGTAAAAATTCGAACCAAATCTGATTTAACATAAATAAATAAATTTATTTTTTTCATTTTTATTCGATAAAATAAGAAAGTAATTGAAAAAATACAAATAGAGATGAGATATTATAATAATTATTCCATTATTGTTAGACAAAATAAAAAGATAATTGAAAAAATATATATAAACAGAGGAGTATTAATACCTTAATATTTTGACTAAAATTAAACTATCGGGTCGGTTATTTTTTATACCTTAAACGTAAACTCGACCCGATCTGATCCCATCTTCAAAAAAAAAAATATAAACTCAAAATTTTCTTTAAAAACCCGATCATATTAGGTCAAATTGGAACCCATCAAATTTGGGTTAAATGACCATCCTTATTCATAATTATCTCTCCTAATTCTATTTTCAATATTCGAATTCATGTATAGATTCACTATTAATTTCTTTTTGTTATTTACTTTGTTATAAAATCTGGAACCATTCAAAGCCCAATTTGATAAAGCAGAAATGTTCATATGGATGGGTATGGATCAGGTTAAACTAACTCTAACTAATTGAAAGTTTCTATTTAGGGTAAACTAAAATAGAGATCACTAGTAAAGTTATATTTGGGTCACTTAATTATTAAAAATTACATTTGGGTCATTTAATTATGGGTAAGGTTATATTTGGGTCACCCAATTATTAAAGGTTACACTTGCGTCACTTAATTATGGGTAATGTTACATTTGGGTCACCCTTCATATTTAAATATATATATATATATATCAATTTGTGTATTAGATTAATTAATGATTTCAAATAAAGTACTCTAGTGTTAACGAGGGTATACAAGTGATTTGGAAAAAAATGACTAAGTTGATGTAATTTTTTTAAAATATGAAGGGTGACCGAAATGTAACCTTACCCATAATTGAGTGACCCAAGTGTAACCTTTAATAATTGGGTGACTCAAATGTAACTTTACCCATAATTTAGTGACCCAAATGTAACTTTTAATAATTGGGTGACCCAAATATAACATTACACAAAATTGAGTGACCCAAATATAACTTTTAATAATTGAGTGACCCAAATATAACCTTACCCATAATCTAGTGACCTCTATTGTAGTTTACCCTTCTAATTTGATCTGATATTTAATAATGTTTTATTTGATTCTACCTTGATCTGATATAACTACTCAAAAAAACTTGATCAGATATAAATAAAATTTTCAATTTAGAAAAATGAAAAGATAATCGAATAATATATAGATAATAGTATAATAATTATTCATAAATATATGGATGAATTATACTATTATTTGAGATGAAAAATTATTATAAATTTGACTCAATCAAATTTATCATTGTGTAAAGGCTTAACTATAAAATAAGCGTGCTTATTTTTTTATAATAGGTGCTTAAAGTATTTTTTGGCTGAAATAAGTGCCTAAAATATTATTTTTAGTTAAAATAAATATTGTGTGTCTCAATTAACTATAAAACAAACCACAAATAAAATTTTAAATTTTTATTTCAATCAAAAAATACTTTTAAGTACATAATGCAAAGAAATATAATTTGAACATTATTTTGTAATTAAACCTTGTGTAAACTCAAATTTCGATATTTACCCCCAAAAATTTTAATGTAACACCATTAATCAAAGCAAACCGGTATATTTAAACAGAAAGGAAATAATCCCATCATAAAACGGGAAAGGAAAAAATAAATCTCCCATGGCTAACAATCTGTTTGCAGCCATTGACATGGGCACCAATGCCTTCAAGCTTCTAATAGTTCAAGCTCATCTCCCGGGTAAATTCATTCCTCTTTTAACCATCAAAGAGCCTGTCGTTTTAGGCCACGATTCACACTCTTCCACAATCTCCACCCATTCCCAAAACCTTTCTCTCAAATCCCTTCACATTTTCAATAAGCTTATCCAAACCCATACTGTCCCACCTCTCCACACTCGCTGCGTAGCCACATCCGCCGTCCGCGAAGCCCGGAACAAGGCCGAGTTCATTGACTCAGTCGCTGAAACCACCGGCTTCAAAGTTGAAGTTTTATCGGGTGAAGAAGAAGCCCGGCATTCTTATCTGGGCGCCCTTCAATTCTTGCCGGTTTTTGAGAATTTTGTTTTGAACGTCGATATCGGAGGCGGATCAACCGAGTTTGCTATTGGGTTACGGGGAAAGGTTGAATTTTGTTCGTCTTTGAAGCTCGGCCACGTTACTTTGACTCGACAGAACTTCGGGGATGAAGAGGCTGAAAGAGCTTCAAATATGAGGGCGTATATTAGGAATGTAGTTATGGAATCTGGGTTGATCGAGAAAGTTAAAAACTTTGGCTTTGAAATAGCTTTGGGATCATCAGGGACAATAAGAGCCATTGAGAAAGCAGTTTCCAAAGGGTATGCATTGGATTTTGCTGAAAACGAAGCTTTGTTTAGTGAATGTAAAAGGGATTTGAGCTTTAGCAGGGATGAATTAAAGAGTGTCGTTGAGAGGTTATGTGAGGGAGGAGAAGGGCAGAATCCATTGTTGCTGGTGGGATTTTGTTGGATGAGATATTTGATTTGCTTGGGATTAAAGAAATGTTAGTTTCTGGTTATGGATTGAGAGAAGGTGTGATTGCTGATAGTTTAGCTAAGGTCTTCGATGATGGTTACGATTTGAATGCGAATGCTCGGTTTCGGTCCGTTTTGCAGCTTGCTGCAAGGTTTAATTGCAAAAACAAGACCACTTCTGCTGCTGAAATTGCTAGCATTGCAACGGTGATTTTTGCAATAGACTTGTAAATTCCCCTATATTGTTTGGTTTTAGACTTATAAATTGCTATTGTGGTAGTTTTTTTGGTGATTAAAATTCGGTTTCAAAACTAAGAAACAAAAGTTGAATGAGGGACTGATTATTTTGCCTTTAGTATCTCTTATATGATGGGGGAAAAACTTATAGTGTTCATTGTTTCTAACTTAATCTTTCCAGGAGATTTTTGGAGGCTTAAGTAAATGCAAGGAGCTTGACAATAATGGAGTAAACCTTGGTGTTCATTTGGATGACAAAGATCTGGAATATCTTGAAGCTGCATGTTTACTTCACAATATAGGGCTCTCCACTGGTAAAAAGGGTTACCATAAGAAGTCATATCATATTATCATGGTGAGTTTCCTTTTCTATTTGCCTTTTTTGACATAATTTTGCACAATCCGTGTCTATCGAATTGTATAAACAAAAAGGTTCAAAATTTCTAAGAAAAGCTTATGTCGCACACCGGAATTGAAGAAAAGTAACTTAATGGAATTGACAGTAAAGTCTTTGAATTTCTTGCAATATATAAATGAGAGTTGATTCTTTTTATTCTCCACGTATTGGCATGATTTATCATATAGAATGGGAATCATCTTCATGGATATAGTGCTGAGGAGGTCAAGGTACAGTATCGGCCTATCAATCTGGTTTGCTTTTCTAATAAGGATGCCTAAATATGTTCTCAATTCTGATCGCCTTCTAGTGAGATTGCAGTTAATAGCTCTTCTTACGAGGCACCATAGAAAGAAATTACCCAAGTTTGACGATGCTTCTTTTAATGAGTTCGAAGAAGAGGTATCTTATTCTATATGCTTGGTGATTCGTTGTTCATTTGGTTTTAAGAGAGTTCGGTGTTATATTTTTGTGTGTTGTTTCAGGCAAAGCAGAAACTCAAAGCTCTTTGTGCAGTTATACGTTTATCTGTTGTGTTACATCAGAATGGATGCATAAACTATAGAGAAATGGATTTTTCACATTCTCATGAAGGTTTCGAGCTGGTAATGTCTAGTAACGTGATGCGGAATTGAAATTATCTTTTGTCCTGTTTAATTTTCTGCGGTTCATGCATCACTTTTCTTTTGTTTTCTATCATCTCAAATTGGGTACTAAAGCTCTATATAAACATGGTAAGTGGAATAAGAGGAACCTTATTTTATGTGTTTTTAGCCTTGCGGCTGGTACTCATTGCTTTTGTTTCCTGATCTCGCTTCATATTTGTTATGTTAATGCCAAATAAAGGTGTCGAACCAGTATAACTTCGTATGCTTCTTCATTAAATATGTTTGAAATACTGGAAATTAACTGTAATAACTTTTCGGTTATATTAATTTTATACTTCTTTGGAAAACACCCTCCTGTTAAATTGATCTCGTGGTTTTTTACAGGTTATTGGGGAAGCAGGGGTTCAAAATCAGCTGCCTGGTGTCGAGCAATGTACAGCTGATAAATTTGGGTTAAAACTGAAGCATGAATTAGAATACTTTAAGAAGGCAAGTAGTATAGAAGTTCTGCGTATTTCATTATTAAGTTCATGAACACAAACAGCCGATATTTTATTGTCTTGACATCGGTTTATCATCTTCCTCATTCAGGTATTCAAGCGAGAGTTGTTCGTTAAACTTGAAGCATCGCCATCCTGTTCAAACTAATCATGAAAATAGAAGTTTCTGATCTGAGAGCTGCCTCTTAGGTCTTGATTGAAACCAGGTGCTAACTATCTCCGAAAATGAAGAGTATGCTTGCTGTATTCTTCTCATTCCCTTTTAATCTCAGTTCCAGTAGCTGGTAGCTTTATCCTGGATGTTCCCGAGTAGCGGACGACCGCCTACTGGTAAAAGACGTTCTTGTTTTCGTCTGTGATTTCGAAAAAAACATCGGGATGATCTCTAAAGGGCAGATGAAGCTTGGCCTCAAACTTATAGCTCTAACAGCAAAGTTCTTCTCTTTTGGTGCAATAAACACAACTTGCTTAGTAGGCTTCCATTTGGAAGTTGCAACTGTCAATGTTGACTGCATTGTATTTTTAGACATGTATATGTATATAAGGTTACATTATTCAATTATATATTTATTTATAATTTTTCGTGTTTAACATTCGTGTTTGATATACATTATATTAAAGACATTTTAAATTTTTAACTAGATTAATTTCAAATACGAATTCACATAGAGATAATTTTGGCTTTTAACGGTTTATGGATTTTTTTATTAAATAGAGATAAATACATGGTATGGCTAGCCGTTTACCTCTTAGTGATAGCACTCGCGGCGAGGGGTTAAGTCACTGCTATCGGCGGTGGATACATTTGGCTCAAATCCAAAAAAATAATAAATTTTTAGAGGAGTATTTAATCTTATTTATTCATTTTACTCATCTAATGACCATAAATTAATGTTTAATTTTACCGTAACCATTAACCGGTATAGGTAAGGGTGATCCTATAGGTAGGGGTGTGCAAAATAAACCGTAACGGTTAACCGTAACCATTAACCGATATAACCATTAAATTTTACCGGTTAATTAACTTACCTTTAAAGCATAAACGGTTACGGTTAATCAACCGTTACAAATGATGGTTAATGGTTAACCGTTATGAAATTATTTTGACGTAGAATAAAGTTTGTGATTAGAAATTCTTTATTTAAATATTTTTTTCTGAAAATGTTATTACAATATTTATCAGAGAGGTAATTTCATTATTCTTAAAAGAATTAGTGAACATTTGAAAAAAAATGTAAAGGGTTACAGGTTAACCTGTAACCGAACCGTTAAGTAGCGGTAAACCGCTATAGTGCTTAACTGTTTAAAAATTTAATGGTTAACCGTTTCTTAATGGTTAGGCTACGGTTTAATAACCGCTATGACGATTAACCAACCGTTTATGCTAAATGGTACGATTAACCTACCACGAACACCCCTACTAGTAGGTCTAGATAGTGGAGTGGTTATGTTGAGGCCTAAAGGAGCCTCGACCCTGCTAAAAATTTTATATATTAGATAAATTTTACTTTAATAGTATTTTGGCTCTTGCAAGTATTTTGGCCCCTGCTAAGAATGATGGGTCCATGTTCTCAAATTTCTTAGTCTAGTAACAATTTACGTCTTTATCAGAATCGTCTCAGACATTTTTGGGACCCCGAGCGAAAACTAAAAAATAGACCTTTATAGAGCGGAAACATACCTCGTTACTTCAAACAATTAATTTAATATTTCATTAGTAAACCATAGAAACATGATTAAACTTTTTCAAACACATTATTGTCTTTGTTTTTTGATAAGAAAATTTGAAGGAACTGAACAATAAATACAAAAAAAATTAAAAAATATTGTATCATTTTTTATCGTTAGATTGGAGAAGGAGATAACTAAATTTGACAAAAAAATGAGATTCAAGGAAGATAATTAATTTTTAATGTTAGGTTAACTTATTCATTTGATAAATTAAAAAATAAGAATAATTAACTTTTACGGTCCCCTTAGCAGTCGCTCATGGTATTCTCTTAATAGTCGACTCTAGTCCTTATAAATTTAAATATTTAAAAAATTAAACATTGCCTTTTGAATTTTGAGTTTATATTTCTAATAAGTCATTATACTTTTTCTAATTTAATATTTTGATCCCTCCTAACATTTATTCTTGGCTTTGCCCTGAGTCTAAAACTTATAAGCTAAAAAAAATATAAAAATAAAAATAAAAAATTTAACTAACCGATCAAATATACTTACTCGGTTATTTATGTTATTGTATACGGATCTAAGATCTCGTTGTATGTGATATGAATCACAAGTTACAAAGACTTTTAGAGGAATAATTTAAGACATGGCACATGCAATTGATGTGACTGACTTTAATTACTTTTCCCTTCAATTAGGAGGAAGATTATGATACAATTTGACATTGACATGTCATCCACCCAATAATGTAATCATGTGAACCTATAAGGCCTTTGCTTAAGGTTGTAAAAAATAAAAATCATACTATTTTTTAATTACTAATATTTGACTCATTGGTCATTTAATACAGATCAAATTTTTAAAGACGTAATATAAAGACGATCTTTTCAACTCAGTTTTCTCCATTTATAATGTCAAGATTTAAAACCCTAACATTGTTAGAGTAACTTAGCGATTCATCCTGCTACATCAATTAGTTGTTAACAACACCTTTTTATATAACTAACATGATAATATTTAATATAATGCCTGTAAAATATTTTAATTTTATAATTAAACGATTTTTGAAATACTCTAACACATCCTAAATTCTATAATTTAAAATTAAATCTTAAATATCACATATCATCCATAAAACACTTCTTGTAATTTTTTTTTCAGATAATACAAATTATCGAGTAATTAATAAAAAAAATATTAAGTAGTATAACTAGTAGTAATGTTAAAGAGGTTTGTTGGTACTTAATAGATAAAAATACCTACATTTCTTATGAGGTTGTTAAAATATTGACCTACCTATATTTCGAATTGTTCAATAAATTTTGGTAAAATAAACAATAACTTCATTCATTTAATTTTCTTTTCTAGAACTCTGAAATTTTAAGCCATTAATAACCCAATTCAACCTCTCGAGAAAAAGAAAATATCATTCAATTTCAAATAACTTACTTGCATAAGTGTTTTGTTTTTTTGGAACATGAAGTTCAAAATTGAACACCGTTGCCGGGGGAGATAAATAAGTGGAATGGTGTAGCACGTGGAACCCATGCAGTGGATTTGCGTGATTGATTTTCCAAGATGTCATATACATTTTTAATAAATTCAAAATTAATTCATGAGTTATATTTGAAGGATTTAGAATTTAGGGATGTCGATTAGAATTCAGGCTTTATAGATTAAAACTTAAATTCTCGTCTTATTATCTAAAAAACTGATCTCTAAATTATAAATTTTAACTTTAAACCCTAAATTCTAATGATTATCTTTAAATTCTAAACTTCACACATAAAGCCCTAAGCATATACCCTAAATTGAATCCCTAAACACTAAAAGCACTTGTAAAAACTTTTAGTTTCCACCGCCAATGTATTATATATAAATTCATATTTTAATACACAAGTATAATTTTACTCAACTCTTTTTGTTTAAATTATAAAATTAATCCTTAATCCTAAAATTCTAAATTCTTAATCATAAACTCTAAACTCTAAATTATAACTCTAAATCATAAATTATACCCTTAAAATATAAAATTGATAAGTTTGTATATCGAAATATTTTTCTTATTTATACCATAAGATGAAAATTTAAAATTTATATTAATGATGAACTCATTTAGCGCTCATAGTAGAAAATAAAATTTTATTTTTTTAGGAGACTCATGTTTGAGCAGTTTGTCTGCATGATGTGTATGCCTTTTCAAAAGGTTAAGAATAATGTGTATGCCTTTTCAAAAGGTTAAGAGTAAATACAAATACTAACATATAATCCCACAAGAATATAATAAAACATAGTTTCAGAGGTGGAAGATTTTTGTTTTAAAGATTAAAAAATTAGTCAGTTTAAAAGTTCAGTTAACGGAATTTATAATTTAGAGTTTATGATTAAAATTTAAAATTGAAGTTTTTTTCTTGTCTTTTTGAATCTTCAGGGCTTTGATTTAATTAATTTATACCGACCCGTATTGCACGCCTTGCTATAGTAGGTAAATTTTTCATCAGAAATTTTCTACATACACACCGACTCAAACTCCAGACTTGCTTAAACTGTACAAGTTTAGACAATGCGTATATAATATCAAATCTGTTAGCAGTGAGTAAAATTACGAGACAAAGATAAAACTGTAAAACTATATATTGGTCGTGTTCCACGTCTTCCAAGCAGTGAGGAAGATCCGAAGCTCAAGGTAAAACTGCTCCATGTGGAATGGCATTGGTGAGAGAGTTAAAGAAGAAAAGTACGAGAGAAAGGGTAATTTAATTGATTTGTTTCACAAGGAATGACCTTGGGTTCTTAAATTTACAATGCCAGAGTTTGGTTGTGTATTGTAATATAATTTCTTCTCCAACATTTACTGCTCAAACTCAGACCAGACATTTCTTACTCTTTTAACCTCTCTATCTGTTTTTTTACTGTTTCTTTTATAATCTGATTTCTGTATCTTATCTGGTATCAACTGAATCTGTCTGTTTCTTAGTATCTCTGCTATTGTCACTAAAAATATTTTTTCCCCCTGAGATGGATCTTTCTTTTCTGTCCTTTTCTTACTCAGAAACCAAATCCATGTTTTTATTACTATTATTTTAGTTGCAATAAAAGGAAAAAAGAAATCCTTACCATTCATGGAAGAAACGAAAATGGTGCTTGGATTTGAGCTGTAATAAGATTGAAGGTTTTTTTGTTCAATTTGAACAATACCCAGTTTGATTTACCTGTTTTTATGTAGCCCCATTGTGTCAAAGAAGGATCTTGGTGCTTGGATCATGAATTTTGGCAGCTTTTGAAGAATTCAAGGTGAGTTTTTTTCTTTCTTCATACAATGAAGTTCACTGTTTGCTTATTTACACGGAATTTTGCATCTACATTAGTTGATGTTTTTTTTTCTTACATGTTGGATCACTGAGACCTGATTCTCTTGTTCATGTGCTTTTTGTCAGAAAACTCTATATTTTCTTCAATCGCTTGCTTGGAAGATGATGCATTGAGCAAATGAAAGTAAAATCAGGTATGAGTTTAAGAATTAAATTTTCTTTCTTTTGTTAGCCATAGATTATGTATTGAGTATTGACATTGTTGACAAGTTTACATGGGCCTTGTTTGATGATTCAATTTTTTTTGCTTTGGGGTTTAAATCTTTGAGTTCTGTTGGTTTATAGATTCGTTAATGGAGGTCGAAAAGAAGCATTCGAGGGGAGGCTTTTTTCATTTGTTTGATTGGAATGGTAAATCTCGAAAGAAATTGTTCTTGAACAATGCTGAAATCTCAGGTATTATGCATCTGTTCATCTGTATGTATATGCATTTGTTATTTTTGTATGTTACAAGTCTCTTTTCTTACTTTGTCTCGAATATATTCGTATTTCATGTGCAACTTGCTTATGTTTTGAACTGTAGGAGAATCAAAGAGAGGAAAACCTGTGGAAAGTCCACTGAAGTCACTGCCTTATTCGGTAGGATTTCCCCGGTTCTTTCTTTAATCTTCTGTTGCTTTAGTTACTGTAATTTGGGTAAAATATTAGTTCGGACTATATTGTTTACTTTTGTATTCTTTACCAGATGGATGGGGATGACTACAATGGCACTTCGAGTAATACACGCAGTGCTGACTTTAGTTCTGCTTCCTCGGTGACTAGTGATGAAGGATGTGGATCGAGAGCACCTGGAGTTGTTGCTAGGCTTATGGGCTTGGACTCGTTGCCGACACCGAATATCTCGGAGCTATCTTCTACCACATATTCGGGGTCTTGCTCTCTTAGAGTGTCTCATTACGAAAGAAGTATTCCTAATTTGTGGAATGAACATCAACCGATGGACTACACCGACATCTCTAACAAGCTTGATAGGTCGTCTTCAAATCCCATTGAACCAAGGTTTCATACGGTACAGAACCGACCAATTGAGAGATTTCAGACTGAAACATTGCCTCCGAAATCAGCAAAACCAATTCCAATAACTCACCATAAGCTCTTGTCTCCTGTCAAGAGACCGGGGTTCATCCCAACCAAAAATGCAGCTTATATAATGGAGGCAGCTGCAAAGATTATCGATGTTAGTCCTCCGACAACTTCCGAACATAAAGTGCCATCATTGGGGTCTTCTTCAGTCCCTTTGAAAATCCGGGATTTGAAAGAGAAAATTGAAGCCGCTCATAAGGTATCCAGGCCTCAAAGATCTGACCAACCTAGTCAGAGCGTGGCAAAGTCTTTGAAAGAACAACATAAGGGTAAGAGCCACAATAAGTCAGATTCTACACCAACATTTGGGACAACTAGGAATTCAGAAAAAGGTAGTTCTAACAGTTCGAGGAATAAGGGGAAATCGGTCTCACTTGCAGAACAAGCAAGGGTTAATGTTCGGAGGAAAGAGGGGTCGTTTTCAAGTGGTAATGAGAGTCCTGCAAATCCAAAGGAAGGGAATGATGCTAAAGGAAAACAATTTTCTAGGAGACCAGCAGACATGCGAAAAAATGTGGTGAATGGAACTTCTGCAAATAGGACTAACAATGTCCTGAGGCATAATAATCAGAAGCAGAACTGCATATCTAATAGAGACTATTCGACATCGAAGACTTCAACTCTGGACCAGCAAGGTAGAAAGGCTAGGTCTGTAAATGGTACAGTTGGGTTGAATAGGACTAATAAGGTGACCGTCAACTCCGAATCTCAATCCAGGAACATGAGCTCCTCGGCAACTGGTCCTTCAAAGGAGCCTCCCATGTCTAGAAGAAAGAGTTTGTCTAGAAACAAACAGCCTGCAAATGAGGGTCTTCAGTCTGGAAAAGTAGTTTCCGAAAATTCACCAATGAATGGCGGTGAAAGGTCCATCAAATGTAATGTTACTACAACTGACGGGGACTCAAATCGAGATGCAGAGAAAATGAAGACAAGTATGGATGTTGTTTCGTTTACATTTACATCCCCCATCAAGAGATCCTTGCCTGATGTACCTTCCAGAAATCAATTTGAGGAAACGAGCTGCAGCTTTGATGGTGATCCTTCTGGTGACAGTGACCTACTGTTCTCGAAAAGCTCAGGATTTTCTTCTCTTGGACTTAATATGATCGGTGGGGATGCTCAGAGTTTTATTTTAGGGAAAAAGCTTCATGAATTGACATATAGAGTTGAGTCATCCAATTGCAATATCATTTTAGAGGAGACCCCGTGTAGTCCCGCATACAGTCGGAAAACTTCAGTGCTCCCCTCTGGTACATTGACCACTACATCAACGGGACATCTCGAAAGACTTCCGGTGGATCTAGAGAAAGACATATCACATAGCTCTGCTAACTTTAATTGCTCTTCAATCAACAATCCCGAGCTTGATTGGAGAAGGAAGTGGCAGGTTTGATTTACTTACTCACTGCTACCATTTACTTATACAATGGCGTGTGTTGCTTATTTCTTGGTGTTTATAATCATGTCCCACACAGCAAAAGGTTTTTCCAAAGTATAAAATTTAGTCCTTGGATGTTAGATGGCGCTTTTCCTCGACCAAAAAACATAATAATTTTACTGAATAATCACCTATAGATAGAAACTTCAGTTTTACGAGTTAAGAGCAGAGACGACGAAGCTATGATTGTAGGAGAAGTTGGTAGCTGATGGGGAACTGATTGGGGAAACCTGATCTTGTGTCTAAATAACATGCAATTCCATCCATTAGTACTCTTAACATTTCTTCTTGATGTACAAACTTTCCCTTCACAGTCGTTTACATTTCATAGTTCAACATATGACTAAGTTTATCGAATGATGCCAGCTTTCAGAAGAAATTGAAGATCAAAATGCTAGCAACAGCAGCAGCGAGACTGGCATAGATTTAGATCTTCAACATCCTAGCCCGATTTCAACTCTTGAACTTCTTGTCACGAGTGAGTGTTTTGCTGATAGCAGAGATGGTACCAGTGGTAAGCTGTACTCTTCTTATTTTCTTGGCCACTTGACCAATTTCATTATGTTTCATATTTAGCTAGAAACAATATGAGGTTTGTAGCAATGTAACTTGTTGATTACATTTCGGGGCAATGTCTAGAGTATACTTACCTATGTCTGAGAGGCAAAGAAATGGTTATCTCTGGAAATCGAGTTTTGGGTGATTGCGAAACTTTTGCATAGATGATTAATATGTAAACTCGGTAATCAAGTTGCTGCATTGACTACATGCAATCTACATTTGCAGGCATGATGTGTTTGGCTCCCAATGAAGAAGTGTTAAGCTCATCCCCTAGAAACGAGTCTTCCCAGACTGTGGGAGAAACGGATGAAAAGCTTCTAACTACAACATCAAATTCAACAGATTTTAAAGAGTCAACCAATTCCGAACTTGATTTTGTGAAAATGGTGCTACAAGACTCTGAGCTAAAGTTCATAGAATATGCATTGGGTCAGACCGATAATATCATGACCCTGAATGCTTTCGATCAGCTCGAGCATCGAACAGGAACCGAAGGACACGGAGAAGATCACGACAAGCTCGAACTGCAACTTTTACTCAATTGCGTGAGCGAATCCCTGGAGTTACGGTATGGCCAAGTTTTTGTCGGAAGCTGCAAAGGATGGGAAAAGTGGGGAGAATTGATCCAAAACAAAGGATGGTTAGCAGAAGAGTTATACAAAGAGATATTGGGTTGGAGAAACATGGGGAACCTATTGGAGGTGGATGACCTTGTAGGCAAGAATATGAACACAAAGCATGAGAGATGGCTTGATTTTAACATGGAAGCATTTGAAGAGGGTTTAGAGGTTGAGAAAACTATATTAACCTGTTTAGTTGATGAATTAGTTTTTGATCTATTGCTTTAAGGCTCTCTTAATCTTAAGATAGCCCTTATCTCCTTGTTGTAAGTCACTGTCTAGTGTCTAGTATATATAAACAAGTTCTGGAATCCAAAGGGTTTTCAATTTATTCCATGAATAGCAAAAACTGAGACATTGTGGATAAATTACTATGACCTAAAACATCATGGTAATAATCGAACTAAGGGTACCTCGGTTCTCACAGCAGGCGGCCGCCGAATGTAATCTGCAGTGCATAGATGAAACCTGATCCTTGTTTTATGTTACAAGCTGAAGACATTCAGCTGCCATTCACCCCTATAAACAGGGTGATATTAATATTATTAATTAAGTTGGCATTTGCCTTCCACTGGTGAAATTGAATATGTATATTTTAAATGAAGTAGGTGTAGGAATTTAGGGGATTATATTCTAGTGGGGAGTGAATTAAAAAAAACATAAAACATTGAAAATGACAGTGGCAAGAATTTGTAATGGACAACCTTGTCAATACAAGTTGACAGTAATCCTTCATTAGAAAGTTCCACTGCACTTTATAATTTGATTAATTCATATTTTAGTATGAGAAACTGGAAAGTTGTGGGAATTTGACCATTATAAAGCACCCCCAACATAATGATTAACCAATCTGAAACACATCCACTTTGGTCACTCACACAAAAAAAGAAAGAAAAATGGAGTTCCAAAATCTCCATGAGCCTCAAGTTTTCCTTGAAGAACACTATGACAGCACCAGCTCCACACCCTATGTTAGTGCTCCTTCAAGCCCTGGACCAGGACCGAGCAATGGTGGGTTCTTTTATAGTGCACCAGCTAGCCCTATGCACTTTACAATGACCTCAGTAGCTTCAATGGTATCATCAACAACTCAACCATCTCCACCTGATAACTACAACACCGTGCCTCTTGGTTATGAGTTTGATTTCTCTGCAAGGTTTGGTTCTTCGGGTTCGGGTCTAACAGGATCCATGACCTCAGCTGATGAGCTTTTCTTAAATGGACAGATCAGACCCTTGAAGCTACCCACCCATTTGGAAAGGCCTCAGGTTTTGGCTCCATTGCTGGATATAAAGCCATTAAGGGGAAGAACAAGGTCCATGTCTCCTTTAAGACATGCTGCTTTTGCCCTTGATAAAGATTTACGCCAGAAAGCTGGCAGCAACAAGAACAATGAAACGATCACAGTGTCGGCTTCTTCTTCAGATGGAAGAAGCTCAAAGAAATGGGTTTTCCTTAAAGGTTTTATAAGCAGCAAAAGTGAAGGGAGGAGCAACAATGATAAGAAGAAACCTGGGAATAAAAGCAACGGTGTGGTTCAAGAGTCTAAAGAGAAGGAAAGCAGTAAAAAAAAGGGTGTGAATGGGATAGGGAAAAGGAGGGTTCTTCCACCATCACCACATGAGTTGCATTACACTGCAAATAGAGCACAGGCTGAAGAAATGAGGAAGAAGACCTTTTTGCCTTACAGACAAGGGTTGCTTGGGTGTTTAGGGTTTAGCTCAAAGGGTTATGGTGCCATGAATGGCTTAGCTAGAGCTGTGAATCATGTTTCTTCTAGGTAAGTCCAGTTAGTTAAGGGTATGAAAGAAAATGTATATGTTTTCTTTTTTTCTTTTTTTCTTTTTACCTTGTTAGCTTTTGTTTTGTATTAAGAACTTTGATGATCATAATGTTTTTTTTACAGTTAGAACATGTAAAAACAATATGCAACATTCCTTGTAATGATCCATGTGTGTCATCATTATTAAACACTGTTCCTGTTAGATTATTGAAGCAATGATAATATGTGGCACATGGTTTCAGGGAGTTCAATTGTCAACTTCCCTGTTCATAATTTGGCGGCACTGGCTGATGATGTTCAATGGTTAACCCACGCAACCAGCACCAGCACCAGCACATGGGGATGACTCACATCTGACCTGACCCAATATCCAAAAGAAAACACTAAAAAAAATTTGTTTGTTTCTTCTTACTTAATCTTTGTGTTTCACATGCATATGCTGTTAATATGTATCGCATGAAATTATGAGTTTGTTGGGATTTTGGAAAGCTAGTCTAATTCAGGGTTTAAGGTTAGTTTTGACTTTTGAATTTATAGATTTTACTGTTTATGGTTAGAATTTAGGTTTAGAAAATAAATTTTAAAATTAGGGTTTTAAGGTTAGTAATTTGAATTTTAGTTTTTGGAGTGAAATTAGATATGCTTGCGGGAAACTTTTTTCTCAGTGTTCATACATGGAATGATAACTAGGGGTGTTCATGGTAGGTTAACCGTACCGTTTAGTTTAAATGGTTGATTACCCGTTATAACGGTTATTATTTGTAATTTAACCGTTACTAACTGTTAAGAAACGATTAACCGTTAATTTTTTAAATGGTTAACCATTATAGTGGGTAACCGTTAAGAAACATATCGGTTACAGGTTAACCTGTAGCCTATTACGATTTTCTTTTCAAATGTTCATTATTTCTTTCTTAGAATAATAAATATATCTCTCCGATAAATATTGTATTATTTTTTTTTATAAAAAAATTAACTTAAATAGAGAAATTTTAAACACAAACTTTATACTTAGTTAAAATAAAGTACCTATAGATTAACCATTAACCCGTCTTTTTTAGCGGTTTGGTTAACCAAAACCGTTTAACCTTAACGGTTAGGTTAATTAACCTATAAAATGAACAGTTATATCGGTTAACGGTTACAGTTAAAGGTTACAGTTTATTTTGCACACCACTAATGGTAACCCTTTTGAAAATATATGAATTGACACACTATATATTAATATAAATATATTTGTGGAATATTCAGTGGTGGACGTAGGTTATGTTCTGAAAATTTAATTTTTTTTTATTGGTTATCTATTTTACCGAGTGTGCACACCCTGCAAATCTGAATTTTCTTTATTAATTATCTATTTTATTGAGTATGTCCACTCTAAAATGTTATTTGTACCAATTTACGTCCAAAAAATTTTACGTTGTTAATACTTAATATATGCGTGCTCACCCTAAATTTTTTTTGGATCCGTCGCACCGTTGACCAACTTGCTGAAGAAGGACAAGGCGTGGGATTGGAGACCAGGGTGCCAGAAAGCCTTTAGTGAGATCAACCTTATTATGGTGAGTGAGCCTATCTTGGTGTTGCCGGATTACACCAAGCCTTTCGAAGTTCACACCGATGCATCCAACATTGTCATTGGTGGAGTCTTTATACAAGAAGGGCATCTAATTACATATGAGAGCCAGAAGCTCAATGAGACTGAGCGAAGATACACGGTCCGTGAGAAGGAAATGACCGATGTAGTGTATTGTCTACGCACATGTAGACATTATGTGCTTGGGTCCAAGTTCGTGGTGTACATAGACAATGTCACCAACAATTACTTCTTGACTCAGAAGAAATTATCATCGAAACAGGCTCGTTGGCAAGAGTTTTTTTGCTGAGTTTGATGTTTCTTTGGAACACAAACCAGGGAAGGTAAATTTCGTGGCCGATGCCCTAAGCCAGAGGTATACTATTGTAGAACTAATGTTTTAATATAATAATTGAAAAATGTTTTGGACTAAGTTGAAAAGAATTTAAAACTTGGTTTTAAGTCCAAACAACTTGAAATTATGTTTGAGGTATTTTAAGAGGTTTTTGACAAAGATTTTTCATGTTTTCAAAAGCCAAACTTGACTTTTCACGTTACCAGTATCGATACGCCTTAACCAGTATCGATACCTTTTTGCCCCAGTTTGGCCACTGTCAAAACCCGTACCGATACGGCAAACCCTCGTATCGATACGGAGTGGGGTCGTTTCGATACGCCACGTCAGCGTACCGATCCCATTTCAACTACCCCAACGGCTAGTTCCCAACGGCCATTTAAATATCAAGCCGTACTGATACGCCCTCAAGCGTATCGATACGCCCAGGCTGGCAAGAGCCCAACGGCTAGTTCATATGAAGGCCGTATCGATACCGTTCCAAGTGTATCGATACCCTATGCTGGCAAGAGCCCAACGGCTATTTCCTCAAGAAGGCCGTATCGATACCGTTTCACGTGTATCGATACCGGTAGCTGCAGAACAACATTTATGAAGGGAATTAAAGTCCTCAACGGCTCCAATTTGATCCCAACGGCTAGTAACGGCTACAAACTCAATTGGGAGTATAAAAGGGACCTCCAAGCATCAAGAGAAGGTTAATGCTTCAATTGTCAATCAACAAATGATCAAGAAATTGTCTTAGTGCTTAAAGTGTCATTTCTTGTATAGACAAACACTAGTGAGCCAAAATTGTCAAATTTGCTCAAGTGTTTTAGGTTTTGGGTGAGTGCTACATTGTGCAAACAAACACCTATTAGAGGGTTTAAGTTTGCTTTCTTGTTTCTCTTTGTAAAAGAGGGTTTGATCAAGGCTTGGGTAGAAGCTTAATCGGTTGTAAGGGTTTCCTCCTAATCCTAGAAAAGGGGACGAATCAATTAGTGGATTGATTGTGAAATCCTTAGTGGGAAGCTAAGGTAGTGGATGTAGGTGCTTGTTAGAAGGCCGAACCACTATAAATCATTGTGTCTTTAATCTTTCTAGCTTCCAAAAACCTTCCACCCAAATATCCAACTCTCCACCACTTGGTGAGCATATATTGGTTGATCGAATCGAGCTCCACACAACCCAACAATTGGTATCAGAGCTTGGCTCAATCGGTGAGGATTAACATCCTATTGAGAAGATCCGGCAAGCTCGATCACTATTTCATCAACCGGCTCAAATGGCGCAATCCATCGACAAACTGCCTTTCTTCGACGGAGACCACTATGCCCATTGGAAGACAAAGATGAAGTTCTTCATCAAATCAAAAGATTACAAGCTATGGGATGTAGTTGAAGATGGCCCGTTCGTGCCTAAAAGAAATAAAGCGGAATGGAGTGCCGACGATCGCAAGAAGATGGAGCTAAATTGCAAAGCCTTGCACATCTTGTTTTGTGCATTTGGTCCATCCATCTATGAGAAGATGTCTTCTTGTGAGAGTGCCAAGGAGGTATGGGACAAGCTTGAAGTCACATACGAGGGGACAAATGAAGTCAAGGAGACCAAGATTGGGCTCCTAACCTTGGAGTATGAGAACTTCAAAATGGATCCGGAAGAGAACATCGAGAAGATGTTTGATAGGTTCTCCACCATCACCAATGGTCTTAAAGGTTATGGAGAAGCCATCCCGGAGGAGAAGCTTGTTCGAAAGCTCATCTACTCACTTCCCGAGTCTTGGGACTCAAAGAGGACCGCCATCATCGAAGCCAAAAATTTGAAGACTTTGAAGCTTGATGAACTCATGGGGTCACTCCTTACTCATCAAATCATGAAGAAGAACAAAGAAGATGAGAAGAAGAGGGAAGAAATTAGAGCTATGGGAGAGAAGAAAATCAAAGGGCTTGGCATCAATGCTAGTGCCATGGCTCTCAAATCCTCCACTTGCCATCATGTCTACTCAAGTGAAGAGGAGGAGGAAGATGAAGAGATAGTTCATCTCTTCAAGAAGTGTGCCCCTTTCATGAAGAAAGCTTTGAGAGAGCTTGAACGAGAACCTAAGAGAAAGGAGAGGGCAAGCACTTCAAGCCATAAGAAGAAGGCACATGTGGCTACTTGGAGTGATGAGGACTCCACCGACGATGAACAAGCCAACCTTTGCCTTATGGCCATCGAAGAAGATTCAAGGGTAACTTCTAATTCATCTACTTCATGTTCTTACACTTTTGATGAATTACAAGATGCCTATGATGATTTGGTTTTAGATTTTAAAAGCCACATTTTGAAAAACAATAAATTGATTTCAAAGTTAAAAATTCAAAATGATTTGCTTTCTAAAACCAAACTTGAACTTGAAACAAAACTTGAAGAGTTTGAGTTAAAATGTCTTGATTTACAAAAATTGCTTCAAAAAGTTCAAGGAGAAAAAGATTTGATTTCCAAAGAGCTTGAAAAGAAAAACAATTTTGGAAAATCAAACTTTTATGTTAGACAATCTAGTGCCCCTAGATTTGTAAATGGAAAATGTTTTAGAAGTGTCTGGGTCCCAAAAGGACTTAATACTTCAACTAAAAAGGATGAAATTGAAAAATGGATTCCTAAGGGGACTAAATTTTGTGCAACTAACGTTTATGGATCCAAAGCAATTTGGATACCAAAGATTACTTGATTGTCTATTGTAGGTGTGATGGAGATGTTCAACAAGTCAAACATTGAGGGGGAGCTCCATACACACAAGGAAGAACACTTGAAGAAGGAAGGCTTCACATCCTCCCTTGGGTTCAAGTGTTGGTAAAATTTCTAGTTGTTTTGATTTAATTTGTCTTATTTTTTTAGTTTATTCAACTAGATGATCATATTTGATGGACTAACTCTTTTGATGATGCTTTGAGTAAGGGGGAGCCAATTTTAAACCAAATTCTTATTTATGTCAAAACTTTTTACCTCTATTGTTATTTTGAACTTAATGTCTTAAATTCTTTTTGATATAACAAAAAGGGGGAGAAATGGTTTGAAAAATTGAATTTTCAAATGAATAAGGGGGAGCTTTATTTGATTTCACATCTTAAATCTCTTATTCACATCTTTAAAGTTAAAGGGGGAGAATCCCAAACAATTTTTCAAGTTAGTTTTATTATATCAAAAAGGGGGAGATTGTAGAACTAATGTTTTGATATAATAATTGAAAAATGTTTTGGACTAAGTTGAAAAGAATTTAAAACTTGGTTTTAAGTCCAAACAACTTGAAATTATGTTTGAGGTATTTTAAGAGGTTTTTGACAAAGATTTTTCATGTTTTCAAAAGCCAAACTTGACTTTTCACGTTACCAGTATCGATACGCCTTAACCAGTATCGATACCTTTTTGCCCCAGTTTGGCCACTGTCAAAACCCGTACCGATACGGCAAACCCTCGTATCGATACGGAGTGGGGTCGTTTCGATACGCCACGTCAGCGTACCGATCCCATTTCAACTACCCCAACGGCTAGTTCCCAACGGCCATTTAAATATCAAGCCGTACCGACACGCCCTCAAGCGTATCGATACGCCCAGGCTGGCAAGAGCCCAACGGCTAGTTCATATGAAGGTTGTATCGATACCGTTCCAAGTGTATCGATACCCTATGCTGGCAAGAGCCCAACGACTATTTCCTCAAGAAGGCCGTATCGATACCGTTTCACGTGTATCGATACCGGTAGCTGCAGAACAACATTTATGAAGGGAATTAAAGTCCTCAACGGCTCCAATTTGATCCCAACGGCTAGTAACGGCTACAAACTCAATTGGGAGTATAAAAGGGACCTCCAAGCATCAAGAGAAGGTTAATGCTTCAATTGTCAATCAACAAATGATCAAGAAATTGTCTTAGTGCTTAAAGTGTCATTTCTTGTATAAACAAACACTAGTGAGCCAAAATTGTCAAATTTGCTCAAGTGTTTTAGGTTTTGGGTGAGTGCTACATTGTGCAAACAAACACCTATTAGAGGGTTTAAGTTTGCTTTCTTGTTTCTCTTTGTAAAAGAGGGTTTGATCAAGGCTTGGGTAGAAGCTTGATCGGTTGTAAGGGTTTCCTCCTAATCCTAGAAAAGGGGACGAATCAATTAGTGGATTGATTGTGAAATCCTTAGTGGGAAGCTAAGGTAGTGGATGTAGGTGCTTGTTAGAAGGCCGAACCACTATAAATCATTGTGTCTTTAATCTTTCTAGCTTCCAAAAACCTTCCACCCAAATATCCAACTCTCCACCACTTGGTGAGCATATATTGGTTGATCGAATCGAGCTCCACACAACCCAACAACTATAGAGTTTGTGAGTTTGCCGAAGGGATCGATGATGGAGCGCATCAAGAAGGGGTTGTCACATTATCCGATGGTCAGATCGTTGATTGAGCTTGTTAATGAGGGCAAAACTAGGGAGTTTTAACTTGAGGGGACTTATTGTATAGTCGAGGACACCGCTGCTATGTGCCTCGATTCGAAGGATTGCGTAGGGAGCTTATGATATTGGCCTTGATAGCAAAGCACTATTATTGGTCGCATATGGGCAATGATATTGAGGCCTATGTGAAGACTTGCCTTGTGTGCTGCAAGACAAGATCGAGCAAAAGAGATCAGCGAGTTTGTTACAGCCTTTGCCAATACTCGAGAGACCATGAGAAATTGTTTTTATGAATTTTATAGTCGATTTGCCAGTTGTTGAGGTACAATCTAGCATCATGGTGGTTGTTGACAGATTTTTCAAGTATGCGGTATTTATTCCAGCATCCAAAGTGTGCCCAGCCAAAAAGGCGGCTCGTCTTTTTCTCAAGTACGTGGTCAAGTACTGGGGTGTTCCCAAGACAATTATCAGTGATCGAAACACGAGATTTACTGGAAGGTTTTGGACCAGGTTGTTCAAACTATTAGGCTCAAACTTGAATTTTTCGACGAGTGTCCATCCGCAGACAGATGGGCAAACCGATAGAGTGAATGCACTCGTTGAGATCTACCTGAGGCACTATGCAAGTGCAACACAACGTGACTGGCCAAAGCTATTAGATGTGGCCCAGTTCTCTTACAATTTGCAGCGGAGCGAGGGGACAAATCAAAGTCTGTTTGAGATTGTAACCAGGCATCAGCCGCTTACACCAAGCGCGGTTATGACCGAGTACCAAGGGTCGAGTCCACCAACATTTCAATTTGCCAAAGAGTGGCATGAACTTCATAACTTAGCATGTACTTGTTTGCACAAGACTGGAAAGTAGACCAAGAAGTGGGCAGAACGAAAGCGTCGTGATTTGAATTTTGAAGTTGGCGATCTAGTCCTTGCCAAGTTGACTACGATCTTGCGCAACCCAAATCACAAGGGGCTTGTGCGACGATATAAGAGGTCATTCGGAGTTGTGAAGAGGAAAAGAATCATGGCCTATCGACTAAAGTTGCCGCCGACCATACGAGGTCATCCGATGTTTCATGTGAGTTTGTTGAAGGCATATCACCGAGATGAGGACGATTCAGATCGAGGCAAATCACACCAAGCGTCAATCGGAGTGAAGGTCTCATGTGAGAAAGAGGTAGAAGCTATTCATTCAGAAAGCGTCGTTTGTCAAGTGGGATGTCGACCAAGGCATGAGTGCCTTGTTCAGTAGAAGGGACTTTACGAGAGTGAAGCAAGTAGGGAACCTGCTGGAGCCTTATGACAATTTTGAGATCAAATCGACCAGTATTATTCTAGTCGCGTGACGAGGACGTCACTAAAACTAGTGGGAGAAAATGTTACGGACCGCAAGCCAACGACCGAGACAGAGGCATTGAAGAAAGCTCAAGTCCATCTTTGTCACATACTGAGCTTGCCAGTTGGCCTAGGAGAGCTGGCCCGATCACCTTGGTAGATGGATAAGGCATAGTTTTTACTATAATAATTGTCTTTTATTTATTTAAAGATAATTCCCAACATTATCTCTTATTTGAATTTTAAATGTTGTAGATAAAATAGATGCTCTCGTCTTAACCATTCATTTGTTGTAATCTGAATCGTTGATTGTAAGAAACTCCCACTATATAACGAGGCTCACCCCAGCACATTTTCATCACTTCACTTCACTTGTAAAACTTTTACATCAAAAGTAATACAAGCTAAGTATTCACTTATTTTCTCTGTCTTGTTCCTTTTACTTGTTCTTTTGTTCCGCAACCCTTCTAAGTTCTTCTACTTAGAATTTTTCAAAGGTGACTTAGTCAAAGTTTCGATCAAGAAAGCGACTAAGGCAACGCGGTTGTCTAGGAAAAGTCTAGATCTGTGATAAGTTTCACCACCTACTTAAAAGAGAAAAATAAAATCACCTGCGCTAGGTGGGACTTGAACTCAACTAAGACATGGGTAAAATAAGTGTCTTATCCACTGCACTAAGTACAAGTTTGCGCTATAAATCACTAACTTTAATATATGTTTGATTGTTTCCTACATTAATTTTTTTAATTTCACATATATAATCATCGAATTATTTTTTAATTTAATTAAAAAATCTCAGTTAAATTATTATTATATATTAAATATATATAATAAATTAAAAATTTTAAATTATAATAAAAATTCATTTAGCGAATTCAAACTCACGAACATAATTCAAATGAATTTATCTTGTGATTTATGTTATATTAAAAATTCATATTCGCTAAATAAATTTTTATTATAATTTAAATTTTTTAATTTATTAAATATATAATTTAACATATATAATAATTCAATTGAGATTTTTTAATGAAATTAAAAAAATAATTTCGTGATTATATATGTGAAATTAAAAAAATTAATATAGAAAACAATAAAACATATATTGAAATTAGTGTTTTATAGCACAAATTTGTGCTTGCTGTAGTGGTTAAACTACTCCTATTATCCTTGCCTTACTTGAGATTGAGTCCACCCAACGTAGGTTTGAGTGATTTTATTTTTATTCTCTAAATAGGTGGTGACATATGTCCCTACCTGATTAAGAGAGAAAAATAAATTTATTAAATTAAATATAAATAATTAAATTTCTTCAATAAGTTGTTGGCACGTGTCACTACGTAATTGAATACTTGTTAGAAGTGGTCACATTGAGTCTATTTTAATAACATGATGATCATTTATGCAATTTACCTTAAATTTAAATAAAAATGTGGAGAAATCACAATATTTAATATAAAATTAGATTTACCTATAAATTATTTTAGTGAGACGATACATTAAGTTTGTATCTTAAATTGTAAATGGAAGAATAAATTGGGATAAACTGATTATAAATTTTTGTAATAATTCATCTAAATTATAATTCATCAAATACGATGATTAAATAAAAATTTAATTTATCTAAAAAATATAATTTATTTATATATCAAGGAACAGTTTTTATCCATATTTCTTCGAAGGATTTGAAAAAACTAATTAATGAAAAAGATTTCTTTATTTAAATTTAGTTTTGAAATATTTTTAGATTATATTTTCATAATTTCATTAATGCATTTTAATTTCTTTTACATGTAAATGTTTGTAACGGAAAACGACGGCGAAGAACCACCGTTTTATCGAGAGATCCGCAAGCAAATTCCCCCTTTCAATTCCTTTTGCAAGCGAATTAGAAATTAGAATTAAATCTCGTAAGTTTTAGGGTTTTTGATTTGATCACTGAGACGCTCCCCTTTTCCCATCCATTTCGAATTAATCTGAGCAAATTCTTCCTCCTTTTTCTCTATACTCAGATCAATGGCTACCAGCAATAATGTAAGAACAAAATTTCTCTCGAAAATGATGTTCTTTTCCTTCTACTTTAATTATCACATTTATTGTTTTGAATTTTATGTTACTATGTTTTTGTTGCAGACGATTGGCGTTGACAATACATTCAGAAAGAAATTCGACCGTGAAGAATATTTGGAACGCGCTCGAGAGCGTGAGAAACAGGTCTTTTATCTGAATCTCTCTCTCTTTCCTTTTGAATACTTGATTAATATCGGCTGATTTTTTCTTTGAAAAAATGATTTGGTTCAGGAAGCAGAAGGGCGAGGTAAATCGAAAGGTGAGTCGATTTTCTCTGTCTTTTTACCTGATTAGTTTCTTTATGGTTAACATTTTGTTTGAATCTATGAAATTGGATTTGTAAAGTAAAAATTGAATACATGTACAGCAAAAGGTCCTCCAGTGCAAAGGAAACCCCTTAAGCATAGGGATTATGAAGTTGATCTCGAGTCTCGTTTGGGTAAAACTCAGGTTAGTATTGCTTGTATTGAAGGTTATCTTAACTTGTAATTTGTGTGTATATTTAACAATCTTGTTTCAATATCTATATGTTTTGCAGGTTGTTACTCCGGTGGCACCTTTAAGTCAGCAGGTATTTTTACCATATGTCTTTGCCTCTTTGGAAGTTACATTGCAAATTGCATTTCTTGAAGAACTGCTTAGCTGGTTGAGTTTGTTTATTCATTTAGCTCATCTGGTATCCTATATGCAGTTTTTGTTTGTTTTATTGAGTCGAAGTTGATTGGTTGTGAACACTTCATGTACTTTAAGAGCAAACTCATGTCAACTCGATTTCAACCAGTCAGATGTGTTACTCTTCTACCGACATATAAGGCTTTAGGATGGTACTGGCAAAAAAGTTGTGTGTTTGCACTTTGCATTGCTTTATGAATGAATGTTTGATTGTTTAGTAGGGTATTTGTTCCATCAATGAATATTTGATATATTATTTTTGAACAAAGGACATGAAATGGAAGTGGCAAAGGAGTTATTGCTTTCTGTTTTTTTATCTCTGTTCGTTACAAACGTTTGGGGCATCTTAATTAAATTGATTCTTTGCAGGCGGGATACTATTGCTCAGTTTGTGAGTGTGTAGTAAAAGATTCTGCAAACTACTTGGATCACATCAATGGGAAGAAACGTATGTGATATTCTAGAGATTACTGTTTATCATACACTGGGTGTGTGTTGACATATACAGATGTTCATATTAGTTTTTCATGAATCTGATGCACCCCCCTGCTATGTTTTCCAGATCAAAGAGCTTTAGGTATGTCCATGCGAGTAGAAAGGGCAAGCCTTCAACAGGTACTCACAGAATTTTTTTATGTGCATTTCAAACACTTAACTGGTTTAAGTATTTAGAACCTCGCTGGCTAATGAATGCTGTGTGAGCTTTATTTTTGATATTTTAATCTTTAGAAGTTATTTAGTAATGCATATATAATGCAATCTAATAAATATGTACTTCCTGTGGAGTGACCCGAGTAAGAGCTTAAGAATATAGTAGCAGAATGATGGGTGGATTGGGGCTTCTATTAAATGTATAAATCGAGGAAAATGCTTTATAGCCTTGTTCTGAAACAAAAATAGTGAATTTACCATGCTAGAAACTGTTTATGTTTACTTGAAGGTAGCTGAACCTAGAATCTGTTGCATATGAATTGTAGAGTTCAAGAGCTGTTACCTTGCATGTAGTCTTTCCATTAATTTCATTGTATCTGGGTGCAGGTTCAGGAACGATTTGAACAATTAAAAAAGCGAAAAGCACCTGGCAGCTTCTCAGAGCAAGGTAAGTATCGTGTCTGTCAACCAGTTGTAATATGATCAGACAAGTTCAAGATTGATGTCTCATCTTTTTAGATCTTGACGAACGGATCATGAAACAGCAAGAAGAAGAGGAAGAGCGTAGGCGCCAACGGCGCGAAAGAAAGAAAGAGAAAAAGGTCAGAAGTCGAATTTGATAATTTCTCGGTTGTTTGGCCATCAGGTTATATCTTTTTGGTATTGTGATGTCAAATTGTCAATTAGTAAGCATGCCTTCTGGTATTGAGCCTATTTTTAACTTCCTTAAAAGTAATAATTGATTGTGTTGATTTCTTTTGGTTCAGAAAGAGAAAGCAGCAGAAGAGGAACCCGAAATTGATCCCGATGTGGCAGCTATGATGGGATTTGGCGGTTTCGGTTCATCTAAAAAATGATCAACATTTCTTCATGTAAGATCACTGTTGTTGCAATGATAGAAAACTTCATGACTTTAGGTATATTCATCTCTTGGAGATTGAATTACAAAGGTTTTCCAATGTTCTGTATTGATTGATAGTTTGGAAGGAAATTAAAGTATTTTTTTCAACATGTTCTTTTGTATTTGATGACTGGCTCGATTTAATTCGTTCGAATGCTATAACATCGGATATTCTAATTCTACTTTAAAGCACAAGATCGTTTTATTTCGATCCAATGCCGTAATCTTTCACCATCTTGAGCTTTTAAGCAGTGCAACAACGATTGTTGATCTTCCAAAATGTCAGGGTGAAAACTGTTCATATAGTTTCCACCCCAATGAGTTGTTATCCAATCATTTAAAAAAAAAACAGCATTACGTAATGAATCATGACCGTTAAAGTGCCAACAAGAACAAGAGAGCTTCAACCACTTTTCAAAGAGCTGTTAGTTATTTTTATTTGCGTAAACAATACCATTGGTCACTAAATTATTCTCGTTTTATTGTTTTGGTCATCAAATTATTAGTTTGGACAAAACTGTCATTGAGTTACTTTTTTTCTTTCTATTTTGGTCACTAATGTTACTTTCTTTTTACCTATTTTGGTCACTAATGTTACTTTCTTTTTACCTATTTTGGTCACTAATGTTACTTTCTTTTACCTATTTTGGTCACCAATCTATTGCTTCTTTGCTATTTTGGTTACCAATCTATTGCTTCTTTGCTATTTTGGTTACCAATCTATTGCTTCTTTCCTCTTTTGGTCAACACATTATTGTTTTTTTTTGCGAGTTTTTTAACGGCAGATGATCAAAAGTAGAAAAAATATAATGTTAGTGACGATTTTACTAAAACTAATAGTTTGGTGGCCAAAACAGAAAAAATGAGAATAGTTTAGTGACCAATGCTATTGTTTACCCATTTTTATTTTATCAAACACTAGTTTAGTGGGCAATTTCGGACTACATTGAGTCCACAAAACGCATGCTTACTTGTGCAATACTTGTGTATGATGAAAGCAAACGAGCAATCATATCATTTAGCAAGCCTGCCCTTTCCTTTTTTTATTTTATTCTGAAAACATATACCCACACTCATATGTATGTATATATTACGAACTGAGCCTTCTGTAAAGAATGATAAACACCATGGAGGTTCTCCATCTCCTCTTTCAACTTCCCCAAATTTCTCTTGTTATTTGTCCAAGTAGCTAATCTGGTTTTTGATGTCGCAGGTGGTAGAATTCAAGGTACGTTTACACTGCAAAGCTTGCGAGAAAGCTGTCAGGAAATCCTTACTCAAGATCAATGGTATCTATGTACTAATATTATATTTGGATAAACAAAGAACAGTACACTCGAAACTCGAAAGACTTGAGGGTTTTTTTTTCTTCATATAGGCGTAAAATGCGTGGAAATAGACATGGTATCAGCTAAGATTACAGTGTTAGGATATGTGGATCGCAAAGCGGTGGTGAAGGCTATTCATAAGACGGGGAGAAGAGCCGAGGCATGGCGACCACCGTCATCGTCAGCAGCATCAGCACCACCACCGTCATCGGTGGCAGCAGCAGCACATAGAAGGGATGAAAACTTTAGTCCCAGACTTCCTAAAGGTTTCAGATGCATTATTCCTCGGTGGGGTTACCAAAAAGTTTGAAAAGTAGTCTGTGTTCATTACAATTTACAATGCTCTCGTTGTTATGTCTTGAATTGTAAGCGAAAGTACGGCTGTAATTTGATTCGTCTATGTCGTTTGCCAACAGCCCAACATGATAAATAATATAATACTTGCTTTTTTGGATCTCAGTTTGCCATATTATCCAGCAAGACCCGGCAAAAATTAGTATGTATAGAGACTTAGAGAGGTAATAATAGAAAGTCAACAAAAACTAAAATGGAGATGCGGGGTATCGATCCCCGTACCTCTCGCATGCTAAGCGAGCGCTCTACCATCTGAGCTACATCCCCAGTGCTGTTCATTTAACAACGTTAATATAATTATCGAAATATACTTAAACTTAATCCTTACTATTGCATTCTAGCTTTGTGGTATCATGCCTTCAAGACAAGGTGGACGGATAAATAAGAGTTATTCGATAAATAAAAAAAATACAACTTGTTCATATTCAATTAAAAAATAGTTTAATCTTTGCTTAACGAAATTTGAGTAGGCCAAATTGAGAGTTTTGTTCATAATATATTAACTTAATATTTTGCCCTTGTTTCCTTGGTTCTCCGCCCCTACCACTTTTCTACAACTCAGTCAAAAACTTGGTATCAACATTTTGAAGTTTGGGCATAATTCATGAAAATTTTGGCTGGGGACACACACACACACATACTTGTGTACTAATAAAAAGTTAATGGTTCTTCTAGTTAATCAAAGTTGAGTTTGAACTCGGACACAAATTCGAAATAGAACCGAGCTCAAACTCGAGTTTGGAATAGAATCAAGCTCTAATAGTTTCGAGGAGTAAATTTCAAATTGAGCTCAAACACAACCCTGCAGGCAGACAAAATCCAAATTTTACTAGAGAACAATCATCCGGTAATTTCATATAAAGACACTGAGTGAGCCACATTGTTTGATGCTACAGTTAAATCACGGAGAAGAAATATAATGAGATAACTATATTGGAAGTATCACCCATATTCAATCACAATAAGTCATCAATTGCTTGTATGCCTCATTGTCTCGAAGAAGGAAGCGCGTTTATCGATTGAAACAAAGAAGATGGAAGGGAAAAAGGGTTTGAAGCACCTGCAACAATGATTTCTGGAAGTGTTCCATCAAATTCAATGCCGTGTAAGAATAAAGAAAGCAAGCCTAAACCTACTAAATGTACTGAGAAAGCCACCTGAAACCATCTCCATACCCCATTTTACGAACAATGCTACACATGAATACCTCAAGGGGCCGAACACTTTAGTCTCCCAAGTTTACCTTACCCTTCCCCGTGCTGAAATTTGTGAGGCCAAGGGTCTTCTGAGGCCGCATATGGGATGTCAATCTTGTTGCCCAAGATCAGGAACGGGACGTTAGCCAAGGCTTCATCAGAGAGGAGAGCATCCAACTCTCTTTTCGACTCCGGAAACCTCTCCTTGTCGTATGAGTCTACCAAAGGAAGACAAATCAGTGAGCCCATATATTATGGGATTATGGGACCAAATTCAAAAAAAGACTGACAATTTGGATCACATTAAGTAGCCGACTAGATGCATATTACAAAATTTCTCAACAAGCTTAGAAATGTACCTTGGCATAGTAATCTTTCCAAACTCTTCGAGCAATCTGATGGCCTCCCAAATCAAAAGCCTTAAACTTTATTTTCCCAATGCTCAATTCCTCCGATGTGGGATGTTGTGTTGGCTGATGCTGAACTAATCTCTGCCAAATCCCATTACCAAAATCAACTTTCAATCACTTATCCCAAACCCACTTTGGGTCTAAATTGCATTTAACTAAAATGTTAAATCACCTCTATTAGAAAACAACAACATATTAACACAAACCCAACTCCGAAAGTGACGAATTGCCGATGTTTCATTCAGTAAAACCAATTATACTGAAAATGGGTGAAATATGAAACGTACCTCATCTCTGAGCATGTGAAGCAGCGTGGTTTTACCGGCATTGTCAAGCCCCAGAAACAAGATCTTGGCCTCTTTTTGCCATAAATCAAGGGATGCAAGGATCCCATAGAACCAGTCCAGGAAAAACATGATTCAAACACAGGAAGATTGAAAACCTTTTTGGTGGGGAGAGAGGTGGCGGGTATATCAGAGAGGTGGTTTGAATCGGGCTGTTTCAATTTTGGATCTTTACTTATCAGTTATCACTAAGAGAAACTGTTGCTTGTTGGGCCTTTCTTATTACTAGGCTTAATAACCATCAATGACTGTTAATTGTTATTGGTGGACATTCGATCGAGTCAAGTAAAAAAATTTTAAGTTAGTCGAGTTGATTAGTAATATTTTATAAATTAAAATTTTATTTTAAATTTTTTCGAGTCGAGCCGAGCTTATGTTCAAATTTAATTGTAAACATTTATAATGTTATGGTACAAGTTATTTCTAATTTAAATAGTTTTCTATAACAATATACAATACATATATATTTCTTTATTTGTTAGGTAGAATTGAGAGACTTGACTAGATCTTAAAATATAGCAAGTATTACAAAAAATTGAGTATTACGAGTTATTTGAATTTTCATATTATAGCTTAAAGTTTATTTTTTAAAAAATTGAGTCAAGTTTATAAAATTATGAATCGAGTCGAATATTGCGACTTTTTTAGTTTCGTTCATCTGATGTATCTTTTTCTCTATAAGAAAAGTTGGGTCAATTTATTTTGTCATTATTATACGATTTTTAGTTTTTTAAATTTTAATTTTGATTCAAACAATAATTAATGAATATTTCAAATAATATTTTACTATTAATAATACACATAAATTCTAAGTGAATACAAAAAAAAAAATTATTATTGGACTACTGATTTGTGAGTTTTAACTCAAAAAAAAAATTTATTCAACTTGGCATGATATACTCATCCCTAAACAGATGAGCTTGAATCGTTCAAACTGAATACAAAATGAAACTACAAAAGAAAAAGAAGATCCTCCCTTAAGTTCTAGAGCCTTGCAAACTGGCAAAAGCTAAAAAAACAGATTATAAGGCAGCAATCACTCATTTGCTTGCAAATTGCAATGTCAATCCAATGCAGCCTTTAAATCCATTTTCCCTACTCCCTATGGCTACAAATATTAAAAAAAAAAAGGAACTTCTTTCTGCGCACTTTCAAGCTCTTTCTCTACTGCGAAATTGAGAGCAAATTATTGCAGTGATCTTCGCCTCAAAGCTCATCCTGCGTGCATAGGGAAGGACCATCGTTTGATCAGTAAGGCACGGCACATACAAATTACCAACATTGATTACCAAAGGCAGAAAGGAAAATAACTACTCACATGTGCATCTTTCTCTTTCTCACCACTGTCTTTGCTTGTGTCTGATTTGCTTTCGGAATCAGAGTCGGTTCCATCACTATCGTCATCGTCCTCGGCCTGCACAACCGGTTAACACAATGAAAACAATAAAGAGAAAACAAAGCAATAATATCTTTAAGACGGCATGTTATAGGCTTACATCTGAAACTACAGGCTCCTCCTTGGGTTCCTGAGATCATGTTGTGCATCAGTTAGAAAAAGATGCAGTGAGAGCAAATAAGGCAGAAAAGATACTTCAAGTCGAGAATTTACCTCCTTTCTCTTTTTCTCTGCCTCCTCAAACGCAGCCTTCTCGGCCTGCAAAAGCCAACCAAATCAACCCCCCAAAATTAAAAAGTCAAAATGAACATTTCGAAATACATAGATGAACATACATCCTTGTGCTTGCCCCATGTTTCTTCAGCTAGCTTTTTAGCATACTCTACATCGTCAGCAACCAAGATATTATCAAACAATGTTCCAGATTTCACCTGAAAAAAAACAAACACTTATTTTGTTATGGTCTAGAATGGCATGGAATGATAATAGGATGGTAGTAGAGAAAAAAAAGTGGCGAAAGAATACCTGCCACAATTCAATACCAACATATTTCAAGTTGGGGTAAACATAGAGATCAGGATCATCCTTGAAATCTATGGACCATATAAAAACACAGCAACGAATCACTTTAAAATTCTGTTGTACATAAGAAAAAAGAAATAACACACTACACAAGAAAAAGAAATAAACCTGGGTTGTCGATCTTTGGTGCCTTCCACTTGCCCTTGTAGGCGGGGTTCTTGATTTTCTGCAGAAAGAGAAAGAATTGTAACACAAAGTCATATTAAATGCTGCAAATTAGACAAGGATTTCACAAACCTTTGGAGCCCATGGGCCCTTGTAATCTGGGTTGGGAATCGTTGGGGCTGTCCATTCACCATCTTCTTCATCATCCCAATCTTCAGGCTGGTGCAAATAATTTTAACCATTAACCTTCATCACAATCAAGGCATGCCATTTTATAATAGAGAC
The DNA here is from genome assembly GCA_958450335.1 of Hibiscus tridactylites. NCBI lineage: Eukaryota > Viridiplantae > Streptophyta > Magnoliopsida > Malvales > Malvaceae > Hibiscus > Hibiscus tridactylites. The sequence continues at coordinate 64,809,960 of OY288290.1, read as the reverse complement.
ATTACAGAAGAATTATATGACTACCTTCTTAGCATCAGGATCAGTGATCTCTTTTGGTATGTCATCATATCCCTATGGTAAATCAAACGCTAGAGATTAGCTTGCCACATGTAGTGTAAGAAAATCAAAGGAAGGGTTAAGATGAGAAGGTTGTTACCTCTGGCTTCTTGTCTTCAGGATCAGGAATGTATTCCTTGTCATCCCAATCTGCAGGCTGCCATCATGCAAGGTAGTTAGTTGGCATAGTTGTATCCAATATTCATATAAGTTATAACAAAAAACAAAAAAGACATTAACTGTGACTAATTACCTTCTTGGCATTGGGATCCTTGATTCTCTTCGGTGGGAGAAGAGCCCAATCAGTGTACAAGCTACCCTTTCGTTTCTCAACATTATCAATAAGAATGCTAAAGGTGGCGTCCGGACGGAGAATAAATGTATAAACATGAGTGAGTTGGTCAATCTCACAGGGAACTTCCTTTTCGATCAAGTGGTTTGTCCCGTTGTAGTGAAGAATAGCATGTACTTTCTTGTTGCTTGGGCCACACATATCAGGGCCGAACATAATGCTGCACCCAATCAACATAACAAAAAATCAGTAAATCTATAATAGCATATTTTAGAGATCACAGGGTAAGAAAATAAAACCTGTATGGGGTGTCACCGCCGAATTCCTTCTGGTCAATGTCATCACTAATCAGTTTCATATAGCCACCACCACAATCAAGCTTCTGCTCATGCTTAACAGAGAATTGGAATACTAGAGTCTTGCCCTTGTTGTTAACTTCACGGAACTTAGCCGAAATAGCGTAGAACCTGTGGTCTTCACTGGTTTGAATACCTGTACAAAATATGAAGCCATTAGTAAAGCTTAAAACAGAGGAGTTAAAAGCTATGAGTAATCTAGAAGGTTACCTTTGTCATTAGGATTGCCATTCCATTTTCCAGCAGTATAATTCCATTCCCCGGCCAAGTTATCGTCTTTCTTCCAGTCAGATTTTACCCATCGACTTTCCCATCCATCTTTGGTTTCACAACAATATGAAAAGTCAGCCAAAAAGAAGAAGAAAGTAAAAATTCCGCTGTTTGAAAACAGTGAAACGTACGATAAAAGCAGAAGCAGGTTAAAAGGAAGGCAGAATCTGAGGAATGGAACCAGGCATATAATGATAAAACTAAATAATTATTTTTTCTAAGAACTAATGTTTTCTTTCCCTTATCTTAATCAAATAACAATTAATTAATTAACGCTGAATAATAATATTAACAATCATTCTATTCTATTATCCTCTACAGTTAGAGATAATTGAAACACGAGACTAACTCACTGCCATTTCTTAAAAGAACTCAAATACATTTCTAAGTATATGAAAACAGATTATGCACAGCACAACCGAAACACAAGACGCTAATCCACAGCCATTTCTTAATGAGCCTTATATGAAAACATATTATGCACAGCACAACCGAAACACAAGACGCTAATTCACTGCCATTTCACAAAGAATTCAAATACATTTCTAATAAAATATTTATAAAAAAAATTAAAACCTTCTGTTAAAACAGATTACGTGCAGATCGATTCGAACTTATCACATTCCTTTTACGTAACAAAGCATTGGAGTTAAGAAACCGTCGAAAACAACCAGATCGCCAACTTAACATGTAAAATCCACCGATCCGTTCATGTTAGATCAAAACGAAATCTTAAAACTCTTAAGAAAAACAAATTCAAACGAAAAAAAACAAGCCGATCTAAAATTTACGAATTTACGATACAATGCAATGATTCATGTGGATTTCTTAATAGAAAGCGGAGGAAGATGCGTTAGAAAGAGATTATACCGTCGAAGCGTTCTTCGAAGAACACTTCAGCAGAGGCAATGACGAAGAAAGAGACGACGATCAGAGAAATAAAATTAGGGATTTGTTTGTGAATCGCCATAGCTGAATTCCACGAGGCGAGAGAGTAGAACTGCATACTGATAGTGTGATGGGGTGTAGGTACAATTTATAATACTCGGTTTTTTGAAAATTTCCACTGCTTTTTCACGGCTCAGTTAAAATGAGGTTAGTTTTATTCTTGGTTAATATGACGTGGACTGAGCCAGCCAATCGTTTGATGACAGATCATTCACTAGTGTCACTAAGTTGACGTGGCGAAAACTCATTGGCACAGAATTTCTCGTGACGCGTAGGAGGATTTTTGCCTTGTTCAGTTAGGAGTTTAATGGGTTTACGTTTCGGTTTTTTTGGGAATTGTGTAAAACGTGGCAGCCAGGCAGTGGTCCATATAACTGTAGGGGCCTCTCCCCCTAGACGTTAGTTTTTGGACTTTGGAGGCTTAGCAGCAGATTATTATTTAATTCTCTTAATTAGTAATTAAAGTCTAGTCTTTTACTGGCCGTTGGATTTCAGCATTATCATCTCCTAACAACCATTCCTATTTATCTGTGAATTGGGCAAACTGAATTGATTTTGTATTAGATTTTTGGATAGTTATGATATGAGTTATTCTCACTTCTCAGGATTAGGTTAGTTCAGATTGAGTCGTTTGTGTTTGATATTTAGTTTGTTTCACGTGGAATCATTATCGATTTGAATTGTTTAAATTTTTTATGGTTTATTTATTCAATTATTCCGATAATTTTTTGACTCATTCAAAAGAAGTATGTGAAGTATTATCGGTACAACAGTAGTTGAAACCCAATAATAATTAAAACCATATGTATTATTAAAATAAGATTATTGATTTATAATTTAAAAGAAATTTAAGGAACACTTAATTTGGGAGTATATAAATGTGAACAGTTGTTTTCTTAGTGTTGTAAATAAAACAAATTAAGTTGAGAAGGTCGTTCTCATAATGAACATCTACAATATATGATTTAAATTATAGTCTGCTAATAAATTAGATATTGATAGTTATACCAATAAAATCATTTGTTTTCCTTTGGAATAAAATATGAGACTAACAACACTTAAACTTATGAAATATATTGATTACTAAGAAGATCCGTCAATTGATTAGTGTTTACACTTTATATAGGCTAATAAAACGTGAAAATTCAATTTTTGGACTCGTTCAATAAATATTTGAAAAAAATGATTAAATGACTATAGTCCGCAGTAAACGCAAGAGCAGCCATGTTATTAAATGTTGCATAATTACTATCTAAAGAAGCAATAAATAAATTTTCTGACGATGAAGAACCATAGATTCCATATCAGCATCGGATGTACATGGCTGACCATTAGGATCCAACGATTAATTCTTTGCCTTTACAAATATTACATGAAAAAGCTGAACAAAAATCTTTTATTTTTGAGCTTTTATTTGTATCTAACACTAAAAAATTAAATACAATCATAAATTTTACATTAATTATTAAACTTTAAAAAGTAAATCATATAACTTTATATAAAAATTCTTTGCTCCTTTTCGGTGCTCATTTCTATGGCTCAACACTAAAGAACACTAAAAAAAATTCTAAATCCTAAACCCTACACTATATACCCTAAAAATACATTATATCCTAAATTCTCTAAACACTAACAACAAGCCTTAACCTTAAACCCTAAACTCTAAACCTAAACTTAATTTTTAATGTAGCGCATAAATAGGGACACAAAATTTTATTCCATACCTTACATCCTAAACTTATTTTTTTAATATTAAAACATACATAAAAAAAAAAAACTATTCTCAGCATCCAGTATACTTCTTCTCAAGCTACAAAGATTATTAAGGTTCAATAATGTCCCTAATTCAATCATTGTTCGAAGTACTCTGTTGAGCAGAGTCTAAAGAAAACTCAGTATAATTCAATATTTAGTGTTTTTGTCATATCAACACTATTTTATCGGTATACTGAGTTTTTTTAGCAGCATAAATATAGGATTATTTCCCTTTAATTATGGGTTAATATAAAAAAAATACTAAAATCCATAATCATTAGATTAAGCAAAGTTTCATTAGAGAGAAATACATGGAGTACTATGTGTTAAACATACAACAAATCCGATGAACAATTTTTTATGCAAAAAGAAAAGATATAGTACTAAAAAAACTACACGGATTCAAATTTATTTCTTGATATTAAAAATGTTTTTTTTTCTTCCTTTAGAGCACTTTGAAAAGCAAGCCTCCATGGGCGGCAAAGAAAGGAGCAAACACCAATGACTCGACCGCCATGAGCTTAATGAGGATGTTGAGTGACGGACCAGAAGTGTCCTTGAGGGGATCTCCGATTGTGTCGCCGATCACGGCAGCTTTGTGGCAATCTGAACCCTTTGGACCCAGTGACTTCGCATGCTCGCTAGCACCTGCCTCAATATATTTCTTGGCATTATCCCATGCTCCTCCTGTGTTGGAAGCTGAGATGGCAACTTGGACGCCGGACACGAGTGAGCCGGCAAGAACACCGGCTAGAGTTTCGACTCCGAAGAATGTTCCGACGATGAGTGGAGTAAGCATGACTAGTGCACCGGGCGGTATCATTTCCCTGAGTGAGGCGTCGGTTGAGATCTTGACACAGTTTGCATAGTCCGGTTTAGTGGTGCCTTCCATTAGTCCCGGAATCGAATTGAATTGCCGACGAACCTCTTCGACCATTTTGAGAGCCGCACTCCCTACGCTCTTCATTGTCATGGCTGAAAACCAGTAGGGTAGCATGGCTCCAACTATTAGGCCAATGAAGACCTTTGGTGTCAATACGTCCACTGACTTGATGCCTGCTCGGCTAACGTAGGCACCGAATAGAGCAAGAGATACGAGCGCAGCTGAACCAATTGCGAATCCCTGAAATCCAATGAGAGAAACATGCCTGGAATTCTTAAGGACGAACAATGAATTTGAAGGGAAAAAAATATATCAAGGAATTAAGTATGAACATAATCAGCTCACCTTGCCAATAGCAGCTGTGGTGTTTCCTGCAGCGTCTAAGGCATCGGTTCTTTCGCGTATCGAGTGGCTCATGCCAGCCATTTCAGCAATACCACCAGCATTGTCACTTATGGGACCATAAGCATCAATTGCAAGACCAGTAGCTATAGTACTGAGCATTCCCAAAGCGGCCATCGCAATTCCGTACATCGCAGCCAGTCTAAAGCTCACATAAATAGAAGTGGCAATGGCAAATATGGGAATGATGACAGATTTGTACCCCAGAGCCAACCCGAAAATCACATTCGTTGCAGCGCCTGTTCTGCAAGAATCCGCCACATCCTGCACCGGACTACCGGTAAATGAAGAGGCGGTAAGCATCATAGATAGAAAATGACAACTCCAAAAGGCATACTGAATCTTAATGTCCTTACCTGTAAGCATTGCTAGTATAGTATTCTGTAATGTATCCAATAACAAGTCCAGCCCACAAGCCAATAGCAACACAGAAGAAAAGGTGCCTGCATTATGCATAAATCAATAGGACTTGAACAAAAGGCGGTCGGAACCTTCAAACGAAGAGAAAACAGTTTACAGGTTGCATACCAATTCTTCACTAGCTTTTCTGTTCCAAAATCGAAGAGAGTGAATTCCGATGGCAATGCCAAGAAGCTGACGATAGCAATCCCAGCGGTCATCAGGACAGTGGAGATAACGAGTTGCCGTTTCAAAGATGGTTCGATTTCACTTACATTCTTAATCTCAGACATATCAGTTGCAAAGAGTGTAGTTATCAAGCAAACCACAATCCCCATTGAGCTAATGATCAAGGGGTAAGACATTGCAGTAAAGTCATGGTCTATACCAAAGGATGATATTGATGCAACAAAAAGAGCTGCACATGATGATTCAGCATAAGATCCGAACAGATCGGAACCCATCCCCGCAATATCTCCTACATTATCGCCCACATTATCGGCAATAACCTGTATAAGTGCCACACTATCTAAAACAATTGTCCAAAGCTAGCCAAAATGGAGATATCTAAAAAGCTAAACAACAAACAGAACATATGCCAGGCTAATAGGTTCAGCAAAATGGAATAGGAACTGTGGGAACTTACAGCAGGATTTCGTGGATCGTCTTCAGGGATATTTCTCTCGACTTTACCGACAAGATCAGCACCAACATCGGCTGCTTTTGTATATATTCCTCCTCCAACTCTTCCAAAGAGGGCCATAGAAGAACCACCAAGACCATAACCAGTAATAGATTCATAAAGTCCCTCCCAGTCATCACCATAGTACAGTTTAAACAAATTGATGGATATATAAAGAACCAAAAGGCCATTAGCAGCAAGAAGGAATCCCATGACCGCTCCCGAGCGAAAAGCTATTATAAATGCCTTCCCAACACCTCTCCTTGCCTCTAGAGTTGTCCTAGCATTGGCATAAGTTGCAATCTTCATCCCTAGAAAACCTGAGAGGACCGAAGTAAGAGCCCCGAGCAAGAAAGCGATCGTGCTAAAGGCGGCATTCGCCAAGGCCGGTTTGCAAGTATTTCCCTGGTTATATGTGCATGGTTCACTTTTGGTGCTGAATCCCTTAACTGAACCAAGGAAGAGGAAGATGATGACAGCAAATACGGCCATGAAGATACCGAGGTACTTGTACTCGGTATACAGGAAAGAGGTTGCACCTGGGAACATGACACAGATTGGTACTAAGAATTCAGCTATAGACAGATCAAGTCAACAGAGAAGAAACAGAGCTTACCAACAGAAATGGCATGTTGAATCTCAGCACACTTGATTGAAACCTCAAGATTGTCAATACCCTCCTCTTGTTCATCGGCTTCGATCAGCTTCGCTTTATATCCATTACTCGAATCGTGCAATGAGACCTTCACCCTGGAGACCAAAAACCATTGAAGCAAAGCAAAAGCAATGCCTACCAAGGCAGCTACAGGTATCAAAAACTGGGTAAGAGTCTCACTCAAGGCACCCATTTCCACAAACTCTCAAAATATAGGCTGAAACCGGTTGGGACAAGCTTATTTGATCCTATATTATTAAGATTCAATGTTTTAATTCTGGGATTATTAAATCATGGATCAATGGCATTTTCTTTGATGGTTATTTGAAACACAAGAAATAATGTTTTATTATATATATTTTTCCTGACTCTGATGGGTACGTCAGAACAAAGACTTGGATTAAAACTGGCAGTTAAGGAGAATTGAATGAATGAGTTTTGATAGATTCAACCTCACAATAAACCAGAACCTGAAAAAAGAATGTATTTTCTCTGCAAGTTTTTACTTTGGAAACTGCATTCCTCCACATGGAGAAGAAGACTTTCCCTTTCCTTTTGCGTGAAGCTTCACGTTGCTTGAACTTGTTCAACTTTTGACTGTCATTCATTTGGAAATTTAAACTGCAACTCTCCATCAGAAAATAATTAAAATATGATAATGAACATGGAAAGCCATTAAAGGAAGGGTGATATTATTTAAATTTAACTCAACAAGCCGGTCAAATTTGATTACATTTTAATGTATTGAATTTCAACCTAATTTAAAAAATATTCAAATAAATTAAACTGCCACGGCATTGTCCCCTTTTACAAGATATTGGGATTGTGCTTTGAAGTTCAACAACTTAGCTAACTAACCTACTTGTTTTGACAAATTCCACATTTACTTCAAAAATTATGATCGATAATATATAGAGATAGGATCTGTTTACACATGTAAAACTTTTAAGTTTTACACGTATTTTGGACCGTTGTATAAGTGAAACGAATGTATGAGATTAACAATAAATATATGAAGATTATCACTTGAAAAAAAAAGAGAGTAATGAGTTAATCTGAAGATTATCACTTGGAAAAAAAGAGAGTAATGAGTTAATCTAGCTCATTCATTCCTTCATCTAACGATCTAGAAAACGTGTAAAACTTAAAGAATTTTACATTGTGTAAGTTGATCCTAACTCATATATATATATATATATAAACTTTCCGTTGTTCTAGTAAGATGAGACATTAGGTCCTTAAAATAATAACAAAAGTTTAAATCTTTAGTGTTGTGAATGGAACAAACAAGTCTCTATAATATCTGATTTAATGTCCAATAGATCAAATACCAATAGTTATACAACAAATAAAATACAAACAAAGAACTGGTGGATTTAAACTCTATATTAGAGTACACTTGTCTGTGTTTAATTTAAAATTAATTAAAATAAAGGTTAATAATGTCATATAAATTTGAATTTGTTGAAACAATTGTAGATAACTTAAATGAAATTTAAAATTATTTTTTGATAAAAGTTTAAACTTTTGAATAAAAAAATGATGATAAAGGAAGTGGATAAATAGTTAAATATAAAGGTGGAAATTTCGAATAATGAAATTGATGATTAAGAAAATGAAATTGAATCGTAAGTAATAAAGGCTACCCGACCCTATGTGTCATCAGGATAAGTTGTCCACGTTTGCTGCCGTCTCAGCAGTGCATACCCAATCAGCACTCTGTGAACGTCGTTTAAAGTTTTGGATAAATTTATACAAAAACTTTTTAACTTTCCATTAAAACATGGATTTTTAGACTCTCTTCGATTGGTTGACATATTAGTATTTTTCTTTCAAATTTAAATGGTAGAAAAGTTAAGAAAGTGAAGAAAAAATATATCTCGATTTTAAGATGGAATTGTATTTTGGACCAAAATAAAGTTGAAGCTTCGATTTAAATTTTATCAATTAAAAAAATTAAACTAAAAACAACATTTAAATACCATTATATCACAAATAATGATCAACGGGGTATGACGACTATTAAAGAAGATGACGATCTTGTGAAAAAGAAGAATATATTATCTTTTTAATAAATTTTAAGTAAGGGGGGGGGGGGGGGGGGTGAATGAGAATTTGCTGCAGAGACGGAAGTATATTATGTTAATTCCATAAACTTCATAATTTGAATTTTAGATTAAGAAAAATAATCGGTTATCGTATAGTTTTTTTTTTTTTTTTGAGAAAGCTGGAATCTATTTAGGAATGAGTAAACATTACAAATAAAGGACTTGCAAGAAATTAAATTCTAAGACAGTGTCTCATCCCTAGATCAAGAGAAAAGAAACCAGCAAAATCTAAGGCATGCTTGGAAGCATCTAAAATGCAAATGTAAAGAAACCAAGCAAAATATGAGAATGCTGCTGACAAATTCCGGATAGTTAATCAACATCTGGATTGAGGTTGTGTTCATAAGTCCTCATATCCTTTTCAGCAGCCCTTGTTGTGCTCAATGGAGCTTCTTCGATCCAACACATAGTTTTTGGAAAGGTTCGTCCTTCTCTTGCTAGAGTGTGCGCAGCAACATTGGCTTCTCTTGGGACAAAAGTGAAGATGCATGTGCGGAATCCTTTAGCTATCTCTTTGATGTCTGTTATCAATGGAGTGATTGGGGATCGATCATCAGTACAAGAGGTTGTCTTCTTTACAATTGTTAGAGAGTCACCCTCAACAACTATATCGTGGAATCCCAAATCTCTTGCTAGCTCCACTGCTACTAAGCATGCATATGCCTCTGCAACGAATGCGTTTGGTATGTGAAAGTGCTTTGTCGTGCAGGCTCCCATAATTAGACCAAAGTTGTTCCTGCAGATTACTCCCGATTGAGACTCCTTGGTCTGCATTGCAAATGCCGCATCAAAATTCACTTTTATAATTTCATCCATCGGTGGCTTCCAGTAGACACATTTAGAGCCTAAGGTTGACCCTATACATACGTCTATCGTTTCCTGTTCCCTCAGAAAAGCTTGTATAAATGCCACAGTTTCAGTTGTTGACTGATTAAACTCCTCATGAACAGCTTTATTGCGCGCGTACCATATTGCCCAAAACGAGACTGCCATCACTTTCCTTCCCCGTTCCGGTAATTGGTCAAAGGTTGTGAGCACCCAATTCCTCCATTCTAATTCACCACTGATACTGTTTAGTGGCAAATTATTTACGCTGTGGATTTCCTGAGAAAATGGACAGTCCCTCATAACGTGCATTATTGATTCACCAGGAGCATGGCAAAGAGGGCAAAAATTCTGTACATGTATTCTTCGACGTTGTAAGTTGTCAAAAGTTGGCAGGAAATCATTGATAACCCTCCACATCGTTATTTTAACTTTCTCAGGGAGCTTCATCGACCACAAAGACTTGTATGAATTGGAGAAATCACCATGCATAAGGTCGTTGCTTGTAGCTGAAGCTGGATTACAATCCATTCGTAGCAATTTGTAGCCACTCTTCACTGTGTATGAACCTGTTCCATCATATCGCCATATGATTGTATCCTGTAGCTCAGATTTTGGCAAAGGAATAGCACAAATCATGTCCACTGTATCTTCATTAAAAAGCTGTTGCAGCACCGGCACATTCCAGGTTTTGGAGGGAAGCTGTATCAGGTCGGATACTCTAGTATAGTTGATATTTATATTATCAACTCGAAGTCGGCCATCATCCTTACCCGGTATCCATGAATCACCCCAAATGTTAACATTTCTTCCATTTCCAATTCGCCAACTGACTCCTTTACTAAGCAGGCTTGAAGCACTCCACAGGCTACGCCAGATATAAGATGGGTTTGACCCTAGGTTAGCGTGAAGAAAATCACCTGAAGGGTAGTATCTGGCCCTCAATACCTTAGCCATCAAGGAATCTGGTTGTGTGAGAAGTCTCCAACATTGCTTGGCCAGAAGTGCAACGTTGAATTGTGCGAGATCTCGAAATCCAAGTCCTCCTTCTTGCTTCGAACGTGTCAAAAATGCCCATGTGCTCCAATGAATACCTCGTTTAGAATCAGCATTTTGCCACCAGAATTTTGACATGGCTTGTTCCATATCGCGGCATAGGGTTGCAGGCATGAGGAAGCAGTACATGGCGTACACTGGTATAGCCTGTAACACACTTCTAATTAGTGTTGCTTTCCCGCCCATAGACAAGAACTTGGTTCCATAATTACTTGTCTTTGCATTAAGTCTATCCAGATAGTAACCAAAAGCTGCTTTCTTGTTTCGACCAACCATGGTTGGTAATCCCAGGTACTTCTCAGGGTTTGAAGACATCCTCACCCCTAGCAGCGAGCCAATGGAATCCTGTAGTTGCTGAGGGATATTGCCACTGAAAAAGACAAGAGATTTCTCAAAGTTAACTCTTTGACCAGATGCTCGACCATAGGTTTCCAACAGAGCCTTCATGTTCAAAGCACCCTCTATAGTTGCTTGAGCAAAACATATGCTGTCATCTGCGAATAAGAGATGTCCTATTGATAACCTTTCACGACCAATAGTTGCACCCTTGATACTTCCTGATTGGTTTGCACTATGCATCAAAACTGACAGACCTTCTGCGCAAATTAAAAACAAATAAGGACTCAATGGACAGCCTTGTCTAATGCCTCGAGTAGGAGTGAATTGATTCCCAGCAATTCCATTCAATCCCACAGAATAAGTAACCGTCGATACACAATCCATCAACATTTTTACCCAATGATCAGCAAAACCCAGTTTTAGAAGCATTTTCTCTAAGAATAGCCATTCCACACGATCGTAAGCTTTGCTTAGATCAGCTTTCAATGCAAAAGATCCTTGATTCCCATGCCTTCTCTTTTTCATTGTGTTCAGGATTTCATAAGCCACAACTATGTTGTCCGAAATCTGCCTGTTTGGTATGAAAGCACATTGGCACTCGTCAATACAGACATCCAGCATCAAGGAAAGACGATTTGCCAATGACTTTGCAATGATCTTATACAAGACGTTACAAAGGCTTATTGGCCTAAATTGGACCATGGTCTCGGGTTTCTTTATCTTTGGAACCAGCACAATAAGAGTACTGTTTATATTCTGCACACTTGCGTTTCCATTCAGAACGGAATGACAAAAGGAGGTGATATCCTCTCCAATTATATGCCAATATTTTTGGTAGAATAAAGCCGGCAATCCATCAGGACCACAAGCTTTCATTGGTGCCATGCATTTGACAGTTTGCCAAATTTCCTCTGTGCTAAATGGTGCTAAAAGTCTTTCATTCATTTCAACAGTTACCTTTGTTTGAACCTTTTCCAATATCGTAGCTGCATCAGTTGGGGAAGAAGTTGCAAAGATATTTTTGAAGTATGCAGTAGCCAACTCGAGCATATCTGAGTCGGACACTAACCATCTCCCATCATCATCATACAAGCCTTCAATCTTATTGAGCTTTCGACGCGATGTAGCAAAATTATGAAAATATGAAGTATTTTTGTCACCATTTTTAAGCCAGTTGCATCGATATCGCTGCTCCCAAAATAACTCTTCTTTGTCTGCCTCCAGATTCAGTCCGAGTTTAACTTCGATAAGCTCCTGGAGTTTGTCCTCTTCCGGGTCTGAGTTTATCAATTCTTGTAGGCGATTGGTTAGATATTTCTTTCGTGAGTTGAGTCTTCTTCGATTAGCATGATTCCATGAAGTAAGTTCCTCACCCAATCTTCCAAGCTTAGTGAGTACATCAGCAGATTCATCCCACGTCTGCTTGATTATATCTTCCACAACATCCTCCATAATCCAACTAGCATCAAATCTGAACATGCTTGCTCGATCCCGTTGATAGGAGAAAATATGGCCTGCCGTATTTATTAACAGTGGACAATGGTCTGATATAGTATGTAATTCATGAGAAACAGAATAATTGGGGAACATATCCCACCAACCTCGATTAGCAACAGCTCGATCAAGACGTTCACGCACATTATTATCTGCAAGGTTGCCTCTTTCCCAGGTGAACCACGTACCAGTGAATCCAAGATCGGATAAGTCACAGTCGTGTAAGACATCGCGAAAACACACCATGTTTCTCTCCGGCCTGAGCCTTCGACCTTTCTTCTCATAGGAATACATGATCTCGTTGAAGTCACCAGCCACTAACCACGACATACTTTGGTTGGAGTTCAGTTGACGTAATAAATTCCAAGATAGCTCACGTTCTCTCTCGACGGGTCTGCCATAAAACCCAGTGAATCTCCATTGTAGGGTTTCTGGTTCTTGGATTACAACATCAATATGATACTGGGAGTAGCTTAGAAGATTAACGTCACATTCAGGCTTCCACCCTATCGATAAACCACCCCTTGATCCCACGGAACCAACATCTATTCCAAATTTATAACCGCATTTATGTCGAACCTTCTCCATTCTATGTGCATTCAGTTTCGTTTCGATGAGAAACAAAACCTGGGGATTACTACGTCTCAATGAGTTTTTGAGACGGTTAACCGCCCGTGTCTTCCCCAGACCACGGACGTTCCAAGATAGGATTTTCATGTTTGCCGGCTGCCCTACATGGCAGAGCTAGCCGAAATGTCAGTAGTCTCCACAGGTGCAGCAGGATCGTCATGTCCCGAAACTGCTACTCCCTCACCAGTCAACCTTTGCCTCTTCTTCCCATCCTAAATGTTCAGTGGGTGTTCTTCTGAATCAGACCCCAATTCCATAGTTCCGTCCGGTGCAATGCCTTTAAGTTGAGCAGTTGTATCAAACATACGTGATGGAATCCCACGCGAGGTGGATCCCAAGCCTAATGGTGCCCCATGCATTTTCATCTGCCCATGCAAATACATAACAACCTTTGCTTCCTGGAGTGAAAGACCTGTTACCTCCTCCCTCAGCCATGGACTCAGTGCCGTTGAACTTCTCCTCGATAAAGCGCGTAAAGAAACATCCCATCCGAAAACCACATCATCCGGTGGAATTGTCAAACGTAGGGGGCAAAAGTTCTCTCCATGACCTAGCTTTCCACATATGAAGCAAAAAAGAGGAAGTTTCTCATATTGGAATCTCACAAAAGTGCTGCGATCCTTCCCTAAAGCAATTCTCTTTTTGCGCTTAAGAGGTAGGAGCACATTAAGGCAGACTTTCACTCGCATGAATTGCTTCCTCCCAGACAGGATCAATTTTGAATCATATTCCACAAAGTGCCCCACAAAATTACCAAGTTGTTTGGCCATTGTCTCAGACATAAGGCCTGTAGGTAAGTCATGCACCTGCATCCAGAACATCGCAGTATCCAATGGGACAGTGAGAGGATCGTCATCTTTCTCTATTTTGCTTACCAGGAGAAGATGGTTGTTAAAGAACCATGGACAACCGTTTAGAACTCTGTTAAAATCTACTTCGTTGTAGAAACGGAAGCAGATTCTTTTGTCTCCAAGATCAGTGATGGATACTCCACCTAAAGGATGCCAGAGATCTGCAAGCGTATTCCTCATTGATAGAAAATGAATTACGCTGGTTGTGAGGAATCTGCCAACCAAACATAACGAATAATCTTCCTTTACTTCTGTAATTTCTGGTGGGAGAGCAAGAATCTCTTCCTCACCATCTTCAATCGATAACGCTGCCAATTCAGAATCCATGAACTAATACATAGGATCACCGGAGAACAAGAATAGATTCTTACAAGCGTGCAAAAATGCAGACAAGAGGCGTGCAAAAACTGCAGACTTAACCGTCGCAGAGAAAAAACAGTTTTCTCTCTCCAACAAATACTACCTTTTAATTTTTCACTATAGTTTTTAAATTCTACATAATATAATTTAAAGTGTGACATATTTTCTTAAAGGTGCAGTGAGGGATAAAATATTAAATATTGACAAAAATAATATGTGATATTATTTTAATCTTTTACAGTATGTTAATTTTTTTAGTTTTGCACTTATCAGGACCATTGAATGTCTATATAAGGATAGTTGAGATTAAACATTAGAAATGTGGAGACTTTTAAAGGGAATAAAATTTTTAATATGAGTCATTTATTTATTTTAGACCGACCCCCATCGCACATCTAATTTTGGTGAGTGAGTTTCTCAGCAAAATTTTTTTATATACGCAAAGCCTCAAACTTGAGACTTACTTAAGCGATACTAAACTGGACCAAGTTAGTATTGTATGCTTTTTAAGGAAAACTATATATTTAGTACTCTAAATATGCTCGTGTTACTGTTTTAGTACCCCAACTATTATTTTTGGCAAAATAATACATAACGTTATGTTTTTGTTCTGTTTTGGTGCCTCCGTCGTTTAAAATTAACGAAAATGATGGCGTTGCTTGGGTTAATAACAGTCTTAGTCCAAAAACTTATATAATCTATCAATTTAGTCTAAATTTCTAGCAATTTAAATATTATTTTAATTTTTAGATTAAAATTGTAAATTCTTCAGTTTTTTTCTTCTTCTTCTTCCAATTGAACACTTTTTTTATTTTGGAGTTTAAAAAACATGTCAGGGATAACCCAAATTTTAAAATTTGAAGATCAATGAGAGGTTAATGTGGGGTCCATTGGAGGACCCAAACTCCACGATCGAAATACCGACGATAATACGAAGGGATGGAAAAGGGATGAGACAAAATTTTATCAAAATTATGAGGATGTTTTACCCTCGAAATTAAGATGATATTTTAAATTGGTGAATTTTGGACTAAATTGATAATATATATATAAGTGTTTTGGACTAAAAACTGTGATTATACCAAGTCACGTCATCATTTCTGTTACGGGTACCAAAACAGAACAAAAATTGTAACGCTAAGTACTATTTTGGCAAAAATAATAGTTAGGTACCAAAATTGTAACACAAACATAGTTGAGGTACTAAATATGTAGTTTTCTCCTTTTTAATAATAAAATTAATTAAATTTAATTACTGAGAATGGAGAATTCTAATATAATCTTAATCCTAATCCTCCCCTCACGTGTACATAATTGAAGAGCACTCTCGAACAGCGTTGTATCCAGATGTGGAGTCTCCCCAACCAAACCTCTATTAACTATGATAAAGGAAAAAAAAAAACCTATATTATTTACCAGTGTGTTTTCCTGCGAGGAACTAGAAATTGTTAGGCTTGGTAAATTTAACCCGAAATTTAAGACTTGAATCAATTTATCTAATCTAAGACTTAATATAAATATGAATATGATGGTTTAAACATGAACAATTCAAACCAAAATCAAACTAAACTAAAACCGATCCAAATTTAGTTAAACCGAAATTCAACATGAATCGAAATTAATCAAAACCGAAAATAACTCGAACCGTAAGCAATTCAAACCAAAAATCAATTGAACTGAAAGCAACCCGAACCGAAAATCAACCCAAACCGAAAGCAACCCGAATTTAATTTCCTCAAATATGTATGTTTATTTCTCATTTTGTGTTATATTACTAATTAATAACTATCTTTAGTAATAATTTTATTTTTTTCATTTAAAATATCATATTCATTTATTGACTCAATTTGAAAGTTGGTCGACCCGACATTGACCCGACCCGAAAAGTCAATCAATTCGATATTGACCCGACCTGAAAAGCAATCGACCCGACATTGACCCGACCCAAAAGTTAACCAATCTGATATTGACCCGAACAAAAAATTAACCGATCTGATACCCGATCCAATCTGAAATAACATATACCCGAACTACCGCTCTGAATCGAACATAAACCAAAAGCAACCCGAACTGAAAATCAAACGATCCGAAGTGACCCGACCCGAATCCGATGCGAACAATCTATTTGCCAACTCTACAAATTGATACGTTTAAATTTTGGGTAAACTACATAAATGACCATCATACTATCAGAAAAGTTACGATTTGACCACCATACTTTTTTTCTAAGCAATTAAACCACCAAACTATTAAATTAGTTGCAATGTGACCACCTGCGACCTAACGACAGGAGTGACGTGACAATTAGTAAAATTTGTATAATTACACATTTAATCCTCATCAATTATATATTTTATCAATTTGATACTAATTTTAATTTAATAAAATAATTTAAACAATTAGGTGATGAACACTTTTATTTTCCTCCTCCAATCAAGTAGTGAAACGTGTCACCACCTTTGGAGGAAGAAAATTAAATAAATTAAAGGCTTGCCCACGCTAAGGTTCAAACCTAAGCAATGAGGGAGTAAGAGCAATGGGTTTACCATTGCACCAAACTCACTTTTAAGTCATATGCTTCAAAATACAATATATATCTTGATACGTTCGGTAAAATATGTATTTAAAACCAAAAATAAATAAGTAATTAAAACCAAGGCAAGGGTTTTTGGAGGTTTTAGGTGCCACCGATTAGCTCAACGACGGCTGTAATCGGACGGCTGAAGCGTCAAAAAGAATGACCAGCTACAGGAGTTGGATGGCTAGGCAGAGACACATGGTACGGGTGAACAATCAAAACCGACGGCTTTTGGGACGACCAAAAAAGGAGTGACTCGCAGCTGTTTTTGACGGAAATGAAAGAGACGAGGTGGGTGGGTTTGGTGCGGCTGAGTTCACGGGGCTAAGGTTAACCGAAGGCTTACTAGAGGTGGTCGTCAACGGCCATATTAGCGCGAAAAAGGGAGACACAAGCATCACATGCAACGCTGGGAGAAGTTGCACGAAGAAGAAGTTAGGGCTTCGATTGTTAAGGGCACGATTGGAATCGTACAGGAGAAAGGAAGTGGTTGTCAGAAACTGGGAAGGCCGATGATAGGTGGCTGATGGATAGGGGGTTAGGGTTATGAGAATAATAATTAATTAATTTTGTTAAATTAAAATTAATACCAAATTGATAAATTGTATAAGTAACGATGACTAATTGTGTAATTATACCTATATTTTTTTAACTACTACGTCACCTTGTCGTTAATCTCTAATGGCTGGTGGTCACATTACAATTAATTTAGTAGTTTAGTGGTTTAATTGTTTCGAAAAAAAATAAAGTGGTTAAATCGTAATTTTTCCGATAATATGGTAGTCATTTATGTAGTTTACCCTTAAATTTTTGTGGATTGACAACAAAACAAGGTACGCTAATTTTTTTCAAACCATTTGTAATCTTTGTTTCTTCTTCTTCTTCTTCCTTTTATGTTTTGTTTGTTTTTCTTTCCAAAGTACCCAACTTTTCCCTATACTGAAGCTAAAAGAGCTTAAATTTTTTTAAATTTGTATTTTTGGGTTCGAATTAAAAGATGTGATCATCGTCAGTAATAACCCAGAAGGTGTGTTGGAGTCATTGATGAATGATGGAACCATTGATGCTCTCGGGTTGAAGATTATCAATCAGCTTAAAGCCAATGTTAGTCTCTTTCTCGATAAACTGCTGGATTTTTTATCTGGGTATTTTACTTTTAATGTAAAGGGTGAACTATACCGTTGACCACCATACTTTGGTTAACGTATTAAAATGACCACTTTAAAAAAATCGACTCAATTGATCACTCAAACTATTGAAATTGGATCAATGTGATCACCAGTCGTTAATGGGCTAACGGAAGGTGACGTGGCAATTAAAAAATTAAAGGTATAATCACACATTTGGTTCTTATTATTTACACATTCTTTCAATTTAGTCATAATTTTAAACTAATAAAAAAAATCAGATGCATACATGGATATCCACTGTAACACTCCAAAAATTACGCCCAAATTGTAAACCCTTGATTTGAAAAAAAAATCTCTAATTTAGAAACCTAATTTTAAAAACTCCAAAATTCAAAACCCTAATTATTTGGGAATTTTAATTCAAGAACCTTAATTTTTTTTGAATGGACTAAATATGAATTTTTATCAATCTTTAAAGTTAATATGAAATTTCTTAAAAGATTAAGGACTAACTCCGTAAATAACTCTTATATCAAATTCAATTTCAATACAATTGGTTTCTACCGTACGTGTTATTGTTATTGTTATTGTTATTGTTATTGTTATTGTTATTGTTATTGTTATTGTTATTGTTATTGTTATTGTTATTGTTATTGTTATTATTATTATTATTATTATTATTATTATTATTTTTATTATAGTTCTTTAATTTTAAATGGAATTCTAATCCATTCGTCTTCTTATAATTATTTTTATTTTTTTCTATCCTATACCACTTTCATTATTTTACTTAAATTAGGTTAACTCTCCCTATAAATATATATACACATAGTTCAAATAAGATCACCCCAAGAACCTTAATCTCCACCGCTCTATACCTTTTTTGTTCGTTAATCCCTTCCACACCAAGTTTAGTCCGGTACCGATACAGTTGGATCCAATACTTCTGATCATAGAAAATCACATCATTCTGTAGGTTGAGTATAGCTTGGCTAAGGTGTGTTTTCTTATTGTGCTACATGTTTTCTTTGTGTTGATGCATTATTGTTTGTATGGTTGACATCACATGCATATGTTTTCATAATGTGTTTTAAGTATGATTTATGCACTACGATTTATGAACTATGATTTATGGACTTATGGACTATGATTTATGAAGTATGTTTACGGAATATCGGATTTATGAAACTTTGTTTATGGAACTTGATTTCTAACCATCATATCATTGTATGAGCATGGGTTGGGATTTATTCGGGGGAAGTTCAGTGGTTTCACCCTTCGGGCTGAATTCCACATCGGATTGGCGGTTGTAGTGAGGAGTTCTGGGGAACTTTCCTCTTGGCGGTTGTAGTTGGGTGCACTGCATTGCGCTTGTGATATTGTATCATATTTTCAAAGGATTTTAAGAAAATAATACTATGTTTTACGATTATGGTTTTCTTGCACTTTAGAGACACACTAAGCTCTTTAGCTTACTCCCCCATAGTTTCCTCTTACAGATATCTTTGGGCTTTAGGCGACGTGATACTTGGAGGATCTCGGATTTTATTTGATTATTTTATCATTCAGTACGAAACTATTTTAGTTTAATCAGATTTCTATTTATTATTTTGGGACATGAATGTAATTTTAAACTATTCATATTTTGAGATTATTTTTAGCATTCATCTACTATTATTTTAATTTAGAGATTTTATATAATTATTCGAATATCTATTATGATATTTATATTTATGTTTATTATTAAATTTATTTTATTTTAAGTATAATTTTCAAAATTGGATTTCATGAGGGAAAAGTTTTCAAACGTAGCTTCCTAAATTTGGTCTTTTCTCCTAGGCCAAGTTTAGGGGGTTACATTTAGTGGTATCAGAGCTAAGTTCAACCCTCGGACTGTGAGGCTCACTTAAAATTTTAAGTCGAAAATGATTTTTGCATGCATATTAAATGTTTTGGGGTAAATTGGAATTTTCTGATAAAATTATTATTTTAAAGAATTAAAGATGTGTTTTAAATAGAAACTCCAAGTACCAACTCTAATTCTAGTATTGTCCCTTTTGTAGATAGATTATTATGTCACATCGTAGGATCTCTATATTAGCGATTGATTGTGATCATACTCGTTCTTATGAAATTGAGATCAAAGTCTATCTGAAAGCCATGTGTTATCATTTGTGACTTGATCTAAAATGTTTTTTTTAATTGTTATTAAAACCCTTTTTTGAAGTATGTCGTTAGTCTGAAAATTTTGAGGACAAAATTTCTTTTAAGGTTAGGAGAGTTGTAACACCCCAAAAATTACGCCCAAATTGTAAACCCTATATTTGAAAAAAAAATCTCTAATTTAGAAACCTAATTTTAAAAAGTCCAAAATTCAAAACCCTAATTATTTGGGAATTTTAATTCAAGAACCTTAATTTTTTTGAATGGACTAAATATAAATTTTTATCAAACTTTAAAGTTAATATGAAATTTCTTAAAAGTTTAAGAACTAACTCCGTAAATAACTCTTTTATCAAATTCAATTTCAATACAATTGGTTTCTACCGTACGTTTTATTATTATTATTATTATTATTATTATTATTATTATTATTATTATTATTATTATTATTATAGTTCTTTAATTTTAAATGGAATTCTAATTCATTCGTCTTTTTATAATTATTTTTATTCTTTTCTATCCTATACCACTTTCATTATTTTACTTAAATTAGGTTTACTCTCCCTATAAATATATATACACATAGTTCAAATAAGATCACCCCAAGAACCTTAATCTCCACTGCTCTATACCCTTTTTGTTCGTTAATCCCTTCCACACCAAGTTTAGTCCGATACCGATACAGTTGGATCCAATACATCTGATCATGAAAAATCACATCATTCTGTAGGTTGAGTATAGCTTGGCTAAGGTGTGTTTTCTTACTGTGTTGATGCATTATTGTTTGTATGGTTGACATCACATGCATATGTTTTCATAATGTGTTTTAAGTATGATTTATGAAACATCAGATTCATGGAACTATGATTTATGCACTACGATTTATGAACTATGATTTATGGACTTATGTACTATGATTTATGAAGTATGTTTACGGAATATCGGATTTATGAAACTTTGTTTATGGAACTTGATTTCTAATCACCATATCATTGTATGAGCATGGGTTGGGATTTGTTCGGGGGAAGTTCAGTGGTTTCACCCTTCGGGCTGAATTCCACATCGGATTGGCGGTTGTAGTGAGGAGTTCTGGGGAACTTTCCTCTTGGCGGTTGTAGTTGGGTGCACTGCATTGCGCTTGTGATATTGTATCATGTTTTCAAAGGATTTTAAGAAAATAATACTATATTTTACGATTATGGTTTTCTTGCACTTTAGAGACACACTAAGCTCTTTAGCTTACTCCCCATAGTTTCCTCTTACAGATATCTTTGGGCTTTAGGCGACGTGGTACTTGGAGGATCTCAAATTTTATTTGATTATTTTATCATTCAGTACGAAACTATTTTAGTTTAATCAGATTTCTATTTATTATTTTGGGACATGAATGTAATTTTAAACTATTCATAATTTGAGATTATTTTTAGCATTCATCTACTATTATTTTAATTTAGAGATTTTATATAATTATTCGAATATCTATTATGATATTTATATTTATGTTTATTATTAAATTTACTTTATTTTATTTTAATTTAAGTATAATTTTTAAAATTGGATTTTTTGAGAGAAAAGTTTTCAAACGTAGCTTCCTAAATTTGGTCTTTTCTCCTAGGCCAAGTTTAGGGGGTTACATCCACAACCACAAGTTTCCTAACACTGCCACTACCCCTAGCCCTACTTCTAATTGGGCAATTTTAGATTAAAAACCCTTTTTAATTATTATTTGGGATAATGGCTCCCAAAAAATATTATTTAGCAAAATGACCCCAAACTTGCCACGTCGGTGAACCTCGCGATGTGTAGGACGCGAGGTAAGATATTGCGTTCTACACAACGCGATTTTCGTCTACGTAGCCTTATTGTTTGTGTTAACGGTTCTGCAGAACGCGAGGTTCACGAGAATTTGAAAAGGCGGCTGAATATATCGCACAAACCCCGCGTTCTGCAGCACGCGAGTTCTGTGCATTTCTGGGCTGAAGAACAAGGGAAAACAAGTGTGGGTAGGCTTGTTCGAGCCCAATTTCGAGCGTGTAAATCGTATATTTTTAGCGATCATTGAGTTTGTGGTCGTAGTACTGAAAATTGTCTATCGTATGATATCAATATGGTTAATTTCCGTCCATTCTACAATGGTTTAAAATGGCTTCGAAAACCCTATGCTATTATCTTATTTTGAATGAAGTTGCATTTCAACAAATGTCGATTTTCGATTTAGTAATCCCATAAAATTTATTAAAAACTGAAATCAAATAAACATTATAAAGTTTAATTATTATAATATGTAAACAAAATTATAATACGGAATTATAAAAATGAAATGTGTTATATAAATATTAAAAACATAAGTACAAATCAGTAAAAAAAACTAAAAATGCCTATGTTCACCTGTTCCGCAGTCGGGTGGATGACGCTCACGAGCTGGATACCTCCGTCCATCGTCAGGTGGTCCCTGGTCCCCATAATCCTGACCATCGTGTGCGATATGCAGATCTGTGCTGGGCCCAGGCGGCGAGTAAAACAAGCTACCAATCGGCGTACTCTCCACTATGAGAAACTCATACTGAGAGTGCAGCTGTGAATAATCGATAAGCTGAAGGTCATCGTGGGCGTATGGGAACGATAGACATCGGAGGAGCCGAACTGGGGTGGAGGCATCGTCTGCTGGAAACTCGATGGACCGCTATAAGCATGAAATGGTTCGGTAGAAGATGCCCCTGCAGTGTCATATCGTGGTCTCGGACCGCGTTGCGTCGACTGCCTCTGGGTCGCTCGACGGCTGCCGCGTTGGAGGTTTTGGGGTTGCTGGGGAAGCCCTGCAGCGCGCTCGGCCTGAGTTAGGATATGCGGCATCCCATTGAGCCTATACCACTGGTCATAATTAAAAGCGACCGAATCAGCCCCATCCATAATTTGTTGAAGAAGCAGTAGGCGTCGGACAAATCGATTACCCCAAATTGCTATCCAAGGAGCGTGGTGCTCGGACCAGTCAACCTCAGTCTTCCCCTGGCGCGTAAGATTGTGGAATCAGTCCATATTTTGCGGAGAAACTGAAACATTTTGTAAATACCCGAACTGTCGAAGAACCCTATCCGTAGAGTGCCACATGCAAATTTTGTAGTTCAGCAGCGGCACGACGAAAATCTAGAGGTCTCGGTCTCGCAAAATATTTGGTGGAGTAATCTGCTGAATCTCCTCTGAATCGTAAGACCTCCACACGAACTAAAAAGAATGAAAACGTTTGTAACGGTTATATGAAATATTATTGGAAAAAAAGTATGAAAAAATTTAAATTAATTTTCTAATTACCTCGTTCTCCCTCAAGCCATCGAAAGCATGCCTGAATTCTTTCTGGGAGTTCGACAAGCCGGTGTGGGTCAGTGTGTTGGTCCACCTATAAATAATGAAAAAAATTGTTAAATAAAATAATTTAAAAATAAAAAAATATAGTAGATTACGTAGTACCTCCGTAGAAGCGGAAATAACATAGCGGTGAGATGTCTAAGCTATGGTCTCAAAGTAGGCATCCGAAATCAAACCCAAGCCTGTAGGAATAAACAACATCCTCCCATCGTTGATCTTGAGGCGTCAACGTTTCTGCAGAGGTCTCTGATAAGAAACGCCAAGACAGCTGATCCCCAAGATCTTCTTCCAGACTCATCTAAATCTGTAAGATGACGAAGCCACATCACGTGCACCTTTGTGCGGGATTTCTCTGGCATTAATATTCCGCCAATAATACGCAAGATGTGGACACGCGCACACCGCTGTGAAAATAAAGATTTAATAAAGACATTCTAATCAAAAAAAATTGTAAATTCATCTTAAATTTAATAAAGGCATACAAAAAAATTAGTAAAGGCATCGTAATTTACAAATAAATATTTGTAACTTCATCCTAAATATTTAATGTAGGCATCCTAAATATTTAATAAAGACATCTTAAATATTAAATAAATGCATCCTAATTTTCAAGTAATTGCATCCTAAAATTATTAAAAGGATTCTAAATATTTAATGAAGTCATCCTAAAAATTTCATAAATCATCGTAATGTCCAAATAAATATATTTAATTTCATCATAAATCTAATAAAAGCATACTAAATATTTAATATTGGCATCATAATTTTTAAATAGAAAAAATAACTGAAGTACAACTTCATCCGCATCGGGAAGAGGAGTTCAAAAGTGAGCCTCCAAATATGATAAATCGATTTTTCCTCCGTTCCACACGTCCTCAGGGCGTATCACGCTTATTTGTTCAGCAAATAGAGTTAGCCAATGTGCCAACGCTACACCCGTAATTATGCTGCCGTTTGTAGGCAACCCCAGAATGTATGCAACATTCTCCAGCGTGATTGTTGTCTCACCAAATGGAAGATGAAACGTGTGCGTCTCGAGTCTCCACCGTTCTATCAGCGCGCTGATCAACAATGGTTTTACCTTCACCCCCTATATACCGAGCTATGTAGCCAAAACCGGCGCGCTGAATCCACTCCATAACAGCATCAACGGGTGGGGTGTTGATACGATTAAGGTAACATTGTAAATTACGTTCGTATCCCTTCAAAAAAATAAAATAGTTAGTAAAATAAAAAATTTAATTAAATAAAAAATTTTAGAAAGTAATAGGGAAAAAATAATACTTCTAGACTGTTTCGCCAATATTGACTGCAGTGAGTCGCTTCGTTGCGTAGTAAGGGCTCTATTATATTGAACGAAATATAAAAGTTTCCGATAATTTGTTGTAAAAAAGCTAAAGAACTCGCGTTCTGTGGTTAATATTGGGGGCAGGGCCTCCAATTTATAGAAGACCTCGCGCCTTTTGAGATGCGATGTTAATGAACCTCGCGTTCTGTGGTTGATATTGGGGGCAGGGCCTCCAATTTATAGAAGACCTCGCGCCTTTTGATATGCGATGTTAATAAACCTCGCGTTCTGTAGAACACGATATCCATATACCTCGCATCCTATAAAACGCGAGGTTCATTGAAAAGGCGCGTCAGGGAACAGACACGTGAACTGAACGGTCAGTATTGACCTCTCGTCCTATAGAACGCGAGTTTCTAAAGACCTCGCGTTATACAGGACGCGATTTCGTGAGGTTTTTTAAAAGAAGACTTCATAGGCGGGAAAGTCATTTATTATAATTTTAATAATAATAATAATTATTATTATTGGTATTGTTGTTATTATTATTATAATTATTACTATGATGAGGATTATGATTATGATTATTATTATGATTATTATTATTATTATTATTATTATTATTATTATTGTTGTTGTTGTTGTTGTTGTTGTTGTTATTATTACTATTAATGACTTTCTCGCCTGAGAAGTCTTCTTTTAAAAAACTCCCACGAAATCGCGTCCTGTAGAACGCGAGGTCAATACTGACCATTCAGTTCACGCGTCTGTTCCCTGACGCGCCTTTTCAATGAACCTCGCGTTCTATAGGACGCGAAGTATATGGATGCCGCGTTCTACAGAACGCGAGGTTCATTAACATCGCATCCCAAAAGACGCGAGGTCTTCTATAAATTGGAGGCCTTGCCCCCATTATCAATCATAGAACGCGAGTTCTTTAACTTTTTTACAATAAATTATCGAAAACTTTTATAATTCGTTCGATATAATGGAGCCCTTACTACGCAACGAAGCGACTCACTGCAGTCAATATTAGCGAAACAGTCCAGAGGTATTAATTTTTCCCTATTAATTTCTAAAAAAAATTATTTAATTAAATTTTTTTTTACTAACTATTTTTTAAGGGATACGAACGTAATTTACAATGTTACCTTAATCGTATCAACACCCCACCCATTGATGCTGTTATGGAGTGGCTACAGAGCGCCGGTTTTGGCTACATAGCTCGGTATATAGGGGATTAAGGTAAAACCATCATTGATCAACGCGCTGATAGAACGGTAAAGACCCGAGACGCACACGTTTCATCTTCCATTTGGCGAGGCAACAATCACGCTGGAGGATGTTGCCTACATTCTGGGATTGCCTGCAAACGGCAGCGTAATTACGGGTGTAGCGTTGGCCCATTGGCCAACTCTATTTGCTGAACAAATGGGCGTGATACCCCCTGAGGACATGCGGGACAGAAGAAAAATTGATTTATCATATTTGGAGGCTCACTTTGGAACCCCTCCCCCCGATGCGGATGAAAATGCACTTCAGGTATTTTTTTCTATTTAAAAAGTAGGATGTCATTATTAAATATTTAGTATGCTTTTATTAGATTTATGATGAAATTAAATATATTTATTTGAAAATTACGATGGTTTATGAAATTTTTAGGATGATTTCATTAAATATTTGAGATCCTTTTAATAATTTTAGGATGCAATTACAAATCATTACTTAAAAATTAGGATGCATTTATTTAATATTTAGGATATTTTTATTAAATATTTAGGATGCCTACATTAAATATTTAGGATTAAGTTACAAATATTTATTTCAAATTACGATGCATTTACTAATTTTTTTGTATGCCTTTATTAAATTTAGGATGAATTTACAATTTCTTTAATTAGGGTGTCTTTATTAAATCTTTATTTTCACAGCGATGTGCGTGTGCTCACATCTTGCGCATTATTGGCGTGATATTAATGCCAGACAAATCCCGCACAAAGGTGCACGTAATGTGGCTTCGTCATCTTACATATTTAGATGAGTCTGGAAGAAAATCTTAGGAATCAACTGTCTTGGCGTTTCATATCGGAGACCTCTGCAGAAACGTTGACGCTTCAAGATCATCGATGGGAGGATGTTGTTTATTCCTACAGGCTTGAGTTTAGTTTCGGATGCCTACTTTGAGACCACAGCTTAGACAGCCCACCGCTAAGTTATTTCCGCTTCTACGGAGGTACTACGTAATCTACTATATTTTTTTATTTTTAAATTATTTTATTTAACAATTTTTTTTCATTATTTATAGGTGGACCAGCACACTGACCTACACTGGCTTGACGAACTCCCAGAAAGAATTCAGGCACGCTTTCGATGGCTTGAGGGAGAACGAGGTAATTCGAAAATTAATTTGAATTTTTTCACTTTTTTTTCAATAATATTTCATATAACCGTTACAAACGTTTTCATTCTTTTTAGTTTGTGTGGAGGCTCTACGATTCAGAGGAGATTCGGCAGATTACTCCACCAGATATTTTGCGAGATCGAGACCTCTGGATTTCCGTCGTGCCGCTGCTAAACTACGAAATTTGCGTGTGGCATTCTACGGATAGGGTTCTCCGACAGTTCGGGTACTTCCAAAATGTTCCAGCCCCTCCGCAAAATATGGACCGCTTCCACAATCTTACGCGCCAGGGGAAGACGGAAGTTGACTGGTCCGAGCACCACGCTCCCTAGATAGCGATTTGGGGTAACCGATTAACCCGACGCACACTGCTTCTCCAACAAATTATGGATGGGGATGATTCGGTCACTTTCAATTATGATCACTGGTATAGGCTCAATAGGATGTCGAATATCCTTACTCAGGCCGAGCGCGCTGCAGGGCTTCCCCAGCAACCCCAAAACCGCCCACGCGACAGTCGTCGAGCGACCCAGAGCCAGAGACAGTCGACTCAGCGCGGTTCGAGACCACGATATGACACTACAGGGGCATCATCTTATGCCGCACCATTTCATGCTTATAACGATCCATCGAGTTTCCAGAAGACGATGCATCCACCCCAGTTCTGCTCCTCCGATGCCTATCGTCCCCATACGCCCACAACTGACCTTCAGCTTATCGATTATCCACAGCAGCACTCTCAGTATGAGTTTCCCATTGTGGAGAGTACGCCGATCGGTAGCTTGTTTTACTCGCCGCCTGGGCCCAGCACAGATCCGCATATCGCGCACGATGGTCAAGATTATGGGGATCAATGACCACCGGACGATGGACGGAGGTATCCGACTCGTGAGCGTTATTCACCCAACTGCGGAACGGGTGGACATAAGCATTTTTAGTCTTTTCTTTTACTGATTTGTACTTATGTTTTTAATATTTATATAAAACACATTTGATTTCTATAATGTCGTATTATAATTTTGTTTACATATTATAATTTTGTTTACATATTATAATTAAACTTTATAATGTTTATTTAATTTCAGTTTTTAATAAATTTTATGGGATTACTAAACTAAAAATCTACATTTGTTGAAATGCAACTTCATTCGAAATAAGATAATAGCATAGGGTTTTCTTGGCCATTTTAAACCATTGTAGAATGGACAAAAATTAACCATGTTGGTATCATACGATAGACAATTTCCAGTACTACGACCCCAAACTCGATGATCGCTAAAAATATACGATTTACACGCTCAAAATTAGGCTCGAACAAGCCTACCCACACATGTTTTCTCTTGTTCTTCAGCCTAGAAATGCACAGAACTCGCGTGCTGCAGAACGCGAGGTCTGTGCGATATATTCAGCCGCCTTTTCAAATTCTCGTGAACCTCGCGTTCTGCAGAATCGGGTTCTCCGTCAGTTCGAGTACATCTAAAATATTCTGGTAGTCAATCCACCAAATTTAGACGCATTCCACTTTCTGACGCGACAGGGGAATATCGATTTGATCACTTTCAATTACTTTTAGTGGTATGGGGTCAATGGGAAGAAGCATATCCTTACTCACGATGAGCGCAAGCAAGAGCTTCCCCAGGATCCCCAAACCGCCTACGCCTCACACGTCGACCGAGCTAGAGGTAGAGCCAGTCGAGGCAGCGCGGTCCAGACCACAAACTGACACTGCAGAGGTCTCATCTTCTGCCACAACATTTTAGAATTTTAGCGGTCCTTCGACTCTCCAGTAGGTGAGGCCTCCACCCGAGTTCGGCTTCTCCGATATCTACCGTTCCCATATATCGACGAGTGGTCTTCCGTTGATCAATATTCCACCGTTGGCATCTTAGTTTTACTATAGCATTGTGGAGCAGACACTGTCGGGTAGCTTGTTTTACTCCCCGGCCGGGCCTAGCAGAGGTCCGCGTATCGCAGACGATGATGATGATGATGATGCGGACTAGGGCTCAGCACATTTTGTTCGAAGGAATCCAGATCGAGATCGTCATCCACCCGACTGCAAAACGGGTAGACATAGACATCATTAGTCTTTTTTTTAATGGATATATACTTATGTTTCTAATATTTTTATTCTAAACATTTATTTTTTTATATCGCATTTTAATTTTGTTTATCTATTATAATTAAATTTTTAAATGTTTATTTAATTTTAGTTTTTAATTACTTTTATGCGATTACTAAACCGAAATTATTAATTGTTCTTCAAAGGTAATTTCATTCAAAAAACGAATAATAGCATATAGTTTTGGAAGCCGTTTTAAACCATTTTAGAATAGAGAGAAATTTGCCGTGTTGGTGTCATACGATAGAGAATTTCCAGTACTACGACCTCAAACTCGATGTTCGTTAAAAATATACGATTTACAAGCCCGAAATTGGGCTCAAACATGCCTATCTACCCTTGTTTTTCTTAGTTTTTCAACCCAGATTTGCACAGACCTCGCGTTATGCATAACGCGAGGTATGTGCGATATATTCAGCTGCCCTTTCAAATTCTCGGGGACCTCGCGTTCTGCACAACCCAGATTGGGCTCAAACAACGAGGCCACGTAAACATACCTCGCGGTCTGCAGAACGCGATGCCAAGCCTCGATTCCCACAGAACGCGAGGTTTAACGACGTGGCAAGTTTATGAGTCATTTTTCTAAATATTTGTTGGAGGGAGCCAAAAATCTATATATTTATTAAAAAGGGGTTTTGCCCCAATTTAGCCGGGGTTTTGGGCCAAATATGCCGTATCAATTAGAGTATAACTTTAATGGCCGGTAAATATTATATAGAAAATGAACTGTTAAAAACTTTACCAAAGGGATTACCTGCCACTGCTCCTCCTTCACAGAGATTACTTAGCTGTGATTTCATGGTTCTTTAGAACGTTGTTGTTTCATTGAATGGCTTTGATAACTCTTCCTTGTAGCTATGAATAACCTCACAATATAATTCCTTCAATCAAACAAAACCAGAAAAAAATGTTACCATTTTTATCCAACTATTTATTCCTAGATAATCGAGATCCATGCAACAAATATCACTCTCTTTTCCATTGTATTTTTCTCGAGAACCAAACAATGAAACAAAGCATAAAAGTAAAGATAAAACCTCATAAGAGTACCATGAACTCGTCAAGTTCTGGATCAGCTCCTATCAGACTACAAGCACTTATAAACCGTTTCTCTCTGCCAATTTCTTCAAGAAGCGACGCCAGCTCCGGCGTTGCTCTAACCTATATATATAAAATAAAAGACATACTGTAAGAAGAAAAAAACTGAAAGATCAAGTCCTCCACCATAGTTTCTCTAGGAATAGAGAATCAAGATGATCATTCTTCCCACTATTATTTAACAGTAATAAAAAGAAGCAAAAGTTACTACGATAATTAATCATTAAAAAACCAGGGGGGAATGGGATTAAATACAAATAACGAGGGTGATTCGAGATCTGGGACTTGAACAGCTCAGACATATCTGATCCAGTGGCATCTGCATCAGCTTCTTGATGATCGAATTGAAGTAAATGATCAGCTGGACCGAGCAGATCAGTGGCACTAGCAACAGTAGAAGCAAAGCTTGCTGCACCAAAGTTATTAGCCTGTACAAATCATCCATGGTGTATCATGTATGTATGTGTTTCCACAGGAAAAGTGCAGTAAAACCTAACCAAATACTAGTCTGTTAAACTCATTTAAAGGCAACTTGGGTTTTAAGTAAAAATCTCTAACCTGCCCTAGAATATCAAATAATGACCTTAGACTAACACTGGAAATGCAAGATTTTGAGTACTTGTACACCAATAAACCATAAGGGAAGACAAATACAGTCGTATTAAGAGGGAAGAAAGTTATTTTGGGAGCCTAGCTGAAGAATCAAAGTTGAAAACAAGAAAAAAAATTGGCAGCCATTGGAGGCACCAAAACTAGACCCTTTGAAGAGAGAGAGTTGGGGGACAAAAACATCAGAGGACAGAAAAAGTGGACATAAAAGCTAGAAACAAGGGGGAGGTCTCCGACACTCACAACACGTGTTCCCACGCTTTGTAACAGTGAAGATTGTTGTTCATTCATTTAAAAGATCATTTCAACTTGGATTACCATTGTTAAGTTGATTTACAGCCCGTAAATGATAAAAATATATCTAATTCGCTGTGCACACAGCATTACATGCATTGTACCATTTGTTTGCTCGTAAAGTGAAGTGGAATTCCCGATAACATTTCATCAGCATTGATGGGAAAATATTTCATGAATGCACGAACAAAAGTTTTTACAATTATCTTAGTTTAGGGTTTGAGATCTGTTTTAGAGTTTATGATTGTAAGTATGAGTTTAGAATTTAAAGTCTAGAATTAAAATGCATGGTTTAAATTTTAAAGTTTAGTTTTTAAGGTAATATATTTAGTGATTTAGAGTTTATGATTTAGGGCCAGTTTAGAGTTAATGGTTTTAAGTGTATAAGTTTAAAATTTAGAGCTTATGATTAGAATATAGGGTTTAGAGGTTAGAGGTTAGCTTTTAGGGTAATATGGTTAGTGATTTAAGTTTTAACCGGTAAACTCTAAAGAAGATAATGTTCATCTTCACATACCTAGCTTCAAACACCTATGTATATATAAAGTGTAGGATAAATATCATCTGCGCCTTTTCAGTGCCCCTACTTATGTCCAATATTAAAAAGTATTACAAAATTAAATTTTAAACCCTAAATTCTAAATCATACGCCCTAAAATACATCATACCCTAAATTTCCTAAACTCTAACTACAAAATCTAACCTAAAACTCTAAACCCTAAACATAGTTTTACACATGAGGACATAAGTAGGAACACTAAAAAGAGACAAATGATTTTCATCCATAGAGTGTATATTATCAAGACAAAAAAATATGAATAAATATTATCTTAATATATTAAAAAATGATTTATATTAATGCACTGGCGATGAAAACTTTTAGTTTTTACAAGCGCCTTAATTTTAAGGTTTATGGACTTAGTTTAGGGTGTAGGGTTTAGGGGTTTAGGTGTAAGAGTTTGAAATTTAGGGCCAATGGTTAGAATTTAGGGGTTAGGGTTATGATTTAGGGTTCAAAGGTTATGATTTAGGTTTTAGTATAATATGCTAAAGATTTAGGCTTTAATTTATAAACCTTAAATTCTATTCACAATTCCTATATTTTAAACTACTAAATTTAAACCTCTAAACTTTACACCTTAAATTGAGTCTACAACCCCTAAAACTAAAAAATTTCAACGGAGATATATCAAATAATCATCCTTAAAAAATCACATAAAGTTCATCAAATACTATAGGTTCTTTAGCTTCCGTTTGTAGACTCCGAGTAAATACAAATATAAACCTCTCAAAATATAATATTAACCGAACGTTGAAATGCGGCCAATTATCTTAAAACGATATTTATTAGATTTCTAGTAAAAAAAATCGAAAGATCTCATCCAATGTCGATCATCGTAATAAATATAATTTAATAATTTCTCAAATCCAATATTAAATCGACAAATTTTTTTATCATTTTCGATACTATTTTTTATGTTTAATATTAAAAATTTAAAATTTAAATTTTTATTTTAAATTTTAAATCTTAAATTTTAAATCCTAAAAATACATCTAAATATATCTTAATTCTAAACCTTATTTTTAGCGTGAGCATACATAACAGCATCGGAAAGGATTTATATTCCATTAAACTTGTCTATAACTTTACACCACATCTTTAAATAATGAATAGTTATTCGTTGGCCGCCAAAGTCACAAAAGGGAATGAAGATGAAGACAATTCTTCAAAGGAAACGATATGTTTGACCCTTAGAATATATATATATATAATACATATACATACATATCCATATCCACAACCACAAGTTTCCTAACACTACCCCTACCCCTACTCCTAATTGATTTGACTTTACGCTGCCACTTTCTGGGTTTTTTTTCTCTCTCTACTACTACTCCTAATTGATTTGACTTTACACCGCCACTTTCTGGGGTTTTTTCTCTCTCTACATTTCACCACCCCAATCCAACATGACAATAATAGAAAAAAAATATATAATATTTATTTTAGTAGATTTAAATTCAAATATTTATATATATAAAATATATATACATTATCAAATATTTAAAAAGACATATACTATCATAATCACAATAAAATATTTAAAATAATCATTCCACGACCTTCGCACCAAGGATAATTTAACATCTAATAATATATTTTTTAACATAAGCACCTAATAATTTTGTGTTTATTAAAAAATTTTAATATTTTTAAGGTAATTACAAGTTAATATATGTTCATAGATATTTTTAACTCTTTAACAATGCGTGTATACCTTCCAGACAAAACAATTTGAACTCAGATCTTTTAGAATAAGCATTGTCCACTTGTTAATATATGATCACTTGTTACGGATGGGATCCAGGTTTTGGAATCGGATTTTTCTATCGATCGAAGTGGTTCTTTTCCGAGGATTAAATTTTCTGAACGGGTGCATGCTTCGATCGATGAGAGTATGAAGCAAGCTGTGATCGTCCGCTTACTGGGGCGAACTATCGGATACAAGACGTTACTCTCGCGCATTCCTGGTTTATGGTCACCGATTGGTGATTTTCATGTAGTGGACCTTGATAATAACTACTTCTTGGTGAACTTTGAATCGAACAAAGATTACGCAAGGGTGTTGTCGGCTGGACCATGGACGTTGTATGGAAGTTATCTGACGGTCCAATCTTGGTCGCGTTCTTTCTCGACGTCGCAACGACATCCCTCGCGAGTTATGGTTTGGGTGCGTCTCTTCGGGCTTCCATATAGGTATTATACTAAAGCTCTTTTTAAGCTGATTGGTAATACTATTGGTACGGTTGTTCGAATTGATTATAATACGACGGCTGGGGAAAGAGGCAAGTTTGCTAGGTTAGCGATTTTAGTGAATTTGGATAAGCCTTTGTTACCGTGCATTGGTATCGACGGCTTCACACAGAAGCTTGAGTACGAAGGGTTGCAACAAATATGTTTCAAGTGTGGGATTTATGGACATTCATCGGAAGTTTGTGGGAAACAAGCAGAAGGGAGTTTGGAGTCGGGATATGTGACAAAGGAACGGCCTACTGAGATCAATAAGGAGTCAGTGGACAATGCGGGTGGTCTTTATGGACCTTGGATGGTGGTCGAGGCTAGGAAACGGAAGTCGCGGAAAACTCTGGCTACTCAAAATGACACTAGCGCGCGTGGCACAAGGGGGTCGCGCTTTGCTGCGTTAGATGGTGATATTGCTAGTGGGAAGAGGGGTGATGTCATGACCAGCATACCTGGCCAAAAACTGTTTCAGCAAACGGTGCCTAACTCGGGTAACAAGCCCTATGGGAAGGGGATCGAGGGTGAAGGGAATTTGGATGTTGGTAGTGTGGGTAGCAGTGGGTTACGGCCTGCGAAGGCAGTGCAACTTGGAGGGCGGCCGGCAAGGGCTGCGGAGAGTGTGGGTGTTTAGAAGAGTGAGGGAACAAAGGTGATAGCATTGAACCCAAAGCTACCAGTGCAGGTACGAGCTTATGAACCAACTATTGCCAATGGCTCGCACAAAGCTGTGTCCATTTCCGAAGGGGTTACAGAGAAGAGGGTTGGCGGTAGTGATCGAAAGGAGGTAGGACGCGTCAAGAGTCTTTTGCCGGTAAAGGCGACACTCAAAAGGTCGTCGAAACAAGCGAAGCGGGGACAAGGTGCGCGATCACCACCTAAACTGGTTTTGGCGGAATGGGTGCAGAATTTGTCGGGTGAGCTGCAGACCTTGTACGAATCAGCAGTGAGAGATGAATTGTGAGCTCCGTCGGTTGCTGGTGGTTCGAGTGATGGAACCGTGGCGGTGCCCCTTGCAAATTTGGGGTTGGATGCAAAATTACGGGGCAGTATTATTGCTACGGACGGAGCCGACAAGGAGAATTCTCGGCCGACTCATTAAGGTTTGGGTGGTGTTTTGTTTATTTTATTACCATGATTAATTTAATGTTTTGGAACTGTCAGGGTGCGGCGAGCCCGGAATTTCACCGTCATTGTCGTTCTTTTGTGCAGAAATATGATCCGAAGATTGTTTGTCTTGTCGAACCGCTGGTAAGTGGGTTGCAGGTAGATAGGGTGGTTCGTAGTTTGGGTTTTAGTAACTCGTATCGAGTGGAATATCGTGGGTTCAGTGGTGGTGTTTGGGTCCTTTGGCGTGAAGAGGTGTCGGTTGAAATTTTGGTTGCATCAAATTAATTTGTTCAGGGGAGGTTCTTTGATGAGACAGCTAAACATTGGGTTTTTTTTACGGCTGTGTATACGTCGCCAACTGTGGCTTTGCGTCGGTTACTTTGGGAACAGTTGCTGAAGGTTCAACCGTGCGCAGGTCAAGCGTGGGTGCTCGAGGGTGATTTTAAATGTATCCTTCGAGCGGAAGAATGTTGTGGTAATAGCTCGGAGGCACCGGGGGTGAGTTCCTTGTTCCATGAGTTTGTCTATACGGCGGGTCTGTTTGAGGTTGAATACATGGGTGATGATTTCACATGGAGACGTGGTCAGTTATACAAGCGGTTAGATAGGTGCTTCGTTAATGACACTTGGCGGGCGTTATTCCCCCAAAGTCTGGTGCTACACTTGGATCGTCTGGGTTCGGATCACTGCCCGTTACTCCTTAGGAGTGAGTTCTGTACTAATACGAGTGATGACAGGCCGTTTCACTTTATTGCAGCTTGTCAGGAGCATCCGGAGTTTGCGAAGCTTCTTAATGATAACTGGAAACCGTCTGAATCAGTTGAGTCTAATATAACAAGATTTCAGATTGCTGCAGTTCAGTAGAATGTGGAGGTGTTTGGTCACATTGAGAAACGGAAAAAGAGGCTTATGGCGCGCCTAAGGGGTATTGATCGTGCTCTTCGCCATCATTATTCGGATTACTTGGTGGAGTTAGAGTAGTCTTTGCGGGCAGAGCTAGATGTAGTGTTGGAGCAGGAGGAGAGCCTTTGGTTCCAGAAATCGCGCTGCCGTTGGATTATGTAAGGGGACAGGAATACTAGGTACTTTCATGTATCCACTGTTAGTCGGAGGAAAAGAAATATCATTATGCATTTGCGTGATGGAAATGGCCGTTGGTTGGAGTTGCAGGCTGAGCTTCGGAGACATGCGATTGATTTTTACAGCAGATTGTTTACTGGAGGGGAGGTGGATATGTCGAGCTTTCCTCTTCGAGGTAAATTTCTTGTGCTTAGTTCTTCGGTGTTGGATTCTTTAGATATTGCAGTGTCTTTGGGTTAGGTTCGCGGGGCTGTGTTCCAGATGGATGCGCTCAAGGCCCCGGGTAGTGATGGTCTTCACGCATATTTCTATCAGCGTAACTGGGATACGGTGGGCCCAGATGTTTGCCGTTTGGTACAGGAAATCTTTGAAGGAGCCCCCTTTCCTAATGATTTAAATGATACATTACTAGTTTTGATTTCGAAGGTCCAGTCACCTGAGGGGATGCATCAGTTCAGGCCTATAAGTCTTTGCCAGGTTCTGTACAAAATCGTGACTAAGGTTATTGTGAATATGATTAAACCTTATATTCCTGAGTGGGTGAAAGATAACCAGACTAGCTTTGTCCCGGGTCGGTTGATATCAGATAACATTATTATTGCGCAGGAGGTGGTTCATTCCATGCGACGTAAATCTAGCTCTAAAGGATGGATGGCGGTTAAGATTGATTTGGAGAAGGCCTATGATCGCCTTGAGTGGTCCTTTATAGATGATACCCTCTATGACATCGGTTTGCCAAACAAATTGTGTGATTTGATTATGCGCTATGTTACTTCTGTGACTACTAGTATCTTGTGGAATGGGGCACAGACAGAGAGGTTCCGTCCGTCGCGTGGGATCCGACAGGGTGACCCGTTATCACCGTACCTTTTTGTGCTTTACATGGAAAGGCTTGGTCATCTGATTGAGTATAGTATAGCTCAAGGGAGTTGGAAGGGCTTTCGAGTATCACGACAATGCCCAGTTATCTCTCATCTCATGTTCGCTGATGACATAGTGTTGTTTGCTGAAGCTTCGATGTCTCAGGTTGAGGTGGTACACTCGGTGCTTGCTGCTTTCTGTAATGCTTCCGGTATGAAGGTCAGTATTGCAAAAACAAATGTGTTCTTCTCTAAGAATGTCCCTAGGCCTTTGTGTCATTCTATATGTGTTGTATGTGGTTTTATGGAGGTCAATGATTTGGGTAAGTATTTAGGGGTGCATATGCTTCATCTGCGAGTGACGAATGGTACTATGATTTTCTGGTTCAAAAGGTTCGGGATAGGTTAGAGGGTTGGAAGGCTCGATACTTGTCTTTTGCAGGGCGTATTGTCTTGGCAAAGTCGGTCCTTGCCGTTATACCATCCTATTGCATGCAGACGACGCAAATCCTTAAGGGGGTGTGTGAGAAAATTGAAGGTTTAATTCGCAAATTTATTTGGGGTAATTCGATGCTAAGGCAGGGTGTCCATCTTGTGAAGTGGGAGGAGGTTGCGTCGCCTATTTCTAGTGGTGGTCTGGGATTTAAATTTGTATCCCAACAGAATGATGCTTTCTTGATGAAAGTGGCTTATAATATCGTGGCGAAGGCGGACCAGTTATGGGTGCATTTCCTGCGTGCTAAGTATAAGTGTTTTGATCGCATTCCGGTTAGTATCGCCCGAAGTAACAGCTCGGTCTTATGGAGGGGAGTGAGCACGATTTGGGGTGACGTCCGAGATGGGATTGTGGAATATTGGTACCGGTGTTTCGGTGGATTTTTGGAAGGATTGCTGGATTACGGATTTGGGTCCTCTGGTTAATTATTGCGCTCGTCCGAGGGAACCTACTGAGTTTATATCTGTGCGGAGTATGGTGGATGGCCAAGGAGAGTGGAGATGGGATATTTTTCAGGAGGATCTACCTATGCATATGTTGCAGTGCATTACGGCAATCAAACCACCTACGGACGCGAATGGCACGGATTGGCCGGGGTGGTGATGGAATAAACTTTGTAAATTTACGGTGAAGTCCGCCTACGATAGGTTGCGAACATTGGATGAGTCGGTGGAGGAAGTAGATGGTCGTCTTTGGAAAGTGATCAACGTCTATAAGGGACCACCGCGGATTCGTGCCTTTTTGTGGCTGGTTGGAAAGGGACGGGTGTTGTCAAATGCCGAGAGAGTTCGACGGCATTTATCGGATTCAGCAGGGTGTACACTTTGTGGGGCGGGGCTTGAGGATGTAGATCATATCCTGCGCTACTACCCAATGGCGCTCACAACATGGCAGAAGCTGATTTGTCCGAGTCTTTTATCGGAATTTCTGAGTTTACCGTTGAGAGAGTGGCTTCGGCAAAATCTTTGTAACGGTGGAAGGTTTGTGGGGGGCGATAGCAACTTTCCTTTGTTATTCGGTGCATTACTGTGTTCTCTTTGGAGAGTGAGGAATGAGAGGATTTTTGGAACGCAACCGGTGCATGGCGCGGGGGTTTTAGCACGGAGCTTGCGGCTGATCGCCACCAGCCAAGGTACTGCTGTTGTGCATTGTGACCAGCAGCGGAGAAGCTGCCCTGCGCAGACGAGTGGGGATGGTGATGAATAGCAAGAGCGTGGTCGGCATTGGCAGCCACCAGGTAGGGATGTTGCTAAAATTAATGTGGATGGTGCGCGGAACAGGATTGGCGGTACTGCCTCGTGTGGAGGTATTGTACGAGACTGACAAGGTGGTTGGATAACAATTTTTTCTAAATTTATTGGAATATGCTCGGCGATTGAGGCGGAACTTTGGGTGGTGTTTGAGGGGCTCAAGTGCGCTATGGGTATTGACGGGATGAGAATTGTTATTGAATCTGATAATCTGGATGTGGTCCGAGTTCTTTCCGATCTGACATCTCGTCTGATATCATCCTCGTTGGTCGATTCTATCCGGGATCTAGCTTCATTACACGGTGAGGTGACGTTTCGACATGTTTATCATGATGCTAATCATGTGGCGGATGCGTTAGCGAAGTTAGCATTGCGAGATCGTTTTATGGCCACCACATTTACTCACGCTCCGATAGAGGTACTAGAGTTGTTAAGGGATGATTGTATCACGGATATGCAACATTCATAGACTGTTTACGTTCCTTGGGTTTTGTATGAATTATTTATAGGTACTCTTTTCCCTCATTAGGCTTAGGAGGTTTTTAATGAGGCCTATAATAATTCTTTCCTTTGATTTATAAAAAAATAAGTTATTATTTTAGAAAGAAAAATAATAATACTTAAAAGAGTTTTAACTTATATTTAAAATTTTAGTTTAATTTAATTCAAATCCAAATATAATTAAGATTTGCGTGTATGCACAAATTTTAGTTCAATAGTAGGTTAAAAAATAAATATTATGAAATTACGTGGTATTTGTTGTTGCGGTCTTTTTTTTTTATTTTTAGCATATTTTTTAAGAGAAATTATTTGGTACACGAAAAAATGATTGTATTAGTTAAAGATCCTCTTTGGTAATTTCTCTTGGTTTATAATAAAAACTAGGGCAAACTACATAAATAGTCTCCCGACTATGCACCAATTATCTTTTGTGTCCCTCGACTATCAAAAGTTACAAACTGGTCGCTCAACTTAAAAAAGATAACAAATTGGTCTAACCCCGTTAAAAATTAACAGTTGATGACATGGCAGTTAATATAAATTGATATAATTACATAATTAGCCCTCAAGTTCTACACTTATTTTAATTTGATCATTTTTTCAAAGATTAACCCACGTAATTTTAATATTCCTTCAATTTAGTCAATCTTCTTTTCTATTTCTCCTCTCCTTTAATTCTTCAATTCATTTTCACCCAAAATTCATTTAATTTTACCAAACACAAACACATATAAGAGAATCATAGATGAAACAACTTTATTTTTATGATTTTATGTGACCACAAAACCCCATCAAAATAACCACTCCAAACACCTAAAACAAAAGTAACCTCAATCAAAATCTACTTTAGTTCAGCCATGGTAGAGGAGTTTACTGCATCAAAATTAACTTCATTGGAAATTCAAATCAAAAGGCCAATCTTAATGGTATAAATAAGGTGCAGGTACAAGCTTTGTTCAGGATCAAACCTATGCCGTCGTGGCTGTTGATGTGTGAGGTCAAGAACTTGAAGATCCTCAACAGACAAACCAGCTGGTCCAATCCCACCCTGTGTTAAAATAGAATAGATCCAAATGATAAATTACTTATTGTAGAGAGTAGAAGTTCGAGAAAATAATGTGGTAAACAGAGAAAAGGTATACTAACCTGAATAACGACCATAGTTCCGACAACAGTTGCAACATGTGCAGCCCTTGGTGTAGGTGGCTCCCCAAAGGCATAAATTAAATCACTCCTAGTCTTCCGCCATTTTGTAAGACAAAAATAAAATTAAACTGGAATTGCACTTAGTAAACATATGGTGCAGACATCACCTACAATGCTACAGCAACACTAAATTCAATTAACTTGGTACTAAACAAAGAAGAACCTAAAAGACAAATATAGCACTTCATCTCTTATTCCTTAAATATCTTCTACTTTTTAGAAATAACCTCTTTACTCCTTAGAGTAGTTGTTTCTTCACCAACTCCATAAAAGAAGACAGTTATATACTTTTTTTTTTTTTTGATCGAAAAAGACAGTTATATACTTTACTACAAATAAAAAAGATAAAATTAATTTGGCTATGGTTTCTCACACGCATACATCAACATCTATAACTGAAATTAAATTAGTTAAAAAATTAGGTTGTTTTATGCGAACATCAAATCAAGATCAAAGGGGAAAAAAGTACTGATGCCAGCGCTTCCAGCCGATGATGGAGCTCCTAAAGCAGCAGAATTCCCTTCCAGCAGTAAGCTCCTCTGCCATGGCTGAACTAAAGTGGATTTTGATTGAGGTTTTGTTTTGGGTGTTTGGAGAGGTTAGTTTGATGGGGTTTATGGTCGCATAAAATAATAAAAATGAAGTTGTTTCATCTATGATTCTCTTATATGTGTTTGTGTTTGGTAGAATTAAATGGATTTTGGGTGAAAATGAATTGAAGAATTAAAGGAGATGAGAAATAGAAAAGAAGATGGACTATATTGATAGAATATTAAAATTATGTGGGTTAATTTTTGAGAAATATGATCAAATTAAAATAAGTATAGAACTTGAGGGCTAATTATGTAATTATATCAATTTATATTAACTGTCACGTCATCAAACGTTAAATTTTTAACGGCGTTGGACCAATTTGTAACTTTTCATAGTCGGAAGACACAAAAAATAATTAGTACATAGTCGGAGGACCATTTATGTAGTTTACCCTAAAAACTAATGTTAATAAAATAAATAAATTATATAACATGGGTCATATCTTACTTGTATAGGGAAACTCTTGATGTTTTTTTTTATTTGTTAGAATACAAAGAGCAAAATTCATCTGAAAAAATTATATAACATTAAAATAGATAAATTTAGACTTAAGGGTGTAAGAAGCCCTTGAATTTTTTTTAAAATCAATTAAACCCTTATATTTTTTCACCCAATTAAACCATTGAACCAAGAAATTTAATCAATTAAGCCAATGAACCAAGAAATTGAATCAATTAAGCTATTTGACCAATTTTGGCCATTAAATCTAAGCAAATTTTTTCGATCTATTGTTGCAGTGTGTCGTGTCACAGTGTTTTCACTTGAAATTTTTTTAGAATTTTTTATTTTATTTATAAAAATTTTAAATGTTCTAAAAATTCTGGAAATTTATAAAATTTATAAAAAATACATTTTTTTTTTGTAAATGCAACATGATTGAAATGTAAAGTATCATGTGTCGATAATATCTGGAGAAAAAAAACTGTCAAAATTGATCAAAGGGCTTAGTTTAAGAGTGATACCATGTGAGAAATGAGACATGGTGGCCAAAATAGTGAACGATATGAAGAGAAGAGATGAAGGTGAAATGGTGATTAGAGATTTTGCAATTATAGAGAAAATGAATATCAATATTTTATTAAGAGTAGTTCTAATACGGTCCTCAGCACATAACAACTAGTAGCAGGGGCGGAGCTAGAAATATATTTAAGGGGTATCATTTTTTCAATGATATTTAAAGAGGATTAATTATTTATAAAGGGGTGTCATTTTATTCATAAAAGAGGTGTCATTTGTCTACATTTTTAATTTTTTATATACAAATTATATAGAAAAAATTGGTTTCCCAAAAATTTTGGGGTGTTATGAGACACCCTAATTTAAAGGGTGGCTCCGCCCTTGGCTAGTAGGCTTATATAGCCTATTAATCATAATAGTTTGCTAACAAACACTCCAACAAACTAACAACCTAATAACAACTGACTCAATTAACTAATAACAATTGATTAACAGTAATACTCTAACAACCAGTGACTCTAATGTACTCAGCTTTCTTCATTTTTACCTAGAAAAAAAGTTTTCACCAATGCACGTAGTATTAAGCACATATATCAACTACATCATACATCTAAAAGTTCTAGCTCGCTCATCGAATCAAACACCGGTAACTCGGACCAGCTTTGAAGCTAAAGTTTCGACCAAATTGCAACAAGAAACTCAAATGTAAGACCAATATATATTAAGTAAGTCATTTACGTACCACTGCTTCCTGTGCATTAACCTTAGCTGTTAAAATATTGTTGTCGATAGTTACGTTCATGTACTTCTAGGTTACGTCATTGAGATGGCGCACCAAGGTTTTCTTTTTGAGTCTTAATTCAACAACCTACCCTAAATAACTGATTAGGTTTGTATAGCTCAAAGACGAGGAGGGAAACAACACTAACAAACAAAGGCACCTTTGTCTCGAGCTCGATTAACTGAGCCTCCTTTTTTCTTCTTGTACGCCTAGCAGACTCTCAATTTGATAGCTTCTTGAACGTCAATTTCATCGTAAAAATTTGAAATTACGGACAAGCATTCGATGAGAATTGAGAATGTATCAACAATGTAGAAAAAAGGTATAGAATAGTTATCTCTTTGCACGTTTTGTTTCATCAGGATCCATTGTTCCGTTTTCTTCTCCGAAAACTTGATTATCCAAAAATATATTATCCTAATCAACACATGCAAATCAAAAATAATTTCTTTTATCAAAACCCTAACTAGCTTTGTAATAGTTAAGCACATGCAAATAAAAAATAATACTTACGGTTGACCAGGCATTGGCAACATCAGCATAGGACAAGAAAAGCTTCATCTTAGGTTGAGTTGGAACGTTGTGTTTATCTACATACACGAGAACATTATCATTAAGCGATAATGTCTCCCCATTCTCCTTCTCCATATTATTTTCAGTCTCTTCATCTCTTTTGTTATTGTCTTCGGTAAGAGTATTTTCAAGAAGATTCCAACTAAAAATATCTATGTCGGAGGAGGTCAGCACCAAGAATTCGTTGGAGATTTTTTCCATGAAATAAAGGCTATTCATTGTAAGTTTTGGTTGGGTTATCTTTCGTCGGTATAAATATATATAGATGTATATTCTAATTTTCTTTTATGTTTATATTTTCCTTTTTGTTTTAAATATTCTTATTCAGATTTGAATCATAAAGTAAGATTTTAGAATCTTTTATTAATATCTAATAATTAATGAATATTTAGTTTATTTATTTGGATAACTATATATATTGACGAGTCATTTAATTATAAAACATTACAAACTAATATTTGAATTATTAAAATCTTTGATCCATATTTCCTATAGCATAATTACAAAACTCAGTCGTTGCTAATAATTTTTATTATGTTCCAAACGAAACAACAAGGCAAAGTTCCATGATGGTTAAAGAGTATTTTAAGCAATAAATACTATATTCTAAACTTTAACATTAGGTTCTAACTTTTTAAATAAATCTTATAAATTAATAATTTCGTACATAAAAGGACACTTAGTTTGTGAACTTCTTGGATGTGTTACAAATGACCTTAGCTAGCCTATTTATAGTCTTCAATCTCCTCAATAGACGGTGGAGATTTATTTGATCGGACGACTCACATTTCGCCTCCCAAAATATCTAAGGAGAGCCTACAACATTCTAGATAAGTCTAT
Organism: Hibiscus tridactylites; assembly: GCA_958450335.1. Classification (NCBI taxonomy): domain Eukaryota; kingdom Viridiplantae; phylum Streptophyta; class Magnoliopsida; order Malvales; family Malvaceae; genus Hibiscus; species Hibiscus tridactylites. Next base: position 64,765,504 of record OY288290.1, on the reverse strand, counting down.
ACTTATCTAAATACATCTTTAATACTCTAAAGTATCTAGAATATTCCGGAGTTGTCTCGAGCCTTCCCGAGCACTCCTAGGTCTTCTAGGTTCTTCCGGATGAGCCTAGATTGTCGTGGAACGTCCTGAAACCCCTGGATCCTTGTGGAAACGTTTGAGATGGTTGTGGGCCTCTCCAGGACGTTCTAGAACCGTCCTTGGTTCTTGCTTAGCTTTAAAATCCCCAAGGCACCTCATTTTGCCTTTGTTAGCCCGAGTGCACCTGGGTGGGACTCCTCGGGTGCGCGTTGCGCACCTAGATGGGGCACCTTGGTGCTTCTCGATGCACCCTAGCGGGTGTGCCCCTTGATTGGCTGGGGTGCACCCTGGTGAGACGTGACAATAAGCTATAAAACAATACTAGTAACCATCAAAATATCTCTACTTAATGCAACATACCCCTATGTTGCTCCAGCTCTTCATTTTTCTTCAATTACCCATGTCCGACACATATTCGATCAACGATGTGGAGAGGAGATATGATACTCCAAATACATAAAAATATTTTTTTTTTTTAAAATGAACATGCTCATGTCAAAAACATATTCGTAAATCGTAACCGTTCTCACACCCAAGTCCAAATAACATAGGCATCTATTCTCAATCATCCACTACAAGTCTGCAACCACACATTACCCATACAAGTTCAGCACATTCACGCATTTAAAGACCCAAACTTGACATAGTTATTTTATAGAAGATCAAGTCATATATATACACACTCACATTTTAGAGTATATGCAAAAGAACGGTAAGTCGGAACATAGAGAACATACACATCAACGGGAAGCTCCACTTGAGAGCACATCGTACAATTACATCAACGGAAATGTAGGGAGAAGCATGTACTTTCTAGCCTAATAGGGTATTCAATATGTCAGAATTTCAACTTTTCAAGCATCTAACAAACGGTCCAATACAATATTGATTACTTGTGCAGGAACCAATTAGCATGAGAGATGATAAGATGAACATGTATGGAACTGATAAGATTCCATATCAATCTGATATAGGAATATATAAACATAAAAAGAATAGTAACAGACAAAACAAGTTATAAAACTAAAAGACGAAATTATTTATTTACATTTTAACTTAATAGAAGTCATACATGTAAACGAGAATATAAACATAAAAAGAATATATATAAAACAAGTTGTCAAGGGTCGATTTGTAAATCTGTCTTGTATGAAAATTCAGTCTATGTAGAATATAGGAGCGTCTGCAGCAGCCGGATACAAGGGCTGATTCAGGCCATCTGGCATGGGAACAGCAGCAGCCAGATACAAGGGCTGATTCAGGCCGTCTGGCACGGCAACAGCAGCATCCATAGACGTATAGGGGAGACTTCCATGGAACGAGGACACGATCATTGTCGATATTTCGGGAGATGCAAGGTACGCCGGGAGTAAACCGGTGACTCTAATGTACTCAGCTTCCTTCATTTTCACCTAGAAAAAAAGTTTTCACCAATGCACGTAGTATTAAACACATATATCAACTACATCATACATACAAAGATGTCTGAAAGTTCTAATTCTCTCATCGAATCAAATACGGGTAACTCGGACCAGCTTTGAAGCCAAAGTTTCGACCAAATTGCAACAAGAAACTCAAATTTAAGACCGATATATATTAAGTAAGTCATTTACGTACCGCCTCTGCCTGTGCATTAACCTTAGTTGTTAAAACATTGTTGTCGACAGTTACGTTCCTGTACTTTTGGGTTACGTCATTGAGATGGCGCACCAATGTTTCCTTTTTGAGTCTTAATTCAGTAGCCTAAATTAAATAACGAATTAGGTTTGTACAGCTCAAAAACGATCAGGGAAACAACACTAACAAACAGAGGCACCTTTGTCTCGAGTTCGATCAACTGAGCCTCCTTTTTTCTTCTAGCACGTCGAACAGACTCTCGATTTGATTGCTTCCTAAACGTCGATTTCGTCGTAAAAATTTGAAATTACTGACCAGCATTCGATGAGAATTGAGAATGTATATCAACAATGTAGAAAAAAAGGGTATACAAATATACAATAGTTACTTCTTTGCACGTTTTGCTTCATCAGTATCTATTGTTCCGTTTTCTCCTCCGAAAACTTGATTATCCAAATATATTTTATCCTAATCAACACATGCAAATCAAAATAACTTCTTTTTATTAAAACACTAACTAGCTTGTAATAGTTAAACACATGCAAATAAAAAATAATACTTACGTTTGACCGGGCATCGACAACATCAGCATAGGACAAGTGAAGATTCGTCTTAGGTTGAGTTGGAACGTTGTCTTCATCTACATGCACAAGAACATTATCATTAAACGACAATGTCGCCCCATTCTCCTTCTCCAGAATATTTTCAGTCTCTTCATCTTTTTTGTTATTGTCTTCGGCAAGAATATTTTCAAGAAGATTCAAACTGGAAGGAGTAGGGTGCAGTTCAGGACCGAGAACATTATCATTAAGCGACAATGTCGCCCCATTCTCCTTCTCCAGAATATTTTCAGTCTCTTCATCTCTTTTGTTATTGTCTTCGGCAAGAGTATTTTCAAGAAGATTCAAACTGGAAAGAGTAGGGTACAGTTCAGGACCGAGTTAATTGATTAAATTTTTTTGGTTCAAGGGCTTAATTGGGTGCAAAAAAATCAGGAACTTAATTATTCAAGGTTTTCTCCTTTGCCATAGTGAACATAGTGAGAATCTAAGGATTAAATAATGAGCTACAACGTGCGGCACGCGCCCCCTTTTCTCCTTTACCAAGGTTTCGACGAGTCTCAGTTGGACGGCTTGATTCACAAGCTAAGCACAGCTTTGTGGCCGCCGCCTTTACTCGTGGTGTTGTCCCGGGTAGGAGGTCGCCCCTGTGCCAGGATAGTTGTGAACACCGACGCCTGGTGGTTTGCTCCAAGATTCTCTCAACGTCAAGGTGGTTTGGTTCGGGCGGTGTCAAACCCTCTCTGCTGGCCGGACTTCTGTCTTAATGGCGGTTGCAATAGAGCCTGCATCTTTTCCGCTAGCTTGTCGTGGAGTTCTGGCTGTGGATTTTCAGTCGTTCGATGGCTCTTGCCGTGGGCAGCTTTGAGCTCGCCTTGGACGGGTCTATTGTCTCCCAACAGTCCTGGCTTGAGCGGCGGTAGCGATGAGGTTTCAGGAGCTTGGGTGAACGGGACCGCGGTGCCGCTGCAAGGAAGCGTCACCGGATCGGGAAAGTCATCGGCTCCGTGGCAAAGTCTTCTAATCCCGGAGGTTGGCTCGTACGCCGACATCGAAGGTTATTTTTACAAACTGGGAGAACCCTACAACTGATGTGGTTTTCCTCTTTTCGTGTCTCCCGGAACTCGGAGGACTATGCCGGTAACGACGTCGTAGGGGAGGGCCACCGGATCTGGGAAGTCGCCGCCTCAACGGAGAAGTCGACTCTCCCCGGAAGTTGGCACGCCTGCCGAGAACCTCGTACGTGGGTTACTGTACTCCATGAATTTAGCCGATTTGTCACTGTCCTGGGTACCATCCTTCGCTGATTGGGATCCTCCTTGGGATTCGCTGGGGCCTACTAGTTTCACCTATAAGAAAGAGAGAGCCGACCAGAAGGCTTTGGAATCTGCCAAAGGTTTGGGTAGTTTGCCAATGTGGGCTTCTTTGTGGGCCCAGAAGTGGAGGCTCCTAAGTTTCTACTATTGGACCAGCTCTATGCATGGGCTAAGGAATTCTGTTGGGTCTTAGATGGATGATAAGATTCGGGATTTGAAGATGTGTAGCTTTGGATGGGATCCGGACGGATTAATTCCTCCAGTTGAGATTTGCTTGAGATGGATCTGGGTTGTGGTCGATCATGTTTTCTTTTAAGCACGTTGGGTTTTAGTTCAGTTGTTCGGTTGATGAAGTCAAATCAGATAGGGTTACGTGTTCTTGCGGTTTTGGTGACAAGGCTCAATCCTTATATGAAATTGGGAGCCTGCCTCCGGATGGAGCTCTCCCAGACGAACAGGAATTTCGTGTACGACCCATCTGATCTGAGGTCGTCTTGTGGCGGATTTTTCCTTTGCCTTGATTGGCACTGGTTTTTCTTGGTGGGCCTGGGTGCCCCGGTTCAGATTAGGCTCAATGCTTCTGATGTTTTAATCTCCCTCTGCATTGCTCGACTTTGCATGGATATTGATTCCCGCCGCTTGTATGCCTCTTGGTCGATGTTTGTTGTTATCCCTTTGTTTCCTGCACTCCATGTGCACGAGGTTGGGCCCCTCTTATGTTAATCGAATTCAGTTCTGTTTTGATAAAAAATAAATAAAATTAATTTCAATCACAATTTAACCTAAACACTATTTTACTTTCAAAAGAATACTAAATTTCAATATGTATTTGTGATAAAATGTTCGTCACTAATAATAATAACAATTGTGTCTAAACTTTAGTCATTGTTGTTAATCTTTTGTGTCAAAAATGTAGTCACAAAAAATATTACTAATTGTAACAAAATGCATGAAAGTTGTCACAAGTATAATAGTGACGAAGTTATTAATGACGAGTGGTGACGACTTAGAAAATTGTCACTATAAATTTCAATGATTAAATTTCATACTCATAGTGACGAGTAAAAATCTTCTGCCCCTAATCATGCCTACTTATATGCCCCCTACTAAAAAACACCTAAAAATTAAATTTTAATTCTTAACCTTAATTTCTAAACCATAAACCCTAAAAATACACCATACCTCTAATTCCCTACACCCTAACCCTAACCCTAAGCCTCAGCCTTAAACCTCAAACCTTGAACCCTAAACCCACTATTTTAAAATGGAAGCACCAATGGGAGCATTATTAGGGGTAGATGATTTCCATCCCTTAGTGACCATTTTTAATGTTACTAAAAATGCAGTTTCTTGTAGTGATTAACTTGCCACAATAATGTATGGTTGTTGGGTGTCTTGGTTAGACGTCATGGTTGGTATCTACGACATGTTACTATTTTGCTGCAATGTGTGAGGTTGTGAGAGGTTGTGGCTGTAGGTGGTCTGGTTCAGTTGCGAGAGATGTTGGAGTTAGGGTGTGTTGGGTAATTGGAGTTGTTTTTGGCTTTGGGCGTCTACGGTTGAGATTGACATTAGGGTGTTGTTGCTTTTTGGTTCGAGCGTTTATCTGTGTTTGTGTTTCGGTGTTTTGTTTACTTGTTGTATGACATGATCATATGATACTTTTTTCCTCCATTTAGACTTAAGAAGATTTTTAATGAGGCATATGATCATATTTTAAACTATAGGAATTTTCTTAATAAATTCATACATTCTTGCTGATAAAAAAACTAAAATAAAAATTTCATCAATTTTTACATTTTACATTTGATTTTATATGGTCAGTTAGGTTTGATCATATATGATGGAATATGGATATACATTGACCACTACTTGCCGACCAAAGCTGTATGACTAAAAAGTCCATATGATATGAAGTAAACCTGACCAGTCTGTATCTCATTTTCACGTGTGCATGGACTGAAGAATGAATATTAATCTTTTTCTATCATAAATGGATATTATATTAATTTATAAACATGATCATAATATATATGGGTTATAATCCACTTAATTTATAAAAAAAATCCACTTAACTAATAGTTCTGCATGTTTTTTGAATCATTAGATGAGTAAAATATATAAATGAGATTAACTCCTACTTTTTTTCAAGTGATAATCTTCACACATCTAATTGTTAACCTCAGCCCTCCAACAATCCAAAAAAAACGTGTAAAATTTTAAAACTCTAACACCGTATAAACGAATCCTATCCATTTATCAGTTTCATACGCCATGTCTAAAACTACTAGTAGCTTTTTCAAGGGACAAGTTTCATACAAGGATTAGTTGGGGCACGTAAGCCTACAAGTCTCAGTTTATCAGTTCCATTTCAAACCTAAGGATTTCAATCTACAACACACTCAGCTCACCACCTACAATTTTACAACATGGACAACTGAGATATTAATGTCAAGCCTTCTTCAACACCTTGCTACTTTAAGGAAGTTGTCGAAAGGACTAGCGGGTGGCAACCTCATAGCCAGACAAGGGTCGTGCCGCGAGACAGCTCCACCAAAAGCACCTTCGTTTGTTATCTGTATAAAGACCATCAGACAAGTCAAAAAAATCAAAATATACTTGTCACCACCATCTCAACGGATTCATTATTTACCTTGCTGAGCATCGTGTGTCCATCAGCCATAACTGTGGGTAACAATCTATCAACGGCTCCGTTTTGATGATTTTCTTGAGCCAACCAGTTGGAGAGCTTCTTCCTTGTTCCTGTCCCAAATGCTTCACATTGGCTAGCCATGGTATCATATGGGAGAGGTGATGTCGAGACAGATGTTGCTGCAACTTGACCAGCCACCTCAAGAGCCTAAAAGACAAGTGGAGTGAAAAATGTATGCTTTATATGAAAAGCTATGGCATGTAAATGCAGAGAAATAGAGATCTTCAAAGGTAGGAAGGGACAAGTGTACAAGAGGTTACCGATTCCATCAGCTGTCCTATGCTAAGCACATGAGATTGAGAGACAGCAGGAGATGCAGGCACTTTAGGATTGAAGCGAGAATGGTGAAAAATGGACGTCTCACTTCTTGCATCATCCTCGAGTAATGAGTTTGCTTGAACATCCTGGTACATTAGCAGAAACCATTACAGGTAGATTTGAAAAATACAATGTACAAGCAACGAACTTCTCATGTTATAAGCTGACCAGTAAGAACAAATGCCAATCTTACTGGCATACCTCGTCAAAGGAAAGTGATTCTTTCGAATGGGTAATCATTTGACTGTGTTCCAAATCAAGCATAGATTGTGGTCCAAACGTGAATGCGTCGTCAGGCGTGAATGGTTCAAGCAATTGTTTTCTGAGATCATCCATCTCCAGCTTAACGAGCACAAAAAGAAGAGTTAGTAATTTTTAGGGAGACAGAGAGGGTACTTGCTACTAACATGTTCATACCCCAGTAATGGAAGATAAATTCTGGACCAAGATATCCATCAAAAGATTGTCGGATTCGTATATTGTATCACGCAACTCCAATAGCAAAGAAGAAGCATGTCGGTTATCAGTAACGGATCCATAACCTCTAACATCTGCCTGAGGCCTCACGAAAACTTGAATGTCTTCATTGATGCCTAGATAAGGATCAGCCTGAAAAGAGATGCGAATAGAGGTAAATAAGTGAGACTTGTATTCTATTGATGTAATGAATTCGATACAACAAAAACTGCCAACTTTATCCCATTTCATATCGGCAAACAGCTCCGATGATGAGGCGATTTAAAAACAGTAACTTACATCAAATGGAACTATGGACTTGATGAGATCATACAGCTTGGGAATTTGATATATCTTAGCCGCAAACATGAGCATGCCCATTGACAGCATAAGAATTGATCTCTGGGATGCCGGAGTTAACATCCCTGACACCGCAGCGAAAAAAACAATGTTAGAAATTTAAATATTCTAAAAGTGAAAACCTGTCTATTAATAGTCCATACCATAGCTAGAGTCCAAGGAGATATTCTTTAGAGATAAAGGAAGCTGGAAGAAGCGGACCACAAGGTTATCATTAACATTCTGTGACATCGCAGTTTAGGAGACAGTTAGCAGTCGGGTGAAGAAAAAGAAAAGTTGAGACTCATTCGAGGCTAATAAGACCATGTAGCATTCATTTTACCTTCAATCGTAAAGAAATTAGTGTCAACAAAAAAGAGTGAGATATAGCTTCTATGTTTGAAGGCAAATTATCAGGAAGAGTAGCCTGTATCCAGAAGGCAGACAATAACTGCATTATCTGATCCTCTGTGAGCTTCATGATATATGGTTCCTGTGAGAAAATTAATAGACAAGAATTATGTCATCAAAGACCAAGACTCAAACTAGATAGTCGGAAAAGTAACCCAATCATGAAAAGAAGAATGTGATTATTGCCTCGGCCATGTTTGGTACAGCTGCTCTGTCAATAATAGAGGTTATATTGTAGATGTTAGGGGTACTTTTAAGGACATGCCCTTGCTTCCGGTCCTCTTCCGTATTGCCCTTTCCTTTTAACTCATCATGAATATTATAACCGTTCTTTTCCATTTTGATGCCATCTTTTTCTCTTCGGAGCTTTTCAAGTAGCTCTGATATGGATGCAAATGCAGAAGCATTGTTGGAGCGCCATCTTCTCGGTTCATAGACATAACCGGAACGAAGAGCTGCAACTTCATGTCGAGGACGGAAAGAACTTGGAATCAGAAGAGCTGAAAATATCTGGTGTGCTCCCACACGGGCCTCGAGATTGGGATGCAACATTGCTTTCATCAGTTGGACGAGAAGTGCCTCAGGAAACACCTGTGAGAAAATTTAGAAAGTGGCTCAATGATGGGTATAACAGTAGTTCCAAGAAACCGTTCAACCAGAAGGTAAGCAACGAGGCAAAGGATACATAAAGTTCAACGATAACAGGGGCACCGACAGCACATAAGAATTTTACCTGTTGTGATCCAGAAGAGACTAATGCTAATGAAATCATATGAGCAAGGACCATCAATGATTCGATAGCTGCACGAGCAACAGATCCGGAACAAGGCAACTTCTCCAGCGATAATGCCATGATATTGAACAAGGGTCTTGCATCATCAATCTAGAAACAAGTCAATGGAAACTCAAGCAAACTAAAAGCAGTGTATAAAATTAAACACACCAGCACGTATGACATATCGGAAAAAGATTTCGAAGTTACCCCTTTTGCTATTTCCAGCAAGCAATCTTCAATGGAGTTTTGAAGCAAGATATTTAAATTAGTGTCCTGCTCTCCTCTAGATTCGAGAGTGGCTTGGAAACTTTTCCGTAAATGCCTGCATAGGTCACTGACAAAACCAATTTCACCCAGCACGCCTCTAGATCTAATTTGCCTAGCTAAAGCAGCAGCTACTTGTATGATATAAGATTTTAGTTGAGGATCATGTGCCACATTTTTGTGCTCTAGATGACGTACAACAGCAGCTAAGATCAGCTGTTGGTTTCCTGAAATCAAAAGTTAAGCAAGCACACAAAATCATAAAACTTTCCAATTTGATCATTTTTCGTAGCCTCCATAAGATAACTATGGTAAAAAAAACTACCCAAAGCCTCCCAGTAGGACATATCAGACAAAACCACCATTGCCAACCCCTGTTGAGAAACCCAATGCTGTCTAGAATCGAAGTACACGAGCATCGGATCTAGTACTTGGCGCAATGTTGTACTCTCCTTTGCCAACTCAACCAGTCTTTGGATACAAATTTGAGACCAAACTTTAGGTGTCTCCATCTCTTCCCTATAACCAAAAAATATATAGATATATGAATGGTTTTGAGGGGACAAGATAGAAAGTAGAAAACCGTGCTATCATCTGAATGGTTCATAAAATAGTTTGTTTTATAATATAAAAGTTTTCCATTACAGCAATAATAAGATTACCTTGTCAAAAGAGAGGGATCCTTTTTCTCGGGTTGGGGACGGATAATCATGTTGCAAGGACTGGCATCACAAGGAATGGTAGCACCTCTACCCTCACATCGAACCACTTCATCCACCCAATTACGATGGGGCTCTCCTCTCTCATTATCATCTTCAACATGCGTCTCCAGCTCATAGTTATCTAAAGTAGCATGTACAATCTGGTATTCGGACACATCATAAGTTAACAAGAGAGAGAGAGAGATGGCTAATCCCCGGGTTATAATGAAAAGCTAAACAGTGAGAGAGGGAAGTGAAGGAGACCGGGGGATGAAGGAATTGCAAGAAAATAACTATGATATGAACTAACCTCGTCAAGAGCAGCAAAAATATATGAATATTGTGTCATGAACCAGACCTACCAAGGTAAAACCAAAGAAGACTAATAGGTAAACCACATTCCGTCCATAACGATAAAAAAATGATAATAGTAATAACATGTCAACAAGAAAGGACATTCCAAGTTAAGTGATTCAACAATGGTGGAAAAAGTTTGAAATTGAGGAATTTACATTTTTACAATATTGTGGATATATCTTTCAAAAGATTTAGAGGTGGAAAACAAAATAAAAAAATTTTAAACTACCATGGCAGAAAGGCACTGCAAGCTAGACGCCCTTAGGCAATGTCTTTGATGTTCTTCCCCGTCCTCACGTGCCAACTTACACACTTTATGGACAAATTTTTCAATGTTATGCGTGTAAGTTCCATCTGCCTGTTTATACAGCAGAACAAAGAGTACCGGCATAAGAATCTAATAATAATTACATTTCACTAGAGAAGGGGAAATGAATTAGAATTGGTATCCACTCCATATCATAACAAATTTCATATTATCTATGAGCTCTTTTGCGAAAAGAATACTCCCAGCAATATATGAATTTCACATCAGATAGCAGAAACGGTTATATGCTATCCTTTACTTTAACATGTAATATAAAGTATAAATAATGTTCACGATTCCCGTCTATGCAGAAACAAGAAAGCGAAGTTATATCAGTATCACAGCCAAGTCTACTTAATCTTTTCATAAAAATAAGATAGGCATAGCCTGGTACAGTTATTAGTATTCAGACATCAGTGACATGAGAAAGCCTCTCATGGCACGGTATAACCATTAAAAAATATGTCAAAACTTACATATTCACTAAGATGTAATTTTACATTTTCAGTTTCCAAACAAAAGACGAAAAAGAGGAGGAAAGTGATTGTTGACCTGATTATAGATAAATCTAGTCAAGGTTTGGCATCCGAGGATCTGCATAGCATCTTGCTTAGAGTTATCAAGCAGTTCGCTAACAACATTCAGCAAGTTAACAGCAAAATATGCCCTATGAGGTGAGAAAGAAGGATTTAGCATACAATGAAAACGTCATAGTTAAAAGCTCCCAACACAAGACATGGAAATACAAAGAACAACAAAACGTAAAAGCAGGAAATTACTTACATTTGTTCCTTGCACATGCAAAGCAGCTTACTGTAAACCTCTGTAACAATATTGATGGATTTGACGTGCTTATGGCGCAGCTCTTTGAAGCATCTTTCTTCAAGGTACTTGGCAATCTATTAAAAGCAGAGATATACACAACTATCCCACTATGCATATTTTAATTGAAAACAAATAAGAAAGACAGTAATTACTACCTTTGGAATTCGGAAAGGATTTTTCGCAGCATATTCACATAATTTTGTAATCTTCCTTTCATTGAGAGGAGCATCCTACAATGCATTGTGAGACATTAACTTTATAATTCTAGCTTATCAAAATATAGATGCATTACAAAATAAACATGGCTCTTCAGGAATGCACCAACTAAACTACTAATTAACTGCATCTAAGAATTGCAGTTATTTCTCTTGCTACTTCCAAAATCCGACAAAGGAATCAAACATTTTTAAAGTTATAAAACAAAGCAAAGCAACCAACTATACAGGCAAGTATTCTATTAATATAAAACTATGGTACTCAAATGGCATTGGAGTGGCAGAGCCAAGAACAGTGGACAGTGACTTTACTCCAACTCTTCATTTTGCTTGTACTCGGCAAATTCATGGAAAGCTTGGGAAAAATGAACAAACACGCCTTAAAACTAGCCAATAAGCCCTCTAGCTGCCATTACCGTCATATTACAGATCAAATATCCCTTATTTGCCCCCCCCCCCCCCCCCCCCCCCTCCCCCCACCTTAAAACTAAAGTACTCAAAGGTAGCCAACTTGTATAGCCAGTTAGCCACACCCAAATCCCAAATATAGATGCAGATTACATCTGCAGTTTCATCATGAACACACCATTACCAAAACCTATAATCCAAAAGAACAAAAAAAGTGGGTACTCACAGGAGACTTGGGGAATATTTCAGACAACAATTTCTTGTAACGCTTAACAGGTTGTCGAGATCTTGACCTCAAAGCAGGACAACACACACACATGCTTTCACAAGCTGGGAAGATCTTCCTGGAGATGATCCCCATTTCTGTACATGTGCAAATGAGAGATTATAGACTAAAAAACAGTGAACAAAGATAAAACAATCTCATCTTTGGCTCCCCAAAGCATGAAATAATATGTCTAACATACAAAAATATCAAATTTAAAGCATCCGCTCCCCTAAAAACGAAGAAAATGATTAAAAAAACAATTAGAGGATACAACTGATACTGATGTAATCACATTGTTAGAGATATACGATAACTACAAAAAAGGAAGGGAGAAAATTCCATACCAAAGGTGAAAAAAGTGTAAAAGAATGAAATTAGAGTGTAGATGGAGAAAAGAACAAAAAAAACAAATCATAAACAGATAAAGGGTAGATTTTTAAGCTAAGACAAGAACAAAGGTGAACTACTTCTACCTAAAACAACGCAATAAAGCCTGTGTGTATTCCTTTTCTTCTTCTTCTTCTTCTTTTTGTTGCAAAAACACAAACACCACGATGAACAAAACTAAATGCAGAGGCCAAAATACCACCCACCCAGAAAAGAAAAACAAACGAAGAGCTAGAATAAAATCTACCACAAATTTAAAATGCCCTTGTCTGAAAGTATCAATGAGAAGAAGAAAATGCACAGACCTTGCAGCCCTGCAGATCTGCAACTGCAAGAGCAAGAATCCTGGCAGAAAGTGAAAGAAAACAAATGCAAGCGTCCAGACTAACAGGGGAAAGTGATGAAAAGGCGCGTGGCTTAAGAGAAATCAATCCAAGACAGATGAATGAGAGGGGGAGAGAGTGTAAGCAACATCACGTGATGGGGTGTCAGGTTTTCTAATTTATGTTTTTTTTTTCTTCGTGGTAAAAGTGAAATGTTCTGCATTTGTCAGAACTTTAAGACTTCGAGCTCAAAAGAAGTGAAATAAAATAAAGGAAGAAAGAAAATGAAATGAGGGACAACATTGGACATTCCAGTTCCAATGTTCTTGTAATAATAATTACCAACGACTACTTTCTTTTAGCCATACCCTCAAAAAACAAAAGAACTTTCTTTTTAGCCATGTTTGAAAATTGAAAACCAAGGGGAAAATCCTATTCAAGTGTTCATCATCCTTTGAATTTTGCTTTATTGTGCTGAGTAAACGAGTCTTGTACTCATATACTCAGGGTTAGTTTAATATTATTGTTGTGAGAAATATAATTGAGAGTTTTTTTGAAAATAAATATAATTGAGAGTTAAAATGTTTATTTGGACAAGATTTCCTAAATTAATTTATATAAGTTAGTATAATGATATACGGAATATAAATTCTAAATATTTTTTTAATAAGTGTAATTATTCCGTACACCGACGATAGAAAAATAAAGTTTATATGAGTCTTTTAATTTTAGGGTTTAGACATTTATTTTAGGGTTTATGAAATTAATTTAGGGTTTATGGTTTTAAATTTTTAAAACTTATATATTAAAACCAAAATCCCTAACCATGTTACTCTAAAACTTAGACCATATATTCTAACCACCACCTCTAAATTCTAACTCATAAACTCTAACTCTAAACTTTGTTTTTTAAATATCAATAGGTAAGAACAATAGAAGAAAATGTTGGTGGAAATATTGAAAATTAACTAAGGCTGAAATTAAGAGAATATTAAAAAAAGTTGTAGAAATGTGGAAGTGTTTAGTATTTATTACAACTTGCCGTTAACCATAATTAAGATGAGTGAACATATATTATAGCCATTAAATATTTCCACCAACATCTGTTTTACAATTGCAGGTTGCAATATACCTGCTTAGAAATTAGAATTTGATGGTAGAATAGAACAGGTAGCCCAATGGTTTAGAGTAATGCGGTAGATGAGACGAGACAAATCGCAAGCTATTCGACTCGATTAAAGTTCGATTTGATTGGACTAGATTCGAGCTCGAATTCGGTTCGAGTTCTTGACGAGTCGAGTCGAGCTACTTGATACCCGACTTGAAAAGCTCTCGAGCTACTCGAAAATATAATATACTAGAATTTTTTATTTTCTTATAATTTAAAATCTAAATTCTTAAACTTAAAACTCTAAATATAAAACATAAACATAAGTATTAAACCCTATAATCTAAATCCTAAAATTTGAACTCAACAACATAAACCTCTAAACCCTAAACCCTAAAATTAACAAGCTTGATTTTACACAATTTGCCTATTAAAAATTTATCTTCATAGTACTTTAAATGAGACGTGACAGATTATAATTACTCGAGTCCAATTAGATCAAAGATCAGTCAACACTTGACTCGATTGGGCTCGAATCAAACTCGAACTCTATTCGAGTTCTAAACGAGCCGGGTCGAGCTCAGATTTCTCAGGCTGATTAGAAATTACTTAAGCTCGAACTCAACTTGAAATCTTAACGAGTCGAGCCGAGCTTAGTACTACTTTAGCTCGTTTACACCCTAGTTTAGAGCCAGTTAATTATTACTTGTGATTATTAGAATTTGATGGTAGAAGTTTTAATGCCGAATGAGTCCCCACCCATTTGTTATTTTTGTTTTGAGTGTGGACCCTGTTGATCAGATCTCATTCGGTGGTTTTCAAGGATAAAGCTGTGAGAAGTGAGAAGTGGCTTATGATGCGAATGGTCCTAGGTTTGGTGGTCCCATTTAATGCTAGGTTTGAATTTGGGTGCGGGGTAAACGGCTGTTGGGCCTCAACGTTAGTTGCCAGAAGCTGAAAAATTCAGCTGTAGGCAAACGGCTGTTTAGATGGAGAATTTCGCGAGTAAACGTCTGTTGGGTGCTTAACTGATACCTGTTTGACAGTAAAAATACAGCGACAACTTGTGTTAGGCTATAAACGAACCGAACGTTCAGCGAACCATTTGGCGGGAAGTTCGTTTATTTATTAAACGAACAAACATGAACAAGATTTTTTGTTCCTTTAATTAAATGAACGAACACGAACAAAAGACTTGTTCATTTATTTATGTTCGTGAACGTTCGGTAATCCGTTTGTTTATGTTCGTTCGTTTATGTTCATTTACATATGTCTAGGGGTGTTTATTATTCGGTTAAACCGAACTAACCGACCGAACCAAAACAAAATTAGTTAATCTATTAGATAATTTTAACTTTCGACTAATGATTAAGAGTTTTTTTCAAATTTCAATTATCGACTAATTCGGTTTAAAATTGGTTAATTAATTGAATTAATCAAACTAACCAAAAATATTAAATATTTAACAAATTATATATGTTCGTTTACCATTTAAACGAACAAACATGAACGAACACGAACAAACTACATTCCTTAATGAACAAACACGAACAAAAATTCTGTGTTCGTTTGGTTCGTTTACCTGCCTAACTGACATTGAGGCCTAAACTCAACCAAAAACAAGCCGAAGTATAAGCCTTACCCTTGGTTTGATCACTGAGGTCCCACGGTTACACATGACAGAAGCAAAGAAACCAAGCTGTAGTTTGAAAGTTTTCCATATCATATGGAGTAAGTATTGGGTTAATTTATCCAAATATACCTTTTTTAAATAATTTGTATTAAAATATCTTCTCCAAAACGAAATACCCCATTTCAATCACGGTAAGACAAAAGTTCTCCTCGTCTAATACGCTTTCGAAAAGTAATGTTAACTGGACACAACTTCTATGCACATTTTATTTTATATGTACAAAATAAAAATATAATAATATTAATAGAAGTCGTGTCCAACAACGCTTTGTAAAAAAGCCTTAGATGAAAATAAATTTGTCCTATGTGATTGAAACCTTATATTTTCTTGAATAATTGTTTGAGGGGTATTTTAATAAAAAAATATTTAAAAGGATATTAGGATAAATTTGCCAAGGAATTCTATATGCGTTAATATTTCGAGTTGCATAAGTGACGTGGGATAAAATGTATTATAATATTTGCTTGACCAATAAACAAAAATTGTATCCAAAGCAAAGTATATGATAGCACATACAAACATTGTAGTCAACATTTAGGCTATAAATTAATTTAGCAAGAACAAACGAGATTCTGTTCGTGTTCGTTTAAATGTTTAATATCACTTTTGTGTTTGTTTATTTATTTTTGAAGGTGTTCGTTCGCTTAACGTTTATGAATATGTTCATTTAACATTCATTTATATGTTCGCTAAAATAGAGAAATTACACTACCAGTCCTTAAGTTCTTTAGGCTTCACAGTTTGAACTCTAAAGTTTACTGTGTGTTCAATTTAGTCCATATCTTCACCAATATTTATAATGCAAAAGAATAAAAGAAAAAAGGGAAGTAAATAAATGAGACAATAAACGAGGTTGTTCGTGAACATAAATGGACCGAGCACACCTTTGTTCGTGTTCATTTATTAAACAAACATAAAAATTTTGCTCATACTCGTTTACTTAGCTTAATAAATGAAAATAAATGAACATTATACAAACATTTCATTGAATACCTTAATCAATACAGTTCCTACAACTTATTATATATTGCTTGTTAATAAATGAACATAAACGAACGTTATACCGTCTTTATCATGAAATTTTACAACTTATTTGTTGATAAAAGCTTGTTTATCATATATTGCAGAAAGTCAACCATGTTATTCAACATGTATGTCAAACAATACAGTACGTTGCCTTGTCTTGTAGGTGGATCTGTCCATAATTATCTTTACTCATTTAGTATGAGTTAAAATCTCGACAATAAATATAATATCTTATTATTTAATTAAAAAATATGCATATATTATTTTTTAATAAGAAAATAGACAATTTGGGTGAATAAGAATCGGGCCTAGAATTATTTTAAAAAAGAGAATAGGCCTCGGTCTGACTTAACCCATACATTTTCAAAGTTCAGACTGAGATTCGAGAACGTATTCACTCCTAACCCGATAACAAATGGATCAGGACCCGTTTTCATAAAAAGGAGTTTCTTGAGAGAAGGGAAAACGAAAACTTTGAATTATTTATATAGCACTACTAGTTCTTCTTCTTCAATTGATCGATCTATACCCTTAAATCAGAATGAATGTAAGTTATTCCGTTAATCTTTAAATACCCAGTATTGCTTTCTTAGACTCGCACTTTCCACTTCAAAAAATAGCACAAAGTTTTTACTTTTTTTCCCTCTTCTTTGTTGATTCTCCCCATAATGCAGTTCATGGCTTCAAAACAACCTGAAAATAGCTTGCTCGGTCCCGAAGCTGACTCTCAAAGGACTCTGTATGTTATTATCTGTTTTCTATTGAACTAGGGTTTTCTTTTGGCACTGGGTATTTGGAAATTCTCCTTGTTTTTACTTGATTTTACCTTCTTCTTTTTTAATTGTTAGGTACCCATATGTGACTGGAACATCAATTGTGGCGTTAAAGTATAAAGATGGGATTTTGATGGCTGCTGATATGGGAGGTTAGTTCATACAGTTTCATAAGCAATTTTCCAACTCTTCTGGATTTTATTTGTTCGAGTTGGTTTTGTTATTTGAAGTAGACAATGCTCTCAAAAAGGCATGCAAGTGGAAGGAAAAAAAAAGTTCTGGCCATTTGGGTGTTTTAGGATTTAAAAGATATCAATTTGCTAGAAGCAACCTTGATCCAAAGTCGTTTCCTTTTTTTTTTTGGATTGAGATAGAAATTTGAATTATGGGATGATCCTTTTTCAACCCTTTGATGCTTTATGTGATGTTTTTTTCTTCTTAAAAAAACAATAAATAAGGTTTGGTTAGAGTATTTTAGTATTGCCAAGTAGCTTAAGAATTGTAGCATTTAACATAGTATTTGAGTATTGCTAAGTAGC
Organism: Hibiscus tridactylites; assembly: GCA_958450335.1. Taxonomy (NCBI): domain Eukaryota; kingdom Viridiplantae; phylum Streptophyta; class Magnoliopsida; order Malvales; family Malvaceae; genus Hibiscus; species Hibiscus tridactylites. The sequence goes on along the minus strand of OY288290.1, from coordinate 64,747,727 downwards.
TTAACTACTGTAGTATTTAACCCTTTTTCAACACGTTGGTTGTAACTTGTGACAGAAAACGTTTCTGTTCAAAATCTCGACATAGTATTTAACATACACAGCATTTGATACAATGCTTGCTTGATGGTATGCTCTAAATGACCAGTACTTTATATAGGATCCATATGTTTGTCTAATTGTAGCATCATTTGTATAATTGGACTTCATTTTAGATTTCTTGTCTGCTGTCAAATCTATTGTGCAAAGTGAGTAACATGATTATCCTCAGAGGTTAAAGAGATCTTGTCGAGCTACTCTGCATTGTGGCTAGATTATTATAGAGTGAAATGGAGTTGGAAGTTATTTAAGGCTATCTGTACTTCTCACTGCCATGCTCTTTCACATTAAAGTCCTTATTCCTTATTTGTGGTTTCCCCTAAAACAAGTTATGCGCTTGCTAGGAAAATAGATTTTGCTTATAGTTCATTTGCCATGCATGCGTTCTACCTTTTGGTTTTCATTCTCCTCCCTCTTCCGTCTTCTTTCTTGTTTTCTGCTGGAAGTCTGCTGTTTCAAGTACCCTAGCGTTCCTCTAATGTAATATGCCCTCATTTGATACTCATTGCCTAACTGATTGGTCCCTACTTTAATTAAAGCAATGAATGCTCTTGTTTTATGCTGGAATCCTGTTAATTGGCAGGTTCTTATGGGTCCACGCTGAGGTACAAGAGCGTGGAGCGAATGAAGCCTATTGGCAAACATTCTCTTCTGGGTGCAAGTGGAGAAATCAGTGATTTCCAAGAGATTCTGCATTATCTTGATGAGCTTATGTAAGGATTGACCAAGTCACTAAGATTAAAGTACTTTTGTTTTGGTTATTCTTTCATGAATTATCTTATTCCATTCCCCCCTGAACTTTCATATGGGTTTTGTTTGAAAAAATCTGACATAAAATTGTTGCATTTTGATGTTTGATTATTGTAGCTTGTATGACAATATGTGGGATGATGGCAACTCTTTGGGGCCTAAAGAGGTGCACAATTACTTGACTCGAGTCATGTATAACAGGCGTAACAAGTTCAATCCATTGTGGAACTCCCTTGTACTTGGTGGAGTTAAAAATGGACAAAAGTATCTTGGAACAGTAAGTTCGAAGTTATATCATCCTAAAGTTCAGAAATGAGCTACTTGCAGTTTTAAGATTGTATCTGACCATTTTTTAACTATGATTCATCAGGTCAGTATGATTGGTGTTAACTTTGAGGACAATCATGTTGCCACTGGGTTTGGGAATCACCTTGCACGGCCAATTCTTCGTCAAGAGTGGCATGAGAACTTGAGCTTCGAAGACGGTGTTAGACTACTGGAGAAGTGCATGCGTGTTCTCCTCTATCGTGATAGATCAGCCATTAACAAGCTTCAGGTTTGATCTTTTCTCTTTTAGCGTTGCAACTCCATTTTCTTAAAATATTTTTTTAATCTATATGCCATTTGACAGCAATTTCTAGAAAATTGTGCATGGTCTTCCAGGCTTTTATGATTGGTCAACAATCTATCCAATGGATATTACTATTCTTATAGTCTAACTGGCATTTAGTACATCCTGTTAGATTTTTATGTATGCAACTTAGGTTCATGTATTTCTCAGGTTGGCTCTGAATCAAGTATATTTGTCGATTGACCTTTCCTTGACAATCCGAGGCAAAATTTTATCAATATTGATTTTCATTGATTGCAGATAGCTAAGATCACTGAAGAAGGCATGACAATTTCCCAGCCATATTCATTGAAGACCTACTGGGAATTCTCTGCTTTTGCAAACCCTGCACAGGGTGCTGTTGGATCATGGTAGCTGTAGCAAACATTTCCTCCCTTCCAGAACCTTCTATGCAATCATATCAAGAGAAACATTAAACAGAGATAGAAGAGTTTATTTGCATGTTTTATGCCTGGTTGAAACTTATTAGTTTGAAGCTGATTATCATTTGATTAATGTGACAACATATGTTTTTTTTTGTACTTCACTGTTTTTATTTCTTAACTTCCTACTGGTATTGTCCATTGATGATGAATTGCAATGGCTAATGGAAAAGTTGTATTTTCGTGAACCAAAATTTGAATCAATCAAAAGCCAACGTTAGCAATCTAAAAGATCAGAAACAGCTGCTCGTCTTCCGACAGTAAAATCATAGATCCATGTGGATCAAACTATATACATCAGGCATCTGAGTCTGTAAATTGGATTGGCCAGTGTTTTAGATTGTAAAATATCATATCCCATTCTGTTGATAACTTTAGAAAAAAGTGAGACAATTGAATAGATATGTAAACCCGAGGTAAATACCCACATACACAATGGAAGCTCTATGCACTTGCATTTTATCTAAAATTGTGGATCAAAAGAGAAAAGGCTTCTTTGTTCCTCTGTAGGATTCAACAACCATCGGCAGAATATCCATGCAGCTCCAGCTACTGATAATAGCGACAGCATTGCTAGAAAACCAAAATGCGAAACATCATTTGCGATTATCACAACCCCCAACATCAGTGACTCGGCTAAACTTGCAACAGAAATCTCTGTTGTTCCGATAAGATTTGCTTTGGATGATGGGATTCCTGTTTGCAGAATCTGTGCCACAACAATATCATATGACATATATCCCAACCTTGATAATACCTGCATACAAGAGGTGAGGTTGATTCAGGTATCAAGCATGTGTTAAGCCTGATAGTCATGTCTTCTTCGCTCTATATTTTAGACAAGACAACCATTTTATAAATTGCTATAAGAATTTCCTAATAAGATGCCAGATCTCTCCTGACTTCGATAGAGCAGCCAATAACTTGTTAGAGACATCAAAATGGATCGTGATTCGTGATGGTTGCAGTAAGTTCCATTACTGCTGAAATAAAAGTTACAGGCCTTTCACTGAATCTAAATTTCGGTTAGACCTCCAACCATGACAATTATGTACACTCTTCAAGTCATGCTTTCTAAATTCCTAGTTCGCCAAGGCAGTTCGGGTTATGCTAAAAGTCAATGGCATAGTCCATGAAGAAACATAAAAGTCTAAAGATGTTCTTACAATCAAACATAAGAAGACAAGAAGGGGACTCCTGTGGGCAAGAGATCCACTGTGGTAAACAGCTACAGCCATGGTGAGAAGTGAAGCCTGAAAAATTAATCCAACTGCTCCAGCCTGTTTGAAGGGAAAATTGGCCAATCATCCCCAAAATAGAAAATTGCAGCAGACAAAGCCAAACACAAGAACCAACCTTTAAAATGCCGAATCTCTTGACCAAAGTTGCAGATATGAAGGTTGCTGCAACACCCATAAAAGCACATAATCCACTAAATCCCCCGATAATAGATGGATTTAAACCTGTAAAACAAACCCAGGTAGCACTTTGGAGTCAAAAATGAATTTCTGCAATAATACAAGGCTAATTTCCTCAGCTTAAATATAAAACCGATTCAAGTAATCAGAAGTAATCTAGCAAATGAAGAAAAAAAGACTAGTTTACAATAAACTACACAACATGGAGCGACTTCGGGCATATCAGTGCATGCAAGGCTTTAAAGATCAAATTTAGACAAACACTATTAGCATGTCCTCTGAATAATGATTATTGTCAGCCCTCTTCGCGGTAATAATTTTTGCCTTAGTTATCTTTCCAAAGTTCTCCTCAAGACTGGGTCCAAACTATAAACAACTGGGAGATTTGCATCTTAAATAGATAGAAAAAATACCACGCTGAGTTAAAAATGCCGTCATTAAACTTCCTGGAGTGAGAACAACATTGAAGTAGAGGAGCACAAAAGCTAGGCTAGCAGGAAGGACCGGCTGCTGAATGTATTCTCTCCATCCATGCTTGATAGCTTCCAAACCTGTATTAACTGGTCGTCCACAAAAGAAAATCACTTAAGCAAGCATAAATCATTTTTTGGAAAAGATGCAATTTCTAAATATAGCAGGAAGGAAGTCAGGACTTGAATAGTAATCAGATGAACAAGTTTTACCAAAGTTATCAGAATCTGGAAGAGGCCCCTCATCAGATGATATGCAACAAGATTGTGAACACTTAGCACGGTCAAGAACTCCAGTAGAAAGTTTGTCCGTTAACCATGTCAGAGCAATCTGAAGAATGTTGCTAGAAATTAGAAGATGAAGTAGATCCTTTCTCCAAATAATATAGATAATCAGAACAAGAATATAAGCAATTACCATAACAGGTAATGACCACACCATCAACCCAGCAGCAAACTTTAAGCAGGTTACTGGATCATATTTAGAGAGAAGAATTCCAAATAATGAAGCACCAGCTATCTGCAATTATGGATTATAATGAATCTTTAGTTCAGAAATTTCTTCCATAACTTGATTGCTAAGATAACTGCAAGCTTATAAAATTTCCAGCTTTTATTTAGGATTCATGCTCTATGGATTACAAGCAAACAAAGAATTATGATGGCTTGAACCAAAAAAGATAAACTACATGGCCCAATGGTAAAAAAATACAACAGATCTTAAGATCATCAAATACCTCGCAGAGCAGGTCAATTCGATTGAGAACAGCATTTGCTTGTGCCAGTGCAATTGGTCTATTTATTCCGGCTAACTGCAAACACAAGAACTCTAGTTTAATTTACGGTCCGCTTTCCTAGAGATGGATGGCCAATGTTTCCCGAGAAGAAAACAAACAAAACACACAGAATTGTATTACCAGCACAACCCAGTCACGCTCCATAGCAACCCCCAGTGCCACTCCAGATAGCCTCTCAATAGCTCCTGCTAACACTAGCACAGCAAACCAAGGGCGTAGAAGAATAGATGAGGCAGAAGTAGAAGAAACTGTATGAGCATGAATTATCATTGCCGCTGACAACAACTGAGCAGAAGCCTTGAAGATGCCAATAAATTTAGAAAACAAATTAGGACAGTGTTTACATTAAACTTGAACAAAAAAGATGTTACTTGCAGTACCTGAACAACATTCAAAAAGATATATGAAGGTACTCTTGGAGAATGATCCATAAGTTTGCCAACCAAAGGGCCTCCAATGATAATAACGAGCTATTAACATAAATTCCATTAGAAAGTATTCCATTATTTATTGTTATGTGTAGTGAATTTATGTTGCTAGACTAATCTATACCTTAGTGAAGAATCCCATGACAGCCACGGGTAGAAGGCTCGGATGAAGCAATGCGATAGCAGAAGGCCAAGCAAAGTTCCAAAGCTGTTCCACTACATTCCCAGCCAGGCAACTTGCATAAAATGCTGAAACATGAATGTCTTTAAAGTTAGCAGCCGATAAAACCACAATTTAGTAAAATGATAGAACAAGATACAAAAAGCACAAGCCATTATAGTTGATATAAACAAATTTGGCTCATTTGAGATAATGTGCTGAAATGACACAGAGTAACAAATTTACACAACTTGAAGATATGCAGTCTAGGAAAAATTAGTTTAATTATGCTCTAAATGACAACTCGAAAGAAAACCAATCCCCAAAGCACAAGAGGGCTACAACAACTAAACTTCTTAACATGAAGTTATATTCTTACAGCTTACAGAACAAAATAGAATCAGTTTAAGTCTGTAAGAGTATAAGATCAAATCTACTGTGCTTTGATAAAATGAAAACAGAATGTCCTACCATATAATGCCTCCGGGTGAGCTGGAGTTCCAGCAAGAGCTTTCTGCTCCTCCTCGGATAATACCTAAACAAAAAAGGGAATAGAACAACAGGAAAACGTTAGAAGATATTAAACTCAAGTCGAAAATAAACTGATATACAAAGAGGAACATACTGGGATTGTTGTCAAGAGACTATCTACATAAGTATCCCCTGTTAGTATGTTCAAAGATTCAGTCTGAAGAACATCAGATTTAAGCTGAACTATTGGAGTTGTACTTGTACAAGAACAACCACTATTTTTTGCTGATAAATCTTCATCCTCAGTATCCACATGGTTTAAGTGTACATCAGTATTTATTAATGAACATCTCGATCTGAAGCTGTCAAAACCATGACTAAACCAAATAAAGTAAATGTTAGCTGCCTCATCCAGATATATCAAATACTAAAAACAGCTTTTTAGAACAAATTGCAGACTAATTCAACCTTGAACCAGAAGTCCTTCAAGCGATATGACATTGCATCAAAATTACAATTGCCAGATTAAAATTAGAGAAACAAATTACACAGTTACCTATGAGTAGTAGTGGATGGGGACTTGAGATTCAACCGTCGGCTAGAAACGAAGCGATGGCGAATTCCACAAGCAGCTTGTCTCGATATAAAGGCTTCTCTTCTGGAAACAGAGAAGTTAAACAAATTGAAAAAGAGCTGAGAGCTTGTAAACGCCGCCATTGCCATGCTAGCTTTGGCTGTTGCTTATTTAACTTCTTATCACTCCAGAATTTGAAGCACCAATAGTCACTTTTGACTTCTTCTAAACTCATGCAGCTTTGAAGAAAACTAATCGAGAATGACAACAAGTAGCAAATTTTACCACGCTTGGGTTCACTTAGACAGCAAATGCTATCTGGGTTTAACTTCAAACGAGTCAAAAAGAAACAAAAATTGGATCTTTTTTAACAGCTAAAATGAACTGGTTCAGTTTCTGAGATACAAAAAAGCTATCTGAGTTTATCGCAAATTGTTTGTTTTCGCTAAGAAAAAAGTGGAAGCTTTCGTGTGTGAAATTGAAAGGGGTCAGTTTCTAGATAACAAAAACAATCTGGTAATGGTATAGCCTTCAATTCAAAGGGGCAAAAGATGGATTCTTTATCATTCAAGCACAAAGAAATGGTTTGGGAAAGCTGAGTTGTCGAAGAACGTGGAGGCTTATCCCAGGAGGGGATGAATTTCCGGCGGTAGGCGGAGAGGCGTGAAGGAAGTGGGGAAAGATTGTGTGGCCATCAGATTTGATGGGTGGCGCCAGGCTTCTGTATGTGGGTCCATTACAAAGCTTGGTTCTTTTTTGGAACTTTGCCAAGTTTCGATATTTCCTTTGCCCAACAACAATCAGCGTAAAATGCTTATGCCGAGCCAAGTTGCCATTCGAATTGAGTTCCCACGTTTAGCAAGCAAACCTTTGAATTCTTTTGGCATAATATCAAATTTCATCCTTACAATTTTAGTTAAATGAATTTTTAATCAAACTAATAATTAATTATCATTTCTCATATGTGCTTAAAAACATATTCATGATTTTGACTTTAGCAACTAGGATCAATGATTATGCATCTTTTCACAAACTAAACTTAAATCTTAAACTTAACTCGCATTCCAAGTATGATGATATCCATACATTCATGCAGTTGCAGCTTGTATGTATGTAGAGGTTGACCCGTACACTTTTGTTAATGAATACTTCGATCTCCACAAGATGATCAATATTTACAGAAGTGAGTTCCCACCGATTGTAAATTTAATTTATTGGTCGTCGGTAGAGCATGAAAAATAGTTACCAAATCCTACACTCTGTAGATCTCCAAATGGCCGACCTAGATCGACTCACATATATACCAGTATGGATCTTCATGATAGGGAGAAGGGACAGCGGAAGAGATGCACCATATGTAAGGTCGAAGGACATTCTAGATCAAACTGTCCAAATGAACTAAGATTCATGTCAATGCCTCAGTGATTTCCAATGTTTGTCTTTGAAAAAATATTATGTTGTGTTGTGTTGTGAAACAATTCAATTTAATCACTTAATTTAAATTATTCTAATATAATCGATTAAGTCGAAAAATATTTTTCTATTAAATTGTTAGATATAAAATACAAATAAAAACTTATTCAAACATTACATTTTAACATAATCCACTAAAGTTATTAACCACTTGAAATAAAAAAAGCTAACAATGCTTATGTCCACCCGTACCACACTCCGGTGGATGATCGAGATTACGTCGACGACGAGGCTGAAGTTACTGCTCTTCATCGTCGTCATCATCGTTCTCGGTTCCAATTGACCCACCTGTGAAGAACAAGGAATGTGGTGATGTTTGCTGAACACAGAGGGTCCCAAAATCGGGTTGATACGGATACATATGGATCGATCCTTGAGGAACACTAGACGAGACAGTCATCATCGGCGAAATTGCATCGTAGGGGTTGGCCACAAGAGGTGTAAAAAATCTATGTTCTCGCCCAAGTTCGTATAATTGGGTGTTTGTCGCGAAATAAACTTGGGTCTGTATAAATTAAGATCATTAAACCCTACATTACCTGAAGAGCTCCCTCCCACATTACCTGAATAGCTCGAGCTCACTGGTTTATATACAAATGTAGCAGGCTGAAAAAATCCTATATTATCCGAGGATCTCGGGGCCGCTTCCGGTTGTACACAAGTAGGAGTCGATTCTTTTTCCCATATAGCCACTGGTGGCTCCCATGTCATTGGCCAAACCGTAGGGTCTCTACTACCAATATGTTGTCCATGTGATGAGCTCGTTGCAGCCTTCGATGATTTACATTTTCTTCCATATTTTTTCTGGAACCTTTCGCATTCCTCTCGTTCAGACTGATCTGTTAAGTACGACATTTTATGACTACGATAGTAGATCATGTACTCTGAACTCTCGAAATCAAAATCGGCTGCTTTTATTGGACGATGTTCCGACAATGATGAACATTTGTTGTTCCACAAAGCAATGAAGATAGTAATGATCACGTGGAATGCATGTCCATCATAGGCATAAGGTTAGTAACGATCACATAGAATGCACAGATTAGGCTGGTGGAAGCCAAATTGTCTTTACACTTTATCTGTAAAGTGAAACTCTACAATAGAGAAATAGATCAACAGTGTAACACTACACCATAAAAGTGAATACTTCGTCAAATATTTTGATACAAATATATGGTCATCTTCGTAGGCCTTCCAAATAAACTGCAAAAAATAGTGGTTTAAAATAATACGTTTAACTAACTAAGATGTGAGAAACACATTAAACGTCAAAAAGTACTTTTCATTCATATAACTGCTCTTGACAATGAGAATCAATAAGAAATCTACAAATTTCGACGTTGTTGTGTGCCAACCCCGTCTCATGCTTCTCCTCGCACCATCTACATACAAATCACAATATATTTAAATAACAAGTTAATTTAATTAATTTACAGATTCAAATAAGAATAAGAATATACATATATATATATTTACCTTGCAACGATAGAAAACTGCACATGTGTTCGAGCAAGTGGTGTAAAAAAAGGAAGTCGTTGCCAATCACACGCTTGCAACAATAACATGCAACCACCAATATCGCCTACCCTCTAACCCTTTTGCAGTAAAACGCCTTTGCACAACTCGCGATACAAGTACGCTAATATAGCTGACCCCCAACTATATTAACAACCAGGTTTTCAAGGAGTATCCAAAAAAACGAAGATACTTTACACTGACCATATTGTCAGATTTATCCAACATTAGTATACCTCCGATCATCTGTAGGATATATGCTCGACTGACCATATAAATTTCTTCAATTGTACTATACTCGACGAGTTGAAATTCTCTCTCTAGCCAACTCATTTTCACACGAGACCCTTTCACGTTACTTCCATATGGTTCCTTCCCAAGGAACCTTTGACAAATTTCAGCCGTTGAGCCTAAGGTACGCTCGACCAATGGCTTCCCGTTTACTGGGACCCTAATAAGATAAACCACATCTTCGAGGGTGATCATGCATTCTCTGCAAGGCATATGTAAGGTATGTGTTTTAGGTCTCCAACGCTCAATTAAAGCAGTAATCAATCCGGGCACCAACTTGTACCCACGGAAGATGATAAAATCCTGCCATATATAAAAAAAATTCATGATTATGTGGTCTAAGGGTTTGTCTACCAAGAACAAATAATGTTTAAATGTTTCCTCTGCATCCTATAAATAACACATTATTTAAACATAATTACTAATAAAAAACACAGAAGTGACATATTTCGTAATGAAACAATTTTTAAAAAATTATATCAGCTCATCAACTCTAAGGCTAGTAATGTGTCGATTTAGTAAATGCAGCAATGAAGCTTGCTCAGCCATCCTACATGACAAGTAAGAAAATATTAGTAAACCGAGATTAAATCTACCACATTAAAAATAACAATTAAAATAAATATCGTATTTGCTTATTGTTTATTAAATTATCAATTTAACATTTTATTCAACCACCTATAAATAAATATAAATAAATTAACAAACTTAAATAAACCACCTATTTTTCTATATTCTCAAAATAAATGTTTCTTCTCTTATATTCAAACAATTTTTCTATATTCTCAATATCTCTCCACCTATTTAACACAAAATATTTAAACTATATTTTCTTCTCAAATCTTCACCTATTTAACACAAAACTTTCAAATTACATTCTCTCCAAATAACATAAAAAAATTCAAGGAACTTCAAAATAAAAATTAAAAATTTAACGAATTTAAATTGAACAATATACAACAAAATATTTCTCAAATCCCCACCTATTTAACACAAAATTCAAACAACAACTTCAAATTTAATCAAACAAATAACTTAACTTACTATATTCTCTTCAAAGTTCTTTATTCTCTTCAACCACCTATTTAACACAAAAAATCTTAAATTTTGACTTAAAAACACTAAAATTCGATTTTCGTAATTACTATAAAATAAAATATACAAAAACAAACAAATTACAAAAAAAATACTTACTATAATTCATAATAACAAGAATAAATTACAAAAATAAAATACTTACTTTAATAAAATTCTCCAAATCTTCATCATCTTCTTCTTCTTCAAAATATTTTCTCTCCCACTATCTACCTTCAACACACCCCTCTTTTAACCTCACAAAAATTAAATCTCAACCACACATATCACTTACCCAATTAAATTCCACCATTTATCCAACCAATTATTTTCCCCCTTTCTCGTGACCCTCATGCATTTTTTCTGTCCCCCCTGCCACCCCGTGCCCCTGCCATGCATGCACCCGTCTGCCATACTGCCACCCCGTGCCATGCATGTTTCTGTTGGAGAGCAGGCTTTAGGAGAGCCAAAGTCAGATTCACTTGGTGCACGCTTTAGGGGAGTCAAATCGGATTCTAATAGAGCAGGATCTGGGCATTTTTTTTTTATTTTCAGACTCAAGAGAATTCGACTTCTAATACACTGTTCAAATCACAACATTCGTAAAAGTAATCTGGGCAGTGCAATAGATTAAAAAATAAAAAAATCACAATATTTTTGTAATGTTTCCCTTATTGTGGGTATCTTTTAATTATCTAATTTTCATTCTTAATTTCCATCAAACTTCCCTTATTGATGGTTGAATTGATTTTTAAAATTTCAATATATTTTTAATTAATCTTTTATTACAATTTGTCTTCCTTGGTATATGTTGTAATCTTATGGTAGCATTCTAAAATTTATTATTTTAATATAATCATTTATATCTTATTTATTAGTTGATTATTTTAGATAAGTTATTACGGTTATTTATTATGAGATGACTTATAAGATATAACAAATATTCATTATGAGATGACTTTGAATTTAAATTTACAACTATTTAAGAGATTTAGTATTTCAATATGTTAGACCAACTAACAGTGCATATGAAACTCATTTTACAACATTTATGGAAAAAAAATCAAAGACAAGTGGAAGGTGCAACAAAATTGTGGTTTAGTTTCGTGGTAATCTGGCAAGCCATCCATCTTGGTCAACGAAAGACCAGAGTGAAAATTGTTTGAGTTGATCTGGATTAAGCTTCTTCTCCCATGGAACACGCTTGGAAGTGTGGGATCCTGGTCCTTTGCAGTCCACCTCAGCATACATAAAATTCTCTCTTTTCAGACCAAACACACATCAATTAACCACTCTCCAACTTTTAACACACAAATTTTGGGTCTAAATTAATAACAAACTTACTCTTTTCCAGGGAATTTCCAGGCATCCCACCCTTGAGGGATCACATCCGAGTTCATTGTTGTCTCCTGGAATATTACTCTAGAGTAAGGTCCCCAAGCTCTTCCCAGATACGGTCGCACCGTGCCGAAGATTTTCCCCCCTTTGAACACGAAGCCGCTCGGATCATCCGATGATTGTCGGCCCTGAGCCGTTATATAACCGTAAGGAAGTTGCCTAGAGTATGCACAAGCGGTAACATTTATCGAACAGTCCTGCGAAATAAAAGCACAAGAGAACATGTTTTTTCTTTTTTTATGGTTTATGTTTAAGTCCTTGAGTTGATCTTTGTTATTTCTCATGAGTTACCTCGTAGAAAGATTGGCCGGTACCAAAGATAAAATCATCTGCGCCTTCGATGTGGCACCGGAAGAAGTAATGGCGGCCTAGCGCGTCCCACAGCGTATCTTGCAGCCCCAAGAAACCGCACTTGAAGAATGCAGATTTGTCCCCTAAAATTCTCGCTGCCACCGCCCGTGATACACCGGGAATTTGCCTGTTGCGCAGCGCACGTTTTTGCAACCGTGGATGGTTATAGGAGTTCTGCAATACAAGCAACAGAGCCATTCAACACAAACAGTTACTTACATGTACCCGAACCCGAACCCGAACATGAACATACATGTTGAATCTGGTATTTTAGACATGAAACAAAAGGAAATTAGCATGAAGCTTGACCTTGAAAGTGATGCCCTTTGCAACGATATTGTCCGCTACGGAGGTGAACGTCGCGCTTCTATCTGTTAGATCATGCTCGTTGAAGCTAATCATCGTGACTCTTCGATCTCGACCTAGGAGAACAATACAAGGCTTCCCTCTCGGAATAGTTACCTTCTCCCTGTAACAAGCTAGTGTTACTGAAGTAACTGAGCTGATGAAATATACTCTAATACGCATTAAAAAGAAGAAACTTACACATAGACACCGGGACTAATTTGAACTTTGATCCATTGACGATTGTTCCACGGAATCGAATCAATGGCAGATTGAACCGAGGTAAAGTGTCCACCACCGGACTTGTCTACAACGATGGTGTATGCAAAATTCGAGCCACCGTTTCCACTGCAATCACCGGCTTCGACTATAGAGATCCCCAAAGAAAAGATTACCAACGTGAGAATGAATGGTGCTTTATGCTGCATTTTGATTCAGTGGCGGCAAGACATGGCTCTGTGTTATTTAGGCAACCATATGTAGGGATGTACCGTGGGACGGGGCAGTCGCATCTTTAGAAAATTTAAAATTCTCATATAATTTAAATATTTTTTATATTTTTTTATTAATGAGCTAATTCTGCACATCCTAAAATTTTGTATTTACGCACCTCTAGAGGACCTGAGTATTTAATATAACTTTCTTAAAATTAGTACTCTTAACGTAAAATCTTATGTCCGTGTTCATCCCGAATATATGTATATTGCGTAACGGTAAATTGACAAAAGAAAGTCATCCTACGGAAGAATCATTAAGTAGTAATAAATCCAATTATAGTAGTTTTTAAATTGTAGCCATATTCCTTTAGATGTTAACAAATTAAAGCAGACAATGAACATGGATTTCAGTTAATGAATTCACAGGCTCAACCTTGAAAGAATATATATACATCTACAAGTTATTCATAAGGAATGGAGTGAATGTGATATGTTTTCCCAAAACAAATTTTCTAATTCTAATTATAGTGAACTTGGCATGACATTATTATGATCATAAGTATGATTATCTTTCGCTATACTGTTACTTGGTTTAAACATTAGGCTTTATTTAGTAGAGAGGAAAGAAAATAGAAAAGATAAAAAGTTAAAATAATGAGAAGATAGAAAATATTTTTTTATCGGTGTACTTGATTGAGAGGATGAAAAACTAGAAGAAAAATAAGTTTCTTTCCTCTCTATTGCTTGGTACAATAGAAAAATGAGGGAAAAAAATAAGCTTTGAAAATATAGTTTATTTTTATTTTTATGATTTAGTCTAATATTTTTAAGAGTTTAATTTTGATGCACATGTCGTGGAGTTTGAAGACTACACAAGCCTACCTATTTACGTGACACGTGTTCAATAAAAAAAACAAGGTAAAGATGTTAACGCTAACGTCAAAACCAAACGTTAGTGAGAAATAAATTATTTTTCCTTTTTTCTTTATCGCCGAAAAAGGAACTTTTTAGTCGATAGTTTGGGGATTTTGATTGTTCAGAATGTTTGAATAAAAACCTAACAATTTCTTCATTTTCATCTGATTTCAAAAAGCATGGAAGACTCCACAAGTAAGTTTGTTGGTTGTATCTTGAAAATCAAATTCTCTTTCGCTACAATTGTTTGCTTCTCATACCCATAGAAACGTTTTTTTTTATATTTTCCTTTAATGATTTTTTCTTTTCATTTTTCACTGTAATTGTTTGCTTCTCATGCCCTTATAAACTAAATTGTTTACTTCTCACACTATCGAAACCAGAGGAGTTATCAATATTGAGGTTTGCAACTCTTTTCTTATGTTTTATTTTATAATTTTTTATATTTTTTAGTTTTGCTTTATGGTTTTGCTAATAGAAAATCTATGAGGTTATTAATCTTGCAAATATAACTTAAATGTTACAGTAAAACTCGATATTTTTTATGCATTTTCACATTTGGGTTTGAAATTTAAAGTTTTAATTTTTAACCATCAATGGCGTTTCATCCATTATGACATTTCATATGTCTGTTGCTACTGTAATATCTATTTTAACATCAAATTTCATAATTCGTATTTTCTTTTGAGATAAATATGAAGCATGTAAACAATAATTAGAAACTTATAATCAACATTAGTAAGACAAGTATAAATAGAGGAAAAAAAAGATTGAAATCTTGACAACTTAGTGAAATTGCATACAAAAAGAATGGTTCACGGAGTGGGTTACTAAAGATGTTTAATTTTGTCGTTGCTATCTTTGAGCGGTCATGAAAGTTGCCTTGGCCTGGTTTATATTGCCTTTTGAAATAAATAACTTTGTATGCTTTCCATTTGTGCACAAACTGAATTTCTAGGCTAGTTATTTATTAAGCAATTTTCATTCTCAGCCATTGGAAGTACTTCATGGCTCATGCTAGTGAGTTTTATGTAGTTTATGTCTTATACCTCGTTGAATAATCAACACATATTGAGCTTGGTTTCCTTTGAAATGCTTGAGAATTGATAAGATTATATTGTTATTTTCAATGTAAGTTTATAAACATTTAAATTCTTTGATATTGCATATTATTGTTTTTGCCGCTCACTTACTAAGTAAAGTTATCCAAACTAGAAGCTCATCTAGCAGGCAATAAAGTTAATGGTTCTAGTGCACCTTGTTAACTGACTTATGCTTACATAAATTATATTCTAATGAGGTTACTTATGTTGAAAATATAGGTGCTGGCAATTAGAAGCTCCTCTAGCAGGCAACAAAGGTAATGGTTCTAGTGCACCTTGTTCTTCGAGCACTATGGTTCTAGTTGTATCACAAGTGCTTAGAGCATGCTTAAGCTATCAATAGTATTGCTAATGAATCCTGTTTATTTCCTTTGTTTCATTTCATTAATGGTTGTTTTGAACATTTTAAATCTTGACATGCAACATTAGTCACATATTGCTAATGCATTCATTCAATGTCAACAGAATATGTTTTGGAAGCAAAAGCACATAGATCTTCAAAGCTAGAGACCACGAGATTGTGAGTTTGGTCCTTGAAAATAGTAGGTTAATTGAACCAAACTCTTGTGTTTCATTAGCTAAGAATGTTATTAATTGGTCGCATGTTTCTTGTTAAAATGGTCTGATTATACCTCTACAATGCAAGACACATGTAAATTTTTTAAATTTATATAATTATTTGTATTGAATGATACTTAACATGAACAAAAGGTCATAAATATAAAATTTATTTGAAATAAAAGTTTTGAGAAGTCGTCACTCGTCAGATATGTTAATAAGAAAAAAGTTCTTTTTATTTTTTTCTTGCACCCTAAGACAAACATTAAAGGTGAACATTAAAGGCAAATTATATAGAGAGAAAACTTCTCTTTTATTTTTTTTCTTGGATTCTGAGGTAAATGCTAAAATCAAAAGTTAGTTTAATAATTGAAGATTGACACCTTTATTGTTTGCCTTGGTTCATACGACAATGTAGTTTCCTTTTGTATCACATCTAAAACCCTAAGAAATAAATATTCACGAATCTTTACTTCAACCAAATTCAAAAGCCACTTTTTCTTCTATTATATAACTTAGAGCATGTAGCTTGCACAATTCATTCCTTTCAATCTAATTTCGTACCCATCAACATTCCAGAAGTAGGTACCAAAATTTTTTTATTGATTTTTTTTCTTTTATGCTCTTATTGAAATTTTCCTTCGATTGTTTGATCGTTTTAATTAAATATTTATTTTATTTTTATTTATTTAATCATATTAAACTTAAATAATTGTTTTAGTGTTTAAGGATTCAAATGGATGACGTGTTGGTACAAGATTTGATCGAAACAAAATTTTTTTGAAGAAGATCGCATACATGGAGAAGAAGATGCAATAGAGTATGTTGTCGAACAATCAACGGTTAAAGATATACTGGAAGCTTATGTTGGTATGGAATTTGAATCGCCAGATGATGCACAACAATATTATAACAACTATGCGAGAGGTAAAGGTTTTGGCACACGTAAGAATCGTATTTATAGATCAAAAATAAATAAAGCAATGATTGCCCGAGAATTTGTTTGTTCAAAAGAAGGTGTGAGGGAAAAGAAATATCTAAAGAGAGAAGATAGAGTTAATGCAACACCAGATGAAACAAGAGAAGGTTGTAAGGCGATGATTCAAATATCAAAGAGAGAAGAAAAATGGGTTATTTCTCGATTTCATGCGGAACACAATCATGTATTAGCATCACCAAGGAGCACGAAATTTATTCGTTCGCATAGAACAAAGACAACAGTTCAAAAAGATCTCATGGATGTTCTTGATGAGTCTGGCATTCGTCCAAGTAAGATAGTTTCTGTTTTATCTCATGAATTTGGCGGGCTTGGTAATCTGAATATGACTGAGCCTGATGTTTTAAATTATTTAAGTCGTAAAAGGCAAAAGCAATTGGAGAAAGGAGATGCTCAAATAATGTTTGATTATTTTCATGCTTGTCAATCAAAGAATCCAGGTTTTTTCTATGCTATTCAAACTGATATCGATGGGTGCCTTGCAAATTGTTTTTGGGCAGATGCAAGATCAAGAATGGCGTATAAATATTTTGGTGATGTGGTAACATTTGATCCTACTTATTTAACAAATAAATACAGAATGCCATTTGTTCCGTTTGCTGGTGTGAATCATCATTATCAGTCTATTTTATTCGGATGTGCTTTATTATGGGATGAAACTGAAGAAACATTCATTTGGTTATTGAAGACTTGGCTCGAAGCTATGTATGGATGTCCGCCAACAACAATCATTACAGATCAAGATGCGGCAATTACAAATGCAGTTGCAAAAGTTTTGCCTAATACTACTCATCATTTTTGTATGTGGCACATCGAAAAGAAATTTCCAGAAACTTTGAGTCATGTGTACCATCAGAATGACGGTTTTAAAAAGGAGTTCAATAGTTGCATTCATAATACACTCACACCTGATGAGTTTGAAGATTCTTGGAAGAGGGTTATTCAAACGTATAATTTGCAAGGTAATTTATGGTTGGAAAAAATTTACTCTATTCGACAGAAATGGGTACCAACTTTTATACATAACACTTTTTGTGCTGGAATGTCAACAACTCAAAGAAGTGAAAGCTTGAATAAATTTTTCAAGGATTATGTTAATGCAAGTACTTCTGTGAGTACATTTGTTCTGAAATATGAAGAAGCTCTCAATGATCGATATAATAAAGAACGAGAGAAAAATTTCAAGACTATGAACTCAAAGCCTATTCTGAAAACGTTATATCCTATGGAAGTTGAGGCCTCTTTAGTATACACTCGAAAGTTATTCAAAATATTTCAAGATGAGTTGGTTCACGCTCAAGAGTATGTTGCTGATCGAGTTGATGTTAATGATGGTTTAAAAGTGTACAAGGTACATGGGTTTAACAAAGAAAACCGATATATATGGTCACTTTTGACGCATCACTAAATGTTGTTGTTTGTAATTGCCACAAATTTGAATTTATGGGCATTTTGTGTCGACATGTCTTGGCGGTTTTCATAAAGAAAAAGGTACTTACATTACCTTCACAATACATCATACGCAGATGGACAAAAGATGCAAAGAAAAATGACAACTCCAATACCATACTGAATGAAATTGTTGATAAAGTGAGTGGATCATCTACTTTGTGGTTCAATAGTGTTATGTTACACTCATTAAGACTTTCTGAAAAAGCAACAAGATCAAGCAAGCATTATGATCTTACCATTCGTGGTATCAAAAATTTGTGCGATGAACTAGATAATTTAGCCATTGATATGGTTGGTGAAGGTAAAAAGTCAACTTTAATTGATAATTCTGGAGTGCTTGAAGACCATAATGTCATGTATAATGGTATCACTTTAAGAGATCCGATACATGTGATCACTAAAAGACGTCCTCCTTCATTAAGGAAAAAAGGTGGTGTGGAGGAAAGCAGTAAAAAGAGAAAGACATGTTCATCTTGTAATCGCAAAGGTCATACAAAGCGTACATGTGAAATACGTCATCAACTGAAGTAAGTAGTTGAACTTTATGTAATTTTCTATTGTTCAATACATTTTTTTTGATAAGTATTGCTCAATACAGTTTATTTGCTTCTTACTTTAAGTGATTTTTGTTTTATTACAGTAATGAGTCTAGTTCTATCTCAACTTCTCGCATTGTCGAAGTTACTGAAGACTAATTTGTGTTGCGGATAGATTGGTTCACATCAAATACACTCAGCTTTGCTTGGATAGATTTGTTTTTTTTAGACTCGTTCTTAAAAGGTTTAATTGTTTATTGTTATGGATTTATTCATTTTATATATATTACTTTATTTATTTTTCGTTATTTGATCACAATTATCTCTAAAAATATCATAAAATGATTGAACATTGCATATACAACATTGATTTGCATATACAAATTCATAAACCGATATTCATTAACAGTACTTTGATGGCTCAAGTGAGCTCAAAGCACTAGAACCATATTTTATGAAGAACAAGGTTCAAAAGAAACACTTGCCTTAAGACCAACGCATTAAAATAAGCTAAGATATATAATTCTGATAATGACTCGAAACCATATTCTCAAACGTCATTTTATTGGATAAACATTTTCTCGAAAGTCTAATTACTCTAGAACTACAAGTAACCTACTTTTTTTGTGCCAAATCCAAACATGTATACGATTTATGTTTTGTAGGACATTTGATAATATATAAACTTGATAATCAACACAACAATTTTCAATTTGTACTTCTCATACACTAATTCGTGATCAACCTTCTTAACTACTAGAACAACATGAGCAATGCGATATTTGAATTTTTTCATTTTTCACAAACAGCCGCTTAATCGAAGAAGCAAACAAGTCATCGCATTAAAAACTCTATTGATTCCAACAGAATATAAGACAAAGTTTAAACGATATTCTCTCTAAAAGTACCATATCATTTGCAACAGCTAACTTCGCCAATACTTCACTTATTAATTGAGAAAGCTTCTAATTGCCAGCACCTATATTTTCAACATTTAGTAACCTCATTAGAATATAATTTATGTAAGCATAAGTCAGTTAACAAGGTGCACTAGAACCATTAACTTTGTTGCCTGCTAGATGAGCTTCTAGTTTGGATAACTTTACTTAGTAAGTGAGCGGCAAAAACAATAATATGCAATATCAAAGAATTTAAATGTTTATAAACTTACATTGAAAATAACAATATAATCTTATCAATTCTCAAGCATTTCAAAGGAAACCAAGCTCAATAAGTGTTGATTATTCAACGAGGTATAAGACATAAACTACATAAAACTCACTAGCATGAGCCATGAAGTACTTCCAATGGCTGAGAATGAAAATTGCTTAATAAATAACTAGCCTAGAAATTCAGTTTGTGCACAAATGGAAAGCATACAAAGTTATTTATTTCAAAAGGCAATATAAACCAGGCCAAGGCAACTTTCATGACCGCTCAAAGATAGCAACGACAAAATTAAACATCTTTAGTAACCCACTCCGTGAACCATTCTTTTTGTATGCAATTTCACTAAGTTGTCAAGATTCCAATCTTTTTTTTTCTCTATTTATACTTGTCTTACTAATGTTGATTATAAGTTTCTAATTATTGTTTACATGCTTCATATTTATCTCAAAAGAAAATACGAATTATGAAATTTGATGTTAAAATAGATATTACAGTAGCAACAGACATATGAAATGTCATAATGGATGAAACGCCATTGATGGTTAAAAATTAAAACTTTAAATTTCAAACCCAAATGTGAAAATGCAGATTAAAAAATATCGAGTTTTACTGTAACATTTAAGTTATATTTGCAAGATTAATAACCTCATAGATTTTCTATTAGCAAAACCATAAAGCAAAACTAAAAAATATAAAAAATTACAAAATAAAACATAAGAAAAGAGTTGCAAACCTCAATATTGATAACTCCTCTGGTTTCGATAGTGTGAGAAGTAAACAATTTAGTTTATAAGGGCATGAGAAGCAAACAATTACAGTGAAAAATGAAAAGAAAAAATCATTAAAGGAAAATAAAAAAAAACGTTTATATGGGTATGAGAAGCAAACAATTGTAGCGAAAGAGAATTTGATTTTCAAGATACAACCAACAAACTTACTTGTGGAGTCTTCCATGCTTTTTGAAATCAGATGAAAATGAAGAAATTGTTAGGTTTTTATTCAAACATTCTGAACAATCAAAATCCCCAAACTATCGACTAAAAAGTTCCTTTTTCGGCGGTAAAGAAAAAAAGGAAAAATAATTTATTTCTCACTAACGTTTGGTTTTGACGTTAGCGTTAACATCTTTACCTTGTTTTTTTCATTGAACACGTGTCACGTAAATAGGTAGGCTTGTGTAGTCTTCAAACTCCACGGCATGTGCATCAAAATTAAACTCTATTTTTAATATGATTATTTTTATTCAATTTAGTTCTTAAAAATTTTATTTAATTTGAAATTAACCCCTATTTGTTTCTAATTTTTATAATTTAATCTAATTTTCTAATATAGTTTTATTTTTGTTTAATTTAATCTTTAAAATTTTTCTTTAGTTCAAAATTAGACCATATGTAATTCTATTTTTTATAATTGAATCCAATGTTTTTAATATGTTTTTATTTTTTTCCAGTTTAGTCCATAAAATTTTTATTTAATCTGAAATTAACATCTATTTATTTCTAATTTTTATAATTTAGTCTAATATTTTTATAATCTAATCTCGAGAGTTTGATTGTCATTGTAACACCTAATACACAGTACAAACGAATCCAACACGAATATCGAATGCTACAAATGACCCATTTGTGGCCTAAAACAAATAAAAAAAAACAAGCATATTTGATTACATGAAAGTAAACAACCAACATGAACATGAACATGAAGGAGAAACAATTAACTAAAGTCACCCGAGAAAATAAACCTTTAAAAACTTTGGAAACTAAATGATTAAACAAAAAGGCATTTAGGTAATTTTATAAGATTTGAACCCAAAAAACATTCGAAACTTAAATAAAAGTTTAATATAAGTAGAAACATTGTATACCTCTATTTTGCTAAAAAAAGTTCAAATCGAAGTAAATTTAACTGAATCGGGGTTTAGAGACTAAAATGTAAATAATTCATAAGTTGGATTTTAAGTTAAAAACTCAATTTCGAGTCCATTTTAGACTCATTAATTCCAATTAGACGTAATGGTAAATTCGTGTTGAAGTCGAATTTGAAATAAAGTGTTAATTGCAAAAATAAGTAGTTTATGGGCCATTTTGAAAACATTCATAAAATACAAGGCCAATTTTTCAAAAAGTGAAATTAAACTTTCCTTTATGAAATAAATATCATTAGACCAAGTTTCAAGTTAATCCGAGCTCAAAAAATACATGGCCAATTTTTCAAAAAGTGAAATTAAACATTCCTTTATGAAATAAATATCATCATTGACAGATAGACCAAGTTTCAAGTTAATCCGAGCTAAAAACAAGTCCTTAATTGCAATTATAAAATTAGTGACCGAAATATAAAATTTGCTATTATAAGATATTGGAATGAATTATAAAATAGAGTTCGATTCTAAATTAAATAAAAGTTTAGGGGGATTAAATTGATCAAAAACAAAATTATAGTAAAAATATTAGATAAAATTAGAAACAAATAGGGTTCAATTTCGAAGTAAACAAACATTTTAGGGACTAAAGTGAACAAAAATATTATTATATTAATAATATTGAATTTAATAATAAAATTAAAAAATAAGGGTAAATTTTAGATTGAATAAAATTTTTAGGGACTAAACTGAACAAAATAAAATCATAATATAACAATTGGATGGAACCATAAAAATTAATTATAAATACGGTTAAAATAAAATTAGAATTTTTTAAACATAATTTTCATAATTTTATTATGGGTAAACTACATGAAATACCACTAAACTTTAACATTTGTATCGATGATACAACTGAACTATAAAATAATACATGAAATACCATTGAACTTTGTTTTTTTCAATCCAAGCACTCGATCGTTAAACTATAACGAATCGTTAAATCCAAAACTGCGTCATTTTGGTAGTAAAAAAAATTAAGAAAACATTACATTTGAAGGGAATTGATCCAAAGACCTTTAAAATGAAAAGTTTACACCAAATCACTAAGCCAACTTAAATATTTGATATAATCCTAATAAAAATAGTATATAAATAATATTACAGTTGAACTTAATTTTGTTTATCTCATAATATAATTTTATAATATTTATAATATAGTGTTATAAGTATATTAACTTTATAAATAAATATTATTTATAATTTATATTATAAAACTAAAATATTATTTATAATATATATAATTAAACCCTAAATCATATATGCAACTAAACCTTAAACTACATGTATGTAACTAAACCCTAAACATAAACCCTAAACTATATATGTAACTAAACCATAAACCTAAACCCTATATATAACTAAATCCTAAATCATAAACAGTAAAACTAAAATATTATTTATAATATATATTACAAACCCGAATATATATTATAAATAATATTTTGATTTTATGATTTTGAGTTGAGATTTATGATTTAATTATATATATATGGTTTGGGATTTTAGATTTAATTATATATTTTAAGGTTTAGAGCTTATGATTTGTAGTTTATTTAGTTACATGTATAGTTTAGGGTTTAGTTGTATATATTATAAATAATATTTATTTATAAAGTTAATATATTTATAAAATTATATTATGAGATAAATAAAATTAAGTTCAACTGCAATAGGAATGGCAGACGGGTAAAATTTTGTGGATTCCGCACCGCACCTGCCCCAATTGGGGCGGGGATGGGTATAAGTTTGGTGGGTAGTGGGCGAGTGTGGATGTAAAAAGTCATACCCGTCGCGGGTAGTGGGTAGGTGGTGGATTTAAGACCTTACCCGCCTCGCATCCGCCCGCCCCGCATCCGCCCACCACGCATCCTATCCGCCATATAAATTTGGTTCATTATCAATTTAGATGTAACATCACAAACTATTCTATAAATCCTAAAATTTTATAGGATATTGCTTGTAATTTATGTTTTGTAGTTGTTCTTGAATTTATGTTTATGTGTATGGTTGCTGCCAGGCGGGTACGAGATGAGTAATGGGTATCCAATTGGGTGGTGGGTGTGGGGATGAATTTGAGAATATACCGCATGGGCGGGTATGGATTTGAAAATTGTACCCGCCGTGAGTGGTGGGTAGGTGGCGGATATGAAAATTTTAGGTGGGTATGGGGATGGGGGAGGGAGTATCCGCACCCGCCCTGCCCGTTTGCCATCCCTAAACTGCAATATTATTTATATACTATTTTTTAGTATTATATCAAGTATTTAAGTTGGCTTGGTGGTTTGGTGTAATCATTTCATCTTAGAGGTCTTTGGTTTAATCCCCTTCAAATGCTAGTTTTTTTTGTTTTTTTACTAATAAAACGACGTCGTTTTAGCATATCTTAGGTATCAAAGCAACTATACCAAACCGATGCCGTTTTAAATTTAATAGTCCGTTACAGTTTAACGGTCGAGTGCTTGGATTGAACAAAAAACAAAGTTCAATGGTATTTCGTGCATCATTTTATAGTTCAGTGGTATGATCGATACAAAGACTAAAGTTTAGTGGCACTTCGTGTAGTTTACCCTTTTATTTAAAGTGGGATGACTTTTACTTTTCTTTCCTATTTTCCACCTAATTTTTAAAATTTTTTTTTTGTATAGGAGCAAGGAAAACTATCTTCCCTCTTATTTTCTTTCCTTCTAATATTCCACTTTTCCAAGTAACCCTTAAATTCATTTTATTTCCAATTTTCTCTTCCCTCCTTCTATTTTACTTTTCCTCTTTACCAAATAAAGTCATAATATCTCGTCCGACTAAACTAACATGTTATTAGTAATAAATAGCCGACCAAAATTATTTATGGTTTATGGCTTGGCGAGGCATGACATTTTGACATGGCAAAAATTCTTTAAGGCGAGGGATGCTATATGTGATGGAAATGAAATTGAAACTTGTAAGTGTCTGTCTGGAAGAGAAGGAATGTTATTTTGTGTTAATCAAATGCACTTTGTTGATCTGCTGTGATTAGTTTTATCAGTTTTACTTTTCTTTTATTTTCTAAATCAGATTTCATTTAAAAAAATAATCAAATGCACTTTAGTTAGCAGGGAAGACAATGAGGTTGGCTCAGCTATAAATAATATATTTTTACTTTTCTTTTAATTTCTAAATCAGATTTCATTTAAAAAAATAATCATTAGGGTAATAACGATTATTTTAAATGTTGAAACATTGATGATTCAAACTGCATGTTAATTTAAAAATATTAGATCTTAAAGAAGATTCATGTAAAAATTAAAAAAAAAACGTGTATTTCACACAACTTTCATTTTTTTCTGAGGTAATTATACTAAAAATCTCTTTAAATTTATTTTTTATAGAATTATTTTTTGACGACACCTTCATGCCGTCGACTGATTTTTAATATTTATGCTAGATATATATAAATAAGTTTTTTCTCTTTTGACGAGGAATCATTTGCTTCTTTTTAGTTTGTTTTTTTTTTGCTTCACCAAAAATTATTTTACATATGCTTTTCTAGTTATTTTTCGTCTGCTTGTATGGTAGTTTGTTTGTCTGTTTTTTTACAGAATTTGTTTATTTTTGTGACAGTTTTGTTTGATATTATGACAATTTAACGTTCAGATAACAAGTATTATCGAGCGTTTCAAGTCACAAGATAATCGACGATCTGTTATTTTTCAAATTTCTTTGTGACAGTTTGCCGATGTGTCAAAATCTCGCAGCGAAAAGAATTCTTGATACATGAAGCTTTTTAGTTAAAGTATCTTTGCTGAAATTTCATTTGAAAAACAAAATATATTTTCTTAGAAAAGATTGTGTTTAATTTATCTTTCACACTTTTTGAATTTATGATGCTTTTATCTCTATGAATATTCATATTTAGAGTGTGTAATTCTTTATAATTATTTTTTTGATTAATGAAATTCAGTTTAAGTTATTCATTAAAAAAATTATTAAAACGTTGGTACATGCCTGAGGAATAATTTGCACTTAAAAGTTGGAGCTGGGAAATTTTTGTTGTTCTGGACAGATCCTTGGTTAATTGAACATCCACTCAACTTAAAATTTCGATTGAAAAATTGAACAGTAAAATTCGCTGCTGTTTCTTTTCCAAAATTTCCGCCCGTGCAATATTAACTATGATTTTGTGGCTTGGTTCGGTAACAGTGAATGCACGTTTACAGCCGGCTCTTTTATTAAAACGTATTTCCATCATTTTCCTGTGAACCAGTCATAGAATCTTCTTGTATGGAAAGGGTTGGCTCCCCTTAAAGTTGAATTGTGTGTTTGGTTAGTTTTAAATAATCGTCTTCCGATTAAAGTGAAATTGCTTAAGCGCAAGGTGTCTTCAATCTCGATCTCCCTTTGTCCATTTTGTCCTAAATTTTCAGAGTCAATTTTTCATCTATTTTTTACATGTGAAACCTCTTAATCTATTGGGAATAATATTTTGGGACTCTTTAATAAGGTGCATGCATCGCGTATAAATAATATTTGAGCTCAAATTATCTGGATAAAATATATTATTTTTTACTATTGGAATCACCCTACGAGTTTAATTATCTCAAAATATTTAAAATAAAATTATTATACTATCTCGTATCCGATCTGATATTTTGTTACACTAAGTGCCTGTTTTTGGTTGCGTTTCGCAATCAAAAATCACTTTTTTAAGTGATTTTAGATAAAACATACTGTTTTTGGTTGCTTTTAAAATCAGCTTTTCCACCCAAACCAAGAAGCTGGCTTTTATAGCTTTTTGGGTGGAAAAGCTAGTTTGAAAATAAAATTACCTTTTTACCTTTATTATTTAATTATAATTTATTGTTAAAATAATGTTTATGCATATATAATTGTAAAATAATATATATTTTATAATATTTATATTGAGAATAAAATTGTTTTATTTGTACTTTATTTTATATTTATTATTAATGTGTAAGTGGTATGTTCGTATATAATCTAGAATGTAATTTATATTTTTAAATTAAATTTTATAAATTTTTTTTATTATAATTGAAATTGATTTATTTCATAAATCATAACATTAATTAAATTGAAAAATCACCCAGATTTACTTTTACTTTTTAATATTATGTCTAAAATAGACTTTTTATCTTATTAAAATCACTTTTTGACTTCAATGACAAACACTAACCAGTTTTTTAAATCTACTTTTCAACAGCTAGTTTGAAAATCACTTTTTTCACCACACTTTTTAAAAGCAACCACAAACTAAGCCTAAATCTAAACTCGAATCAACATAAAAAAAACATCGGATCCAAACCTGATTATATTTTTTTTATAAAAAAATCAGATCGGATCGGATTAGGTAGGAGCTGGTCGGGTCCATGTCAAACGACCTTCCCTACTCTCAGCCAACAAAGCTCTTCTCCATCTCAATAACAAGCTCCTTCTTTCATTGGAGATCCCCGTGCAGAGGTTTCACGAGGAAAATATCAAGAAATGGGTGTCCAAGAATGGGGCAAAGTGTCGGCAGTGCTTTTTGATATGGATGGTGTGTTGTGCAACAGTGAGAACCCTTCTAGGAAGGCAGCTGTTGATGTTTTTGCAGAAATGGGTATCCAATGCACCCAGGAGGACTTTGATCCTTTCACTGGAATGGGTAAAAACTTTAGCTTCATCCCTTGCTATTGATTTAAGTTTCTTCTGTTATAGGTAGTCTTTCTTAAATTTGATAGATCAAGAAAAGTATGAACTTTGAGGATTGTACGTGATTAATTGTGTAGTGCTTATTAAAAAAATGTAAATGTATTTCAAAACGTTCTTTGTAAGTATGTAAATATGCGATCTCTTACCTGCATTTTTCTACTTTGCTGATATACTAGGTGAAGCATACTTTTTAGCAGGCGTTGCTGCTGTTAAGGGTGTTAAAGAATTCGACACCGATGCAGCAAAAAAGAGATTCTTTGAGATATATCTAGATAAGGTACTTAGCCCTTAGTTTCTATATTCAGATTTATAAGGTAGTCTCTTCTTATGAATGGACCAGTGTTACCTAGTTCTCAATTCGTTAGTTTTACAGTTTACGCCTTTACGGTTCGGGATCATGATTCGCGGAACTGATTTTGTAATCAGTAGTGATGTATAATTTGGTGATGATTGATTCATTATCTAGATTAGAAATGGACTTTTTCCTTTCCATTGCTTAATTGAAAGGAGAGATGTGCAACACTGCAACTTAAATTTATCTTCTTTCCTCATTGATTTGTGGGGTGGGGGCGAATTAGGTAACACTGGAATTTACAACCTTACAATGCCGATGTTCGGTGTTTTTCAATTAACAAAATTTCACACAAACTGTTATTTCCTACTCGTAGTATGCGAAACCAAATTCTGGAATAGGATTCCCAGGTGCTCTTGAGCTCATTACTGAGGTACGTAAGCCAATTATCACAAGTGAGATAATGATGTCACCTCAGATTTATGGCCATATGATGGAGTATTCTGCTTGACAGTGTAAAACCAAAGGTTTAAAAGTCGCTGTTGCATCCAGTGCCGATCGTGTCAAGGTTGATGCTAACTTAGCTGCAGCTGGATTGCCGATATCAATGTAAGCCAACTTAATGTAGTTGTTTGGACGCATATATTGGTTGTATATTTTCAATTTTTAGCTTGGCAGCATCGATCTTTTGTGTTTTTTCTACTCATCATGGTTCTGACCTTTTTATACCAGGTTCGATGCTATCGTGTCAGCAGATGCTTTTGAGAATTTGAAGCCTGCTCCAGATATTTTCTTAGCTGCATCAAAGATATTAGATGTTTCCCCTGAAGAGGTAACATAATTCTCTCCCCTCTACTAATTAAAACGACTTTCGTCCCTTCTCATTTGTCAAAGAGTTGCTCTGCATGAGAATGGTGAATCTGTTGTATACTTTCTGCAAATTTTATTTGTATTTCAGTGAAAGAGAGAATGTATTTTTCTTCTTTATGTGCCAAGAAGTATAAAAACTTACTGGTGTTGCCGTGTTTCATGCTCTTATCATACTTCACATTTCTCTCATGGGTGGTACCGCTGTAGAATTTTGACAGCTTTATTACTTGTTGGAGAATTTCATATACTGGTTATAATCCTGCAGAGCTTCAGTTGTTAGAACTCTTTGTTTTTTAAAGTGACATTTTAGTTTTTCTGCTGAGGAATATGACATCCACCTATCATTTGCCAGTGTATTGTTATTGAAGATGCTGTGGCTGGAGTACAGGCAGCTAATGCAGCCAATATGAGGTAAATTATCATATATGCATATTTGTTTCAATTTACTTATGCCTTTTTTAAACATTTTCAACTTAGGTGAAGAAAATGATTTGCATACAGGATTAGTATGTTTTATCAAAATCATACGCGCACGATAAATTAGTCTTTCCGGTTGTGTTTTTCAACCATTTCCTTGTCTCAGCATACAGAAGTGGAGTAACTTCATAGCAAATTCTAATCATTCTCCACTTGCTGCAGATGCATAGCTGTGACAACTACATTGACAGAAGAGGCTTTAAAAGCCGTTGGTCCATCATTTATCAGGAACGATATAGGATGTATTTCGCTTTATGATATTCTCAGTGGTGGCTCAGGTGGTCATAGTCTGTAGTTCTGAGAATGTGCTAATAATGTCATTTTTTACTATCAACATTGTAAAATGGTGATGCTTTTTACTGTTCTGTTTTTTTAAGATAACACTCTCTTGTAACGGGATCATATCGTATGTACTGGAAAATTTTCAATTCTATTGATGAAGTCCATCCTTGTGAACTAACATATTACTAAATTTTGATCTTGAATTTGATGAAATAACGAGAAAAGTTCTAATAAAAACATATCATTGCAGATAAGATGGTGCAGGATATGCAGGAACAAAATCCATCAACAGTTCTCAATGAAAGAACTTAGAATGGGATTGTCATCTAAGAATATTCCTCAATGTTTTCATTCCTAATACCATTTGCAGGAAGCACAGTGTAAATTCTGTGGACGTAGAACCCGAAAGGCCGAAAATGCCGCGTCTATTGACCCCTTGGATGGAAAGCTTAGTCCAAAGGGGTCTGCAACAATTCATCACAGAAGATCCACTTCTTCAGCTTTTACAGGGATGATTAATTGCAAGGTACTCCTTTCTTTACTGTTTTAGGAGATGAATATGGTCGGCACGCACGCTGCCGCGTGCATGTGTTTTTGATGTCTAAATGGTTGTTCATTATTCAATGTCCGCCTCCCCCCACCCTCAAGATCCCTGCACCATTTTTATAAGATTAGTATTTTGTTGGGTTCGATGGTCACAACTGAGATGCTTGTCAAAAGGTGGGGAAGGTTAATTTTTTAGTGTTTAAGTGGAAGATACAAGATAAGAATTGAACACAAGGATTTAGATTCGTTCGGCTTTCAAATCCAAAGTCTACATCTACTAGCTTAGTTTCTACTAAGGATTTCAACCAAATTCTTACAACGATCAAGCTTTCTACCCAAAGCTTGATCAAGCACTCTCTTACAAGAGAAATTCTAAGCAAACTGAAATCCAAAACCTAAACACTTGAGCAAATTTGACAATGTGTAGCTAACTAGTGTTGTCTATACAAGAAATATGTAAATTTAACTCTAAAGACAATTTGATATCATAATGTTGTAACAACTGAAGCATTCATCTTCCCTTGATGCTTGCTCCCAATTGAGTTTGTAGTCATTGGTGTTGTTTTGGAGCCGTTGGAGACTTTATTTCCCACCATAAATGTTGTTATGCAGTTATCCGTTTCGAAACAAGCGACTCGTATTAGAACGGACTTCTTCAGAACTAGTCGTTGAAGCTTGATGCAGCAAGCCGTATCGAAACGTCTCTGGCCATTTCGAAACAATGACACTTGAGCTGCAATTTAAATTACCGTGGGGAAATAGCCGTTGGGGATTTGACTGTTAGGGAAATAGTCGTATCGAAACGGTGAAATCCGTATCGAAACGCTATGTAAAACCCTCACCCAAATTAAAGCCCATTTCAAAACAGATAGAGCTGTATCGAAAATGTTTTGACACTGTGAATGGTTGTTTCGAAACACCTGGGTGGTTTTGTAAAGTTTAGCTTTAAAAAACACATTAAAACTCCTTTAAAAATTCTTCAAACATATTTTCAAGTTTGTTAGACTTAAAAGTATTTTAAAATCTTTTCAATTTAGTCTAAAACTATTTTTCAATTATTAAAACACTACTTCTTTTGTAGATTACATTAAAGATAAATCATAGAACTTCTTTGAAAATCAAATCATTTTGGGTCAAATTGTTTGGTCCGTGACCTTGCAGGTGTATTATTGTAAAGAAGATGAAGTGTTCTTGTACCAATCACTCTTATTTGGGGTACCCTTCCAAGAGGAAGATCCAGAATCTAAGCCTGCAGATATCAAACTTTCCTATGATGTGAAGCTCAAAGCTTCAACAAACAGCTTGTTAGTTAATTTCCCCCCTAAGATGCTCATATAAATATGCATGTATATACTTTATTTTAAAAAAGTATGTATGTATGTATATAATGTATGTATGTATGTATATACTTTATTTTAAAAAAGTATGTATGTATGTATGTATGTATGTATGTATGTATGTATGTATGTATGTATGTATGTATGTATGTATGTATGTATGTATGTATGTATGTATGTATGTATGTATGTATGTATGTATGTATGTATGTATGTATGTATGTATGTATGTATGTATGTATGCGGTGAAGAAGAGCTCCCCAGCCTTTTTCTTTCTTTGTATTCATACCAATATAGTTTTACTTGATACATATATTTAGCAATAAATAGCATTGTAAATTGACAACAAAGTCCTCTTCCTCTTATTTTATGTTGTGCTCCCTTTTGAGGTGGCAGCAGCCAGCTGCCGTTACTATGACTTCATGCTACTATATAAAAAATTGCTGGTATGGTCATTGGTTTGGTTGTGGTTAAAAAAGGCAATCCATCACATGTCCTCAAATTATGGTTCAAATTAAAAAATGGTCTATAAAGTTCAAAACTTTTCAATTGAGTCCTTAAAGTAAGGATATTATATCCACCAATATTGTCGTCAGCCTGGGCATTAAATGCTTAATCTAGTTTGATGTAGAGTAATGAAAATTTAGATATGATATGTTGAAAATTACAAGCTTCATAAATTTTATCAATATTATCTGCTTTTTAACATGCCAGGCTCAAATTGCACATGTACATATAGCAGATACACGTGTTTTAAATATTATCCACAACAAAATCAAACTGATATCATATGTTTAAATCAGCAGCTAGGTTGATGGAATGACTCGACTAGTAGAAACTAATACTTCGAGGGTCAAATTCGAATGTTTAGAAGTTTATAAACCAATTTATAATTTAGACCGATAATATGGGAACATTTGTACAATTAACCCAAATAAATAAAGATGGATTGGGGAGCAAGGCAGAGTCACATTCGTGCAAGCTTATACTATTAAATTATAATTTAGGGGTTTAGGGTTGATGAAGAAGAGGATAGGATGTCAACATATAATCATAAAATTATGAATAATTAAAGCTCTAATCAAATAATGTGAATGAGACTAATTCAAGCTGTTTACTTATGGTCCTTGTTTTGGGTTTATTTTAATTCACGGACGGAGATTTCTAAAACATTTTGTGATTTAATAAATCCAAACCCCATGTTATGTAAGGGATAAGGATGAAGTGAGGCATGGAACAAAACCTAGCCTTGTGTTGCGTGCTGTCTTAACATGAGATCACGGGGTTCTTAATTAAAATATTTATGTTAATCGTTGGAGATGTGGCCTGATTGGCTACTCTTTCCTGTATGGATAAGAAGGAATCAAATTGGATCCTGGGTTTGGTCAATCTCACATCTTGCACCAATTATTTACTTGTAGTCTTGAACCAACAAGCAGTTGGTTTATCTGGGTCAGAGATTCGAATTTTCACGTTATAAATAGAAAAAAAATTAAAAAATTTGTCTTTGTAATATATTTTTGCAATATCTAATTTAATTTAGTTAACCGATAGATTATACACCGGTTCTTACGAAAGGAGCATTTTGAATTGAAAATGAAGGATTTCACTGTTGGATTTAAAAATGAGATTTTGGGTTACTGACTGAGTTTACTTTTGGTTTTTCTGAAATGGGGTTTGTCTCACAGGAGGAGGCAGGGCGTCTGGCAAGTGGTGCAATGGGTGATGGTCCTATTCTGATTCTATTCAAGATTTTTCTCTCTCTTCCTCTCAGTTTTTCGAGAGATTTTAGGCTGAGATTAAAATAGAAAAATTTATACAATTTCTTATTAAGTTGATAAAAATTTATATAGTTATACAAGTTTTTACTCAATCTTACACAAGTCCTTATAAAAATGATAAGGCCGCATTTTAGCATCACCCTAGAATTTCCCATGTTTTCTCTCCCATGAAAAATCTAATCTTTTTGCTGCTTATCTTAGATACAAACAAACAAGTTTGGTTTATCTTTTCTTAATTAATCAAAATTATCCAAAACACTGTTAAACTCGGAAGATTCTAGGGTGAGACACATTAAAATAAAGCTAAAATGCTGAAATTTTTACAAAAATTGTAAGAATTTCAGTATCGATTTTTTAGTATATACTGGATTTCTTACAAAAAAAAAATGTAAAAATTTCTGTAAATAATACCAAAATTCTTACAGATTTTTTAAAAATTTCAATTACGCTTTTTTTAACCAATGACCTCTCATTTTAAAATTACCCGTTAAACCCTGGTTTTTATGACCCAATTAACTTGTACTAAGATATCCTATTCTGCAATAATATTGCCGCAACAGCCAACAGCACCAACCTCCCAAAAGTTGTCATTATTAGTTACCTTCCCTCAAAATTAACTTCATCGTCGTTAAATAATTTAAAATCATTATTTTAAAATTATCTTTGAAAGCTTTGTTGTTTTTAAATATATTTATACACATTTGGATTTATAATAAAAAAATAAAATGAAAATAAAAATAAAAAATAAAATAAAAGAGATGTATCAATTATTAGAATGACAAGGGAATTGCAGGCTTTTAGTGCATAGGAAGCGATTTGTGTGTGAGCACTGAGCAGGCAATGTGGATCAAACCTGTCCACAATTTTTTTTAAATATTCATTAGATTCTTATTAGTTTTGATATTAACATTTTTATTTTTTATTGTCTAATTCTATTTCCGTCCCTATTTACAACCCCACCGCATTATAAAAAAAAAAACCTTCAATACAACTATCAAATAACTTCCAATTTTAATCAACTTGATTAATGCAATTATCTTTAAAAATATATATTTTAAGGGGGGAAATGCCAAAAAGAAAAGGATGGAAGAAAGTGGCATGAAAACAACCACATGGCTTTTATTTTTGTCTATCCATTCAATAATACTAATTTATTATGACCAAAAAAATAATACTAATTTATTTGTGCATCACCCACTAATCATTGCCGATAATAAAAACAAATTGCATTTGGCCCACACAAAAGACAAAAGCCAATGAGTGGGAAGGGAAAGCTCAACACTTGCTTTGTTATCCTCTAAATCATTTCCATTTTCCTTTCTTAATTGTATTTGCCAAATAAAAAGGAGATAAGGGATTAACATAGAGTCATTTCGGATATTTTTAAAATTCTGAATAAAAATTTAAAAATAAATTAGGTCTTTATAAAATAAAAATATATTTTATTATTTTAAATAATTAATATGATATTTTATTAATAAATTATTGTTTTTATTGTTTTGTTAAGAAAACACCTTAAATACAATTAAAACAATAAGTGATAGCACTAACATACAATATTATGATTTTAAAAATCACTAAAGCTGTGTACGTTTTACATTATTATCAATTTATAAAGGGTAAACTACACAAATGATCCCCCGACTATGCTCCAGTTATTTTTACAATACTAACTGATTTTAAATTTTGTTTTCATCTTCTGAAAAAAAAAACAGAAAAACAAACAGTAATAGCAATTGCCACGGACGTATTCTCTCAAACTCGATCTGTGCGGCGTTAGCAACTCTTGACAATGCTAACCAGCCTTGAACTCTTACGCAACGCGATGGCTAAGCAAAGAACACATGAGCTTACAAGTAAAGAATTTGTATTAAGCTAAGTAGGAATCTTACAAGAGAGCTTTTACAAGAGTGCTTAAATGAACTCTTTCTGAAGTTGAGTACAAAATGAGGGGGTGACCCTATTTATAGGCACCCTCCTCCCTAATGGACGGTTGGGATCGATTTGATCCGACGGTCATAGTTTTGCCTCCAAAAATATCTAGCCTATATCTACATCATTCTAGATTGTTCTACATGTATCTATACATGTCTTTACATATCTACAAGTATCCAAGATGTTCTAGAGAGCTCCAGGGTCTTCCGGAGTTGTCCCGAGCTTTCCCGAGCCTTCTAGTGCCTTCTGGTGCCTCCCGGGTTTGTCTAGACTTGGAAAGAACGTCCCGGATCTTTCTAGAACGCTATGGACCCTTCAAGACAAGTGTTGGCCGTCCTAGATGCTTCTAGTGCCCTCCTTGGTGCTAGTTTGCTTCAAAAGTGCCCAAGGAGTGACAAGAACCTCAGTTTGGATTTTAGGGAAAAATGGCGGGGTGTGACATTCTCCCCCACCTAAGCGCGCGACGCCCTCGTTGCGCCTTCGTTGAATTCTCGGAGTTGGTCCTTGAATTGCCAAAGGGCTTCTTCAGTCTCCCAACTCACCTCGGCAATGGGCAGACCCTTCCACTTGATGAAGTACTCCTTATAAGCTGGCATGCCCCTTCGCCTAATCAATCGATCGGCTAGCACTTCTTCAACTTCCTTGTCGAAGGAAGTGACCACGGCTGTGGGTGCTCTAGTGGAGACTCCCCTCGATGGATCTTCCAAGTCTTCATGATAAGGCTTCAACAAACTCACATGAAAGACTGGATGAATCTTGAGCCTTGGTGGAAGCTGAAGTTGGTAAGACACCTTGCCAACTCTCTTGATCACCGGGAATGGTCCCTCGTACTTGCGGGCTAATCCCTTGTGCACCCTTCGTAGGGTCTTGAATTGCTAGGGTAGGAGCTTGAGCATGACAAGGTCTCCTTCCTTGAACTCTAGGGGCCTTCGTTTCTTGTCTGCCCATTTCTTCATCCTCTTGGCAGCCTTGTGTAAGGATGCTCGAGCAAGCTCGTTCTGCTCGTGCCACGACTTGGCAAGCTTGTAGGCTGCGGGGCTCTTCCCTTCATAGCGTGTGGCAAGGGAGAGCGGTGTAGTCGGTTGGTGTCCCAAGACAATCTCAAAGGGACTTCGGTTGGTGGCCTCACTCTTCTGCAGGTTGTAGGAGAACTGTACAACATCGAGAAGCTTGGCCTAATCTCTTTGATTGGCACTAACGTAGTGCCTTAAGTAAAGCTCCAAAAGAGCATTGATGCGCTCGGTTTGCCCGTCACTCTGGGGATGGAAGCTTGTTGAGAAGTTAAGGTCGGACCCTAGCATCTTGAAGAGTTCGGTCCAAAACCTCCCTGTGAACCTTGGATCCCGATCGCTCACAATGTTGCTTGGTATGCCCCACAGCTTGACCACGTTGTGGAAAAAGAGCCTTGCTGCCTCATCCGCTGTGCAATCGGGTGATGCTGCTATGAAGGTGGCATACTTGCTGAATCGGTCCACCACGACCATTATGCTTCCAAACCCTTCTGACTTGGGGAGACAAGTGATAAAGTCCATAGAGACACTCTCCCAAGGCTTGTCGGGTACAAGCAAAGGATTTAAGAGCCCTCCTGGTTGTTGTTGGACAACCTTGTCTTGTTGACACACAAGACAAGTCCCCACGTACTCTTCTACATCATCATGCATCCGGGGCCAATAGTAGTTGGACTTTAAGAGTGCAAGAGTGCGTCGCATACCTGGATGCCCGACCCATAGGGAGTCATGACACTCCTTGATCAGCTCCTTGCATAGGTTGCCCCACTTTGGCACATATAGACGGTTGCCCTTGGTGTAAAGTAGTCCATCGCTCACCCAAAACCGTCGGGTCTTCCCCTCGTTGGCTAGTGCAATGATGCTCTTGGCAAGGGGCTCCTGGTGTAGACCCTCCTCGATCCTATCAAGAAGTGGACTGGTGGCTTGGCTTAGTGCTGCGAGCTCCGCCTTCCGACTTAGTGCATCAACAACTACATTTGCTTTGCCCGGCTTTATACTGTAGGATGTAGTCAAACTCGGCTAGGAAATCCTGCCACCTAGCTTGCTTCGAGCTAAGTTTCTTCTGAGTTTGGAAGTAGGTAGTTGCTACGTTGTCGGTGAGGATCAAGAACTTAGCCCCTAGGAGGTAATGTCGCCACACCCTGAGGCAATGAATGATGGCAGTCATCTCCTTCTCTTGCACGGTGTAGCGCCTCTCGGTGTCGTTGAGCTTCCGACTCTCGTAGGCGATCGGATGCCCATCTTGCATAAGAACCCCTCCTATAGCAAAATCTGATGCGTCGGTGTGCAACTCATAGGGCTTGGTGTGGTCGGGCAAGCTTAGTACTGGGTCCTCACAAATGGCCTTCTTTATGTCTTCAAAAGCTTCTTGACAAGCTGATGACCACACCCACGGCTTGTTCTTCTTCAAGAGCTCGGTTAAAAGTGTTGCTCTCGCTGAATAGCCCTTGATGAATCGGCGATAGTAGTTCACCAGTCCGAGGAAGGATCGTAGTTCATGCACCTTGGTGGGAGGCTCTCACTCTTGGATGGCTCGTATCTTTCCATCCTCCATCATGAGCTTTCCATCCTTGATCTTATGCCCTAAGAACATGACTTCGGACTTAGCGAAGGAACACTTTTCCTTATTGATGTAAAGTTAGTTCTCTCGTAGAACCTTGAATACTTCCCTTAGATGCTTCACATGCTCCTCTAAGGTCTCGCTATATACCACTATGTCGTCAAGGTAGACGACCACAAATCGATCAAGGTATGGATGGAATAGCTTGTTCATCAATGTACAGAATGTGGCTGGGGGATTTGTTAATCCAAAAGGCATGACTAAGAATTCATATGAGCCATACCTTGTGACACATGTTGTCTTGGGTTCATCACCTTCCGCAATACGTACTTGATAGTACCCCGAGCGAAGGTCTAGCTTGGAGAAGTAGCGGGCATGACCGAGCTGGTCAAAGAGATCGGAGATCAAAGGGATAGGATACTTATTCTTGATGGTGATCTTGTTAAGTGCTCGGTAATCGACGCGCATGCGCAACGATCCGTCCTTCTTCTTCTGGAACAGGACGGGTGCCCCGAATGGTGCCTTGGAGGGTCGAATGAACCCTGCATCAAGTAACTCCCTGAGTTGCTTCCGTAGTTCCTCCAACTCAGGGGGTGCCA
Organism: Hibiscus tridactylites; assembly: GCA_958450335.1. Lineage (NCBI taxonomy): Eukaryota > Viridiplantae > Streptophyta > Magnoliopsida > Malvales > Malvaceae > Hibiscus > Hibiscus tridactylites. The sequence goes on along the minus strand of OY288290.1, from coordinate 64,709,602 downwards.
TACGATAGGCACTCATAGCTGGTGGCTTGGTGCCTGGCTCCAACTCGATCCTATGATCAACCTCCATTCTTGGTGGAAGCCTTGGTGGTAGCTCTGGGGGTGCTACGTCCTTAAACTCCTCCAAGACTTGAGCTACTTCTTTAGAGATGTCTTCCTTGGGCCTTGCCTCCTCGTCATCGTATTCATTGAGGATGGCTAAGTAGCTTTCCTCATTCCTTCCGATGCCTTTCTTAAATTGAAGTGCGGAGAGGACCTTGGTTTCTTGCTTGGTGGCCCTAGATGTTGGCACCATGCAAGCTCGATCATTGTCCACAATACACATGCTATTAGCGAAAGGGATCGGGATGACCCTTACCCGATCTAAGAACTCGAGCCCCAAGACAAGCTTGAAATCATCCATCGGCACTACTGAGTAGTCTAGATGGCTAGACTATGCCCCGATGCTGGTCTTGACCCCACGAGCAATGCCATGGATTGGCTTTGCGGCAGAGTTAACTGCCTTGATGGATCCGCCTCCTCCCATGGTCTTAAGACCAAGCCTTTTTGCCTCTTCGAGAGAAATGAAGTTGTGGGACGCACCTGTATCGATCATGGCCCTAGATGCCTTCTCGTTGATGGTAATGTCCACGTATAGCAATCCCTTGGCTTCGGTCTTAGGGGCGGACTGGATGACATTGAGCAATTGTATTGACCCCATGTGTGCACCTTCACCATCGTTGCTGGCCTCATCACTAGTTTGGTGCTTGGCTAGTAGTGCATTAAGGGCTCGCCTTTGCGGATACTCTCGAGCCCAATGATCTCCATCGCATATGAAGCACTTGTTGGATGAGGGCTTCTTCGTGCCTCGAGAGTCTTTGGACTTGGCTTTGTCCTTACCCTTCCAAGAGGAGGAATCCTTGTGCTTGGAGGTGTGTTCTTCTTGGTGACTCTCCTTGCGAGGGATTCTGTCTCTCCCACCTTTGGCTTGACTCTTCTTATCCTTCGACTTCGTGTTGGACTCCTTATTGCTAGTGTAATCAATGAGGCTCTCGGCCAATGCTATGGCATCTGCAAGGTTTTGTACCCCATGACGCCTTAGTTCTGTCTTAGCCCACGTTTGGAGTTCATCCATGAAATTGAAGAGTGCATCTTTGTCGGAGAGATCGGGGATCTCAAGCACCAAGTTAGTGAATTCTTTAACATAATCCTGAATGCTCCATGATTGCTTTAATCTTCGCAATTGTGCCCTAGCTTCGTCCTCGACATTTTCGGGATAGAATTGCTTCTTAAGTTCCTTCTTAAAATCATCGAAGGAAGAGATGGTGCACATACCTTTCTCAATGTCGTTGCGCCTTCTCCTCCACCACAACATGGCGGTGTCGGTTAGATACAACGTTGCGGTTTGTATCTTGGATATCTCCTCCACTATACCGACGGCGGAGAGGTATTGCTCTAGGCCATACAAGAAGTTATCAACTTCTTTAGCGTTGCGCGACCCTGCGAAGGTCCTAGGTTTAGGCACCTCGACCCTTCGTGCTTCAACGGTGGTGCTTGGCCCGGCAACCATGGCTCGCTTGCATAGTGCAAGGTCACATTGTAGCTCCTCAAGCTTGGCACGCATGTGGTCAAGCTCTTGTTGGCAAGACTCGCGAACCTTTGAGAGCTCCCCCATGAGGAGATCGCGGAATCCCCCTAATTCCTTGCGCATGGTCTCTTCTAGCTTCACCCTCATGGCCCTTATAGCGGTGTGGATCTTGGCGTCCTCGGCCTCTAGGCCTTCTACCCGTTGCTGAAGGTCGTCCACACTAGCACTCACGCCCCCCACGTTCTCCTCCACGTGAGTTAGACGGGTCTCAAAGCTAGAGAGCACATCCCTTGACTTGGCCCTTGGCCTAGTCACGCTAGGGTCGGCCACCTCCTCTCGCCCTTGCTGTTCCTGTACGACTTCTGCCCCGGTTGAGCTAGCACCTTGATTCTTTCCTGTCTTGGCCATATCCCGGGTCTTGAAACACGCTCTGATACCAATTGTCACGGACGTATTCTCTCAAACTCGATCCGTGCGGCGTTAGCAACTCTTGACAATGCTAACCAGCCTTGAACTCTTACGCAACGCGATGGCTAAGCAAAGAACACAGAAGTTTACAAGTAAAGAACTTGTATTAAGCTAAGTAGGAAGCTTACAAGAGAGCTTTTACAAGAGTGCTTAAATGAACTCTTTCTGAAGTTGAGTACAAAATGAGGGGTGACCCTATTTATAGGCACCCTCCTCCCTAATGGACGGCTGGGATCGATTTGATCCGACGATCATAGTTTTGCCTCCAAAAATATCCAGCCTATATCTACATCATTCTAGATTGTTCTACATGTATCTATACATGTCTTTACATATCTACAAGTATCCAAGATGTTCTAGAGAGCTCCAGGGTCTTCCGAAATTGTCCCGAGCTTTCCCGAGCCTTCTAGTGCCTTCTGGTGCCTCCCGGGTTTGTCTAGACTTGGAAAGAACGTCCCGGATCTTTCTAGAACGCTATGGACCCTTCAAGACAAGTGTTGGTCGTCCTAGATGCTTCTAGTGCCCTCCTTGGTGCTAGTTTGCTTCAAAAGTGCCCAAGGGGTGACAAGAACCTCGGTTTGAAGTTTAGGGAAAAATGGCAGGGTGTGACAGATCGGCTTACTTATAAACTTTCCAGAAAAGAAGGCAAATACCTTCTTGAAAAGAAACGGATGTGAATATAAGTATTACAAAAGGCTATTATGGTGTTGAATTCAAAGGAAGGAAAGCTCTCTTAATTCCAGATAATATTATCAAACTTATAAGTCAAACCAATGTATCGCATTGTCAATAAACAAACGAAATAAAATTACAATTTTGAAGTGAACAACAAACTTAGAATTGAAAAAACAGATAAAACCTAGAGCTGTGTTTGTTTGGTAAGAGAGAAAAAAAGGAGAGAAAATGAGAAATTTTAGAGATAACAAAGATGAAAAGGGAGAGAAGTGGTCCTAACGCCACCAAAGCGTACCCGATCCTAGTCGTTACCGTCATTGTTCTTCTCTGATTCTCATTTTCTCTTTGTCGTTGCTTTTACTTGACATAAATTGGGATTGGGGAATGTTTTAAGGTTTAAAGCTTCGTTCAATTCAATGGAAGAAACATGGTATTCTCTTTTTGTTAATACCTCAAAACAGTAAAAATATTTTGAAAATTTCAATGTAGTCCTAATTTTTAGGACTAAATTGATATATTATTAAAATTATATAGGTTAATCTTTTAGAATTAAGGTCAAATTAAAATAAGTGTAGAGCTTGAGAGCTAATTATGTAATTATATCAATTTATATTAATTGCCACGTCATCAGCCGTTAAATTTTTAACGGTGTTAGACCAATTTGTTACTTTTTTTTTAAGTTGGGGATCAGTTTGTAATTTCTGATGGTTGGGATGTAAAAGATAATTGGAGCATAGTCGGAGGACTATTTATGTAATTTACCCTTTTAAAAATTACTAAAGCTACGAATATAAAAAGTGAAGACCTTGCGCGGGAACTCATATTATTTTTCCTTTGAAACGGCCGTAAGCTAACACCACAATATTTATATAATATAATATAATTAATTTCTTCTCTTCTATTTGAATTTAAAGTTTGAAAAGAAAGCTTTCAGCTGCCAAGGATAGTGCTAGGTAACGTACGATGTAAAACATCCAGCAATCTATATATATTTTATGGCATAAAGCTAAAAATGCCCTCAACCTTTGACTACTTAGGCCTCGTTTGTGATTGCGATTGACAACCCAAATGGGCTTTTTTTTTGCTAATACAGAGGAAAAAAATACCAGCGTTTAGTGCCGTTGGTCTGCAGCCAGCAGCTCCCGCACCGCCTGTGGTGGCTCCGGCAGCCATACCTCATGCCGATCGTCAGTCTTCAACAAGCGCGATAAACAGTCCGCTACGCGGTTCATCTCGCGTCCCACATGATGGACAACAATCTCCCAATTCCGACAAATCAAACCCACAATAAGATCTATCAACACATCACCTCGTAAGGCCGATGATTCATTCCGAAGCATGCTAGCCACCGCCATATTATCCGTTTCCACCACCACCAAATGGGCATTTTTAAGTGTTTTCATTTGTTTTTTTTTTTGGTGTTTTTGGTTGCTTTTAAAACTAATTTTTCCACTCAAACCAAAAAGTTAAATTTTATAGTTTTTTGGGTGGAAAAGTTAGTTTGAAAATAAAATTATTTTATTATCTTTATTATTTAATTATAATTTATTGTATATTATACATACATAATTGTAAAATAATATATATTTTATAATATTTATATTGAGAATAAAATTATTTATTTGTAATTTATTTTATATTTATTATTAATTTGTAAGTGATATGTTCGTATATAATTTATAATGTAGTTTGTATTTTTAAATTAAATTTTATAAAAAAATAAATTTTTTATTATAATTAAAATTGACTTATTTCATATATCATAACATTAACTATTTGAACATCACCCAAGTTTACTTCTACTTTTCAATATCATGTCTAAAATAGACATTTTATCTCTTCAAAGTTACTTTTTGACATCCATTGACAAACACTAACCAGCTTTTCAAAACTACTTTTCAACAGCAAGTTTGAAAATAACTTTTTTCACCGCACTTTTTAAAAGCAACCACAAACTAAGCCTTAGTCACTTTAATCCCTATTTTTTTAAAGCAATTTTATTTTTTATTTTAGGTCAAAATAGTCTTTATGCGGATGAAAATTATCAGTCAACTGACGATAAATGACTTAAAATGACATGACAAACCTATATAGCAATGCACCCTAATATGACATTATCATATAGACAAATGAGTTGACTTGAAAAAAATATTATATCAGTAAAAAAATAATTTTATAAAATTATATAAAATAATTTTTCGTTTTGTAACAATTTTCACACGCTTAGAGGTCATTTTGACTCAAAATGAAACGTGGTGGCTTGAATTGCTCCAAAAAAAATAGAGGTCAAAGTGACTACTCGGTTAAATGTTAAGATTTTTGTGACTTTATGTCTGTATTTATATATAACCTAAAATTTATATTCGTAATTTTATTAGTTTGCAACTTTAATTATACATTTAACTCATTCTATTCATAAAAAATAGCAAACACATCTGACTAGTTGACCAAGTTATTTATCTTTGTTCCCTCATATTTTCTTAATTCGTGGGTTCTAGACCTACTAAGAGCACTCTTTGCTTCTACTAGAGTCTTCCTTCCCCTCCCCTTTAGGTCGAATTAGGATTAGGACTAGAATTAAGATTTGTTAAAAAAAAACTCACTCATTCTAATATATTAAAGAAATCATTCATATCACCTAATTAATCTTAAACTCCTCAATTTCGTTTACTATTTTTTTTTTTCAATAAATATATTTTTATTGAAAGTGCAAGGAACATGAAACAAGGAAATCAAAATAATTACTGTTATTTATTAATATTATCTTGGGAACTAAGTTAAGATGAATAATGATTGGAATAACATGCTAATGGCTATTGCTAATTATATAGGGAGTTATTGGTATTGATTATTGAATGGAATGTTTCTGTTTATTTATTTATGGTTGGTTGCCTGCAAAGGTTTGCTCAGCCTTCATCTTCCTTTTCTTACCTTCTAACTTTAAATATATTAAAATTCACTTTTGACATTGCATCATATAGTAAAAAAATTAAAATGTGTGCAACTTGAGTATCATTTTGTAAATCAATAAAAAAAATAGTATTATTTATATAATTAAGTTATTCTTGAGTATTCAAATAAAATAAAAATAAGAAAGAGGGACAGCACAACACAGAACCTGGAACCCGCGTGTTCTTTTTTTTTTGGGGGGGTGAATCGCATTTATAAAGTCATTCCCCCTCAAATCAATTTCTCAAACCCAACATATACCATTCAAAAGCGTTGCGTTTGATTTTCCTCTCTATTCTCCACTCATTTCATCTCCTTTCTGCAATTATTCCCAACTTTCCATGGCTTCCTCCATACCCAACCTCGAACCCGCCCCCGACACGTGTCCCGAGTTCAAACGGAGGAAACGAAGCCTAACAGACCAAATGCTTGCTTCTTCTCACCCGCATCAACGCAACCAAAGGATTAAGCGGTGGCGAACGCAACGCGAGCAGCATATCTACTCCTCCAAGCTCATTCAGGCCCTACGCCGTTCTCGGCGGACCTCAGCTTCATCCTCCGCCGCCAAGGATGTCCACGAGACGGCAGACAGAGTCCTCGCCGTTTTGGCCAAGGGAACCACGCGTTGGAGCAGAGCGATCCTCACCGCTCGCAAGATGGCCAGACATAAGAAAGCCAAGGTCGCCGCCAATATGAGGTTGAGGAAGCCGGCGCTTAACAGGGAGAAGAGAAAAACGCCTGTCGTTCAGAGGAAGTTGAAGGTTTTGGGACGTCTCGTTCCCGGTTGCCGGAAACTATCGTTCTCGAACCTTCTAGAGGAAACTAGCGATTACATAGCGGCACTCGAGATGCAAGTTCGAGTCATGACGGCTATCACCGAGTTTCTCGCCGGCGGTGGACCGCAGCCGCCGGCTGATCGGCTTGCGTCTAATGTCAACTCTTGAAAAGGTGTTTATTATGATCATTATTATTTTTGGAAACTTTTTTTTCATTGAGATTTTTAAATTCCTGTATTTTATTGTGTATACATGAATTTTTCCTCTTCTTTTTAAGCTCCACTAAGTTTATTCTTTTTCATTTATTATTATTTTGTTTCTTAAGCTAGGTTTTGATTGCTTATCAACTAGGGGTGTATACGGTTCGGTTTCGATCTAATTCGTTAAGCTATTTTAGTAACTATTGATTTTTTAACTTCGTTTTTTCTTTGAGATTAACGTTAGTTTTTAAAATTTTATATTTTATTTTGACAAAATAACTTTATTTGATAATTTTTAAACATTAAAAAGTTGGAGTTTTAAAGTGTTTTTCATAAATATTTATTAAAAATTTATTTTTAAGTAAAAAATAATAATTAAAAATACATCTATATTATTTCAAGTATAAAATACTCATTTTTACATAATAATAATAATAATAATAATAATAATAATAATAATAATTATTATAAATTAAATAGAATATCAAATTAGGTTCAATTCGGTTCGATTCGATTAATCACGATTAGTAAATTTATGAACTATAAACTGTCCAAACGCCTCAGTTTAGATTAATTTTTGGTTTTGTGGTCAACCATGCTTAGCCCGATTATCAACGGGTTGGTCAAAGTGGTAAGCAATTTAGTATCACTTAAGCATGTCTCGAGTTTGCGACATTGTGTATGTAAAAATTTTTTGTTGGGAGACTCACTCACCAAAACTAACCGTGCAACGTGAGTCTGTCCAAATTAGTTAGGTCAAAACCACGGGAAACCGGTAGGGCAACAAAAAATGTTTTTGATTGCTTTGTTCCAAGGTTTTTGTTTTGTAGTCTTAATATTATTTTAACAATAAAAAAAATTGAATCTAATGAGTAGTCAGAGCAAAAAAAAATTTATTTGAGTTCAAAATAGTTTTTGTATCACATAAAAACAATCTTATAAAAATTAAAAGGATTTATATTTGTAAATATATGTGTAAATATATATGCCACAAGATTTGGGATTTTCATTATTTTACTTGATAGAAATAGAACAAAATGCATGAGTTTTACAAGCTTATAAACTCCCCCTACAAACAAGCCTTTCTAATCACTTCTTTGGCACTCATTTTGTTGGTTTAATAAGTTGGAGTGGAACCAAAGAAACATCAAAACTGTGTCGGCAAAAGGGTCAGCCCAATAATCTAGTTCGCGACAAAGATTTCTCACATGGCTGTAAAGTTTAAATGTGAGAGATATGGGAAATTCTAGGGGTGAGGCATTTTTAGGGTGAATCTAAAATGAAACGAATTTACATAAATTTGTATTAAGTTGGTAAGAATTGTGTAAACTCAAATGTTAAGAATTTAAGTTATGATATAAGAATTTGTGTAATTGTACAAATTCTTACTAAGTTGATAAGAATTTATATAGTTACACAAGTCTTACTCAATTAGTAAGAATTTCGGTTTTTACCTAAATTATTATCCAGTCTTACATAAATTCTTACAAAAATGATCATAATTTATGTAGGGCTGTATTTTAACCTCACTATAAGGTGTCTCACCTTAGAATTTCTCGAGAGATATTTGTAAGAAACAAAACCCTAAATTAATAAAAAAAACCCAAATTTAATACCGTGGATGATTTGTCGAAATTTGAATACATGTAATTCCATTTATTTTTCACATAAGATGGGCGTAATGGGAGGTGTTTTTATGAGCAAAACAGCCTCACAAAAGATATTCTTGATTTTTTTTTTGGGACAAAAATAGATATCCTTGATTAAGTAGCCCTTTGGCAGCCGCAGCACATGTGCCTCAGTGGCCCTACATTTTGAAGTGCCCCACCCTTCAAATGGCTTGCATGTGCCCCCTCCCCTCTTTAACCCCTTAAAAATGTCAAAAATTCAAATGCACATTTATGAAATGGAAAATTTTCAAAACCTTTAATAAATATTTATTACTTTTGAGACACACCAACACCATGACGCCCAAAGTTACCTTCATTTTCACTATGATTATTCTCTAATTATATCGTCTTTAATTTTTATTGATAATATAATGTATCTTATCATTATTCGAATAGGAATCTTTTTTTTTTCACATTTAAGGGCTAACACGTGTGGAAACATGAAAGCCAAGCTGTCTGATTTTGGGATTGAGACGTGGGTTGGCTGGTCAAGAGAAGTTTTGAGGAAGCCCCATTTTGCAAATTTTATAAATTATCAATCGAAGGACCACATGACCTTGTTCTATTGTGGTGGGGGTGTTTTTTGTCCAACAATTCACATTATTTTATTAAATACTTTTATGCTTTTCCTTCTCCGTAGGCTCATGCATTTGCCTGATTCACCATATTTTCACATGCAACCATGTGCCTTCATTAAAACAAAACCAATGTGAACGCAACCAAAAAAAAGAACATGCCCCAATCTACTTTTTCTTCTCCAATTAACATGTGTCGCTTATGCAATTACCACAAGTAATCGGCGCTCCTGTGACTTGAATCATCATCATCTCCCTAATAGACCCACAAGAAAAATTAAAAACACTGAATCTTATAAGAGACATTTTCTTAAATATAAAATCATTGATAATAAAAGTAGGGTTGCAGTGGTTTATAACGGTTTATTTTTTCTGATTTAGATGTAAAAGTAAAACCTCTATTATTGACGATTTTTAAAGGATATCGATAATTTTTATGATTTAATGATTTATGTTCTTTCATCTAATCTCTGATACTATATAAATATTACTTTAGTGAGTGATGTCAGACCTAGGAGTCGATTGACGGTAAATACATGAATTTGATAGCTATCATATTGATAGCATTATAGTTCTTTAACAGGGTTGTATCATGAAATTTTCAAAGACTTCAAAGCTTATTTTTAAAATATTTAAAATTAAAAAATAACGGTAGAAAAATCATAACGGAAGACAGGAGGTAGAGTATAACAAAAATATATCTTATATTTACTCAAACTGGTAGAATACATAATTAACATGTATGGATTGAAAACTACCGGTCTTCACAAAACAAAAGGCTGTCTTGTCGTCCCTTGATTCTCCTTGTACTCTAAGGAAACGATGGATCGGCCTTTCTCCAACATCACCTTTATTCAGGTGATTATCTATTCACTACATTTTGGGTATATATAGGGATTAACGTATAATTTTATGTAAGGAGATGCGAACTATCAGTATGTTATATTAAAAATGTAGAGAGTGCAAAATTATAAAATTTTAAGGGTGCACAATTAGATTATTAATAAAAAATAAAAAAAAATATATAAAATATAAGAGAACTTAAGATTTTTAGGGGGTGCGACTCCCCCAACACCCCTGTGTCCGTCTATATATATATCAATGGAGCCCCAAAACTTCTTACTTTTTCTCCATTTGCCACCTTACAGTTGTTTCCAATTCTCCAAGGAGATCGTGTTAGCCTGATATGTTTAGGGTTTGTTCTCTTTCCTTCCCCTTTTTAATTTGGGGTTTGCTTGAAGGTGTTGATTTTGTGGTGGGTGCACATGACGCTGACCTAACCTTCATTGTGTGAGACGGTAGAGAGGCCCCCCCACTCTTTTGGATTTTGGAACCATATTTATTATACTGCGAATTCTTATTTGGTATGCTTCTTAAAATCACTATACAATTTATGACCTTTTGTTCTTTCTGGTATAATCATGATTCATATGTATTCAATTTATGGATGGAAATTTTCTACCTTTTTTCGGTGTCCTTACATATGCCCAATGCTCAAAATTAACTCTAGAATTTAGGGTTTTAGGTTAGTGTTTGTGGTTAGGGTTTAGGGAATTTAGGGTAGTGTGTATTTTTTAGAGTATATGGTGTAGGGCTTAGAATTTAGAATTTAGGATTATGGCTTAAAATTTAATTTTATAGTGTTTTTAGTGTTGGACATATGTAGGAACACCGAAAAGAGGCAGGCGAATTTTATCTTCAATTTATTGATCGATAATCTATATCAAACACAAACAAGAATTCATTATCAGGTGTTCCTTCAAATGCAATTAATTACATTAACAACATCAAATTTCGAACACTTGATTGTACTTAAAAACTTTAATGAGCCAGCTCAATTAATTATTGGTATTCATAAACTTCTATTTTCTTAGTTCATCTTGGTGGGCAAAGTAAATGCCAGTATTTACTTGACCAGGCTACTATAGATATCAAAATTTAAACCAACTTGTCATATTTTTATTTTTCAAGCCCCATCAATGGCCTCTACAATCTACCCTCATTGAATTCCAAAATCAAAATGGATTTACTGTTACTATGGCAAAATAGGCTTTTTTTTAGCGGTGTTTTCATAGTAAACATCACAATTTTATATCTCTAATAGTGTTTTAAACAAAACATCACGCTAGACTGATATATAATGACGTTTTTAGAGAAACGCTACTACAGACGTATACTTTTGTGGCGTTTTATCTAAAAACCAATTTGAACCATTTGACTTGAAAATATTGTTATTAAGATATGTTTAATATATAATATATATGTGTACATGCGTAGGTGTAGATATGGATGGATGAATGAATCAATGAGCCACAAAAGAAACAAAGGGCAGATGCAGAAGGAGGTCAGGCGAGCAGGTGGTGGGCAATGAAATTCCATTATCTGGACTTGTTGTAAGTTTGTGACACGTATGTCCTTCCAGCGTGGCATGCCACATTTCACCATCTTTGGTGGTACCCCTGATGGTGACGTTATAAATGTAAGGTGACACGTGGCACCTACTGTCATGTCAGCAAACCAAATTTATACGAGTCATTGGATCAACCACCGTATATTCTCCTTCTCCCATGGCATTATTCTCTATATGAATGGCCATGACTGCATACCACAGCTGTCAATCTCACCCTTCATTCTATCTCTTACAACCATTTCTTATCAATTATCATTAGCCTCAAAGATGTATCATGCTTGTATTTATACTAGGGGTTGATTATTGATAGTGAAAATTTATATGTATCAAATTTTCAACATGTTTATATCTATCATACATATAATTTAGATTTGATGTGTTAAAAAGTAGATAGTAAAGTTAAAAAATTATATCTTTTTTTAAATTGATCATATTTAAACTATTCGTTCAATAATTTAGCTATATTGGGCTAAACTAAATTGGGAGGATCGTTCTATATTGAGCTTATATAAACCCAATCTAAATTAGTTGATCAATGAATCAGATAACAATGATTAAAAAATTTAAACATAACTTGCTTCATCAAAACATGGAATTCATTGCTTGTATGTTGGCCCCATGATGTTGAAAGGGGTTTAATAAACAAAGATGGAGGGAGCAATAAAGGACGAAACTATAAATTGCTTTTGAGTTGTCAAAGGGACCAACCGCCATAAGGATTAAGGGAGAGGCCCCAACAAAGAGGGGGACACATAGGGTTGGAGGGCCCTAAAAACACCAAAGCGGGGGAGGAAGAGGACAAAATATAAGCCAAACAAACAGGAGGGGGTGGGTTCCTTGGCAGTTTGGCCACATGCGGAGTTAAAAGGGGCGGTGCTGCGTTGTGTTATTTGCTGCACTATAATCTATAAATGAAAGTCGTGGCCTCATTCTCAGGCACACAAGTCCATTGTCCTAATTATGACTCCTTATCTTGTGACAAAAGACAGTTTGACTCTCTCCAGTTTCAACATCCGTTGAGGGGCCCCCATTGGGGACAATCTTCCCACACGTGGATCCTTGGTGGCTTAGATTGTGAACCTTCGTTAGTATCGTAAATGAGACGAAGCATATTATGAGTTATTAAATTTCAACTCGATCAAAATTTGACTTGAGTTCTTAATGAGCTGAAATGAGCTATTCGATATCCGACTTGAAAAGCTTGCGAGCTACTCGAAAATATAATATATTATATTGTATTAATTAATTCGTGTTTAATTTTAAGTGTTTAGGGTTAATTTAGAGTTTAGAGTCTGGATTGAGATTTAAGGTTAAGTTAGGTTAACAATGGATCACATGTTTCGGGGAATAAGGGTTAGCAAATTATAACTAATTTTTGTTTTCGAGTTTGATTCAAGCTTAACGATATTCGAACTTGACTGGGCTTCTTTACTCCCCTGCCCTCCATTTTTGCAAATGCCTTCTTCACATCTTGAGTCGAGTAGGTCTAAGGTACGACATGTTATGGTACGGCTACGGTGTGGCACCAACTAAAAATGTAAAAATGGCACTGAAAATGTTACATTTTTATAACATTTTTAGTTCTTACAAAAACTTAAAATCTTATCAAAAGTGATGAAAGTTTCGAAACTCAAAAATAAGATTCAGATATTTACCACAACTGAAAATGTTATTAAAAGTGTAACATTTTCAGTACCATATTTTACATTTTCAGTTGATGCTGCAACGTAGCCGTACCATAACATACCTTATATTAGGCAAACCCTCTTGACTTTGCTCTTTCCTTTTCGGGTTTAGGGGAAGAGCTGCCAATGAAAAGAATGACCGAAGACACAAATTGTGGTTTAGTGTGTTGGGATCAGAAAAGGCCCAACAGATTTTCGTTACCTGCTTTGAGTTGTAAACAAGAATCGCATTACCAAACTATACATTATTTTAGTATATATTTTGTTGAAAAAAGCAAACGGCAAAACATAACGCGCAACGTCCGTATGGTTGATAACATCCAAGAGATGTATGGCAAGGGAAGTGAGCTGCATTGGATTGAAAAATGGAGATATATAGTTTGCACCTTCATGGTTTTCAGAGATTGTGATGAAATATTATGGATAAAGTAGATTCAAGGGAAGATGTTGTAGATTTGGAAAGTGGTGGCACCACCGCATCCACCACCACAAGTGATATCGGTGATTATCGAGATGGAACCAAAGAACAACATCTTAGACATCTTGCTCGTCAAGGTATGGATCTGCATGAGCTGATTGCCACTCGAAATGGATCGGCATTGACAGCTACGATTGGAAATAAGCATTCCTTCTTTTCAGGAGAGGATGCAACGGTGATTAACAAGGAGGATAATGCAATGGTGAGGGTCAATGTTGAGAAGAAAACGTCGAGGGATCAGAGAAAGACAAGCACGGGTTCGAAGAAGCCTCAAAAACCTCCGCTGCCACCCGGTGGCCGGTCGTTGAGCGAGACTGATATCAAATTGGTTAGGGAAATTTCTCAACTTTCGAGGTTAAGGCGTGCGAGGAACGAAAGAATCAAGGCATTAAAGAAAAAGAGAGCTGAGAAGGTCTCTTCATCACGGGCCAGTGTTTTTGCAACAATCATCACTATTCTCTTCATCTGCGTCATAATCTTCCAAGGTAACCAAGCTCACGGGCCAGTGTTTTTGCAGACAGACATGGTTACTTCAGTCTAATTATTTTTATTGTTGATGCATCTTTGCTGCAATTAATAGCGAATTACAGCGAGTACATATAAGAATGGACTTCTTTTGCAATGGGATACACAAGATACTGGATACTGATAAAGTTTCTCCGGGGCAGCCGGTACTATTCAACAGTCGACATCTCTTAAGAAACCAGAGTTGCAAACTGCAATTACATACTAAGAAATTTGATTAGAACGCCGATGTTCAGTACTCAATCTCGAGGCAGAAAGGATAACGAATGGGATCTAACAGCAACATCTTTGTATAGCCCGCAAATAACTAGACTGATTAATTAGGCCTTGGATGGTTCAGCCCTCGGCCTCCACAAACCCAACCTATATTTGTGTGTGTATTTCAATATCAGCTTTCTCTGCAAGACCGAAAAAGACCATGAGTGGCTAAATCAATCCCAGTAGAAATGAAATGACAATTCTACAAATATATGTACTTAAATTGCAAATCTGTTTACACCCTAAAAGCAAAATCTTTCATACGATAACAAGAGTGTATCAAATGATGGTAAACATCATGGATAAAACTACCACAAGACAGAAAAACCGCACAAAGATAACTCAACTCGGGAGATATGAAGAATCTATGCCGACATTCTACTTTGTACAACAATCAGATAATTAGTAATCATAGCTGAAGGATCTAACCCGAGGTTGATGATAAACCAGCACACTGCATGCTATATAGCTAATGCAAGAAGCTTCTACTCTACAACACATTAAAAAGTGCAGAATTATCTGTCATGCTAATGTCCTTTGAAAGAGACAAGAATACACTTTCACGCTTTGCTTGCTATGAACAACAGAAAACATCCTCGCTCATTTACTTCCTTCATACCAAGCAAAGCCTAAATTATGGCTGTTAAAAAGTAAAACCATTCCATTCTATCCCGCTCTTTCGAACTATTTGTCAGCTCCCATATTCATAAGCTTAAGCTTTGGAAGATCCTAATTCCTACGTAGCACAGGCTAATGAACTAGCCAAACTAATTTAAACAAAATAATAAACACACAGCTTTATACCAAGGCCAAAAAAGAACAGAATAGTAATGATTTAGTCAGCTGCAATTCCAGTTTGATAAACATTACGCTAGGAGTTTATATACTAAACTAGGGGCAACATAGTGAGAGCATTAAAAAATTAGTATACACAAAACCTATCAATGATACTGCATGATTAGATAATCATAACTAGGGGTGATAATGCGCCTGACCGGTTCGCAAGCTACACGGGCTCGGCTCGAGTGAGCTCGACTCGAGACCTTAACAAGCTGAGCCGACCCAAGCTCAACTCGAAAAGCTCGTGAACAGGCTAGAAATAACTATATATATATACACTTGTATGTTCCAGTATTGTTAACTTGTTATCTGGTTAAATACTTTATATCCCGTGTGGACTAGTATAATTTAGAAATTGTACTATGGTTACTTGTGGACTTCAAAAATAAATATTATCTTTTCCCAAACATGTTTTCACGTGTTATTTTTCAGAACTTCAATAAAAATATTTAAAAGCAATTTGAGGAAAGCAAGGAGCCGAGACCAATAATACTATTTCCGAGCCGAGCCGAGCCTGCTCGTTATCACCCCTAATCATAACTGCACAAAAGTATGCAGTTCCTCAACGTAGGCATACATATTAAACAAAATTAGTGTTTTGGCGTAAGTCGGGAATCATTACATGTTTGCAAGGAATTCCAAGTTTCTTGAGCTTAAGAGTGCGGGTGACGAGCAGTTTCTGGAAGTCACCAATCTCGGATTCCAGCTTTGCTACATGAGTTTCAACCCCATTCCCTACACCATTCAGAAATTCTGGTATTCCAACTTTCTCTGCAACAAGAACAAGATCACTTCTCAAATTCAATTTTCATCATTTCAAGATTACAATTACAAAAAAGACACGACATTTACAATATAATTACTTTTGGGAAAATAAATTCTCCTTGTGATACCAACTCTTGTAGACATGAAAAAGGATCAACTTCATTTTAAGTCTATGTAGCTATTCTTAATCTAATAATCTAACAACATGAATAGAAAAGCCCAGTCTTTCTTTTGCATCTCTTCTTTTCAACCATTTATGACAAGTTCACTGAACTGAGAAAAAAGATCTGAACTTTTTCCCCTAAAATCCTCATTAAACCTGAAAAAAGCCTAAAGAAGCACAGCCAAAAAAACTAACACAAATGAGATTCTATTAGTTTCCCAGGAACTATGGGGATATTTCGTTTTTAATGTTCTTGGTATTGTTTAAGAAGGAAAGAGAAGACCTTACCAATAAATGAACTTGACTTGGAGAAGAACCTCGAGAACCCATATGGAATTGAAAAAGGAATTGCCTTTGTGCTGTTAAGAACTTGCCTCAATGCCATGGTTAGGGTTTTTGTTAAGCTGTGAACAAATTGTTGGGTTATTCGAGGGGAAGACGAAGTTTTGAGTACTTAAAACTCCCCGTTTTTATTTGGGCCAGATTTTTTTAATCCTGGAAGACGGTTTCATTCACAAAACGGTCCAATAAACAGTTGAATTAAAAGAGCTCAACAGAAACAGTTTGAACAAAAGCCCAACATTAAAGAGAGCAATAAAGGCCCAACACATATAAATAGTGGTGCTGAATGTTTGGACTAATGGAGATTTTTAATTTTCTAGAGTTAGAAAATGTTGTTAAATTAGATATTAATCATTACTGTTAACATGTAACGCCATTAATCTAAACGGATTTATCGTTAGAGTGACCATTTTTTGTTATTATCGATAACTCTAGTGAAGAAAATATAACTTTTAAAACTATAGTGGCTAAAATAAAAATAATATTTAAACTGTAGTGACCATGAGTGTAGTTTATCCAAAAAAATACGTTCCATTGGCCATCCAAATGCCTTCAGTAAATCTGTTGAAATCTAATTACTGTACTTTTCAGTTCATAAAAGACCAGAAACGAAAAGAAGATAATAATAATAATAATAATAATAATAATAATAATAAGGTTAATTTACATAGATCGTCACTCAACTATCTTTTTTATTTCTATTTTGATCACTTAACTTTCAATTTTTTTTTAATTTACTCACTCAACTTTTAAATTCTCATGTTCTGGTTATTCTGCCGTTAAATAGTTAACAATGTTATGACATAGTAGCTTATATAAAAATGGTGTCGTTTTAGAACTCTAAAAAAATTAAAATTTTAGACCAAGACGATGACCTTTTGAATCTCTATTAAAGTTTGTTTTCCTCAATATTTTCATCTTTTGATTCATTTTCTTCTTCAACTTTTCTGTCTCTCTTTTTAAACCTTTCAAATTTCAGTCGTTATTCTCACCACCTACGATTGTCATCGTCGAAGGTAGATGAGTTATATTTTGCTTATAATTATCGTTTTATTTTAGTTGTTGAATAGCTTATCAAATAATATCCATGGAGAGATTTATAATTTCAAAGAGCTTAAAATACCATTGAATCTCATTTAGATAATTTCTAGTAACTTAACATGTAATTTTTCCTTTAATGACGGGTATTTAGATTAAACCCCTTCAAAATACCCAAATACCTAAAGGGATCACTTGCTAAAACCATATTAATTTATGTGATTATGCTATTCAATATATTTGGGATAATAACTGAGCTCTGCCGCCATTCATTATATTTGGCATAGTGATGAAACTAATAGGGCCGGAATTACTCATGATGGTGGCTCACCTGACTCACTTAAATGGACGAAAACTCGATAAAACGTGGGTTTGATCCGTTTAAAGTGAGTGGTGGATGGAGCGGGTGATGAACTCAGGTGAAAATTTTTTAACTCACCACCTGATCCGTCACCCGCCCTATCCATCGGTATAATATTAATTTTAAAAAATATTTTGAACTTTAGACTTTTTTAAGCTTTTGTTTTTTATTGGGAAATGAGAGTTTTGTTTATGTAGGTTCTATTGTATGGAAGATTATTTGGAAATTTAGAACTTTAATAATAGTTGACTTTAATATATTAAATATTTTTAATAAAATTTTACGTGTATTTTTAACTATAATTTTCTAATAATAGAATCTATTTATGATCCGATCCACCCGCCTCATCCGCGGTGGATGGGTACCCTTGGTCGATACCACCCAAAATGCTGCCGCTTTTGAAAAAGGGTACCCTTTTTTTATTGGTTATGGGTTTTAAATATTTCGTTCTGATTTTTTTGAGCCTTTGATGATGGAATTAGTTTTGTTGATGGTGAAAGTTGAGATCTTGATTTAACCGAGTGTATTGCAATGTTACTTTTTTGCTTTCATTTCAATTTTTCCTTTTTTGTATTTTCAGTGAACCAAGGTTGCATTAAGCCTCTATGTGATCTCTTAATATGTCCAGATCCACGAATTGTGACTGTAACCTGCTCATTAACACCAGTCGGAATAAAATTTATACAGTTTTTTTGTTTACAAATCATAAAATTTAAAGACATCCGATAAACACGTGAGTCTTTGCATTTTAGGTCATTCTCATGGAAAATGAGTCCTTACAAAGATTAAAAGGATGATATTAATCAACGAGGTGCTTGTACAAAACCAAGTGGTAAAATGTGCATCAGCATTCACTTCTCCTTTAATTGATTTGTCTGCACTCTGCACCAAGTTTCCAACTGTTATTAATAACTAAGAAAGCTACTAGCTAGGCAGGATGTAAATCCCCTTTTTGTTCACCTAAATTACTCGCCTATTTATATGGCGCGGCAGCTTAGAGTAAGGTTAATTTAAAGCCGTTTTTAACTTAAAATGAGATTAAGTTGGTAAGAATTTAGGTAGTGTTACACGAGGCAGGATCCAACCTAAAATATTATCTAATTGGTAAGAATTCCGGTTACAACTTAAAATGTTATGGACAGCGTAAAAATTCCAGTTACAACTTAAAATATTATCCAATTGATAAGAATTTCGGTTACAAACCTAAAATGTTACGGGCACGTAATAATTTCGGTTCCAACCTAAAACATACCAAATTGGTAAGAATTCCGGTTACAAACCTAAAATATTATGGGCAGCGTAATAATTTCGGTTTCAACCTGAAATATTACTGAATCCAAACTAAAATATTTTCCAGTTGTTAAAAATTTAGGTTTCAACCGAAAACCGCCATTTTTAGCCTTACCATAAGCTGCCGCACCCTAGGCTTACTCAAATTACTCAGTCATACCAATTAGTTCACCTAAAGTTAAGGGTGAGCAAACATCAACTTGAAAATTTTTAAATAAAATTCGAGTTATAAAATGGAACTTCAAATAACTTGAATAGCTCAAAATTTACAGTAATTAATGGATCGATTTTTAAGTTTGAGTCGAGTCTCTTAATTCTTCATGATATGTATATATCACATATGAAGAAATATGAAGCAATATATATGTATTTCATATATAGTTGTAGAAAATTGTTTGAACTAGAACCAATTAGTAACATTATAAAATGTTTACGATTTAAATAGAAATTTAAACAATTTGACTTGAATTTTATAAACTAATTTTCATTTGAAAAATATTTCAAATAAAATTTGAATTATAAACTAAAACTCGTCAATTCAAAAAAAAATTATTCGACTTGAATTAGTTCGGCCAAATACTCACCTCTATTTAAAGCCGCTGCACCTAAACTAACAAGAGGCAGCAGCCAGGATGGACCAGGGATCATTTATGGCATAACCCCAAACTCAGCTTTAGTATTAGGGTGGACCGGAGATTATTTTCGGTGTAACTTTTTATACGCTATTGGTAAAAAATTAAATTTTAAATTTTAGCTTTAAATCTGAACAAATATACTTTATTTGGGTAGAAATCGTCTATCTCCTAATCATGCCTTCATTTATGCCTCCACAATAAATATAGGGATTTAAAATTTAGGGTTTATAGTTTAAAGTTAGGGTTTAGGGTTAGTGTATAAAGAATTCAGGGTAGAGAGTATTTTCAGGTTGTAGGTGTAGGGTTTAAGATTTAGTATTTAGGGTTAGGGTTCTTAATTTAATTTTTAAGTATTTTTTAACAATAATCATAAATTGAGACATGGTTAGGAACATAGTATTTTTACTCACCTTACTCTCAATTCTTTAAACTCCAATATTAAACTTTGATCCTAAATCTAAATTTTTACTATGCAATAAGGACACGCAAAAAACAGATGATTTCTATTACATGTTTGTCAGTTGTCATGAGTAAAAATCTTCTGCCCCTAATCATGCCTCTTTATATGCCCCTACTAAAAAACACCTAAAAATTAAATTTTAAGTCTTAACTCTAATTTTCATATCCTAAACCCTAAACCCTAAAAAATACACACCACCCTAATTCCTTACACCCTAAACCTAAGCCTCAACCTTAAACCTCAGACTTTAAACCCGCTATTTTAAAATGAGGCACCAATAGGGGCATAGTTAGGGATAGACGATTTCCTTCCAGCTGTCATAGGAATAAAAATTCATACCCTCTTCGGTGCTTCTAGTTATGCCTCCCATACTAAAAAAATAATTAAACTTAAAGTTTAAAGTTAGAGTTTAAGATTAGGATTTAGGGAATTGAGACTATGATGTATTTTTAGGGTTTATAATTTAAAATTAGTGTTTAGAGTTCAAAATTTTAGTATTGAGACATAAATAGACACCGAAAAATGACATAAATTTTTTGTCCGTTTACATAGTGGCAACATGTAAATATTTGGGTGGCACAAGGGTGGATACATAGCTTGAAAACTATATGAGGACCCGTCGTCTTCCCAGGTTCCTCAGCCATTAAGCTACGCTTCCCCCAACAAGTTCCGAAAAGATGTCTCTAGTGACCGAAGAGATCAAAGCCAGTGCGTCAGAAATATACCATGGGGATGAGATTTGTCAAGAGAAATACAAGTCTTTGCTGGAAGAGATGGGGTTTCCCCGGGGGCTTCTGCCCTTGAAAGACATCGAGGAATTCGGGTACGTCAAGGACACAGGCTTCGCGTGGCTTAAACAGAAGAAGAGCACAACCCACAAGTTTGACAAGATCGGGAAGCTTACTTCCTATGCCACGGAGGTCACATCTGTGATTGAGAAGAACAGGATAAAGAAGCTGAATGGGGTTAAGAGCAAGGAGCTTCTCATCTGGGTCACACTGAGTGAGATCACCGTCGATGATCCACCCACCGGCAAAATCACTTTCAAGACCCCTGCCGGTCTCTCCAGGTCTTACCCTGTATCGGTTTTCGAGACTGAAGACCAGCCCAAGGAGAAGAAGTAAAGTAGAGAAAATGAGCCTTGAATAAATTTCAATAAATTTGAGTAATGATAAAAAAAAGTGTTTTGCAGTTCATGTTAGTAGTGAGTATTAAATTACGGCCGCAACATAACGTGACGACCACATATAATGGTTTGGAGGTCTTTGCGACGCTGCAAATCGCATCTATATTTAAAATTATAATTATATTTTTAAAAAATAATTACACCGTAACGGTCACAATCGTGACATTACAACCACATCCGCAATTGCAATCACAATTTAATATTATGGTTAGTACTAGAATAAGATATGTTTGAGACTGGGTTCATTTTGTTGCTTTGATTTATTGGAAGAATCAACCAAACGACGTTTAAGTGGAAGCAATATGCTTATTCTTTATTCGTTGTTTTTCTTTAAATATTCGTTGATAATTTGACTAGAATAATTAGGTGGGATAAACAACACAATTGGGCTTTGCTTGGGGTCGAGACTCGTCGAACTCGGAATTTTAGGTTCGAGTTTAACTCGAAAATAATATTAATGGGCTCGATTCGAACTCGAAGTTCGTCAAACTCAGCTTGAGTCGAGTTTTGTAAATTTGTTTTAGTGCATAATGCCTAATTTATTTTAGTTAATTTGCTTTTAGTAAATTTTCTCCTAATTTATTTTATTGCATTTCTTTTACTAAAAATATTACTTTTAGTGATATGTAGTATATAATATATATAATATTATTCTGACCATGTTCACAAGCTTTACGAGCCGAGCTTGGGTCGGTTTGACTTGTTAAGGTCTCGAGCTAAGCACGAACTCTAGTCGAGCTCACTCGAGCCAAACCTAGGCGGAACCTGAATAACTTGCGAGTCGAACCCTTTAATTTTTAAAAACTTAGTTTAAAACTCTAAAAATTTCAAGATTTTAAATTGTCCTGCAAATTTTATCACCAAATTCCGTCTATATGATATAAGACCTCTTCCCGTTTCGCAACGTATCCTATTAGATGTCTCTATCCAGAGCTTACCCTATATCTTAATTATATTTTGAGCCACATTCACGTTTACATCTACCTCATTAAAATAATTGTCATGAACGTGTGAGTCGTGTCATCCATTTGACAATGCATGCTAAATCACCTTATTGCAGTTTTTGGTGCTAAAACTTGGACGTCTAAGAACAATAACCGTTCTCTTAACTACTGAGCCAAGTTGGTTCGTGCTATTCAAATCTAATTTAAAAATTTTGGCCTTGTAGAGTTGGACCGAAACCTGTCAAGTCCAGATTTTATCTCAAAATTGTACAGAATATATTTATAACTTCAATTAAAAAATATTAATATTGTAATGTTGTTTATAATTTATCTTAACAACTAAAAAACTAATGAAGAAGAATAAAAATAATAATAAATTATATTAATTATAAAATGAATTATAAATATATTGTTATACAACATTTTAAAATTTATAATATATTGTTATGAAATTTTAATTAGAGAATATATTAATTATATTATAAATTATAAAAATATACTAAACAAATTCCTCCATGACTTGTATATCAAGGTTGGTATTAAATGGCAATGTAGAGCCAGGTCACATGTATTTTAGGTTCTTCAGGGTTGGAAATCTCATGTCCATTGTTTCACCACTGGCCATTCCTATAAGACATGATGAAGCTATTTATTTAACAGTTTAAAAGTATTTACAAGATAATATCTGTTCATATAAATTTTTAATTCTTTGACAATACACACACCTTACGAATAAAACGAATTGAACCAGTGTCTCCTAAAATAAATTTCATTCTCTTTTCTACCGAGGATACTTGTTGGATTTAGGATGAAGCTATTCTCAACTTAATTGAAGCTAGATGGGATGATATTCCCCTCATGATATGCTATCCTCAAATACAGAACGAAGTGGCGCATAATTACCGGCAACCAGCAACTACTCGAAGACTGCGTCGTTTGCCTTTAGGGTTATAGTGTAGATTTTAGTTTTTTAAGTGTTTAGACATGCATAAAATCATAAAAAAAGAGAGAATTTTTGTGTACACAGACAGCCATGTATTATCTATTGACACCAGTGTGCTTAGTGGATTATCTATTGACACCACACCAGTTTGCTTAATGGAGTTGTGCTAGCAGGTAAACTTAATATCATCAGTTTACTTTGGAATGCATCAAGATGGGCATATTAAAACTAGCTGAGAAAGCAGTTGGTGTGGCAGGCACATAGTATTAAATTGTAGTTACGGTTTCGGATGCGACGTGATATTTTTTTTTTAAATAACTATAATTTTAAATGCGGTTGTGGTGACATCCAAAACTGTTACGACGTTGCATTGCAACCTATGGGCAGGTTAGAGGCTTTCAGTTGACCCTCGGCCTGAATACTATGACACCCCGAGTGTGAAGTTGATCGAAAAATAATATAGGTTTTGTGAATGTTGACGTATGAAGAAACGTTGAATGCTATGCATGGTATGCGTGAAGAAATGATTCAAGACGAGGAAACAACTCTGTGTGAGCTGTAGGTTGTTATCAGGTTGTTAGGAATTGTCCAGCTGTCTACTGTCGTTAGGGTTTACCATCTGTAAAATCCCTATATATTTTGTATTCCTCATGCTGTAAATAATCATCAATGAAATATTATCCTTCTACCACATTTGTAACTGTCAACATGGTATCTTTCGCTAGGCGTTTTCCTGGCCTTTTCTCTCTTTCTTCTTAATTTTTTCTTCACCTTTCCCATGGCTCCTTCCACCGATGACTCCTCCATTGTTGCTAATGTTTCCGAGGGCTCTTCTTCCTCCAAGCCATTCACCAACAAGAAGGTGAACATTGTCCTCGATGAAAACAACTTCCTCATGTGGAAGCAGCAAGTTCTTTTAGCTGTCCGGAGCCTGCGATTGGAGAAATTGCTTACTGGGAACCTCAAACCACCACCGGCAACCGTCACTGCTTCCGATGGCACCTCCGTTGAGAATGAAGCTTATGAGATTTTTGTAGCTCATGATAGTGCTTTAGCCTCCTGGCTTCTATCCACAGTCAGTCCCTCTCTTCTTTCTCAACTTGTTAGATCTGAAATTGCTTCTAAGATTTGGGCGTCCATACTTCAATATTTTTCCAGTAAATCCACCACAACTATAATGAGCCTCCATTATAAGCTCAGATCGTTAAAGAAAGGAGACTCTACTATGCGTGCTTTTGTGTCACAGGTTAAGGAAATTTGCAACTCCCTTGCTGCCTGTGGAAGTCCTGTGTCCGATATAGAAACCATTGCCACCATTCTTAATGGATTACCTTCTGACTACCAGCCGTTTGTAGCAGTTATCACTGCTAGTCGAGAGGCCTATACCTTGGATGCAGCTATTTCAGTATTGTTTGATGCTGAAACTCAGCTCAATACATTCAATCCTCTTGGAGATCTTCATTCCTCTCTCCACACTGTCCAGGCCCCTCCTGATGTCACTCGACACTCCACCTCAAACTTCAATCGTCCGTATAGAGCCTCCTCCAGTCGTGGTGGACGGGGTGGCAGATCTGGCCGTTCTCGTCTCCAATGTCAACTTTGTGGGAAGTTGGGCCACTTGGTTGATCGTTGCTGACACCGATTTGATGAGGATTTTATACCTATCACTGCCCGTTCTACCTCTCAGTCCAAGGCTGAATCACATACTGCCAACCTGTGCACTATCGAACCTGGGCATGCTTGTTGCTCCCATCACTGTGGCGTGACACAATCAGATATTCCCACCTCTCAACCTACTGCTCAAGCAAATATTACCACTGCCACCAGGGGATCTTGGTTTGTTGACTCAGGTGCTTCTCATCACGTCTCTCCAGATGCTTCCGCTCTTATAGATGGCAAGGACTCCACTAGTCCTGGTAAGCTTGTCGTCGGTAATGGGATACCTCTTTCCATTTCTAAATTGGGTTATGCTTCATTATCATCTTCTTCTATGAATCGTGTGTTACTACTCAATGATGTGCTTCATGTTCCCAGCATAACCAAGAATTTGGTTTCTGTTTCAAAGCTAGCTAAGGACAATGATGTTTACTTGGAATTCCATGCTCGATCGTGTGTGGTTCGTGATGAACGTACTGGCTCTGTGCTGCTCACTGGAGAAGAAACTGATGGTCTTTATCATTTTAATACTAGTTTACCGTCTTGTAATAATCCTCCTACAGCTCAAGTACATGTTGCTTTTGCTTCACCTGGAATGTATGAACTATGGCATCGTCGCTTATGTCATCCATCGCATGAAACCTTGTTACGAGTCTGTGGTTCATGTGATGTTTATTTTCAATCAGATGTAAACAAATCTTTACCTAAATGTGTTGCTTGCCAAATGGGAAAATCACATCGATTACCATTTTCTACTTCTGAAACATGCTACACTGCACCATTTGAATTGGTCTTCACTGACCTCTGGGGTCCTGCACCTATTGCCTCTCAGGGATTTCTTTATTACCTTTCTATTGTTGATGCATACTCAAGACACAGTTGGGTTTATCTCATCAAGTTTAAATCTCAGGCCACTGTTGTATTTCAGTCGTTTCTTACCTATGTTCAGAATCAATTCCACACCACTGTCAAGGCTGTTCAAAGCGATTGGGGAGGAGAATATCGTAGCTTACATTCCAAGCTACTTCAGGCAGGCATATCTCATCGTGTTACTTGCCCCCATACCTCTCAACAAAACGGTGTTGTTGAGAGGAAACACAGACACATCATCGAGTCAGCTTTAACTCTATTGGCCCAAGCTTCTCTTCCACTACGTTTCTGGTCATTTGCAGTCTTATCTGCTGTGTATCTCATCAACCGTCTTCCCACCAGAACTCTTGAGGGCTTGTCCCCGTTTGAGAAGTTGTATAACAAGAAACCCTCCTATGATATGCTCAGAGTATTTGGATGCAGGTGTTTCCCGTACCTTCGACCGTTCAATGCACATAAACTAGACTACAGGTCTCAGCCTTCTACATTTCTGGGCTACAGTCCTCTTCACAAGGGATATCAATGCCTTGCCCCCAATGGTCGCGTCTATGTGTCTCGCCATGTCACGTTTGATAAACATATTTTTCCATTTGCAGAGAAAAAGAACCTTGGCAATACTGGCAGTAGTTCTACACTTCCTTCATCATCATTCTCCATTCCTATAGTCCATGGTGCTGAAGGTATACTTCATCATCCCACTTCTACTACATCTGAACAAGCCACACATCCAACCACCTCACTCACACCCACTACCACTCCTATTACTTCACATGATACATCTCCTATACCTTCCACTGGACCTGCACTCATACCTACCTCACAAACCAACTCTATTCCTACACCTCCTTCCTCCCCACCTGAATCACCTCCTTCTCATACCTCTGTTCCACACAGTTCACCTCTCCCAGATATCACCCACCCCACTTCTACTGATTTCCAAAATCCAACTTCTACCTCCTTGTCTCAACATACCCTTCCTACTCAAAATCCTCCCACAGGGCACTCCATGATCACCAGGAGCAAAGCAGGCACTTTTAAACCAAAACTCTACCATGCTAATGTCACCTCAACACCCAGTATACCTTCAACTATAGATGAAGCTTTCTTATCTCCTCACTGGCGAGATGCAGCAGTTGCTGAGTTCACTGCCTTTCAACAAAACAACACCTGGACATTGGTTCCTCTTCCTCATGGTCGAACACCTGTTGGGTGCAAGTGGATATTCAAGATTAAGGAACATTCTGATGGTACAGTGGCTCGTTTTAAGGCCAGGCTTGTGGCAAAGGGCTTCTCTCAAGTCCCTGGGAGAGACTTTATGGAAACATTCAGCCCCGTTGTAAAATTCACAACTATCAATGTTGTCCTCTCTATTGCAATCTCTAAAGGTTGGGCATTAAGGCATGTTGACATCAACAATGCCTTCCTTCATGGTGAATTGAATGAAGAGGTATTCATGGAACAGCCACCTGGCTTTGAGGTACAAAGTGATGATGGAGTTCCACTTGTGTGCAAACTGACCAAGGCCATTTATGGTCTGAAACAAGCTCCACGAAATTGGTATGCCAAAATTCGTGATTGTCTTCACACTCTTGGCTTTCGCAGCTCTGGGGCTGACTCCTCTCTTTTTATTCTTCATCATAAGGATACAGTTGCATATATACTCCTCTATGTTGATGATATAATCATCACCTCATGTTCAGATACACAAATAGAAGAAGTGGTGAGACTTCTGAGCAATCAGTTTTCCCTAAAGGATTTGGGAGGCCTTAACTACTTCTTGGGAATCGAAGTACACAGAAGCAATGAAGGCTTGTTTCTCAGCCAGAGAAAGTATGCTGCTGAACTTCTTGCCAAGTCTAAGATGGACAAGGCCAACAACACTTCTACACCAATGGTTGTCACTGAAAAATTGGCACATGATTCAGGATCTCCTTTAACTGATGCTCAAGCATATCGAAGTATAGTTGGATCCCTACTATACTTATGTCACACCAGGCCCGATATCACCTACAGCGTCCATCGTGCAGCACAGTACATGCACAATCCCTGTGAGAAACACTTAGCTGCTGTGAAACGTATTCTTAGATATCTTGGTGGTACTTTGAATCATGGCTTACTTCTTCCTCCGTCCAAACCAAATGCCAGTCTCATTGCTTTTGCTGATGCTGATTGGGGCAGCTCCCCTGATGATCGAAGATCCACCTCTGGTAACTGTATCTACTTAGGGAACTCTCTTCTCTCCTGGTCCTGCAAGAAACAGAAAGTTGTGGCTCGTTCCACCATGGAAGCAGAATATCGAAGTATAGCAGAAACTGCCTCTGAACTCACCTGGCTATGCGCGTTATTATCAGATATGAGGATTGCACACAAGAACACACCGGTCATTTGGAGTGACAGCAGCAGCGCAGTAGCTCTTAGCACCAACCCTGTATTTCATGCCCAATCCAAGCATGTTGACCTGGATATTCACTTTGTAAGAGAGAAAATTTCAGACAAAAAGCTACAAGTTAATTTTGTACCAGCTTTATCTCAAACTGCTGATGGATTTACCAAGGCTCTCTCCAGTCCTCTTTTTGCCTTATTTCGACAACGATTGAATGTCACCAGCCTGGATGCAATTCAACAAAAACAAGAAGAAAAGAATAGGGGGAATGTTGACGTATGAAGAAACGTTGAATGCTATGCATGGTATGCATGCTATGCATGGTATGCGTGAAGAAATGATTCAAGACGAGGAAACAACTCTGTGTGAGCTGTAGGTTGTTATCAGGTTGTTAGGAATTGTCCAGCTGTCTACTGTCGTTAGGGTTTACCATCTGTAAAATCCCTATATATTTTGTATTCCTCATGCTGTAAATAATCATCAATGAAATATTATCCTTCTACCACATTTGTAACTGTCAACAGTGAAACATGGGCCACACCTGGTTTCCGTACCTACAGAATGTTGGAGAATCCTCATATGGGTTCCTTGTTGTGGCAACGAGCCTCTTGAGAAGTGTGTTTGTGCTCTTACCAAAAATGTCTTCTGGCGATGTTGCTGAATGTGTAATTCTTCACCATGCAACCACAAGTTTAGGGTAGAGTTTAGACATTCATTTTGGAAGTATACTATTTTCCTATCAGCCATGCCTGGTCTTTTGTGTGCAGGATTAATCATACATTTTCTGGTACAATTTCTCCTTGTGACAATTTGTTTCATGAAATCCGATTCACATAATATAAACCACGTCGTGAATCGTGATAGTATAAAATTCTTGAGTTCCAAACATCACATCATAATGCAGATTTGGATCAGATGGGTTCATCACTTTTGCTGGAATTCCTCTGCAAGTGCAACAAAAGGATTGAGGTTAATGCCTTTCGAATATAGCGGAGACAAATGTATAGAATCAATATGTTCCCCACCTTCGTCATGTATCTTATGGAGGACGATAGGACAAGATGCCATCAGGGATGGGCCGAGGGGGCTGGCCCCTATAAAATTTTGAAATTTCTATACGAGTTAGAAACTTTTTAAATTTTTTTATGTATTTTTTATTAAAAATCTATTTCTCCCTAATTCGTACTCCTAAAAATTTTATAAATTCATCCCTTAACTTAAAGTCAAATGTTTGTCCCTGAATGCCATGAATATGTAGTAAAAAGCCTTTCCTAACTGCCTAGCAACTTGTTCTCAATTGGTCAATCTGACGGTACAAGTTGAGCCCATCGTGCCCCAGCAAGCTAGTCTGATTAGCCATTGTCTTCTCAATTGAAATTGTGACAACTCTACCGGTCAACAACAAATATTAAAAGAACTTGAAGAAGTTAGAATGTGGACGAAACTAAGAATGAGAACTAAAAAATATATATAAATATTAAAAGTGAGAGGATAAATTTATAATTAATTTATTTTAAAAAATTATTTATACAAAATAAAGGTAAAAAAATTCCGCATAGAGAGAGGACATGAACCCTTGTCAAGACCCACATGAGTCGTCTCTGTTCATTCATGATATGTTATTGGTATGTCGGCATAAAGATTAAAGACTCGTGTACTGTTCATCCATTCTCTATTCAATTTTTGAACTAAAACATCGGATGTGACTTGTGAGTTAAGTTATTATTTTTTAGAATGAAAAATAATATCCTAAAAATTTGGTCGGTGAGTCCATTAAATAAAAGAGAATTATCCCAAAAACCAAATATATTGAAAGACTTCACCATCTTAATGCAACCGTGAGTCCTAACTACTTTTTAACTATAAACTTTGAAAATGAAAATAATAAAAAATTGTTCTAATTGAGAAATTATTATATGGTCTCGGTCCACCACGTTATTCATGGTCTCCATCTACTAAAAATAAGTCACAAATTTTCTCTTTTTTGTGTCACTAATCCATTCATAATCAACTTCTATTTAACCACTCATTCTTTATTTACATGTCACTAACTTTTAACTATAAACTTTGAAATGAAAATAATAAGAGATTGTTCTAATTGAGAAATTATTACATGTTCTCGCCCCACCATATCATTCGTAATCCCCATCTACTAAAAATAAGCTATATAATTTTTTTTTCTATGTCACTAATCCATTCATAATTATGAATGATGTGATTAGACGAGACCATGTAATAATTTTTCGTTTTAATTGGACCGTTATTCAAACAAAGAAAACTCAAATGTCCATCACCGACTTTTAAATACGGTTATGACACATGGCAGCTAGAAACACCAAAGAGGTCGACACGCAATCGATATGGTGGACCCTACGGTGACTTTTGCCACTAAAATTAAAATATATATGAACAACCCACGTCTATGAGGAAGCCACGTGGCTCTCAACGGATTACGTGGTCATATCACAGTGGACCCTACACTATCTAAGTTCCCCTACGGCCGACACCCATTTTAAACAGTGCACCGGTGGGGCAATTCTACATCAACCCATTGAGTACATTACCGAACTGAGATGACACATGATTTACTAACTAATAAATATGATACAATATATCGTTTAATAAACAATATATGTAATATAATTAATGCATCTTTTAAGTTTAATCAATAAACAATTTTTAAGATTATAACTACAACGGGTAAAACTTTGATGCACAAATTGTACAAAATAGATTTTGCACAAGTCGTGTGTTTTAACTTTATAAAACTCAACTCTTAAATTCCTAACCCTAACACCTAAACCATAATCTTTAAATTCTAAACATTAACATTAAATTCTAAACCTTAAAACCTAAACCCCTAAAATTTTAATCCTAAACTATAATCTTAATCCCTAAAATTAAAAGACTCGTGTAAACTAGAATTTACATGCCCTCTGTATTGAAAATTTTTCCAACTACAATACAATTAATGAATCTTTACTCCATAAGTAATTTTTTATAACTATAAATATAATTAATTTTTTTAGTGAAATATTTTATTTTTAATATAATAGTAACAGAAACCAAGCTAATTAGAAAAATATTTTGACACGTCGTAGTATCATGTTCCGCTAGTTTTCGAATCAACGAGTGCGACTTTGCTTCAAATAATAGTCTTTGAAGAGATATACTATATCGAAATCAAGATGAAATAGTTTATTTTTGTTCTTTTAGAACAAAAAATAGTCAATAGTTCATGTATTCTAATTTTTGTAGTTTTGATTCATGTATTTTTTTAAAATAAATTTGGTGTGATTACATGATAGTATATATGTTCATGCTTTCTTAACATTTTGATAGGCATACAAAAACATTTTGCAGACAAAGTTGCTCGAACCGAAATTCTTTAAGATAAGCATAATATAATCTCTCTTTCTACCAAGAGTCTAAGACCACTTGTTGGATTCGATTTATATACTTTTAAATTTTTTAAATTTCAATTCACTCATAATACCAAGACATTATAACTAAATCATATGACTTAAATTTATCAAATTGAAGAATAAGACTACTCGTTGGATTCGATTTATGTACTTTTTAAATTTTAAAATTCCAATTGGCTCATAATACAAAGACAATATTACTAAATTTTATGACTTCAAATTAATAAATTGGAGAACGAGAACCAAATCTATAAGTAACATATGATATATTGAAGTTTTTAATCTAATAGATTTTATAATTATTGTACAATAAAAATAAAAATTAGATCTTGTTAGATATAAATAGGGCACAATGTAAAAAATTTAATTAATTAAAACTATATGACAATAATCCGTAAACGAGACAACGAATGATATAAAAAGTGAGGGTAGATGAATTTTTTCCGTATATAAATGTAAGAGTATTTGATTTTTTCTAGACAATAATTTTGTCTAAATTTAAATATATATTCTATGAAAATAAAATATTTTTTAATTATTTAAAAATAAATAAATATTTTAATTAATATGTATGTTTTCTATAAAACTATTTAATAATCTCACGTGGGTAAGTTACCGCTATGTCACGCCCCGCCTGGTCGCGACCCAGCCATCCGAGGGGCACACCCGCCAGGGTGCACCGAGCAGCACCGAGGTGTGCCACCCAGGTGCGCAGTGTGTGCCCGATCCGCCCCACCTAGGTGCGCTGCGCGCGCCCAAGGTGCACCACCTAGGTGCTCACGGGCCAACTTGGACAAAATGAGATGCCATGAGCCTTTTAAGGCCAAGGAAGACCCAAGGAAGACTCTAGAACGACCTAGAGGGCCCCAAACGTCTCCACACTTTTCCGAGGGGTTCCAGAGACTTCCACAACCATCTAGGCTCACCCGGAGGAACCTAGAAGGCTCGGGATAAGTCGGGAAGACTCAAGACAAGTCAAGACATCTCCGAAATACTCTAGAAGCCTATAGATACATGTAGAACTATAGAGTACTCTAGAATATTATGGATGTATGTAGATAAGCATGAACTTATCTAGAAATATTTAGGCATCTTAGATATTTTAGGAGGCAAGATCCTAACCGTTGGATCAAATAAATCTCCACCGTCCATTAGGGAGGTTGGAGGCTATAAATAGGCTTGCCTAGCTCATTTGTAAACCATCCAACAAGTCATTCAAGCTCTTGTAAAGCATCCTTTGTAAAGCTTCCGTTGTGCAATACAAGGTTTCTTCCTTGTAAACTCTTTTGCTCCTTCGTTTTGCCATAGCGTTGCGACATCAAGGCTTACTAGCATCGTGTCGAGTGTGCTAGTGCCGCACGGATTCGAGCTTGAAGAATAAGTCCGTGACAGTTGGTATCAGAGCAAGTTCCGATCGCTCGGGAGAATGGCCAAGACCGCCAAAACTCAAGCCGCTAGCCCGTCCGAGACCGAGGTCACGCACGACCAAGGTGTGCAAGAAGTAAGGGCTGATCCTGTCGAGACAAGGCCTCGTGCCAAGTCCAAAGACCTACTCTCTAGCTTAGAGTCGCGCCTAACTCGCGTGGAGGAAGGCGTATCAAGCATGGGTGCCCAAGTGGACGACCTTCATGAGCGAATTGAAGGCCTTGAGGTGGAGGATGCCGAGATCCACACAGCCGTGAGGGCAATGAAGATCAAGCTAGAGGAGACCCTGCGCGCGGAAATGGGTGAAGTACGCGACACACTCATGGGAGAACTCACAAAGGTACGTGAGTCGTTCCAACGTGAACTTATCAACGTGTATGCTCAACTAGATTCATTGCAAGGCGACCTTGCCTTGTGCAAACGTGCTATGGCAGCCGGGCCAAGCACCACCGTGGAGGCAAGAAGGGTCGAGGTGCCCAAGCCTCAAACTTTTTCAGGGACACGCAACGCCAAAGAAGTCGACAACTTCTTGTATGGCTTGGAGCAATATCTAGAAGCCGTTGGCATCAGGGAGGATGCCTCAAGGATCCAAACCGCGACTTTATACCTCACCGACACCGCCATGCTTTGGTGGAGGAGAAGGCGTCTCGATGTCGAGAGAGGTACGTGCACCATTACTACCTTTACTGATTTTAAAAGGGAACTCAAATGGCAATTCTATCCGGAGAATGCCGAGGAAGAAGCAAGGGCACGATTACGAAGGCTCAAGCAAATGGGGAGCATCCAAGACTATGTCAAGGAGTTCACTAGCTTGGTGCTCGAGATCCCTGATCTCTCAGAGAAGGACTCACTCTTCAACTTTGTCGATGGACTCCAACCATGGGCCAAGACCGAGTTAAGGCGTCGTGGGGTGCAAAACCTTGTCGATGCCATCGCCGTGGCCGAGAGCCTCATTGACTATCCAAGCCACAAAGAGTCCACCAACGAGCCAAGAGACAAGAAAAGTGGCCCCTACAATGGTGGAAGAGATAGGAGCCCTCGTAAGGAGAGTCACAAGGACGAGGACACACCGAAGCACAAAGGCTCGTCCTCATGGAGGGACAAGGACCGAGGTAGGTCTAGAGACTCTCAAGGTGCCAAGAAGTCCCCACCTAGTAGCTGCTACATCTATGATGGCGACCATTGGGTTCGAGAGTGCCCGCAACGCCGAGCCCTTAGTGCAATCCTAGCAAGGCATCAAGAGGGAAGCGATGCCGATGAAGGTAGTGATGCCGAGAGGGACCAAGGTGCACAAATGGGATCGCTACAGCTCTTGAATGGAATCCAGTCTGCCCCGAAGACCCAAGCCAAGGGATTGCTATTTGTGGACGTCACCGTTAATGGAAAGGCCTCAAGAGCCATGCTCGACACAGGTGCGTCCCATAACTTTGTCTCTTTACATGAAGCCAAGAGACTTGGTCTTAGCATTGTGAAAGGGGGAGGATCCGTCAAGGCCGTGAACTCTGCCGCTCAACCCATCCATGGGTTTGTTCGAGGAGTCAAGACCGTCATTGGGACATGGTTAGGCCGCATGGACTTCTCGATCGTGCCGTTAGACGACTACCCACTCATCCTTGGGCTCGAGTTCTTTGAACAAGCCAAGGCAATTCCGATGCCTTTTGCCAACAGTCTGTGCATCACAGAAGGTGCACCATCATGCGTGGTTCCAACCATAAGGGCCACCAAGTCAGGGACGAGAGTGGTCTCCGCACTTCAGCTCAACAAGGCCGTCCGAAGGGCCAAGCCGTCCAAGAGACTATACCAAGGCAAAGGGGTGACCGTGTTAGGGAAGGCCACCAAGCACGTTGCTTCCAAGACCACCGAGGGTCAAGGTTCGAGGGGAAGGTCTTCCAACGATGCCGACAAGCCGAGGGCAAAAGCAAGGCGAGCTAGGAGATGAGGGAAGCGCTCCAGCAACACCCCTGTTCCGCGAAGACGCGACGAGGACGTCGCGAGATCGGGTGGGGGAGGATGTCACGCCCCGCCTGGTCGCGACCCAGCCATCCGAGGGGCACACCCGCCAGGGTGCACCGAGCAGCACCGAGGTGTGCCACCCAGGTGCGCAGTGTGCGCCCGATCCGCCCCACCTAGGTGCGCTGCGCGCGCCCAAGGTGCACCACCTAGGTGCTCACGGGCCAACTTGGACAAAATGAGATGCTATGAGCCTTTTAAGGCCAAGGAAGACCCAATGAAGACTCTAGAACGGCCTAGAGGGCCCCAAACGTCTCCACACTATTCTGAGGGGTTCCCGAGACTTCCACAACCATCTAGGCTCACCCGGAGGAACCTAGAAGGCTCGGGATAAGTCGGGAAGACTCAAGACAAGTCAAGACATCTCCGGAATACTCTAGAAGCCTATAGATACATGTAGAACTATAGAGTACTCTAGAATATTATGGATGTATGTAGATAAGCATGAACTTATCTAGAAATATCTAGGCATCTTAGATATTTTAGGAGGCAAGATCCTAACCGTTGGATCAAATAAATCTCCACCGTCTATTAGGGAGGTTGGAGGCTATAAATAGGCTTGCCTAGCTCATTTGTAAACCATCCAACAAGTCATTCAAGCTCTTGTAAAGCATCCTTTGTAAAGCTTCCGTTGTGCAATACAAGGTTTCTTCCTTGTAAACACTTTTGCTCCTTCGTTTTGCCATAGCGTTGCGACATCAAGGCTTACTAGCATCGTGCCGAGTGTGCTAGTGCCGCACGGATTCGAGCTTGAAGAATAAATCCGTGACAGCTAGGTCGAGAAAGTTTTCTCCTGCGCCAGTGTGTTTGATGCTGTTGGTTAGTTCGAGCTAGTTAAACCGTAAAAGAAACATAATAAAATCAACTGATTTTTTAATTAACTGTATTATACGATTTCATTCCATTCATTAGTAAATTTAATTAATTGTTTAAATAATAATATAATAAGATAAAATATTATTTCTTTTTTCTTCTTTTCCGTGGGCCAACGCGTTTAAATATTTCTATATAAACACCACATTCCTCCCCAACACGACACCAACAACTGAGCTTTCTCTTGCATAATACCAAATACCAAACCAGAACTTCAATTTCCCTTCAAACCAAACACTTTACCCTTCTACCGTATAATCAAAACATTTTCCAAACATGGCCCCTAACATCACCAGTACCAAAGCTGCCACTCTCACCGCCAAAGCTCCCATCCCTCCCAAGAACGCTTACGTTACGTTCTTGGCAGGGAACGGTGACTACGTCAAGGGCGTGGTGGGGCTGGCCAAGGGACTCAGGAAGGTTAAGAGCAGGTACCCTCTCGTGGTGGCTCTTTTGCCTGACGTGCCGGAGGACCACAGGAAGATACTTGTGGAACAGGGCTGCATACTCAAGGAGATTCAGCCTGTGTACCCACCCGAGAACCAAACTCAGTTTGCCATGGCCTACTATGTCATCAACTATTCCAAGCTGCGTATCTGGGAGGTAAATATTATAATATCTTTGCGGGTTCTGTATAGGATTTTCAATTAAAAAGATGTTTTCAAAATGAACAATTTTCTTACTTTTGTGTACAGTTTGTGGAGTATTCCAAGATGATATATTTGGACGGAGACATCCAAGTGTTTGAAAACATAGACCACTTGTTCGACATGGAAGATGGTTACTTTTATGCTGTGATGGATTGCTTCTGTGAGAAAACCTGGAGCCACACCCCACAGTACAAGATTGGATACTGTCAACAGTGTCCTAACAAGGTCCAGTGGCCTTCTCAGCTTGGTCCTAAGCCTCCTCTTTACTTCAACGCTGGCATGTTTGTGTATGAACCCAACCTTTCCGTCTACGAGGACCTCTTGACCACTCTCAAAGTTACTCCTCCTACCCCATTTGCGGAGCAAGATTATCTGAACATGTTCTTCAGGGACATTTACAGGCCAATTCCTCCAATTTACAACCTGGTGATGGCCATGCTATGGCGCCACCCTGAGAACATTGAGCTAGAAAAGGCCAAGGTTGTTCATTACTGTGCTGCTGGCTCCAAACCCTGGAGGTATACGGGCAAAGAAGAGAACATGGAGAGGGAAGACATTAAGATGCTGGTGGCAAAATGGTGGGATATTTACAATGATGAGTCGCTTGACTTCAAAAACGCTGTGGGAACGGGCGAAGCAGAAACTGAAGAGGAAGAGCAAGCAAGCTTGGAACAAATTTTCGCAGGGTTGTCAAATGCTGGCGTTGTTCATTATATTAATGCCCCATCGGCTGCTTAATGTTTGGCGGGGATATAGAATACAATACAGCTAAGTTGTGTAGGGAGTGTAATTGTGTAAATGCGTTCAGTAATTTCTAGTTGTATTTGACCTGTCCTAGCATTTTTTAAATAGGGCAGAGATATTTCTCTGGAAAACATAAGGAACTATCATGCTGTCCTTATGGATTCTTTGTTTAGTTTGACTATTTGTAAACGTTTTGGATTTAATGAATATTTTCTGTACTTTTTTTGTTAAGTCTATTGTGAACTCAAAAGGAATTGAGAAATGATATCAGAAGTTGAAGTTCGAGATCCTAATAAACAAGGTTGATGAAGTTGAAGTTAGATAGGATCCAAACTTTAGCTTTACTGGTAGGCATTTGCAGAGGTTGGAGCTCTTTTAAGTTCTAACAGTTGATGAATTACCATATTTATCTGGGGTTTGTTTAGTATAACAGCTTATCTTGACAGATAAGGAAGAAGAGAATTTTATTCAAGTAAAAGCAATTACAATAAAACTTCAATTAAGAAACTAACTTACACCTAACCGACTTATATACAAGGAAACTTAACGGTTACAATAGCTGTAAACAGCTCAACTAACTAACCCTAATAGCCCCCCCTCAAGTTGGTAATTGATGAATGTTCAAGAGTCCCAACTTGGACAAAATTGATCGAAATGCTGGGAGATGTAAGGCTTTAGTGAAAATGTCAGCCAGCTGATTTGCAGATCGAACTTGGAGTAATTTAAGAAAGCCAGCATTGATCTTGTCACGAATAAAGTGACAATCGATCTCAATGTGTTTAGTACGCTCGTGGAAGACTTGGTTCATTGCAAGATGGATGGCAGACTTGTTGTCACAGTATAAGACAACATGAGGAATCGAAATCTGGAAAGAAGAGAGCAGAGCTTGTAACCACACCAGTTCACAAGTAGCTGTGGCCATAGCACGGTATTCAGCTTCACAAGACGACCGTGATACAACATTCTGTTTCTTAGATTTCCAGGACAAGAGATTATTGCCTAAGTAAGTGAAAAAACCAGTAATGGAACGCCTCGTATCAGGGCAAGAACCATAGTCTGAATCCTTAAAATCACTTAAATGAAGATCAGAATCTTTGGAGAAAAACAACCCAAGGCCAGGAGAACCTTTTATGTAGGAAAGAAGATAATGCACATCATCAAGATGAGGCTTTCGCGGAGATGAAACAAATTGGCTAAAAGTGTGAACAACATATGCTATGTCAGGCCTGGTATGTGTCAAATACAAAAGTCGACCAACCAATCGCCTGTACATATGAGGATCTTCCAAAAGTTCACCATCACTTTTACTAAGCTTACGATTAGCAATAATAGGCAAATCTACTGGCTTGGCTGCAAGAAAACCAGTGTCCTCAAGAAGTTGCAATGCATAATGCCTTTGAGAAAGGGAAATGCCAGTGCTGTTACGAGCTACCTCGAAGCCAAGGAAGTACTTTAAATCCCCCATTATTTTAAGCTTGAAATGTTGGTGAAGAAAATCTTGTACTTCAACCAAAAGAACACGATCCTTTCCAACAATCACTATGTCATCCACATAAACTAACAACGCAACCATTGTATCACCCGATCCTTTAACAAATAAGGAATGATCTGAGGGAGATTGAATAAAGCCACACTGAAGAACCACCTTAGAGAATGCATTAAACCATTGCCTGCTAGCCTGTCTTAGCCCGTAGATAGATTTTGCAATTTGCAAACCAAATTGCTTCCTGAAACAGAAGTGGTATACCCCTGAGGCAAATTCATGTATACCTCTTCATCAAGCATTTCATTAAGGAAGGCATTGTTCACATCGAGTTGAAGCAAATGCCAATCAAACTTAGCTGCAAGTGTGAGCAAAACCTTGAAAGAAGTAAGCTTAGCAACAGGAGAGAATGTATCTGTAAAATCAATTCCTTCAACCTGGGTGAAACCTTTAGCAACAAGGCGAGCCTTGTATTTATCAATAGTCCCATCAGCCTTATGTTTGATACGGTACACCCATTTACAGTCTATAGCCTGCTTGCCTGCTGGTAAAAGAACAACAGACCATGTCTGTAAATTCTCCATGGCCTGAAGTTCTTCATGCATAGCATGCCTCCATTCAAGAGATTTAGCAGCTTGTTTATAGGTAGAAGGTTCCTTAATAGAAGAAATGTTAGAAATGAATGAAAGAAAAGAAGAAGATAACTTTGAAGAAGAAACATACTGTTCTATAGGATAATTTGAAGATAAAAAGGAATTAGTATAATAATTCTTTAAAGGGTAATCTTCACTGATGGTCACTTTTGTTTTGGGTTTGTTTTATTTTGGTCACCCGAATTCAAAAAAGATGATTTTGCCCACTTACGTTCGAAACCGTTTCTGTTTTGGTCACTGGACCATTAACCCTCTGTTAATTAAAAATAAAATTTTCTAATTTGACCCCAATCTTTCAAAACTTCATTTTTTACCCATATTAAAACAAACCCAAAACAAAAATACCATCAGTGAAGATTACCCGTATTCTAATTTTCCTAGTAAAGAGATCTCCACCGCCAATTCTAGGGTTTTCAATTAGCTGTCGCGCCTCCATTTGCCTTTCAGAGCTTTGATCGACGAGCAGCTAATCGACCATGGGTCACTCTAACGTCTGGAACTCTCACCCCAAAACCTACGGCCCTGGATCTCGCGCCTGGTAATTACTTCTCCTTTTTAATTCATTTTAGCATATAATTTTGTTGAACGGATGCAATTGAAGTTTAGTTTCTTGAATTTCTTAGTGCCTGTATTGAACGAATTAGAATGTTACTCTTTGAATCTAAGAGTTTTAGCGACTTTGAATTTACTTGCATTGAGATTGTTATGAATTATTTTAGTGTAGCATTTAGAAGTATTCTGCTATGATTCTTGTAAAATTTGTTTCTTCGTCCTTGATTTTTTTGGTTTACAATGACTAAGAAGTTTTGTTTGTTTTTGTATAGCCGTGTGTGTGGCAACCCCCACGCCATTATTAGGAAGTATGGGCTCATGTGTTGCAGACAGTGCTTCCGTAGCAATGCCAAGGAAATCAGATTCATCAAGGTAAAACTAATACCTTTGCTAATTAATCTTTTGATCAGTGTTGTTAAGAGAAGATGCATAATGCATTCTAGGCGTTAGAGCTCTTATATTGCTCATACTAGTGTGAGGCGCAAAAGAAGCGCTAACGTGTGTGACATATGGCGCAATTTGCTCTTGTTTTTATGTGTGTGTGTATATCTATTCGGTTACGGCCATGATAATGAACTCTAAAAGTTGTCCAAGTTTTCTACAAAACATGAAAATTGTTTATGTATTTTGTTAGCCAGGGTGCATGATTTCCTTACAGTCCTATTTTTTCCGTTGGATACTTAAACATTTTAAAAGTAGATAGTTTGATATTACCCCCTTTCTTACCAGTAAACGTACATTTAAAAAGCTAACGAAAGAAGCTAAAAGTGATAGAAATTAACGAAAACTTCAATCAAACGGGCTATTGTCATCTGTCATCTTAGAAAAAGGGTGCTCAGAGGCACGATGTGTGCCTAATCAAATGCATCCTGTCCGAAAGAGTTCAAGTCGCTTCTGTTGTCTGACGTTAAGCTGCAATGCCTTGAGAACAATGCTTCTTACGGTTTTGTTTTGTTATCTTAATCTGTATGAGTTTTCATACTGGTAATTATTTAACCTTTATGTCGTTTCTTGTTTTCATCTTGCAGTACCGCTGAAGAATTTTTATGACTCAGAGCATGAGAAACGTATACGTTATTTACAACCACCATGGATATAGATGAACTGGTTTATGCATAGATTTGTGAAGTTGGTAGCTTGACTGTAATTTTCTTATTAATGTTCGCCCCAAAGTTCCCAGCCGCGTTGGCAGCAGCAAACTTATTATTTTCAATGCTCTCTCCGTTAGGGCAAGTTCGTATGTCGCTGTGTAGTTAAAGGATATTAAGGCTTGACCTAACATTTTCATTGACAAAATGAAGTTTTGGGAAAGATGGTAAAAAACGAAGTTTTGAAAGTTTGGGGGTCAAATTAGAAATTTTTATTTTTAATTAACGGAGGGTTAACGGTCTAGTGACCAAAACAGAAACGGTTTCGAACGTAAGTGGCCAAAATCATCTTTTTTGAATTCGGGTGACCATAATAAAACAAACCCAAAACAAAAGTGACCATCAGTGAAGATTACCCTTCTTTAAATAAGAAGGTTGTTGTGAAATTCTAGCTGATCTTCTAATGCAAGGCTGTTGAGGAACCAAATCATCGTTACCATTATCCTGCACCTCATCAGCATTGTAATTAGGAGGACCTTGTTCCTCATTACCGTGTACCCCATTACCATTATCCTGTACATCATGAGTAAGAGAAGTCTCGAAAAAAATATTGTCATTAATATTTTCTTGAGTAACAGATTCATTAATTAAAGTGTTATCAACCAACACATCTGAAGCACGTGTATCAGAACCATGCACGTCATGACCATGCACGTGAGAATCATGCATGTCATGACCATGCACGTCAGAATTATGCATGTCAGAAGCATGCTCATCGATGTCAGGCATATCGTTATTATGCATATCAATATCATTAACATGCTCATTGCTGACAATAAGTTCAGGAAGTCTTGCATCACAAGAAACAAATTCATTAGAACTATTAGATACACGAGATCGAATGAACACAGATTCATGACTCAAAGAAGGTAAAGGAATATGAGGAAAGGGATCAACCTCAACAGTAGAAGTAGAAATAGTTTTGAAAGGGAAAATTTCCTCATGAAAAACAACATCTCTAGAAACCACAATACTATGAGAATGCAAAACGTACACCTTGTATCCTTTAATACCAGAAACATAGCCTAGGAAAACACCAGGAACAGCACGCTCAAACAAAACACATGCATCCAAAAACTCTAATATTCTGATAAGATGGAACACAAGAATGTAGCATTTCATATGGAGTTTTGTTGTGAAGCAGGGGAGAAGGAAGACGATTTATCAAGAATGTAGCAGTTAGAATGCAATCACCCCAAAACTTGAGAGGAACATGAGAAGTAAAAAACAAGGCACAAGCAACAGCTAACAAGTGCTGATGCTTCCTTTCAACAGTAGAATTCTGTTGAGGAGTTTCAACACAAGAAAATTGGTGAAGAATCCCCATTGCTGAAAACAATTCAGTAAATTTCAACTCAGGTGCATTGTCAGACCTGAAAACCTTAACATTGAATCCATATTGCCTTTGAACCATATTAATAAAGTTTGGAATAATAGATGCAACATCAGATTTATGCTGAAGAAGAAATGTCCAAGTAGACCTTGTAAAATCATCAACTAATGTAAGGAAAAAGCGTTGATTATTATAAGTTGGAACTTTAAAAGGTCCCCAAATATCACAATGAAGCAATTCGAAGGGTGCATGCGTATGAGTATCTGAGGAAGAAAAAGGCAAACGTTGCTGCTTGGCAACAGGGCAAATAGAACAAGAACTGATCTTATCTTTATTTATATGAACAGAATTGGGCAATACATTCTTTAGAGAATTCAAAACTCTATTACTAGGATGTCCCAACCTTACATGCCAATCAACAGCATTAACATAAGAAAACAAATCACCAGAGACAACATTAGCACCAACAGAATCATGAAAACGCAAGAGATACAATCCCTGACAAAGATCAGCCTTCCCAATCACATGGTCCAGGTCCTGAATTAAACAATGTTGTTTAGAAAATAACACATGCATATTAGTATCTTTAAGCAAACTACTAATAGCCAAAAGGTTAAAAGAAAACTCAGGAACATATAGAACATTTTTAAGAACAAGCTGAGAAGTTAACCTAACAGTTCCTGAAAAACAAACAGGAATTATAGTTTTATCAGGCAACATAATATTGCCATTAGAAACAGGAATTAATTCTTCAAACAATTTCTTGAAATGACATACATGTCGAGAAGCACCCGAATCAATAATCCAACAAGAACCTATATTCGAGACTTGAAAGGAATTAATGTAAGACAAAATTTTACCTTGCATAGCCATGTTAATTGAAGTAGAAGGCAACTCTTGATTTGAAGCAGTGTTCAATTGATTTGTAAGCATTGAAATCAACTGTTGACATTGTGTCATGGTTAAAGAATCAGTTGCTGTAGACACATGACCCATATTGGCAGAATTTGAGACATTAGGATTTGAGTTTGAAACATGATTCACATTTGATTGTGAAGCATGATTCATGTTTGAGTTGGAAGCATGATTCATAACATTGATAGCATTGGCACTTGGCTGAGAAGAATTTTGTTTGAACCGAGAATACCCTGGTGGATAACCATGAAGCTTGTAACACCTTTCTTTTGTATGACCAAGAAGATGGCAATGACTGCACTGCGGACGAGACTTTCGAGTATTGACATTGGAATTATGCATATTAGAATGCATTTTGACAGCAAAAGCAGACTCAGATACATGATTATTCACCCCCCAGAATTCTTTGATTTTCTTCTTGAACAACTAAAGAAAAAAACTTTGGTAATTGTAGGCAAAGGATCTATTAAAAGAATCTGACCACGAACATGGGCAAAAGATTCATTCAATCCCATCAAGAATTGCATGGTTAATTCTTGTTGTCGATCATTGAGAATGTTAAGAAGACCTCCACAAGAACACTGAGAACAAGTGCACATAGGCTTAACTGAAGCTATTTCATCCCAAATTATCTTCAGATTCGTATAATATGCACTAACAGACATGCTCCCTTGAACCAATTCGACCAACTTCTTTTTCAATTGAAAAATACGAGGGCCATTATTTTGAGAAAAACGATCTTCAAGATCTTTCCAAATAGCTGATGCATTTGTATGATATAAAAGACTGGCATCAATTTCTTTTGCTACAGAATTGAGAATCCAGGAATTTACCAAGTTATTAGCACGCGTCCAAGCACTGAAGTTTGGAGAAGTTGTTGCTGGCGCGGGAATAGATCCATCAACAAACCCGATCTTGTTCTTGGCAGATAACGCCATGAGCATAGACCGTTTCCAGCTATTATAATTGTCACTCCCAAGAGGCTGAGTAACCAACAAAGCGCCTGGATTATCGGATTGATGAATGTAATATGGATTGTTTCCATTACTGAATTCATCATTAGAAGCAGTCGGATCGACTGTAACATTGTTAACAACATTCACCATTGCTGATGAAGAAGAATGCAGAAAACAAAAACTGATGAAGAAGAATGCAGAAAAGCAAGAAACGAGCAAGAAGCAATTTAAGAAAGCTCAACTGATACCATATAACAGCTTATCTTGACAGATAAGGAAGAAGAGAATTTTATTCAAGTAAAAGCAATTACAATAAAACTTCAATTAAGAAACTAACTTACACCTAAC
The DNA here is from genome assembly GCA_958450335.1 of Hibiscus tridactylites. NCBI lineage: Eukaryota > Viridiplantae > Streptophyta > Magnoliopsida > Malvales > Malvaceae > Hibiscus > Hibiscus tridactylites. The sequence goes on along the minus strand of OY288290.1, from coordinate 64,664,978 downwards.
CGACTTATATACAAGGAAACTTAACGGTTACAATAGCTGTAAATAGCTCAACTAACTAACCCTAATATTTAGTTTGCAAGAAGAGAAGAGAGGTTAATCAAGACAATTAGACAAGTACGTGAGCGAGTTATCCATGTTTCACATAGGGCCAGAATAAACTAATCGTATATCTATCTGTATGTGCCATGTTTTCTTTCTTTTTGCGTAGTTTTGAGTGTTAGGTGCGAAAGTGTCGTGAAAGACCACCATGCCATATCCGATGTACAATCGTCGAGATTCTTTAGACGAGGTCTTGCATTTTAATACAATAAGATCGATATCAGGTGCCTTAGGCTTCGGGTATCGGTATTCGTCGATGGTGACGGAGGGTTACGAGTCGAGCGAGACGAGCATAGAGTGGAGCGTGACGACGGTAGAAGGGTTCGAGAGAGGGTCAGAAGTGGAGGAGATGCATGGCATTGGGAGTGTAGGAAAGAAGAAATCAGGGGAAGGGGGTTGCTGAGCTGCCGAAGCCAGAAGGCGGTGAGCGTGGGGCCAAACCCTGTCAAGTGTGCGCCTCCTCGGGGACAGGCAGCTACTACACCGAAGCAGGTGGCTGCGAGCAACGTGAACAGTCCACGACGTTCCCGCTTATTCCTCCCTGTTCCGGTATAAACACGTTCTCTCTATTTTCCCTATATTTCGTGTGCTTTTCTACTTTCATGCTTTACTTTTGTACATAAGATAGCGGTGGTCCTTTGTCTATGTTTTGTTTTATTTTGATCATTTAAATTAAAAAAACTGTTTTTATTATTTATTTTTAAAAATATTTTTATTTTGGTCACTGGACCGTTAGTCTCCGTTAGTCTAACAAATAACCAACGGTTTCATATTTATATTTCGCCCACGAATTAAATAAATAGAAGGCAAATGTAATTTTTACCATGAATTTAGAGAAATTATTAGATGGACATTGCTTATCACGTTATCCGTAGTCTCTACAAATGATATTCATATATCTCATTTTTTTCAAATGTGTCTTTTTTTTCTACATGTAAATAAGGAGTGTATAGTTTTTTGAAAGTTCCTTTAAAAATGATGAATATTATTGGTTGAGATCACGGATGACGTAGTGAGCCAGATTCATCTAATAATTTCTCTTGAACTTCGTTTATTTATTTATTTACATTAGTCTTAGAACATGATAAATATTTTTAAATTGATCTTTGAATTGATGTTTTGAATAATTTCGATAACGTTATTTCAAGATTATATAATATAATCATTTAAATATTTTAGGAGGTAACGTGGCATAATTTGATAATGTTACATCATTAAGAAGATTAAAAGTTCGAGCTCGTGAACTGAGGAAAAAATACAGGTTTCAGAACTAACTCAAATAAATAAATTAAATATCAGAATGACTAAAGTTCTAAATTAAAAAAATAACAAAAAAATTACATTATTCCATTAAAATGTAGATATGTGGATATGGACATTTGTTAATTCATAAGTTACAAGCAACCCAAAATCTAATCTAACGTAAATTCAAAGGCCAAAAATTACATTATCCCATTAATAAATGTAGAGATGTGGATATGAGTAACCACATTTGTTAATTTACAAGTTACAAGCAACACAAAATCTGATCATGTGTGATGTAATCTTACCCCACCAAAGAAGAAATGTAAACTTAGATATCCACCTTTAAATTTAAAATTCTTTTTTCGAAGAATATATGTTGGCATATAAACCATTAACCATGCTAAAGTTGGTGACCAATTCAAGGAATCATTCCTAGAATTCTGGACATGCTTCATTGACGATTCATTTTTTGGTTGCATTTCGTTTTTAGGGTTTTGTTTTGACTAATCTGACACAATTCGTGTTGTACACATCGTTTTGATGGATGAGTCTCTCAACAAAAATTTTCTGCATACACAAAAAGACTTACCTAAGTGATACCAAATTACTTATTACTTGGACTAACTCGTTAATATTGTCCATTCACTCTTTTCCATTCCTTAATAATTTCTTTTATCTTTGAATTAATGAAAAGTAATATTTGAATAAGTAAATGTCTCAGTAAAAAAATTTATTTATCTTAAGATACAAGATTTTCTTTAAAAACATTATCCTAGAAATTTGGTCGGTTAGTCCATTAAATAAAGAACAATATCCCATAAATCTAATCTAATGTATTGAAAAGTTTCATTATCTTAATTGTAATTGTGGGTCATAACCAACTTAACTAGAAACTTTGAAAAAGATAAACAAATGAAAAAAAATGCAATGGTTTTGTTGAACCGTTGATTCAAACAACTAACAAGCAAAATCACCGACTTCTATATACAATGCTGACACGTGGCGCCAGGTGTACATCACCCAGTAGATTTGGTGGACCCAACGATGACGTTTCGCCACTTTCAACTAAACTAGAAATAACCGACAGTCTACAAGGAAACTACCCGACTCTCAGTGGATTACGTGGCAATATCACAGTGAGCCAGGTATATTTGTTGATGTCGGTTAGTTGAAGTTAGTTAAGTCGTAAATAAAACAAAATAAATGAAGTTTTAATTGGATTATTATCTTATGCATTAGTGGTGAAAATAATATTTTTACAAATGGGGTCATTTAAAAGTTTAATATTTTAATTTAGGATTTAAAGATTAAGAATTTAGGTTGTAGGATTTAGAATTTAAGATTATTGGTTATAATTTAGAGTTTATAGTTTAAGTTTTAGGATTATAATTTTAAGGTTTAGAGTTAGAAAATTAAATTTTAACTTGTAAATAAACATGCTTGAATAAAAACAATTACACTTTGCAATGTATTAAATATAACTTACCCTCATTTTGATACATGGTGAGAGTATGTTTTTTATTTTGTTAGTCCAATGGAATTAATTGCTAGATTTTTTTAAAAAAAATAGGATCTACATTTTTTTGTTTTATCATTCGTATTCGATCTATTAGCTAACTAATCTGGATCAAGTTACAGCGAATTGTTACAGGGCGACCCTCCCAACTTGTTTTCCTTCATTCACAACGACGAGATTCGAATCCCTAACTTTGTTTAAAGAATCTAACATCACATCACATTAGGTCATTTGGTTGTTGGTATAAGATCTGAATTTTAATGTTGTAAATGATGTTAATTGAATTGATCACCTTGAAACTACTCTACGTAAAACCTAATTTAAGAGTAGTTGATAAATAAATGAGACGTTGAAGGTTATACTAAAAAATAGAGTAGAAAATCAATATAAAATTTAATTTATTCTAAACATTATTTATGGAGATTATATAAGTTAAGTTTTGAATGAATTGAAAAATATTTAAATATTTATAAAATTTTAAATACTATTTTTGAAATAAAAAGACATCTATAGGGAACTATTGATATTCCTGTCAAGATCCCATCACAACAACTCAATTGGAGCAACGCCATAAACAATTATTTGAAATTTTATCAATATCATATAATATTATATTAATTTAAAATTTTACCTACATAAAAATACAATTATTGTAAAACCTATGTTCGATTTTGATATAATTAAATCTTTAAGGATCAATTTGAAAAACTTAAAATTGTTTTATAAGTACCTTAATAAGTTTTAAATCACCAACACTTTAAAACTGATTTGAAAAACTCAAACTCAAACTCAAAATATTTTCTAAGTGTTCCAAGGCCAAACTATTGAAAATCATCCAGGTGTATCGATACACTTCCATCCGTATCGATACCTTTTTTTACAAAGTTGGCTACTGTCGGAACTCGTATCGATACGCTCTTCACCTGTATCGATACGCCCCTTCGTAAAAGTCTAAAGAGTTTGAATGGCGTACCGATACGACTTCATCCGTATCGATACGGACTTAATGATTTTTAAATTCAAGTCGGTTTTAATATTTTGACCGTTGGAGTTAGTTGGTTAGGTAACCAAATTTTAAATTGGTCGTTGACCTGTATCGAAACGGATTTCGATAGTGAGCTAAGTTGAGAAAAAGGTATCGATACGGCCTTTACCGTTTCGATACCCCGTACCGATACGCTTACGTGCGTATCGATACCCCTTATTTATTGCACACAACGACTCTTTCTTTTCTGAGACAGGTATCGATACGTATCCCCGTGTACTGATATGGATAGCTACAGAAGTGCATTTATGGTGGTAAGAGAGGGTTCCAACGGCTCCATTTATGTTCTCAACCACCCAAACGCTAGAATTAATGGAGGAGGTATAAAATGAAGTCATTTGAAGGTCAGCAACAACCATTCAATACACAAGCATCATCAAAGTAAAAATCCAAACCCTTGAGCTATTCAAAGTCAAATTTTTGTACCCAACTCTAGTGTGTTTCAAATTGTCAATTTGTATTGTGAGTTTAGGGTTGTTGAAATTGTAATTGGGTAGACAAATTATCCTTTGAGATGAATCATTTGAGTTTACCACAATCTTTCTTTGTATTTGAGTGGATTAAGCTTTGGGTAGAAAGCTTAATCGAAATTGTAAGGTTTCCTCCTCATCCAAGAAAAGGGGACGAATTCAAGTAGTGAATTGTTTGAAAATCTTTAGTGAGAACTAAGGTAGTGGATGTAGAGTTCATTTGGAGAACTTGAACCACTATAACCCATTGTGTCATTTTTATTTTCAATCTTTCTCTTCACCAAAATTTTAATAGCCAATTCACCCCCTCTTAGCCATTTGCAAGTGTTCAATCAACTCAACAATTGGTATCAAAGCTACACTCATTGGAAGGATTACAACCCTCTTGAGTCGATTCTAGGAGAGTTTGATCAACAACAAGTCAAGCAATGGCATCCACCTCCAACTATGAGTCCCAATCCACCACCAAGCCACCATTCTTCAATGGGGATAACTATCCTTATTGGAAGAATAGGATGAGGCTCTTCATCAAGTCTACCGACTATATGGTGTGGGATGTAGTTGAAGAAGGTCCATACATTCCCATGAGGAGAGATGGAGAAAGACTTGTCCCTAAAGTCAAATCTGAAATGACCGATGATGAAAGAAGAAGGATGCAAGTGAATGACAAAGCTCTACATGTAATATTTTGTGCACTTGGTCCGGATATCTACTCCAAGGTGTCTTCAATAGAAAATGCCAAGGAGGTTTGGGACACTCTCGAGACAACATATGAGGGAACTAGTGATGTCAAGGAGACAAAGATTGGGCTACTCAATCTAAGCTATGAGAACTTCAAGATGGATCCCGAAGAAAGTGTCTCATAGATGTTTGATCGGTTCTCGGTCATTGTTAACGGTTTGAAGGGTTTCGGCGAAATCATTCCCGAAGACAAGCTAGTGAGAAAGTTGTTGTACTCTCTTCCGGAGTCATGGGATGGCAAGAGAACGACCATTATTGAAGCTAGAGATTTGAAGACTCTCAAGCTTGATGCTCTTGTTGGGTCTCTACTCACACATGAGATTATGAGGAAGGGAAGAGAACAAGAGAAGAAGATAGTGGAGAAGAAGGAAGTTGAGAAGAAGAAAGTGGGAATCGCACTACAAGCTTCACATCAAGAAAGCGATTCTAGTGAGGATGAAGATGAGGAGATGGCTATGTTGGCCAAACGCTTTACTCGCTTTATGAAGTCAAATCGTGGAAGAAAATTCATTAGAAAGGGAGACTTTAAGAGTAAAAGCAAGGAAGAGGAGAATGACCAAATTACTTGTTATAAATGCAAGAAATCGGGTCACATCCGTTCTGAGTGTCCTCAATTGAAAAAGAAAAGCTTTGGGAAGAAGAACAAGCTCAAAGCACAAATAGCTACTTGGAGTGACGATGAGTCATCCGAGGAAGATGAGGAAGTGGCCAATCTATGTATCATGGCCATTGATGATGAACCAAAGGTAAACTCTAATTTATCCAATTTCGATTTTACTTTTGATGAACTTCATGATACTTATGATGAATTGCAAGAAGTGTATGATGAGTTAGTAGGAAAATACAAAGAGTCCATTTTGAAAAACAAGAAAATCATTTCCGATTTGAAAAATCAAAATGAGACATTTTCTAAATCTAACTCCGAATTGGAAAAGAAGGTTTTGTTTTTAGTAAATCTTTCAAATGATCTTAAAACAAAAAATCTTAAACTTGAAAAACTTCTTTCCGATTTTCAAGATTATCACACAAAGGAAGTGGATAATCTTAAAACATCTATTGCTATTGGGAAAAATAATTTTGAAAAAGGAAATCATTCTAAATCCCAATATGTAAAAAGAAAACCTTTTGTACCTAAACAAAGAAATTTTAATAAGCAATCTAGAGGTCAAAGAATTAGGAGTGTTTGGGTTCCTAAGGAACTCATTATTTCTAATGATATGAATGCTATTGCTTTTTGGATTCCTAAGGGGACCAAAATGTTGAAGGCTAACACTCATGGACCCAAAATGATTTGGGTACCAAAAACCAAGGCCTAATTTCTTTGTTTGTAGGGGGAGCATTGCTACAAGGCTAAAGCTTCAAGCAAAAATTCTTGGTACCTTGATAGTGGATGCTCAAGACACATGACCGGTGACAAGAGTCAATTTGTGGAACTAAAGCCTAAAGGTGGTGGAGTGGTAACTTTCGGTGACAACTCCAAAGGCCACATTGAAGGAATAGGCTCCATTGGTAACACTCTTCTATTTTCATTGAAAATGTTTTGTATGTCAACGGTCTTAAGCATAATTTGTTGAGTATTAGTCAATTGTGTGACAAGGGTTTTAATGTTATATTTGATAAAAGTGGTTGCAAAATTGTTAATATTAAAACAAATCAATTAATACTCATTGGTCATCGCATAGGGAACATTTACATGGTGCATCTAGAAGACATTCATTCATCACATACATGCTTAGTTGCACATGATGAACATGACTCATGGCTTTGGCATAGAAAATTAGGACATACTAGCATGAGTGTCTTAGAAAAATTAATTTCCCTTAATCTAGTTAGAGGTTTACTCAAACTTAAATTTTCAAATGATAAAGTTTGTGATGCATGTTCAAAGGGTAAACAACATAGAAGTTCTTTTAAATCCATAAATGATGTCTCTACTAGTAGATGTTTACAATTGATTCATATGGATCTTTTTGGGCCTATTAGAACAATGAGCTTGGGTGGAAAATCATATGCTTTTGTGCTTGTAGATGACTACTCTAGGTATACTTGGGTTCTATTCTTAAGTATAAAAGATGAGGCTTTAGAAAAATTCATCACATTTTCTAAAATAACTCAAAATGATCTTGAACTTAAGATTTCTCACATTAGAAGTGATCATGGAACCGAATTTCAAAATCTAGGTTTCGATGAGTTTTTAAATGAAAATGGGATTAGCCACAATTTCTCTGCACCTCGCACTCCTCAACAAAATGGGGTAGTTGAGAGGAAAAATCGAACTTTAGAAGAAATGGCTAGAACCATGCTTTGCGAAAATAATTTACCTAAATATTTTTGGGCGGAAGCCACAAATACCGCTTGCTATATTATTAATCGAGTAATGATTAGGCCAATTTTGAAGAAAACACCTTATGAGATTTTAAAATCTAAGAAGCCTAACATTAGCTATTTTCATCCTTTTGGTTGCAAGTGTTTTGTTTTGAATAATGGTAAAGAAAACTTAGGTAAGTTTAATGCTAAAAGTGATGAAGCTATTTTCTTAGGGTACTCTTTAAACTCTAAAGCCTATCGTGTATTTAATAAAAAAACTCTAGTTGTTGAAGAGTCAATACATGTTGTTTTCGATGATAACCTCCTTCCGAGGAAGGAATCTTATGATGATGATGATGTAGGAATCATTGATGCCATTGATGGAGGACAAACGTCGAAGGTGGATGAGATTCCAACCAAAGATGAGGATTCACAAGATCCACCTCTTGAAGCCTTGAAGGACTTGGCTCTTGAGGAAAGGAAGGTGTCTTACCCAAGGGAGTTAAACTATGTCAAAGGTGGTGAAATCTTGGGTGATCCATCCAAGGGGGTAACTACTAGATCCTCTCTCAAATTAATGAATCATGTTGCATTTCTTTCATGCATTGAGCCTAAAAATATTAAAGAAGCTTTAAAAGATGATTTTTGGATTTTGGCCATGCAAGAGGAATTAAATCAATTTGAGAGGAGTAAAGTTTGGACATTAGTTGAAAGGTCTAATGATCAATCTACTATAAGAACAAAATGGGTTTTTAGGAATAAATTAGATGAAAGTGGTAATATAGTGAGAAACAAGGCTAGGCTTGTTGCTCAAGGCTATACACAAGAAGAGGGAATTGATTTTGATGAGACTTATGCACCCGTAGCTAGAATGGAAGCTATTAGGATGTTGCTTGCATTTGCATGTTACCATAATTTCAAGCTTTTTCAAATGGATGTGAAAAGTGCCTTTTTAAATGGTTTTATAAATGAAGAGGTGTATGTTGAACAACCACCGGGTTTTGAGGATTCAAAATTTCCAAACCATATGTTTAAACTAACAAAAGCTCTCTATGGTTTAAAACAAGCTCCTAGAGCTTGGTATGAGAGACTTTCAAATTTCTTAATTGAAAAGGGTTTTGAAAAAGGAAAGGTGGATACAACACTCTTCATAAAAAGATATAACAATGACATCTTAGTAGTTCAAATTTATGTTGATGATATCATTTTTGGTTCTACTAATGAGTGTTATTGTAAAGAATTTTCTAAGCTAATGCAACGTGAGTTCGAGATGAGCATGATGGGGGAGCTCTCATTCTTTTTGGGACTCCAAATCAAACAAAGGAAGGATGGCACCTTCATAAATCAAGCTAAGTACGTGAATGATATGCTCAAAAAGTTTGGCTTGGAGAATGCAAAGCCTCAAGCCACTCCTATGAGTTCTTCCATAAAGCTTGACAAAGATGAAGGAGGTAAGTGTGTTGATTCTAAGCTTTATAGATCCATGATAGGTTCTTTTCTTTACCTTACCGCAAGTAGACCGGATATCATGTTTAGTGTTTGCTTGTATGCTAGGTTTCAAGCTGGTCCTAGAGAATCACACTTAGTTGACATAAAGAGAATTTTTAGATACCTAAGAGACACACCTACTTTAGGCCTTTGGTATCCTAAAGATTCTTCCTTTAGCCTTCATGCTTATTCGGATGCGGATTATGGGGGATGTAAGATAGATAGGAAAAGTACTTCCGGGACATGCCAATTCTTAGGTAGTATGCTCGTATCTTGGTTCTCTAAGAAACAAAATAGTGTAGCCTTATCTACCACCGAAGCGGAGTACATATCCTTAGGGAGTTGTTGTGCTCAAGTCCTTTAGATGAAGCAACAACTCTTAGATTATGGTGTTGAAGTAGAAACCATACCCCTTAAGTGTGACAACACTAGTGTCATTTGTCTTACTAAGAATCCCATCCAACACTCTAGAACTAAACATATAGAAATTCGACATCATTTCATTAGAGATCATATTTTGAAAAATGATGTTGTTATAGAATATGTTGATACCTTGAACCAATTAGCGTATATATTTACAAAACCTTTAGATAAAGAGCATTTTTGGTCCCTTAGGAGAGAGTTAGGTTTAGCTAGCCTATCTTGACCTTTTAGGACCTCTTTGTGCTTAAAAATGCTTGATTTTGTGAAATTGCATGTTATGTGTTGTAACTCTTGAAAATATTCATGCCTATAGTTAGGGGGAGTATGCTTCTATTAAAATATGCTTAGAACTGTTCATTCATCATTTTCATACTCTTAGGAGATGTTAAATTCGAGCCTATGGTTGTTCTTAGAACTAAATATGCATTTCCGGGCATAAGGTATCGATACGGATCTACGCGTATCGATACGTGTTCTTCATTCAGTTTTCCAGAATTCATTTTGCTTAAACGGGTATTGATACGATTAAACCAGTATCGATACGAGCTTCTAATCGTTTCGATACGGACCTCATCCGTTTCGATACGATTCTCCAATGGGCATTTTTAAGGAAATGACGTTTCTACCCCCGTATCGATACACCCTCAGGCGTATCGATACTCGATTGCGCAGACAGCTTTTAATTTGGCATTTAAAGTGTTCAACTTTTACCAAAATTAAAATTCTTCAAAACCTAAAAACCCTAGCCGTTTTTGCCTATAAAAGGGCTCTTCCTCCCTCATATTTTCACACCACAACTCAAAATCTAAAAGAGTTTTTCTATCAAGCAAAGCTTTAAGCTCTCTCTCATCACAATTGTGCTAGAATTTTTCTTCAATCTCTCAAGTTTCTATCAAGGTAAAATTTCTTTCTTTCTTTTTTTTTAATTTTTCTTTATTTTTTTGTTTTTTTGTTTTTATGATTCATTCTTTTTAATCAAAACTTTTGTTCTTCAAAATTTCTTTTTCTTCAAATCTTTATTTTCTTTTCAAATTTTTTTTACCTTGGTTCTTAACCAAAATTGAAGAAACCTTTATGCATGATTTCTCTTTTAGATCATGGCACCAAAGAAATCGAGGAAGCGATCAAGGGTTTCTCAAACCGGTGAATCATCCACTCTTGGAGCGATTGCACGTCCGAACTACACTTCCATCTATGAACAATCCTTTGAAGGTCCCACGGGTCTAGCATATTTTCGTCAATTTGAGAATTATAAGATTCGTGCGGAAAGGGTAATATCCATTCCTTTTCTCAACTCGAAGCGTTTTAAATTTGAATATCTTCCTTTGCTTCGACGTTGGAATTTCATGGATTTCATATCTATTCCCGGTTTTTATTATCGTCTTTTGGTTTTGATTTTCTACACTAATGCCAAATGTATTTCTCGCAATGGGGAAGTTGTCGCCATTAGCTCTTATCTCATGAGAAAGAAAATCATCCTTGATGTCAAATCCATTTGTGAAGTTTTTAAATTAGAGGATGAAGGCCTTGATAATGAGGATGCTTTGGGGCATGTTCTTAGTGGATCCGTCACCGTCCTAAATGCTCAAGACTGGATCCTCTATTTGATGGTGTCTTGGTGGTTTAGGCCCTCCGGAGGAAAATATTCTACCATCCGTCAAGTGGATGATTTTTGGATCCGTTGCTTCCGTGAGCGAAAGCGCCCAAATCTTGCTCGAATCATGTTCGGGGAAATCGTCTATCTTGTGCAAAATCGTCACACATCTCTCGTCACCTCTTTTACATATGGTACGACCTTAAGTTATTTCTTTGTGAAAAAGGATATTGATTGCTCTTTTGACTACCCAACTCCCCTTACCGATCCCATTGATGAGCGATCTCTTGCCCGGGGAAAGTTCCATTATTTTAATGGTGAATGGGTATGTCTTGCCGAGCTACCACCCGAGGCCGCCGCCGTATTTGAAGAACCTCAAGCTCCTCAACCCTTCATGGATGCTCTCATGACTTACCTCAATGAGCAATTTACCGGGTTGCGCACGGACATGGGAAATCGTCTTAGCGCCCTTGAAACAACTTTTGATACAAGGATGACGAGCATGGAGAATCACCTCACATCTCTTGAAAGCGGTCACAATTCTTTGAATATTTCCATCTCCTCTTTTCATGATGAGTGGCGCAATAGCATGAGGGACAATGATCCAATGGGAGTTGATGATGAAGATGATGAAGACAACGAAGATGATGCCTAGACGTTTCTTCTTGCATCTCATGCATATCATTTAAGATTTTCTATTTTATGCATCTTTGATTTATGTTCTTAGGACTAAGTTTGCTTTATGTTTAAACCTATGCTTTGATTTCATGTTTTTGTTTGGATTTTTAAGTTTGATGCTATGTTTAATAAAATTAATGTTGCTTATTTATACACTTGCCTATGTTTATGCACTTATCTATTGTCTCAATATTTTTGATCTAACAAAAAGGGGGAGAGAAACTAGCTCAAACTTTAAAAATTTTGATTTCAACTCAAAAGTTACCTAGCTTATATTAAGGGGGAGTTAATTTTGCAAAGTTTTTCAAAGTGTCAAAAATTTTAAGTTTTTGTTTTGTTATATCAAAAATGGGGAGATTGTAAAACTTATGTTTGATTTTGATATAATTAAATCTTTAAGGATCAATTTGAAAAACTTAAAATTGTTTTATAAGTCCCTTAATAAGTTTTAAATCACCAACACTTTAAAACTGATTTGAAAAACTCAAACTCAAACTCAAAATATTTTCTAAGTGTTCCAAGGCCAAACTATTGAAAATCGTCCAGGTGTATCGATACACTTCCATCCGTATTGATACCTTTTTTATAAAGTTGGCTACTGTCGGAACTCGTATCGATACGCTCTTCACCTGTATCGATACGCCCCTTCGTAAAAGTCTAAAGAGTTTGAATGGCGTACCGATACGACTTCATCCGTATCGATACGGACTTAATGATTTTTAAATTCAAGTCGGTTTTAATATTTTGACCGTTGGAGTCAGTTGGTTAGGTAACCAAATTTTAAATTGGTCGTTGACCTGTATCGATACGGTAAACCCTCGTATCGAAACGAATTTCGATAGTGAGCTAAGTTGAGAAAAAGGTATCGGTACGGCCTTTACCGTTTCGATACCCCGTACCGATACGCTTACGTGCGTATCGATACCCCTTATTTATTGCACACAACGACTCTTTCTTTTCTGAGACAGGTATCGATACGTATCCCCGTGTACCGATACAGATAGCTGCAGAAGTGCATTTATGGTGGTAAGAGAGGGTTCCAACGGCTCCATTCATGTCCCCAACCACCCAAACGGCTAGAATTAATGGAGGAGGTATAAAATGAAGTCCTTTGAAGGTCAGCAACAACCATTCAATACACAAGCATCATCAAAGCAAAAATCCAAACCCTTGAGCTATTCAAAGTCAAATTTTTGTACCCAACTTTAGTGTGTTTCAAATCGTCAATTTGTATTGTGAGTTTGGGGTTGTTGAAATTGTAATTGGGTAGACAAATTATCCTTTGAGAGGAATCATTTGAGTTTACCACAATCTTTCTTTGTATTTGAGTGGATTAAGCTTTGGGTAGAAAGCTTAATCGAAATTGTAAGGTTTCCTCCTCATCCAAGAAAAGGGGACGAATTCAAGTAGTGAATTGTTTGAAAATCCTTAGTAGGAACTAAGATAATGGATGTAGAGTTCATTTGGAGAACTTGAACCACTATAACCCTTTGTGTCATTTTTATTTTCAATCTTTCTTTTCACCAAAATTTTAATTGCCAATTCACCCCCTCTTAGCCATTTGCAAGTGTTCGATCAACTCAACAATTATGTTTGATAAATTTAACTATTACTTTATTATTAATCATATAAAAAATATGAAACACATATATATACACATAAAATGAACAAATCATTATCTTATGGTTTTTCTTGTTAAAAGGTTGATTTGATCTTTTGTAATATAATTTAGAGTTTGTTGGGAATATAAAAATTAGTCAACACATGAATCCAAAGAATACTTGTAGGGACATACGATGATATGTTTAATTTTTTTCTTGTTAATATGAATTCGAATAATATTATTTATAAAATATGCGTCAATTTTATTTAAAACTAAAAATAGTACAACCATTATCATAAAATTATATTAAAAAGAATAAAATAATAGTCAACAGTGTCGCATATGAAATTAAAGCTGAGACTTGAGGCACATAGAAATACACGCGTTGAATTTTATATTCGCGGTTGTGATGTAAAAGGTTATTATAAAAATTATATTTCATATTTAATTGTATTTTTAATTTTTTAATGATTGAATTAATTAATCACAACATCATAAAATATTACTTCTTTTTTCCTCTCTTTTTCTCGTGGGCCAACGCGTTTTTTTTTTGTGTGTGGCCTATATAAACGGATGAAAATCCTCTACCCTTTTCGGTGCCCCTACATATGTCACAAGCTTAAAATTAATTTTAAGGTTTAGGGTTTTAGGTTAGGGGTTGTGGTTAGGGTTTAAGGAATTTAGGGTAGGGTGTATTTTTTAGGGTATAGGGTGTAGGGTTCGAGATTTAAAATTTAGGGTTAGGGCTTAAATTTTAATTTTATAGTGTTTTTTAGTGTTAGGGGATGAAATTCCTCTACCCTTTTTCGGTGCCCCTACATATGCCCCCATGCTCAAAATTAATTTTAGGGTTAGTGTTTAGGGTTTTAGGTTAGGGGTTGTGGTTAGGGTTTAGGGAATTTAGGGTAGGGTGTATTTTTTAGGGTGTAGGGTTTAGGATTTAGAATTTAGGGTTAGGGCTTAGATTTTAATTTTGTAGTGTTTTTTAGTGTTGGGGCATATGTAGGGGCACCGAAAAGGGGCAGACGAATTTTATGCGTGTTAGGGCATATATAGGGGCACCGAAAAGGGACAGACGAATTTTATCCTATATGAACACCACCTCCCAGTCTCCCACGTCCCTTTTCAACACCAGCAACTGAGCTTTCTCTTGCAACACCAATTTCTCTATTACAACGCAACCTCATTTTCCTTCAAACCAAACACTCACTAAGCTAAAACATGGCCCCTAACATCACCGGCACCAAAGTTGCCACTCTCACCGCCAAAGCACCAATCCCTTTCAAAAACGCTTACGTTACGTTCTTGGCGGGGAACGGCGACTACGTCAAGGGCGTAGTAGGGTTAGCCAAAGGACTCAGGAAGGTTAAGAGCAAGTATCCACTTGTGGTGGCTCTTTTGCCGGACGTGCCGGAGGACCACAGGAAGATACTTGTGAAACAGGGTTGTATCCTCAAGGAGATCGAGCCCGTGTACCCACCCGAGAACCAGACCCAGTTTGCCATGGCCTATTATGTCATCAACTATTCCAAGCTGCGTATCTGGGAGGTAAATATTAATATCTTTGCAGGTTCGGTTTAGGAATTTCAATTAAAAAGATGTTTCAAAATGAATATTTTTCTTACTTTTCATGTACAGTTTGTGGAGTATTCCAAGATGATATACTTGGACGGAGACATCCAAGTGTTTGAAAACATAGACCACTTGTTCGACATGGAAGATGGTTACTTTTATGCTGTGATGGATTGCTTCTGTGAGAAAACCTGGAGCCACACCCCACAGTACAAGATTGGATACTGTCAACAATGCCCTGACAAGGTCCAATGGCCTTCTCAGCTGGGTCCTAAGCCTCCTCTTTACTTCAACGCTGGCATGTTTGTGTATGAACCCAGCCTTTCCGTCTACGAGGACCTCTTGACCACTCTCAAAGTTACTCCTCCTACCCCATTTGCGGAGCAGGATTATCTGAACATGTACTTCAGGGACATTTACAGGCCAATTCCTCCAATTTACAACCTGGTGATGGCCATGCTATGGCGCCACCCTGAGAACATTGAGCTAGAAAAGGCCAAGGTTGTCCATTACTGTGCTGCTGGCTCCAAACCCTGGAGGTATACAGGCAAAGAAGAGAACATGGAGAGGGAAGACATTAAGATGATGGTGGCAAAATGGTGGGATATTTATAATGATGAGTCCCTTGACTACAAAACTGCAGAAGCTGATGAGGATGAACAAGCAGGCCTGCAACAATTTTTCGCAGCATTGCCGGAGGCTACCAGTGTTCATCATATTAAAGCTCCATCCGCTGCTTAATTTGGTTGGTGATAAAGATTATTAATGCTATACGTTACAATACATTATACACCTAAGTTGTGCAGAGGGTGTTAAATGTGTTATTTTCTTCTTTCTAGTTGTATTTGATCTGTCCTTACATTTTTTTAAAGGGACAGTACTGATATTTTCTCAGAAAAGCATAAGGATTATTATAATGTTGTCCTTATGGCTATTTTCTATGGTTTGATTATTTGTATTCTTATTTGTAAATTTGGACATTTTAGTACCCACTGAAAATAAGTATGATGTTACACTCTTTATTTAAAATCTTTAGAATTGTTTTCTCATTTAATACTAGTTTTTCTCCAAACATCTTGTTATCTATTTAGTCTCTTATTCATCTAAACTTTATATAAAAAGAATCGTTTGTATACGAATGAAATTATTAGATATATAATAGAAAAAGAAAATGAATGCCGCACATCATCATACCCTAATTTTCTAATTCTCTATCGTCGCTGATAATCTTCTCATTGTCGACTGTAATTTTTCTTTCTTTCTTCTTTATACCGAATTTATTATTTTTATATTTTTTAATTTTAATAAGAATCACTGCTTTTGTGGCACGCATTTTCTTTGTCCTCGTGACTTGCGTTTTTTTTTGTCCTTGTGGCATAATTTCAGCATACCCTAGCAGTCGTTTGTTGCTCGCACAGAGATTTTAACGACGTTAGTTTCTAATTATGATTTTGTCGATGGTCATAGAAAGTTAGATCTCCACTCGATTGATTGTTGTTTGCCGATGTAATCAGTCCTGGGTAGCAGAACATTCTGCATAATAGTTTGGGTCGCTCACTCCTTTTTCAACTGTTATGCGTCTCGATTGGATAGAGACAAGGAAATTCAGGAAAGCTTCTGGATTTTAATGGTATGCTTATCTTTATGAAAGTATTCACTTTACTTTGTTTTTGTGCTGTAAAATATTTTAATGGTATGCTTATCTTTATGAAAGTATTCTAATTTTGGTGTGGGGTATAATTAGAGACGAACGATTTCCATTCACGAAAAAGTGACATGCCATTGTTATGCAGGTTCCGATAATTAATGAACAAGGAACTTACCAAGAATTTCACAATGTCGTTATTTAATGTATGCATGCCCTACTAGGGTTAGCTCCTAATTCCTTAGTCTAACAGATAACAAATGTTCGATATTTATATTTCGTCCACATAAGGGATAAATAAAAGGGAAATTTAAATTTAAATTTAAATTTAAATGATAGGGAATGATTAAAAAAATTGTATGGTTTAAACCGACAAGGAAATGACTAGACTATTTCGTGTGTTCTCATGTGAACAAAAGAGGAGTAAAAATCTTCTTCCCCTAATCATGTCCCAATTTTGTCTCATGTTAAAAAAATCTTAAAATTAAATTAGAAATCCTAACCTTTAATTTCAAATCCTACACCCTACCCTAAATTCTTTAAATCCTAAACTTAAATCCTAAATCCTATACTATATACCCTAATTTTAGTGTGGGGTATAATTAGAGACGAACGATTTCCATCCACAAAAAAGTGACATGCCATTGCTATGCAGGTTCCGATAATTAATGAACAAGGAACTTATCAATAATTTCACAATGTCGTTATTTAATGTATGTCTGCCCTACCAGGGTTAGCTCCTAATTCCTTAGTCTAACAGATAACAAATGTTTGATATTTATATTTCGTCCACATAATGGATAAATAAAAGGTGTAACCCTCTCGCCCCGGTCTGGTCGATTGACCGGTTCGAGTAGGCTACACAGAAAAAATCGATGCGAAACCCGTTAAGGTTCCACCTCAATTAGCAACCCTAAAAATTTCTTTTTAATTATATTATCTTTTCTAGAGGTAATAATGAATCCTATATGAGGAAGGCAACAGCGGAAGAACATATGAGACAATCAACCAAACAGCTCATCGAAACAGTCCATTTTGTTCTTTACAGCAGGCCGTATCGAAACGCCCTTAGGGTGTTTCGATACGCCTTGACTTGGTAACCAGACCAGGGTCAACCTGAAGAGATCGTTTCGAAACAGGGGTGACCCGTATCGAAACGACCCCGTCGGTCAACTTCGCGTGGTCAACGAGATGAAGGCCGTTCCGAAACGCTAAAGCCTGTTTCGATATGTTAATTTATCGTCAATTTCTCAGAATTCCAGTAGCAAAAATGTATCGAAACGACCCCTAGGTGTATCGAAACACCCGGCCAAAAACAAAGGGACCGTATCGAAACGGGTTCAACCGTTTCGAAACGCCCTCTGTCTGCAGGTTGGTTTTAGCTGATTTATGGCACAAAGATGTCCCTAAACCCCTCTAAAACCTCAAACAACACATTAACATCAACCCTAAGGCAAAACCAACATAACAAGCATACTCAACACTTCAAACACAACGAGGCTAAACATCAAAGGAGCTAACATCAAGAATCATACATCCATGCATAACATTAAGGGTATCATGCTTCAACAAGGCCAACAATTAGGCAAAATAAGATGGGTAAAAACCAACATGGTTTACAAGCAAGACATACATCCGAAAGCCAATTAACATGACATAAGAAAGAAGTCTAACATGCTCCTAACAAAAACCATCAACATACTTCAAAAGCATCACAACACAAATACATGTCCCATTGCTTAACCATTACATCATAATTAAAATACTCATACTTGATAGCTAAGCTAGCACCACGAAGCACACTTGGAGGCCCCTTCTTGCACAAGCAACCCACGTGCTAGTGATCTGCATTGTCGAACAAAAGAGAGCGTAAGCATAAAGCTTAGTGAGGGTAGCTCATTAAAAACAAACCTCGACAATGCAGGGTCCAAGCACGATCACAACCAAGGTAGATACATGTTCTTACCTTCGATCCTCGAGAGCCAAAAATGTACATGATGCATGAACAATTACTCAATAGTATGTCATGCTTAACAAGCTCATATCCACAACATATGTAAGCACATATACCCATCCATAAGAGAATTACATTGATGCACATATCAACTCATATTGGCACCTAGCTATGACTCGAATACGCGGATAAACACGTTGGAACTCACATCCAACAACAACTTTACCTCACGGTGGGATTACACTCATCACCGTTCTCGCGGAGGGGATTCCACTCATACTCACGCCCCGTCAATGGGATTACACTCATCACCGACTATCATATACACAAGAAGAATTTCCGAGCGAACCCGTACTCCATCTTGATGACTACCATCATCAAGGCCACGCGCGCATTTGACTCACATGTGCACACTAACATCCTAATGACCGATCATTTGTACCCAAGCATACTAGTGCCAACATTTAACTCAAACCACAATATCATTTAATATCAAATTCCGTGCTTAGCACGTACTCACCATGATCACAATCATGAACCATCCACATACATATCACAATGCATCACAACATGCATCAACATACATGTATATCACATTTATACATAATCATCATAATACACATCACTATGAGGCATAAACAACAAGTTAAGAGTTCAACTAATGTCTCTAATTAAAGCTTAGGATTAGGATACCACTTTAATCCTAACTCTAGGTGGGTCTACCAAGCCCAACCTAGTCCACATGCTTGAACAAAACACTTAAAACCACTTTGAAAACATTAACCACTCACCTTCACTTCCAAGCTCAACTACCAAGCAAGCAATCACCTTCAAGCTTCCGGATTTACTCCCGATGTCAAACCTTGATTCTAATCAAACCCAAACCCAAACAAAACACCCACAATCAATAACTAGTTGTCGGAAACAACCCGGATTAACATTCCAAGCAACTAACACCCAAAATCAAGCCCAAAACAGAATTCCCGAGCAGCCCACAAAACCCACCAAAATCTTTCATTTCCAACATCCAAACAATCATCAAACACACCCAAAGTGACCCTCATATATCATACTATCATAACTAAGCATTTTCCTACACATTAAAGCCCTTAAACCAACTCTTAAACCTCTCTAAAACCCCAACAAAACCCATTTCCGAAAATTAGTTCAAATCATGTAAAAAAATCATATATGTTGGACCATTTGACTCACAAACACCATATCTAACACTATTGAATCAAAACTTTAAGTTAAACACAATTAAACTACCATTTTTATTCAAAACTCTAAAAACTCAATTTCCAAAACCTTGATGAAAATGAAAACTACTTGTACTTTTGAAGAGAGGAAGTTGAGGACAAGGCGAAAACGTAATTACCTTTCAAAACCGAGTTGGAATGGAGATGTGATGAAATGGAATAGTGAAAGAGGGATGGAGAGGTCTCTTATCGTTGGTTTTGATATTTTGAAGAAGATGAATAGTGGAAAAGATGACAAAAATGAGTGTTTTAATTAAAATGGGCTTTTTAAATTGAATTTCACTTTATTACAAAAATGCCATTAATGAATGGCCAATTCTCCTTTACTTTGAAATCCATGTAATTTGAGTTTTATTTCAATTTGGTCCAACCATAAAATGTTTGTTTTGGAATCACAAGGTCCAAATAATATATTATTACTTTAATTAGAAAACCGAGACCAAAAATATTATTTAAATATTCTTTTCACCCGACCCCAAAACCCGGGTGTTACAAAATGAATATTTAAATTTAATAGGGAATGATTAAAAAATTGTATGGTTTAAACCGACAAGGAAACGACCAGACTATTTCGTGTGTTCTCATGTGAACAAAAGAGGAGTAAAAATCTTCTTTCCCTAATCATGTCCCATTTTTGTCTCATGTTAAAAAATTCTTAAAATTAAATTAGAAATCCTAACCTTAAATTTCAAATCCTACATCCTACCCTAAATTCTTTAAATCCTAAACTTAAATCCTAAATCCTATACTATATACCCTAATTTTAGTGTGGGGATATAATTAGAGACGAACGATTTCCACTCACGAAAAAGCGACATGCCATTGTTATGCAGGTTCCGATAATTAATGAACAAGGAACTTACCAAGAATTTCATAATGTCGTTATTTAAAGTCTGCATGCCCTACCAGGGTTAGCTCCTAATTCCTTAGTCTAACATATAAAAAATGTTCGATATTTATATTTTGTCCACATAATGGATAAATAAAAGGAAAATTTAAAT
Source organism: Hibiscus tridactylites (assembly GCA_958450335.1). Classification (NCBI taxonomy): domain Eukaryota; kingdom Viridiplantae; phylum Streptophyta; class Magnoliopsida; order Malvales; family Malvaceae; genus Hibiscus; species Hibiscus tridactylites. Next base: position 64,644,338 of record OY288290.1, on the reverse strand, counting down.
TTAAATTTATATGATATGGAATGATTAAAAAAATTGTATGGTTTAAACTGACAAGGAAATGACCAGACTATTTCGTGTGTTCTCATGTGTACAAAAGAGGAGTAAAAATCTTCGTCCCCTAATCATGTCTCATTTTTTGTCTCATGTTAAAAAAAATCTTAAAATTAAATTAGAAATCCTAACCTTAAATTTCAAATCCTACACCCTACCCTAAATTCTTTAAATCTTAAACTTAAATCCTAAATCCTATACTATATACCCTAATTTTAGTGTGGGGGTATAATTAGAGACGAACGATTTCTATCCACGAAAAAGTGTCATGCCATTGCTATGCAGGTTCCGATAATTAATGAACAAGGAACTTACCAAGAATTTCACAATGTCGTTATTTAATGTCTGCCTGCCCTACCAGGATTAGCTCCTAATTCCTTAGTCTAACAGATAACAAATGTTCAATATTTATATTTCGTCCACATAATGGATAAATAAAAGAAAATTTTAAATTTAAATTTAAATGATAGGGAATGATTAAAAAAATTGTATGATTTAAACCGACAAGGAAATGACCAGACTATTTCGTGTGTTCTCATGTGAACAAAAGAGGAGTAAAAATCTTCTTCCCCTAATCATGTCCCATTTTTGTCTCATGTTAAAAATTTCTTAAAATTAAATTAGAAATCCTAACCTTAAATTTCAAATCCTACACCCTACCCTAAATTCTTTAAATCTTAAACTTAAATCCTAAATCCTATACTATATACCCTAATTTTAGTGTGGGGGTATAATTAGAGACGAACGATTTCTATCCACGAAAAAGTGTCATGCCATTGCTATGCAGGTTCCGATAATTAATGAACAAGGAACTTACCAAGAATTTCACAATGTCGTTATTTAATGTCTGCCTGCCCTACCAGGATTAGCTCCTAATTCCTTAGTCTAACAGATAACAAATGTTCGATATTTATATTTCGTCCACATAATGGATAAATAAAAGAAAATTTTAAATTTAAATTTAAATGATAGGGAATGATTAAAAAAATTGTATGATTTAAACTGACAAGGAAATGACCAGACTATTTCGTGTGTTCTCATGTGAACAAAAGAGGAGTAAAAATTTTCTTCCCCTAATCATGTCCCATTTTTGTCTCATGTTAAAAATTTCTTAAAATTAAATTAGAAATCCTAACCTTAAATTTCAAATCCTACACCCTACCCTAAATTCTTTAAATCCTAAACTTAAATCCTAAATCCTATATTATATACCTCATTTTAGTGTGGGGGTATAATTAGAGACGAATGATTTTCATCCACGAAAAAGTGCCATGCCATTGCTATGCAGGTTCCGATAATTAATTCACAAGAAACTTACCAAGAATTTCACAATGTCGTTATTTAATGTCTACCTGCCCTACCAGGGTTAGCTCCTAATTGCTTAGTCTAACTGATAAAAAATGTTCGATATTTATATTTTGTCCACATAATGGATAAATAAAAGGAAAATTTAAATTTAAATTTATATGATATGGAATGATTAAAAAAATTGTATGGTTTAAACTGACAAGGAAATGACTAGACTATTTCGTGTGTTCTCATGTGTACAAAAGAGGAGTAAAAATCTTCGTCCCCTAATCATGTCTCATTTTTTGTCTCATGTTAAAAAAATTCTTAAAATTAAATTAGAAATCCTAACCTTAAATTTCAAATCCTACACCCTACCCTAAATTCTTTAAGTCCTAAACTTAAATCTTAAATCTTATACTATATACCCTAATTTTAGTGTAGGGTATAATTAGAGACTAACGATTTCCATCCACGAAAAAGTGACATGCCATTGTTATGCAAGTTCTGATAATTAATGAACAAGAAACTTACCAAGAATTTCACAATGTCGTTATTTAATGTCTGTCTGCCCTACTAGGGTTAGCTCCTAATTCCTTAGTCTAACAGAAAACAAATGTTCAATATTTATATTTCGTCCACATAATAGATAAATAAAAGGAAAATTTAAATTTAAATTTAAATGATAGGAAATGATTAAAAAATTGTATGGTTTAAACCGACAAGGAAACGACCAGACTATTTCGTGTGTTCTCATGTGAACAAAAGAGGAATAAAAATCTTCTTCCCCTAATCATGTTCCATTTTTGTCTCATGTTAAAAAAATTCTTAAAATTAAATTAGAAATCCTAACCTTAAATTTCAAATCCTACATCCTACCCTAAATTCTTTAAATCCTAAATCCTATACTATATACCCTAATTTTGGTGTGGGGTATAATTAGAGACGAACGATTTCCATTCACGAAAAAGTGACATGCCATTGTTATGCAGGTTCCGATAATTAATGAACAAGGAACTTACCAAGAATTTCACAATGTCGTTATTAATGTCTGCATGCCCTACCAAGGTTAGCTCCTAATTCCTTAGTCTAACAGATAACAAATGTTCGATGTTTATATTTCGTCCACATAATGGATAAATAAAAGGGAAATTTAAATTTAAATGATAGAGAATGATTAAAAATTGTATGGTTTAAATCGACAAGGAAATGACCAGACTATTTCGTGTGTTCTCATGTGAACAAAAGATGAGTAAAAATCTTTTTCCCCTAATAATGTTCCATTTTTGTCTCATGTTAAAAAAATCTTAAAATTAAATTAGAAATCTTAACCTTAAATTTCAAATCCTACACCCTACCCTAAATTCTTTAAATCCTAAACTTAAATCCTAAATCCTATATTATATACCCTAATTTTAGTGTGGGTATAATTAGAGACGAACGATTTCCATCCACGAAAAAGTGCAATGCCATTGCTATGCAGGTTCCGATAATTAATGAACAAGGAACTTACCAAGAATTTCACAATGTCGTTATTTAATGTATGCTTGCACTATCTGGGTTAGCTCTTAATTCCTTAGTCTAACAGATAACAAATGTTCGATATTTATATTTCGTCCACATAATGGATAAATAAAAGGGAAATTTAAATTTAAATTTAAATGATAGGGAATGATTAAAAAATTGTATGGTTTAAACCGACAAGGAAATGACAAGACTATTTCGTGTGTTCTCATGTGAACAAAAGAGGAGTAAAAATCTTCTTCCCCTAATTATGTCCCATTTTTGTCTCATGTTAAAAAAAATCTTAAAATTAAATTAGAAATCCTAACCTTAAATTTCAAATCCTACACCCTACCCTAAATTCTTTAAATCCTAAACTTAAATCCTAAATCATATACTATATACCCTAATTTTAGTGTGGGGTATAATTAGAGACGAACAATTTCCATCCACGAAAAAGTTTCATGTCATTGCTATGCAAGTTCCGATAATTAATGAACAAGGAATTTACCAAAAATTTCACAATGTCGTTATTTAATGTCTATCTGCCCTACTAGGGTTAGTTCCTAATTTCTTAGTCTAACAGATAACAAATGTTCCATATTTTTATTTCGTCCACATAATAGATAAATAAAAGGGAAATATAATTTTTTGACCCTGAACTTGATAGTTTAGTTTTTTTTTTAATTTATTTACATTAGTCTTTGAACATGATAAATATTTTTAAGTTGATCTTTGAATTGAAGTTTAAATATCAAATTTTAAATTTAAAAAAAAAACCAAAAATGACATTATTCCATTATATATATATATATATCTGTGTGTGTGATAGGATCCATTTACAGAATATAAAACTCTTTAAGTTTTACACCTTTTTTGGACCGTTAGATGAGTGAAATAAATGGATAAGATTAACAGTAAATATGTGAAGATTATCACTTGAAAAAAAATAAGGAGTTAATCTGAGTCATCAATCCCCCATCTAACGATCCAGAAAACGTGTAAAACTTAAAAAAATTTACTTTGTGTAAGTTGATACTAAATATATATGTGTGGTGGGGGGATATGGGCAGTGACATTTGTTGATTTACAAGTTACAATCAACCCAAAATCTGATCTAGTGTGATGTAATCTCACCCCCACCGAAGAAGAAATGTAAACTTATATATCCACTTTTAAATTAATTTTTTTTTTAAAAAATACGTTGTCATATAAACCATTAACCATGCTAAAATTGGTGACCAATTCAAGGAATCATTCCTAGAATTCTGGACATGCTTCCTTCACCATTCATTCTTTCCCGTCCTATGGTAATTCCTTTTTGAATTAATTAAAAGTAAGATTTGAATAAGCTAATGTCTCAAGCGAAAAAAAAATCGTTTACGTCGGTAAACTCAGTTTCGAATAATTTTATTTGCAACATATGTATACCTTATCAAGGGACTATTAAAAAAATAAATGATAGTAGTAAATTAACATAAATATGGAAATTAAAAAGATCAATATCAATAGAATTAGAAAATTTAAAAGGGTCTTATTAAAAAAATTAAAATCAACAAGTATTGGGTACATTGGTCAGATATATTGTATTTCTAATAAAATAATACAAATTTAAATCTTGAAATTAATATTATTAGAAAGGTACAATTTCGCACCTTAATCATAAACCGTAAAACAAACGTGTTTAATTACCAAAGAAATTTAAGTTTCAAAATTTGAATGTACTACACAGTATGGAAGTTAAAGTTATAGTAAAAAAAATTAAAAACATTATCCTAGAAATTTGGTCGGTTTGTCCAATAAATAAAGAACAATATCCTATAAATCTAATGTATTGACACGTTTTATTATCTTAATTGTAATTGTGGGTCATTAAATAAAGAAAAATAAATGCAATGGTTTTGATTCAAACAACTAACAAGCGAAATCACCGACTTCTATATGCTATGCTGACACATGGCGCCAGGTGTTCAGCACGCAGTAAATTTAGTGGACCCTACGATGACGTTTCGCCACTTTCATTTAAATTAGGAATAACCGACAGTCTACAAGGGACTCTCAATGGATTACGTGGCGATATCACAATGAGCCAGGTATATTTGGTGATGTCGGTTAGTTGGAGTTAGTTATGCTGTAAATAAAATAAAATAAAAATTGAAGTTTTAATTTACCCTCATTTTGATACATGGAGAGAGTATGTTTTGATTTCGTTCAACAATAAAGTTAGCAATAAGAATATTTAAAAGATAAACTACCAACTAATAGTTAGCCTAATCTAATAAACTGCTAGATTGTTTTTTAAAAAATTATATATATTTTTGGTTTAATCATAGTGGCGTATCTATATTAAGATTTGGGTGGGTCCGTGCTCTCTCTAAACTTTTTAAAGTTCATACATTTGGCTTTAATTTTTTAATTTTTTATAAATTAATCTTTAATTTTTTTTATTTTTATGACTTGTGCCCACCTTCATGAATATTTTGGCTGTGCCCACTCTCAAAATTTTTTTGGATCTCGCCACTGTTTAATCATCAATATTTGATTTATTAACCAATTAATTTGGAACAGATTTTACAGAGACACATTATGGAGGCAACCCTTTCAATTCGATTTTCTCTATTCACAATGTCAAAATTTAACATTGTTTAAAAAATCTAACATCTCATTTTACTAGATCAATTGATTACTGGTATAAGATCTGAATTTTAATAAGAAACCTTCAAACTACTCTATGTAATACCTAATTTAGAGTAGTTGATAAATAAATGAGATGTTGAAAGTTATACTTAAAAAATAAACTAGAAAATCAATATAAATAAAATTTATTTTATTTTAAATATTATTTAAGGAGATTATAAGTTAAGTTTTGAATGAATTGAAAAATATTTAAGTATTTATAAAATTTTAAATACAGTATTTTTGAAATAGAAAGACAACGGTTTATTACGAGTTAAAGAGCTGACTGACCTCTATAGGGAACTATTGATATTCCTGTCAATATCCCATTAGAACAACTCTATTGGAGCAACGTCATAAACAAATTATTTGAAATTTTATCAATATAATAAAATATTAGAGTAATTTAAAATTTTACCTACATAAAATATAGGCTTAAGGGCTACTTTTGTCCTTATAGTAGTCAATTATCGATTTTGTTCATATGGTATATTCATATTAATTTAGCCCATGAAGTAGTCGAATTGTATCATTGTTTGCCCCTTGACTGACACTCTAACTCTAATTTATAAATCTCAAACCCTAAACCCTAAACAGTAATATAATTTGTCTATTTTAGAAGTTAAATTGATGCAAAAATACCATAGAGACAAAATCGATAAATTAAAACTATTACAGAGAAAAATAGCCCTTAAGTCTAAAAAATACTATTATTTTTTTATACATTTAACTACTATTTTATTATTAATCATATAAAAAATGTGAAACAAAACTACTCTAATCCTACGATAATATATATACATAAATTGAATAAATCGTTTTCTTATGTTTTTCTACGAAAAGATTGATTTGATCTTATGTAGATATAATTTACAGTTTGCTGCACAATATTTGTTGTCCCAGTGGTAAAAGATGATGTAATTCATTCAAGTGACCCGGATTTGAGCACTAATTTTATACGATATGTGTGTTTTATTAAAAAAAAATAAGAAAATTGAGTCGAGCGTAGAGTAAAGGTTACTTACCGACACCGTTAATCATATATAATGCACCAATAACTATTTTATTAACTTTTAAAATTATGAGGACTTAAAGTATGATTATTCATTTTTTAGACTAAAATAGATTGAAACACTTTATATGTTTTTTCAGATTTTTTATTTTTAATTTCAAAAACAATAAAATTTTATTTTAAAAATAATAATTTCTAATTGAACTTTTAATTAAATTCTTTTAAAATAGCTATTAAATAAGTTAAAAGTGTACTTTTTTATTCATTCTTTATAAAAAAAAATAATCACACTCTAAGTCTCATACTTTCAAAAATTATTAAAATAATTAATAGTACATATCATTGCATATGATTAGTGGTACATATAGGACACATTATGTTTACTTTAGAAAATTTTAAGACATGATGATATATTTAATGTTTTTTTCTTATTAATCTAAGTTCGAAAACATTATCTATAAAATGCACGTACATTTTATTTAAAACATTATAAAAAATTATATTAAAAAATTAGTCAACAGTGTCGCATATGAAATTGAAGCTGAGACTTGAGGCACATAGAATTTAGAAATACGCATTGAATTTTATTAATAACCATAAAAGATAATATAATACATTGCATAAAAAAAAGAACATATTTACTAAAAGTCTCTTACAATGGTGCAAATAAAAGTAGACACTTTTATTGAGATTAGTATATTAAAATTCAGAAACATTCATGAATCTTATTGTCTCTATCCAAACGAGACACTTTAAGGGGTGAAAAAAGAGTGGTGAGCGAACTAAGCTATCAGGCAGATTGCTCCGCTACCCAGGTCTGATTACACCGGCAACCAACTATCACTGAGTGGGGATTCATCTTTCTAGGGTCACCGACAAAACCATAATCATAGATTAACGCCATAAAGATCTTTGTACGAGTACCAATCGACCGCCAAAGTATGCTGAAATTATACCACAAGGACAGATGAAACGAACCACAAAATAAAGAAAACCGTGTCACAAGAACAAAAAAAACGTGTGCCACAAATACAGAAATTTTTATTAAAATAAAAAAACAAAAAAAAAATAAACCCGGTAATCGACAACCAATACTAAAATCAATAGTAGACTACTAGCTAAGAAGGCAAAAAGTAAAGAAGACTTGCGACCCTACTTTTGAATTTGCTGAGAAAAGTAGGGTTTCAATTTATCCCTCGTATATTTAAACAATTGAAAAATAATTAAATTATATTTTAAATTTTAAATACTAAATATTAAAACAATTCAAAGGTATTACCTATGACTATGAAATTGAAGTCGAGACTTGAGGCACACAGAGATACACGCATTTAATTTTATATTTGAGGTTGTAGCGTCAAACGTTATTATAACAAATATTTTTAATATTTAATTGTATTTTTAATGAATGAATTAATTAATCACAATATCATAAAATAATATTTCTTTTTTTCCTTTCTCTTTGTGGTGGGCCAACGCGTTGTTTATAGCCTATATAAACAGCACCTCCCGCATCCCTCCCCAACACCAACAATTGAGCTTTCTCTTGCAAAACCAACGCAATCTCATTTTCCTTCAAACCAAACACTAACTAAGCTAAAACATGGCCCCTAACATCACCGGTACCAAAGCTGCCACTCTCACCGCCAAAGCTCCCATCTCTCCCAAGAACGCTTACGTTACGTTCTTGGCCGGGAACGGTGACTACGTCAAGGGTGTGGTGGGGCTAGCCAAGGGACTCAGAAAGGTTAAAAGCAGGTACCCTCTCGTGGTGGCTCTTTTGCCGGACGTGCCGGAGGATCACAGGAAGATACTTGTGGAACAGGGTTGCATACTCAAGGAGATCGAGCCTGTGTACCCGCCTGAGAACCAGACCCAGTTTGCCATGGCTTACTACGTCATCAACTATTCCAAGCTTCGTATATGGGAGGTATATATCATTAATAATATCTTTGCAGGTTCTATTTAGGAATTTCAATTAAAAAGATGTTCCAAAATGAATATTTTTCTTACTTTTCATGTACAGTTTGTGGAGTATTCCAAGATGATATATTTGGACGGAGACATCCAAGTGTTTGAAAACATAGACCACTTGTTCGACATGGAAGATGGTTACTTTTATGCTGTGATGGATTGCTTCTGTGAGAAAACCTGGAGCCACACCCCACAGTACAAGATTGGCTACTGCCAACAGTGTCCTAACAAGCTCCAGTGGCCTTCTCAGCTTGGTCCTAAGCCTCCTCTTTACTTCAACGCTGGCATGTTTGTGTATGAACCCAGCCTTTCCGTCTATCAGGACCTCTTGACCACTCTCAAAGTTACCCCTCCTACCCCATTTGCGGAGCAGGATTATCTGAACATGTACTTCAGGGACATTTACAGGCCAATTCCTCCGATTTACAACCTGGTGATGGCCATGCTATGGCGCCACCCTGAGAACATTGAGCTAGAAAAGGCCAAGGTGGTTCACTACTGTGCTGCTGGCTCCAAACCCTGGCGGTATACGGGCAAAGAAGAGAACATGGACAGGGAAGACATTAAGACGCTGGTGGCAAAATGGTGGGATATTTACAATGATGAGTCCCTTGACTACAAAACTGCAGAAGCTGATGAGGATGAGCGAGCAGGCCTGCAACAATATTTCGCAGCATTGCCGGAGGCTGCCATTGTTCGTCATATTAAAGCTCCATCCGCCGCTTAATGTTTGCGGCCTTACTTCGGTGGGTGATAAAGATTATTAGTATTATACGTTACTATACAATACAACACACTATACAGTTATGTTGTGCAATGTGTTCTTTTCTTCTTTGTAGTTGTATTTGATCTGTCCTTAACATTTTTTCAAAAGGGACAATACTGATATCTTCCCAGAAAAGTTTAAGGACTATTATAATTTTGTCCTTATGGCTATTTCCTACGGTTTGATTATCTGCAGTCTTATTTGTAAATGTGGACATTTTAGTACCCACTGAAAACAAGTTTCATGTTACACTCTTTATTTGAAATCTTTAGAATTATTTTCTCTTTTTAATTTTTTTTCTCCAAACATCTAATTATCTATTTAGATTCTTATTCATCTAAAATTGTGTACACAGAGAATCCTTTGTGTTGGAACAAAATCTTTGGAAATAAATGACCCTGACTAATCTGCATGTTCCTAAGTGAACTTTGCCCATACAGGTTCCGGTAGTTAATGAACAAGGAAATTGCCAAGAATTTCACAATGTTTAGTCTAACGGATAACAATGGTGTGGACCAGCCGGATATTTCGATATTTATATTTCATCCACATAATAGATAAATCAAAGGTAAATGTAATTTACCAATAAATGTTGGGTGTAATAGCAAGATACGTTGTTTTTCTGAGAGAAAACTCAAGTTTGAACTTAGAAGATAACAATATTGGGACTTGGGAGGAAAAACCATAAATCCTGAACATAGATTATAAACTGGACATGAATTGTACCAGAAAAAGTGAATGTAGTTTTTGACCCTGAAATCGATAGTTTTTTTTATTTACATATACATTAGCCTTAGAACATGATAAATATCTTTTAAGTTGATCTTTGAATTACCATTTTCAATCGTCTCAATGGTGTGATATTATAAAATTGTAAGATATGATCATTCCAAATTTTTTAAAAGATAGTGCGACATTATTTAATAATGTTGCCTCAAGAAAATTGAAATTTCAAGTTCATAACTAAGGGATAAAATACAAGTTTCAAAAATAACTCAAATAAATTAATTTAAGATAATGGGCTATATTTCTAAATTCAATTACCAAAAATTACATTATCCCATTAATTAGTGTACGTATGTGGATATGGGTAGTGTCATTTGTTAATTTACAAGTTACAAGCAATCGAAAGTCTAATCTAAGGAAAATTCTACACAGGCGACGAACACCATTAACATTGAACACGAACATCATTAAATTAATTAATAAAGATTAAAAATCTTAAACACTCAATATATAATTAATAATATTTAAAATAAACTTTTAATTAAATTATTTTTCATATATATTTTATTTTTAATCTTTATTTTTAAATAATTAGATCAAATACCAACCATAGTTAATCCTTAAATTAAAAAATCCTAAATCTTTTTCCCCTCCATCGAAGATTATGGTTCCCCACGACTGGGATGATTTTAAGCCATCTATTGTCTCTACTTTAAGCGCACACCTAAACAACTAGATCTCCTGAAAGCCAAAGCAGGTGCAAAGAGTGGTACAAAATATATTAGTTTCAACATATTGGTTGCACATGTATGCAGTTGCGTAAGTAAAGCTTGGAGAAAAGGATTTAGGGTTTTTAATTTAGGAATTGACTATAGTTGATATTTGATCTAATTATTTGAAAATAAGGATTAAAAAATTAAAATATATATAAAAAATAATTTAATTAAAATTTTATTTTAAATAATTATTAATTGTATGTTGAGTCTTTAAAATTTTTAATCTTTATTAATTAATTTAATAGTGTTCAACGGTGTTCAGCGTTAGTGGTGTTCAACAGTGTTCGTCGCACGTGGTAGACTCATCCCTAATCTAATATGTAAATTCAAAGGCCAAAAGTTACATTATCTAATCTTATTAATAAATGTAGAGATGTGGATATGGGTAGCGACATTTGTTAATTTACAAGTTACAAGCAACCCAAAATCTAATCTAATTTAATGTAAGCTTACCCTACCAAAGAAGAAATGTAAACTGAGATATCCACCTTTAAATTTGGAATTCTTTTTAAAAAAATATAAGTTGCCATATACACCATTAAACCATGCTAAAATTGGTGACCAATTCAAGGAATCATACCCAGAATTCTGGACAAGCTTGACCATTCATTTTCTTTTTCATACTTTAATAATCCATTTTATCTTTTAATTAATTAAAAGTAATATTTGTAGAAGTAAAGGTCAAAAAGTAGAAAAGATAACTTATTCATCCTAAGAGACACGAGTACAAACAGTTTTGTTTGTAAGGCGTGTGTGTCTTATCAAAAAAAATTGAGAGAAAATATGAATATATAGATACTATATTATAATCAACTTAAGACTATTCAAAATAAAAATAATAATAATAAATTTAAACAATTTATAGAATTAAAAAAATTAATATCAAATATATGAAATCATAATCTGTATTAAATAAAAAAAATTCAGATATTGAACGTGTAACATGGGATGGAAGTTAAAGTTGATAGTCAAAAGAATTAAAAACATTATCCTAGAAATTTGGTCGGTTAGTCCATTAAATAAAGAACAATATCCCATAGGAAAATTCTACAACGTGCGACGAACATTGATGAACACCACTAATGATGAACACCGATGAACACCATTAAATTAATTAATAAAGATTTAAAATTTCAACGACCCATCATACAATTAATAATTATTTAAAAAAATTAATTAAATTATTTTTTATATATATTAAAATTTTATTTTTTAATAAGGGTAAACTATATATTTAGTACCTTACTTATTTTCGTATTTCTATTGAACCCTCATTATTTAAATATTATTTTAATTTGATCCTATTCTTTATAAAAAAATAATTTAACCCACAACCTAAAACTCTAAACTATTAAACCTTAAACCCTTAAACTCTTAAACATATACCCTAAACCATATACCATTAAAAATAATTTCACCATCATCGATTCAATGAATCGTAGAATTCAATGACTAAAACCAATTCATATGACTAATTTGTAGAGTTTTGAATCGCAAAGCAGGGAAGATGGGTAGAATGGATGACCATGGAGCTCGAAACAAAGATCCTGTTATCAACTTATCATGGAACTAACACTTGAATACTTGGAGCATCATTTAGAAATAGGAAACGAAAGATGTGATCATTACGGATGATGAAATTGCAGCATAATATAAAGATGCATTGGCATGTTACTTGTGCTTTCTTCTATCTACTGCAAAACAGTATTTGCAGAGCAAAGAACCATTTGCCTGTTAAACTTTGAAGTTGCTGCAGTTGGTCTTTAAAGAAATCAAGCAATAGGACATAATTTGCCTACATTGAAGGAAAGAAAAGAGAGAATATTCAAATGAGTAAAGACGACAATAATCACATGTATGGTGAAAAAACGAAGAAAGAAAATAGAGCTGCAAATAAATCTTCTTATATGGTGAAAGAATGTGATTTAGTAAATAAAGTAGTTGATGCTTACAGCAATCTCCAACAGCAAGCTCTCATGTAGATCATAAACAAAAAAGGAAAAAGGGGGAAAACAAAACTACAATCCAAGGGACAACGATGAGGCAAATAAGAAAGATAATATAAAAAATAATTTCATTAAATTTTTTAGGAGAATTCAACGATTCATTGAATTGAATTGAATCGATGATGGTGAAATTATTTTTAATGGTATATGGTTTAGGGTATATGTTTAAGAGTTTAAGGGTTTAAGGTTTAATAGTTTAGGGTTTAAGGTTGAGGGTTAAATTACTTTTTTATAAAGAATATGATCAAATTGAAATAATATTTAAATAATGAGGGTTCAATAGAAATACGAAAATAAGTGAGGTACTAAATATATAGTTTACCATTATTAAAAAATAAAATTTTAATATATAAAAAAATAATTTAATTGATTTTTTTAAATAATTATTAATTGTATGATGGGTCCTTGAAATTTTAAATCTTTATTAATTAATTTAATGGTGTTCATCGGTGTTCATCATTAGTGGTGTTCATCGATGTTCGTCGCACGTGGTAGACTCATCCTATCCCATAAATCTAATGTATTAAAACGTTTCGTTATCTTAATTGTAATTGTGGGTCATAACCAACTTAACTAGAAACATTGAAAAAGATAAAATGCTTAATAGGTAAATAGGTGCTCAAGCTATATTTTTTAGTTAGGTGTTTAAATTATTTTTCGTGCTAAATTAAGACTTAAAATTTCATTCCGTGACTCATTTAACGTTTACCGTTAATTTTTTTTTTGTTAAAGGACACGTGTCACCTCCTAAAAATTTCAAAAATTATATTAAAAATAAATAAAATTAATAAAACAAAACAAAACAAAAATAAAAATATACCCTGAAATTTTCAAATACTCCCAAAACAGTCCCCAAATTCGACCACTCCCTCCGGCGACGGCCGTGTTGCCGGCGACAGAATGATGCGACATCCCCTCGCTGAACAACCCACACGTCGTTCGCCGCCCCTCTTGTTGTCGTTCGCCGCGAATCTTTTGAAAGAACCATTCGACAATTTCGTCGATTCGCACGTCGTCGGTCAATTTCCGGCGATAGGATGGTGGGAGAAATGGTCGTGATGGTTTGGCAACCGATGTGGTGGGCGGCGGCGTGTCAATCGGCGATAGAATTGGCCTAAATCGGGATTTAAGTTTTGGGGTTTAGGGATTTTGGAATTTGGGTTTGTTTTGTAAAATCTTAAAATTTAGAGATTTTTAAAAATTAATTAATTAAATTTATTTTTAATATAATTTTGGATTTTTCTAAAGGTGACATGTGGCATTTAACGGTGGAAATTAACGGCGAATCTTAAATGAGTGACGAAATAAAATTTTAGGTCCCAATTTGGCCCGAAAAATAATTTAGAAATCTAATTTAAAAATATGATATAGTTTGAGCACCTATTTGACCGTTAAGCCAAAGATAAACAAAAGAAAATTAAATAAATGCGACGGTTTTGTTGGACCGTTGATCCAAACAACCAACAAGCAAAACCACCGACTTCAATACACGATGCGGACACGTGGTGTCAGGGGTTCAACACGCAGTAGATTTAGTGGACCCTACGATGACATGTCGCCGCTTTCATTTAAACTAGGAATAACCGACAGCCTACGAGGAAACTACCTGTGGATTACGTGGCGATGTCACAGTGGGCCAGGTATTTTTGGTGATGTCGGTTAGTTGGAGTTAGCTAAGATGTAAACAAAACAAAACAAAATGAAGTTTTTATTTACCCCCATTTTGATACACGGAGAGAGTATGTTTTGATTTTGTTCAACAATAAGTGAGCAATAATAATTTACAAATCAACTGCGGTTGAGTCCATTGGTAAAATACATTATTTTTTATAAAGAGGACGCGAGTTTAAATTTCACAGATAATATTATTGGTAGAAACAATCTCGTACCCTAAATATTGACCGTAAAACAGACATGTAAATTAAAAAATAACTAAATTGAATTAGATTTGAATGATTGTTTCAAAATTATTCTATTGAACTTAATTCAAACTAGTTGATAAATAAATGAAATTTTGAAGGTTAAACTTAAAAACTAAACTAGAAAATTAATGTAAAATTTATTTATGAAGATCATATAAGTTAAGTTTTTTTTTTAACAATAGCACCTAAATTTTATTAATCGCCATGAAAAATAATACAATACATTGTATCAAAAGGAGAGGAAAAAGGAACATATCCACTAAAAGTCTCTTGCAATGGTGCAAATAAAAGTAGACACTTCTATTGAGATTAGCATACCAAAATCCAGAAACGTTCCTGAATCTCTTTGTCTCTATTCAAATGAGACACTTTAAGGCGTAAAAAATGAGTGGTGAGCGAACTAAGCTAACAAGCAGATTGCTCTGCTACCCAAGTCTGATTACATCGGCAATCAACCATCAACCGAGTAGGGATCTATCTTTCTAAGAGCACCGACAAAACCATAGTTAGAGATTAGCGTCGTGAACATCTTTGTACGACTACCAATCGGCCACCGAGGTATACTGAAACCATGCCACAAGGACAGTTGAAACAGACCATAAAAATAAAAAAAATTTGTATCACAAGGACGAAGAAAATGCGTGCCACAAAGGCAAAAAAATCTTACTAAAATATAAAAACAAAATAAACTTAATAATCGACAACCGACACTAAAATTCATAGTCGGTGATCTCAAAGCGGAGTATCAAGATAAAGAAACCTCTGAATGCCTAAATTTTTGGCCAAAAAGAAGGACCGACTAAGAAAGCAAAAGTAAAGAAGAGTTGTGACGCTGCTATTGAATTTGTAGTAAAAAGTAGGGTTTCAATATATCCCTTATATATTAAAACAATTGAAAAATATTAAATTATATTTTAATTTTAAATATGTATATTAAAACAATTCAACGGTATTACCTATGAAATTGAAGTCGAGACTTGAGGCACACAGAAAAACACGCATTTAATTTTATATTTGAGGTTGTAAGGTCAAATGTTATTGTAACAAATATTTTTAATATTTAATTGTATTTTTTATTTTTCAACGAATGAATTAATTAATAATATTTCTTTTTTTTTTCCTTTCTCTTTGTGGTGGGCCAACGCGTTGTTTATAGCCTATATAAACAGCACCTCCCGCATCCCTCCCCAACACCAACAATTGAGCTTTCTCTTGCAAAACCAACGCAATCTCATTTTCCTTCAAACCAAACACTAACTAAGCTAAAACATGGCCCCTAACATCACCGGTACCAAAGCTGCCACTCTCACCGCCAAAGCTCCCATCTCTCCCAAGAACGCTTACGTTACGTTCTTGGCCGGGAACGGTGACTACGTCAAGGGTGTGGTGGGGCTAGCCAAGGGACTCAGAAAGGTTAAAAGCAGGTACCCTCTCGTGGTGGCTCTTTTGCCGGACGTGCCGGAGGATCACAGGAAGATACTTGTGGAACAGGGTTGCATACTCAAGGAGATCGAGCCTGTGTACCCGCCTGAGAACCAGACCCAGTTTGCCATGGCTTACTACGTCATCAACTATTCCAAGCTTCGTATATGGGAGGTATATATCATTAATAATATCTTTGCAGGTTCTATTTAGGAATTTCAATTAAAAAGATGTTCCAAAATGAATATTTTTCTTACTTTTCATGTACAGTTTGTGGAGTATTCCAAGATGATATATTTGGACGGAGACATCCAAGTGTTTGAAAACATAGACCACTTGTTCGACATGGAAGATGGTTACTTTTATGCTGTGATGGATTGCTTCTGTGAGAAAACCTGGAGCCACACCCCACAGTACAAGATTGGCTACTGCCAACAGTGTCCTAACAAGCTCCAGTGGCCTTCTCAGCTTGGTCCTAAGCCTCCTCTTTACTTCAACGCTGGCATGTTTGTGTATGAACCCAGCCTTTCCGTCTATCAGGACCTCTTGACCACTCTCAAAGTTACCCCTCCTACCCCATTTGCGGAGCAGGATTATCTGAACATGTACTTCAGGGACATTTACAGGCCAATTCCTCCGATTTACAACCTGGTGATGGCCATGCTATGGCGCCACCCTGAGAACATTGAGCTAGAAAAGGCCAAGGTTGTTCATTACTGTGCTGCTGGCTCCAAACCCTGGAGGTATACAGGCAAAGAAGAGAACATGGAGAGGGAAGACATTAAGATGCTGGTGGCAAAATGGTGGGATATTTACAATGATGAGTCGCTTAACTTCAAAAACGCTGTGGGCACGGGCGAAGCAGAAGCTGAAGAGGAAGAGCAAGCAAGCCTGGAACAAATTTTCGCAGGGTTGTCAGAGGCTGGCGTTGTTCATCATATTAATGCCCCATCCGCTGCTTAGTGTTTGACGGGAGTAAATACAGCTAAGTTGTGTAGGGAGTGTAATTGTGTAAATGTATTAAGTATTTGATCTGTCCTTGCATTTTTTAAAAGGGACAGAGATACTTTCTCAGGAAAACTGACATATCATCCTGTGGCCTTATGGATTCTTTGTTTAGTTTGACTATTTGTAAACGTTTTGAATTTAATGTTTATATAAAAAAATGAATATTTTTATTAAAAAAATCTATTCTGAACACAAAAGGGTTTGACAAATACTATCAGAAGTTGAAGTTCCAGATCCTAATAAACAAAGGTCGAGAATGTGAAAGAGAAAGTTAGATTGGATCCAAACTTTTGCATTCCTGGTAAGCATTTGCAGAGGTTGGAGGTGTTCTAACTTTTGATAAATTACCATATCTATCTGGGGTTTGTTTAGTTTGCAAGAAGAGAGGCATTTCCGTTTTACCAGTTGTGTTAAGTTGACAATCGGTGAATAAACTAATCGTATATCTACCTGTATGTGCCATGTTTTTTGCATAATTTTGAGTGTTAGGTGTGGAAGTGTTGTGAGATGTAACTGCTGCTTTTAGTGGTGGGGAAGAAAACAACATCCTCCTCCCAAGATGCACTAGGTTGTCTGGGATTGTAAAAATAAGAGACCAAATCATTCAAGGCACAAGGGTGAAGAAGGCATGAATTGAGCTTTCTTCTATGGGCACAACACAAGCGGCCAATGCAGTTTTTGGGCACAGAATGGCACATCAATCCATAATAAAGATCCAAACCAGTTTTCACCATTTCCATCAAAGATCAAACCCATCAGGGGCTAAAAGCAATAGTCATAAAAAAAACATGAACCCCATTTCTCCTTCACAGAACAAACAAAATGAAAGGACTTCAGCTCAAGAAGCCAACACAATCGACACTAACAGAAAAACCATCAAGAGGATCAGGGCAACAACCACCAAAGTCTAAACATATGAAATGGGAGAATGTTTAACAATTCAAACCAAATTCAACTTGGAAACAGCTCACTCGGAGCTTTTTCTCAGCTATCTAACAAACAGCAATAAACATATTTGAGATCATACTTAGAAAATTCATAACATGTTACTATGAAATGTCGCCAACGAATTCTTTAAACTCTGAGAACAATGAATTCCATCTACAAAGCAGGCAGGCCATATCTAACACAACCTCGTACATTTCTTGTAGCAAAAGAAAAACCCAATACCCAAACATATCATTATAAAACTAAAAATATACATATTCAAATTCCACTTCGCTGCCCCAGATGTGAATGTCACCGATCATTGACCAAACCTCTCAAGCCTAGTAAAAACAAAGGAATGGAAGCAAGAGTTAGAACAGAATAATATCAACAAAGGGCTCACACATCAGTCTGAACCTAACCTTGCTAGCTATGTTGTTGGAGAGCCAATCCAGTCCCTCATACAACCCTTCACCAGAAGTAGCACATGTACTCTGGATATACCTGCAACTCACATTAAAGAAAATATTACATTCTAACGGGAAAAAACAAGTTGTTTAGAACAAAACTGACCGATTTGGAAATAAACAAGCAGGAAAACTTGATTATAAAATACCAGTGACGCTGACGAAGGGAATGAAGACCAAGTTTATCAGTGATCTCAGCAGCATTCATAGCATTTGGTAAATCTTGCTTGTTTGCAAATACAAGCAGCACAGCATCCCTCAGCTCATCCTACACATATCAGAAGCAATGATATGATCAAAATAGTAACTAGTGTCCCTCAGCTCATCCCTTCTCTCTTTAGGGCATGTTTGGACACCATTGTGTAATTGCATGAAAAAATAAGTACTACCTTACTCATGTTCGGTAGTACAAATTCCAGTTACACAATTATATAAGTTTAAATTTTAAAATAACATTAATTATAAACTAGAAAAGTGCATTTCCTACAGTTGTCCAAACATGCCACAACTGTGTAATTACACTCGATTACACCCAAATCCAAAGGTGGCTTTCATATTTCAACTCAAAAGAGAAAACAAATGCAATAGAGCAAAAAAGCGAACTGTCACCTCATTTAGCATACGGTGAAGCTCATCCCTGGCCTCAACCACACGATCACGATCATTGCTATCAACAACAAAGATTAGCCCCTGGGTATTTTGGAAGTAGTGCCTCCACAAAGGCCGGATCTGAAAGTGGCCATAAAAGCGATCAGAAAATTTCATGCCATCAAACTCCAAATATTCCACTGTCAATTTGAAAATTGGGTAAACACGACTACCACAGAAATGCAAGCAGCAATTCGCAGAAAAAACCCACTAGATCTCAATAACATTGAAGAAATATTTCTGGCTGCACCATATATAGAATATAAATTTGAAGCGGAAGACAGATTAGCTTGGCATTCATCAAAATTTGTACAGTTCAAAAATCAGCAATAGGATCAAAACCAGGTAATTAAAAAAGAAAAG
Source organism: Hibiscus tridactylites (assembly GCA_958450335.1). Classification (NCBI taxonomy): domain Eukaryota; kingdom Viridiplantae; phylum Streptophyta; class Magnoliopsida; order Malvales; family Malvaceae; genus Hibiscus; species Hibiscus tridactylites. Next base: position 64,624,804 of record OY288290.1, on the reverse strand, counting down.
CATTTTCATAAACATTGTTGTTATTGCTAAACAAGTATGAGTGAATACAGATAATAATATATAAACAAATACATAAACATTGTTTTATATATGCCATTACGTGGATAGCCTTCCTCATATAGCCAAAGGAAAACTTGAAAGACAAGATGGCACAGATAAATATAGCTTATGATAATGTTATGTGCTAACGGGGAACATCTAGCTAGCACAAGACCGTCAATAAGCACTCAAATTCACAATACGAAATTATGAAGCAACAGCTAAACTCAAACAACATATTTATGCAGATAAAAATCAAAGCTTTTTAATGAATATGCTAAATAAATCAATACATCACAAGGTTCTCTCATGTGTTGTAGTAATATCAAGTCACAGAAAACAAATAAAAGCTAAACATAATTGCAAGAAAAATACACATAAATATGCATGTGATGTTTGCCAAGCAATAAATGAAATCAATATTTTTGGGTTCCTGTTGTATTACCTTGTCCTGACCACCAACATCCCAGACAGTGAAGCTAATGTTCTTATATTCAACAGTCTCCACATTAAACCCTGGGTTAGAAAGCAATAAGCATCAATATCTATAGACATATGAAAGCAAAATACTTGCAGAAAATCTAACAATAAGAGAATACCAATTGTGGGAATGGTGGTGACAATCTCTCCCAGCTTCAGCTTGTACAAAATGGTCGTCTTACCAGCAGCATCAAGACCCACCATAAGAATTCGCATCTCTTTCTTGGCAAACAGGCGACTGAACAACTTAGCAAAAGAAAGCCCCATCCTTCTACTCTGGCTGAAGATGGAAAAAAAAAAGGAACATAAGAGAAGGTCCGTCCCAGCTTATTCATCAACTAATAAAATGAAAAAAGGAGCAAAAAAACCATTTTATTTAAAGAGGTGAGAACAACTTAACCACAGGATCTGAATCAACTACAACACAGTAACATACCAAACAAAATGAAAAAATATATAATCCCAATTAAACAAAACAAGCAGATATTGCAGAAAAAATAGATTCAATATGAAATATAATACTAGTAGCATACTATATTTCACGGAAATTAAGATCCGAGCGTAAATATATGCAGATCTAATAAAACCCAGATCGAGATCTGGATCTGGGATAAAATAGCAAAAGACCCATCAGCAGAAATCAACGTAAAAAGACTTTTATGAATAGATACACATAAATCTAAACAAAGAAGAAGAAGCAAATGAAACAAAAACACATAAACAAGAGAGTAGAGATAAATAGTAAATAAGATGCAGAAACAGAAGGCAAAGGAGAGAATCTGTACAGTACATGGCGAGAGATTGAAAGAGAAATGAAGGACGAGAACAGGGTTGAAACTTGGAAACAAATGAAGGGAGAGAAGAACATACAGCAACGGGATGTGATTTATTAGGAAGATTTCAGATGAGGCCTGAGGGCCAGGGGCGGCGGCGTTAGGTTTTGTTTGGGCTTAAAACTACCTGTTATAAATAGGTTTTGTTTGGGCTTACCACTGCTACTTTTTTCTTTTTAAATTTATTTTATCTTTAATCTTCTATATTTATTTGATTAATATATCAATATTTGATAAATCTATGATATATAGACATTTTTTATCATCGGTAAAATAAATATTATGAATTTATTCGTGTAAATTTATAATCTTTAATTTATTTGAATGTTGATTCGATTGGTGTTATTAAAATTTTAAGTCCAAAGTAAAGGATGATCTATCATTTCATTTGCCTAAAACCAAAGACATAGGTAAAACAATGACCAATCATAAGTCCAAACGTTTTATGTATGGAAACATTAATGCTAAAAAATCATCTTTTAAAAATAATTTTTGATTTAACTTGATTTTTTAAAATTTAACTGAAATCAATTAATTATCAATATTGAATCATATATAGAATGTACATAATGATAGTATATGATAATGATAATAATATGGATATTAACAAATTTTTGATACATTGATACAATATATTATATTTTAGAAGAAAAAAACTTACGTTTAAATTTTAAAGAAGACGTTAAAAATAACAATGTGTTTGTTTTTATTGCTTTTTTGGTACCTTAAGGCATTGTCTGATTAATTCGAACCGACTCACGTCGCACAATTAATTTTGGTGGATAAATCTTCCTACGGAATTCTTTTTTGCATATACAAAGCCTCAAACCAAAAATTTACTTAAGCGGTAACAAATTGTTTATCATTTGAACCAACATTGTTGGTAATAATCTTGCGGTTTTCGTAATCTATGATATATAGACATTTTTTTATCATCGGTAAAATAAATATTATGAATTTATTCGTGTAAATTTATATTCTTTAATTTATTTGAATGTTGATTCATTGGTGTTATTAAATTTTTAAGTCCAAAGTAAAGGATGGTCTATCATTTCATTTGCCTAAAACCAAAGACATAGGTAAAACAAGGACCAATCATAAGTCCAAACGTTTTATGTATGGAAACATTAATACTAAAAAAATTATATTTTAAAAATAATTTTTAATTTAACTTGATTTTTTAAAATTTAATTGAAATCCTTATAATTATCAATATTGAATCATATATAGAAGGCTAAAGGGGTACTTTTGCCCCTGAGTTCGACCCAAAAATGTAATTTCGCCCCTCGTCGAAAAGTGCACTCAATGTGGCCCTCCAGTCCATGAAATCGATCAAATTGGCTATTTGACCGACGTTGACCGTTACGGTGTTGACGTGGCAGTTAACGGTGATGACGTGGCAGTCCATGATGCTGACGTGGTGGTCAACGATGCTGACGTGGCAGTACACGTGGGATGAGGACGTGGCAGGAGGGGCTGAATTGATTATTTTAACCGAATTCAAGGGCATAATTGATTTTTTTCCTGAGTTTAGGGGCAAAATTAAAAGTTTGATAACTTATTTAATCTTTAAGCTAAAAAAATAAAAACTATTAATATTTAAATAATATTTAAATATTCATAAAATATTAAAAAATAAAAACACCATAATGAATTAAATATAAGTAAAAACATTAAAGTTATAAATATAAAAAATTAAAAAATATTTATAAACCATTAGAGAATCTTTTGATTGTTTCTCGTTATGCTACGCGTACTAATGTTTCTTGAACATATTTTCAATTGAGACATCCTTGTATTAAAGTATTAATAAAGTCAAAATTCTCTTTTATTTCTGTACATCAAATATTAATGAGCATCAATTTGATGTAAAAAAACGGGAAAAAAATTGAATTCTATTGTTACTCTAGTACAATGTTGATTCCACTAAAAAAAATCTAACGAATAGTAATACTCAAAATGACGAAGTCGAATTTTTTTCGATAAAAGTGTTTAATTTTTTTAATAATTTATAAAAAAAAATTATTAAGTTTTTAGATTAAATTTTATTTTTTTAATTCATAATATATTTTAATTTTTTATATAATTTTTATTTTCAGTAATTTTTAGAATATTTTATTTATTTTTATTAACTTTATGAATTTTTATAAAATAAATTGAAGAATATTTTGATCTTCTGTAAGAGTCTCCACTTTGTTTTTTTAAATTATTTTCACTTAATAAATTTATTTATCTAGTTTTAATATTTTAAAATTTTAATAATTTCATAAATTCTTATTTTTAAACTTAAATATTAAATAAGTTATCGAACTTTTAATTAAAATCAATTATGCCCCTAAACTCAGGAAAAAAATCAATTATGCCCTCGAATTCAGTTAAAATAATCAATTCAGCCCCTCCTGCCACGTCATCATCCCACATGTACTGCCACCTCAGCATCGTTGACCGCCACGTTAGCATCATGGATTGCCACATCATTACTGTTAACTGCCACGTCAGCACCGTAACGGTCAACGTCGGCCAAAGGGTCAATTTGGTCGATTTCATGAACTGGAGGGCCACATCGAGTGCATTTTTCGGCGAGGGGCGAAATTACATTTTTGGGTCGAACTCAGGAGCAAAAGTACCCCTTTAACCTATATAGAATGTACATAATGATAGTATATGATAATGATAATGATAATAATATGGATATTAACAAATTTTTGATACATCGATACAATATATTATGTTTTAGAAGAAAAAAACTTACGTTTAAATTTTAAAGAAGACATTAAAAACAACGATGCGCTTGTTTTTATTATTTTTTGGTATTTTAGGGCATTGTCTGGTTAATTCGGACCGACTCACGTCGCACAACTGAATTTGGTGGGTGAATCTTCTCACTGAAATTTTTTGCATATACAAGTCCTCAAACCAAAAATTTACTTAAGTGGTAGCAAATTGTTTACCATTTGAACTAACCTTGTTAGTAATAATCTCGCAGTTTTCGTAGACTATAAAATCAGTATAGATGATACTTTGTTTTTTTAATATTTAATTATAAAGTAATATTGCTAAAGCAACCTAGACGCTTTTTTTAACTTGGCCGCTCGCTTTTAAATCTCGCCTGCAACTTTGCTTTTTTTTTTTTCCTTTAGTTGGTGGTCGGTGACCACCAACCACTCTTAATATTGGTTGTCGACCGCCGAATCTATTATTTTTTTGTTTTTTCATATTTTAATAACAATCTCTACCTTTGTGGTACATTTTCTTTGATTTTTTATTCGTTTCATATGTCTTTGTGGCATGGTTTTAGCATACTTTAGCAGTCAGTTGGTGCTCGTATAGAGATCTTAACGACGCTAATCTTTGATTATTGTTTTGTCGGTGATCTTAGAAAGATGGATCTCCACTCGGTTGATGGATGGTTGCCTGATAGTTTGGTTCACTCACCACTCCTTTTTCACCCGTAAAGCATCTAATTTGGATAGAGACAAAATTTCAGGAAGATCTCTAGATTTTGGTATGCTAATCTCAATGGAAGTGTCTACTTTTCTTTGCATCATTGTAAGAGACTTTTAGTGGACTTGTCCATTTTTTCTCTCTTTTTATGTATTGTATTATCTTCAATGGTGATTAAAAAAATTCAGATGTCATTATTCAAGAAAAAAATTATAAGGTACTATTCAGTTCAATTTTAAACTTAAATAAACTCACATATATTTATAAATTACGCTTAGGGATAGGCACAATTTGGGTTTTTTCTCCACCCGCACTTAACCTGAAAATAAATACCCTAAACTGATCCGACCCGACCTATAGAAAATAAATTAATTTTAGAGATCTAATTGTAAAAAAATAATTTTATGGGGACTTAATTGTAAAAAATTATAATTTTGATGACTAAATTGTAAATAAAAATTCAATTTGAAGGACCTAATTATAAAAAAATATAAAGAGGGCTATAATTATAAATATCCCTAACAATTAGGGGAAAATTACACAATTAGTCCCATGTGAGGTCGGGTCGGATATTTTCTACCCTAAACCCGAACCCGACCAGAGTTCACCCTTAGTAAAAACTCGACCCGACCAGACCAAAATCCACCCCTAATAAAAACCCGACCCTAACCTATTTTTTTCATTAAAAAATCTGACCCGATCGGGCCGAGTCAGGTCAAAATCCGACTGAATCGGTAAAATGCCCATCCCTAATTACGTTACTCGAACCCGAAATATTTCGGGAATGGTTCGGATGATACTTTGTTAAAAGATGGTAGGTAATATAAGTGTAGATGCAGTTTTTCTTATATAATGATGAAACGAAAGTGACTCCAAACCCCACCCACTTACCTCCCCGTTTCTTCAACTAAACTGACATACACGATTATGATACAAACAAATTTGTTTTCTTCTTCTTTCTCTCTATATGAAACCAAAGTGGGAATCTTTATCAGATTAGCTTTCGTATTTATTTAAACCAGCTTTAGATTAGATAAGACTGCTTGGCTGCGACTTTTCTTTTCCCCTTTTCCCGTCAAACACTACAGGTGACCAAAGCTTGTAATCTTCTTCTTCTTGCCTTTGCTTTCCAGGTATATTTCTGAGGTTTCGTTTCGTTTTTTAGGCTTGGATTGTGTGATTATGTCTTAGATCAGATTAATTGATTCTAGATTGTTCATTTTATGGTTTTGGTAACTGGATTATGAATTATGATGTTCTTTTGATCTTACAGCTTTGTCTCTCAGCTGCTTCCTTTCTGCAGATTTATGAACTTTGTAAAATATGTAGGGGTTTTGAAGCTTTTATGAAGTATTATCTTCTGGAAAACAAAAAGGAATGTTTATTTTCTCAATGTATTCATTGTTAGCAAGGCCAGTTGATCGGTTCAACATTCTGAAGCTAAAACTCAGGCTCCCATTGCCCTGTTACCAATACCATCTTTTGATAATTTCTAATTTCAACTTACTCCTTATTGAGAATTATATTGGGTCTGCACAGAGTTAGGAGTAATGAAGTGTAAATTTGTTAACCATGAACATTCATTGCTTCATGCAGGTACTTGGATAACTATATCAGTTTTCTCGAAATAAGACTTTGTCGGTATCGTTGATCGATGGGTTCCGAAGGGCCAGCAGCAGTAACCATCCATGTGACTGGTTTTAAGAAGTTTCATGGAGTTTCAGAGAACCCAACTGAAACCATTGTTAGTAATCTAAAAGAGTATACGAGGAAGAAAGGTTTGCCAAAAGGCGTTATTCTCGGCAGTTGTAGTGTTCTTGAGACTGCCGGACAAGGAGCTCTCACTCCACTGTATCAGACATTGCAATCTGCCTTAACAGGGAAGGATTCTCAATCTTCATGTTCTGAGAAAATTATTTGGGTTAGTTACTCGGCATTCACTTTCTACTTTGTTCTAATTGCTTAGTTTCACGCATGCATTAGTACAAGATGGAAAGAAGAAAGTGTGTCCCGGTCACGGTATTCGAATTCTCTTATTCTAAGAACATTTGCAGAAATGAATCATCAAATAATTCTTTTTGGCTTTGAGATAACTAGGCAGGAGGCCTTTGTAACTAGCTGCTTTATGCAATAACTCTAACATGCTACCCTCCCTCTCCTTTATTCTCTTAATAAATTGTTTTTTTCAATGCAATTAACTTATTGCCTTACAAATTCAGTCCTAATGTTTCTTCAGGTACATTTTGGTGTCAATAGTGGTGCATGTAGATTCGCTATTGAGCAGCAAGCTGTAAATGAAGCTACTTTCCGTTGCCCTGATGAGATGGGATGGAAACCTCAGGTTAGTATATATATCCCACTGCCCCGATCATGGTGTCATGTCGCTACCTCTTTCCCTCGAACTTTCATCCTTTTGTTTAACTTTTATGTTGTTTGCAGAGAGTACCCATTGTGCCTGTAGATGGTGGAATTTCACGTGTACGAAAGGTAGTACGGTTGTCCCTAAGTATAGCTTTTCTTTGCTTCGCATGGTTAAAGACTTTCCTCTGTTACGTTCCTGCAGACTTCTCTTCCTGTTGAGGAGATCACAAAGGTGTTAGCAAAGAAGGGATACGAGGTAATGACATCGGATGATGCCGGACGGTTTGTGTGCAATTATGTGTACTACCACTCCCTTCACTTTGCGGAGCAGAATGGGATCAAATCCCTCTTTGTCCATGTCCCTCTCTTCTTGACCATAGACGAGGAGACCCAAATGAAATTCGCTGCCTCCTTGTTGGAGGTACTCGGTTCTCTCTGTTAGCAACATATCTCATCTTCATTTCCGGGAATTGACACGATGGTACTGTTGTGTATCATGTTGTAAGGGATGGATGGAATGTTAGCATGTGAATAGATTCCGGCTTGTTTCCATTACCAGAACATTTGTTTGTACTTGTCGAGCTCCGAGTCTCGTACTCGTTTAATGTTGTGCAACTGTGTTTAATTTAAGTTCTTCGTTGTCTTTCTAACTGATTCTTAACTGATGCCATGCAAAAGGAAACAGAAACCGGGTGAAATAAAGCATAGACATTATAGGTGCAGTCATAGGAGGGAATTGGCATCTAAAAACACAGCAACAGAGTAGTTTTAACCCCAATCGACGAAGGGAAGCGACGGATAACCAGTCTCGGGAGGAGGCTGCAAGGATGGCGGCAGATTTCCCCATGACATTGTCATAGCATTACCAGTTCCCTCCACAACACCTATAAATCGCAATCAAATGACAACATATCCCTAATTGCATAGCATAAAGAAACAAATAAATATGAATTGAGACCTGTTGCAGGTTGAGGAATAGGGGTCCGGGAATCGTTGGTGGGATGGAAGTATTTGCAGTTATCTCCGTACTGGCAAAATCCCTAGAAACAAGTGCAGTTGGATATTAGATAAACGAACAAAAAAAAAGGCATTTCTGAGGAGAGGGGATGGTTTTATTACGGTTTTGAGGAAGCGATTGCAGACGCCTTGTGATGAAGTTTGATAGAGATCTGCAATCAAAAAGTAGCTTCAGCTGGTATAGAAAAAGAAAGCAGGGAAAGGAGAAGAGTAGAAAGTAGAAAGGAGAAGTACCGGGGCCGTTGAGGGAGTGGAACCATTGAGCTTTGGCGCGGAGGTGTTGGAGGCCCTGCAGGTGGCGTTTCCGAGCAGCCGGAGTGTCTTGGAACTGCTTATCGCAGTAGTCGCAGTAGTACTTCCCTATCGGCATTTTCCCCTCTCTCTCTCTCTCTCTCTCCGATCACTTGTTCAATTTACTGCTATTATTATTTAGGTTTAATATTAAAAAAAATGTTTAAGTGTCAAAAAAATGTTTAAGTGTCTTATAGACTGAGTCTAAAGTACAACAAGTTTAAATTGTGGAAACGACAAATTTTTGAAACTTGTAAAAGACTCACTCGAAACTTAAAATTTTAGACTTTTTGATAATATTTTAAGTTAATTTTTTCGTAATTTTTAACAAGTTTTGAAACTTTGTCCAAGAACCTAAAATGTTATATAAAAAACCCAAGTTTCAAAATTTGTTTAAAATTACGAAAAAACCAACTTAAAATGTTATCAAATAGTCTAAAATATTAGATTTTGGGTGAACTTTTCACAAATTTTGAAACTTGTCATTTTTTAACTGTAACTCTACTTACTGTATGTCAAGACTCTCTCTCCACGTCTCATGGTTTATACATTCTCACTTTTAAGTTATATTTTTTGTTATATTTAATTTTTAATTTTGACTTAATGTTAAAATAAGTGTCTAAATTATTATGTTTTTCTCTTTTAAGTACTTAAACTATTTTTTACCCCTTTTAGTTGCCTGAACTATTATAATTTTTTTCTTTTTAGGTGCCTAAACTATTTTGACCCTTTTAGGTGCCCAAACTATCATTTTTTTCCATTTTAAGGTCAAATCGAGGCACCTATTTTGACCAAAAAAATAGTAGTTTGAGCACATATTTTGACAAAAAATATATTAAATAATTAAAAGGGGCAAAAAATAGTTTAAACATCTAAAAGAGAGAAAACGAAATAGTTGGAGCACCTAAAAAGGACAAAAAATAGTTTAAGCGCTTAAAAGGTGAAAATATAATAGTTTAGGTACTTAATTTAGTAATTTTTTAATAAAATTACACACAAATATGCTACAAATGAGCATCCTATCAATTCATTAAATATATTAAAAGGAAAGTATTATTTCTATAAAAACGTCAGTATGGTTGGTTATATGACAATGAGAGACCAATCTAGAACCCATACATATCAAAACTAAAATATTAGTTACAATCTATTGCGAGGTTTCGATGTTTGGACAACACGATTATTATTGTTGTTGTCGTCGTATAAATATCTGCTTTTACATAACAAAAATAAATTGCTTACATGAAGCAAATGATAATACACTTCCTCGGCTACTCTGTTACATTTTGCATTTAATTACAATCCGAGATTTGGACATTGCTTTCTTGCATGCTCCGGAAATTATTTCCACTTAAATACTTACTAAACCCCTAAAAATGCAAGAAAAAATACAGATAATTTAAGACCCATCTTTCAACCATCTCCTCAACAATAATCAAAAGTAAAATTTGTTCTTAAAAAAGTTACCAAAAAAAGATCTCAAAGGTAAAATTCTGACAGGGAAGTGTGTAATAATTTATATAAATGATTAAAAAAGGAAACTGTGGGTCGAAATCAGATAATGAACACCAAAAAGCTGGTATTCGACCCAAAGGAGTTCAAGAAAAAAAAAGTGCAGCAATTGCATATGAAAAATGAAAGAAAAATAAGAAACTGGAACTGAAATAGAAAGGATGATATACCAATACTTGGAAACAGATAATTGAGAAGAAAAGGGAGAGACAAGTAGAGGAAATTATTAATAATTTATTACTACTATAACATGATTATGATTCTTCTCCATTTTATAGGTGTATTTACTTTTATTTTTAATCATTCTTAGTTTGTTTTCATTGTTCACAGACAGACAGTTAAGGATGAGGGCCTGTGTGTTGTCTGCTGTGGTTGCAATATGTAATCTAATCTGACTTCACTTGAAGAATTTAACCGCTCACCATGATTAAACCAATTGATTATTGGTGAAAAAATAAAATATTAACATCATTGCATCCAGTGGCGGAAGCTTTAAGAGATCGGTGGGGCCACGGCCCCCCAAAATTTTGAAAAATTTGATTTTTGCCATTAAAATTTTTGAAAATTTTAATTTGACTCCCTCAAAATTTTTAAAAATTCATATTAAGCTTCAAAACTTTGAATATTTTTAATTAAATTCTCTCTCAAATTTTTAAAATTTTTTTTGTTAAATCTCTTTAAATTATTAAAAAATTTAGTTAAACCCTCAATTTTTTAGAAAATTTTCATTCAATCCTTCAAATTTTTTAAAAAATTCAAGTTGCCCCCTCAAACTTTCACTTCAAGTCCCACCACTGATTGCATCTGACTTGCATGACAATGAGTACGTAAATAAGATTTATATTCAATACACATGCGATGGAAATATTTCTTGGTTTTAGGATTTAGAGTTATATTTTAGAGTTTAGATATTTGGAGTTTAGAATTTAGATGTTGGGGTAAGGGTTAAAGTTAGTGTAATGTGGTTAGAGATTTAAGTTTTAACATATAATTATAACAACAACCTATCAATTTTAGACCGCTAAATCTAACCTCATAACCTTTAAAGCTTAAAATATAATCATAAACCCTAAATTTAAATTTTTGTGAAAACTTTTTGTTTTCATCGCCTATGTATTGAATAATTACCCATGTGAATACCGCGGATAAATTCATTTTTTTTTTTGCTAAATGAATCATGGCATTTCCTGTGGTTGGGCTGCGCAGGAACTGGTAATTGGACCAAAGCCCGTAGCAGAAATGCCATGATCCATTTCCCGCCTGCCTGCGCATTCAAATCAGCCACTGTCCTTTCCTTCTCTCACTGATCTCAGTCTGTTTATCTTCGTAATGGATAGCAAAGCAAGAGCAAGAGCGGGCGGGGCCGTTGATGTTTGGGCAGAAATCACAGGGGAACCGGAACAACAACAGCAATCTACAGTCCAACCCATCTATCAGAGAAGACGACAACCGTCTCTCCCTACCCCCGCTGACTCAGACCACCAGCTGCCGCTGCCGCTGCCGCACCCCTCTAACCGCAATCGCGTCAGTTTCGCCGCTGCTGCTAACACCAAGCGGATCAGTTGGAATCGCGCGCTTTCCACCAGGTTCTTTCTTATCTAACCAACGAATAGCACAAGAGATTACGCCCGTACTACAATTTAATGTTTCCTTGCTTATGCTGGTTATTTAGTGTTCTGGGTTTCCTTTTTTTCTTTTTTTTTCGGTGTTTGCTCAACAATCTTCAAATGCGTTTTAATGTAACTCATATTTCTGCTTCATTCAGAGGGAGGACAAGCATTGCTGTTGCTCCTTGCGCGGCCAATCAGCCACAACAAAAGCAGCCCAGGAGAAGGGGAAAACCACCTCTTCCTAAAGTAGGACTGACAGATTCCTATATCATCGCAAACAATCTTAAAGTTGTTTCCTTTATTTCTTCTGTTGCTGCACAATTACTAATTCCCCAAACCAATCTAGTGTCCGGAGAAAGGTGCATTGGGATCACTTTGTCATTAAAGTTTCTTTTTTTGTTTTTGTTTACAGGGCAAGGTTGCAGAACCTCCGAGCTTCGAGAAAGAGAGAGAATATTTTCAAGAGGTTGATGCCTTTGAGTTATTGGAGGAGAGCCCATCACCAAAACACTTTGGGACATGGGCGACGGGCAACCAAACTGTCCCTGATCCTATACCGCATGTTTCATCCAGATTAGAGAAGTGGCTCTTGTCAAAGAAGATAAATTTCAGTTGCGGGCCTTCTTCCACTTTGTCTAAAATATTGGAAACTCCTGCTGCTCCACTGGATCAAAGATATATTGATGATTTGGATTTTTCAATTGTGAAAACTCCTGAAAAGTGCGGTCCGGTATCCGCAAGTGACGATGATCAAGTTTGTAAAGATACAAATGCAAGTGATGGTGACCAAGGTTGTGAAGATATAAATGCTTCCATTAGGAAGCTTTCCTTGGCATCTACAACAACATCAGCACATCTTGATTGTATTGATCCATTTACTGCTTTGCTGGGAATCTGTGAACAGTCAGCACCGTTACGGTTTCTTGATCTTTTCTCTAAGTATTGGTTAGTCTCTCTCAAATTAATTGTTTTCCTTTTCCCCTCGACGGGAACTGCACATAATTTATTTCTGTGGTTTTCCGTACAAGTGGAGGGTGAGCTTCATTGCAATGATCAGGTTGTGTACATCTGATTTTACCACAGTGCCAAAGCGTCATGCTTTATCTTCTATTATGTATTGACTCTTGTGTTAGCATAAAATATTCTGTCCCATTTTCAGAAATTAGAAATGCATGTTTCTATGTTAAAGGGTTTCACTGATTTCTGTGGTCCTGTTAGTTCCAATGGTGTTTAGTTCATTGCATTGTTCTTCTTCTATTCCTCTCTGCCCTAAATTTAGTTGACAATGCGTACGGCTTGGGTTGATTATGGTGAAACCTTCTTGATTCAGTGCTCCAGAAAGTATTGCTAAAGTTGGTGAAGGTACTTATGGAGAAGCCTTCAGAGCAGGCAATACCGTTTGCAAAATAGTTCCGTTTGATGGGGATTTTCCAGTAAATGGAGAAGTGCAAAAGGTATTTATTTCAGTGAAATAAACTTTTCTGTAAGTAGTTTTCTGGTTAAATTGTTCTTTTGCATGAACACATTTTTTGGGATGAATTCATGACTTGCCTGTCTTATCACTAACCAATAGTCTTTTGTGTGCATCAGAAATCAGAAGAATTGCTTGAGGAGGCTGTGCTTTCTAAAGCTCTTAACAGTTTACGAGAATTTCAGAAAGATGATTTTAATGCTTGCACGACCTTTATAGAAACAATTGAGTATGTATTCCGCATCACATTCCACATCACATATTGCTGCATCATTCTTTGTAACTTACCTTCTGATAACCATAAGCAAACATTTCAATTAGAAGCAGTTTTCATTCTTACTTGGCTGTTTAGGGTAATGCTCAAGAGAAAGTCACAGTTCATGAAATATGTGCCTAATAATATATGTCTGGTTGTGCACTTTCAAACATTTATCAGAAAAAAAAATGTAATTACGTTTTTTGTAGCCTGGCCAGAAATTTTGTGCTTCCTATTCGATGACATTATTCAGATTATCTCTTATTTATCTCTCTTTGACAGTTTAAAGGTTTGCCAAGGTTTGTATGATGCGTCATTGATTAGAGCTTGGGAAAAATGGGATGAAAAGAATGGCTCAGAAAATGATCACCCCAAAGAGTTCCCAGAGAAACAGGTTTCTCTTTTTCCTGACTAATACGTGTGCGCAAGAAAGTTATAATACATACTTTATGAATACCTCACGTATAGGAAACTCACATGTACAAACACTTTTTGTTTACCAATACTCTTTTGCTGACCCTGATGATCTCCTTCAGCGTTATCTCGTATTTGTTCTACAACATGGTGGTAAGGATCTTGAAAGCTTTGTACTTGACAATTTTGATGAAGCTCGGAGTTTATTGGTTCAGGTAAATCAAAGACTTGTGATACATAAATTTTCAAACAAATTTGAATAGTGATTTTCTCGTTAAAAAGATAGTTCTGTTTCATGGATCATGTTATCTGTTATTACCAGCTCAGAGTGAACTTATCAATTGTCTTGCAGGTTACGGCTGCCCTGGCTGTGGCTGAAGCTGCATATGAGTTTGAACACCGTGACTTGCATTGGTGTGCATGCTTTCACTATTTTTATGGTAAATTGGTGTCTTCCTGGTTGCTGATCAATTTTCCCCCTTTCTTTACAGGGGAAACATACTTTTGAGCCGAAATGATTCTGAAACTATGAAGTTTATGCTAGAGGGCAAGCAAATATCCTTCAGGACATATGGGTTATCGGTGTCGATAATTGATTTTACACTTTCAAGATTAAACACTGGTGAAGTTTCCTCTGCTTCTTTCTTTTATTCCTTTACAAAATTTTGCTACATCAGAAGTTTGACGTGATAAGAATTTTCTAATGGCTTTGGTGTACAGGAGAAAACATACTCTTTTTGGATCTGTCACAAGACCCTTATCTTTTCAAAGGTCCAAAAGGAGATAAACAAGTAAGAAACATAAACAAGCTGTGAATTTCCGTTCGTAATTACATGAAAAATGCATTCACGTCTAATCTAGCTAAACTAATGCACTAATGAATTATGAAATGCAGTCAGAAACATATAGAAAAATGAAGGAGGTTACAGAAGATCACTGGGAAGGAAGGTACTTTTCCAATCTATTCACATCTGAGAACAAGCCACTTTTGTTGGTTTATCAGTTCAAGCCTTGAACTGTCTTACTACCCACCCCCACCTTATTATAACTGCATGTAGTGAACCTTGTTATTAAGCAACTGGCTTCAACAGCAGCACTGAAATTTCTGCTTAGATTGTGTTCTTTTTGTAAAACCTCTGCTCTTTTTCTTGGTTTTGCGGTTGCTATCAATAGTTGTTAATCGGTTGTAGTGTGCTTTAGGCTTGTTATTACTACTAATTCAAGTGTATAAGGTGAAAGTAGTAGTAGTGGTTTTGTTCCTAACTGATGCAAGTCAACTTGTACAATCAAGTTTCGGTTGTGTAATTGTTCTAGTAAATTCATAGGGAAGAATGAGATCCACAAAGCTGCTCATGCCTACCCTATACCAATCACTAAAGGAAGGGGTTGAGGCATTTCTAGTTCTTTGTTTTGGTCTTTTTCATTAAACCACATACTTCTCATAGTTGGCTTTTTGTTGTTGCACAGTTTTCCCAAAACAAATGTGTTATGGTTGATATACTTGGTGGATATACTGCTGCTGAAGAAAACATATGTAAGTGGTTTTCGTCCTATAATAACTCGATGACAAATGTTGTCCATCATTAGTTGATTATCAGAAGCAATTTTCTGATATAATGTGTTGTGTTCATTTGACAAAAATGGCGAGGCAGGTACGTTCTTCAAAGAATGAGAGAGACATGCGGTCTTTGAAAAAGCGCCTCGACAAATATGATTCAGCTAAAGAAGCAATTTTCGATCCCTTCTTCGGGGATTTTAGGATGGATATGGATCTTAGCTAACCTTATGAATGTTTCCAAGTACTGTGTTTCGCACTACTTTGTAAAGGGAAATGGAGAGGCCTGGTCCTGGGGCTGGGGGTATCAGTTAATGAGGCTTTGAATCTTTCATTCAAGTCACGATATATATATATATATATATATATATATATATATCGTTAATCCTCCCTGCTACAATTAGGGGTGTAAATAAACCAAGTTTAAACAAACAATGTTACGTTCTTGTTCGTTTATTTACTTTTGAAGGTGTTCATGTTTGGTTTGTATTTATTTAAAAGGGTAAAGTACACAGACGGTCACTGAACTTTGATGCAAAAAACAAAATAGTAACCAACCTTTCAAAAATCACGAAGTAGCAATTAAACTTTAGATTTTGAAACAAAATGGTAACTGGGGCGTTAAACCCCGTTAACCCCAAACGGAAATCTGATTGGGTATGCCACATCCCCACCCAGTTTTCCACCTCATAATTTAAAATTAAATATAAATTATATAGGCCATCAGCTTTTACTGTTATTCCACTGCTGCAAACAACCAACTCCACCGCCAATACCATCGGTCCCGCCGCAATTTCCTGGCTGCAATCCTCTTCAACAAAGCTTTACCTCTCCACTTCCAATTCTCCACTCTTGAAATCTCAAAACACCCTTCTCCTTTACTCCCCTCACTCGAATTTCATCTCTACCCAAACATTTTCTCTAAATCCGCACTCTATCGCCACCACCATAGCCCTAAAAAATAATAAAATTATATTCCTCAACTCCCAGTCCACTTGTCTCCGACTTTCCAATAGTGAAGCCATTAGCTTTTTCCGGCAGAGGAGATGGGGGACCTTGGAACCCCGCCGCTCATCGCTACACGCCTTCTCCAAGCTTCCTCGCCCGAAATATTCAATCTTGAATCGTTGATATATCTTTCCCTTTCCCTTTCTCTTTCCCTCTCTTCTCTTTCCCTATCCCTTTCCTCCTCTTCTCTCCGCCTTCTCTCCAATTCCTTCCTCATCTCCTCCTCCATAGCCTTTCTCTTCCTCTCCCTCCTGTATTCCTCGTAGTCATTGGGCCTAGCCGGGTCATACTCTTCGATCACACTGGAAATGACGCCCACAAGTGCAGGCTGCAGTTGCGCCATCCCTTCGGTTGAAACCGCCGCAGGGGAGGGTGAGATGGAAGCGGGAACGAGATTTTTTTTTAAAACGTGATTAAAAAATGAGGTTTTTTTATTTGACGTGTAATATTGTTTTATTATTTTTTATATATGACGTGAAAAACTGGGTGGGATGTGGCATACACGTCAGATTTCCGTTAGGGGTTAACGGGATACAACGCTCCAGTTACCATTTTGTTTCAAAATCTAAATTTTAATTGCTACTTCGTGATTTTTGAAAGGTCGATTAACATTTTATTTTTTGCATCAAAGTTCAGTGACCATCTGTGTACTTTACCCTATTGAAAATTTTAATATCATGCTGGATTTTTTAATTTTGAGGGTATTTGTGTTTGTTTGTTTTGTGTTCACATACATGTTTATTGAAGAAAATGGAGAAACTATAGCACTAGTCCTAAGCCCTTCAAGCTTTACAAATTGAACTCCAAAATTTACCATGTGTCCAATTTAGTCCCTAACTTCACCAATATTCAAAATGTAAAAAAAGGGAAACCAAGCAAATGAGTCGATAAACAAGTTTATAAACGAATCAATAAACAAGCTTGTTTGTGAATAAAAATTATGTTCATGTTTATTTAACGTTATATGAATGGTTTACGAATAATTCATCCAACGCTCTATTCATTTACACTCCTAACTACAATGGAGGAACAACCCAAAAACATAAACCATAAAATCAATACTTAAGATACCAAAAAATAAAAATGAAATTCCTTTCTCTTGGAATGGAATATATACGTACAGACTCCAATCACAGCAACCTAGCCTCCACAAAAACCAACAATCCTTGGATGGTACCGATCACCAAAGGCAGTGCCACTGTGCCACTGGCACAAGCAGTAGCTTAACCCTGTTGTGTAACCAAACATTTCAAATGAATAACAGATAAATAATGCGGGTTAGAGGTATTTTATCAAGGTAGAAAACGGTATACTTTTACTTTCTAGTTCCTACTTTCTACTTCACATCGTATGTAAAGTCAGCAACACAGGATTAGTAAATGTTTTGTCATAATGATGTTGCTCGGTACAGCTGATAATCCATAACGGGAAAGGAAGAAAAAATTGTCATGCATGTTGCTATAACACTAGTATCATCTCAATATCGTTCACGATGAGGACAGACGGGGATTTCGACTGATTCTGGGAAACAGACTCCTGTACTACATCTACAAGCCTTTTCTTTCTACAAAGGCAATGGTTTTATGGCCTTCCTAAAATCCTCCTCGGGTATTCATTATACACATTACCTACACAGCTAAATGGAATCACCGCCTCGAAAACACTACCAAGATCAACATTGACATGGAGACTACAATCTTGAAACCAGAGGTTTCCCAGAAATTCTGTTTCTCGGCACCAAAACCTGCAGATTGTTGTTTTGCAGACAGCTGATCTCTAAGTTCTTTTAGTGCTTTGTCTCGGCGCTCTCCCATCTGCCAAAATGAGTAGGAATAGGATGAGCTCACTGAATATACAACTGAAACTGAAAGTGACTATATAAAAGGTCTGAAGTGAAAAACTTGGCTCGGTACTGGTTCAGCACAAGAAATTGGGGCAAATTGCAAAGCGGAAATTCAATAGTGATTAAACAAATTAGCAATCCGAGCATTTTCTGTTCTAATGCAAACAAATAATTTAGAAACAGCACTTGAGCAACATACAATCACTAAAATCCTACTTAAGGAATGAAGCAATATATTAACATTACCCTTTGGAGTTTTCGTGTCTGAGAACGAGCTTCCTGGAGACAAAATTCCAACTTCAACACCCTCTTTTTCAGTTCCTGATCAGCTCGCCGTTGTTTCTCTAACTGCTCCATAAAATAGATGTACGATCAATTTTTTTTAAGAAATGTTAATAATATCAATACAAAAAGGGTGAAACGGTAATAAAATTGAAAGTATGTTTTATCAAAGGCAACTTATGCATATACAAAAATATACCTGTGATTCCAAATCTTCAGTTTTGAGCTTCCAGTGGGCTGACATAATCCTGATTTCATCTTTCAGTTTGGCTATTTCTTCATCCTTGGTAGTCAAAAGCTTATTAATCTTTTCGAAATTCTTGGGAGAAACCTCAGCCAAAAGTTTCCTGAGCTCACAGTCCTTATTTGCTCCAGCCTTAGCAACAGCTTGCATGATATCATGCTCAATTCTCAAGACCTCATCTTTCAGCTGCTTTTGAGACAATTCCCTTGCTTGAAGATCCTTCTGCAAATTATCTAGTTGATTTCCTAACCTAGTAACACGATCCTCGTGCTCTTTCAATGAACTATTCTTCTCGTCCAACTCCTTCAACAACGCTAAACACTGTACTTGGGCTGACTGAGCTGATGCTGCACTAGCATCAGCGGTGGCTTGAGTGGCTGTAAGCTGAGATCTTAGATCATCCAAATCCCTAAGATACTGAGACATACATAACAAAGTCATATCAGAATCTTACAAGTGGATTAGGGCGCTAAACCAAATGATGTAAAAAGGAAGGAAAAATCAAAGAAGCGGCACCACTAAATGACAGAATTTACATGAAAGCTAAAATAGATGATGAACTAGAAACAATACCATATAAACACAGTCCTAACTCCTAAGGTAGTCTCATAACCATCCAAGTGGAAAGCAACATGGTACCGTCTTTACCCTTCATTCACACAATTGCATTTTATATAAGATCATATACTTCTGAATCCGGCAGACATCTCGTGCTTCTTTAAGAATTATCAAGCGAAAATTCAATTATGATCTGACAGTAAACTAGTAAAAACAGCTCTGAGCTCTCTAAAGTTGGAAATTATCAAATATCAAGCCGTAGATATATTTGCTATCAAACTGGTGCCATTCTATACAGCAACAATAAATATGTCAGCAATAAGAACAGGGAATGAATACCAGCAAAGGTCACAATTGGTGCAATATTTAGTTAGGCATCATTTAACATAAGGTTTAATGATTTAACATATTCATTTAAATACATAATAAATAGAATTTAACAATTATGTAAAAATGGTACCATAACGTTTGTGATTAATTATAAACATTCCTCAAGTTAAACTAGCAAATTAAAAGTTAAGAAGAACAATTCGTTAATAATGCATGAAATAAGTACATTTATAACTTGGCAAAATATGCAGAGAAATAACTAAAGAGGAAAAGCAAAAAGAAATGCTAAAATATGGGTGGATCGTTGACAACTTTAAAAGGTCAAGATACAGCAAAAAGGATTCATTTAAAGACAGATCAACCACCATAGCAGATAATACAATCATTAGGGCATGATGGGTTCTTTCTAAATTATGAATTAACAAGTGAAAATGAGCCATAATCAAGCTAATTAATCAGCAAAAAGAAACGATAGAAGTTCAAGAAGCGGGATTTAGGCGGGACCTTTTCAGAAGCAGAGGCTGAAGCTTGAAGCTCCCCATTTCTCTCCTCTAACATCTTATGCAATTTAAAAATCTCATCCTCCATTCGCTTCGCCTTTGTTTCTGCTTCCTGATTTTGTTTAAAAAAAAGCGGGACCAAATCTATTAGAAAACAAGATCCAGTTGACCCCACAAAAAAAAGACCCAAAAAGGGAGAAATATTCAATTGAAATCCGAAAGTTAATAACGAAAAGAGAGACGGAAAAGAAGGCATGCCTGTCTCGTTAGGGTTTCTTGAGCAAACGACTGTTCTTGCGATGCCAAACGGCTCCTAACCTCCTTCAACTCCGCCGCAAGCGACACCACGTTACGCCGGAAACTTTGCTTCTTCTCATTCAAATCCTTCAACAAAGGATCAAAATCCCTATGCGATGGGAACGACACGGATGACATCAGGATAGCACGTTCTTGATCCGACGGTAAGTCTAGCTATTCACCTTCTTGATCCGAGGGTGAATATGCAAGTGCTTTGAAGGATAAGAAGAAGAAAAAACCAGTGGCTAGTCCTTGCTCATATTAATAAAAGGATATCTGCGTTTGAACAAGGTAGTTGAGCATTTAATTCAAGTGGGACAGCAAGAAACAAGTTTGAAATATATATAAATGTAATGCAATACCAATAATACTCGCATTATTTAAGAATTTTCTTTGAGATGAAAGATCAGAAATCTAAAAGCAGTGAAAAAGATGGAAGAAATTAATCTGGTCAAAACAAAGAGAAGGTTATGAAATATATATAAAGAGTCTTTGTATATTGTTGATGAAGACATAGAGAGAGAAAGAGACAGCTTTTCTTCAATTTGAAAATAGTGAAAAAAATTCAAATTTTGAAATAGAGAGAGAATTTTCTAGGGAAAGTGAACAGAAAGATGAAAGTGAAACGCCATACTCAAAACTCGAAAAGAGAGAGAAAGAAAACATTTTGGCTTTTTGCAGAAAAACAAGTAGACAAAAGGAGAGAATCAGAGTTACCGAGCAATAAACCATAGCAGCAGCTTCAGTTCTTCTCTAAGCTTAATCTGGGATTTGACGATAAGAAGCTAAAGCTTGTTGTTATCTGCGTGTGGAGAAGAAATCGGAAGGGATGAGATTTGATCTTTGAGTTTGTTAATGGAATCCTGGGCTCAAATTAGGGCCAGACAGAGGGATAATAATTGATTGATTGATTACTTGTTTTCAAATCTTATTTATTTGGGTAAATTACATAAATGGCCACCATACTAAGGATAAAGTCGAGATTTGAACATCATACTTTTTTTTCTAAACAATTAAGCCATCATACTATTAATTTGGACTCAATTTGGCCAAACGGCAGGGTGACGTATAATTTAGTCTTAATTTTAAATTAACAAAATCAATTAATTATTTAATTAGGTGATAATACGTGTCAAACACTTGAACCTGGGCAAACTTTGGGGGAATAAGAATGGCTTAGTCACAACACCAAGCATGACTTTGTGCTTTATAACAATAAAGTAGATATACATGTCTTATTGTTTTTTACATTTATTCTTTTAATTTCACATATATAACCCTAAACCCTAAATCAAAAACCATAAACCAAAACCTCAATCCTTAAACACTAAACCCCAAACCATAAATTCTAATTTCACAATCATCAAAATAATTACACGTGTATAACCTTAAACCCCAAGCAATTAGAGTTCAGGGTTTAGGGTCTAGGGTTATACATGTGAAATCAATTTGATGATTGAGAAATTAGAGTTTAAGGTTTGGTGTTTAATGTTTAGGGTTTGGAGGTTAGTGTTAGTATTTAAATTTGAGGTTTGTGGTTTAGGGTTTAAGGTTATATATGTGAAATTAATTTGATAATTATATATGTGAAATTAGTGTTTAGGATTTGGGTTTAGTGTTTAGGGTTATATATGTGAATTTAATTCGATGATTGTATATGTAAAATTAGCGTTTATGGTTATATATGTAAAATTAATCCAATGATTATATATGTGAAATTAAAAGAATAAATCTAGAAAAAAAATAAGACATGTATATTTAATTTAGTGATATAAAGCATGAAGTTGTTCTTGGTGTAGTGGCGATTGTACCTAAGCTACTCATATTCCCCAAGGTTCGATCCCCTTCTCAAGCAAGATTGTTTGATTTCATTTTTCTCCTCTAAATTAGAAGAGGAAAAATAAAATTATTAAATCAAATATAAATAATTAAAGTTATCTAATAAAATATTGACACATGTCATCATCTAAATAATTAATTTTATTAATTTAAAATTAAAATTTAATTAAAAGAATATATAAATAACAGAGATCAACTGTGTAATTATACATTTTTTAACTGACACGTCACTCTGCCATTAAGAAACCTAACGGCAAGTGGCGAGATTGAGTCTAAATTAATAGTATGGCAACTTAATTGTTTAGAAAAAAAAGTATGATGGTCAAATTAAGATTTATCCATAATATGATGGCCATTTATGTAGTTTACCCTATTTATTTTTGCTTATTTATTTTCGCTGTTTTGGAGATTTATTATTATTATTTAACTATTTATTTAAATTTGGTTCGGGTTTCCGAACCTGGGGCTTTGTGATTATGACAAAATCCTAAGCTGTGTTTTTTGTGGTGGGATTCTCTTTCCAGATTCGACATTTTGACTATATTTTTTTATGCCAAAGCCATGAAGCAAGGCTAGGCTAGCGCGGCAAATCCAAATTTTTGGTGTTTGCCCATGGATTCTTGCCGCGTGGATCCTTCTCTTTCTCTCACCCGTTTGATCTGTTTTTTATTCACTCCCTTTCTCTAGCGTCACTTGGTTGGGCTTAGGCTGTTCCATTTCTTTTATGATATTTTGGGCTACTCTATTTCACTTCTTTATTCGGCAACTCCTTTCTTATGTGGTAAGTTGTTAGAATGTTTGTCTCCTTGGTAAATGGTAATGTTATCAAAAATCAGTTTTGGTAAGGGAGTTAAAAATTAAAATTAAAATTGAAATAAATATAAAATAAAAATAAAAATCAATGGTTCAAATAAGTAAAATTTTCATTATATTTTTTAGTATAAAAATTGGAGGCACAACCCACAGGCCACAAGGCACAAACTAAAAAATATAAAATTAATAGTTTGATCACTGATATTTGGTCAAAAATCGAGCAAATTGTTATGAATAGATGAAAAATGAAATAAAAAAATTGTGCGAACTGATTTTAAGAAATATTTTTATTTCATATGATTGTTATTATTTTTACATCAATAATAATAAAAAGAGCACACATATATTGTCTTAGAGCCCAACAGCAACACGGCCACCATCATGTTTCCTTACCCTTACCCTTACCCAATTTCGATATATCAATCAAACAAAAGCAAATACTATATGAGTAACAAATTTAGCAGCACGTATATCTTTCTACCTATATATGTGATCCATTACAACTTACAAGCCGTGACTCAGCTTCTTATTCAAACCAAACCACCAGTCACCTGCACACGAGCCATACACATAACACATCAACCCTATGAACTGGGAAGAGATGCGCAAGTGAATGCATCATGTACGAGTTGATTAATTGCGTCTCTAAACTTGTAATAATCGTCAGCCTTGTTGTAAACCTGATAGGATATTCGAGTGTACCCCGTTAATGGACCGACCTCCCCGTCCTTCGGTGGCCGATAATATATCGAAACTTCCACACCAAATTTGTCCCTCAAGTATGTTCGTAACTTCAAAGTGTGTTCATCACTTAAAACTCCCAAACAAGCAGGCAAACCTACCATAACCATGCTTGAACACATGTGGGGAGGGCAGCCTAGATGAGTCCCCCATGCTTTCGCCAACATCATCCCCATCTCCACAACGCCATCGTGGTTCCGTCTCTTGATTCCGTCGATGCCGCCTTCGAACCGATTGACGAATTCCAAAACCTTGGGGACAACCAACTGTGCACTATAATCCCTAGTCCCGATCCAAGTACTTTCTCTACCCAACCCATTCCCGTACTCGTGGGTAACTACGAGATGGTGCAAGCTAGAGCTTTCGCTAGACCTTCGACAGTACAAGAAGGAGGCGGAAGGTGGACAGAACATCCATTTATGCAAATTACTAGTGTAAAAGTCGGCCCCGATTTGTTTCATATCGACGTCGACGCACCCGATTCCATGTGCCCCGTCGATGAAGATGTGGTCGACGCCTGCCTCCCGGCAAATGGTAACCAATTGTTTAACTGGAATGACCACAGTGGGCATGAAAGCAACATGGTCGAGAATAGCTAATCTCACCCTCCTGTTGTTTTGTTTGGCTTTCTCTAATGCCTGCCTAAACTCTTGCACTATTTCATCATCGGAGTTAAGAGGGAAAGGCAAAGGGACCTCGATCACGGACCCGCCAGCACGTACGAAATAAGCTTCGACGGACTTCTTGACCGATCCATAAGCGCAGTGAAACATGACGGTGGCATCGCCGGGGTGGAACCTCCCCTCGGCGAATCCCCATGCCATATGCTGAAGCACGAT
This sequence comes from Hibiscus tridactylites, assembly GCA_958450335.1. Lineage (NCBI taxonomy): Eukaryota > Viridiplantae > Streptophyta > Magnoliopsida > Malvales > Malvaceae > Hibiscus > Hibiscus tridactylites. The sequence continues at coordinate 64,600,227 of OY288290.1, read as the reverse complement.
GGAGACCGCGGTGGAGGCGTTGTCGACGATGGAAACTTCATCAACGTGGTCAGCGTTGATAAGGTCCTTGATGACGTTTCTGGAACGGAGCATCCCGGGATTGAGGTGGTTGAAAAAGAATTCGTCAGGCTGTCGTAGCCACTGCATCTGGATCTGACGCTGGGAAGAAAGAAGAGAAGAAGGACAGCAGCCCAATCCGCCATTGTTGATGCGAGCGACGGAGGGGTGGTGGTGGGAGAATTCGGATGCGACTTCGGCCGGAGTGATGAGTAAAGGCTGAGGAGGAACAACGGCGGAGGCAGAAGTACCGTTCATGGCGATGATCGAAGGATAGAAGTCAGGATAAAGGGGTGTCGAATGGGATGGAAATTCTTCCTCAAATTTTATGCCTTTATACTAAAAATTAAATTTAGAATATAAAATTAGAGTTTAGAGTTAGGTACAGAAAATTTAAAGTAAAATATATTTTTTTAGAGTCAGAGTTTAAAATTTAATTTTTCAAGTATTTGTTAGTATGAGGCATAAAATGTGCATACTTAAAGATAGAGATAAGCGTTCGATCTAGTCGAGTAAAAAATTTCTAGTTATTCGATTTGACGCGTCATATTTTACAACTCAAACTTGATTTGAAATTTTTTTAATTTGAGTCAATTTTATGAAATTCAAGTCGAGTTTGAGTCGAGTCAAGTTTTCAAGTTCTTATACAAATTTAATTTTAATTATTTGTCATGTTATTTATAGTACGTTTGATTTCAATTCAAACGACTTTCTCTAATAATTTAAGATATATTTCTTCATATTTTTTTATATCGGTATATATATATATTAAGAAAAATTGAAGGACTCAACTCGAACTTAAAAATCAATCCACTAATTATTAAAAAATTTTAGTTATCGAATTTCTATTTTACAACTCAAACTTTATTTGAAATTTTTTCGAGTCGAATTGAGTTTATGAAATTTTGAGTCGAGTCAAGACAAAAGTTTTTTCGTCTCGTGTCGAGTTAAAAAATTTAATTTTTTCAAATTGAGTCGAGTTTTGCTCACCCCTATTTAGGGACAAAGGATTTTTGTTTTGCCGAATGCATGACTAGCAGAATCTCACCTCAAATCAATGAATGGTTTTGATAATGGTTAAGGGGTAAAAATCCTCTTTACTTTTTCGGTACCCCTACTTATGCCTCAACACTAAAAAATATTATAAAATTAAATTTCAAGCCCTATTCTTAAATTTTAAATCCTAAACTCTACACCCTATACTCTAAAAATACACTATACCTTAAATTCCCTAAACTCTAACCATAAAACATAACCTAAAACCCTAAACCATATACCTTAAACTTAATTTTGAGCGTAAGGCACAAGTAGAAACACCGAAAAAAGACAGAAGATTTTCATCCATGGTTAAGATGTTAATTGCCGAGGTTAATTGGCTATTAACTAGAGCGTTGGCCGCGTGCGTTGATATAGGCTTAATAGCCTTGGGCTTAATAGTTAAAAATGTGTTCAACCTATACCCTTTGTTTTAATTTGGCGCCTAACGTTTTTTGTCACTTTGATGTCTAACGTTTTATTTCGTAACTCAGGTTGAGTTTTTTCTTGATGGACGTTAAATTTTTTTCGTTATACAATAAAAACACGACAAGTGGCATATTCTGGTATTTTCTTTAATTTTTATTTTTCCAAAAATTAGAAAATCTTTTATTTTATAAAAAAACCCAAAATATTTAATTTCTCTAAAACCCTCAAATTCAAACTCTAGATCCCTAAATTCCACCCCTCCCACCACTGGCCACCCTTGTCTTCGTCGCCCCCCCGGCCGAAGGCTCTATGATTTCGCCTTCGAAAATCGGCAGATGAACTGTCGACGAACATCCAAAAATAAAAAAAAAGAGATCGGTTGAGTTTTTAATCGATGGCTAGAAGGTGGGGATGTTGAATGGTGCGGTACTCGATGCTTGGGTGGTGAACGGTGAACCGCCAACGTGTGGGGATGCCGAACGGTAATGGAGATGTGATTTAAGGGTTTGTTTAAAGAAATTAAAACTTTGAGGTTTTTAAGAAGTATATAAGTTTTAAGTAATTTAGAAATTAAATAAATATATAAAATAGGCCACATGTCGTGTTATAATTGGTTAACGAAAATTTTTTAACTGTTGTTGACGGAAAAATTAAATCTGAGTTACAAAATGAAACGTTAGGCACCCAAATGACAAAAAAACGTTAAGCACCAAATTATAACAAAGAGTATAGGTTAGGTACATTTTTTACTATTAAGCCATAGGCTTTTAATTCATATTGAATTTGGCGTTTATGTTGCTACAGTTCAATTAAATTTTGACGATTCTTTAGCCTTCCATGCAGCGTTGTTTGCTGCCAAAATTCAATTGCTTAATTAAATTGGATTTTGGTGTTTTGTTAGCCTTGCACGCAGCCTTGTTTGCTGCCGGACATTGCTTTTAACATGTTTAAATTATTTATTTAATGAAAATTTATCATGTGAAATTTGTGGATATAACACACCGATTCCAATTCGACCCAAAAAAATTTCATTTAATAATCATAAATTTAGCCAACATTTAAATCACTTAAACCATTCATAATCTCTTTACTTAAATAACAATATAAATTATTTTACAAAATAGAAGCATCGAGTTTAAAATACCATATATCAAAATAATAATTCAAATAGAGTTTATAGACTCAACATTTGTAATGTCATATGAATACATCAACCCAAGCTAAATAACAAGTATTGTACCATGAAAACGAGACGATGCTGGAAGATTCTTCCTCGATCACTGTAACTCCCCGAGTTTAGGGCCCGTGAGATAATCGGGTTTGATTAAACCAGTTCTGGTTAAATTAATTTGGGAGAAAACATTTCTAATGAACACTAAAAGATTTTAATGAAAAGGGGTAAAAAGGTAACATTGGAATTAAAAATTTAGAAAAAGGGGGTTTTCAAAATACCATTATATTCTTCTTCCTCTTTTCATGTTACTTTTCACAAATACACCATTTCTACTATTCCATTGGAGCAAACACTTCACCCAAACAAGTTTTCAAGGTAATCTCTCTTTTGTTTTGATTTTCTCTTCCTTAAACTTATTGTTGGTGAAATTTTCCTTAAACACATTGTTTAAAATTGTTTCTAAAATGCTTTGTGATTGAAAAAGAGAGGAAAATGAAGGAATTTTTGTTTGGGTTGTTTGATGTCATGTTTAAAAGTTTTTTAACCTTGGTTAGTGTTCTAAAAATGTTGGGATATTGATTTAATGTAGGGAAACCTGAAACTAGTGAAAATAAGGGGGTTTTTGGAGTTGAAAATTTGGGTTTTTGGTTTGTTCTTATGAAGAAATTTGGGCTGATGGTTTCTAGGCTTTGGGTAAGTGTTTTGAATGTGGAAAGGTGTAGTTTTGATGGTAAATTTGTTGGGTTTTGGCTGGTAGTTGTTTGAGTCGGTTTGATGGTGTTTCCAAGTGTTTGCGGGTGTGAATCGATTGGTTTTGATGGTAAATGATGAGTTTTTGTGTGGTTGCAAGTTTGGGGGGCTTGATTTGGGTCTAATGCACCATTTTTGAATTGACTAGAAACATTGGAAACAAGTTTGGGCTCTTTAGACGCGAGACCGGGTAGTTCGGAAGCTTGAATCGATGTTTCGACTATCGTTTGGGTTCTACCAGTGAGTGGAAATGTTTTTGAGAGTTTAGGTTGAGCTTGAAAGACCAACCTAAGCTCGAGAGTAAGTGTTATATGTTTACGTTTTACTTTTCCAGAATTCTTTACCTTAATGTTGTTATGCATGGTTGAAATGAGATGAGATGAATGTGTGTATTCGATTATGAGTATGGTATTGTTATATTGGTTTACATGATGTTTGAGTATTGGCAAATATGAGAGTCTTGCCGGGTATAATTGGTCGACCATAGGGTTAGAGTGCACTTGTAAAATTCGCGTGTGGTCCTAATGATGTAAGATGCCATTAGTGAGGAGTACGGTGATGTAAGATGTCACCAGAAGCTTTATTGTTAGACCTCGGTGATGTAAGATGCCATCGTGAGTCTTGTTGTTCTTATAGATTCGATGATGTAAGATGCCATCGAATCCAATTCGCATATCCGAGTAACGTAACCATAGTTGCCATTATACTCTTGTGTTGGAAGGTTGAATGTTATCATGTTGGTGGTTGAGAGTTATGCCATGTTGTTATATGTTGCTGCATTGCTTGATGTAAGATGCCAAGTATATGTAAAATTTTTTATAATCATGTTGATGGATTTTCATGCTTGTGGTTTTGTTTTCAATTCTTATTTGGTTTTCCTAAAACTGCATTGTTGTTGTTGTTGTGCTTTTGAGCACCACTCACTAAGATTTTATGCTTAGGCGCTCCTTTCCAATAATGTAGATCGTTAGTGATCCGGGAAGCAAAGGAAGGCGAGGGAAAGGCTCCGGTGATCGTAGCTTAAGCTTAAGTATGAATTTTAAGTTGTAATAACAAAATTTAACAATGAGAATACTTGCACCTTGTGTTTAGGGAGGTTGTTGTAAACTCCCATGAGTTTGATCATGTTGCTACATGTTTTAAATATTGGAAGCATGTTATGTTTAGGCTCGTTTGGGCTTTTGGTTAAATGCCTTGTGTTTTGACTTGTTAGTGCTTTGAATTAAAGTGTTCTTGTGGGCTCTTGAGTTTGAGATTCAAGTTTATGTGTATATATGACCGAGACGTGTTTTAGGGTGTTTCACCTTTAGAAAGGTTGCCTTAAGTTGTATGGATGTTTAGAAGTTAATTGGATGCTTGTTTGACGTGTTGTGTTGTTTCCCCTTCTGCTTAAAATTTGCAGATATCAGTCTTTCTGGGCAGGGCGTATCGACACGCTCAAGGGCAGTATCGATATGGTCCCCTGTTTCAAGCTTGTAGTATCAATACGCAGGGGAGTACCGATACCGTTTTGGGTCTCTGAAAATCTAAGATTTTGGCGAGAAATTGGGGTATTGGAATGGGCTTGAGGCATATCGGTACGGTCCTTGAAGTTGACTTTTGGTAGCTTGACCATTAAGGGCGTATCGATACCATCCTTGAATGGTATCGATACAGCCTCTTGAAGTTGACTTGGGGAGTTGACCGTTAGAGGCGTATCGATACGAACTTTAGGTGTATCGATACGACCTGTAGAAAATTCATAAAAATGTTACCTCAAATGTCCGTCTTGCTTGATTTGTGTTCGTGGTTGCTTGTCCGCTGCATGTTACCTCACACAGGTTAAAGATGGCATTTAGAAAAGATTAAATAAAAAAAGAAATTAGGGTTGCTAATCAGGTGAAGCCTTAACGGGTTTCGCTTCGGTTTTCCCCGTGTAACTCGTTCGATATGGTCTGGTGGCTAGGCCGGGTCGAGGGGGTTACATTTGGTATTAGAGCCTCGGTTACGAGGTTCCCCGTGAAGGTAAGTCAGGTAAGTTGATTCTGTGTATATTTGTCTGTTTTGCACAGTGTTTGTGGGCATGGTTTTGTGTTTCTGTTGATGTTTGAAGGTTGGTTAAGCATTTCCATTGCTAGGTATTATTATAGAAAGGTGGTTTTAATTTAAAAGAGCTTAACGCACGGATCCTTGCCTTTTCTTACCCAATGTTTATCTCGTGATTTGTGTTTGTTGTTTAGATTGTTTTATTGTTATGGTGAGACTGAGAGGACGGATCCTTGCCTTCTGCTCCCGATGGTAATGGGGCGAATGTTGGAGGTGATGGTAATGGACCTCATGTTGGCCAAGGTCAGGCTGGTGTGGATATGGCCCAGTTACTCCAGACTTTAGCCAAAGCTTTTCAGACGGTTGTTGCTGGTCTTCATGTTGTAGCACCACCTCAGGGTGCGGGGATATGTTTGTCCATCGAGCGACTTCGTAGTTTAGGCGGAGTCGAGTTTCGTGGTTTGTCTCCCGAGGGTTCAGAGGCATGGCTTGAGAGTACTACACGTATCTTGGGTCAGATGGAGTGCTTGGACACTCGTAAGTTGGGTTGTATTGTTTCGTTGCTTCAGGGAGATGCCTATGCTTGATGGACCACAATTATCTTAGGTATTCTCGAGGCTGAGGTTACTTGGGAGTTCTTTCGTAGTGCGTTCCGCAAGAAGTACCTTGGTGCTCGCTATCAAGACGAGAAGAAGAGAGAATTCATGGCTTTAGTGCAAGGCAATATGCCCGTATCCGAGTATGAGGTACAATTTGTGCGCTTGAGTCAATATGCTTCAGAGTTGGTTCCCACTGAGAGGGAAATGTGCGAACGGTTCTGTTACGGGTTGGTTATGGAGGTGAAGACCTACATGCTTGCTTCTGATTACACCGAGTCTAGATTCAGTTGCTCGTTCAGGTGACTCCAATTCAGGGAAGAGGTCCGCCGAGTGGGAGCGAGACCGTAACAAGAGGCACAAGGATAGAAGGCACCAATCGGACTTTAGGCGTGGGGGTGATAACATGGGACGAGTCCATCAGGGTCGAGGTTTTGTTGCTCGCACACCCGAGTGTGCTAGATGTGGGAGGAACCATTCCGGAGAATGTTGAGGTACTTTTCGCGCTTGTTGGAATTGTGGATCCCAAGCGCATTTGAGGCGTGAGTGTCCTCATCCGGCTAGGGATGGTCAGGCACCAGTTAGAGCTGTTGAGCATTAGAGAGGTCGTGGGCGCGGCCAAGGTAACTTTCAGCCTAAGAATGATGGTCAGAGGAATGTGGCTCATGTTGTCGCGGTACAGCTCGAGAAAGGTGGACCGACTAGAGTTTATGCACAGCGTGAGGTTGGGAATGACATGGATGTGATCGTAGGTAATTTTATGTTACAGTCCTTGTCTTTGCTTTCGTTGATTGATTCTGGCTCGACACATTCGTATATTTTGGGTGAGCATGCAAGATCTTTAGGTTTGCCCTTTGAGTTGTTAGATATAGGTATGAATGTTACGAGTTCTTTTGGTGAGAGAGTTGTGGTTAGAAAAGTGTTCCGAAGATTTTTTTGATGGTTCAGGGTTACGTGTTTCCCGTTGACATGATGGAGTTGCCCTTTTATGGTTTTGATGTGATTCTGGGAATGGATTGGCTGGTGGAGCATAGAGCTAGAAAAAATTTTGAGACTAAAAGAGTTTCTTTGAGGCTTTCGGATGACTACAAGGTAGAAGTAGTTGGCGAGAACATTAAGCTCTTGTCCAATGTTGTTTCAGCTTTAGAGGCTCAGATGATGATGTATTTGGGTTGTCAAGCTTACTTAGCCTATGTGATGAATTCGGATATGAGTGAAGTTAGACCGCGAGACATCAGAACAGTTTGTGACTTTCTGAGTGTTTTTCCAGAAGAATTGCCTGGTTTGCCTCCAGATAGAGATGTGGAGTTTGCTATTGAAACATATTCAGATTTGTTGAGAAATATTTTGATATAACAATTATTGTGAAAAATGTTTTTGGACTTGTTTAAAGACTTCAAAAATAATTCAAAAGTCCTTAAAACGTGACAAAATGTTTTGAAAGAGTTCGACTTAATACCTATATCGAACTATACTTTTAAAAGTCGAAAAATGCCCGAAATACATGTTTTTAGATGAAAGTTTCGAAACCTCAAACAAAGGTATCAAAACTTATCTGGGCAGTAGCTGATTTTTTAGAAACCTGAGCAAAGGTTTCGAAACCTCTACAAGGTTTCGAAACTTTGGCTCAAAGGTTTCGAAACCTTGTAAAGGTTTCGAAACTTTGGCCCTGTAACGGCTACAAACGGCTATAAAACGGCTAGTTTTTCTAAACCCCTCTTAAGGTTTCGAAACCTTTATAAGGTTTCGAAACTATAGTGCAGGAGAGCATTTAAAGCTCGACTTTAATGGCTTCCAACGGCTCCGAAACATCCCAACGACCATAAACGGCTACAAACTCAATTTGGAGTATAAAAGGGACCTCCAAGCATCAAGATTTAAGAGGAGCTTCAATTGTTACAACATTATGAGTGAAAAACTTGTCTAGAGCTTAAATCGTTCATTTCTTGCTTAGACAACACTTGTGAGCTTACATTGTTAAATTTGCTCAAGTGTTTTAGGTTTTGGGTGAGAGCTTCATTGTGCAAACAAACACCTATTAGAGGGTTCAAGTTTGCTTCTTTATTTATCTCTTTGTAAAAGAGGGTTTTGATCAAGGCTTTGGGTAGAAGCTTGATCGTTGTAAAGGGTTTCCTCCTAAGCCTAGAAAAGGGGACGAATTCTTAGTGAATTGTTTTGGAAAATCCTTAGTGGGGAGCTAAGGTAGTGGATGTAGACCTTGGTTAGAAGGTTGAACCACTATAAATCATTGTGTTTCTATTTTTCTAGCTTCCTAAACCCTTCCACCCAAAAATCCACTTCTCCACCACTTGGCGAGCAAGAACGGTTGATCGAATTGAGCATCGAAAAACCCAACAATTGGTATCAGAGCTTGGTTCAATCGAAGGGGATTCACATCCTATTGAAAAGATCCGGCAAGCTCGATCAACATTTCACCAATCGGCTCAAATGTCGCAATCCATCAACATACCGCCTTTCTTCGACGGAGATCACTATGCCCATTGGAAGACAAAGATGAAATTCTTCTTGAAGTCAAAAGATTACAAGCTATGGGACATAGTTGAAGATGGTCCGTTCGTGCCTCAAGGAAGCAAAGCGGAATGGAGTGCCGACGATCGCAAGAAGATGGAGCTTAATTGTAGAGCCTTGCACATGCTCTTTTGTGCTTTTGGCCCAACCATCTATGAGAAGATGTCTTCTTGTGAAAGTGCCAAAGAGGTATGAGACAAGCTTGAAGTCACATACGAGGGGACTAATGAAGTCAAGGAGACCAAGATTGGGCTCCTAACCTTAGAGTATGAGAACTTCAAAATGGATCCGGAGGAAAACATCGAGAAGATGTTTGATAGGTTCTCCACCATCACCAATGGTCTTAAAGGCTATGGAGAAGCCATCCCGGAGGAGAAGCTTGTTCGAAAGCTCATCTACTCACTTCCCGAGTCTTGGGACTCAAAGAGGACCGCCATCATCGAAGCCAAAAATTTGAAAATTTTGAAGCTTGATGAACTTATGGGGTCTCTTCTCACTCATCAAATTATGAAGAAGAACAAGAAAGAGGAGAAGAAAAGGGAAGAAATTAGAGCTATGGGAGAGAAGAAAATCAAAGGGCTTGACATCAATGTAAATGTCATAGCTCTCAAATCCTCCACATGTCATCATGTAGATTCAAGTGAGGAGGATAGTGAAGATGAAGAGATAGCAAATCTCTTCAACAAATTCACCCGGTTCATGAAGAGCAAAGTGGAAAAATCCAAGCATGAATCGATGAAGAAGATGAAGGACTCCCACAAATCCAAAAAGAAGGGATCATCTTCTAAACAAGCATATGTGGCCACTTGGAGTGATGAAGACTCCACCGATGATGAAGTAGCCCACCTATGCATGATGGCCCTCAATGAGGGGGAGGTAACTTCTAACTCATCTATTTCAAATTCTTATACATTTGATGAGTTACAAGAAGCCTACGATGAATTGGTTTTTGAATTCAAGGCTTCATTTTCGAAAAATAAAAAAGTGATTTCAAAGTTGAAAACCGAAAATGATTTGCTTTCTAAAACCAATTTAGAGTTTGAAGCAAAAATTAAAGATTTTGAGCTTAAAGTTTTAAACCTACAAAACTTGCTTCAAACGATGGAAAGAGATCATCAAAAGGAAGTTGATGATCTCAAAAAGGAAAAAGATTTGATTTTCAAAGAGCTTGAAAAGAAAAACAATTTTGGAAAATCAAATTTTTATGTAAGACAATCTAGTGCCCCTAGATTTTTGAATGGAAAATGTTTTAGAAGTGTTTGGGTCCCAAAAGGTCTAACCACTTCAACTAAAAAGGATGAAATTGAAAAATGGATTCCTAAGGGGACTAAATTTTGTGCTACTAACGTCTATGGATCCAAAGCAATTTGGATACCAAAAATTACTTGATTGTCTTTTGCTAGGTGTGATGGAGAATGATCAACAAGTCAAAAATTGAGGGGGAGCTCCATGCACACAAAGGAAGAACACTTGAAGAAGGAAGGCTTCACATCCTCCCTTGAGTTCAAGTGTGGTAAAATCTAGTTGTTTTAGTGTTTATTTGATTTATTTTCTTTTATGTCAACTAGATATTCATATATGTTGAACTAACATTCTCATGATGCTTTGAGTAAGGGGGAGCCAAATTTTAAAACAATTTTTTTTTAAAATCAAAATTTTTAAACCTCCATTGTTATTTTGAACTTAAAGTATTTTAAATTATTTTTTATATAACAAAAAGGGGGAGAAATAAGTGAAAAATTAAGGGGGAGCATTTTGTCAAAAACAACATTTCAAAGAAGTTTTGTTATATCAAAAAGGGGGAGATTGTTGAGAAATATTTTGATATAACAATTATTGTGAAAAATGTTTTTGGACTTGTTTAAAGACTTCAAAAATAATTCAAAAGTCCTTAAAACGTGACAAAATGTTTTGAAAGAGTTCGACTTAATACCTATATCGAACTATACTTTTAAAAGTCGAAAAATGCCCGAAATACATGTTTTTAGATGAAAGTTTTGAAACCTCAAACAAAGGTATCGAAACTTATCTGGGCAGTAGCTGATTTTTTAGAAACCTGAGCAAAGGTTTCGAAACCTCTACAAGGTTTCGAAACTTTGGCTCAAAGGTTTCGAAACTTTGGCCCTGTAACGGCTACAAACGACTATAAAACGGCTAGTTTTTATAAACCCCTCTTAAGGTTTCGAAACCTTTATAAGGTTTCGAAACTATAGTGCAGGAGAGCATTTAAAGCTCGACTTTAATGGCTTCCAACGGCTCCGAAACATCCCCAACGACCATAAACGACTACAAACTCAATTTGGAGTATAAAAGGGACCTCCAAGCATCAAGATTTAAGAGGAGCTTCAATTGTTACAACATTATGAGTGAAAAACTTGTCTAGAGCTTAAATCGTTCATTTCTTGCTTAGACAACACTTGTGAGCTTACATTGTTAAATTTGCTCAAGTGTTTTAGGTTTTGGGTGAGAGCTTCATTGTGCAAACAAACACCTATTAGAGGGTTCAAGTTTGCTTCTTTATTTATCTCTTTGTAAAAGAGGGTTTTGATCAAGGCTTTGGGTAGAAGCTTGATCGTTGTAAAGGGTTTCCTCCTAAGCCTAGAAAAGGGGACGAATTCTTAGTGAATTGTTTTGGAAAATCCTTGGTGGGGAGCTAAGGTAGTGGATGTAGACCTTGGTTAGAAGGTTGAACCACTATAAATCATTGTGTTTCTATTTTTCTAGCTTCCTAAACCCTTCCACCCAAAAATCCACTTCTCCACCACTTGGCGAGCAAGAACGGTTGATCGAATCGAGCATCGAAAAACCCAAAAAGATTCTACTCCCGTATCGATTGCTCCGTATAGAATGGCACCTAAGGAGTTGAAGGAGTTGAAGGAGTTGAAGACACAGCTTCAGGAGCTGTCAGATAGAGGTTTTATTAGGCCTAGTATTTCACCTTGGGGTGCTCCGGTTTTGTTTGTGAAGAAGAAGGATGGCAGTATGAGGATGTGCATAGACTATAGGCAGTTGAACAAGGTAACAGTGAAGAACAAGTATCCTTTTCCACGGATTGATGATTTGCTTGATCAGTTGAGAGGTGCTTCAGTGTTTTCGATGATTGATCTGAGATCGGGTTACTACCGGTTGAAGGTAAAAGATGTAGACATACCGAAGATAGCCTTTCATACACGATATGGGCACTACAAGTTCTTGGTAATGCCTTTCGGTTTGACTAATGCCCCAGTTGCGTTTATGGACATGATGAACAAAGTGTTTCATGAGTTTTTGGACAAGTTTGTAGTGGTGTTCATAGATGACATTTTAGTGTATTCTAGGACCGAGGAAGAACATGATGAGCATTTGCGAATAATGCTTCAAACTTTGCTTGAAAATTAGTTGTATGCCAAGTTAAGTAAATGTGAGTTTTGGATTAGAGAAGTCGTCTTTCTAGGTCATATGATCTCGGCTGATGAGATTAGTGTGGATCCAAAGAAGATAGAAGCAATAGTGAGTTGGAAACAACCGAAGTCAGTGACCGAAATCCGTAGTTTTCTAGGTTTAGCTGGATATTATCGAAGGTTTGTTGAGGGGTTCTCGAAGATTGCTGCACCCTTGACAAAATTGTTACAGAAAAAAGTTCCGTATGAGTGGACAGATACAAGGCAACAAGCGTTTGAAAAGTTGAAGAAAGCATTGACAAAAGCTCCTATTTTGATTCAACCTAAGCCAGGGAAAGAGTTCATAATCTACAGTGATGCGTCATATGTAGGTTTATGTTGCGTGCTTATGCAAGAAGGAAGAGTTGTAGCTTATGCTTCGAGACTGTTGAAGGTTCACGAGAAGAATTACCCCACCCACGACATAGAGTTAGCGACCATGGTTTTCGCCTTGAAGATTTGGAGACACCACCTTTATGGTGAGAAATGTACAGTCTACACCGACCATAAGAGTTTGAAATATTTGATGACTCAAAGAGAGTTGAATCTTAGACAACGTAGGTGGTTAGAGCTTCTTAAAGACTATGACCTCACAATAGAGTACCACTCGGGTAAAGCAAATGTAGTCGCTGATGTCTTGAGTAGGAAGGTGGAAGTTGAGTTGCGAGCTATGTTTGAGAGATTGAGTGTGTCATAGGATGACATTTTGATAGCCGAGCTACATGTTAAACCATCATTAGTTCAGTTGATTCGAGAGAAATATTTGCAAGACAGATCCTTGGCACCTCACGTGCAAGATATAGCTGAGGGTAAACCCACAGATTCCTGCTTTGGTGAGAATGAGATCTTATGTTTTAAGAACAAAGTGGTTGTTCCAGAAGATGTCGAGTTGAGACGTACTATTTTGAATGAAGCTCATAACAGTCATTTTGCTATGCATCCGGGTAGTACGAAGATGTATTATGGGCTGAAAGATGAGTACTTCTAGATTGGGTTAAAGAAAGATGTGGCCGAGTATGTAAGTAGACGTATGATTTGTCTGCGAGTTAAGGCCGAGCATCAGTTTCCTTTAGGTTTGTTACAGCCGTTGAAAATCCCGGAATAGAAGTGGGAACAGATCACGATGGATTTTATGTTAGGTTTGTCGTTGACTCATTCGAAGAAAAAATTCAGCATGGGTAATAGTTGACAGATTCACTAAGTGTGCCCATTTCATACCCGTTCATACTACTTACACCTTAGACAATTTGGTCGAGTTGTATATCAGTGAGATTGTGAGGCTACATGGTGTACCAAAGTCGATTGTGTCTGATAGAGATCCGAGGTTTACGGCCAGATTTTGAGAGTGTTTGCATCGTGCCTTGGGGACTTGGTTAAAGTTTAGTACTTCATATCACCCACAGTCAGATGGTCAGTCAGAGAGAGTTATTCAGGTGTTAGAGGACATGTTGAGGTGTTGCATCATCGACTTTCAGGGTTCATGGGAGAAACATCTATCACTAGTAGAGTTTGCGTATAATAACAGTTATCAGGCTAGTATTCAGATGGCACCGTATGAAGCTCTGTATGGTAGGAAATGTAGAACACTTGTTTGTTGGGCCGAGGTCGGACAGAAGCTAGTACCTATGTCGGACTTGCTTAAGGGCACTACCGAGAAGGTAAAACTGATTTGTGATCGCTTGAAGACAGCTCCAGACAAACATAAATCATATGCATATTTGAAGAGGAAAGAGATTGAGTATGCCATCGGTGACAAAGTGTTCTTGAAGGTTTTCCCATGGAAAAAGGTAATGAGGTTCGGTAAAAAGGGAAGTTAAGTCTGAGATTCATTGGTCTTTACGAGGTAGTTGAGAGGATTGGTCATGTTGCATATAGGTTGAGATTTCCATATGAGCTTGAGAAGATTCATGATGTGTTCTGTGTTTCGATGCTCCGAAAGTATAGATCAGATCCGTCTCATGTTATGCCAGTGGAAGAGATTGAATTGAATTCGGATTTGTCGTATAATGAAAAACCAGTCGAGATTCTAGCTACCGATAGCAAGGTACTGCATGGTAGGACCATAGAGTTGGTGAAGGTCTTGTGGAGACATCGGGGTGTAGAGGAAGCCACTTGGGAGAGAAAAACGGACATGGAAGAGCAGTTTCCGTACCTCTTCCCATTAGGTAAATTTCGGGGACGATATTCCTTAAGTGCGAGAGAGTTGTAACGACCCGGGTTTAGGGCTCGGGAGATAATCGAGTTTGGTTAAACTGGTTCAGGTTAAATTAATTTGAAAGAAACATTTTTAATGAACACTAAATGATTTTAATGAAGAGGGGTAAAAAGGGAACTTTGGAATTAAAAATTTAGAAAAAAGGGGTTTTCAAAATACCATCATATTCTTCTTTCTCTTTTCACGTTACTTTTCACAAATACACCATTTCTACTATTCCATTGGAGCAAGCACTTCACCCAAACAAGTTTTCAAGGTAATCTCTCTTTTGTTTTGATTTTCTCTTCCTTAAACTTATTGTTGGTGAAATTTTCCTTAAACCCATTGTTTAAAATTGTTTCTAAACTGCTTTGTGATTGAAAAAGAGAGGAAAATGAATGATTTTTCGTTTGGGTTGTTTGATGTCATGTTTAAAAGTGTTTTTAACCTTGGTTAGTGTTCTAAAAATGTTGGGATAGTGGCTTAATATAGGGAAACCCGAAACTAGTGAAAATAAGGGGGTTTTTGGAGTTGAAAATTTGGGTTTTTGGTTTGTTCTTGTGAAGGACTTTGGGATGATGGTTTCTAGGCTTTGAGTAAGTGTTTTGGATGTGGAAATGTGTAGTTTTGATGGTAAATTTGTTGGGTTTTGGCTGCTAGTTTGTTTGAGTCGGTTTGATGGTGTTTCCAAGTGTTTGCAGGTGTGAATCGATTGGTTTTGATGGTAAATGATGAGTTTCTGTGTTGCTGCAAGTTTGGGGCTTGATTTGGGTCTAATGCACCATTTTTGAATTGACTAGAAACATTGGAAACAAGTTTGGGCTCTTTAGACGCGAGACCGGGTAGTTCGGAAGCTTGAATCGATGTTTCGACTATCGTTTGGGTTCTACCAGTGAGTGGAAATGTTTTTGAGAGTTTAGGTTGAGCTTGAAAGACCAACCTAAGCTCGAGAGTAAGTGTTATATGTTTACGTTTTACTTTTCCAGAATTCTTTACCTTAATGTTGTTATGCATGGTTGAAATGAGATGAGATGAATGTGTGTATTCGATTATGAGTATGGTATTGTTATATTGGTTTACATGATGTTTGAGTATTGGCAAATATGAGAGTCTTGCCGGGTATAATTGGTCGACCATAGGGTTAGAGTGCACTTGTAAAATTCGCGTGTGGTCCTAATGATGTAAGATGCCATTAGTGAGGAGTACGGTGATGTAAGATGTCACCAGAAGCTTTATTGTTAGACCTCGGTGATGTAAGATGCCATCGTGAGTCTTGTTGTTCTTATAGATTCGATGATGTAAGATGCCATCGAATCCAATTCGCATATCCGAGTAACGTAACCATAGTTGCCATTATACTCTTGTGTTGGAAGGTTGAATGTTATCATGTTGGTGGTTAAGAGTCATGCCATGTTGTTATATGTTGCTGCATTGCTTGATGTAAGATGCCAAGCATATGTAAGATTTTTGATAATCATGTTGATGGATTTTCATGCTTGTGGTTTTATTTTCAATTCTTATTTGGTTTTCCTAAAACTGCATTGTTGTTGTTGTTGTGTTTTTGAGCACCACTCACTAAGCTTTTATGCTTACGCGCTCCTTTCCAACAATGTAGATCGTTAGTGATCCGAGAAGCAAAGGAAGGCGAGGGAAAGGCTCTGGTGATCGTAGCTTAAGCTCAAGTATGGATTTTAAGTTGTAATAACAAAATTTAGCAATGAGAATACTTGCACCTTGTGTTTAGGGAGGTTGTTGTAAACTCCCATGAGTTTGATCATGTTGCTACATGTTTTAAATATTAGAAGCATGGTATGTTTAGGCTTGTTTGTGCTTTTGGTTAAATGCATTATGTTTTGACTTGTTAGTGCTTTGAATTAAAGTGTTCTTGTGGGCTCTTGAGTTTGAGATTCATGTTTATGTGTATGTATGACCGAGACGTGTTTCAAGGTGTTTTACCTCTAGAAAGGTTGCCTTAAGTTGTATGGATGTTTAGAAGTTAATTGGATGCTTGTTTGATGTGTTTTGTTATTTCCCCTTATGCTTAAAATTTGCAGATATCAGTCTTTCTGGGTAGGACGTATCGATACGCTCAAGGGCAGTATCGATACAGTCTCATGTTTCAAGTCTGTAGTATCGATACGCGGGAGAGTACCGATACCGTTTTGGGTCTCTGGAAATCTGAGATTTTGGCGAGAAATTGGGGTATCGGAACGGGCTTGAGGCATATCAGTATGGTCCTTGAAGTTGACTTTGGGAGCTTGACCGTTAAGGGCGTATCGATACCATCCTTGAAGGGTATCGATACGGCCTCTTGAAGTTGACTTGGGGAGTTGACCGTTGGAGGCGTATCAATACGGGCTTTAGGTGTATTGATACGTCCTGTAGAAAATTCTTAAAAATGTTACCTCAAATGTCCGTCTTGCTTGATTTGTGTTCGTGGTTGCTTGTCCACTGCATGTTGCCTCACATAGGTTAAAGATGACATTTAGAAAAGATTAAATAAAAAAAAGGAAATTAGGGGTGCTAATCAGGTGAAGCCTTAACGTGTTTCGCTTCGGTTTTCCTCGTGTAACTCGTTCGATTCGATCTGGTGGCTAGGCCGGGTCGAGGGGGTTACATTTGGTGGTATCAGAGCATCGGTTACGAGGTTCCCCGTGAAGGTAAGTCAGGTAAGTTGATTATGTGTATGTTTGTCTATTTTGCACGGTGTTTGTGGGCATGGTTTTGTGTTTTTGTTGATGTTTGAAGGTTGATTAAGCATTTTTATTTCTAGGTATTATTATAGAAATGTGGTTTTAATTTAAAAGAGCTTAACACACAGATTCTTGCCTTTATTTACCCAACGTTTATCTCGTGATTTGTGTTTATTGTTTAGATTGTTTTATTATTATGGTGAGACCGAGTGGACAGCCTAAAGTGGGTGACCAGGCACCCGGGATTGTGCCTTCTGCTCCTTCTGCTCCCGATGGTAATGGGGCGAATGTTGGAGGTGATGGTAATGGACCTCAGGTTGGCCAGGGTCAGGCTGGTGTGGATATGGCCCAGTTACTTCAGACTTTAGCCAAAGCTTTTCAGACGGTTGTTGCTGGTCTTCATGCTATAGCACACCTCAGGGTGCGGGGACAGGTTTGCCCATCGAGCGACTTCGTAGTTTAGGCGGAGTCAAGTTTCGTGGTTTGTCTCCCGAGGGTTCAGAGGCATGGCTTGAGAGTACTACACGTATCTTGGGTCAGATGGAGTGCTTGGACACTCGTAAGTTGGGTTGTATTGTTTCGTTGCTTCAGGGAGATGTGTATGCTTGATGGACCACAGTTATCTTAGGTATTCCCGAGGCCGAGGTTACTTGGGAGTTCTTTCGTAGTGCATTCCGCAAGAAGTACCTTGGTGCTCGCTATCAAGACGAGAAGAAGAGAGAATTCATGGCTTTAGTGCAAGGCAATATGTCCATATCCGAGTATGAGGTACAATTTGTGCGCTTGAGTCAGTATGCTTCAGAGTTGGTTCCCACTGAGAGGGAAAGCTGCGAACAGTTCCATTACGGAGGTGAAGACCTACATGCTTGCTTTTGATTACACCGAGTCTAGGTTCAGTTGCTCGTTCAGGTGACTCCAGTTCAGGGAAGAGGTCCACCGAGTGGGAGCGAGACCGTAACAAGAGGCACAAGGATAGAAGGCACCAATCGAACTTTAGGCGTGGGGGTGGTAACTTGGGACGAGGCCATCAGGGTCGAGGTTTTGTTTATTGCACACCCGAGTGTGCAAGATGTGGGAGGAACCATTCTGGAGAATGTCGGGGTACTTTTCGCGCTTGATGGAATTGTGGATCTCAAGCGTATTTGAGGCGTGAGTGTCCTGATCCGGCTAGGGATGGTTAGGCACCAGTTAGAGCTATTGAGCATTAGAGAGGTCGTGGGCGCGACAGAGGTAACTTTCAGCCTAAGAATGATGGTCAGAGGAATGTGGCTCATGTTGTCGCGGTACAGCCCAAGGGAGGTGGACCGGCTAGAGTTTATGCACAACGTGAGGCTGGGAATGACGCGGATGTGATCGTAGGTAATTGACCATTGGAGGCGTATCGATACGGCCTGTAAAAAATTCATAAAAATGTTACCTCAAATGTTCGTCTTGCTTGATTTGTGTTTGTGGTTGCTTGTCCGCTGCATGTTGCCTCACATAGGTTAAAGATGGCATTTAGACAAGATTAAATAAAAAAGGAAATTAGGGTTGCTAATCGGGTGAAGCCTTAACGGGTTTCACTTCGGTTTTCCCCATGTAACCCGTTCGATTCGGTCTAGTGGCTAGGTCGGGCCGAGGGGGTTACAATAGCGAACCACCTACTAACATGCGAACAAAAACAACGATTTCAAATGCTGAGCCTATAAAACTCAGTGGTACATTTCTACTCTACCATAATTTTTTATTATCATAAAACAAACATGCGAGATAAATATAGTCTAGAGAGCATATATAAGGCTTCACTATCTATGAGTCATCATCTAGCCTACATAAGCTAGAGTTTTTAGACCACCTATCTCAAGGTATCATTAAATATATAAAAAATCTTACATATTCCACATTGCTTCTTCATACCCGAGATCACTCAGCCTATCGAGTTCAAAACAACCACAAGTTATCATCTATAACAACATACATAATTTAAATCCATACATCTATACATATTGGCAAATGAAACCCTACCATACTCGTGCTCACGCAGCCGTCAGGTTAAATGGACCATATTCGAATCACCATGGCCACGGATATGTCCTAGACATACTTGGATCACATTAGCCAATGTAGTCTTTACCTGAGGTCACTCAACCATCAGGTTACTCGAGCTCACTCAACCTATCGAGTAGATTTCTAATCGCACCCTGATCACTTAGCCACCAGGTACGTCGGATGTACTTGATCACACAGCCTAAGTACAATCCCCTTATATAATCACACCCATATCACATAGTCTGTAAGTACGTCAGATGCACTTGATTATAGAACGTTGAGTATAATCTTCTTGATTAAGTACCGTAATAGCGACTCTAGGACATCCAAATTTCTTTACTCAACAATCATAATAAGATATGATATGCTTCAA
This sequence comes from Hibiscus tridactylites, assembly GCA_958450335.1. Taxonomy (NCBI): domain Eukaryota; kingdom Viridiplantae; phylum Streptophyta; class Magnoliopsida; order Malvales; family Malvaceae; genus Hibiscus; species Hibiscus tridactylites. The sequence goes on along the minus strand of OY288290.1, from coordinate 64,580,925 downwards.
GTGCATTAATACACCTCACCAAGAAATAAGTGACACCAAGTTATACTATCAAGCAAGTGCTCCAAGGCATGACCCTGGTCGACATGGTTCATCTCTCAATTTAATCATCAATCACGTAAGTTCTCACCGGCACGACCATGCAACACGATGCCAAGAATCTTTTAAAAAGCAATTACAATAATTAACTCTTTTACAATTGTCGAGTTGTTACATGTTATGTTTTTATTTAGGAGTAAAATCTCAGGTTCTCATTATTTCATCTTATTAGGGGTTTTCGTACCTAGGGTTTTGTGATTATGACAAAAATCCTAAGTTGTATTTTTTGTTGTGGGATTCTCTTTCCAGATTCGACATTTTGACTACATTTTTTATGCCAAAGCGATGAAGCAAGGCTAGGCTAGCGCGGCAAATCCAAAATTTTGGTGTTTGCCCATGGATTCTTGCCGCATGTATCCTTCTCTTTCTCTCACCCGTTAGATCTGTTTGTGTTCGCTCCCTTTCTCTAGCGTCACTTGATTAGGCTTGGGTTGTTCCACTTCTTGAGTAAACTACATCGGATACCACTAAACTATGGCTCTTGAGTCGAAAATATTACCGATTTTAAAACTCTTCAAAACTAACACTGACCTTTAATATTTAAGTCGAAAATGTCTCTTCACCGTTAACCGTTAAGTCAAAAGGACATCGTTTTGGTGTGGCAAAGGTTATTTTGAAGCCTAATTTAGCCCAAAACGACGTCGTTTTGCTGGAGGAAAAATGTGAGAACCATGTGATTGAGGGGTTTTGAACCCAAAACCTTCAAGATAAAGAGCTAAGCCTTAATCATTGAACCAACATAACATTATAAAATATTTTACCACAAATATTATATATCTCAAACTACTATAGATTAACTCAAATTATTTTATGAAATAAATAATATTATAAATATAAAATATAATTTATTAAAAGTAATATATTATTTTATAAAAAATAATTCTATAAATGATATAAAATATATTGTTTTTACATATATCAATAAAAATATATTATTTTTTAAAAACAAAAAATATTCATAAAACAATGTATTTATATTACAAATAATATATAAAAAACTATAAAATACAAACCTCAAATCATAAAGTTTATGGTTTGATGTTTGAGTTTTGTAGTTTAAGGTTTAAAATTTAGAGTTTAGAGTTTTTATATAATATTTATAATATAAATATATTATCAAAAAAATAATATATTTATATTATAAATATTATATGCAAAATAAAAACAATACACTTTTATTTTTATATATATACTATATATATAAATATATATTTTAATATTATTTATTTTATAAAATAATTTGAATTAATCTAAATTAGTTTGAGATATATAATATTTGTTGTAAAATATTTTATAATGTTATGTTGATTCAGTGGTTAAGGTTTAGCTCTTTCTTTTAAAGGTCTTGGGTCCAAAACACCTTAAACGCATGGTTTTAATTTTTTCCCTCTAGCAAAACGACGTTGTTTTGGGCTAAAACAGCCGCACCAAAACGACGTCGTTTTGACTTAACTGAGGAGTTAACGATTAAAGGCGAAATATCATTTTCGACTCAAATATTAAAGTTCAGTGCTAATTTTAAAAAATTTTAAAGTTCGATAGTATTTTCGACTCAAGGACCATAATTTAGTGGTTTCCGGTGTAGTTTACCAACACTTCTTTTATAATATTTTGGGCTACTCCGTTTCACTTGTTTATTTGGCAACTTCTTTCTTACGTGGTAAGTAGGTTGAATGTTTGTATTGTTGGTATGTCATCCAAATCAGATTAAGGTCGTTCAGCATTGATTGTTAAACGTAAATTTTCTATTAAACGATCATTTTCAGAGAAGATGAGGAAATTAGTTGCAAAAGAACGCCGGCTTAGACGTTAAATTAGGTGAGAAAATGCTTGTTTAACGTGTATAGAGTGTATGTTTTGCATTATTTTTTCGTTTGACGTTCCAACGCCTGTTGAAAAAGTATTATTGAACGCATTTTAAGTGTTAGAAATAAAAAATAAAAATAAATTACAATTAATATAAAAATTATGACTAAAGTTCAAATGAATTGAAAATTGGATATCTAAATAATTTTTTTATTATCCTTTCTATTATATAAAAATCGGGGTATAACCCCGAGCCATGTTGTAGGTTTGTCCCTGATCAGATCAAATTGATTGATTAAATATAATATTATTAGTTTGATCGGTGGCATTTAATGGAAAATCGAACAAATTATTATGAATTGATAGAGGTGTGCATTCGGTTAATTCAGTCGGTGGCCAAACTGAAATAGTCAAAACTGAATTAACCGAAATTTTTTTAAATTTTTATTTCAAAATAACAATATTGGACATTATAATATTAAACAAAACGAATTCAAACAACCCACATCTAATCCCATCTGATATATTATGGATGACTACTAAGAACACATAGTCGACTAATTTAATTCGGTAAATTTACACTGTTCTAATAAAGTTTGAGAAAAAATAATATATTTACACCGATGTAAACTATGTTATTTTGTCAACGGTGATTCTAGGGGAAAGAAGGGAGTGCTCCTAATAAGTCTAGAACCCATGACCTAAAAAAATATGAGGAGACAGAAACGAACAGCTTAACCAACCGACCAAATGTATTTGCTCTCCAACTAAAATTGTGTGAACTAAATTTGAAATATGTTATATTTTGTATGATTTTCATCATTTATTATATTTTCAACATTTTATACATCAATAAGAAGAGCGAATACAGAGGCCATGGTATTACTAAAATTTACTCATTCAACACCATTTATTATACCTATATTGTCTAAGAGCCCACAAGTCCACAACCAACACACCCACCATCATATCTCCTTAGCCAATTTCGATAAATCAAACAAACGAAAGCAAAAAATGATGAAACTACTATACGAGGAACAAATTAAGAATAGGTGATATCCATTATAGGCCATGTTCACGGACCATGACCCAACCTCTTATTCAAACCAACCCACCAGAACCACACATCCATTGCCCAGCTGCACCCGCACACCATACAAAACTAGAGCCGTACTGGTACACATCAACCCTATGAATTGGGAAAAGATGCACATGTGAATGCATCATGTACGAGTTGATTAATAGCGTCTCGAAACTTGTAATAATCGTCAACCTTGTTGTAAACCTGATAGGATATTCGAGTGTAACCCGTTACTGGACCGACCTCCCCGTCCTTCGGTGGCCGATAATATATCGAAACTTCCACACCAAATTTGTCCCTCAAGTATGTTCGTAACTTCAAAGTGTGTTCATCACTTAAAACTCCCAAACAAGCAGGCAAACCTACCATAACCATGCTTGAACACATGTGGGGAGGGCAGCCTAGATGAGTCCCCCATGCTTTCGCCAACATCATCCCCATCTCCACAACGCCATCGTGGTTCCGTCTCTTGATTCCGTCGATGCCGCCTTCGAACCGATTGACGAATTCCATAACCTTGGGGACAACCAACTGTGCACTATAATCCCTAGTCCCGATCCAAGTACTTTCTCTACCCAACCCATTCCCGTACTCGTGGGTAACTACGAGATGGTGCAAGCCAGAGCTTTCGTTAGACCTTCGGCAGTACAAGAAGGCGGCGGAAGGTGGGCAGAACATCCATTTATGCAAGTTACTAGTGTAAAAGTCGGCCCCAATTTGTTTCATATCTACGCCGGCGCACCCGATTCCATGTGCCCCGTCGATGAAGATGTGGTCGACGCCTGCCTCCCGGCAAATGGTAACCAATTGTTTAACTGGAATGACCACAGTGGGCATGAAAGCAACATGGTCGAGAATAGCTAATCTCACCCTCCTGTTGTTTTGTTTGGCTTTCTCTAATGCCTGCCTAAACTCTTGCACTATTTCATCATCGGAGTTAAGAGGGAAAGGCAAAGGGACCTCGATCACGGACCCGCCGGCACGTACGAAATAAGCTTCGACGGACTTCTTGACCGATCCATAAGCGCAGTGAAACATGACGGTGGCATCGCCGGGGTGGAACCTCCCCTCGGCGAATCCCCATGCCATATGCTGAAGCACGATGGAGACCGCGGTGGAGGCGTTGTCGACGATGGAAACTTCATCAACGTGGTCAGCGTTGATAAGGTCCTTGATGACGTTTCTGGAACGGAGCATCCCGGGCTGGATCTGGTTGAAAAAGAACTCGTCGGGCTGTCGTAGCCACTGCATCTGGATCTGACGCTGGAAAGAAATAAGAGAAGAAGGACAGCAGCCAAAGCCGCCATTGTTGATGCGAGCGACGGAGGGGTGGTGGTGGGAGAACTCGGAAACGACTTCGGCCGGAGTGATGTGTAAGGGCTGAGGAGGAACAGCGGCGGGGGCAGAAGTACCGTCCATGGCGATGATTGAAGGATAGAAGTCGGGAATATTGAGGAAGGGATGAAGTGGTGCGGAATGTATGGCTTGCAAAATTTGACCTCAAATCAATGAATAGTTGAGATAGAGGTGAGGGGCCAACGCGCATGTTTATCAGCTTATGCATGGAGATGTCGTCACGGGGCCGCAATCCAGCCTACACCATTTTTCACTACAGAACCTGGACATTGGTTTTGCACTTTGCAGAGACTACTTGGCTCCTGTTCTGATTAATGATTATGTCTTGTACTATATGTATAAGATTTGAACCGTACCTAGTTTTTGTGATGCTTCGCTTCTGGCTCGGATCTAACGCAAACAGCTTCTTAAGCAATGCAAATCAATGCCATAATTTTTAAAAGAAATTATACTAATTAATATTATAAGCATGTTCAATGAATAGTTGTTTTCGAATTTCGACTGATAAGATAGGGGGCAGCGTCCGAGCATGAACAAAATAATCGTTCCATTTTCAGCCTCGATGCTAAAAAAATAAATTCTAAACTTTATTCTTTAATTATAAGTCATAGACTTTAAATCCTAAAAATAGACCCTAACTCTAAACTCTAAACCTAATTTTTTAGTATGAGAGCATGAGTAGTGACACTAAAAATAAGCATAGAATTTTTATTCCCGGGCAATAGCGCAAGCTTATGCTGAATCACGAATGCCCCCGTTTGATGTCCCTATATATGCTTCAACACTACAAAAATAAAATTTAGAGTTTAGAGTTAGTGTTGGGTGTTTAGGGTATAAAGTGTAAGATTTATTTGTTAGTCTTTAGAGTTTAAAATTTATAATTTATGATCATAGTATAGGATTTAGATTTTTAGCTTGATGGGGTGGTGTAGGGGATGATGGGATAAAATATGTTAACATTGCGAGTGTTGAAAAAGGCCAACCAACTAGTCACTTGGTTTGGATTATGGGTTAAGTTGATAGAACGAGTAAATAAAGAGGACTAAATTTTATTGAATTTTTTAAATTAAGACTAAATTAACTGAATGCGTAAATATAAAAGACTAGATGTGTTATTATGTCTATTTTGCTAATTGTCATGTTATCGTCTGTTCACTATTTTAACGGCGACAAACCAATTTATTACCTTTAAAAATAGATGATCATTTTATAACTTTTCATAGCCGGGAGACTCAACAAAAAACACCCTATAATAGATGGGCTATTTATGCATTTTACTCTAAATATTTTTATAACAAATAATATGTGTATTTGGGGTGTAATTATGTGTAGTTAACCTAAAATTATACATTAAACAAATTGATAAAAAAAGTTAATAAAAATCCAAACTAAATCAAATTAAAATTAGAGTCGACAGGAAAGAAAACCAAAATATTAAGAAACAACAATTAAATTTAACTAATAATTGCATTTGGGGTGTAACTATGTGTATTTATATATGTATGGTATATTTTGTTAATATTTTTTAGATGAGAGATAAAAATTGGTGTAACTATTTTGCTGTTTATTGTGTTATAGTCATTGCTAATGTTATATGTTACGATTCTCACCAATGCTGCAATGCATAAAATTAAAAGAGTTATTATATATATTATACATATATAAATTTGTCAAGGCACGTGCTTATAAATTTCAAATAAAAAAATATGTCAAAATTATTTATTATTGGTAGAAAAGATATTATATAAAGAATTAAAATATAATTATAATATGTCTGATTTCCTCTCCTCGAACTCTCTTTTGCTGCATCTAAATGCATCGTTTTGGTTTTTGTTTAAAATTTTCAAAGTATTTACGGGAGCGAGGTCCATCGCTAGTCTTTTTATTCTAATTAAAGGTTTGTAAAGAATTTCGAGTAACATTTTGGCTGAAGATTTGGGGATGCCTTACTTAGGTTACTGTAAGCTTTTTTTATTCTTCAAAGATTTCTTCTTTTTTTGTTTGCACAGAATGATTAAATGTTTAAGGTTTGGAGTTTAAAAGGAATAGCTTTATTAATATTCGAAAATGGTGGGGATCAAAACTAATGAGTATGAGGAGTAATTAAAATCTTTACTCACGGGGATGAGTACGAAAATTGTTATATCCGAACCGTGGGGATAACTGAACCGTAATCATATAAATAACCGTGGGATCCTAAAAAACACCTGTAAGAATCTCGATATTTTATAAGGTTTTTAAAAAATATATGCATAAAGTCAAAAATAGCCCCCAACGTTTGACTTTCTGGTCATTTTAGCACCTATTTTTTTTTGTGCAAACAACCCTTTAACGTTTGGTTTTCGTGCAATTTTCACCCTCGATGGATGAAAATCATTAGTCAACAGATGTTGACCATTTAGGGCTGACATGGCACTCCAACATAGTATGGAAAAATGACATGGCAATGCCACGTGTAAAGTGAGGGTGACATGGCAAAAATGATGTGTAAATAATATTTAAAATTAATTTTTTAATTTAATTGTAACCATGGAAACGAAAATAAAAGAATGAACATATGGAAATCAAACCCGCACCTACTGGTTGATAGGCTAAACGCCTAATCACCAAGCCAAATCACTCTATTGTTATATGTTTTCACAATAATATTACATAATGTAAATTTCAAATTATTAATTATTAAAAAAATTCTCTTTGCAACCCATTTTCCATTCTTCAACGCCCATTCTTTGTCGTCGTCTAACCTACTCCAGCAAAATAAATTTTCAGAAATTATTTTTAATATTTTTAATTCCACCAGAGAGCACGGGTTCTATTCTGTCTCTTGTTAAAAAATTTGATTATATGTTAGCGGTTTACGAAGGCTTCTACAACCTAAAACAAGTAACTTTATAATTTACATATTTTTCACAATTTTTTGTTGTTGTAAAAACCGAATGTTGAAAATTGGTGGGGGAATGATTTCAGGTGGATTTGAAGCTAAAAATATATAGAGGGTCATCGCTAAAGAAAATTCTGATAAGATTGAACAAACAATGATTCATAGGGTAAAAAATTTCGTCTGATTAATGTTTGCCGAAAAGTATAAGAGTAGATAATGTAAATTTGTAATTTCATTTGTTTTTAAGGCATAAAACGTTAAAGAAAAATTGTGAAACATGTGCTTCAGCTTGAAATTGTCAGAAACTTTTAACTCTCAATTGTTAAAAAATGACGGAAGACGGCGAAAAAAAAGTAACGAAGAATGGAAAAAATAAAATGTAAAGAGAAAACAATTTTAATAATTAATAATTTTAAATTTAAAAATTTGATTATGCAATATTGTTGCAAAAACACATAACAATAGAGTCATTTGGCCTGGTGTTAACTGTTTGGTTTATTAACCATTAGGTACGAGTTTGATTCTCATGAGTTTATATGTTCAATCTTTTATTTATGCTTTTATTTGCCTTTAAACCATCAAATGATGTCACATGTCATTATTCGATTGGCTACAATTAAATTTAAAAAATTTAAAAAATTAATTTAAAAGCATTTTTACACGTCATTTTGCCACATCACCCTCACTTTACACGTGGCATTGTCATGTTATCTCCTTATGCCATGTTGGAGTGCCACGTTAGTCATAAACGGTCAACATCTGTTGACTAACGATTTTCATCTATCGAGGGTGAAAATTACACGAAAACCAAACGTTAAGGGGTTGTTTGCACCAAAAAAAATAGGTGCTAAAATGACCAAAAGGTCAAACGTTGAGGGCTATGCCAAAAATATATACTTATTTATTTATATATTATTATCACTTTAACTTTCTCTCAAATCTAGTCACACTCAAGTTTTTCAACATGTTTCTTAGTTTTTAGATATAAGTTAAAACTATCATCTAAATATTCCCAAATACAACATCATTTCAATGTTCATCATCTTGTAACTGCTTCTAATCGAAGTATCCAAACTTTATATTTTAAACTGAATTAGTCATTTATTTTGGTTAATAAATAGTAAGTTTGTTTAATATTTTTAGGCATGAAAATCCTCGAAAATCGTGAGGACCCATGCGAAAAGAGTATGGGGACAAAAGAATCTCTGAAACATTTAATGGGGACAAAATGAGGAATGTAAAACCATCCCGCCTACCCGATTCCCACCATAGGCCTTTGTTGATTTATTAATTTTATAAATAAAATTATTATATTAAAATATATAATAAAACTAATTATTATTATTATTATTATTATTATTATTATTATTATTATTATTATTATTATTATTATATAAATTTGAGCCAACTCAAGGTTAAATTTGAATCCGATTCCAAAGTAATCTTACGATGGGAGAATGATGTTTTCCTCCGTCCGTGGTGTTGATGGCCGATCATGCTGGAGATCGATATTTTATTGGAAATAGCAGGAAAAGTGCAGGTCTGTCATGTGCAAAAACAGGAAAATGTTTTTGCGGTTTGTTTTGCAATTGATGGTTTGTGTCGTTTGACCATCTTCAAAGCCTGGTGGTAATTTTGGTCTTATGTTCTATACTGATGTTATTAATCATGGTTGGTGTTGCGTTGGTTTAGAAGATTATAAGGATTGCGAAGTTGTGTTTTAGGCGATCAGACTCAGGTTTGCCGAGAGAATGCTGTTATTTGGTTGTCATAGGCTTGGTCTTATAGGCGTTAGCTTGCTGGTGTTTTTGTATTGTTTGTGTTTATGTGGTAGGCAATCTTTGGTGTAGTAGACTGTTTCTTTTTATCGGTGTTGCGGCTTTTGCTTTCCCCTGGATGCCGAGTACTCTTTTCCTCCAATTAGGCTTAGGAAGATTTTTAACGAGGCTCTCATCCAGGCTAGACTCTTTTAATTTTAAATAAATAATAATTCTTTACTGAGCAAAAAAAAAAAACTCAAGGTTAAATATTATTTCCCAGTCTAACCCAAATAAAAGTATCTCAAATTTTATTTAAATCTATTTATTAGGTGTCAATTTTCCCCAGCAAATTCTCTTTCTCTTATATTTTATGGAAAATTTTCCAACGTGCGACGAATATCACTGAACACCACTAACGTTGAATACCGTTAAACATCATTAAATTAATTAAAAAAGATTAAAAACTTCAAGAACTCAACATACAAATAATAATTATTTTAAAAAATTCAATTTAAATTATTTTTCATATATATTAAAATTTTGATTTTTTTAAATAAGTGTAAACTACATATTTAGTACCTCACATATTTCCGCATTTCTATTTTGGTATCCAAACTAATTTTTTAGCAAAGTGGTACCTAACGTTGCGTATTGTTTCTATTTTGGTATCATGATTGTTAAAAATAAACGGAAACAGTGACGTTCCTTGGTCAAATAATAGTTTTAGTCCCTAAAACTTATAAAATCTATCAATTTAGTCTAAAATATTATCAATTTTAATTTTTGGATTAAAAATGTAAATTTATTCTTTATTTTTTCTTCATTCGAACATCTTCTTCAATGTCACTTCAATTTCTTACAATTTTTCATCGATTACTTTTTTTAATTCTTCGAAAAACAATATCAACTTTAATATAAAAACAATGTCTGCACCTTCACCTAGAAATTGCTATGATGAGGCAGAGAGGTGTTTATCACGCGAGCCTGCCAACGGATTACAATTATTAAAACTTGTTTTTTTTTCTTTCAAAAAACATATCGAAGATGAAAATCGTTTATGCAAATTGTCTCTACACTAACACATCTTACCTATATACACTAACACAAATTAGCATGCCTGTAAAAATCGAGAAATCCTGTGCACCGGTGTTGCTTGAAAACATAGGAATACAAGTGGCCTGCAAACTCAAGTTGAATGCAACAACCGAGGGATTATATCCAAGGTGGACACTGCTCCTGCATCGCTTTAAAATCGGATCCTTAGACCTGGTCGAATACAAATGTTGTCAAGCAGGACATAATTCAACATACAAAAAGAAGCAAACAAGAAACAAGAACGTTTCAACGGCATGACCAATTAAATAACCAAGGCCTCCAACAATTGCAGTAGTCAGTTGAGTTCCTATGATAAGAACAGCTAAAAGCATTCACAGGAGCAAATCATATTAAAAATTTGACAATTAACCGCGAAAAGTTCATCCAAATACACAATTATTAACTAGTGTTTTCTAATTAAGAACTTGTGTATCAATTCAAAAATCGCTGGAGATTAAGGGACCCTAATCAATATATTAATGGTCCAGATTGAAATTAATTGAAGATGCCCCAAAACCTTAGAAAAGATAAACCGGAATCCAACATAAACATCTTGTCCATTCACTGATGAAAACCACGAAAGTTTAATTTTTTGCCCATCGAATGCAAATGTCTACATTGATGAAATAAGAATTCCAATAAATAAATTTGAATTTATTTTATTTTATTTTAATTTCGAAAAAACTCAACACCATTGAAGAATCGGCCATGACAGCACGGTGGATATCATTTTTTTTTTTTACGTTTTTTGCTCTTGTAGGTTTTATTGATTTTCACTTTTTCATACTTTATTTTGTTGTTGTTGTTGTTATTAAAGTCGATATTGTTTTTCGAAGAATTAAAAAAAAGTAATCGATGAAATTTATAAGAAACTGTAGTGACAATGAAGAAGATGTTCGATACCTAGTTTTTCATACTTTGAAGAAGAAGAAAGAATAAACTTACTTTTTTAATCCAAAAATTAAAAAAAGATGTTTAAATTGATAATATTTTAGATTAAATTGATAGATTGTATAAGTTTTATGGACTAAAACTATTATTTGACCAAACAACATTATTATTTCCGTTTATTTTTAACAATCAGGGTACCAAAATAGAAACAATACGTAACGTTAGGTACCGTTTTGTTAAAAAATTAGTTTGGGTACCAAAATAGAAATACATAAATAGGTGAGGTACTAAATATGTAGTTTATCCTTATTTAAAAATAAAAAATTAATATATATGAAAAATAATTTAATTGATTTTTTAAAATAATTATTAATTGCATGTTGAGCCCTTCATATTTTTAATTTTTATTAATTAATTTAATAATGTTCAGCAGTGTTCAGCATTAGTGGTGTTCAACGGTGTTCGTCGCACGTGGTAGACTCATCAATATTTTAGATGATCTTTCAGATTTGGACGAAAACTAGACTCTAAACGATCTAAGCATCCCGACAAAGAACACAAATACTGTAATAATTTTTTTAATATAATAGTATAATTACATGATAGTAATTATTTATATTTTTTTCTCAATTTTTTAATAACACGAATCTTGCATATATAAATACTCAAATCTATATCTTCTAAAATAAAAATTATCTTCTTTTCTACTAGAAACGGTAGTCAAATTCGAATACTGCAATGATTAAGTTCTCAAGTGAGGAATAAATAGATAAGCAAAGACCCAAGAAATGGGGTCCTGAACTCCCGACCATTGCTTTTCTCGAATCAAGCAAATTCTATTGTCCTTAATTACTGGCTATTGTTTACAGTTTGTGAATAAAACATAAAATGTCATTTCTAATGTCAGAGAACGCAAATTGTTTTTGTTCGATCAAATTGTTCAATCTCTTTTTTTTGTTATAATTGTTCAAAAATATTTCATTCGACGATACATATCAATTTTTATAATCATTTGTTTACATTAACATTTCATAAAAATTCAATGAAACAATAAAACCAGACATAAATTTGAGTTGAAAACCAAACTAAATAGAAATTCATTGTTGTAAACTATAAAATCTATTAGCAAAATTAAAAAAAAAAAAGATAGAGAGAGTAAAAACAGTGTAATGAAATTATTCATTCACTCTCTGTGTGTAAGGAAATTGGTAAAGGGATGGTTTTGAAGTTAGATTTCTCAAAAGCATATAATTGTGTTAGGTGAGACTTCCTTGAAATGGTTCCGAGGAAAATGAGGTTTAGGAGGAAATGGAGGTTATGAATATGGGAATGTGTTTCTTCGTCAAGTGTTTCGGTGTTGGTAAATGGTTCGGCCACTTCAGAGTTCAGAATGAGAAGGGGGTTACGACAAGGAGATCCACTCTCTCCTTTTCTGTTTATTATGGTCACAGAGGCACTTCATCTGCTATTAGTCAAAGCTATAAACAATGGCGTAATAAATGGAATCGATGGTATTATTCCTAATCTTGTCCTTACTCACCTGCAATTTGCGGATGATACCGTCCTTTTTTGAGGCTGATGGAAAATTCTATGATAAATGTGAAGCGTATATTAAGATGTTTTGAAGCTTGCTCGGGTCTAAGCATCAATTTTGAAAAGTCTTGCTTAGTGGGATTAGGGGTGGATGATGAGGCTGTAAAACAGTTGGCTGATTTAGTTGGATGCAAAGTTGGTAGTCTGCCAATTAATTATTTGGGCATTCCGTTGGGTGCTGACCCAAAGAAGGTCCAAACTTGGGGTCCGGTCGTGGATAAATTCAGGGCGAAGCTGGCTGGTTGGAAGAGTAATTCGCTGTCATTCGCGGGAAGGGTGGTACTTATCAACTCCGTGTTATCCTCCCTTCCTCTTTATTACATGTCCTTGTTTGAAGTACCGAAGACAGTCCTTACGGAAATTGAGAAAATCATAAGAAGATTTCTGTGGGGTACTTGCAATGGCAAGATGAAGCTAGCTAAGATAAGTTGGGATCGAATTTGTTCTCCTAAAAGTGTGGGGGTGCTGGAGTGGTGAATCTAAAAGCAAAAAACAAGGCACTACTCGCCAAATGGGGTTGGAGGTATGCGTTGGAAAAAAGAGCGCTATGGAGAAGGGTGATTTGTGCCAAATACGGTGGAGTTCCGAGAAGCTGAAAATTGAAGTTTTCAAAGGCTAGAAACATGTCCCGAGTATGGCAGGGGATTATGAAAATTTAAAGAACGAGGAAGTTGATAGGTGGTTAAATGAAGAAAATTTTCTATAGAAGGTAGGGGACGGCAAAACGATACTATTTTGGGAGGATGCTTGGAGGCATGACTTGCCTTTTTGCAAATTATATCCGAGATTATACAGGCTGGTGGATAAGAAAGGGGTGTCCGTGAAAGACTTGGCTTATCAAGACAGATTCAGAGGTTCAAATTGGAGCTCATTGTTTACAAGACCTTTGTTAGACAGGGAAGTAGTGTTAGTAAAAAAGATTGAGGCTGCTGTAGAAGGAGTGAAGTTGATAACTGATGTAGAAGATAAATTAATGTGGAAACATGATAGGAGTGGTGACTTCTCGGTTAAAAAATTGACGGATCTAATCTCTAATGTTGAAGTGGAAGTGTCGGAGTTCAATTTTGATTTGATTTGGTGCATGAAGGTTCCTCCAAAAGTCAAGAGCTTCCTTTGGTTGCTTAGATTGGATCGAATTTCAACTAAATCTTTTCTTCGCAGCAGGGGAATTCCATTAGAGGAAGCGCAAATTTGGTGTTATTGGTGTAATTTAGCTAGCGAGGATGCGAACCATCTTTTGGTAGGATGTGATTTTGTTATTAGTTTTTGGAACCGGTTTTGTGGATGGTGGGGCATAAATTGGATTAATCAAAGCAATGTGGAGGGATTGTTCGAATTTGGTTTCAATGTTAACTTGACAGGTTTAACTAAAAGTCTTTGGCTTATCACTTGGGGAGCGGCGGTTTGGAGTTTATGGCTATCGAGAAACGACAAAATTTTTAATAATAAGCACGCAAACTCTAAGGATATTTTATTCATTGTGAAACTTTAGCCTTGTTTTGGATTAAGGCAACCAAAGATGAGTTGATCGGAAATGTTGAAGGTTGGTGGGAGTCACCGAGAAAGGTGGTGGCAAATCCGTATGTTAGTTTGGAGGAGAAATTGGCTTGGTTTCCACCACAGTCCGGTGTGCTGAAATTTAATATAGAAGGGACAGCAAGGGAGAATATGGGTGGAATTGGAGGCGTGTTGAGAACTGATGAAGGTGTCATTCGAGCATTGTTCTCAGGGCCAGTAGGAGATATCAGTGAAGATCTTGCAACCATTTTTGCTCTTCAAATGGCGCTGAAAATTCTGATTGAAGAAAAGTGGGTCGAAAAAGCAGCAATTACCATCGAAATTAGCTCCCCAATAGTGTTACATTGGTGTGCTAATGTCTTCCAAAGACCGTTGTAACCCCCTCGTCCCGGTCTGGTCGGATGACCGGTCCGAGTGAGCTACACGGGGAAAACTGAGTGAAAACCCCTAAAGGATTCCCTCTCGGTTAGCAACCCTATTTTTTTCATTTTAAATCTTGTCTAGATGAGTATTTAATCCTATGTGGTCATACAGCGGAACAACATTCACGAGACAAACATCCGAACTCAACCTAACATTTCACAGTCCAATTTTTAACTTGCTCTGCAGGCGGTATCGATACACCTAAGGGGTGTATCGATACCCCTTGACCAGGTCAACTGGTCAAAGTCAACCCATGGAGACCGTATCGATATACCCTAGGAGTGTATCGATACCCTCCCCAACTGTTGACTTCCCAAGGTCAACGCTAAGGTGACCGTATCGATACGCATGAAGGCCCGTACCGATACCGAACTGGACAGTAACTCCAGTGGCCAAAATAGTATCGGTACGCCCCCTCGCGTATCGAAACACGGGGCCAGAAACATGAAGGCCGTATCAATACGGGACCAACCGTATCGATACCCCTGCTACGAAATTACAGGTTTGAGCTGGTTTAAGGCACAAGGTGGCCCTTAAATCCCTCTCAAACCTCAACCAACACACTAACATGTATCCTATGTCAAACCAAGCGTATAGGCATGCTTAAACTTGAAACTAAAGGCACATTTCAACACAAGGTGATGATTCAATCATACAAGCAACATAAGCTTTCAAGCATGGCATTCCAACAAAAGGCATTTCAACATTTAAGGTCATACAAGGTACTCAAAGCCTTTAAGGCACCAGACAAGCATATAAGAGGTTTACCTCCACATCAAGGCAACCTAACATTGATAGACATGCTAACACACACAAAGTTCATCATAGCATGTCATGCTTACAAAACATAGTCAATTTAACATCAACACATATAAATGAGTCATACAAGCTCATACACAACCCTTGCCACATTGCTAACTAATACAAAATTATTCATACTTGAGCAACAACTTGGAAAGCCCTTCTTGCCTTGCCTCGAGCTAACACCACGCTAATGATCTGCATTGTTGAACATAGAGAGCGTAAGCTATAAGCTTAGTGAGGGTGCTCTAAAACGAAAAACATCAACAATGCAGGGTCTAAGCATGTTAATCCTAGTCTTACATACATCAAGCATAGGCACTAAAATCAAGTAGACCTAGCTAGTCTTTCAAGTGGCATATATGGTCTCTCAATCCTATCAAGCTCAAACATCAATATCAATCTCATGTAGCAACACGTATAACACAACCATATATCACCATCGTATATCACAATACATGAACAAGTTTAATTGGCCACTTTAATTACCCCGATTGTGCGGATATAAACCTTAACAACACTTTACCTCGGTGGGATTTCACTCATCACCGGACCTTGCATGTGCGGGATTCCACTCATCGCCACATGCCCTACGTATGGGATTCCACTCATCATCCCGTAGAAATAAATAAAAGCTTCCGGTGTGATGTTACATCACCGTACTCCTCCTTGATGACTTAACGCCATCAAGGCCACGTACGTTTTGACTCAATTTGTGTGCACACTATCCTAATGATCGATCATTTACAACCGGTAATTATTTAGTGCCAATTATAATCATCAATCACATATCATCAACACACTCATGCTCATCACATATATCCACATCATGATATATATATATACATGCACCATATAATCACAAGTACAAGAGCATAGTCATTAAGCACAATAGCATTTAAGGAAAACAAGACTAAACTAACTACTTGGATTATAAGGAAGTGGCCTACCAAGCACACTTTACACACACACACTACTCATGCTCGAACCAAACTTTAAAACAAGTTAAGACCACTCACCGCCCTTCCTTAGCAATTCGAACCAATCCTCCTACGAACCCGGATTCGGTCCCAAAGCCTCCTCAACGTTTCCTCTTGCTTCTAGTCAAACAAAACACATACATTACTTCCCAATTCAATGCTAAACTCAACCATCAACTTGCTTTGCAAACACAACCCAATTTCCACAAATTCCCAAACCACATAACATCTCAAAAACCCAATTTTCGTACTCCAACAACCATTGGCTGAAATACCCATTTCCAAGCACCCAAATGACTTCCTAAACATCCCAAAACACCCTCATAACATAGGTAGACCATCAGCCCCTTCAATTTCAACATTAAACCTCCCAAAAACCCAAGTTTTCATACTCTAAAATTTGCCCTAAGGACCCACTACGAAAATTCATCCAAAATCAACCAAATTAATATATGTTGTGTATTTCATTATGTTTAAGCAAAACCCCAATATAATTTATCAAAACAAATGGAAAAACCCCCTTAAAAATCCAAACTTTATTATAAACCCTAATTTCCAAAACTCTATATTTTTGAAATCTAAGACAATAGATAAGTAGAGAATAGAGAGGAGGTTAAGAAAACATATTTACCTTTTAATTTGGTGTTGAAATCGAGTAGCAAAATCAATGGAATAGTAACTAGGGTTTTGGGAGAGTTTGAAAATGGGGGAGAGGGGTTTGAAGTTGGGAAAGGGAGGATGAGAAAGAAGATGACAACTTTTTCCTTAAAGTTGTCTTGCTTTATTTAAAATTTGGGTAAATTACAACATAGGTCCCTCCCTTCATTTTAAAGCTCAATTTGGTCATTATTTGTGGTTGAATTGTTTTAATTAAATTTTTATTTAACTCAAACTAAAACCCGGTTAACTCCTAGGCCCAAGACACGGGTGTTACAACTCTCTCCCACTTAAGGAATTTCGTCCCTGAAATTACTTGACTGAAAGAGATACGAAAACTGCTTTTCCATATCCTCCTTCCTCTCCCCAAGTGGCCTCGTCCACACCTCTACGTTGCCACCGCACCTTCACTAACTCAATCGATCTACCCCTCAACACTTTACTGTCAGAAGCTAAAATCTCAACGGGCTCCTCTTCATAAGTCAAATCCGGATTCAATTCGATTTCTTCTACGGGCATAACATGTGACGGATCGGACCTATACTTGCGAAGCATCGAAACATGGAACACATCGTAAATCTTCTCTAGCTCGGATGGCAAACGCAACTGATAAGCAACGGGACCAACCCTCTTCACAATCTCATACGGCCCTATGTACCTCGGACTCAACTTCCCCTTTCGGCCAAATCTCATCACTTTCTTCCACGGAGACACTTTCAAGAACACCTTCTCACCCACTGAGAACTCAACTTCCTTCCTCTTCAGATCGGCATAGGACTTCTGCCTATCCGAAGCAGCCTTCAAACGATCACAAATCAATTTTACCTTGTCTGTTGTCTCTTTGAGCAAATCCGGCATAGGTAACAATTTCTGTCCTACCTCGGCCCAACATACTGGAGTTCTACACTTCCGGCCATACAAGGCCTCATACGGAGCCATCTGAATGCTTGACTGAAAACTGTTATTGTACGCAAACTCTACCAGAGGCAAATGCTTCTCTCAAGTACCCTGAAAGTCTATGATACAACAACGCAACATGTCCTCTAAGATCTGAATGACTCTCTCTGACTGACCATCTGACTGAGGATGATAAGAAGTGCTGAAGTTCAAACGGGTACCCAGAGCTGTATGCAGACACTCCCAAAATCTAGAGGTAAACCGCGGATCTCTATCTGACACAATGGACTTCGGTACACCATGTAGCCTCACAATCTCACCAATGTACAAATCGGCCAATCTATCTAAGGTGTAAGTAGTGTTGACTGCCAAGAAGTGAGCACACTTCGTAAATCGATCACTATCACCCAAACTGAGTTCTTCTTCGTAGGGGTCAAAGGCAAACCTGAAACAAAATCCATAGTGATGTTCTCCCACTTCCATTCCGGAATTCTCAACGGCTGTAACAAACCTGAGGGAACCTGATGTTCCGCCTTCACTCTCTGACACACTAAGCACTTACTCACAAAGTCGGCTACATCTCTCTTCAAGCCAACCCAAAAGTACTCATTCTTCAAGTCACGATACATCTTCGTGCTTCCAGGATGCATAGCAAACGGACTACTGTAGGCTTCAGTCAAGATCGTACGTCTCAAATCACTGTCTTCTGGCACAACTATTCTGTCCTTGAAACACAAAACCCCATCAGTGCTGAAACTGTAGTCTGAAGATCTACCCTCGGCTATATCTTGCACGTGAGGTGCCAAAGATCTATCTAAGAGCTGTTTCTCTCTAATCATCTGACCTAGAGTAGGTCTAACCTGAAGCTCGGCTACCAAGCCACCATTTCCGGACAAACTCAATCTAGCAAACATAGCTCTCAAGTCTACGGCCACCTTCCTACTCAGAGCATCGGCCACTACGTTGGCTTTACCCGGATGGTACTCAATAGTAAGATCATAGTCTTTTAACAGCTCTAACCACCTACGCTGTCTGAGATTCAAATCTCGCTGAGTCATAATGTACTTTAAATTCTTGTGGTCGGTGTATACTGTGCATTTCTCACCATACAAATAATGTCTCCAAATCTTCAAAGCAAACACAACTGCAGCTAACTCTATGTCATGGGTCGGATAGTTGCGCTCATGAGTCTTCAATTGTCTTGAGGCATAAGATACTACTCTTCGGTCTTGCATAAGAACACATCCTAGCCCTACATACGAAGCATCACTATAAATCACATAGTCCTTCCCGGACTCAGGCTGAATCAAAATCGGAGCTTGGGTCAAAGCTTCTTTCAATTTCTCAAAGGCTCTCTGTCTTGCATCTGTCCACTCAAACTGAACACTCTTCTGAAGTAACTGTGTCAATGGAGCAGCTAATTTAGAGAAGCCCTCTACAAACCTCCTATAGTATCCGGCTAAGCCTAGGAAGCTACGTACCTCTGTCACAGACTTCGGTTGTTTCCACTCAACAATGGCTTCAATCTTCTTCGGATCAACTCTAATGCCTTCAGCTGACACTACATGTCCTAAGAAGACTACCTCACGAATCCAGAATTCACACTTGCTGAGCTTCGCATATAACTGATGATCTAATAAAGTCTTCAAAACAAGTCTCAAGTGTCGGTCATGGTCTTCATCAGTTCGCGAGTACACCAAGATGTCATCAATAAACACAACTACAAACTGATCTAGATACTGATGAAAAATCCTATTCATCATGTCCATGAAAGCTGCTGGTGCATTAGTCAACCCAAATGGCATGACTAAAAACTCATAGTGACCGTATCTAGTCCTAAAGGCCGTCTTCGGTACATCAACCTCTCTAACCTTTAGCTGGTAGTAACCTGATCTCAAATCAATCTTCGAAAAGATAGATGCTCCTCTCAACTGATCAAACAACTCATCGATTCTAGGCAACGGATATTTGTTCTTCACTGTCAACTGATTTAACTGTCTATAATCTATGCACATTCTCATACTTCCATCTTTCTTCTTCACAAACAACACTGGTGCACCCCAAGGTGAAGAACTAGGTCGAATAAAACCTCTATCTGTCAATTCTTGCAACTGAGTCTTCAGCTCTTTCAATTCTTTCGGTGCCATTCGATACGGAGCAATCGAAACAGGAGCTGAATCAGAATAAGTCTCAATGCTGAACTCTACCTCTCTGTCCGGTGGTAATCCTGGCAATTCTTCCGGAAACACACTAGGAAAATCACATATTGTCCGGATGTCCTGAGGTCTAACCTCACTCATGTTAGGGTTCATCACATACGCTAAGTATGCTTCACACCCCCAACTCAACTAACCTCTTAGCCTCTAACACTGAAACCACATTGGACAAGAACTTCACGTTCTCGCCCACCACTACAATCTCATAGTCATCTGTGAGCTTCAAGGAAATCCGCTTAGTCTCAAAATCTATCCTAGCTCTATGCTCCGTGAGCCAATCCATACCCAAAATCACATCAAAACCATAGAAGGGAAGTTCCATCATATCCACTGGAAACACATGCCCCTGAACCATCAACGGACACCTTCGGTACATCTTCCTAACTACTACCGTGTCCCCAAAGGAACTAGTAACACTAACTCCTACATCTAACATTTCACAAGGCAAATTCAAAGATCGTGCATGCTCACTCAATATGTAGGAATGTGTAGACCCAGAGTCAATCAAAGAAAGCAAACCCAAAGACTGTATCGAGAAGTTACATGCGATCACATCGGTGTCATGCTGATCCCCGCGCTGAGCATAAACTCTGGCCTGACCTCCGCCCTCTGGCTGAACTGCAACTACATGTGCTATGTTCCTCTGACCATCATTCCTCGGCTGGAAGTTTCCTCTACCGCGCCCGCGACCTCTCTGGAAGTCATTGGCTCGAGCAGGAGCCTGAGCTGGTGCCTGTCCCACCTGATGTGGACAGTCACGTCTAATGTGGTCTCTAGCACCACAACTCCAACAAGAATGGTAATTCCCCCAACACTCACCGGTGTGGTTCCTCCCGCAAGTAGCACACGTGGGCAACTTCCCACCAGCTCTCTGACCCTGATGGCCCCTACCGTGGTTACCGCCACCACGCCTATGATCATACTGATGCCTGTTGTCCCGGTGCCTCTTGGCATCACCTCTATCAAAGTTGCTGGACCTCTTACCCGAACTAGATCCACCTGACCGCCTGGTCAAACTCAAATTGTGCTCTAAGTCCTGGGCCCTCGCGACCAAGACATCAAAATCAGTGTAATCTGAAGCTAGAGTATAAGTCTTGATCTCCTCACTCAGCCCATATCGGAAGCGGTTACAACGCTCCACCTCAGTAGGTACAAGCTCGGTGCATACTGACTCAATCTGACAAACCGGATCTCATAATCAGTCACGGACATACTCTCCTGAAGCAATGCCATAAACTCCTTCTTCCTCTCATCGAGGTATCGCGGTCCCAGATACTTCTTACGGAAAGCTGTCTCAAAGAACTCCCAAGTGATCTCGGTCTCATCCATCCCCGAAGTAACGGTGACCCACCAAGTGTAGGCATCTCCCTGAAGCAAAGACTCAACGCATCCCAACTTGCGCTCACCAGTACATCCCATCTGAGCAAGAATACGGACGGTCTTCTCAAACCACAACTCTGACCTCTCTGGAGTAGCACCTCTAAACTCTTCGGCCCCAAGGCCCCGAAGTCTCTCTAATGGCAATCTGGTGCGCTCACCCTGATGATGAGCTGCCTGGCCCCCGGCTACTGCAGCCTGAAACGCCCCGGCTATTGCCTGAACCAACGGA
Organism: Hibiscus tridactylites; assembly: GCA_958450335.1. NCBI lineage: Eukaryota > Viridiplantae > Streptophyta > Magnoliopsida > Malvales > Malvaceae > Hibiscus > Hibiscus tridactylites. Next base: position 64,559,265 of record OY288290.1, on the reverse strand, counting down.
GCTAAGTCTATCCCGGCCGGTCCTTGGCCTCCTTGTGGTCCCAGTCCTTTGGGCCCGGCCTCGCCTCCCACTCCAGGTGGAGGAGGTGGTGGTGGTGGAGGTGGTGGAGGAGCTCCAACTCCAACCACTGGCTCTCCCACTTGAGCCTCAACTCTCACAACTGGCTCAACCCTCGGTGCCTCTGCCCGTGGTTCCGGTCGAACCATCATAGGCCTCCCACGTGGTCCCATGCTATGGCTAGCAAGGTAAAAACTACAACAAGAAACAGATAAGGATTATGTTAGTCAAAGCAAGGGTCCAATAGTGCTCAAGTACTCCTCTTTCCAAAAATCTTTTCAAATTAAGTAATAGTAGCAATGGGCACACACTCACACCAGACACGATAATTCATGCTTCAAAACATCATACGAACAGTCAATTATTCAAGAATTCATGGCATGACATGCATCGAACAACACAATCATTTAATACATCAAGCTTACCTCACTTACCCGCCCGAGGTCTCGGTAACCTCAGGCTCTGATACCAACAAATGTAACCCCCTCGTCCCGGTCTGGTCGGATGACCGGTCCGAGTGAGCTACACGGGGAAAACCGAGTGAAAACCCCTAAAGGATTCCCCCTCGGTTAGCAACCCTATTTTTTTCATTTTAAATCTTGTCTAGATGAGTATTTAATCCTATGTGGTCATACAGCGGAACAACATTCACGAGACAAACATCCGAACTCAACCTAACATTTCACAGTCCAATTTTTAACTTGCTCTGCATGCGGTATCGATACACCTAAGGGGTGTATCGATACCCCTTGACCAGGTCAACTGGTCAAAGTCAACCCGTGGAGACCGTATCGATATACCCTAGGAGTGTATCGATACCCTCCCCAACTGTTGACTTCCCAAGGTCAACGCTAAGGTGACCGTATCGATACGCATGAAGGCCCGTACCGATACCGAACTGGACAGTAACTCCAGTGGCCAAAATAGTATCGGTACGCCGCCTCGCGTATCGAAACACGGGGCCTGAAACATGAAGGCCGTATCGATACGGGACCAACCGTATCGATACCCCTGCTACGAAATTACAGGTTTGAGCTGGTTTAAGGCACAAGGTGGCCCTTAAATCCCTCTCAAACCTCAACCAACACACTAACATGTATCCTATGTCAAACCAAGCGTATAGGCATGCTTAAACTTGAAACTAAAGGCACATTTCAACACAAGGTGATGATTCAATCATACAAGCAACATAAGCTTTCAAGCATGGCATTCCAACAAAAGGCATTTCAACATTTAAGGTCATACAAGGTACTCAAAGCCTTTAAGGCACCAGACAAGCATATAAGAGGTTTACCTCCACATCAAGGCAACCTAACATTGATAGACATGCTAACACACACAAAGTTCATCATAGCATGTCATGCTTACAAAACATAGTCAATTTAACATCAACACATATAAATGAGTCATACAAGCTCATACACAACCCTTGCCACATTGCTAACTAATACAAAATTATTCATACTTGAGCAACAACTTGGAAAGCCCTTCTTGCCTTGCCTCGAGCTAACACCACGCTAATGATCTGCATTGTTGAACATAGAGAGCGTAAGCTATAAGCTTAGTGAGGGTGCTCTAAAACGAAAAACATCAACAATGCAGGGTCTAAGCATGTTAATCCTAGTCTTACATACATCAAGCATAGGCATTAAAATCAAGTAGACCTAGCTAGTCTTTCAAGTGGAATATATGGTCTCTCAATCCTATCAAGCTCAAACATCAATATCAATCTCATGTAGCAACACGTATAACACAACCATATATCACCATCGTATATCACAATACATGAACAAGTTTAATTGGCCACTTTAATTACCCCGATTGTGCGGATATAAACCTTAACAACACTTTACCTCGGTGGGATTTCACTCATCACCGGACCTTGCATGTGCGGGATTCCACTCATCGCCACATGCCCTACGTATGGGATTCCACTCATCATCCCGTAGAAATAAATAAAAGCTTCCAGTGTAATGTTACATCACCGTACTCCTCCTTGATGACTTAACGCCATCAAGGCCACGTACGTTTTGACTCAATTTGTGTGCACACTATCCTAATGATCGATCATTTACAACCGGTAATTATTTAGTGCCAATTATAATCATCAATCACATATCATCAACACACTCATGTTCATCACATATATCCACATCATGATATATATATACATGCACCATATAATCACAAGTACAAGAGCATAGTCATTAAGCACAATAGCATTTAAGGAAAACAAGACTAAACTAACTACTTGGATTATAAGGAAGTGGCCTACCAAGCACACTTTACACACACACACACTACTCATGCTCGAACCAAACTTTAAAACAAGTTAAGACCACTCACCGCCCTTCCTTAGCAATTCGAACCAATCCTCCTACGAACCCGGATTCGGTCCCAAAGCCTCCTCAACGTTTCCTCTTGCTTCTAGTCAAACAAAACACATACATTACTTCCCAATTCAATGCTAAACTCAACCATCAACTTGCTTTGCAAACACAACCCAATTTCCACAAATTCCCAAACCACATAACATCTCAAAAACCCAATTTTCGTACTCCAACAACCATTGGCTGAAATACCCATTTCCAAGCACCCAAATGACTTCCTAAACATCCCAAAACACCCTCATAACATAGGTAGACCATCAGCCTCTTCAATTTCAACATTAAACCTCCCAAAAACCCAAGTTTTCATACTCTAAAATTTGCCCTAAGGACCCACTACGAAAATTCATCCAAAATCAACCAAATTAATATATGTTGTGTATTTCATTATGTTTAAGCAAAACCCCAATATAATTTATCAAAACAAATGGAAAAACCCCCTTAAAAATCCAAACTTTATTATAAACCCTAATTTCCAAAACTCTATATTTTTGAAATCTAAGACAATAGATAAGTAGAGAATAGAGAGGAGGTTAAGAAAACATATTTACCTTTTAATTTGGTGTTGAAATCGAGTAGCAAAATCAATGGAATAGTAACTAGGGTTTTGGGAGAGTTTGAAAATGGGGGAGAGGGGTTTGAAGTTGGGAAAGGGAGGATGAGAAAGAAGATGACAACTTTTTCCTTAAAGTTGTCTTGCTTTATTTAAAATTTGGGTAAATTACAACATAGGTCCCTCCCTTCATTTTAAAGCTCAATTTGGTCATTATTTGTGGTTGAATTGTTTTAATTAAATTTTTATTTAACTCAAACTAAAACCCGGTTAACTCCTAGGCCCAAGACACGGGTGTTACAACCGTGGAATAAATGGAAGGAGTTAATGGAAGTGGATTTTCTTCTAAGTAAGGGGAAGGTAGTTCAACTAGTGGGTATTGAACGTGATAGGAATCATTTAGCTCGGTGTCTAGCGGTAGATGGAATGCTCCGGGAACATATCTTTAAAGCATGGTGGTGAAAAGTCATAAAATAGGAACCATGAATAATTGGTTTGTCGCTTCTGTGTTGTGCGGTATCAAGTGTTGTTTCGTGCTGCAGGTTGCAAGTGTAGAAGTATCGTGCTGCAGATTGACTCAAGTAAACCTCTATTGGTTCCTGTATTTATTGTCCAGGCGGTAGTGAATGTTCTAGTTGAAAAGGTTGCAGGCGTAGGAGGAAACTAAACAAGTTGAAGGTGAATTGCCAGGGGTGGATGTTTGTTCATGTTTCTATCAGGATTTGTATTAGCCTTGCGCGTTGTTTATCCCGATATGTGTTGTACTCTTTTCCTCCAACTAGGTTTAGGGAGGTTTTTAACGAGGCAAACATACTCGGGTCAGAGTATTGAATATTAATAAAAGCATTCTGCTGAGAAAAAAAAAAGTAAAAACAGTGTTTTTCACAATATAACATCATTCATATTATGTGCACCCGTTAGGATTCATCTCGTCAGGGGGTGGAACCACTGGTGGCGCTCTAGGTGGAAAAATATAGTTAACTACTGGTTGGGGCGGTGATAACGGTGGTGACGACGGCGACGGGAGCGGTGGAAAAGCATACCGGTTTCCGTCGTACCACGAAAAATAAGGGTCTGGGCCTCCCATGAGTGGATATGGATTAACCGATCCATAAGGACTGAACCCATTTCGTCCATAATAGTAACTGTGGGGATGGTACATTGGCTCCCTAACCCCCACTTCAAATTTAATACAAGTTATTTCTCCATGTTTCCCATATTTTTCAAAGATGTTCATAATTATACACGGATTTACATTTCCTGCAACTTTCAGTGTCCCTTTCTCTGCATCAATAACGAAAGAATACGCCCCTAATTCGAACAAAAAAGGGAAGATATTACTTTCTTGGAAACCATTTTCCTAATACAATATTCAATTTTAGAATGGTAAATGAATTACCATGGAGATTTTGCAACACATCCATCACCTTCCTTCTGCATTTCGCACAATTGACATCCAATTTCAAAACACAAGACTGCAAGACGAAATAAAATAAATTAGTTTCAAGGCAAAGTGATAGAAAATATAGTTAAAAAAGAGAGATGGAAAACATTTACCATTTCTGCACTAGATTCCATTGAAGCAACCTGCTTGATGAAATTCCTGGGTTAAGAAAATGAAAAGAAAAATTGTTAATTGTTCAATTAGGATAATGTGTAGAGGTGTATATATGTGTACACTACATAGTGAGAGAGGAGAAATTAAGTCAGTCAAATAAGGTAAGTAATAAAAGAATGGATTTTTTTTGGGATAAATGTAAGCAAAATTTCCTTAACTATATACAATATTTAACACAAAGTTGAACTGATTCCTAAAATCTTTCCTTTATATATTTCTTAATCTGAGTGAATGAGGTGGTTTTGGTGTTTGATAGTTGTGCAAGAGCCTACCAAGTCCATTTGGGATGTCAGTAAACATTTATCATAAGTGTCTCGTCTTGCTTTATACATTCGATTTAAAAAAAATGATCGATACGAACTCATTAACTCAGACAGTATATGTTTATATTTTTTTTCGACAAAGGCACACACACCTTACACACATAGGTGCTTGAACCTAAATCTCCTAGAGTCACTCATTGGGTTTAATCGACATGAGGTATCAATCGACAAGGGAAGGTGCATACTGCATGCAAACTTGGCAATGATTTAATTCTCAATCTCACCTAAGGAATAAAAAATAATGCAGGCAAAGACCCAAGAAATGAGGCAGTAAACTCCCTCACAACCATTGCTTTTCTCCTGTCAATCAAAGCAAGCAAGCAACGGACCACAGCACATGGGGATGAGAAGTTTAGCCTCCCCAATCCATACACTTGTCCTCAATTATCATTATTGATTCCTTCTCTCATACATGGTTGCCTGGTTGCCTGGTCCCCCTCCCCCTATAAAACAGGCTTCAAATCCACCGAGAGTATCAGAGTGCAGCAGTGAAAACTCAGCATATCTCTAGCTATGGCAGGAAACAAACACAAGAAACCCTTCTCCTTCCTCAGTTTCTTCAAACCTAAGAAGGGTCGGTCTGGTAAAGATCAGGAGGAAGATGTTTGGGGCGCAAGAAAAGTATATCCCAGTGAGGAAGACAACACTCTCAGGGTGGTTGCCGAGCCTGGTATCGACAAGAGAGCTTCGGCTTTCATTGCCAATTTCCATGCAACTCGTGTCTCTGACATCATAACCATGCAAGCTGAAAATGAGTCCGCTCAGATATGAACTCACTTTTCCTGCACACCGCTCTAGCTAGCTAGCACCAAATTGTCCTTAATTGTTACCGGTTGGTTATAGTACTTTGTGAATGAAAATTGAACATATATGTCAATTGTCCTGTGTTGTATAGCAAGAATTGCTTTCATTCAATCAAATCACTGTACTGAGTTGTTTCCTTCTTTGATCTTTCGCTCGAAAACCAACTCAATTTGTTTTTATCGAGAGAGTGCACATTTGGTATCCATCCATCCGTGTAGTAAATCCATGACCAAAGAATTTCTTGGTTATGCACTTGCCTTATTAAACGATGATCTCATGCATTCTACCAAGGCATCTTACTATATTTTGAAACACTTTCTTAATTCGTGTTGGGTTCGGGTTTTGGTCGATCCGCATCTAGCCCGAAAATTTAACATCTTCATCCAAATTCGACCCGACCCGACATTTTATGATGTTCCACCGACCCGATCAAAACTCGAATTTTAGAGTAAAAACATGAACCCAAACCGACCCTACATAAATAAAAATTATCATTTTCATTATTATTTGATAAAATCAAGAGCTAATTGAAAAAATACAAATAAAGAGATAGCATTATAATAATTATTCCATTTTATTAGACAAAATAGAGAGATAATTGAAATATATATATAAAGAGAGGGGCATTATGGCAATTATACCTATATATTTAGAATAAAATTAAACTATTATTTCGGGTCGGCTATAATATTTTTCACCTTAAGCCCAAATCCGACCCATCCCGACCTTATCCTAAAAAAATCAGACTCAAACTAGCCTCGAACCCAAAATTTTCTTTTTAAAACCCGACCCTATAAGATCAGGTCGGGTCGAAACCCATCGGGTGTGGGTCAAATGGCCATCTCTATTTATAATTGGGACGAAGTCAAGACTGATGTTGGAAGACAAAACACAAATTTTAGAAAGTATGGAGATAAATTCACAAATAATTTTTTTTAAAAAAAATCAGGTTAAAGGTAAAAAAAAATGGTGAGTGAGGGGCAAGAGGGGAGAAAAGGTGTAGTTTTAAAATCTGAGATGCTAAAAAAAAGGTCCCAAAGGTCTCCCATTACGACTTACAAGTTGTGAACGACTTTAAGAACCGATGTTACAAAATCATATACTAAATAAGTATTTATTAATATTGAAAATAGGAGTTACAATATTAACATGGGGAATTTTCGGTTATAAAAGACAATTAATATAGAATTAAAAATATTAGTAATGAAAATCCAACAAGTAATTCAGTGTTCTCTTTAAAATTGAGCCAGTATAATGAGAAAGAGATAAAAATCGACATTATCTTGAATAAAACAATATGTATATATAACTAATAAATAAATTATTAAGAAAATAATGATAAATTCAGCAGTAAAAATATATATTTTTCTTTCATAATTGAGCAACATAAATAACACTGACATATGCTTTTGTTTAGTATGAAAAACATATGGCTTTTGTTCAAGTCTGAGATACCCGGCAGTGCAGTATTCTTAAATATTCTTGCACCACGCAATGTAGCGTAAACAGTTGAGATTCTTGTTGTTTCTGTCTCTGTTTGTCTGTGTATGCTAATCCATCTAAAGTGGAGAGTGAATAGCTTGCATGTTAAGGATAGAACCAATAAACATGAAAAAGGTTTAACTAATGTTGAATTCAAGATTCACAAAGAGATCCATATCATATTATTAGGGGGAAAAAAACATATATTATATGCTGACTGCTGTATGCTGGATCAGATTTAGACCTATTTGATTACTTAGGTTAGGTTAGGTTAGGTTAGGCAACGAATACATTTCAATTTGCATTTTGCGGCTGCTGTTTCTTTTCTGCAAATCAGATCACACAAAAAGGCATATCGTATCTGTAAAACTAGATAATTATCCTTGTCTATTCCCATGGCTAAAAACTTGTCCCAGAAGCCATGTTATAATCCCGTGATGATGAGGATATCATATCAATAAATTCAGTTTTTACTAATCAAGAATTTATTTAGTCCGTGTTTTGACAATTTTCTGAAATTTTCTTACAAGAAACTAAATCAAATTATGATATATTAAAATAACGTAAAATAAATTATTTCTGATAATAATATAAAATATCTCAATAATTATAAAATTTGGACGTTAAAATAATAATCATATAATTTAAAGAAAACATTCAAATTTAAGTCTGAAATCGCATGTAAAAGTAATAAGTCTCAAATCCGAAATCACATTAAATCTTAAAATAATCTTAATAATAAAATACTCCCGAAAGTAAAGTATATTCATACTGAAGATAAAATAGATTCGATACAATAAAGAGATCCTCCGAGTACCAAGTCCCCCAGAGTCCAGTATATCTGAAAAAGAAAACTATGTGGGATTAAGCTAAAGAGCTTAATGTGTCTCTAAAGTGCAAGAAAATCATAGTCGTAAAAACATAGTAATATTTTCTTAAAATTCTTTAAAGCATAACACATAAATCACAAGCGCAATACAATGCACCCAACTACAATCACTAAGAGGAAATTTCCCCAGAACTCCTCACTACAACCGCCAATCCGAAGTGGAATCCAGCCCGAAGGGTGAAACCACTGAATTTTCCTGAACAAATCCCAACTCATGCTCATACAATGATATGATGATTAGAAATCAAATTTCATAAACAAAATTCCATAAATATGATATTCCGTAAACATACTTCATAAATCATAGTCAATAAGTCCATAAATCATAGTTTATTAATCGTAGTAAAATCATATTCTGAAAACGTATGCATGTGATGTCAACCATAAAAATTATAATACCTATAAATAATCACATAAAAGGTAAAAACCAACACATAGAAAAGTAACATATAATTTAATTATAGAACCGGGAGAAACACACCTCAAGTAGTAATAGCTCTAACGTTGGGAAGAACACCTCTCACGTTCGGATCTAGTTGAATCGGAACCTATGATATTAAATTCTACATCAAAATCTAACACTATGCCACCATTTACCACTAGTACTAATCTAAAAGAATACTCACGTGTAGTCCCTGTGGTACGTGCATGGTTAGATCAAACATGCGAAGGAGGTGATAATTTGTCTTCCTCAAAATTCATGTCGTCTAAAACACATATGTAAACTGCATCAGATTTCATATCCAAATCCTTCAAAAATTAAGGTTGTGCGATATTAGAGACTCACCAAAGTTCGATCGAAATAAAAACTATAAAAAAAATTCGAGAGAGGGAGAGGCGACGTGCGGCTGATGGGTTAAATAACCAATTTAATGGGTAAATTGCACAATAAGCCCCTAAAATTCTGAATTGATTTAATTTAATCTTTTAACAACAATTATGTTTCAAATTTAAATTCCTAAATTTAATTTAGGATTTTTAACCTAAATTCCCAAAATTTAATATTTTAAAATTGAGAAAATTTTGAAGTATTACACCGTAAATATTTTTTTAGCAAAGAGAATGTGTTTTAGGCCGTGTTGTGAATATCATATCAATAAATTCATTTTTCTCTAATCAAGAATTCATGTTTGAATCACTAGGATTTATTAATGAATGGCTATGACCATCACAAGTGAAACCATATATTATGCTAAGACCAGAATAACATGATATTGTGTGTATATGTAATAACACTGCGCTTGGACATATATAACAGAAACAGGGATACGCCTATTTCTCCCAAGGGAAAAACGCATTAGACCAACTAGCAGCATTGTGGCTGTTATCCCCTAATGGAAGCATACCGATCACTTCGCCGCCAAATCCCCCGTTGTCTTGCGGGTTCATCATCATGTCCAGCATCCCCTGCCGTCGTTGCACTGCATCCGCATTCGCCTCAGGCTCGGGAACTGACCTCTCTGCCTGCAAGTTCTTTCCATTACTCACCACGGTCGATGCTTCGGACCCTTGACACGCTTTACTCAGCATACCAACCATGTTGTTAACATCATTCAACTTTTGGTCAATCACCCAAGCAAGGTCATTCAAATCCATCACGTTCAAACCGTCCAGCAGCAACCCGTTCCCGGTCAGGTTTAGGAACATAATTTGTGTCATCTCCTTCTCTCGATTGTCCCTGCACTGTTTCATGAGCTGTTCACCGGCCTTTGCAATCCTATTCCCGAGGAAGCTCTCTTGGTTCATCATCTTCTTGCTTTGTTCCACCTCGGGCATCCTCTTGAACTCGGAGAGCACGCGATGAACTTCCCCCGGGGAAGGCCAAACCTCGGGTTGTGACTCGTACGGACTGTAGAGGATTGCACAAGCCTGTATCCCGCAGAGTGTACTGAGTTGGCTCACTTTTTTCGTCAGACCCTTCTTTCTTTTCTTGTATGTAGCTTTCCTTGCAGAATCGTTGGTAATGTAGGCAAGCTTGAGCTTCTTCCTAGTCATGGCTTAGCATGCAAAGAATTGGAATTCAAAGCCTAGTTTTATGGCAGAGCTTTCTGTGTGGTGGATGGAAGGATTTCTGTTCTGATATATAAACTGGATTAACAAAGATACACAGGTATGGACTATAAAGAGAGTGAAAATTAATTTGTTCAAATTAATGGTAATGATATATATGGTAGGTGTAATTTTAATTAATTATGAGATCTTGTTGTAATTTGTAAAGTCTAAATATATCAAAATAAGCTGTAATTTACATGATATATAATAAGATTTCCATATTGGACGGGGTGAGCTGGTTCTTACACACATAATCCGTGTTTAGCCTTCAATCATAATGTCTATACATTCTGTATTTTGCTTAAATATACATTTGGTTCTTAAAGAATTTTTTTCTCCCATGTTGGGACCTGAACAATACACATTTTTACAATTTGGTACTTAAAGAAATTTTGTTAGAAAATAAAGTCTCCAACGGCTCCAATTTAACCCCAACGGCTACCAACGGCTAGTAACGGCTACAAACTCATTAAGGAGTATAAAATGGACCTCCAAGCATCTAGTAATGGTTAATGCTTCAATTGTAATACAATATATGATTAAAATGTGTCTTAGTACTTAATTGTCGAATTATTTGTATAGACAAACACTAGTGAGCCAAAACTATTATATTTGCTCAAGTGTTTTAGGATTGGGTGAGAGCTTAATTGTGCAAACAAATACCTATTAGAGGGATTTGAGTTTGCTTATTTTTATCTCTTTGTAAAAAGGGCTTGATCAAAGCTTTGGGTAGAAAGCTTGATCGGTTTGTAAGGGTTTCCTCCTAAGCCTATAAAAAGGGACGAATCAATAGTGGATTGATTGGAAATCCTTAGTGGGAAGCTAAGGTAGTGGATGTAGACCTTGGTTAGAAGGTTGAACCACTATAAATCATCTTGACTTTATCAATTTTAGTTTCCACACCTCTTTCACCCAAAATTTCACTTCTCTGCCACTAGGCGAGCAAGAACGGTTGAAGGAATCGAGCACCAAAAATCTAAAAATTGGTATCAGAGCTTGGCTCAATTGAAGAGGATTAACATCCTATTGAGAAGATCCGGAAAGCTCGACCATCATTTCAAACAACCGGCTTAATGGCGCAATCCTTCGATAAACTGCCCTCCTTCAACGGAACACACTATGCCCATTGGAAGACAAGGATAAAGTTATTCATAAAGTCAAAGGACTACAAGCTTTGGGACATGGTAGAAGATGGTTCGTTCGTGCGTCAACAAAGTAAGGCAGATTGGAGTGTCGAAGATCGCAAGGAGATGGAGCTTAATTGAAAAGTCTTGCACATCCTATTTTGTGCATTTGGTCCCAACATCTATGAGAAGATGTCTTCTTGTGAGAGTGCCAAGGAAGTTTGGGACAAGCTCGAAGTTACATACGAGGGGACAAATGAAGTAAAGGAGACCAAGATCGGGCTCCTCAACCTAGCGTATGAAAACTTCAAGATGGATCCGAAAGAGGACATTGAGAAGATGTTCAATATGTTTTCCACCATCACCAATGGACTTAAAGATTATGGAGAAGTCATCCCGGAAGAGAAACTTGTCCGGAAGCTTATCCACTATCTTCTCGAGTCATGGGACCAAAAAAGGACCGCCATCATCGAAGCCAAGAATCTCAAGACTTTGAAGCTTGATGAGCTCATGGGGTCGCTTCTCACTCACCAAATTATGAAGAAAAATAAAGAAGATGAGAAAAAGAGGGAAGAAATTGGAGCTATGGGGGAGAAGAAGCTCAAAGGGCTTGGAATCAACACAAATGTCATTGCTCTCAAATCCTTCACATGCCTTCATGTAGATTCAAGTGAAGAGAATGAAAAAGAAAAGATAGTTCATTTCTTCAAGAAGTGTACCATTTACATGAAGAAATTTACATGAAAAAAGCCTTGAAAGAGCTTGAACGAGAATCCATGAAGAAGAAGAGGGCAAGCACTTCAAGCCATAGGAAGAAGGCGTATGTGGCTACTTGGAGTGATGAGGACTCCACCGACGATGAACAAGCCAACCTTTACCTTATGGTCATCGAAAAAGATTCAAGGGTAACTTCTAATTCATCTACTTCATGTTCATATTCTTTTGATGAATTACAGGATGCCTATGACGATTTGGTTTTAGAATTTAAAAATCACATTTTGAAAAACAAGAAAGTAATTTCAAATTTAAAAAATTCAAAATGACTTGATTTCTAAAACTAAGCTTGAACTTGAAGCAAAACTCATTAAGTTTGAACAAAAATGTTTTGATTTACAAAATTTGCTTCATAAAGTTCAAGAAGAGAAAATTTTGATTTCCAAAGAGCTTGAAAAGAAAAATAATGTTGTGGAAAATCAAAATTTTATGTAAGACAATCTAGTTCCCCTAGATTTGTAAATGGTAAAGTTTTTAGAAGTATTTGGGTCCCAAAAAGATTAAGTACTTCAACAAAAGGGGATGAAATTGAAAAATGGATTCCTAAGGGGACTAAATTTTGTGTTACTAACATCTATGGATCCAAAGCAATTTGGATACCAAAAATTACTTGATTGTCTTATGATAGGTGTGATGGAGAGTGATCAACTAGTAAAAAATTGAGGGGGAGCTCCATGCACACAAAAAAAGACACTTGAAGAAGGAAGGCTTCACATCCTCTCTTGTGTTCAAGTGTGGTAAAAATCTAGTTGTTTCATTTGTTTAATTTGATTTATTTTTTTAACTAGATTATGACATATGTTGGACTAACATTTTTTATGATGCTTTGAGTAAGGGGGGCCATTTTAAAACCAAAATTCTAATTTTTTGTCATCTTTTCAAACCTCTTAAGTTATTTTGAACTTAATGTCTTTTGAATTCTTTTTGATATAACAAAAAGGGGAGAGTTCGGTTTGAAAAATTGCATTTTCAAATGAATAAGGGGAGCTTTACTTTATTTTGAATTTTTCATCTCTTATTCACATTTTTAAACTTAAAGGGGGAGAATCCTAAACAATTTTTCAAGTTGGTTTTATTATATCAAAAAGAGGGAGATTGTAGAACTAATGTTTTGATATTATAATTGAAAAATGTTTTGGACAAAGTTAAAAAAAATTCAAAACCATTTTTTTAAACTTAAAAGGGAGAATCCCAAACAATTTTTCAAGTTGGTTTTATTATATCAAAAAGGGGAGATTGTAGAACTAATGTTTTGATATAATAATTGAAAAATGTTTTGGACAAAGTTAAAAAAGAATTCAAACCCATTTCTAAGTCCAAACAACTTGATACTATGTTTATGGGATATTTCAAAAAGGTTTTCAAACGTTTTTAAAGTCAAATCCAACAAAACCACCAAGACGTTTCGAAACGCTCCTAGGTGTTTCGATGCGGGTATTTATAGTGGCAAAACATTTCGATACAACCTTAAGCTGTTTTGAAACGGGTTTCAATCTGGGTGAGCATTTTGCTTGGCGTTTCGATACGGTCACGACCGTTTCGATATGCCTATGTGGCATGACCTCAACAGTCATAAAACCCCCAACAGCTATTTCCCAACTACCTTTTAAATGCAGAGCGTTTCGATACGAGATCAAGCATTTCGATACGTCGTTTCGATACGGCCAAGGGCGTTTCGATACGGGTGCTACATTAGACTGCAACGACTCTTTCTATTTCAAGAGTGTTTCGAAACGCGGTCGAGCGTTTCGGAACTGGGAGCTACAGAACTGCATTTAAGGTGGGAAATAAAGTCTCCAACGGCTCCAATTTAACTCCAACGGGTAGCAACGACTACAAACTCATTAATGAGTATAAAAGAGACCTCCAAGCATATAGTAATGGTTAATGCTTCAATTGTAATACAACATATGATCAAAATGTGTCTTAGTACTTAATTGTCATTTCCTTGTATAGACAAACACTAGTGAGCCAAAACTGTTATATTTACTCAAGTGTTTTAAGATTGGGTGAGAGCTTAATTGTGCAAACAAATACCTATTAGAGAGATTTGAGTTTGCTTATTTTTATCTCTTTGTAAAGAGAGTTTGATCAAGGCTTTGGGTAGAAAGCTTGATCGGTTTGTAAGGGTTTCCTCCTAAGCCTAGAAAAGAGGACGAATCAATAGTGGATTGATTGGAAATCCTTAGTGGGAAGCTAAGGTAGTGGATGTAGACCTTGGTTAGAAGGTTGATCCACTATAAATCATCTTTTCTTTATCAATTTTAGCTTCCACACCTCTTTCACCTAAAATTCAACTTCTCCACCACTTGGCGAGCAAGAACGATTGAAGGAATCTAGCACCGAAAATTCATCCATTGTTTGAACAAAAATTCTTCGCCCCTTATGCATATTCCCTTTTGTGCCCATACTAAAATACGTTTAAAAATTAATTTTTAAACTCTAACCATAATTTTCACATCCTAAACCATACACCCTACCTCTAATTCTCTAAACTCTAACTATAAATTTTAATCTTAAACTCTAAACCCATTATTTTAAAGTGAGGGCATCAAAAGAATCATGGTTAGGGCGGAAGATTTCCATCTTGTTTTCGACACCATAAACTTTTAAATTCTCAATATAATAAAAGGAGACAAGATCTCAACCGATGTTGACATTCAATAGCGGACTTCTCCCGATGAAACTGAGCTTCTTGTCACAGACTTATTTCTTCAAGCTCAAATCCGTGCGGCACTAGCACTCTCGGCACGATGCTAGTCAGCCTTACTCACGCAACGATATGGCAAAACACAAGGAGCAAGAGAGCTTACAAGGAAAGAACCTTGTATTAAGCAACAAAAGCTTTACAAATATGAAGTGAATGACTTCTTAGGTGATTTACAAATAAGGGAGGTGACCCTATTTATAGGCACCAACCTCCTCAACGGACGGTTAGGATCGATTTGATCCAACGGCTAGGAGTTTGCCTCCCAAAATATCTAAGGTGCCTAGATTTCTCTAGATAAATCCCTACTTATCTATATACATCTATAGCATTCTAAGGTATTCTAGAATGTTCTAGAGTTGCTCCTATAGATCTACATTTATCTATAGCCTTCTAGAATGTTCTGGAGTTGTCTCGATCCTTTCGGACTTGTCTCGAGCCTTCTCGAGTCTCTCGGGTCTTCTAGGTCTCTCCGAATGAGCCTAGATGGTCGTGGAACCTTCTGGAACCCCTCGGACTTGTGTTGAAACGTTTGGAGCTCACTAGGTCGTTCTAGATCCTTCTTTAGATCATCCTTGGCCTTAAAATCTCTAAGGCACCTCATTTTCCACTTGTTAGCCCGAGTGCCATTGGAAGGAACCCTTTGGGCGCGCGTTGCGCACCTAGGTGGGGCACCTCAGTGCATCTCGGTGCACCCAGACGGGTGTTCCCCTCGGCTTGCTTCGGTTTGACGGGTGAGGCGTGAAATTCTGCTGTAAAAAAAAAATCAAAGCTATCTATTTCTTGTTCATACTCACGGGCATTCCGGTTCTGGTAGTTGCTATGCCATGAGAAAAGAAAAGAGATTTCCTGCTACAAATTTCACGTGCATATAATATAAATAAAAGAAACTTGGCGGATAAAGTGCCGATTTGGTTGATCTTGATCCCATTGGCAAAGCAACTGGGGAATGGGCGTGAATAACGATAACATGAGAATGCCACTGGCCACATGCATATTGGCGTAGAAAAGTAAGGAGGAAATAGTGGTTGCTTTCTTTATCCGCTTTCACATGTGCTGCTTCCTCAAAAGTTTCAAGTTAAAGTCAAGCACCACACCATTCCCCAATCCCCACTCGGCTGTAACTTTCTCCTTCATACTTGGATCTGGAGGCTTTGACCTTTTTGAAAGGCAGCCTCCGGCTCCGCTCTTGTTCCGATGTTCTTCCCCTCCCCTGCTTTGGTGTAAAAATAGCGGCGCTATATAGAAATTGCGATACCTGTAATTGTTATGTCTGCAATAGCAGATGTTCTTTGAATGAGGGTGAGAGAAGAGGAGCAGTGCATAGCACAAATAAAATTGAGGGAAAATGAAAAATTTTAATTCAAAATACAGTTACAACTTACAAATTAATAATGAAATTTTGAAAAGAGAAGGAAAAAAAACTACAGACTGAGAACAGAGAAGGTTATGTTACAGAGTGAGAACAGAGGAACTCGTGTCCTGTCCTTGGCCTACCATAAGTAAAAAGGGTTAAGATGGTGACGGTAATGGTTGTTCCTGAAACGAACATATCTCCTCCTGCGACTGCGAGACAAGAAGGCGAATCGGATTCTGGACAAGACCATCCTTCTGAGTTTACGAGCAGACCGTAGCCTAAACCACAGGACCCGTTTGAACCCCACCAAGGATGTCTTGATTCTCTCGGTCAGGGTCCTCTTCCTGCAGAACTGGTAGCTCCTCAAGAACAGCTGCCGCTTCTCCATCATCACCATCATGTTCTTGTGCTCCATATACCCATAGGATGACATAAAATGATCGTTATCACTCCCCAGCAAAGCCATGTAACCCGTACACCAAATGCATCAGGCAAAGTTCTGCACTGGTGGGTATTTAAAATGTGCTGGCTTGGAAGCAGAGCGCCACCGCAGGAGCCAGCCAACTGTGAAATAGACCCACTTTTGTCTTAAACAAAAAGACTTGGATCGAAAGTCAAAAGTGTTGAGCATTTATAACATCTCACTCGGGTAACTGGATAGGTTTGAATTCAGGGCAATCTGCATCTGAATTGGACGATATGATTCGTGCAGTAGAAGGATCCGCAATCACGCAATGTTCGTGGAAAAGGCCCGCCAAGAACCTACATTTACAAGTTATTACGAATTAGGATGTAATGTAAGAAAAGGTCAAAGACGAGAGGGCTCAGCTGAGGTGGTGTATGCCTATGTTTTGTAGTGCAAGTTATTGGTGGATCATTCACTCTGGAAAGAAGTTTAGTCCAAAACCGAACACCTAACCTAATCTAAGCTCATGACGTCCCAACACTTGTGCCGGCTGGGTATATAGATATAGCCATATAGGGTATATAATATTAGGTTAGTCTGCATCTTACCACGATTGGGCTTAACTTGCGCGGCAAGATAAGCGTCACTAAACAATTTATTCTTAACCGTGTAACCAAAAACACATGGAAAAATAGCAATCCAACTAGAACTTATAATCTCATAGGCTTTTATTGGTTGTCGATCACCGGGTACATTATTTTTTTTATATTTTTAATAGGAATCTTTACTTTTGTGGCACGTGCTCCTTTTGTCCTTGTAGCATGTGTTCCTTCTGTTCTTGTGGCGCGCTTTTTTTTATTTTTTTATGGTTCGTTTCATCTGTCGTTTTGACATGATTTTAGCATACCTTAGCGGTCGTTTGTTGCTCGTACAGAGATCTTCGTGGAGCTAATTTCTGATTATGATTCTGTCGGTGGTCATAGAAAGATAGATCTTCACTTGGTTAATGATTGTTTGCCGAATAAATCAGACCTGGGTAGCAGAGCAATTTGCCTGATAGTTTAGTTCTCTCACCACTCATTTTCCACCCTGTAAAGCATCTCGTTTGGATAGAGATAAGGAGATTCAGAAAGGCTTCTAGAATTTTACGGTATACTAATCTCTATGAAAATATTTACTTTTCTTTGCACCTTTGGGTTTTTGTATGAGATTTTGGTGGACTAACCTCCATTATTCTCACT
This sequence comes from Hibiscus tridactylites, assembly GCA_958450335.1. Lineage (NCBI taxonomy): Eukaryota > Viridiplantae > Streptophyta > Magnoliopsida > Malvales > Malvaceae > Hibiscus > Hibiscus tridactylites. The sequence continues at coordinate 64,541,491 of OY288290.1, read as the reverse complement.
TTTAGATGTGTTGTATTTGTGATATCTTCTATAGTTTTTAATAAAAAAAATCAGTTGTTATTGTAAAAAAACACAAGGAAAAAAGTTATCAATTGGTCTAATGAAAAAAAGATTGTTGTTATTTAAGTGACTCAAATTTAAACAATTTTATCTACATAGTGTGTGCACATTTATCATTTTACCATTCATATATAAATTTAAGATAAAATATTTGATGCATCAACAATGATTTTTTTAACAATCATACTTATTTAAGTTTCAACATTTAAAATCTAAATCTCTAACTTAAAAACCCCCCACAAGTAGCCCCGAAAATTCAATGATATTTATTAGGGTAAACTACATAAATAGTCCCCTGACTATGCTCCAATTATCTTTTGCGTCCCCCGACTATCAGAAGTTACAAATTGGTCCCCGACTAAAAAAAGTAACAAATTATTCCAACGATGTTAAAAATTTAACGGCTGATGACGTGACAGTTAATTTAATTTGATATAATTACATACTTAGCCCTCAAGTTCTACACTTATTTTAATTTGACCCTAATTCTAAAAAATTAACCCATAAATTTTAATATTCTATCAATTTAGTCCATCTTCTTTTCTATTTCTCTTCTCCTTTAATTTGACCCGAATCATTATCACCTTAGTTAACCACTAAAACTTTATGACAAAATCTGTAACCCCCTTATCCCGGTCTGGCCGGATGACCGGTCCAAAAGGGCTACACGGGGAAAACCGAGTGAAAACCCCTAAAGGATTCCCCCTCGGTTAGCAACCCTATTTTTTTTTCATTTTAAATCTCGTCTAGATGAGTAATTAACCCTACGTGATCAAACAGCGGAATAACATAACCAAAACAATCTAACGAACCTAAAACCACATCCAAAAGGCAAATTTTCAAGTTTAATTGCAGGGGTATCGATACACCTAAGGGGTGTATCGATACGCCTTGACTAAGTCAAAGGTCAGAGTCAACCCGTGGAGACCGTATCGATACACCTTGGGAGGGTATCGATACCCTCGTCAAAGGTTGACTTCCCACGGTCAACGCTAGTTGACCGTACCGATACGCTTGAGGCTGGTATCGATACCAAGATGGACAGTGGCTCCAGTGGCCAAAAAGGTATCGATACGCCTCCCCGCGTATCGATACGGAAGGCCTGGAATAAGAAGGCCGTATCGATACGGGTCTAACCGTATCGATACCCCCTGCCCAGCGATACCTCCTTTCACCGTTTGGTAACATCTTGCAAGGTTCTAGATGCATACTTAGACACCCTTAAGCACATACAAGCATTCATGCACCAACCACAAACAGGACTTAACATGAGGGCATTCAACCCAACGATAACATACCAAACAAAGCTCCATACAAGTCTACAAGAAGCATACATAGCAAGCATAAGTCATCCATCACAAAGTAGACAACATAAGGCCTACCTAGGCCAAAATCATACAAATTCAGGCATAAGCAATTAAACCACATAAGTAGCATAGAACATAATCCGAGAAGCAAAAGCATAACATGCAACATAAGTTTAACAATTTCAAGCATGACTTCCTAAGGAGTTTGACCCCAACTCCTAACACTCTATATCCCATTGTCTAGACATTATTACAAAAGCAAACCATACATAAACTTGCTTGAGAACTCCAAAGGTTCCTCCCTCGCCCGCTCGCCTCCCGAACTCTAACGATCTGCACATTGGAAACGAAGAGCATAAGCAATCTAGCTTAGTGAGAGAAGCTCTACAATTTACAACATGCAACTTTCCAAAATACAATTTGTATGCAAGAAAACAATGGATGCATAAGGGTCCATCTCAACACAACTTTTGGTTTGCACTTGCACAACCAACATACACTTACGGTGGGACTACACATCACCGTTTCGACTAGTGGATGCCCAATGGGACTACACATCAAAGTACTACCCTACTAGTCACTACCGGTGGGACTACACGTCACCGTAGTTTAAACCACCATCACGTGAGGCACGAACTCAACACGACTACTACATTGACAACTTGAAATGCATTTAATGGTCACAATGTATGTAAAATCAACTTGTCACAACAATTTATGAGTAGGGAGACTTACACGCGGGTTTAGGCAACCTCTCAAGGTTCTACCCAAACCCCAAGGGAGTCCATATCAAGTACAATGCAATAACCAATGATCCTACTCACCGTTGCTACCCAAGAGAAGATTGAAGACCGAGCTCAAGACTCCGAAATCCCCGGATTTGCCCCCGAAGCTTCACCAACCAAATTCCTTGATTCTAAGCATTCCAACACCAAGCAAATAACCCCAAATCAGTTCATGTTCTAAAATAATCAACCCGAATAACATACTAAGTACAATACACCGATTTTTCCATTGAAACAAGCTCAAAAATTCCAATTTCCGAGCAGCCTTTGAGCACCCCTTAAATCCATTAATTTCAACCCTCAAAACACTCCCTAAAGTCTCCAAAACACCACTCACATATAGCCTAATCACCAGCCTTCAAAATTTCACCTCTTAAACCCCCAAAACCCATCTTAAAACCTCCCAAAAACTTCATTTTTACCCAACTCCGAAAATTCCATAAAACATTGTAAAAATCGGTTTTGTTGGACCCTTTTAGTTGTAGGCAACTCATATGACTTAAACAAATAGAAAGCTTAAGTTAAAGACTCCAAAGGCAACATTTTTAATCCAAAAATCCTTCAAACCTCCATTCTCAAAACATGTCTAAAAATGAAAACAAATGGTACTAACTTGAAGGGAATAACAAGGGTAAGTCAAAAACGTGTTTACCTTTGCGAAATTCTTCAAAACGAGCAAGACATTTGATGAAATAGTAACCAAAGGAGAGGGTGGGTTTTTGGACGTTGGAGTGAATAGTGAGGAGGGGTGAAGAAGATGACTCTAGGTAATATTTTAGGTTTATTTGAAAATAAAAGGCTAAAGACCCAAATGCCCTTAATGAATTTGGGGAATTACCATGGATGACACCCATGGCCATGTGGGCTTATTTAAATATAGTCCAACTAAATAAAACCCGAGGCCCAAGTCATTATTTTATTATTTAAAATTTGAAACCGAAACCCGAACTATTTTTAAATTAATATTTCCACCCGACCCCCGAACCCGGGTGTTACAACTCTCCCCTACTTAAGGAAATTTCGTCCTCGAAATTACCTGACGGAAACAAGTAGGGAAACTGCTCAAGCATGTCAGCTTTCCTCTCCCACGTGGCTTCCTCCACACCTCTATGTCTCCATAAGACTTTGACTAACTCTATAGCCTTGCCACGCAACACCTTGCTATCAGAAGCAAGTACCTCAATTGGTTCCTCATCGTAAGATAAGTCCGAATTTAACTCTATTTCTTCCACTGGCATAACATGGGACGGATCCGACCTATACCTCCTAAGCATCGATACATGAAACACATCATGAATCTTCTCTAGCTCAACTGGGAGTCTCAATCTATAGGCAACCGGACCAATTCTCTCAACTATCTCATAAGGCCCTATGTACCTTGGGCTCAACTTGCCTTTCCTCCCAAACCTCATCACCTTCTTCCATGGTGAGACTTTCAAAAATACTTTATCCCCCACGGAGTATTCCACTTCCTTCCTTTTTAAGTCGGCATAGGACTTTTGCCGATCTGAAGCCGCCTTCAAGCGATCACATATCAACTTCACCTTCTCGGTGGTTCCCTTAAGTAACTCGGGCATCGGCACAAGTTTCTGTCCGGCCTCAGCCCAACAAATCGGGGTCCTACACTTCCTACCATACAAGGCCTCATAAGGAGCCATCTGAATGCTTGACTGGAAGCTGTTGTTGTACGCAAATTCCACTAATGGTAGGTGTTTCTCCCACGACCCCTGGAAGTCAATAATACAACACCTCAACATATCCTCCAAAATCTGAATCACTCTCTCAGACTGCCCATCTGACTGCGGATGATACGAAGTGCTGAAGTTCAACCAAGTGCCTAAGGCTCGATGCAAACACTCCCAAAATCTAGAGGTGAATCTCGGATCTCGATCTGACACAATTGACTTCGGTACCCCATGTAGTCTCACAATCTCACGGATATACAATTCGGCCAACCTGTCCAAAGTATAGGTGGTATGAACCGGTATGAAGTGTGCACACTTGGTGAATCTGTCTACAATCACCCATACTGAATTTTTCTTCGAAGGAGTCAATGGAAGTCCTGATACAAAGTCCATAGTGATACGCTCCCACTTCCACTCTGGAATCTTCAACGGTTGCAACAACCCTGAGGGAAACTGGTGCTCGGCCTTGACTCTCTGACAGACCATGCATTTACTTACGAACTCGGCTATATCCTTTTTCAAACCAACCCAATAATACTCTTCCTTTAATCCTCGATACATCTTCGTGCTACCCGGATGCATAGAAAAAGGGCTACTGTGAGCCTCACACAAAATCGTACGCCTCAACTCGGCATCCTCCGGAACCACTATCCTATCCCTGAAACATAGGATCCCATTCTCTCCAAAACAATACTCGGTAGGCCTATCTTCCGCTATGTCTTGCACGTGAGGTGCCAAGGACTCATCTCGCAACTGCTTCTCACGAATCAACTGAACCAAAGATGGCTTAACCTGAAGCTCGGCCACTAGCCCACCGTCCGTAGACACACTCAACCTTGCGAACATTGTTCGCAACTCAACGGCCATCTTCCTACTCAAGGCATCGGCCACCACATTCGCCTTGCCCGGATGATATTCTATGGTGAGGTCATAGTCTTTAAGGAGCTCCAACCACCTTCGTTGCCTAAGATTCAACTCCTTTTGGGACATCAAATATTTCAAGCTCTTGTGGTCGGTGTACACAGTGCACTTCTCACCATAAAGATGGTGTCTCCAAATTTTCAACGCGAACACCACTGCGGCCAACTCTATGTCATGAGTGGGGTAATTCTTCTCATGGACCTTCAACTGTCGGGAAGCATATGCCACTACCTTACCTTCTTGCATAAGTACACAACCTAGCCCCACGTAAGATGCATCACTGTAAATTACAAACTCTCTCCCCGGCTCGGGCTGAATCAAAATGGGAGCTTCGGTCAAAGCTTTCTTCAACTTCTCAAACGCTTCTTGTCTTGCATCTGACCATTCATACGGAACATTCTTCTGTAGCAACTTGGTCAACGGAGCCGCTATCCTCGAGAACCCCTCAACAAATCTCCTATAGTATCCCGCCAAGCCTAGGAAGCTGCGGATTTCTGTCACTGATTTTGGTTGCTTCCAATTTACAATGGCTTCAATCTTCTTGGGATCTACACTAATCCCACTAGCTGAGATCACGTGGCCAAGGAAGACCACCTCTCTAATCCAAAACTCACACTTACTTAGCTTTGCATACAATTGATTCTCAAGTAGGGTCTGAAGCACCAACCTTAAGTGTTCATCGTGCTCCTCCTCGGTCCTCGAGTACACTAGGATGTCATCAATGAACACTACCACAAACCTGTCCAAGAACTTATGAAACACCCGGTTCATCATATCCATGAAGGCTGCTGGAGCATTGGTCAAACCAAAAGGCATCACCAAAACTCATAATGTCCGTAACGTGTACGAAAAGCCGTCTTCGGTATGTCCACATCCTTTACCTTTAACTGATAATATCCAGACCTCAAATCAATCTTTGAAAACACAGAAGCACCCCTCAACTGGTCTAGCAAGTCATCTATCCTTGGCAAGGGATATTTATTTTTCACTGTCACCTTATTCAACTGTCTATAGTCTATGCACATCCTCATGCTACCGTCCTTCTTTTTCACAAACAAAACCGGAGCACCCCACGGGGAAACACTAGGCCTAATGAAGCCTCTGTCAGTCAACTCCTGAAGCTGTGTCTTCAACTCCTTCAACTCCTTCGGTGCCATTCTATACGGAGCAATGGACACCGGTGCGGAATCAGAATATGTCTCAATAGCAAACTCAACTGCTCTGTCTGGGGGCAAACCTGGTAGTTCTTCCGGAAAAACACTCGGGAAGTCACACACAGTCCTGATGTCCTGAGGTCTCACCTCATTCATATCCGGGTTCATTACGTAAGCCAAGTAAGCCTGACACCCTGAACTTAACAATCTCTGAGCTTCCAAAGCCGAAACCACATTAGTCAAGAACTTAACGTTCTCCCCAACTACCACAACCTCAAAGTCATCAGCAAGCCTCAAAGAGACTCTCTTAGTCTCAAAGTCAACCCTAGCTTTATGCTCTACAAGCCAATCCATGCCCAAAATCACATCAAAGCCATAAAAGGGTAGCTCCATCATGTCGACTGGAAATATGTGGCCCTGAATCATCAAGGGACACCTCCTATAGACTTTCCTAACTACCACTGTATCACCAAAGGAGCTAGTGACATTTACTCCTACTTCTAAACAATCACAAGGTAGTCCTAATGACCTTGCATGCTCACCCAGAATATACGAATGCGTTGACCCCGAATCTATGAGAGAAAGCAAACTCAAAGATTGTAATGTGAAATTACCTGCAATGACATCAGTGTCATTTCCAGCCTCTCGCTGAGCGTACACTCTAGCCGGTCCTCCTCCCTCGGGCTGGACTGCTACCACATGAGCCAAGTTCCTCTGACCCTCATTCCTTGGCTGGAAGTTCCCACGGCCGCGCCCACGACCTCTCTGATGCTCAAAACCCCTCGCTGGAGCCGGTCCTCCTCTGACTGGGTGTGGACAATCACGTCTCAAATGATCTCGGGAGCTACAGTTCCAACACGCCCCAAACATACCCATGCACTCACCTGGGTGGCGTCTCCCGCACCTAGTGCACTCCGGAATGTGCCCAACAGCCCCTTGGCCCTGACGGCCCTGACCATGGTTACCACCCCTAGGCCTCGTATCCGGCTGATACCTCCTATCCCTATGCCTCTTGGCATGATCTCTATCCCAGTTCGCATGTCTCTTCCCGGAGTCAGACCCACCAGCACGTGCTCTAGAGCTTAAGTTTTGCTCTACATCCTTAGCTCTAGAAACCAAAACATCGAACTCAGTGTAGTCGGTGGCCAACAGGTAGGTCTTCACATCAGTAGTCAACCCATATCTGAAGCGTTCACATCGTTCCTTCTCATCCGGAATCAACTCTGGCGCATACTGGCTCAACCTCACAAATTGGATCTCATACTCGGTCACGGTCCTATGGCCTTGAACCAAAGCCATGAACTCCCTTTTCTTTTCATCTAAGTACCAGACCCCGAGGTACTTCCTCTTGAAAGCACTCCTGAAAAACTCCCATGTGACATCCACCTCGGCCATACCAGAGATAGCAGTGGTCCACCAGGTATAAGCGTCCCCCTGGAGCAATGAGACAGTGCACCCCAACTTACGGGCGTCCGAACACTCCATCTGACCCAAGATGCGAGTAGTGCTCTCAAGCCACCCTTCTGAACCCTCCGGAGATAACCCACGAAACTCAACTGCCCCCAAATTACGAAGCCTCTCTAGGGGTAATCCTGTCCCCGCACCCTGAGCTGGTGCCGCAGCTTGCATACCAGCCAAAGCAGTCTGGAAAACTCCGGCTATAGTCTGAATCAAATGAGCCACATCCGGGCCTGCCTGACCTTGGCCCGCTTGAGCCCCATTACCTCCCACATTAGCCCCAGCTTGAGGCCCATTACCATCACCTCCAACGTTCCCTCCGTTACCACCCGGAGCATTAAGAGCAGGAGGCGCGTTCTCGGGTGCCTGGTCACCCGCTCTAGGCCGTCCCCTCGGTCTCACCATAGCAATTAGTATAATCTAAAACAACAAACACACAACAACAAGGAACGTTAGGTTAGCAAGGGGCAAAGGACTCCGGTTCTCAAGCTCTTTAAACCAAAACAATTTTCCTTTTTATTTTGACAACAATGCCTAACAATGGGGACTCAAACCAACCCTCAAACAACAGAAAAGCCATCATAGCATGCATACATACACCGTGCTAAAAACAAAATTCAGACATACATGGCAAAACACTCATAATATCTTAACTTACCTCACTTACCTGCCCGAGGTCTCGGAAACCTCAGGCTCTGATACCAATAAATGTAACCCCCTTATCCCGGTCTGGCCGGATGACCGGTCCAAAAGGGCTACACGGGGAAAACCGAGTGAAAACCCCTAAAGGATTCCCCCTCGGTTAGCAACCCTATTTTTTTTCATTTTAAATCTCGTCTAGATGAGTAATTAACCCTACGTGATCAAACAGCGGAATAACATAACCAAAACAATCTAACGAACCTAAAACCACATCCAAAAGGCAAATTTTCAAGTTTAATTGCAGGGGTATCGATACACCTAAGGGGTGTATCGATACGCCTTGACTAAGTCAAAGGTCAGAGTCAACCCGTGGAGACCGTATCGATACATCTTGGGAGGGTATCGATACCCTCGTCAAAGGTTGACTTCCCACGGTCAACGCTAGTTGACCGTACCGATACGCTTGAGGCTGGTATCGATACCAAGATGGACAGTGGCTCCAGTGGCCAAAAAGGTATCGATACGCCTCCCCGCGTATCGATACGGAAGGCCTGGAATAAGAAGGCCGTATCGATACGGGTCTAACCGTATCGATACCCCCTGCCCAGCGACACCTCCTTTCACCGTTTGGTAACATCTTGCAAGGTTCTAGATGCATACTTAGACACCCTTAAGCACATACAAGCATTCATGCACCAACCACAAACAGGACTTAACATGAGGGCATTCAACCCAACGATAACATACCAAACAAAGCTCCATACAAGTCTACAAGAAGCATACATAGCAAGCATAAGTCATCCATCACAAAGTAGACAACATAAGGCCTACCTAGGCCAAAATCATACAAATTCAGGCATAAGCAATTAAACCACATAAGTAGCATAGAACATAATCCGAGAAGCAAAAGCATAACATGCAACATAAGTTTAACAATTTCAAGCATGACTTCCTAAGGAGTTTGACCCCAACTCCTAACACTCTATATCCCATTGTCTAGACATTATTACAAAAGCAAACCATACATAAACTTGCTTGAGAACTCCAAAGGTTCCTCCCTCGCCCGCTCGCCTCCCGAACTCTAACGATCTGCACATTGGAAACGAAGAGCATAAGCAATCTAGCTTAGTGAGAGAAGCTCTACAATTTACAACATGCAACTTTCCAAAATACAATTTGTATGCAAGAAAACAATGGATGCATAAGGGTCCATCTCAACACAACTTTTGGTTTGCACTTGCACAACCAACATACACTTACGGTGGGACTACACATCACCGTTTCGACTAGTGGATGCCCAATGGGACTACACATCAAAGTACTACCCTACTAGTCACTACCGGTGGGACTACACGTCACCGTAGTTTAAACCACCATCACGTGAGGCACGAACTCAACACGACTACTACATTGACAACTTGAAATGCATTTAATGGTCACAATGTATGTAAAATCAACTTGTCACAACAATTTATGAGTAGGGAGACTTACACGCGGGTTTAGGCAACCTCTCAAGGTTCTACCCAAACCCCAAGGGAGTCCATATCAAGTACAATGCAATAACCAATGATCCTACTCACCGTTGCTACCCAAGAGAAGATTGAAGACCGAGCTCAAGACTCCGAAATCCCCGGATTTGCCCCCGAAGCTTCACCAACCAAATTCCTTGATTCTAAGCATTCCAACACCAAGCAAATAACCCCAAATCAGTTCATGTTCTAAAATAATCAACCCGAATAACATACTAAGTACAATACACCGATTTTTCCATTGAAACAAGCTCAAAAATTCCAATTTCCGAGCAGCCTTTGAGCACCCCTTAAATCCATTAATTTCAACCCTCAAAACACTCCCTAAAGTCTCCAAAACACCACTCACATATAGCCTAATCACCAGCCTTCAAAATTTCACCTCTTAAACCCCCAAAACCCATCTTAAAACCTCCCAAAAACTTCATTTTTACCCAACTCCGAAAATTCCATAAAACATTGTAAAAATCGGTTTTGTTGGACCCTTTTAGTTGTAGGCAACTCATATGACTTAAACAAATAGAAAGCTTAAGTTAAAGACTCCAAAGGCAACATTTTTAATCCAAAAATCCTTCAAACCTCCATTCTCAAAACATGTCTAAAAATGAAAACAAATGGTACTAACTTGAAGGGAATAACAAGGGTAAGTCAAAAACGTGTTTACCTTTGCGAAATTCTTCAAAACGAGCAAGACATTTGATGAAATAGTAACCAAAGGAGAGGGTGGGTTTTTGGACGTTGGAGTGAATAGTGAGGAGGGGTGAAGAAGATGACTCTAGGTAATATTTTAGGTTTATTTGAAAATAAAAGGCTAAAGACCCAAATGCCCTTAATGAATTTGGGGAATTACCATGGATGACACCCATGGCCATGTGGGCTTATTTAAATATAGTCCAACTAAATAAAACCCGAGGCCCAAGTCATTATTTTATTATTTAAAATTTGAAACCGAAACCCGAACTATTTTTAAATTAATATTTCCACCCGACCCCCGAACCCGGGTGTTACAAAATCGAACATAACTTGCAGATTAACAATTAAAAAGTAGCACAAAAAAGACAAGGTATCATCTAGCACCTTTTATTTACTGTTTGATTGCATTTTGATAATCAAGAAATGCTATGAATTAGGGATGTTACACTCACCTTGTATGCAGAAAGATTGGATGTGATTTGAATAAAAACTTGAGAATTATGCTTCAAAAGATGCATAGTTGTACCAAAAATTCCTGAAAACACATAACACATAAATAGATTTAAGTAAATCAATTACCTTTAGCTGCAAACCATAATGCAAGATATTCACAATATCCAAATGAGTAATTACACATAGTGTTGAGCCCAATACATAAGAAATTTAGTTTAATAATACAATACGTAATAACCATCAATAGTACTCCCAATACTTTCCCCAGTTTCCTTTTTTAGGTTACTTGATTATTTCACTATTATAAAGAGTTGATATGTACAACAAATTAGAATGCAGTCTACAAAATTTCTGTTTGCTAAGGTTGAGAAACAGTTCAATACCATAGGAATCATCATCAAGGTGCCATTTTCTCCTATTAAAAGAGAAAGATGCAGCCTATAACTTGTTCTTATCAACAATCAGTTAAATTCAAATACATTTACATTCTCAACTATTATATATGTAGCAAAGTTGAGAAAACTCAACCATCTGAAAAAAGATGTATTTATGAAAATATTTCTTATGAATAAACTTTCTCTCTTTATATGTAAGTGATACCTCCCATGGTGTTAGGGTTTCATTATTTGGCAGATAGTCACTAGCTTTGTGTTCCCTGTTCAGCTACTTGACTGATGCAAACTACTAGATCCATTCTTTGATCTCATAAAAAAAGATCAGACTCTGTTCTAGTTTATAAGTTTATAAGTTATAAATTGTTGTTAGTTTCAAGCTTTTCCTCTTGAAAGTGTTCCTGATTACTTTACTTGTTTATAATAATAGACAGAATACCCTGGAAAGGAAAAGGATGAATACATATGTTGACAGTGGGCTTCAATATGATTAATTATTACTTTCAACCACAACTTTTTTTAACTAGATTTCTATTCATAAAACTATACAATTTGTTGAGATTTTGATTTACTTAATCTAGTTAACTTTAAATGTCTAATAATATACTCAGTTGACATCTAGTCTCATGTTTACCGATGGAAAAGAATAATTAAAAACTTTTCCCAGTAAAACTCGTGATCAATTATGCCTTTTCTAACTGATTGTTGCCATAAAGGTGCTAGAATAAAATGGATTTTGGGTGAAAATGAATTGAAGAATTAAAGGAGAAGAGAAATAGAAAAGAAGATGGACTAAATCGATAGAATATTAAAATTTGTGGGTTAATTTTTTAGAATTAGGGTCAAATTAATATAAGTGTAGAACTTGAGGGCTAAGTATGTAATTATATCAATTTAAATTAACTGCCACGTCATCAGCCGTTAAATTTTTAACGACGATGGACCAATTTGTTACTTTTTTTAGTCGGAGGACCAATTTGTAACTTCTAATAGTCGGGAGACGCAAAAAATAATTGGAGCATAATCAGGGGACTATTTATATAGTTTACCTTATTTATTATAAGATATCCATATTAGAGATGGGCACGGGTCGGGTCGGGCCGGGTTTTTGGCCCACCCGAACCCGACCCGAAAATATTAACCCTAAACCTGAACCCGACCCGACCCGACCATATCTTTTAAAAAACCCGACCCGACCCGACCCGAAAATAAATACCTTAAACCCGACTCCGACCCGACCCGACCTATATAAAAAAATCAATTTTAGGGACTAAATTGTAAAAAAAAATTAAGAGACTTAATTGTAAAAAATAATAAATTTAAGGACTAAATTGTAAATAAAAAATCAATTTTAAGGACCTAATTATAAAAAATATATAAAAAGGGGTATTATTGTAAATATCCCTAAAAATTTAGGGGAAAATTACACTATTAGTCCCGAGTCGGGTCGGGTAGGATTTTTTCACCCTAAAACCCGAACCCGACCCGAGCCGACCTCACTCTACACAAAAACCCGACCCGACCCGACCGAACCCGATTTTTTCATAAAAATACCCGACCCGATCGGGCCGGGTCGGATCGGAACCCGTCGGGTTCGGGTTCCGTGCCCATCCCTAATCCATATTCAAATTACTGTTTTCCTAAATTTAAACCCAAATCCTAATTTATTTCATTCTAGTGTCTCCCTTCCCCACTCTTTCTCTCCCTCGCGTCTCCCCCAAAACCATTTCCTACAAATCATGTTCTTCTTTCACATAGTAGGGTTATCTAATATGAAGAGGTAAATCTTGGTAATACGAGTTGAGGAGGTTTATTTAAATTTTTTTAAAAAAAATTAGATGTTTTAGTTATTTTTTAAAAGTTTTGAGATTTAATGAAATTTTTTAAAGTTTTAGTAGGAAATTTGATTAAAAACATTCAAAAAAATTATGAAATATAATAATAATTTTTAAAGTTTTTAAAAGAACTAAATTAAATTTTTTAAAAGACTAAAAATTAATTTACCGAAATTTGGAGGACCAAGTCCCTCACAAGCTCTCATAAGAGTTCGCCTATGCTAACATGTTGAAATCTCAGTTATATACACAAATTATTTTAACAATTTTCATATGCTTATAGCATTTTAAATATTTAAAAATTATATATATATAATTCATTATCATAAGTAAGCTATAATAGCATATATCATACAGAAAAATTATATATATATATATATATATATATATATATATATATATATATATAATTCAATATCACATGCTTATAGATTTTTCATGTGAAGTCAAACTAATAAAATATAAAAAAAAAATGTATTTTACAGAAAAATAATTTTTGGTCATTAATTCAAGATGATTATAGAAAGAGATACATAACTAACATATATTCTCAAAAGTCAATTGCAACTGAAAGAAATTATGATAATTTGTTTGTATGATGTGCATAAATTTTCTACCCATAAAATAATACAATCTTATGTTGAAATTAAAAATTTTGTTTCATACAATTTGTACGGTTAAAGGCGTATCGGTACGACCTCTCTCCGTATCGATACAGGCAAACATGTATCGGTATGAGTTTTGACAGAATCAAATTTAGAGTAAAAAAGTATTGATACGGGGTATACCGTATCGGTATGGTAGTGCTGAAAACCAGGTTTGACTACTTTAAAACATTTCAAACTTTGCCAAAAATCTTTTTAAATATCTCAAACATATTTTCAAGTTGTTTGGACTTAAAAACGTTTTAAATCATTTTCAAATTAGTCCAAAACATTTTTCAATTATTATATCAAAACACCTAGTTCTTCAAGTATTCATTGCAGAGAACATATTTGAAGTTTGATCAATGTTTTTAGACTTAGTAGAAAATATATAACTTTAAGCATAATTATTTATACATTCGCGGTAAAAACTAAAAGTTTTCACAAGCGCCTTAATTTTATTGTATAATGACTTAATTTAGGGTGTAGAATTTAGGGGTTTAGGTTTAGTAATTTAGAATTTAGGAGTTCTGAATAAAATTTAGGGTTTATGGTTAAAATTTATGATTTATATGTTAAAACTTAAATCCTCAATATATTACCCTAACCTCTAAACCCTAAATCCTAATCATAACCCCTAAATTTTAATCATTGCCCCTAAATTCTAAACTCCTACACCTAAACTCCTAAATCTTACACCCTAAACTAAGCCTATAAGCCCTAAAACTAAGACGATTGTAAAAACTAAAAAAATTCACCGCAAGTTTATTGGATATAAATCTTAACTTTAATACATCACATAAAACTTAAAAGGTAATGCAAATAGATTTCAAATTAAACTTAGCCGTTCTTTTTTTTCTCAAATAACCTAGTTCCACAGTCATTTCTTTCGTTTTTTTTTCTTTTAAACGCCGACGACGACATTAATTAATAATGGCCGTTGACTGTCGGAATCTGTCGTTTCGTTTGTTTTATTTTTTAATTTTAACAAATTATTTTGCTCTTATGGCATGATTTTTATTCTACATTTTGATACGTTTTTCTCTGCCTTTTGACAACACTTTTCTCTTTTTTGTTTTGATTTTCTATTAGGGTTGGATTTGACGACGTCACGACTGATCAAGATAGTGCTCTTTTCATTATGTTGTTGATCTCCATGTCTCGGACCTTCGAACTGGATTTGAATACACGATTACATTCACAGTTTTTTCGCGATTGAGTTGTGGTAATGACATTGTTGTCAACGTACCTCATTGTAATATGCCTTTTTATGTTGTTTGTTGATGGTTTTACCTTTCGTCGTCGACCTATGATGATGTTTGTATCCATATTTTGTTTCGAGTCTTTGGGTTAGGTTTTTACCTTTTCCTAATGTGGTCCTCCTATGATCTCGAGACGTTAGTTTTGTTTACTAGGAATATGTCTGGATTAGGTGTTTTGTTTACTAAGTTGTCAACTTTTATTATAATTTCAGATATATCAATGTTTAATAAAATTAGTGGATTCAATTAAAAAAATTCAAACTAAACTTGAAATTTTTAATACATTACACAAACTATTCACACTTATTGGCCAGCTAGTCTGTATCGAGTTGTGTATGAATTCTATTAGGGAGGGCCCTTTTAAACCAACTTTGTTCATTCACAATGATATGATTCGAACTTCTGACCTTACTTAAGAAAGCCTGTAACTCCCTCGTCCCGGTCCGGACGCTTGACCGGTCCGAGTGGGCCACACGGGGAAAACCGAAGCGAAACCCGTTAAGGTTCCTCCTCGGTTAACGACCCAGAAAATTTGTTTTAAATTTAATCTTCTCTAAATGCACCTTTAATTCTTATGTGATCACAGCAACGGAAGACAAGCATTCGCAAAGCAATAACTCGAACAACCTAAGCAAAATAGCCCATTTTTATGTGATTTAACAGGCCGTTTCGAAACTCCCTCAAGGTGTATCGAATCGCCTTGACCTGGTCAACATTTCTAAGCCCATACGAGGATGCCGTTTCGGAACGGGGGTCAACCGTTCCGAAACACCCTCACTGGCCAACTTCTCGTGGTCAACGAGATTTGACCGTTTCGAAAAACCATAGACCTGTTTCGGAACACCTTCATCTCACCAATTTCTCAAAATTTCAGTAGCAAAAGTGTACTGAAACGGCCCCTATCCGCTTCGAAACGCTCGGCCAAAAACAAAGGGACCGTATCGAAACAGGGTAGCCCGTTTCGAAATGGCCTTGTCTGGAGACTGGTTTTGGCTGATTTAAGGCACAAGGGTGCCCCTAAACCCCACAAAAACTTCCAACAACACACTAACAACATCATTATAACAAGGCTAAACACTAAGGCACAACATCACAAAGCCATACATCCATACATATCATTAAAGGTGTTAGACTTCAACATAGCCAACACTTAGACAATTCTAGGTAGCAAAATAATAACATGGTCACAAGCATAGCATACATCCCAAAAGCCAATTTGACAAGCACAAACAAGGAGTCTAACATGCTCCTAAGCAACATCAACAACAACATACGTCAAAAGCATCATAATACGATTACATGTCCCATTGCTTGACCATTACATCTTAATTTAAAAGTTCATACTTGGTAGCCAAATAAGCACCACAAGCACACTTGGAGGCCCCCTTCTTGCTCCTAGCAACCCACGAACTAAGGATCTGCATTGTCGAAAAAGAGAGAGCGTAAGCAATAAAGCTTAGTGAGGGTAAGCTCTTTAAAAACAAACCTCGATAATGCAGGGTCCAAGCACGATCTCAACCAAGGTAAATACATAATTACCAAGGATCCTCAAGAGCCAAAAGTTAAAGATGCATGAACAATATCCAATTAAATGCCATGCTCATAAAGCTCTATTTCACAACACATGTAATCACATATAAACATCCAAATAGAGATCACATTTCACAACACATTGATACACATATCAATCAATATTGGCACCTAGCTATGACCCGAATACGCGGATAAATACGTTGGAACTCACATCCAACAACCACTTTACCTCACGGGTGGATTACACTCATCAACGGTCTCGCAGAGGGGATTCCACTCATCCTCACGCCTCGTCGATGGGATTCCACTCATCATCGACTATATATAAATACAATTTCTGGGCGAACCCGTACTCCTTCTTGGTGACTCAACGCCACCAAGGCCACACGCGAATTTAGACTCATGTGTGCACACTAACATCCTAATGATCGATCATTTGTACTCAAACATACTAGTGCCAACATTTAACTCATTCCACATTATTCATTTCAATCAATTCCGTGCTTAGCACGTACTCACCATGATCACAATCATGAACCATTTCCATGCATGCCTTAAGCATCACAAATCATGCCTCATCTCACATGTATAACACAGTATACATAAATCAATCATATCACAAGTCATACGAGGCATAAACATCCAAATACAAGTTCATCCAATAGCTCTAAATCAAGTTTAGGATTAGGCTACCACCCTGATCCTAACTCTAGGTGGGTCAACCAAGCCCGACCTAGTTCACATACTCGAACCAACCATTTAAAAACCACTTTAAACATTTAACCACTCACCTAAGCTTCCAAGCTCCAAGCCAAGCAAGCAACCACCCTCAAGTTTCCGGATTTCCTCTCGATGCTTCACCGACCCAATTTCTTACTTCTAAACAACCTCAATACAATTCAAATAACCTCAAATCAGCCCAAACATCAAAATACCAACCCGGAACACAATTCAAATACAAATTACAATGTTGCAAGCCATGAACAACCCCACATTTAACCAAACTCGGGCAGCCCCAAAACCTCATCCAAAATCCATGTTTCCAACACCCTTTACACCCACAAATGATCCCAAATCAACCCCTAACCATAGCACTACCATTGGACTATCAATTCTCACCTAAAACAACCCTCAAAACTCACCCAAAACCCTCCAAAAACCCCATTTATACCCAAACTCGGGAATTGCTCAAAATCAAGAAAAATTCACATATGTTGAACCATTTGACTCATATACTTCATAACTAACCATATTAAATCAAAATATTAGGTTTAGCAATACAAATGCATCATTTTTAATCAAATCTTTTGAAATCCCCATTTTCAAAACTTTAACGAAAATAAAAACTAATGGTACTTTTTAAGAGAGGGAGTTGAGGAGAAGTCAAAAACGATGTTACCTTTCAAAAATGAGTTGAAATGGAGGAGCTTTTTGATGGAATAATGACTTGTAGAGAGAGAGCTCTTTTCACGTTGGGGAGTTTTGAAGAAGAATGTGAATAGTGAAAATTTGGGTGTTTTATTTTATTTTAACTTAAAGGCCTAAAGACCAATTTGCCCTTAATGAAATGAGATATTCACAAGAGTATATAATCCATGGCCATTTGAGGTTTAATCCCAAAGCATAGTCAACACAATTAATTAATTTGAAAACAAAACCCGAAACATTATTTAAATCATAAAACTGAGCCCAAATAATATTAAAATATTATTTTCACCTAACCCCTAAACTCGGGTGTTACAACTCTCCCCCACTTAAGGAATTTCGTCCCCGAAATTTACCTGACGGAAACAAATACGGAAACTGCTCAACCATATCCGCTTTCCTCTCCCACGTGGCCTCTTCCACACCTCTATGTCTCCACAACACCTTGACCAACTCTATGGTCTTACCACGCAACACCTTGCTATCAGAAGCAAGTATCTCAACGGGCTCTTCATTATAAGACAAATCCGGATTCAGCTCTATCTCCTCAACGGGCATAACATGAAAAGGGTCTGACCTATATCTCCTAAGCATGGACACATGAAAAACATCATGGATCTTCTCTAACTCAGAAGGTAACCTCAAACGATAAGCTACAGGCCCAATCCGCTCAACTATCTCATACAGACCAATGAACCTCGGACTCAACTTGCCCTTCCGGCAAAATCTCATTACCTTCTTCCACGGAGATACTTTCAGAAACACTTTCTCACCCACGGAGAACTCAATCTCTTTCCTCTTCAAATTCGCATAAGACTTCTAACGATCGGAAGCTGCTTTCAAAAGATCACAAATCAACTTCACCTTGTCAGTAGTCCCCTTAAGCAAATCCAGCATAGGTAACAATCTCTGACCTGTTTCACCCCAACAAATCAGAGTCCTACAACGTCTACCATACAAAGCCTCATAGGGAGTCATCTGAATACTAGACTGATAACTGTTGTTGTAACCAAACTCAACTAACGGTAAGTGCTTCTCCCAAGAGCCCTGGAAGTCAATCACACAACAATGAAGCATATCTTCTAGAATCTGTATCACTCGCTCTGACTGCCCATCGGACTGTGGATGATAAGACGTGCTGAAATGCAAACGGCTACCTAGAGCACTATGCAAGCAACTCTAGAACCTCGAAGTAAATCTAGGATCTCTATCTGAAACAATAGACTTCGGAACTCCATGAAGTCTCACAATCTCACGGATGTACAAGTTTGCCAACTTGTCTAAGGAATCTGTAGTGTTCACTGCTAAGAAATGAGCACACTTAGTGAACCTATCAACAATCATCCACACGGAATTCTTCTTCGAATGAGACAAAGGCAACCCCGACACAAAATCCATGGTGATCCTCTCCCATTTCCATTCCGGAATCTTCAAAGGCTGTAACAAACCTGAAGGAACCTGATGTTCTGCCTTCACTCTCTGACAAACCATGCAACGACTCACATACTCGGCTACATCTTTCTTCAAGCCAACCCAGAAGTAGTCATTCTTCAAATCACGATACATCTTGGTACTACCCGGATGCATAGAAAAAGGACTCGAATGTGCTTCACTCAGAATCTGACGTCTCAACTCAACATCTTCTGGTACAACAATTCTATCTCTAAAGCACAACAAGCTCTCACCACTGAAACTATACTCGGTCGGTCTTCCTTCGGCTATGTCCTGAACATGAGGGACTAAAGTCACATCTTACAACTGCTTCTCTCTAATCAACTGAATCAAAGAAGGCTTCACTTGCAACTTGGTGATCAACCCACCATCATCGGACACACTCAATCTAGCAAACATAGCTCTCAACTCAACGGCCACTTTTATACTCAAAGCATCGGCTACTACATTTGCCTTACCCGGATGGTACTCAATGGTCAAATCATAATCTTTTAGCAACTATATCCATCTTCTTTGTCTCAAGTTCAACTCTTTCTATGTCATCAAGTACTTCAAGCTCTTGTGATCGGTGTACACTATACACTTCTCACCTAAAGTAATGACGCCAAATCTTCAATGCAAAAACGACTGCGCCTAGCTCTATATCATGAGTACGATATTTCTTCTCATGAATCTTCAACTGTCTAGAAGCATAAGCAACAACTCTTCTTTCTTGCATCAAAACACATCCTAAACATATGTAGGAAGCATCACTGTAAATCATAAACTATTTACCTGAAACAGGTTGCACTAACACTGGAGCATTTGTCAAAGCTTCTTTCAATTTCTCAAAGGCCTTTTGTCTTGCATCTGACCATTCAAACTTAACTCCTTTTTGCAACAATTTAGTCAAAGGAGCAGCTACTCTAGAGAAACCATCAACAAATCTCCTATAATAACCGGCTAATCCTAGGAAACTCCTAATCTCGGTCACAGACTTAGGTTGTTTCCACTCAACAATGGCCTCAATCTTCGATGGATCAACACGGATACCTTCGGCCGAAACAACATGGCCAAGAAATACAACCTCTCGAATCCAGAACTCACATTTACTAAGCTTCGCATACAACTGATTGCTCAACAACCTATGTAAAACAAATCTCAAGTGCTCATCATGCTCTTCTTCTATCTTCGAGTACACAAGTATGTCATCAATGAATACAACTACGAAACGGTCTAGATAGTCTCTAAAAATTCTGTTCATCATGTCCATGAATGTTGCAGGTGCATTCGTGAGCCCAAACGACATCACAAGAAACTCATAATTACCATATCTAGTCCTAAAAGTTGTCTTCGGAACATCACACTTTTTCACTTTCAACTGGTAGTACCCGGATCTCAAATCTATCTTCCAGAACACTGAAGCACCTCTCAACTGATCAAACAAATCATCTATGCGAGGCAACGGATACTTGTTCATCATAGTCAACTGATTCAACTGCCTGTAATCAATGCACATGCACATACTACCATCTTTCTTTTTCACAAATAACACGGGAGCACCCCAAGGAGAACTACTAGGCCTAATGAAACCACGATCTAATAATTCTTGCAACTGACTCTTCAATTCTTTCAACTCTTTCGGAGCCATACGATACGGAGCTATCGAAACTGGATTAGACCCTGAAACAGTCTCAATCACAAACTCAACATCTCTGTTAGGAGGTAAACCCGACAACTCTTCAGGAAACACATCCGGAAAGTCACAAACTGTTCTAATATCTTTCGGTCTAGCTTCACTCATATTCGGATTCATAACATAAGCTAAGTAAGCCCCACATCCAGAGTCCATCAACCTATGAGCCTCTAAAGCTGACACCGCATTAGACAAGAACTTAATGTTCTCGCCTACTACTAATACCTTGTAGTCATCAGAAAGTTTCAAGGAAATTCTCTTCGTCTCAAAATCCACACTAGCTCGGTGCTCAACTAACCAGTCTATACCAAAAATAATATCAAAGCCATAGAAAGGAAGTTTCATCATATCAACAGAGAATACATGACCCTGAATCTTCAGTGGACATCTCCTATACATATGTCTAACCACAACTGTCTCACCAAAAGAACTAGTCACATGTATACCTACATCTAAGATCTCAACATGTATATCTAACTTATGTGCATGCTCACTCAGAATGTAGGAATGTGTAGAACCCGAATCAACCAAAGAGAGCAAAGACATAGACTGTAACTCAAAATTACCTGCTATCACATCATCGTCGTTCCCAGCCTCTCTCTGAGCATAGACTCTCGCTGGTCCTCCTGCCTCTGGCTGCAGCACCACAACATGAGCAAGATTCCTCTGAGCATCTACCCTAGGTGCATCAGCCCTAGGCTGGAAGTAGCCACGACCGTGCCCACGGCCTCTCTGAAAATCATTCACTCTCGCAGGAGCCTGAGCAATGTTCGGTGCCTGAGCCGCCTGATGCAGACAATCCCTTCTAAAGTGGTCCCTCAAGCCACAATTCCAACAAGCATGGAAGTTACCCCAACACTCACCAGTGTGCTGTCTCCCACATCGGGTGCACTCGGGCAAACACCCTCCTCCTCTATGGCCCTGATGACCCCTACCATGATGGCCACCGCCACGTCTATGGTCAAACTGGTGTCTGCCACCTCTATGCCTCTTGACATCTCTACTATCAAAGTGGTCATGCCTCTTACCAGAACTAGACCCACCAGATCGTTTGGCCGAACCCAAACTGTGCTCTAAATCCTTGGCCCTCGCGACCAATACATCAAAGTCTGAGTAGTCAGAAGCTAACGTGTATCTCTTGACCTCTTCGCTCAACCCATAGCGGAAACGGTTACAGCGTTCCACTTCAATGGGAACCAACTCTGGAGCGTACTGACTCAAGAGAACAAAACGGATCTCATAGTCAGTCACAGAAGCATCTCCCTGAGTAAGGGCCATAAACTCTCGCTTCTTCTCATCTAAATACCTCAGTCCCAAGTACCTCTTTCTGAAAGCAGACTCAAAGAAATCCCAACCAATCTCTGCCTCTGGAACTCCAGTAGTAATGGTGACCCACCAAGTGTGGGCATCACCCTGAAGCAAGGAAATCACACAGCCCAATCTACGTGCGCCCACACAACCCATCTGAGCTAAGATATGAACTGTCTTCTCCAACCATAACTCCGACCTCTCCGGAGTAGATCCTCTGAACTCTTCGGCCCCCAAGCTACGGAGCCTCTCCAAAGGCAGACTAGCATCGTCACACCTAGGCTGAGCTGCAGCCTGAGCTCCCGCAACTGCGGCCTGAAATGCTCCCGCTATAACTTGCACTAGCGGAGTCATATCAATTCCGGCCGGACCTTGGCCACCTTGAGGTCCCTCTCCTTCAGATCCATCCTCGCCTCCAACTCCAGGCAGAGGAGGAGGTGGTGGTGGAGCTCCAACTCCCGCGGCCACCGGCCCTTCTATATGAGCCTTCACTCCAATCACCGGCTCAACAGGAGCCGCAACATGTGGTTCCTGACGAACCACTCTCGACCTACCCCTCGGTCTAGACATCGCTCACAAACGATAACTACAACCACAACAAACAAAATATACAAGATCGGGTTAGCAAGACAAGGCTTCCAAGTGCTCAAGTACGTTTCCCTCACATAATTTTTTTTTTCCGATGTAATAGTAGCAATGGGACTCTCAAACAACATGCTTTTAAACAAACAATCAACATACTTGTCATACAAGCAATCATACTTACAAAGCAAGCAAACACCGTGCTTATCAATATAAAACTTGAACTTACCTCACTTACCTGCCCAAGGTCTTGGTAACCTTAGGCTCTGATACTGTAACCCCCTAGACCCGCCTATGCGTTACAACAGATCCTAGGAAGTCACATTAGGGTCACAAGAGCGACCCACGATAAGATTTCAAAATAAACATATAGTTAAACCTTTAAAATCATAAATCAAATATCTAATTTAAAATAAAATTTCAAAAATCGTTCAAAATTATAAAACAATTATGATACAAGTTGCGGAATTAAATTTCAGACACATTTGTAAAATGCAAACACGACACACATGCCCCCTAGTTACACAGATACCATACTCCCTGACGAGCCGAAAAAACTCCCATACCGACGTTGATAGGTGCAACTTGTCTGATCTTTTATCCTGAGATGGTAAAAACAACATGAGCTTGGGAAAGCTCAATAATACAAAACTACCAGAAGATGTTATAAGCTCATGCAGATATATGGTAGGCATAACATTTTCATGATGTTTTAAGCAGTGACAGTCCTATATTCCTTTCTGTTATTTCAGAGTAACATTATACTTGAGATTAACAGTACTTGTTCTTTATTCATCATCGAGTAACAAACGGGAATTATACGAGTTGATAGTTACGAAGATGAAACAAGGAGTTTAGTATCTAGTGTGTTCCAATAAGTGCAGATCAAGCAGGCATAATTGCATATTAACCATATCATAAGAACATGTAACAATTCAATGCAAAAGCTCAAGTAAATACAAGAATTTACTGGTAACTACCCTCCAACCGAACACCAAAATGCAATTCCCCATGAACTGCATACAGAAGGTCTTACCCTAGGCCTGAGGCGTAGGAGCCTACCTAAGGGAATGCCTTAGGTCCAGAAAGACTTACCCTAGGCCCGTGGGCGTAGAAGCTTAACAGAACAGCTGGATCAGGGCTGTGACAGACACTTCAATCATAACCCGAGAGTATCCCTAAGCAGAGCAGTTCAGATTATAACACATTATCATTAGATTTCAGTCAACAGAGCATATAGCATATCCATTATACAGAGATTCAGATATCATAAGTTCATAACAGACCAGAATATAATCTCAATCATATTGCGCATACAATACTTTTTTTAACAGATATAATCATGCTTCTCAAACAGAATCATTCATACTTTTAGATTTCACACCCTATCAGATAAATATATTTTTCAACTCAAAGTGCATCATATATCATGATCAGACAATCATCACATAATCATAATCAATATATATATATATATATATACACAACAGAATACAGCACACGTGGAATACACTAGACAGAACAAATTTTATTTCTCAGAGATACCTGTTAATTTACAGAATGAGGCACATTGAGCTTTTTGGCTCGAAACAGATATTCTAGGAGTTCATACATCATGCTCTTTTAAGTTTAAATATATCGAACGCTTTAATCATTTAAGCTCACAAGGGTATTATGGTCATTTCGACTTTCATGGGCACTTTGGAAATTATACCAACATTGATTAAGCAATGGTTCACAGAACTCAGGTATCTTGTTTGCTCATTAGTTTTCTAACCGAACATTCAAGTATTTCTATATCAAGGTCTTTTAAATTATCAGATAATTCTAGGAGGCTCTAATCATTTAGGCTAACATAACCTTTTAGTTATTTAACTATCATGACAATTTTTTTTATAACACAATCATAACAGAACGACGATTTTAAATTCTTAGGGGCTCTAACAGTTTATCAAACCTCTAAAATGTGTTTAATGTGGCATATCCCAACTTTACAATACTTACTAACATTCAGATGTGAATAATTTGCGTGTATCAGAACTTAACACCGGTTGAGTTGTATATCTGAATGACCGCCTTCATACTTTACTATAAGGTTTAGCTTTGAGTAATCAAGCATATAATCCTTGCAAATATTCCTACCTTACCTTAGTATGGTAAGCGATAGGCATACACGAATCGTTTTCTTTTCTTAAAACTTAGGGGCACTTTATCCATTTAAGTCCTTTTAGAAAATTTCAGGATTTCATTGGGTGTATAACCACCTATTTAACTGAAAGGGGTATTCTGGTCATTTTGGAAATTTGGGATAAAGCCACCATTCCTTTTTTTTCTGAATTACCATTTGGCACCTCAATCATTCACGTACTGGGTAGAGATTAAGTCGTCTTAATCCCTCTGACCGTTACAAATGATTCATTCATTTCAGAACTTGAAGGTATAAACGTCATTCCAATTAATTAGATATTTAGGTGCTTGAGGGTACTATAGTCTTTTTGGTCATTACAATTATTCCAATTATTTCGCTCGTTACTGTCGTAAGGATCAACGTAGGATTACAACGATATTCTCAGATGATTCACCTTTATGTGTTATACAGAGTTTAGGGGAAAAAAATCCAAGTTTTGAATCACACGAATTTGTACAAAAGTGCCGGAGTCTTTCCAATAAATTATACATCTTAGGTGGAGTAAAATTGCTTAGTTAGACAGAAGGCAGATTTCGAGTCATTTCTTTATTAGAAGGGTAGTTTAGTCATTTTTATAACCCAAGGGTAAATTCGTAATTTCATAACCAACATCTCATACTCCGCATTCTGAGCATTGGTTCTTAGACACCATTGATAGAGTTTCAGATTTAACTGTATTATTTATTACTATTAGCACTTTCGATACTCCAGGTCTATTAATATTCTTATCCAAATATTTTGATCTTACTGATTCTCACACTTATTTTTCGTATCTAATTCCACTAAGAAGTGTTCACAAATACACTTCATCACAAACATGCATGCGTTAACCGAATATCAACATGATCATAAAGCATACCAGGGGTAGTAGTGTATTACCTTAGCTCCGAGTTATACTGGTTGACTCATGATACTACATTCGATAGCATTCGAATCCGGACTGGATGCCCCATGACATTTCGAATACCAAGATACTTGCATACCTTCAAATACACAAATTAACGTTTCAGTCCTTATCCAAAGAGCTCTTAACAAAAACTAAACACATAAACACTTTCAGATTCAAGGTCAAATTTAGAGACCTTCGGGTCAGAATTTTGCAAAACGAGCTTCAAAAACAGACTCAGGACGTCGAAAAACATAAAATAAGAGTTTTTCGAAAAATTTGACTTTTTGGTCAACGGTCAAAGTCAACGCTGACGTCAGCAAGTCAACGCTGACGTCAGCAGGTCAACGGGGTCAGAGTCAACTGGTCAAAGTCAATGATGACGTCAGCATGACGTCAGCAGTCAACAAGGGTCAACTGAGTTGACTCGGGCTGACTCGGACGAGTTGACTCGGCTGACTCGGACGAGTTGACTCGGCTGACTCGGACGAGTTGACTCGGCTGACTCGGACGAGTTGACTCGGGTTGACGGGTCGGGTCGGACTCATGTTGACGGGTCGGGTCGGACGGGTTGGACGGGTTGGGTCGGAAGGACGGGTCGGACGGGTTGACTGGGTTTAGACTCGAACCGAAATGGGTTTGGACCGAGTTAACCGATTCAGGCCTTTGGGGCAACTGAACCGGCCCACTTACCCTAATATATTTGTTCGCCGGAAAAGAACGCCGGAGAGGTCACCGGAGACGTCGAAGGGCATAACCTGGCCGTAAACAGAAGGAAAAATTAACCCACAACAACACCACAACAAAAACAACCCGGAAATTGATCGAAAACTTACCGAAAAAGACCCCAACGGTCAAAACTTCGTCGGAAAAGATAGCGCTTCGACGAAACCTTTAACAGAGTCGGATGAACGATCGGACACACGGGTTTTGTAGATCGGGACGCGAGGAGCTCGACGGTGCCCACGGTGAGGCGAGCCGACGTCGGGAACGGCCAGAAATGAAGAAAACGGTGGCGGCCGAAACCTTTAAGATTCCAGATCTGTTTTCTACTGCAAACGGACGGCCGACGCCGCGCGTGGTTGACGGAAAACGGCTCAGGGGCTGACGGGACGCACACCGACGGTAGCGGTGGAGTGCACGGAGCGGCGGTGAAGTTTTTGGCGGTGGCCGGAGCGATGAGACGGATGAGGGAGAGAGAGTTTTCAGAATTTTCAAAAAAAAGGGAAAGATATTTTGGGGTAGCTGAACCATCTCCTATAATTAATGTTCTCAAAAATTTTAATGAACTAAAAAAAATAAAATAAAAGGAAATGTCAGGTGGTTTATAACCAAGAGCTATTTAGCTCAAATGGTTGGGTAACCAACCACACAACCAAAAGGTTGTGGGTTCAACACTCCACACTCTCAACTCCATGTTATTTTCACACTTAACTCCTTTTAGCTCATTCCTTCTTCTTCTATTTTTTTTAAATATAAAACGGGTGTTACAATTCTCTCCCCCTTAAAAGAAATTTCGTCCTCGAAATTTATCTGAGTCAGAGAGATGCAAAAGCTGCTCTTTCATCTTTTCATGTACCAAAACAATTTTATCAGAACATACTTGTTTCTCGGGACTCTCTCTCTCTCAAATGATCACAGACCCATCTTGTAGCATCCTTAGTCACTCAAACTATCCTTAGACCCGAAGTCATCCCATCATACATCTCAGACCAACTAACCAGAATATTGTATTTATTCATACGAGACTTCATACTGTGTCAAGCGAACACTTGTCTCATAACTTCTATTATAAACGGTCTCAGTCAGGGATAAGAGACATTCCGATCTACCACAAAAGTTAATCATACCACCCAAAGGTATATCTTTCAGAGTTCGAATTACTCTTCTAGGTTGACCATATATTTTCAGATGAAAAATTACAACTACAGTTCAGATAAGCACTCTAGAACTCCGACCACGACTCATAATATCAGGATGTAAACATTGAATTTCAGTCAGGGATGATATTTAACGATATACCAAGCCACACCATGAAGGAGATGCCATTCTTCATACTGATCGAACACAACTAAGGACATTAATGGATATCACTTACCTTCATCGTAATATTCAGACAACTATTTCTTTCGTGTATAATAGAGGCACCACAGATTATACACTTTCGGCACAATCGCAAACACTTCTCCCTGAACTTCATAGTTTTTTTTTTCGTTAGGGAATTTTCAAACACAGTCGTTATCACCGAATAGCCTTTCACGAAATCTTACATCAGTTATCCGACATGATCAAACATTTTTTCTTAATCTGATTCACAAGTATAAACCATCTCAAGTTCCTTATCTAGATTCAAATTCAACCATTTAATTCAAAACACAAACGAACGTTATAGACATTTTCGGTAAGCAGATGTTGGGCTATGAGAGGCAGAATACTCAGATTTTGTTATTTCAGGAGAAAGGATTCGACATAAGAGTTTCGGCTCGGAAGAGTACGGTTATGATCTAGGGGCATGCACAGACTAGACACCATATGAAAGACGATCGGCCGATCTACCCAGAATGATGCAACTCTAAGCTCTGATACCACTAAATGTAACCCCCTAGACCCGCCTATGCGTTACAACAGATCCTAGGAAGTCACATTAGGGTCACAAGAGCGACCCACGATAAGATTTCAAAATAAACATATAGTTAAACCTTTAAAATCATAAATCAAATATCTAATTTAAAATAAAATTTCAGAAATCGTTCAAAATTATAAAACAATTATGATACAAGTTGCGGAATTAAATTTCAGACACATTTGTAAAATACAAACACGACACACATGCCCCCTAGTTACACAGATACCATACTCCCTGACGAGCCGAAGAAACTCACATACCGACGTTGATAGGTGCAGCTTGTCTGATCTTCTATCCTGAGATGGTAAAAACAACATGAGCTTGGGAAAGCTCAGTAATACAAAACTACCAGAAGATGCTATAAGCTCATGCAGATATATAGTAGGCATAACATTTTCATGATGTTTTAAGCAGTGACAGTCCTATATTCCTTTCTGTTATTTCAGAGTAACATTATACTTGAGATTAACAGTACTTGTTCTTTATTCATCATCGAGTAACAAACGGGAATTATACGAGTTGATAGTTACGAAGATGAAACAAGGAGTTTAGTATCTAGTGTGTTCCAATAAGTGCAGATCAAGCAGACATAATTGCATATTAACCATATCATAAGAACATGTAACAATTCAATGCAAAAGCTCAAGTAAATACAAGAATTTACTGGTAACTACCCTCCAACCGAACACCAAAATGCAATTCCCCATGAACTGCATACAGAAGGTCTTACCCTAGGCCTGAGGCGTAGGAGCCTACCTAAGGGAATGCCTTAGGTCCAGAAAGACTTACCCTAGGCCCGTGGGCGTAGGAGCTTAACAGAACAGCTGGATCAGGGCTGTGACAGACACTTCAATCATAACCCGAGAGTATCCCTAAGCAGAGCAGTTCAGATTATAACACATTATCATTAGATTTCAGTCAACAGAGCATATAGCATATCCATTATACAGAGATTCAGATATCATAAGTTCATAACAGACCAGAATATAATCTCAATCATATTGCCCATACAATACTTTTTTTTAACAGATATAATCATGCTTCTCAAACAGAATCATTCATACTTTTAGATTTCACACCCTATCAGATAAATATATTTTTCAACTCAAAGTGCATCATATATCATGATCAGACAATCATCACATAATCATAATCAATATATATATATATATATATATATATATATATACATATATATATATATATATATACACAACAGGCAGCACACGTGGAATACACTAGACAGAACAAATTTTATTTCTCAGAGATACCTGTTAATTTACAGAATGAGGCACATTGAGCTTTTTGGCTCGAAACAGATATTCTAGGAGTTCATACATCATGCTCTTTTAAGTTTAAATATATCGAACGCTTTAATCATTTAAGCTCACAAGGGTATTATGGTCATTTCGACGTTCATGGGCACTTTGGTAATTATACCAACATTGATTAAGCAATGGTTCACAGAACTCAGGTATCTTGTTTGCTCATTAGTTTTCTAACCGAACATTCAAGTATTTCTATATCAAGGTCTTTTAAATTATCAGATAATTCTAGGAGGCTCTAATCATTTAGGCTAACATAACCTTTTAGTTATTTAACTATCATGACAATTTTTTTATAACACAATCATAACAGAACGACGATTTTAAATTCTTAGGGGTTCTAACAGTTTATCAAACCTCTAAAATGTGTTTAATGTGGCATATCCCAACTTTACAATACTTACTAACATTCAGATGTGAATAATTTGCGTGTATCAGAACTTAACACCGGTTGAGTTGTATATCTGAATGACCGCCTTCATACTTTACTATAAGGTTTAGCTTTGAGTAATCAAGCATATAATCCTTACAAATATTCCTACCTTACCTTAGTATGGTAAGCGATAGGCATACACGAATCGTTTTCTTTTCTTAAAACTTAGGGGCACTTTAGCCATTTAAGTCCTTTTAGAAAATTTCAGGATTTCATTGGGTGTATAACCACCTATTTAACTGAAAGGGGTATTCTGGTCATTTTGGAAATTTGGGATAAAGCCACCATTCTTTTTTTTTTCTGAATTACCATTTGGCACCTCAATCATTCACGTACTGGGTAGAGATTAAGTCGTCTTAATCCCTCTGACCGTTACAGACGATTCATTCATTTTAGAACTTGAAGGTATAAACGTCATTCCAATTAATTAGACATTTAGGTGCTCGAGGGTACTATAGTCTTTTTGGTCATTACAATTATTCCAATTATTTCGCTCGTTACTGTCGTAAGGATCGACGTAGGATTACAACGATATTCTCAGATGATTCACCTTTATGTGTTATACAGAGTTTAGGGGGAAAATCCAAGTTTTGAATCACACGAATTTGTACAAAAGTGCCGGAGTCTTTCCAATAAATTATACATCTTAGGTGGAGTAAAATTGCTTAGTTAGACAGAAGGCAGATTTCGAGTCATTTCTTTATTAGAAGGGTAGTTTAGTCATTTTTATAACCTAAGGGTAATTTCGTAATTTTATAACCAACATCTCATACTCCGCATTCTGAGCATTGGTTCTTAGACACCATTGATAGAGTTTCAGATTTAACTGTATTATTTATTACTATTAGCACTTTCGATACTCCAGGTCTATTAATATTCTTATCCAAATATTTTGATCTTACTGATTCTCATACTTATTTTTCGTATCTAATTCCACTAAGAAGAGTTCACGAATACACTTCATCACAAACATGCATGCGTTAACCGAATATCAACATGATCATAAAGCATACCAGGGGTAGTAGTGTATTACCTTAGCTCCGAGTTATACTGGTTGACTCATGATACTACATTCGATAGCATTCGAATCCGGACTGGATGCCCCATGACATTTCTAATACCAAGATACTTGCATACCTTCAAATACACAAATTAACGTTTCAGTCCTTATCCAAAGAGCTCTTAACAAAAACTAAACACATAAACACTTTCAGATTCAAGGTCAAATTTAGAGACCTTCGGGTCAGAATTTTGCAAAACGAGCTTCAAAAACGGACTCAGGACGTCGAAAAACATAAAATAAGAGTTTTTCGAAAAATTTGACTTTTTGGTCAACGGTCAAAGTCAACGCTGACGTCAGCAGGTCAACGGGGTCAGAGTCAACTGGTCAAAGTCAATGCTGACGTCAGCATGACGTCAGCAGTCAACAAGGGTCAACTGAGTTGACTCGGCTGACTCAGACGAGTTGACTCGGCTGACTCAGACGAGTTGACTCGGACGAGTTGACTCGGCTAACTCGGACGAGTTGACTCGGGTTGACGGGTCGGGTCGGACTCATGTTGACGGGTCGGGTCGGACGGGTTGGACGGGTTGGGTCGGAAGGACGGGTCGGACGGGTTGACTGGGTTTAGACTCGAACCGAAATGGGTTTGGACCGAGTTAACCGATTCAGGCCTTTGGGGCAACTGAACCGGCCCACTTACCCTAATATATTTGTTCGCCGGAAAAGAACGCCGGAGAGGTCACCGGAGACGTCGAAGGGCATAACCTGGCCGTAAACAGAAGGATAAATTAACCCACAACAACACCACAACAAAAACAACCCGGAAATTGATCGAAAACTTACCGAAAAAGACCCCAACGGTCAAAACTTCGTCGGAAAAGATAGAGCTCCGACGAAACCTTTAACGGAGTCGGATGAACAATCGGACACACGAGTTTTGTAGATCGAGACGCGAGGAGCTCGACGGTGCCCACGGTGAGGCGAGCCGATGTCGGGAACGGCCGGAAATGAAGAAAACGGTGGCGGCCGAAACCTTTAAGATTCCAGATCCGTTTTCTACTGCAAACGGACAGCCGGCGTCGCGCGTGGTTGACGGAAAACGGCTCAGGGGCTGACGGGACGCACACCGACGGTAGCGGTGGAGTGCACGGAGCGGCGGTGAAGTTTTTGGCGGTGGCCGGAGC
Source organism: Hibiscus tridactylites (assembly GCA_958450335.1). Classification (NCBI taxonomy): domain Eukaryota; kingdom Viridiplantae; phylum Streptophyta; class Magnoliopsida; order Malvales; family Malvaceae; genus Hibiscus; species Hibiscus tridactylites. The sequence continues at coordinate 64,509,051 of OY288290.1, read as the reverse complement.
GATGAGACGGATGAGGGAGAGAGAGTTTTCAGAATTTTCAAAAAAAAAAGGGAAAGATATTTTGGGGTAGCTGAACCATCTCCTATAATTAATGTTCTCAAAAATTTTAATGAACTAAAAAAAATAAAATAAAAGGAAATGTCAGGTGGTTTATAACCAAGAGCTATTTAGCTCAAATGGTTGGGTAACCAACCACACAACCAAGAGGTTGTGGGTTCAACACTCCACACTCTCAACTCCATGTTATTTTCACACTTAACTCCTTTTAGCTCATTCCTTCTTCTTCTATTTTTTTAAATATAAAACGGGTGTTACAGATACCAACAAGTGTAACCCCCTCGTCCCGGTCCGGACGCTTGACCGGTCCGAGTGGGCCACACGGGGAAAATCGAAGCGAAACCCGTTAAGGTTCCTCCTCGGTTAACGACCCAGAAAATTTCTTTTAAATTTAATCTTCTCTAAATGCACCTTTAATTCTCATGTGATCACGACAACGGAAGACAAGCATTCGCAAAGCAATAACTCGAACAACCTAAGCAAAACAGACCATTTTTATGTGATTTAACAGGCCGTTTCGAAACACCCTCAAGGTGTATCGAAACGCGTTGACCTGGTCAACATTTCTAAGCCCATACGAGGATGTCGTTTCGGAACGGGGGTCAACCGTCCCGAAACACCCTCTCTGGTCAACTTCTCGTGGTCAAAGAGATTTGATCGTTTCGAAACACCATAGACCCATTTTGGAACACCTTCATCTCGCAAATTTCTCAAAATTCCAGTAGCAAAAGTGTACCGAAACGGCCCCTATCCGTTTCGAAATGCTTGGCAAAAAACAAAGGGACCGTATCGAAACAGGGTAGCTCGTTTTGAAACGCCCCCTGTATGCAGACTTGTTTTGGCTGATTTAAGGCACAAGGGTGCCCCTAAACCCTACCAAAACTTCCAACAACACACTAACAACACTCCTAAAGGCAAACCAATATATAAGCATGTTTGAACATCATTATAACAAGGCTAAACACTAAGGCACAACATCACAAAGCCATACATCCATACATATCATTAAAGGTTTTAGACTTCAACATGGCCAACACTTAGACAATTCTAGGTAGCAAAATACTAACATGGTCACAAGCATAGCATACATCCCAAAAGCCAATTTGACAACCACAAACGAAGAGTCTAACATGCTCTTAAGCAACATCAACAACAACATACGTCAAAAGCATCATAATACGATTACATGTCCCATTGCTTGACCATTACATCTTAATTTAAAAGTTTATACTTGGTAGCCAAACAAGCACCACAAGCACACTTGGAGGCCCCCTTCTTGCTCCTAGCAACCCACGAACTAAGGATCTGCATTGTCGAACAAAGAGAGAGCGTAAGCAATAAAGCTTAGTGAGGGCAAGCTCTTTAAAAACAAAACTCGACAATGCAGGGTCCAAGCACGATCTCAACCAAGGTAAATACATAATTACCAAGGATCCTCAAGAGCCAAAAGTTAAAGATGCATGAACAATATCCAATTAAATGCCATGCTCATAAAGCTCTATTTCACAACACATGTAATCACATATAAACATCCAAATAGAGATCACATTTCACAACACATTGATACATATATCAATCAATATTGGCACCTAGCTATGACCCGAATACGCGGATAAACACGTTGGAACTCACATCCAATAACCACTTTACCTCACGGGTGGATTACACTCATCACCGGTCTCGCGGAGGGGATTCCACTCATCCTCATGCCCCGTCGATGGGATTCCACTCATCATCGACTATATATAAATACAAGTTCCGGGCGAACCCGTACTCCTCCTTGGTGACTCAACGCCACCAAGGCCATGCGCAAATTTAGACTCATGTGTGCACACTAACATCCTAATGATCGATCATTTGTACTCAAACATACTAGTGCCAACATTTAACTCATTCTACATTATTCATTTCAATCAATTCCGTGCTTAGCACGTACTCACCATGATCACAATCATGAACCATTTCTATGCATGCCTTAAGCATCACAAATCATGCCTCATCTAACATGTATAACACATTATACATAAATCAATCATATCACAAGTCATACGAGGCATAAACATCCAAATACAAGTTCATCCAATGGCTCTAAATCAAGTTTAGGATTAGGCTACCACCCTAATCCTAACTCTAGGTGGGTCTACCAAGCCCGACCTAGTTCACATACTCGAACCAACCATTTAAAAACTACTTTAAACATTTAACCACTCACCTAAGCTTCCAAGCTCCAAGCCAAGCAAGCAACCACCCTCAAGTTTCCGGATTTTCTCTCGATGCTTCACCGACCCAAGTTCTTGCTTCTAAACAACCTCAATACAATTCAAATAACCTCAAATCAGCCCAAACATCAAAATACCAACCCGGAACACAATTCAAACACAAATTACAATGTTGCAAGCTATGAACAACCCCACATTTAACCAAACTCGGGCAGCCCCAAAACCTCATCCAAAATCCATGTTTCCAACACCCTTTACACCCACAAATGATCCCAAATCAACCCCTAACCATAGCACTACCATTGGACTATCAATTCTCACCTAAAACAACCCCCAAAACTCACCCAAAACCCTCCAAAAACCCCATTTATACCCAAATTCGGGAATTGCTCAAAATCAAGAAAAAATCACACATGTTGAACCATTTGACTCATATACTTCATAACTAACCATATTAAATCAAAATATTAGGTTTAGCAACACAAAGACATCATTTTTAATCAAATCTTTTGAAATCCCCATTTTCAAAACTTTAACGAAAATAAAAACTAATGGTACTTTTGAAGAGAGGGAGTTGAGGAGAAGTCAAAAACGATGTTACCTTTCAAAAATGAGTTGAAATGGAGGAGCTTTTTGATGGAATAATGACTTGGAGAGAGAGAGCTCTTTTCACGTTGGAGAGTTTTGAAGAAGAAGGTGAATAGTGAAAATTTGGGTGTTTTATTTTGTTTTAACTTAAAGGCTTAAAAACCAATTTGCCCTTAAAGAAATGTGATATTCACAAGAGAATATAATCCATGGCCATTTGGGGTTTAATCCCAAAACATAGTCAACACAATTAATTATTTTGAAAACAAAACCCGAAACATTATTTAAATCATAAAACCGAGCCCAAATAATATTAAAATATTATTTTCACTTAACCCCTAAACCCGGGTGTTACAAAGCCAGTGAATTTCATAAAATTTGTGATATTTTTTTAACAATCGATATCTGATTCATTGATTGATTAATTCAGATCGAATTTTACAAAGGTACAATATAGGACCACCCTTCCAGTGACAGAGTTGTTGCAAGCTTGGGAAATTTAATATGGGTGACCCTTCCAAATTTTTTATATTTTAAAATACGATGGGAAATTTACCCATTTGAACCCTTAATTTTCAGTTTTTTGAACTTTACCTCTATTTTATAATTATTTATACTTTGTCCCTTAATTTTTTTTGAAATGTAGATGTATGATTAAAGACAAAAAATCATACTTTTGTCCCTTAACCTTCATTTATTGCTCCGTCCCCGACTCTTCCAATCAAAACTTTTTCATTTATAATATCAGAATTGGAACTATTGATCTTGTTTAAAAAAAATTGCACTTGTCACGTTAGACCAACTAATTGTTGATAATATTTAAATATATCAAAATAAATTTAAAAAATTTGAATTGAAATTATTTAAAAATTTTAATACCATATCTTGTGTAACTTGAAATACCCTCGGATGGAAATTCTCTACGCCTTTTCGGTGCTTTACATATGTCCTCACGCTCAAAATTAAGTTTAGTGTTTAAGATTTTAGGTTAAGGGTTGTGGTTAAGGTTTAGAGAATTTAAGGTAGAGTATATTTTTAGGCTATATGGTGTAGGGTTTAGGATTTAAAATTTAGGATTATGATTTAAAATTTAATTTTGTAGTATTTTTTTAGTATTGAGATATAAGTAGGGGCACCGAAAAGGGCAGAGAAATTTTATCCCCGAATAATAATAATAATAATAATAATAATAATAATAATAATAATAATAATAATAATCCGAAACATAAATGCTACCGATGCCAACCGAATTGGAATAAATATCTGAAACGAAATCCCCTTATCCTACAGAAGTCAGAACGATGGCCTCCTTCCTAAGCTCCATTCACCACTCCCCGTCACTGGAGCTCTCCTCCTCCGTCTCTAATGGAAGGCTAACGCCCACTGCACCACCTTCTTCCTTCTCCTTCTCCTTCCCCTTCCCTTGCAAGTCTCACTTCAACCCCCTCGTGCGGGCCGGAAGCCCCTTGCTTTCTGTTCCTCGCGCTTTTGCCACTCCCACTTCTGTGCTCACCGAGCAGGCCTTCAATGGCCTCCCTCTTATCCAAGACACTCCAGATGACCAACTTGACATTTCCAAGTTGGGTTTGCCTCAGCGCCTCCTCGACTCCCTACTCAACCGAGGCATCACTCACCTTTTCCCAATTCAGGTCCTTTTTTGCTCACTTCACATATAATCTATTTCGTCTTTCCCTTGCTGGAGTAGACATTTGCATTCAATGCAACTTGCTTGTCTTCTGTTGTTTTAGCTGTGTGTTTTCGCTTCTTACTTTCTTTCAAGTTTTAACCTTTATACCAGCTCATAATCTTTGTGTAGAAAGTTTTAACCTTTATACCAGCTCATAATCTTTGTGTAGAACCATGATTGTGCCTTTCTTTCTATTCGAGTATACTTCTTTGAAATGCTATTTTGACATTCTAATCTGTATACATTATATTTATATCTCCCTTGTCATTAATTTAGAGAGCTGTTCTCGTACCGGCACTGCAAGGTCGAGACATTATTGCTCGTGCAAAGACTGGAACCGGCAAGACATTAGCCTTCGGTATCCCCATAATAAAACGCCTCACCGAAGATGCTACCCCAAACACAAGTCCTCGTCGGTAAAAGACATTGTAATGCAAACCTGGAGTTCTTCCATTTTCTATATTCTTGTTATTCTTAATCTTTTTCCATTCTGCTTCTCTTTTTTAGGACATCTGGTCGGCTTCCCAGAGTTTTGGTCCTCGCTCCTACTCGGGAGTTAGCCAAGCAAGTTGAGAAAGAAATTAAAGACTCTGCATCTTATTTGAACACTGTTTGTGTTTATGGAGGGGTTTCTTATAGCATACAGCGAAATGCTCTTTCCCGTGGGGTTGATGTAGTTGTTGGGACTCCTGGTCGAATCATTGACCTCATAGAGAGTAATTATCTCAAATTGGGAGAAGTTGAATACCTGGTCCTTGACGAAGCTGATCAGATGCTTGCAGTTGGGTTTGAGGAGGCTGTCGAACAAATTTTAGAAAATCTTCCATCAAAGAGGCAGAGCATGCTTTTCTCTGCAACCATGCCTTCTTGGGTTAAAAAGTTGGCAAAAAAATACTTGGACAGTCCTCTGAATATTGACTTGGTAAATTCTTTTCTATGTACCACTTGAATATTGACTTGGTTTTGACAATTGACATGTTACATCTGTTTCCTTATTCGTTGGTGCTGTAGAAGTTTATATCTAAACTTATCTTGAGTCTGAAGTATTGGAGGTAGTTATGGGTGCTTGTTTGATGGATGAATAGTTATTCAAACATCAGTGGAACTTCAAAGTTCTATGTTTCTGATTGTTAATGTTGAAACTAGTCTGTGTCCCCATTGCAGTCCATTTTCTTAGGTTCGGAGGACTAATACATTGTTGAGCAAGTGATTTAATTTTTAATGCTAACCGCTGCTCAGAGTGTGCTTATCAACCTTATAAATTTGATCTCTCCTGCTTTATCAGCTAAACAAAAGTGCAATCCTGGAAAATGCTGTGAGTTATGTGCATAGATCTACACAGCATACTACTGTCTTCCTATATTCATGTGATGCAAATATTACTTAGCCGTGACATTTCAAAATTATGTTCTTTTGTCCTTGGGGATAAACAGGGTATGATATGTTTAGAGGTTAAAAGTGAATACTATAATTTGGTGGAGTTCTAAGGTAATAAGTTCTCTTGACGAGCAAGTGAAATTATCTTCTGTTAATATTATTCAAGAAACAGGGAGAAAGACATTATACGCATCTATGCACATACATGAGTAAATTGTCTTAAAAGTTTTTTCCTTGCATAAAGAAATATTCTTTTTAGTTGTTCTTTCTCCTTTAACAGGTTGGAGATAAAAATGAAAAGCTTGCTGAAGGGATCAAACTTTATGCAGTATCAACCACTGCAAATTCAAAGCAGACCATTCTTAGTGATCTCATAACGGTAAACAGTTTATCTTCTCTTACTTTGTCCCAGTTTCTCTCTATTTTGCTATAAACTGAAGCCACCAATAAAGTCTGTCTATTACTTGTAATGAGTTTTTCTTTGTATATGTATCTTTTCAGTGGAGAGTAATAAACATAATGCCAATAAAAAAGATGCAATAAGTTTATGTTTTATGTGGTAAAAACTCAAAGGATTCTTATGTTGATATTATTCTGTGTAAGCAACATCTGCTGAGTTATTTTGCTTTTTGGCATCAGCTGTTAATATGTTCTTTATTCCTTAAAATTTTCAGTTATGACTTATGAATTTGGTTCAAATGTTGGATTGTTATTCTTAGTTCAAGCTTTTGTAAATTGTACTCCAAAGCCTCTTAATTTAAGTCCTTGGTAGTTTTATGTTTCCATTTTTGCTGCCAGCATATTGGCCCTACTGAGTTTATTTGATGCAAGGCTTCTTAAAAACACCAACTTCATAAAAGTAAAAGTACATTCCTAGCCTAACTATTTTTGTTTGTGTCAAGCGTTCCATCATTTTCAGATCATACTGATTCGTGTATTTATCAAATGTAGGAGTTGCCTTATCCATACTTATAATTGTTCTTAAGAGTAAATTATTTTATCATTTGGCTCTAACATGGATGCGATGTTGTTATGCTACATATATTGGCACTAATCAAAGTTAATATAGGTTTACCACCATGAAAAAAACTGAATCTTGTCTAAATCTTCAGGATTATGCGAATGGTGGGAAAATCATTGTTTTTACACAAAGAAAACGAGATGCAGATTATGTTTCTTTTGCTTTAACAAATAGCATAGCTTCTAAGGCATTGCATGGCGATATTTCTCAACATCAGAGGGAGAGAACATTGAATGGATTTCGGCAAGGAAAATTTACTGTGCTTGTTGCCACTGATGTTGCGTCTCGTGGTCTTGATATTCCAAATGTTGATCTGGTACGGTACCAAAATATATTTTAGTTCTTTAAACTCTATAAGTCCTTTTGGGCCTATCATTATGTTCTTTCATGCTAATTTAGACTCCTTCCTGGTTATTAAATTTACCACTTATTTTTGCTGTTGATTCTGCACGCAAAATCAATGACTAAATGACAATGGTTAAAATGTTACATCAATTAAACAATTTGTATTTTATCCATGAGGCATTACTATAATGCCAAATATTGTTGATCTTTTAATCATTGGAAGCAAAAAGCAATAATAAAGGCACCTATTAATTAGTACATATTTAAATAGTACTTGAAAGACCAATTGACTTATTTTGGAACTCGAACCAGTTGACTTATTCCTAATTAGAATTGTTAAGCATCCCACCTAAAACCAATTGATAATAGGTGGGGAGGCTCAATTCTATATAGGATCACAGGAAACCTTATACTTCACAGATGTTGGATAACACCACTTAACATGAGCGGTATGGTATTTAAAGTCCTTGTCATCTATCACTCATGCTTAGAACTTGAGTTACTGTTTGATACCATGCATTTAGTTGCAAAAATATGTCATCTGAGCATAAAAAATACATACATGCTATGTTGATACCGTTTTCTCCAGGTTATCCATTATGAGCTTCCCAATAATGCGGAGACTTTTGTGCATCGCTCTGGCCGTACTGGACGGGCAGGGAAGGAAGGTTCTGCAATTTTGATGTATACTAATAGCCAAAGGAGAACTGTCAAAACTCTTGAACGTGACGTTGGGTGTAAGTTTGAGTTCATTAGTTCTCCAGCTATTGAGGATTCATCCCGGTCTCTTGTTAACCATAAACAGGTAAACTATAGTACGCTTTCAGTTCTAATTGGAACACCTAATTGTGAAATTACATTCAACTTTGCTCGTCCCCCCTGGGGACGACCTAGCTCTTGGTATTGGAACTCTTAATTTGTGGTGGTGTCGAGTTCAAACCCATTGGAAGGAGTTTAACGGACAGGGATGGCATGTTAGTCCATGTGTTCCAGATATTTTAAGTGGCATGTGCCTCTTCCCTTTTGAGTTGTTTGGCTTGGTATGTTGGAAGTGAATGCATTGTAGGATGTGGTTGTCACCATGAAAATGGCTGTGGTACTCACAATGCAATTGCTTTTGTTGTGCATTGTACTGTCCCTTTTTCGTCTTCTTCTGTTAGGTAAATCCTATTTGTTTTTTTATATAAACATATCCATGTATATTGGCAGCATGTTATCAACTAACCTCGTAAATGCAAACAACCTCTAATATGTAATGGCAGCAACCCTTCTATATACACAAATGCTGTCCACCGGATGGTCATTGTTGCTCATTAGATGTGCTTCCGGATGATGGCCATGTCGCTTATGTTACTCTCATCTAATTCATCTAGCTATGGTCCCTTGGCACACACGTGCCCGTGTGTGTGTTTTACCGCACTAAGTTGATTGTGTATTTATTTCTTCTAGCAGTTGCCAGCTTTGCAAGATGATGGCCCTTCAAGTGATCATTATGACAAATTTTCTTCAAGGGTTAGCTATCCACGAGAAGTTAACAAGAGTCCGAGAAGTTCGAGGACATCTAGAGGTTGGAGCAATGGCCGAAACTCCAATAATGAGGTTCGAGGCGGAAGAAATAGTTGGGCTCGGACTTCGAAAAGCAGTAGGGATGACTGGCTAATTAGCAGTAGCAGATCAAACAGGTCATATTCGAAAAGCAGTAGGGATGACTGGCTAATTGGTAGTAGCAGACCTGACAGGTCATTCTCCCTGGACAGGCATGTCTTTTCCCTATTTCGCTTGTGATGAATATCTCGAACCCTTTAACTTGTACCAATTTCTTTGACACGTAATATGACATCCATGCACCATTCACTTTTATCAAGATCATCATTTAGGGTAGGAGTCCAACGGTCTCGAGACCAGGAAATAAATGAGAACATAGAAAAGATTAGATTCAGCTAATCTAGTGATCCATATTCCCGTAATCTGTTGGGTATTGGCTAATCTAGTTATCCATATTCCCCTGATCTAGTTCTAGATTTCACACTGTAGAGTTATATAGTCCTTGTCTTAAATAAAGATAAAAAGGGCAGAAGTAGGTCATTTAATTACGGAAACAATAATCGCTTTACGCACATCCTGTACTAAACTAGAATTTATTTTATCATGTATGGTGGAGGGTACATGCATGATGAGGCAATGGACGTAATTTCTCTTCATGGTAATCCATGGTACCTATTCTAGGCAGTCATTTGTTGTTTTGATTCTATGTTTGTTTATTGTCGGCAGAGACTCTTAATCTCATATGGAAAAACTTACAACTAGAATGGATTTGAAGTTGACCTCTCTATTTGTGTGCAGAGGCTTTGGAGGTTCCTGTTTCAACTGCGGCCGCCGTGGGCATATGTCATCCGACTGTCCTGAAAAGTAACACATCTAATGTGTCGGTTCAATATCGGTCTTCCACACTAACTTGGGCTGTCTGGGAATGAAACTTCGATCAAGCAATTGGTTTTTGACAGGCATTGGCCGTGGAGGGATGAAAAGTTGCTTCACAAATATTGTTGCTATTGTGGTCTGCCATCATCCTTTCTATTTGTGAGGAAAACTCATGTTGTGGACTGGTGGTTGTGGCTAATTCAAAGATGTGGGATCTGCCGAGACCAAAGTTTGTATTTTTTTTTTTGCACGTCATAATTATTCGATCAAATTTGGTTATTTGAAACAAGTTTAATATTACATGCATATTCATGCCAATTTTGACTATGAGATGTATGTTAATTAAGTTTTTAAAATACGATTGAAATACAAATAAAAATTTAATTAACCATTAACCCGGACAACTCAATTGCATCTAGAACATGTCTTTAATAATTGTAAATGACCGCTGTTTACTTGTTTATATATATTCATGCCAAGTTTGACTATGAGAATTGAGAAGAGGGTCATAAATAAATATAAAATCAATTTTCAGGTCCAAACCCCAGAAATATTTCCCCTTGGCCAAGAAACAACATGTTGGTTCGGCTTTATTAATTAATCAGATCTTTAAAATATTGAATAGATGGCCATTTTTTCTTCACAATTCCTAGTCTAGAAGAAATAATAAATTCGTGGCATGTGCTTTTTAGAAGTCAAACATCACCTGTAAGTCAAGTGGAAGCTTCTGTTATTCATTGATTTCTTGCTTTCCAAGTTCCAACCATGAACTTGGCTTATTAGGCTAACCAGACTCCTTTATTAAGTCCTGTATGAATTTTAACCTCAAAACCCCTTAAACTCTACACCTCAAAACCATGTTTTATCCATTTGTTTGTGGAGCTTTCCGTCATCAAGAAGGAGACGATGACTTCTGGATCGAACCGAGAAAATCAAGGAGAAAAAGGGATAGCAAGAACCCGTATTCGACACGCGGACTCGATCAGTTCTCTGCACTTCTAGCTGAACTCGAAGAGAAGAGGCAACAGATTTACTCACAAATGGGAACCCAAGGTACGGTTCGATTTGTGTACAAGAACTCCAACGATTGTATCCCTTTGGTGGTGAAGCTGAAGGACAAGAAAGATGACAGAATCAAATCGGGAACTACCAACGATCATCAGCCTCAAATGGATGTTCCGGAAGTTACCGATAAGCTTCAAACACCATCGGGATCGGATCGAAAACTTGAGAAAAAGAAGAGCTTTTCATGGGATGTCAAGTTACAGAATCTGAGAAGACCTTCTCATTACATCCCAGCAGTTATAATCTTGATTTTGTTGTCCCTAGTGCTTTTTGGAAGGTCAGTTGCAACATTGTGTACTTGTATCGGATGGTACATGGTTTCTACAACAAGTGAAGAAGGTTCGAATTCGAGAACATCAATGAAGAAGAAGAATTATGTTAGAAAGCTGTAAGTGGGAAAGTATCTTCTCCCAAGAGCTACAGGAGAGATAAGTTCCAACAATCTATTTAAATTGCAGTTGCAGTAGAAGACATAACAGATGTAATAGGCTAATTCATCAAGTCTAAATCTCTTTGGTCCAACCGGGAATAAAATGACATAGATATCAGAAGCAACAGGTTAAGGTTACATACAACCGGTGCCCTCTCTTCATTTGAAGAACTGGGAATGTATACATAAACACAAGTAGAACACTTGCAGGATGGTATTGTTGGATTAATATTTTGCAGGTACTGAGATGAACTTAGCTGGATCGAACCGTCTCGATGGCTGCAACCAACTCATCAAATTTCGCTCCCGTCACCTCCTTGACTATCTTGTTGTGCTTCAGTATCTTGAACGTCGGAACCACTCTTATGCCGAGCTCCTTCGCCAATGGCTGCCAAAATCATTGCACAAATCTCTCATCATCATAATCTTTCCTTGATATAAGTAGTTAACAAATGCTTACATAGTTGAGCGGAAATAATCATAGGAATTACCTTGTTTTCTTGATTGCAATCAAGCTTTAGAAACACAACGTCAAGGTACTTCTCAGACAATTCTTGATACTTGGGAGCTATAATTTTGCAAGGACCACACCTAAAACATTAAAGCAAGACGTGTTAACTGTTAACAAATCTGATGCAACCTGAAATTGACCTGAATCGATAATAAACCGGCTTGAATGACCTGAATCGATAATGAACCGGCTTGAACAAACTCACCATAGACTCAAACTAAATCCAAACTAGAACTGACCTGAATCAAATCTAGACCGGACACAAACTAGACCCGAAATAACATAACCTGAACGACCTGCTTGACACCTATAGTTATTACTTATTAGAACTTAGATTAAAGCTCTCTCGGTTTATTAAAAGCACATCATATAATGTTTTTAAAAGTTACAATTATCTACTATAGCCACGTCTATATATATATATATATATGAATCAAATAGAGTACCTAAATTTCATAAGTTTGGGGCATTCACACAAGGTTTTATTTTGATACACATCCGTGTAAAAAAAATTACACAACTCTTTATAAAATTTAAAATCTAAAACCCTAACTCTAACGTCCTAAATTCTAACCCATAAACACTAAACTCTAATCATAAACCCTAAATTCTAAATTCTTAAACTAAACCTCTAATCCCTAAATTTGAAAAGCATGTGTAAACTTTTGTTTACACGTGTATCAAACTTTTTCTCTTCACATGAACACATTTTGTCCATTTTAATGGAATTATTCATCCAATTAATATAATTAACATGCATGAAGATATAAGCTAATTTTAATAGAAGCATTGGGTAAAGTAAAGGATCAAACTGAACTTTCCAAATTTTTTAACATTTTAACTAAGCTAAATAAACTTCCGAAAGTTTAGATTTAATCATGAAAAAGAGTAAGAACAAACACCAAACACGGCCTTAGCTAAAATCCTGACATCCCACTAACTGTAAGTAATTAGTTAACAGAATACGTCAGCGTACCGTATATACGTACCATTGAGTGTACATATCGAGGACGACGGTTTTATCCTCGGCGGCGTTAACGATGGGCCAGAAGGTGTCCTTCGTAACCTCCGTCACCAGCCCCACCGTTGCTCCCGCCGCTTCAAGGCTCGATCTCACCTTTCCGACAGCGCCTTCTCTTTTATTATTCCTAGAGCTAGAAGTGGAGGTAACGGTCTTTAACGACAACGATCTTAACAAGAGAAAGGAATTCGAAGTGGAAGAAAAGCTACAAGAGGCCACGACGGGGTGTGCCGCCGCGCATGACAGTGACGGCGAAGAACGGACGGTTGACGGAGTAGAAACGGCAGATTGGAGGAGCGACATTTCTGAGAAAATAAAAATGAAAAAAATAAAGAAGAAAATCAATTCGGTGGACTTGCAGAGTAGGAAATAAGGGAGTGACTGAATTGTAAAAAAACGGAGATTGTTTTTATTATTGTTGGTGTGTAAATACTATTCACCCATGTGAATCATGAATTCTTGTGGAAAGTGTTGGGATATTTTGGTCAGATGGAGAAATGGTTGTGGGAAGAATAAGAGGTGTAGGATTAGAGGAGAGGAGGTCACGTAGATGATGGAGAAGATTTAGTTTTTGGGAAGTGAAAAGACGATATTAGACTTGGGATATTCTATGGGAATAGATGCGGCAAACGAGTCATTCGATTCGGTTTCGGTTCGGGTCATTTCATGTCTGACTGCATTTGGTTTAAGTTCAGTTCGAGTCTGATTCGGTTTTAGTTTGGGTCTATGGTGATTTTAGTTCAGGTATTGGGCCAGGGCTTCAGATCGGTTGATTTCGGGTCGATTGATTTGAGATCGGGTTAATGTCGGGTTAAAAGAAGATCAATCGGTTTTAGTCAGATTTTCAGGACGAGTTAGTTTTCTTCACCTTATATATGACTTTTTGGTGAGTTGTGCGACAATTCACATCTCATTTTCTTTATATATTTTAATATATATTTTTTTAATTTCGAATTGCCTTCAGTTCATGTTGCTTGCGGTTCAGTTCTATTCGGTTCGGGTTTATTTTCGCTTTAACTAAAATTCGGTCCGGTGTATTTCAAATTTCGGATCAAAATCAGGTCATTGTATCTGGGTTGATTTTAAATTTTGGTTCGAATGAATTAGTTCAATTCTCGGATCTCAAGTCAAATTTATCGGGTCTAATGAGAAGTACTTGTCCAACATGTATGAGAAGGGGTGTTTTTGTCCATTAATTAATTTTGATGGGTCCAAGGATTGCTTCTGCCACATAAATGTATAAATGAGAAAAGACGAATGGTTTTTGAAGAATTTAAGAAAATGTTCCAAAGGATATGCTATCCAGGGCTTACGTGTCAAACCGACCAATCCCAAAATACAAATTGTCCAAATAAGCACACTAAGAATTGCACAACATTTTCAAATTAATTGCACAACATTTATGTTAGATTAAAAGACACGTGTTACCCAAACATGTTTGACTAATATACTAAGGATTAATATCTTATACACTGGCGGTGGAAACTGAAAGTTTCCACAAGCGCCTTAGTTTTATGGTATAGAGAATTAGTTTAGGGTATATGGTTTAGGGGTTTATGTGTAGGTGTTTAGAATTTAAGGATAATTGTTTCAATTTAAGGTTTAGGGTTATAATTTAGGGTTTATATGTTAGGGTTTAGTTTTTAGGGTAATATGGTGAGGATTTAGGTTTTAACCTATAAACCCTAAATTATAACCTTAAACCTTAAATTGAAACAACTATCCCTAAATTCTAACCCCCTACATCTAAACTCATAAACTCTATATCATAAACTAACTTCCTACATCAGTTTCCACCGCCTGTGTATAGAATATTTATTCATATACTAATTGTCTAAAATACTAGTAATTTACTTTCAAAATATGTTTGGGTTCGGGCCCGGGCTTTATATACTGCAAATTGGGTTCGGGCCCAGACAGAATAGGATGTTGACATGCCGCATTAGTATTTTCGTTAAAGGTCAAGCGAACTATGGTTTGATTGAAACTATCTTAATAGTTTAGTAATCTAACCGAAAAATTCATAATTAAACAAAATAAAATCGAACCAATAATTATAAGTCTTCAGTATAGTTTACCTTAAAATTTAATAGTTTCGATAATTAAATTTATTCATCATATTTTAAAAACTAATTTGTGACCCATTCGATGCGTGATTATTTTTATTTGTATAAAAAGTAAGAATATAATAAAACTAATAAAATTTATTAATTAAAACAATAAGAATAATAAAAATCTGAGGGGTAGAGATCGAATTTAAAACTTAAAGTTTGGGGTTTAGGTTTAAGGGTTTAGAATGTAGGGTTTATTAAGATTTAACATTTAGATGTTAGAGTTTACGTTTTAGGGTAATATGTTAAAGATTTTATGTTTTTTGTATAACTCTTATATTCTAACCTTAAACTCTAAATTCAAATCACAATCCCTAAATTATAAGCATATAAATATAAATTCCTAGACTATGAATCATAAACTGAATTTATAACCCTAAAATTAAAATGTTTGTAAAAATAAAATATTTCTACCGCCGATATATGAGTATTTTCATATTCTAGAAAAAACTTGCATTGACCTAGCAATAGAGCGTAAAAGAGCTCGGTCATCGTCAGGAAATGACCCAAAAACATGGGTACTTTAGTAAAGAGTAATTTTCACTTTTGGTTTTTTTTTTTTAGTCATATAAATTTAAAAAAGATTATTTTTGTTATTTACGTTTGAAAACGTTTCTATTTTGGTCATTGGACTGTAGTCTTCATTACTTTTGTTTTCGGTATATTTCGTTTCGGTCACCGTTTTTAATTTTTTATGTTTAAGTCATTTACGTTATCGTTTTGTTCTATTTTGGTCACTAGGTCATTATTCCTCGTTAATTTAACGATGTGACACGTTAATAAAAATAAGTAATTTATTATTTAATTCTCAAACTTTTATTTTTCACCATCTTCATACAAAAACCCTACAAAAATTATCCTCTCCAACCTTAACCTTCATTTTTACTGATGCAACCGCTGTCAACTATTGTTGCTGCCTTAGCTAACGTCAGCTACAACCGTATACTAAAATAGTGAAACGCAGCTGGTGTTAACTCTGATACAGAACTAACCAAAGAAGACACTTAGAATAATTTTGTTATTCTCGTTCGCTTATGTGATTGCTCATTTCACGAATTGTTCAACTCATTAAACACTCTTAGTTTGTCCCCACGCTCACCGCCTTCTGGCTTCGGCAGCTCAGCAACCCCTTCCCCTGATTTCTTCTTTCCTCCACTCCCTATGCCATGCATCTCCTCCACTGCTGACCCTCTCTCGAACCCTTCTACCGTCATCACGCTCCACTCTATGCTCGCCTCGTAACCCTCCGTCACCATCGACGAATACTGACATCCGAAGCCTAAGGCACCTGGTATCATCTTATTGTATTAAAATGCAAGACCTCGTCCAAGGAATCTTAACGATTGTACATGGATATGGCATGGTGGTCTGGCCCTGTGTGGTCGTTTTGGATAAGCTCTCGATTTCGAACAAGTCCGAGCTGGTATCACTTGTGACATCATCGTCTGCTATGGTAATTCTCGACACTAGTTTCTTCGGAACAGAATGCGATAACGATGATGATGATGATGATGATCCGGTAGGTGGTAGGAACACATCCAACGACTCTCGAGGTGGATCTTCATGATCCACAACAAGGGAACTATGATTCCTATTCACTGCCATTTTAACGTGGGATGATTTTGGTTGTTGGTTAAGTATTGGGAACGAGAAGCCAGAATTCCCTGAACCATTACTTATTACAAGGGGTGTGGGGTTTAGGTAAGCCAGAAATGGTTTTATATGTAAAAAAAATAGTTTTATGTGTTGGACAAGAGGAAGGGGTGAAGCCAGAAATGTATTCAAGGAGTGTTATTTTTTAAACGGTATTTAAGGTTTGAGCAAACATATTTAGCCGGTTGACCAAGCTGTTCATTTTTATTCCCTCGTATTCCCCCACTAGGAGCACTCATTCCTTTCCCTAGAGCCTCCCTTCCCCTTCCCTCTCTGGTTTTGTGATTAGCAGAGAGAAGAGGTTTAGATGAATAGATACAGGAGCCACATGAGCTGTGAAGGCTCCCCGTTTTATCTTAGAAATCAATACTTGACCAAAGTTATAAGAACAAGATGAGTACAAAGAGTTACTTCCATTTACAGAGCACAACATTAGTACATTTGTATGTCCAGTGATTCCATTACAATAAGCAACAGCAATTTCTAGAATATTAACTAAGCCAAACAAATGCCCCAGATCCAACCTCCACTCATGAATACAAGACTCAGGTTGTTGTTCACCATTTGGATTCACCAAAAATGTTATTCTTACTATCACAGATGCATTAGCTAGAATAGTCAGAACAACATGCGCACACAACCCGAAGTCAAAATATACTCTTAAAACAGAATCTTTATACGAGAACAGAAACACACACGTGTATCAACAACCTCGAGACTTTAGTATACTATCTCTGCCTCCAGAGTCTATGATGTAGCCCTCAGCTCGTGCTCTTCTGCAGCTTCAGTACCACGCAACTTGAATGGTGTCTGCATTATAGGGATAGTGTAAGAGAGGAACATACAGACAATCTAATCCATCTTATTATCTTGAGAGAGAATATGAAACTTGCATGCTCAATTAGGAAATTATTGAATCACATTGCACAATTTGATGCCATTTACACAAATAATGTGAAACTTTCCAATTTAAATCCATTTTTCTTTGTAAAAAATGCATATTATGAATCATGCCTAACAAACTATGTTCATCAGGAATTTTTAACATGTGTGCATGCGTATGTGGATGCACATTTCAGAAAATTGAATTCCAGAAATTTTAGGTACAAAGTTCTACGAATAAAATTCGGTTTATATGCAGCATAAAAAGAATTGCATACATTTTCATTATTGTTTCTCAAACAATATAGATAATACGATTTTAATGAAACCAGAAACAAGAACCATTCCATACAGAAATAGTAACGGTGAATGCATTATTCTCACTAATCAGAATCCACTAAACAAGGAAATCCAGAAATAAACAGGATTTCAACACAGTTAGATAGGAACTAAAACCAAAACCAAATTAAGATTCGTTGCAAGCATTAAACTTTCAAGAAAACAAAATTACACAGATTATAAGAACTTGGGAATTCGGGTACCATCAAGCTCGAACATAAAAACACTTTATCAGGGAAAGAAAATGACCATACTTCAATCATGTCTAAGAACCAAAATTTTCAAAGACTAGAATAAGGACATAATATAGGATAAATGTAAGGAAACCACATAATAATTGGTAGAAATTCATGAAGCAAACAGCTAAACAAGTAATCAGAAGAATTTTATTTTGCTAGATTAATAAAACCAGATTAACATGAACCTGAAGCTTAGCCCTCATTGGTTCATATTGTGTGTTCAATAGGTTTGGGATCCAAATTCTAGAATCCGCATCCCTTCTTAGGCTATGAACATTTTTGTACCCTAAAATGAATTTGTGCAGTTCAATGTAAAAATGAGCAAGATAAGATTTTAAGTAGAAACAACCTGATAATTCAAGAAGGAATCATTAGGATCAACAGCGGTACAATCAAGAGGAGTCTCGAACAAGGACAAGGAGAGCTGTTTATCAACGACGCCGACATCAAAGTTGATCAAACCGGAGGCTGGATCATCGACGCGTATGCCAATGACGGGAAACCATAGGAACAGCTCCTGCTGGGACATACCGGACAAATTCGCGATCTTCCCGAAAGATAAGATTCCGGTGATGTTGAAATCGTAATGGAATTGGATCTCGGAGTCGGAGTTGCAGGGTTGGGTTAGGTTCACATGGAAACGGTTCGTCTCGGGATCAACTGAGAAATCTGTTACTCCCTTTGGGAAGATACCCACAGGGAGGCCGTTGTGTTTCAAGTAGTCGTAGATTGAAGGAGGGGATGATGATTGGGCGGTGAGAAAATTAAGAAAGAAAATCAGGCAAAGAGTGGGAAAAGGAGAGAAAATTGGAATTCCCATGGTTGGGGGTTTATTTCCTCCCTCTTATTTTCCCCTGAACAAAAGTAATTTGGTTGTGCTTCTTCGGTTGCTGATGATGCTTCGATTGATTTAAGGTTGAAGAAAAACGGAAACTACCAGGAACGGTTATTTTCTAAGGGTTTGGATTTTTTCGGGCTGTTTCCTGGAGATGTTAAACACGCGCCTAATTCGAGCTTTTTTCTCGCGTGGAATTTATTTTTCTCCAAATTACTACCATCCATCTAAGGAAAACCGACCATTTTACACAAAAAAATGTTACTAATATTCTTTCATATGACACATTTAAGATTTATTATTGGCACTATAATTCTATCTGGTTGTATTTGCAGATTTTTTCAAAAAAATATTTTTATAAATTTTATATGTTTTTTAAAGAATTTTTTTAAATTAAAAAGTTTATAAAAAATGTGAAGTAGAAACAATTTGAAACACAGTGCACTTAAGATCAAAAAATGTAAAGATTTAAAGGATAAAATTGGTCAAATGAATTAATTGACTCAATTTTTTTAGTTTAAAAACTTAATTGATTAAATTTTTTGGTTCAAATGTTTAATTAGATAAAAATAAATTTAAGAGCTTAATTCATTTTCCCCAAAAATTTAAGGGTCTTTTAAACCTTTAAGCCAAAAAATTATTTGTTATGTGTGGTTCCTCGTCCTCCCGCTGCTTTTAACAAGTAACAGCAATGGTTAAACCTAGGTTAGGATGGACTCTCAGAAGGCTCCTGCAGCATTTCTATATATTTTTGTAACATTTTTTATACGGAAATAATATTTTTAATTAGATTATAACATAAAATGTTATAAAATTATTTTTATATAAAAATTTAATTAACATTTATTCGGATCCAATGAACGAAACGTGCAATAAATTCCACCCAAACATATAGGATTTTAGTTTACAAAGAAAAACTCTTCATTCATCTATAACAGACAATTCACTATAGCTATAAAACTTGGAAGTACAGAATAAGCACGACCACACTACAAAGGAAGCTTCACTGAATCTGTTACTACTTACTATTACTCCAGATAATGAACTTTAAAAAACAGAATTTCCCAAGTACTCAAGCTGCCGCATCTCACAACATTAGCAGAAGAAAAAAAAACACTAAATCTCAACCAGTCTGCCTGTCCTTCCTAGTTTGACTTTGCCGACTTGAGAGTCCGAGTTTCAAGGTTCAATCACAAATAGAGGCTGTAAAGATGACAAACACGATTGTCCCAGAAAACCATTAAAAAATCGAAGTTACTTAAAATCTACAATTCGATATATCCACCCATACATGTATATTATTTGAAATCAAGGTCGTAAAGGAATACTCACTGTGTCAACACTAACTGCTTTGCCATCTTCTGCAACGATCTCAACTATGGTTCCCGATTGATCAGCCTGAAGAAACAACGGTTTTTTATTTACGGTTAGGAAATTTAATATCAAGTCACTTTGAGGTTAAGTGTAATCAAGGAAGCATGACTGTTCAACCAAGTAATGGAAAAACAACTGGATTACACTTTTAACCACATGAATCTTTTCCTTCCATTCTGCCTCTGTTAAAGCATACTCTTGTCCGACACTGAAACTTCATTAACCAACACTTTTTTTATAAGAAGGGAGGCCTCATTAAAAAAACCCTTCATAACTGTCCGAAACCCTGGGAAGGGGATCAGCAGTCAGCGGAAGGAGGAAAAGAGTGCCTCAAGTTTTATTCATACTAGATTCAGTACATAGAAATACAACAGGTTCCCTACCATTCCATTACAAACTACATCCCTTACTCACTTACCCAATCCCTTTTTTAGCAAGTTCATCAGCTTTACAATTACCACTTCTAGCAATTAGACAGCAAATAACATTTCTATCTAACACCTGAGACCTTATGTCTCTAACAATACTCCCATAACAAGAAGGACAAGGTACACGATCCTTGATCCACTCCAAAGCTACCGAGCAATCACTCTCCAGTATAAGGCAAGTAACCTTCATAAAGATATTTGTATAAAAATAATTTGTATAATTCCTATGCATTCCAACCAAAAATTTAATTAACATTTATTCGGATGGGGAAAATAAAAGAGCTTAATTAATTTTCCCCAAAAATTTAAGGGCTTTTTACACCCTTAAGCCAAAAAATTATTTGTTATGTGCGGTTCCTCGTCCTCCCGCTGCTTTTAACAAGTAACAGCAATGGTTAAACCTAGGTTAGGATGGACTCTCGGTAGGCTCCTGCAGCATTTATATATATTTTTGTAACATTTTTTATACGAAAATAATATTTTTAATTAGATTATAACATAAAATGTTATAAAATTATTTTTATATAAAAATTTAATTAACATTTATTCGGATCCAATGAACAAAACGTGCAATAAATTCCAACCAAACATATAAGATTGCACATTTATTCGGATCCAACTCATTTTTCAACTCATTTTTCATTAAAGCATCCTTTCTCACAGTTCATATAAGATTGCACATTTTCTCCTCCTACACAACAAAGTTCTAATAATTTCAAGGTATCTTAAGATAATTTTATCACCCATGTACTGCAATCTTCCTGTTACCAGTTTTCAACATTTGATCAAACAGGTTTTTGTATACCAAAAATGATTCCTAGTTAGAATATTTTGATGTGGGATAACTCAACTATGCCATAATCCAGATTTATTGGGGTTGGTCACATGAAACCTTTTTTGACAAAACACACTTGCAAGGGAAGAACTAGATTGTATTAATGGAGCAATCTAGTTGATATTCTCTTCTCATTCTCCCAGCTTTGTCATCCAAAAGCACTAGAAAACTTTCAGGGCTACAACCACCTAATATTGTTAGCCACAAAAGCCACTGTTAAGATTAATCAAAAGAGAGCACTTAACCAATTTGTTTCTGCAAAATATTGCACACATGAGATCTGATTCCTTACTTCTCACCTTTACAATGTTCCAAGCACCAGTGACATTGATTTTTTTTGTCAAAGGGAACAGGACATTTGTTCAACATTTTAGATTAGCTGTCCTAACAACTTAATGTCAAATCATAGGCAAGTAACCTTCATAAAGATATTTGTATTCTAATTCCTGTGCATTTTATTTGGAGCACTAAAGACATAAATTAAAACACACTCATGACTCCAAGGGCTTCAAGCTTGATTTCAAACTTACCCTAGGATCAATGATTCAATGCTCAGACTTACATTAGTCAATCTTATTCTAGATTTGGGATACAGAAGTTCTAAGATTATAACGGGAAAAAGAAAATGTCAAGAAATGGTAATATTTGTACGACTAAAAACAGTATATCTTTTTTTCCAAACCAAATGGATAAGAACTTACTTCTATTTCATTCATCAACTTCATTGCCTCAATGATGCATATGACCTGACCCTTTTGCACTTTGTCTCCAACCTACAGAGAAAGCCTTTTGCATAAGCCCCAAGAGACAAAGAGAAGCAATTGTAGGATAAACATAATGACAGTGCCATGAAAATCCAATAAAACCAACATGTATGGATCACCTTCACAAATGGCGGTTCACCAGGAGCCGGACTTCTGTAGAAAGTACCAGCCATGGGAGATTTAAGAGGTGGAAGTGAAGATTTGGCCGACTTGGGAGCAGCTGGAGAAGGTGCTGGAGTTGCAGCAGCAGGTGCAGGCGCAGGGGAAGTTTGGGTTGGGGGCCCTACTGGTGGTATAGAGGATGCCTGCATCATAGAAACAGGAGCTGCAGAGGGTGGTTGGGGCAAGGCCACATTTTTCCGGATTATCAGTTCACAGTCAAGTTGTTTCAGCTGCAACTCCGCAATATCTCTTGAATCAACAAGCCTAGAAGAAAACAGATAAAAACCATCAAATTGATTAAACTTAGGGGGAATGAGAAACAGCACATAACCTATCGAAGATCAGCATACTTGACTAGACTTGAAACTTGATTAAGGAACTCTGAGATCGATTCTTCTGTGGCCAAAGCTGGAGGAGAGGCATTGTCGGATGGCTTAGCATCTTTCAGTTTTGCTGTTGATAACCCTGATTTGACTGGAGGGGTAGTAGAAGCATTTGATGATCCATCTACCTCAACCTTGAAGGCAACAGATGATCCCAAAAGCGTGTCCAGGAAGGGAGGAAAATTTGAAAACAGATCCTCTAGCCAAAATCATTTAAAGAATCTTACCTCATTCAATTGTGCTTTCACCACTACAGAACAGTTCTGACGAGTCTGCAAACTCTGCAGTGCAGAGAACAGTAAAATTTTAGTCCAACGTAGAAAAACAGGAGCAAAAATGCACATGACAGTAAAACATAAAGTTGCAAGGAAGGGAAATGCTTATGTTATGTCAGTACAAATAAGAATGTTACGAGTCTATGATCTTGTATTTTTGAGACATATTTCACATAGGTCTGTGTACTATACCGTAAAAAATCTTAGGCAAATGCATCTGTGGAATGTCATTCAGAAAAGAAAAGAAAAAAACAGCTTAAGTTTAGTCAACTAAGCTAATGGAATTATAAAGATAATCTAAACGGCGATATATAAATCCATTAATACAGTTAACTCTTTCACGGCACAGAAAGGCCATACCATACCATGCTGCGACAGAAAGCTATTATTTTTTGTGGTATGAATACAAAATCAGAAAAGAGAACTAAAAGCTTTCTGCTTTCCTTCCTTATTCTCCTATCCACTCCTAGATTATTGGATAAACTACTTTGATTTCAGTCGCTGAAAAATGAGCAATGAAAAAATCTATTTAATTACAAACTCAAAAATACAAGCATTCCATCTTTTCTTTTCGTTATTGATATTTGTTTTTACTTTCCCAAAAGCTGCTGAGAGAAAATTAATATTTGCTTTAAACATGGAGATAGCTAAACTGCCACATGCACATAAACAATTTGCAAGTTAAAATATCTAATTCGTCAGCCATCAAAGTTATCTCGATATCAAACAATAACAACCAGAGCCTAAAATATGAGGCATTGGGCAAATAAAGCAGCATCTAACTATTTTTCTAAAAGCCAGAAGAATTGAATGCGAAGAAAAACAATCATCTCTCTCCGTCTGCTACTAATTTTATCAGCAAAAATGCACGGATTGAAGCTCAACATTGATCAAACAATGGAGATTACACTCTAATTCTCACAAACCTAAACATGGAAACAAAAGAGAAAAATTCTAATCAAAGATTCGAAGAATAAATCAATTGTCTCTTCCTACTCCGGAATTTGACATCAACGGATTCTGAGCAACTAAAATTAATACAAAAAAAGAATGAGAATGAGAGAAAATCCAGAATAAGTTGGTTACCTTGGAGAAGAATCGGAGGTTTGGCCTGTAAGAGAGGTTGGAGAGCGGAAGGTGAGGCGAGGTGGCGGCGGTTTTAACGACGGAAGAGAAGGAAGCGGAGGGTGTTGTTGAGAGTGAAGACGCCATGTGAGACGGAGGGGGAAAAGGAATGCGATCTGGATTGCTAGAGTGAAAGGCAAAGAAAGAGGAAGAAAAGGTAAGTGGATGAGTTGAAGTGTAAAGTGTTGAGGCTTCGCCAGCACGTGTTGGTTTCTTCATTATCTTATTCCTATTAGTTTTGTTAGTTCTGGGAGTTTGGGGTAAACATCTTCTCCCCTAAGCCTCTTGTATTTATACCCCTTGTTAAAAAACTACTTACATTAAAATTTTTAACCCTAAATCTCGAATCTTAAACCATACACCCTACAAACTAAAAAATACACCCGCCCTAATTTAAAATTCTAGATCAATAAAGTTTATAAATGGTCACTGAACTTTGTTAAATTATTTAATATGACAATCAAACTTTTAATTACTTCAATATTTTCATTAAACTTTTTAACTTTGCTCCAATTTAGCCACCGAATTGTAATGGGCGCTAAAAGATTTTAACAAAGTTTGTAAAATAACACATTTAATCCTCTATATTTACATATTCAAACAATTTAGTCTTAATTCAAAATAAATTAATAAAATTAACCCTCATTATTTTAAATTGATCATATTTTAAATTAAAAAGAATTTAATAATACCCATATTTACACATTATTGAGTAAAATTAAACAAAGCAATCAATCTTTATCAACGCCAAAAGCAATTCATTGACTTGGAAACTTTAAACAAAGGAGGAGAGCTGGACATTGAGAAACCAATTGAATATACCTGGAAGAGGAACCCTTAAGCTTCTCAACTTCCCATTCGATCTTCGAAAAGGCTGTTTTCTTCTCACGAACTTCTTGACCCTTTAAATGTTGGGACTCTAGTTACACTTGCTTTTCGGCTAAATCGTTGTGTTTATCAGCATCTTCCCCTTTAAATGCCGTCGCTACCTTTTCATAGGTCTACATAGACAAAAACAAAGTGTTAGAGTGGATCAATACTTGTACCGGAGTAACCATAAACCATGCATATCAGCCAAAGACATAGATGTTATGCTTACAGGAGCAAGGTGTTTACATTGGCCACACCTAGAAGAAAAGGTCATAACACATATAAGTAGAAAAAATTAAAGCAAAAGAATACCAACACCAAAAATTGTTACATGCATGAGGTTCTTAAACATGCAACTGGAACAGCCCATAAACTCTATTATTCTGCAAAAGATTACTATAAATTACACAAAATAAACCAAGTGCTTACCAAAGAGCATAAAACTCAACCAACACGTGTTTGGTCTCCTCAAGGACAAGCTCGTCAAAATTATCAGCATTTAGCACTACAACACTCGATGCTACAATGGCTATCTTCACGGTCCCTGTAAAACGATACGCGAGCATAGCAGAATCCTAGTGGGTTTTTGCCTTTGGGATTAAATTTATTAATTTATTTTAAATTAAGACTAAATTGTTTGAATGTGCAAATGTGGAGTATTAAATGTGTTTGTTTAAGTTGATTAAACAATTGCAAATGGCCAAGAGGGGGTGAATTGGCAAATAAAATAGAAAGGGAGCAAGGAAGTAAAATAAAAATTGACACAAGAGGATTTATAGTGGTTCAAGTTTGTAAACAAGCTCTACATCCACTATCTTAGCTTCCACTAAGGATTTTCAACCTAATTCACTATTGAATTCATCCATTTTCTCGAATTTAGAGGAAACCTTACAAACCGATTAAACTTTCTACCCAAAGCTTAATCAAACCTCACTCAAATACAAGAAAGAAGATTGGCAATGAAAATAACCTCTCACTAGGCTTATAAATTGCTCAATTACAAAGAACAATTTTCCCCAATTTGACAAAGGATAAAACAATTAAGAATTTCACAATTTGGTACAAGATTTGACTCTAACAGCTCAAATGGTTTGGATGATTGCTTAATATTGCTAAGATGTTCAATAGTTGTTGATGTAGCTTTAATGGCTTGCTTTTATACCTATTCATTGAATTCTAGCTGTTTGGGTGGTTAGAAACATAAATAGAGTCGTTGGACCCTCTTTTTCCCACCATGAATGCTGATTTGCAACCAACCGTATCGGGACACTCGGGCCCCTTTCGATACATGCTCAAAATAGAAAGAGTCGTTGTGCACAATAAAGGGTACCGTATCGAAACGCGGGGTGGCGTATCAAAACGATAAGGGGCCATATCGAAACGACCATAGACCGTATCGAAACGGTATTGCTCACTTTTAAAACTGCCAAAACACGTTTCGAAACGCCTACTGGTGTATCGAAACGTTTAACTAATTCTCAAATTCCCGTTCTGACAAGTAACGGCTATATCATTTATTACTTGAGTTTAAAAAATCTTAACCCCGTATCAAAACGGTTTTGAGCCGTTTCGAAACAATGCTTAAAACAAAATGCCCCATAAGAAGGTTGTATCGAAACAGTTTACCATGTTTCGAAACGCCAGTATCGAAACATTTATTTTCGTATCAAAATGGAAATTTACAATAACGTTTTAAGATAAAGCCGTTTCGAAACACCATGGGGTGTATCGAAATGCTTGGACTATTTTGTGTAATTTGACTTTAAAACACTTAGAAAAAATTGTGGGGTTTAAGTTTTGACTTTGAAACACTTAAAGTTAAAAATATACTTGTCAAATGTGAACTTTTGAGTTCTTAAAATTTATTTATTTTTCAATTTTGGTCCTTAGACTATTTGTTATATCATAATCAAATTGGTAAATTTTTAAGATATCTTCCCTTAGATTAAGCTATTTTTTGAAAAAAAATTGTAATAAATTTAGCTTAATTCTTCTTCCCTTTTTGTTAGATCAAAATCACAATAATCCAAAGAGGTGATAATGTAAACCAAGCAAATAAAACCAATAGCATAATATTCATTAAGCATAAAACCAACAAAAGATGTCCAAACGAAAATAAATCCAAACCTTAAATCCTAAAAGCGTAATAAGAAGACAATAAAACAAAGCATAAGTCTTAAATCTTAAAAACATAAATAGGTGCATAGAAAGGGAAATCCTAAGATGATTTGCAATGGGATGCAAGAGAACTAAGGATCATCTTATCATTACTTCTCTGAAATTGCCTCTATTCTCCATAGAAACCGGTAAAGGAAAGGTCCATCGAAGATTGTTGAGTTTCAACTGAAGCAAGACATTTCTCAACACTAGTAACTCGTTCCTCCAAGGTCGTGAAGCGAGTGTCTATGGCCGCAAAACCGAAGTTCATGGTCGTATCCAAAGAAACAATATTGGTTTGCAAGCTCGTGAATTGCGTTGTAAGAAAGACCATAAGAGCTCCATTGTTAGGCGGAGCAACTTGAGCTTGTTAAGCCACTTGTGGGGGATTCTCTTGATGAACCCATTGGTCGTTAATGTAGTGAAAGTTGGATCAACAAAGAGATCTTTCGTCAATTGGTTGATTGAGAGTCTCCGAAAAGTCAAAAGAGCAATCAAGCCCTAATTTTGAGAACATGTAGCTTAGAGCGGTTTCATATGTGAAGGAAGTAACTGTATCCAAATGACAGTTTTGGACAAAATACACCAACTCGACAAACATGATTTGGCAAAGATTGGGTTGGATTTCTTCATGAAAGCACCTAAGCCAAAAATCATTGACTTGACGAATGTGTGCGAACTTTCCTCCGAATGGACGAATTATCAAGAGATCATCAAGTGAAGGATGCGATCATGAGCATCTAGGACAGTAACGGAGCCTCCAAGATCATGCCCGCGAGAGCTTTCATCCGAAACACCTTCATCTTCAAAACCAAAAATATTGACCAAGGTGTCGGGATCAATCTGAAACGTCTTTTCCATAAGATAGGACTCAATTGCAATCACATGAGTTCATTCGGGATTGGAGATACCAGACATTAGCATAAAAAGAAGAACCATGCTACAATATAAAATCACGGAAAAACTCAAAAAGGCAAAAAAGTTCCAACGTTTAAGTAAAGGAAGATATTTGAATTTATAAGTTTTAAAATCCAAAAGGGGAATAGAAGTTATGCGCTCACGTCAGATTTGATGGTTTTGATAAAGCTTGAAATTTTGACGCGCTTCAGGGGTTTGGAGAATCCTTTGAAAAAGAAGAGTGAGATTTGGACGGGGAACATCCTAATTGACGGTTGAACTTTCCCCTTCCACATCAGATCGTTGTCTCTTCCTAGGACCCATAATTAAAGTCTGAAAAATAGGACAAAGAACAAAAACACATGTATGCATGAATCAACTGAATTCAATCCAACAATTAATCCAATAAATCAAGGTATTTGTTAAAACATTGTATTGTATAGTTAAAAATATATACAAGTATATAAAGAATTTTTTAGAGAAAACAGATTTGAAAAATAGTATAAAAAAATATGCGGTATATATATATTTGAAACAAAAATTTCGGATTTTGAAAGAATTTTTTGGAAAAACTTTAAAACACATGCTATACTTATAATTTATATACAAAAAGTATGTAAAAACAGTATAGAAAACTAGACGAAATTAAAGAAAGAAGAATTTTATACCTTGATGAGGATTATAGATGAATGGGTGGATGATAAAGCACCAAATTGATAGCAAAGCTTAGCCTTGATGTGTTGATGAAAAACCCTCAAAGATTAGTGAGAAAAACAAAGGGTTTTGATAAGTATTTATATGAGAGAAAACTAGGGTTTGAAAGAGTTTGAATATGGAAAGAATTTAATTTTAGGTTAAAACCCCATTTAAAACCTGCCTTTATTGACTCTTTTGGGTTGCAGTGGCTACGCATACCGATACGCCACAAGGCATATCGAAACTAGGGTATCAGAACGCTTTAAAATTGTTTCGAAACTTGTGTCCGTACCGGTACAGTTTAAGGCCATCCAGAAACATGATTGAACCCGTATCCAAACGCTTGTTAGCCGTATCGAAACACTTGTTAGCCGTTTCGATACAAACTTTGCTAGTAATGAAGTTGGGTATCATCACAGAACCTCGTATCAAAACGTTTCTACCGTTTTGATATAGTTGTGCTTAAAATGCAGATTTGGCATGAAAAAGTTCAAAAATTGAACTTCAATTAATCCTAAATGCATGTATATGATGAATGAGCAACAGATTAGGGCAAAGAAGGATAAATGCCCCCTAACTACATGCATAGAGGCAACAAGGAGCGAAAAACATAAGCACAATCATCAATCAAATTCAAGCTAGTTTTTTTTTACTAAAAGAGACTCTAAAAGGTCAAGAAAGACTAGTTAAACCTAACTCACCCCTAAGAGTCCAAAACTCTATTTGTCAAGTGGTTTGGTAAAGATGTCTACTAATTGATTCAAGGTGTCAACATGTTCTAGAACAATATTGTTTTTCAAGACATGATCTCTAATAAAATGATGTCTAATTTCTATGTGCTTGGTTCTAGAATGTTGGATGGGATTTTTAGTAAGACATATGGCATTAGTGTTGTCACACTTAAGGGGTATGGTACCTATATCAACTCCATAGTCTAGAAGTTGTTGTTTCATCCAAAAGACTTGAGCACAACAACTTCTAATTGTTATGTATTCTGCTTCGGTGGTAGATAAGGCTACACTATTTTGTTTCTTAGAGAACCAAAATATGAGCATACTACATAGAAATTAGAAAGTTTCGGAGGTACTATTTCTATCTATCTTACATCTCTCATAATTCGCATTCGAAAAGGCATGAAGGTCAAATGAGGAGTCTCTAGGATACCAAAGGCTTAAACAAGGTGTGTCTCTAAAGTATCTAAAGATTCTCTTAACGGAAAATATGTGTGATTCTCTAGGACTAGCTTGAAACCTATCACACAGGCAAACACTAAACATGATATTCAGTCTACTTGCGGTAAGGTAAAGCAAAGATCCAATCATAGAATGATAAAGTTTAGAATCAACACACTTACCTCCATCATCTTTGTCAAGCTTAATTGATGAGCTCATAGGAGTTGCTTGAGGTTTCACATTCTCCAAGCCAAACTTCTTGAGCATATCCTTGATGTACTTTGCTTGATTTATGAAGGTGACATCCTTCCTTTGCTTGATTTGGAGCCCCAAGAAAAATGAGAGCTCTCCCATCATGCTCATCTCAAATTCACCTTGCATTAGCTTAGAAAATTCTTGGCAATAAAATTCATTAGTAGACCCAAAAATTATATCATCAACATAAATTTGTACTACTAAGATGTCATTGCCAATTTTTTAATGAAAATTGTAGTGTCCACCTTGCCTTTTTCAAAACCTTTTTCAATCAAAAAAGTTTGAAAGCCTTTCATACCAAGCTCTAGGATCTTGTTTTAAACCATACAAAGCTTGGTCAATTTAAAAACATGGTTTGGAAAATGTGGATTTTCAAAACCCTGTGGTTGTTCAACATACACTTCTTTATTTATAAAACCATTTAAAATGTACTTTTAACATCCATTTGAAAAAGCTTGAAATCAGGATAACATGCAAATGCTAGAAGCATCCTAATAGCTTTCATCCTAGCTACGGGTGTAGAGCGTAAAAGAGTTCTCTAAATTGAGTGCAAGTGTACACTGCTGCCAAGTTATAGTACTTAAGATATCGTCTCTACAGAGATTGAAAGCTGCTTCAATGATTAAATTCATGTACAAGGAAGAGTAAAAACACAATTGGATTGGGATTTGATCTGATCTAAAACTAAAAGCAAGTAAATTAAAAGATTGAGAATTCAGTTTGAGAGAATGGGCTGGTATTGGAATGCGTCGTAGTGTGGATTTTGAATGTTTTGTCTTGGTTAAAGTGTTGCAAAATCGACTCAACTGTCAAGGTGATGCCTTGGCAGATAACCCGCCGCGGCAAAGACTAATGTGCTACCCGGGCGGCTGAGTGATGCTTCAAAGTTCGGCAAGGCTTCCTTTAGTGACTCCTCCTTATCCTTAAGTCGAATTACAATTGGTGAAAACGTCTTGATAATACCTCTCGGCGTGAATCTAAGGATGAACACCAACCAATTCTTAAGCCTCATTTAGCCGCTGAACTTATGACTTATTCCTAAGCCGAAGTAGTTTCACCCAAGTTGGATAAAATCGTGTTTACTCGTTTCGTGAGTCTAACTCTCTCGATATTAGACAAATTGATAATTGCTCTCTCCTCTCCCGATTTGATTGCAAATAAGAAGGATGCCAAGAGTAAACAAACTTTGAAATATTATTGCAAACACTAAAAACCTAAACGAATACAAACAATCTCTCACAACTAATCAACAAAACCATCCCTTAGCCTTGGGAAATGTTTAGAACATGATGGATGAATGGAAACACTAGGGTTTTTTCTTCAAGAACTCTCTATATCTCCCATTGTCGACTAAGATGCCATATATATATAAGCCTTGGCCTACTCGAAGTTGGTTAAGAGACTAAAGTACAAGTTGGAATTAAAGTAGATCTCCTAAAAAGATTAAACTCTAATTAAGTTTTTATTTAATCCAAGCTTGACTCCCGTTTGACTTCAAATTTCTTGAGCTTTGACGATGGCTTTTCTTGGGCTTCTGGGCTTCGACCTACATGCAAGTGGTCTATAAAAATTGGGTTTGATGTGTTCTTCCAGTCGCATACCACTTTGCATATTTTCAGCTGCCTTGGGATGTTGCCTCGGCGGCGCACCATCTGCTGCCTCGGTAGAGGTCTAGCTTAGCAAGGCTCCTTATTCTGTGTTTTTCCTCTGTAGCTTAGTCTGATCAGCTCTCCAACAGGTACATCAGCATCGTCCATCGATTGTTCAACTCCTTCCTTCTACTCTTCTTGCTACCTCAGCATCGTCTGTCTGGGCAGGTATCTGCGCACAGCAAAACATATACTTGAGCAGTATCTTTTATAGATAAAAACAGTGAAATTCATCAAGTAGGGCAGAGTATCTAATCTATGAAGTTTTTTTAGTATGTTTACCTAATTATACAACTAAAATGAGCTTAAGTCTAACAATAATTGAGTTATCTTAGGGCTAAAATCTAGTACTTTTTCACACTTAACAACAGGTGCATATGTTTCATCAAAACCAATTCTCTCTTCTTGAGTGTAACCTTGAGCAATAAGTCTAGCCTTGTTTCTCACTATGTTACCACTCTCATCTAGCTTGTTTCTAAAAAGCCATTTAGTTCTTATAGTTGATTTACCATTAATCCTATCAACTAATGTTCATACTTTACTTCACTCAAATTGATTCAATTCTTCTTGCATGGCCAATATCCAAAAATCATTTTTAATGCTTCTTTGATATTTTTAGGCTCAATGCATGAAATGAATGCAACATGATTAAATAACTTAAGAGAAGATCTAGTGGTTACCCCCTTGGATGGATCACCTAAGATTTCACCATCTTTGACATAGTTGAGTTCCCTTGGGTAGCTCACTTTCTTTTCACCAAGGTCCATGTCCTTCAAGGCTTTAATGGGAGAATCTTGTGTTTCTTCTTCTTTTGTTGGAACCTCATCCACCTTTGATGATTATCCACCATCATTAGCTTCAATGATCCCTACATCATCATCATCATAAGAAGCCTTCTTAGGAATGGAGTTATCATCGAAAACCACATGTATAGACTCTTTTACAACTAAGGTTCTTTTGTTGAAAACTCAATAGGCTTTATAATTTAAAGAGTAACCAAGAAAAATAGTTTCAACATCTTTTGCATCAAATTTACCCAAATTATCTTTTTCATTGTTCAAACCAAAACACTTACACCCAAAAGGATGAAAATAGCTAATGTTAGGCTTCTTGGATTTTAAAATCTCATAAGGAGTTTTCTTTAAAAGTAGCCTAATCATTACTCGATTTATTATATAACAAGAAGTGTTAGTGGCTTCCGCCCAAAAATATTTATGTAAATTGTTTTCACAAAACATGGTTCTAGCCTTTTCTTCTAAAGTACGATTTTCCTCTCAACTACCCCATTTTTTTAGGAGTGTGAGGTGCCAAAAATTTATGGCTAATACCATTAGAGTTACAAAAATCCTCAAAACCTAAGTTTTGAAATTCAGTTCTATGATCACTTCTAATATGAGAAATGTTTTGACCAAGATTATTTTGAGTGATTTTTGAAAATGTGATGAAATTTTCTAAAGCCTCATCTTTAGTGCTTAAAAAGAGAACCCATGTGTATCTAGAGTAATCATCAACAAGTACATATGCATATGATTTTCCACCCAAGCTAGTAGTCCTAATTGGCCCAAAGAGATCCATATGGATCAATTGTAAAACTCTACTAGTTGAAACATCATTAATAGGTTTAAAAGAAACTCGTCTTTGTTTACCCTTAACACATGCATCACAAATTTTGTCCAATGAAAATTTTAGTTTGGGTAAACCTCTTACTTGATTTTGGGAAACCATTTTTTATAAAACACTTATGCCTACATGCCCTAACTTTCTATGCCATAACCATGCATCATTTTCATCTTGTGCAACTAAACAAGCATGAGATGTATGAATGTCATCTATATGCACCATATAAATGTTATCTATGCGATGACCAATGAGCATTATTTTATTTGTTTTAATGTTCACAATTTTGCAACCATTTTGTCAAAGAAAACATTGAAACCTTTATCGCATAATTGACTAATGCTCAACAAATTATGCTTTAGACCATTGGCATACAAAACATTTTCAATGAGAATGGAAGAGAGATTACCAATGGAACCAATACCCCTAATATGGTCTTTGGAGTTGTCACAACTCCACCATTTTTTGGCCTTAGCTCCATGAATCTACTCTTGTCTTCGGTCATGTGTCTTGAGCATCCACTATCAAGGTACTATATGTTTCGACTTGAAGTTTTGGCCTTATATCAATGCTCCCCCCCCACACACACACAAAAAAAAAAAAGGTTAGTTCTTGATTTTTGGTACCCAAATCATTTTGGGTCCATGTGATTTAGCTAAAAAATACTTGGT
Organism: Hibiscus tridactylites; assembly: GCA_958450335.1. Lineage (NCBI taxonomy): Eukaryota > Viridiplantae > Streptophyta > Magnoliopsida > Malvales > Malvaceae > Hibiscus > Hibiscus tridactylites. The sequence continues at coordinate 64,474,920 of OY288290.1, read as the reverse complement.
TCCTTAGGAATCCAAGCAGACATAGCATCAATATTATTAGAAGTTACAAGTTCTTTAGGAACCCACACACCCCTAACGCTTTTACTTCTAGGATGTCTATGAGAGCTTCTTTGTTTTTAGTTATTAAAGTTTCTTTTTACATACTGGTTTTTTTGAAGAATTCCCCTTTTTCAAAACTAATTTTTCCAATAGCGTTAAGAGAAATTTTTAGTTTATCCACCTCCTCATGGTGATAAACATGATATTTTTCAAGAAGATTATGTAAATCAATCGTTTTCTTTTCAAATTCATTTGAGGAATTTTGTAAAAGCAAAACCTTCTTTTCAATATCCGAGTTGGTTTTGGAAAGTGAATCGTTTTGGGTTCTTAAAACCGAAATCATATGTTTGTTATTCAAAATCAATTCTTTGTATTTTTCAACCAACTCATCATAAACCTCTTGCAACTCATCATATGCATCTTGGAGTTTATTAAAAGTGAAATCTAAAGTAGATGAGTTAGGGTTTACCATAGGATCATCATCAAGAGCCATGAGGCAAAGGCTGGCAACTTCTCGCTCCTCTTCAGATGACTCCTCATCACTCCAAGTAGAAACATTTGCCTTGAGCTTCTTCTTCTTCCCGAAGCTTTTCTTTTTAAGTTGAGGGTAATCAGATCGAATATGCCCCAACTTCTTGCACTCATAGCAAATGAGTTGATCCTTTTCTTCCTCTTTGTTCTTGTTCTTGAAGTCTCATCTTCTATGGAACTTTCTTCCTCGATTTGACTTCATGAACCGGGCAAATTTCTTGGCTATCATAGCCATTTCTTCTTCCTTCTCATCTAAGCTAGAATCACTCTCTTCTTGTGAAGCTTTGAGAGGAAATCCTTATTTCTTGTCCTCCACCTTCTTCTTCTCTACTCTTCTCTCTTATTTTCTTCTTATCTTTCTTTCTTCATGATCTCATGAGTGAGAAGAGATCCCACTAATTCATCAAGCTTCAAGGTCTTCAAATTTTTGGCCTCGATGATTGCGGTTCTTTTTCCTTCCCATGAATCAGAGAGAGTAGAGAAGCTTCCAGACTAGCTTATCTTCGAGAATGGTTTCACCGAAGCCCTTAAGACCATTGACGATGACCGAGAAGCAATCAAACATTTGAGTGACGCTTTCTTCGGGCTCCATCTTGAAGCTTTCGTAGCTATAGTTGAGGATCCCAATCTTGGTCTCCTTGACGTCGTTGGTTCATCTATATGTGGTCTCTAGCTTGTCTCGCACCTCATTGACACTTGTACAAGAAAACATATTCGAGTACATGTCCGGACCAATTGCACAAAAGATCATGTGTAATGCTTTGTCATTGATTTAAAGCTTCTTTCGCTCTTCATCGGTCATTTTGTGCTTGGTCTTTGGAATGAGTCTTCCTTCATCATTTATCTTCAAAGGAATGATGGGGCCATCTTCCACAACATCCCATATGACATAATCATTGAGTTTGATAAAGAGTTTCATCCTATTTTTCTAATAGGGATAGTTGTCCCCATTGAAATAAGGAGGCTTTGTGATGGATTGTGACTCATAGAGGTTGTTGCCCGAGGTAGATGACATAGCTTCTAGTTGTTGTTGATCAAACTCTCTAAGAACCGACTCAAGAGGGTTGTAATCCTTCCAATGTATGTCGCAATAATATCAATTGTTGAGTTGGTCAAACAATTGCAAAATGGCCAAGTGGGGGTGAATTGGCAATTAAAATGGAAAGGGAGCAAGGAAGTAAAATAAAAATTGACATGAGAGGATTTATAGTGGTTCAAGTTTGTAAACAAACTCTACATCTATTATCTTAGTTCCCATTAAGGATTTTCAACTCAATTCACTATTGAATTCACCCATTTTCTCGGATTAGGAGGAAACCTTACAAATCGATTAAGCTTTCTACCCAAAGCTTAACCAAACCTCACACAAATACACGAAAGAAGATTGTCAATGAAAATAACCTATCACTAGGCTTATAAATTTCCTAATTACAAGAACAACTCTCCCCAATTTGACAAATGATAAAACAATTAAGAATTTCACAATTGGGTACAAGATTTGACTCTAATAGCTCAAATGGTTTGGATGATTGCTTGAATGTTGCTAAGATGTTCAATAGTTATTGTAGCTTTAATGACTTGCTTTTATACCTCTTCGTTGAATTCTAGTTGTTTAGGTTGTTGGAAACATAAATAGAGTCGTTGGACCCTCTTTTTCCTACCATAAATGTTGATCTTGTAACCCCCTAAACCCGACCCAAGGGTTTTGGGCCGAATCTAGGAAGTCAGATTGAAAACGTAACCCTCAAGTAATTAATTATTAGGTTTTCAAAAATTAATACTCAAAATATTAATTTAAAACAGTGTCGTTTATCATTGAAATTTTTATCTCGAAAACGCAGTCGTATATATAAGATAATCCAAAACATAGTAGGAAAAATATCACACAAAAATCCCCATGCATGCTAAACAGTTTTAAAATCCAAAATAAAAATAAAAATAATTGAGTTTACATAAAACCCCAAATAATGAAATAATCGCAATAAAACCGAAATAAAATTGGAAACTAAGAATATCCATACTAAAACGATAATAAATCTGATATATGTGGTCCTCCAAGTACCGAACTCCTATGTCTGAGAATCTGAAATAGAAGCTAAGGGGGAGTCAGCTATTAAGCTCAGTGTGTCTCTAAGGTGCATCAGACAGATAAAATCACAAGAATCATACAGTCAACATAGTCATTTCATCAGTCAATCGAATATGCAGATATGCAAAGCACGATGCACCTAAGTCTATTTCATGAACCCATCTACATCATCGTCCGAAGAGTAAGGTTCCCCTGAACCACTCTCTACATCGTCACCATCCGAAGTGGAACTCAGCCTGAAGGGTGGAACCACTGATCCGAAGTGGAATTCAACCCAAAGAATGAAACCACTGAACTTCCGCCGTACATTTTCCCACCCGAATGATATGACATGAACGTTCTGATTCCAATCTGAATGCAACATCATTAGTCTGAAAATGCATGAGCATTTAGTCCGAAAATGCATGTGCATTTAGTCCGATAATTAATTATTCAGATTCCGATGTATGATGCTTAACAGAATGGCATACAACATATCAAATAGCCCAGATCACAACATATTTTACAGTCAAACATCACATAGCATCAACATATTTCACAGTCAGACATCACACAGCAACAACACATATAGTATAGCACAAGCAGAGAACACACGTCAGACAGCTAACTACTCTAACGTCAAGGATGACGCCTCTTACGTTCGGGTCTAGCTGAATCAGAACCTATGATATAAGACTCTACATCAAATATATCATTATGCCTAAATAATTATCCCTACAAACTTATTCAACGAGATTTTAAAGATACACGAATACTTATCTGATTCGAATACTTAATCTCTAAAATCAATCGGAGACATGATTGGATGAATACATGTCGCACTGCAAAGGGTTTAGCCATGGCTTAGTGAAGGACCTACTTTTCTATGGTTATGATAAGGTAATCATAAAACTGTGGTAATATGTATAAATAATAATGATGAGTATATGTGCTAATAATAAAAACAATATAGAAAACCTTACATGGTTTTCACGTGAATGGCAAGGCTTTGACTCGAAGATTTGAAAAGGGTAAAAATAGTTATAGATTTGAACAACATCCGATTCAGAGGAGCGCTCCACACATACTGGTTTAGATGAAAATAGTGCACATCGTAAAAGTTGGTTTGGCAGCAAGGTTGAAGGTTTTAAAGGTGAGATCGATGGGGGTGGTGCAGAACAATTAGAGAAGGCTTACGGTGGCAAGAAATAATTTAAGAAGTATCGTGTTTTAGGATATATATATAAATATATATATATAAGCAGTCATAATCTAAACAAATTAGGTTTATAATAATAATAATAATAATAATAATAATAATAATAATAATAATATAGTAAAACAAGAATAAAAAAATGAGAGTCAATTCAACCGTTAGAAAAAAAAGGAATTAGAATTCGATTTGAATTTACAAGGTTGAAAAAAAATTAAACAAATAAAAAAAACAGTGGACTTGAAACCTAAGAGAATTGAAATTTAATTTGATAAAAGGGTTATTTATGGAGTCAACCCTTAAACTTTGAAAAAACTTCATATTAATTTTTAAATTTGATAAAAAATCTTATTTAGTTCCTCATAAAAAGTTAGGGTTTTGAATTAAAAATTCTCAATTGTTAGGGTTTTCAGTTAGGGATTTTTCGAATCCAGTGTTTACAATTTGGGCGTAATTTTTAGAGTGTTACAGATCTGGAACATACCGTATTGTAACACTCGGGGTCATTTCGATACCTACTCAAAATAGAAAGCGTCGTTGTGCACTATAAATGGTACCATATCGAAATGTGGGGTAGCGTATCGAAACGATGTTGCTCACTTTTAAAACTGTCAAAACACATTATGAAACGCCTAACTGGTGTATCGAAACGTTTAACCAATTCTCAAAATTCTCGTTCTGACAAGTAACGGCTATATCATTTAATGCTTGAGTTTAAAAATTCTTAACCTTGTATCAAAACGGTTTTGAGTCGTTTCGAAACAATGCTTAAAACAAATTGGCCCATAAGAAGGTTGTATCAAAACAGTTTACCCTGTTTCGAAACGCCAGTATCGAAACAAAAATGTATAGTAACGTTTTAAGATCAAGCTGTTTCAAAACACCATGGGGTGTATCGAAATGTCTGGGTTGTTTTGTGTAGTTTGATTTTAAAACACTTAGAAAAAATTATGGGATTTAAGTTTTGACTTTGAAACACTTAAAGTTAAAAATATACTTGTCAAATGTGAGCTTTTGAGTTCTTAAAAATTTATTTACTTTTCAATTTTAGTCCTTAGACTATTTGTTGTATCAAAATCAAATTAGATTTTACAGTGTTATTATGCAAACTTAGCTAACACCTTTTTAACGTTCGTTAAAGCTCGGTGGCCAAATTGAAGCAAAATTAAAAGTTTAATGGTAACATTGAAGCAATTCAAAGTTTGGTTACCAAAATGAATAATTTAACAAAGTTTAGTGACCGTTTGTGAACTTTACCTTTTTTTTTTATAAACTTCCTCTTTTCGATGCTACGGTAAGACAACCTTGCCTTAAGGTTAAAATGTGACGGATTTACACAAATTCTTACTAAATTGGTAAAAATATACATAAATTCGAATTTATATAGTTACACAAATTCTTACTCAATTAGTAAGAATTTCAGTTTTACCGAAATTATTACACAGTCCTACATAAATTATAACCAAAATGATAAAATATTATGTAGTGCCGCACTTCAGTCTTACGATAAGGCTGCCTTACCTTAACATCTCCCTTCTCTTTCTAGCTTGTTCAAGAGAACTTAAAATGTTCTAAAAAATTTATAACATTTTAAGTTGGTTTCTTAGTGATTTTTTATAAATTCTAAAATCTAACTTTTAATAGCATTTCAGGTTAAATTTTTTTTAATACGTTTTGAAACTTGTTCTAAAAAAATTTAAAATGTTATAAAAAATCTAACATTTTGAATTTTTGTTGATTTTTTTACAAATTTTAAAACTTGATTTTTTTTAAATGTTACTAAAATGTCTTTTAAGTTGTTTGAACAAGTATAAAAAATTATCGTCTCTTATCCTAAAATTAAATTGTTGTGTTTTTAGACAGCCTTTTTTTTTTTCTCTTACCATTTTAAATGACACATTGTGTTCGGGATTATTTTTCATTACAAAAAAGCACTTTTTAGAGTTTTTTTTTTTTTTAGCATTACCAAAGGACGCCATAATCAGATAGCGGTAAGGTGATTATAAAATTGACACAATTTCAAAGTTTAATTGTTACTTATTACATTTTGTCCTACTTACTCTGTGGGTAAAAAACTATTCAACAAACAATGGCTAAACAAGCTTTAAGGTCATAACTAGGGGTGTGAAAAACTGACCCGACCTGGTAACCTGCCTGAAATCCGATCGAGTCAGAACTTGGTTTAACCTGAGAATTTAAAGACCGAACCCGACCTGCACCCGACCGAAACGAACCCGAACCCAAATTTGACCTGTAACTGTAGAAACCGAACCCGAACTGCACCCGACCGAAGTGAACCCGAACCCGAATTTGACATGTTACTGTAGTAACCGAACCCGACCTGCACCCGACCGAAACGAACCCGAACCCGAGACTAACCTGCCAGATAACCGATTTAACCCGACCTGTTTGGACCCGACCTGTTTTGAAACCGACCTGTTTTGAACCCGACCTGTTTTGAACCTGAACTGTTATTGACCTGAACTGTTATTGACCTGAACTGTTCTTGACCTGAACTGATATTGATCTGAACTGTTATTGACCTAAACTGTTCTTGACCTGAACTGATATTGACATGAACTGATATTGACCTGAACTGATATTAACCTAAACTAATACTATTATTTGATTTGCTGATAATGATAATTATCTGACATTTGAAGAAGTTATATTTAATGAATATAAAATAATGTCAAGTATTGATAAATTTTAAAATTAATAATAATGTTAAGTATTAATAAATTAACTAACTTAACTTCAATTAAAAGATAAATTGAATTAATAATAATGTCTAAGTATTAATAAATTATCTTTTTAATTAACTTAACTTTTATTTTAAAATAACTTCAAAGATAAATTATTATACTTAATTAATTTAAGTGGAATGAATAACCATTATTAAATTAAATTTTTATACTTAATTAAATTAAGTTAAATGAATAAAGATTATTAAATTAAATCTGTATTCTTAATTAAGATAAGATGACTTAAATTTTTTATTATATGAATAAATTAATGCTAATTTAACTTAAGATTAAAAATAAGTTTAATTAACTTGCATTCATTTTAAGTTAAATAATTAAACATTATTAAATCAAATTGTCTTTCTATTTAACTTAACTTTTATTTTAAAGTAACTTCAAAGTTAAATTATTATACTTAATTTACTTAAGTTGAATGAATAACCATTATTAAATTAATTTTTTATACTTAATTAAATTTAGTTAAATGAATAAAGATTATTAAACTAAATCTGTATACTTAATTAACATAAGATGACTAAATTTTTTTATTAACTTAACATACTTAAATGACTTAATTAAGTTAAGTTGTTTAAAATATTATAATTAACAGTGAATATATAAAAACTTACATAACTTTTACAAGAACTTAAATGTCTTAATTAAGTTATGTCGTTTAAATCATTATAATAAGCCCAATGAACTTACAAAATAAGGTTAAAGTTTGGAGAGAATAATGTTTGAGTTTAACTTTGGATGGAATTAGGGTTTAAACCCTAAGCCCTAAACATGAATCCCTAAAAATAAAAACCATAATCCACCAATATATATATAAATATAATACATATAAGTTATGGTTTAGGGTTTAAACCCTAAACCCTAATCTTTAATATATAACTCATAGTCCTTAATCCTAGATTAGGGGTTTAGTGCTTAGTTAATTACTTATGCTTTAGGGTTTAATGCTTAGGGTCGATAATTGTCCAAGGTCAAACTGTTCAAGGTCAACTCAAGTCAAAGTCAACTCCGGTCAAACAGGTCAAAGGTCAAACTAGTCAACAATTCAGATCTGGTCAAGGTCAACAAGTCAAACAGTTCGGTTCAAGACTTATGGTTCGGTTCGGTTTGGTCCAAGTTTCACTGATCCGGTTCGGTTCAATTGGATCACAAGACTGGTTCGGTCTAAGAACATATTTGGTTCATCCACCAAGGTTCGGTTCACCATTTGGGCTCTTATCCGAAATTGGTTCCACTTTTACAACAAGTCATTTATTGAATTTTGATCAACACTCACAGCTGGGCTCTCCCAAGCCACATTAACATACACAGAAGCCCAACACTCGCATAACTCAACCCATGATGCTTTTTCAACTGATATGGTTTAGGGTTTTCAGCACCTAAAACGGTGGCGACGCAGATGCACGAACGGCGGCGATGCAACCTCGTCGGAAAAGACGCGACATCAGCAGCGGCACAACCAGACGACGACGACATCTTCACACTCAATCTTTCACACCACAACAGTGGCGCAGACTCAAAATGGTGGCGGCAATAGTCCGACGGCAGCGACGGCACAACCGTGACAAGGACGGCAGCGACGGCACAACCGTGACAAGGACGGCAGCACTCATTTAAACATGCGAAAGCAACTACAACGATCATTCCGGCCAACAACACGAAATCAAAACAAAATCCACAACTCAAAACCATAATTTAAAACCAAAACTCGAATTTCAAGCTTACCCACACACACACACGAACGGAGGAAGGAAGAGGAGCGGACGGCGGAGCGAGAAACGATGGAGACGAGCAACAGGAAAGCTGAACGGTTTTCTACCGTTTTCGACCAAACGACGACTGATAAGGTTGGTCTGGTGGGTGGGGTTTGATCGTGGGTTTAAGACGGTCTCGACGGAAGTGACCGTGTGAGCTACGGAAGACTTTAGGCCGGTGAACGGAGCTTTATCGAAGCTCGCCGGAGATGGTGCGGGAGATGGGTGCTATCGAGAGAGTGTGGGGTGAGAGAGAGCGGCTGATAGATTTCCAATGGAAGTTGAATAGGGTTTTGGGGTGTTATAATGGGGTATAAATACCCTTGCCAAAGGGTAAATCACATAAAAGGTCATTGAGCCTTTTAGGGTTTATAAAACGATACCAAAACTTTACCCGCATTATAAATCGACCCCACAAATTTCTGAAATTAAACCTCAAATTCTGAATCTAATCAAATTAATCCCTTAATCAAATTAAGGTTTCAAGATTAAAAATTCCCAAATTTTAGGGTTTCCAAATTAGGGTTTTCAAATTTTAAATTTCCGAATTAGGGGAATTTTGGGGTGTTACAATAACCACTACTCTCTAAACCGTAAAACCCTAATCTTTAATCTATAACTCATAGTCCTTAATCCTAGATTAGGGTTTTAGTGCTTAGGGTCGATAATTAGACATTAGGGGTTTAAACACCAAACCTCAATCTTTAATCAATGAACCATAGTCCCTAATCCTAAACCCTAAACAATAACCACTACTCTCTAAACCATAAAACCCTAATATTTAATCTATAGCTCATAGTCCGTAATCCTAGATCGGGGGTTTAATGGTTAGGGTTAATTACTTATGCTTTAGGGTTTAGTGCTTAGGGTCGATAATTAGACATTAGGGGTTTAAACACCAAACCTCAATCTTTAATCAATGAACCATACTCCCTAATCCTAAACCCTAAACAATAACCACTACTCTCTAAACCATAAAACCCTAATATTTAATCTATAGCTCATAGTACGTAATCCTAGATCGGGGGTTTAGTGGTTAGGGTTAATTACTTATGCTTTAGGGTTTAATGCTTAAGGTCGATAATTAGACATTAGGGGTTTAAACACCAAACCTCAATCTTTAATCAATGAACCATAGTCCCTAATCCTAAACCCTAAACAATAACCACTACTCTCTAAACCGTAAAACCCTAATATTTAATCTATAGCTCATAGTCCGTAATCCTAGATCGGGGGTTTAGTGGTTAGGGTTAATTACTTATGCTTTAAGTTTTATTGCTTAGGGTGGATAATTATCGACCCTAAACCCTAAACCCTAAACAATAACCACTGCTCTCTAAACCATAAACCCTAACCATATACATTTAATTACAAATAATAATAATAATAGTAATAATAATAATAATAATAATAATAATAATAATAATAATAATAATAATAATAATAATAATAATAATAAAAAAAAAAAAAAACTAATAATAATAATAAGCATAGTAAATATATAATAATAATAATAATTGTATTTAAGTATATAATAATAATAATAATAATAATAATAATAATAATAATAATAATAATAATAATAATAATAATAATAATAATAATAATAATAATAATAATAATAATAATAATAATAATAATAATAATAATAATCCTTAAAGCACTAACCACTAAACCCTACACCCTAAATCCTAAACAATAACCACTACTCTCTAAACCGTACAACCCTAAAATAGAAACTCTAATCCATCATTATATAGATAATAAATGAACCCTAACTTATGTTGATAAAAAAATTTAAACCTTAAACCCTAAACCCTACACCCTAAAAATAAATACCATAATCCATCAATATATATATTAATATAATGCATGTAAGTATGCTTTAGGGTTTAGTGGTTAGGGTTCATAAGTTATGGTTTATGGTTTAATGCTTATGGTTTAGGGTTTAGGGTTTAATGAATACTAAATCCTAAACCCTAAACACTAAAAACAAAAACCATAATCCATCGATATATATATATATATTACATGTACGTATGTACGTATCATTTTATGAACAGTAAACCCTAAACCATAAACCCTAAACCCTAAACCATAAGCACTAAACCTAAACCCCAAAAACCATAATCCATTGATATATATATATATATAATACATGTAGGTATGTTTGTATTAATTTAATATCAGTAAACCCTAAACCCTAAAAACCATAATCCATCAATATATATATAATACATGTAGGTATGTTTGTATTAATTTAAGATCAGTAAACCATAAACCCTAAACCATAAACCCTAAAAACAAAAACTATAATCCTTCAATATATATATAATACATGTACGCATGTATGTACCAATTTATGAATAGTAAACCCTAAACCCTAAAAATAAAAATCCTAATCCGTCAATATATATAATACATGTACGTATGTATGTATCAATTTATGAATAGTAAACCGTTAACCATAATCCATAAACCATAAACCCTAAAAACCCCTAACCCATCAATATAAATATAACACATGTACGTATGTACATATCATTTTATGAACAGTAAACCCTAAACCCTAAACCCTAAAAATAAAAAACCCCTAATCCGTCAATATAAATACAACATGTGTACGTATGTATGTATCAATTTATAAACCCTAAACCTTAAACCCTAAACCCTAAAAATAAAACCCATAATCCAAACTATATATATATCACATATATATAATCCCTAATCCCTAAACCCTAAACCCTAAACATTAATCTGTAAACCCTAAACCGTAAAAATAAAAACCATAATCTGTCAATATATATAATACACATAACACAATAAACCATAAACCCGAAGGAACCCGACCTGAAATGAACCCGACCTGAAATGAACCCGACCTGAAACAAAACCGACCTGAAAAGAACCCGACCTGAAACGAACCCGACCTGAAACGAAACCGACCTGAAATGAACCCGACCTGAAACGAAACCGACCTAAAATGAACCCGACCTAAAACGAAACCGACCTGAAATGAACCCGACTTGAAATGAAACCGACCTGAAATCAACCTGTCAATTAACCGTTTTGGCCCGACCTGAAATGAACCGACCTGAAATGAACCCGACCTGAAATGAACCCGACCTGAAATGAACCCGACCTGAATTGAACCCGACCCAAAATGAACCCGAACCCGAACCGAATCGAGTCAAAACAAAAAATGACCTGTAACCGATTTGACCCGACCTGACAGAGCCCGACCTAAAACCCAACTGTTGACCTGTTTTTACATCCCTAGTCATAGCAGGTCAGTTTTCACAATGACGAAATGCCAGCCCACCTAATTAGAATAAACAATTTTCTCTATCAGTTATTGGTTGGTCCAATGAAACAAAGAGATAGTTTTTTAAAAAAATAAATAAATCTAAGATATAAAGTCCAGCGTTATGAATAAAATAATTTGATTTAAGAGAATCGTTCTTATAATAGGTCTTTATAGTATTCCATATAAATTGATTGACCAATAAGTGAAATACTAACTATTATGTTATTATTAAATTGAAAAACTTCACTCCTTTCCACATCTTCCATTTTCTCTGAGGCGGTTACAAATTTTTTAAGTTTTAAAGTTTATCTTTATTCTTTTTTCTTTCGCCAGCAACGGCCGTTGGTCGTTCGGCTGATCATGTATATAAATAAGTTTCATCGTTGCTGATGAATTTTTTAGTTTCATGTTTTTTTATTTTCTTTTTACTTTGCCAGGTTTCTACCTCATCTGCTTCTTTGACAGTTCTTTCGTCTGCCTCTATGGCAGTTCTTTTGTCTGCTTGTATGGCAGTTCCTTTATCTGTTTTTATGGCAGTTTCAGTCTATCTTTTGATAGTTTAGAGTTCGGGTGACGAGTATCATCAAATTTTTTTGTCACCGAATGAAGGCCGAACACTTCATGTTATGATTCTCTTTTTGTGGTTGTGCCTATATGCCAACAAAAGAATTATGATGTCTTCAAAGAGCACCCAAGGCAAAATAATAGCTTTCTGGATTTCATTTCAAAAGTTTCTTCTAAAGGTGTTAGATTTGATTTTTTTAACGTTTTTTACACCGTTAATTTTTTTGCATTGTTTATTTTGCACTGAACTTTCATTGTTTACGGTGTAATTCATTTGTAATTCTTTCACAGTTGAATATACTCCAGTTTCAAAAAAAATTATTATAAAAAAATAATTTTTTCATCATTTATAATTAATTTTCAGTCTTAGCTAAAAAAAAGAATTATTTTCCCTACGAAAGTCAATGTTAGTGTACATGCACAGCTTCATCACCATATGTCATGACCTCAATCAACTGCTTAGCTTTCCCCATAAATATTGCTTCAAAATCCCAACTCACAACTGTCTCTTCTTCCACACTTTCCTCTCAACATTTTCTTGCTCATAAAATTTTCCCGAGAAAAAAAAACCATGGCTGTTTTGAAGAGATCATATGGTTACTCAAAGGTGAATAAAGAAGACTCAGACGAGATAATTCATCGACGAGCTCAGCTCTTGATATACAAAGCGCTGGAGCAAGCGGATTCCAGAAGAAAACCATCGTTCATACGAATCAGATTGTGTAGGCTGAAGCTGAAGATCGGGCGAAAATTAAAGAAGCTAAGGAAAGCTGCCATGGTTAGTGTTTCTGGTTTAAGAATCTGTGTTTACAGACATGTTTTGAATCAGTTGAAAACTTGGAGACGGTTGTTTAACCGTGGTGTCGGCGGCAGCGATCGTGGAACCATTGCCGCCGCCTTTCCTCGTCCTTTGTTTACTTAAAAACATTATACACTCGGAATTAGGGTTGTAAAAATAGGTAATCGGATGGGTTTCAGATCGGGTATTGTCAGGTCGGGTAAAATCGGATACAGGTCATTTTTCTGTCTTGACTCGAGTCGGGTCGGGTGCGGGTCCATTTCAGGTCGGGTCCATTCCAGGTCGGGTCAAAACGGGTCGGGTCCGAAGCAGATAATTGACAGGTTAATTCAGGTTCGGATACACTTCAGGTCGGGTTCATTTCGGGTTCGGGTAGACTTCAGGTCGGGTTCATTTCAGGTCAGGTTCATTTCAGGTCGGGTTCATTTCGGGTTCAGGTAGACTTCAGGTCGGGTTCATTTCAGGTCGGGTTCATTTCAGGTTCGGGTAGACTTCAGGTCGGGTTCATTTCAGGTTCGGGTAGACTTCAGGTCGGGTTCATTTCAGGTCGGGTTCATTTCAGATTGAAGTAATTTAAAAAATAATGAAAAGAAAAATAATGAAAATGGGTCAATTTGGAATAAAAATAAAGTTATGTGAAGTATAATGAATAAAAATATCAAAATAAATTTAGAAAACGTAAAAATACAATGAATATGGGTCAAATTGGAATAAAAATAAAGTTTTGGGGACTAGAATGAACAGAAATATCATATTAAAATTATAAAACATTGGGCATTCATTTGAAAAACAAATGAATATGGGTCAATTTGAAATACAAATAAACTTGTGGGGATTATAATGAAAAAAACAAATTAAAAGTATAAAACATCAGACAAATGAAAAATAATAAATATGTGTCAATTTGAAATAAAAACAAAATTTTAGTGACTATAATGAACAAATATATAAAAAAATATTATAAAATACTAAAAAAGGAATTAGGGTCAATTTGGAATAAAAATAAAGTATTAAGGACTATAATGAACAAAAATATCAAATTAAAACAGTGAAACATTTTAAAAATAATGAATTGTGGTCAATTTGGAATAAAAATAAAGTTTTAGGGAGTATAATGAACAAAAATATCATATTAAAATTAGAAAATATCGGGCTAATTTTTAAAAAAAATTAATAGAGGTCAATTTAGAATACAAATAAAGCTTTGGAGACTATAATGGAAAAAACATCAAGTTAAAAAACTAATGAAGAAATGTACCAAATTATAAATAAAAACCATTGGGTGAATATAAAAAAATAATGAGTAGGGGTCAATTTAGAATTAAATAAAAGTTTTAGAGACTAACATAAAAAATATTACGATATTAAAAAGTTAAAAACAATAGTCTAAATTAAAAAAATAAAAATAAAAAAGGGCTCAACTTGAAAAAAAAAATTAGTTAATTAGATGTTAAGTACTCTAAATTATAAAAAATAAAATTAAATAAATAAATATATATATATATATATATATATATATATATATATATATATATTATAATACATATGTATATAACAGTATATTAATTAATGTATATATATACACTATACATATGTATATATATTATAGGGTTTAGGGTTTTAGACTTTTAAGTTCCTACATACATTAAATAATAAATACATACATATTACATACATACATGATACATACATAATTTACATACATACATTATGATTAGGGTTTAGGGTTTCATGCATACATGATACGTACATTAACATTATAAAACCCTAAACTTTTAAAACTAAAACGCATACCCTAAAATCTTAAAATTGAATCAGTAACCATAAAATAAAACTATAAAACCCTAAACCTTTAAAACTAAACCATGAAACCCTAACACCATAAGCCCTAACAATAAACCCTAGACCCTAAACATAAGATAAATGAAACCTACAAATAAAACCTTTAAAACTAAAACACATACCCTAAACCCCTAAAATTGAACCACTAACCATAAAACAAAACTATAAAACCCTAAACCTTTAAAACTAAACCATGAAACCTAACATCGTAAGCCCTAATAATAAACCCTAGACCCTAAACGTAAGATAAATGAAACTTAAAAATTAAACCTTTAAAATTAAAACACATACTCTAAAACCCTAAATTTGAATCATTGGCCATAATACAAAATTATAAAACCCTAAACCTTTAAACTAAACCATAAAACCCTAACACCATAAGCCTTAACAATAAACCTAAACCCTAAACGTAAGATAAATGAAACCTAAAAATCAAACCTTTAAAACTAAAACACATACCCTAAAACCCTAAAACTGAATCACTAACCATAAAACAAAACTATAAAACCCTAAACCTTTAAAACTAAATCATGAAACCCAAGCACTAAACCCTAACACCCTAAGCCCTAACAATAAGCGCTATGTAACACCCACAAAATTCCCCTAATTCAAAAATTTAAAATTTAAAAATCCTAATTTGGAAACCCTAAAATTTGAGAAAAATTTTATAATCGAAAACCCTAATTTGAATTTGGGAATTAATTGAGCAAAATAGAATTTGAGAGGTCTTTTTGTAATTTGAGTAAAACTAGAGTTCTTGTGTAAACCCTAATTTATTTTGAGGTCTTACTCTGTAATTTACCCATTAAGTTGGGTATATAATCTCTTTTATCAGAAATGCAGCCGCTCTTCCTATCTCTGCCTCCCCTCTCTCTCACTCTTATTTTCACCCGATTTTAAAGCTCCCCCACCATCTCCTCACTGGCCAAGCACCGGTGAAGCTCCGACTAAGCCTCCATCGCCGTTCGTGGTTCGCACGACCACAACCATCGTGACCAAAGGTGGTTATTTACTTTTGTTCCTTTCAATTCCACCATTGAAACATAATTGTTCTGTATAGAAATGATGTCAAGGATACAAGCCTTGTGATTTTAGGACATATCTGTTTTGTTTCTTAGAAAGGAATATGGAAGTTTGCTGATATATTTTCTTTTGTTCCTTTCAATTCCACCATTTTTTATTGTTTTTAAATCATTAAGGCTCTGATAGGTTGTTTGTCTACATGTTTCTTATTATTTTCCTTTTTCTTTTTCAAAGGTGGTTAAAAGCGTTTTCATATTTGATAAAATTCAGTTACTAGCTAGAATACAATACACATTGAAACATAATTGTTCTGTATAGAAATGAAATTATGAATGTCTTTCGGGCAAAATTTTAATTAATAGATATTCTGCCTCATTTAGGATCTTGGTTGCATTTTCTTACCTTTGCTTGATAAACAAAAAACATCTAGTAATCATAAGAACAAAGTAGAACCTTACTTGTTAATGAAAAGATTGGTCAAATTTAGGCTCCATTTCTTTTTCTATTGAGAACCGGTAATGAATTTGACCAAGGGTCAAAGAATTGTTTCCATTCGTCTTGTATGATAATCTGCTATGTTTGTTAAGGTGTTCTTACTGGTTTGGGCTTTTTATAGCTTTACTTAAAAGGGAATTACAAGAAGTTGGGTTGTGAAATGGGATAAATTGGTATAGAGAAATTTTATCTGATGGTAAAATGATTAAGATTTCTAATAAACTTATCTAATATTTAATTTGGATTAAGATCTAAATTAATCAACTAAAAAATAGTAATGGGTTATGGGTCCGAAGATGATAACCAAATTTAAGCATTTAACCGGAACAGTTGCTTGCCTGCTACCATGTTAAAATTTCTGTCAGCGAATTCCATGAGCAATAAATCATAATTAATAAGGAAGCCAGCTTGTTAATTCCAATGCCATCAATATAAGCAAAATTCCCATACATTTTTTCAACACCGACACTGATAAAGACGCATAAATCATATCAAACATGGTAAAAAGTACAGATGAAAATTATATATGTACTACGTAGTTTAAGTATATATAAGATTTTTATTTATTAAAATAAATATTTTTATTTATCAAGTTTATATTTATTTTTACTAATTACTTATTAAACAAATTTTTTATTTATTAAAAATAAATCTTTTAATTATATATATAATATATTTTGTTAGATACTTAACATTTTAAATTATTCAAATTATAGATATAGACTTTTTCATAATAGTTCATAATATTACTTCATATCATATATTAAAAATATCATTATTACTTATTAAGTATCAATTATCAAACCAGGTCAATATCAGTTCAAGTACAAAACAAGTCAGGTCTAATAACAGGTCGGGTTTAAAACAGGTCGGGTACAAAACAGGTCGGGTTTAAAACAGGTCGGGTACAAAACAGGTCGGGTTCAAAACAGGTCGGGTTCAAAACAGGTCGGGTTCAAAATAGGTCGGGTAAAATCGGATCTCGGGTCGATTCAGTCAGGTAATATCAGGTAATTTGCCAGGTCGGTCTCGGGTTCGGGTTCGTTTCAGTCGGACACAGATCGGGTTCGGTTGCTACAGTAACAGGTTCAACTCGGGTTCGGGTCAGCAACAGTCAGTTCGGGTTCGGGTCATCAAATTCTCAGGTCAAATCAGGTTCTGACTCGAGCAGGTTTCAGGCAGGTTTTCAGGTTCTGACTTGTTTTTACAACCCTACTCAGAATGTTATATTTGTGTCTTCAAAGTACGAGTTTGAATCTCTAACATTTGCTTTGATAATTGTAATATTTCTCTACTTAATCAAAAATATATCTTATTAAACCCTTTTGTTAATCTAGTCATTAATTTATGTGTTAAATGTCAATTTAAATATTACCTAGCGTATATTTAAAACATGTGGATCGAATTGCGAACTATACATGAACAACTTGAACTTGACATGTTGAAAAAACAACCAGTATCAATAAAATTTAGAAGGGTTACTTATGGGTATTTTTTTCTGAAGAACCGAGGTACGTATGGGTTTTAACACATTAAATTCGAACTATCCATTCAATAGGTGGGCATAAAATCAGGGGCGGAGGCAAAAATTTATTAAAGAGGTGTCATTTTTTCAACGGTATTTAAGAAAATTTAATTATTTATAAAGGGATGTCTTTTATTTATAAATGAATGTCGGTTTATTTATAAAGAGATGTCATTTTATTTATTAAAGGGATGCCATTTATATATACTTTTAAAAAAAATTATATACAAGCTATATAAAGAAAAATATCTCCAAAAAATTTTGGGTGTCATAAGACACCCCCACTCCCTAACGTGGCTCCGCCCATGCATAAAGTATATAATTTGATCAAGGATGAAGCACGGGAAAAAATTGGGGGTTAAACTGCCAAGAAGCCAAAAATACAATTTAACATTGTACTAATTTAAAACTTTATAACTTTTGAAGAGATTAAATTATAAAATTATCATGGGGGAGGGGGGCAAGTAGAAATGACCATGAAGAAAATTTAAAATGCTACAATTTCTAAAGGAGCTAAACAACAAGTTTGCCATTTTGGAGGGCTTTTAAAACTGTTCCAAATCATATTAAAGCTTACTTTTAATATCTAAGCTAATGATTTGGTTGGAAAAAAATATCTAACTGATATGATATATATATATATATATTTCGAAATAGCCAACTGAATTTCCGTTAAATCATAAAAAAATTTAATTAAAACGCAATTAAGAAGAAGAAAATTTGATTAAAATAACTTAAAAAATTCTTACAACTCAAAAACAATGAAAACGAAATTTTTTATGAAAATATGCATACCAAAAAAATTTCAAAGCTTCCTGAATCTCCTTGTCTCTGTCCAAACGAGACACATAAAGAAGGAAGGAGTGGTGCGCGATCCATTCTGTCAGGCAAAAGGTACCGCTACCTAGGATTGATTTTATCGGCAAACAACCATCAACGAGTGGGGATAAAACATTCCAAGTGACCACCGACAACACCATGAATCAAAAACTAGCGCCGAGTGAATCTCTGTGCGAACAACAATCGAACGCTAGGTTATGCTAAAACCTGCCACGAAGACAAATGAACCAAACCAAAAAAAAAAAAAAAAAAAAAAACATGTCACAAAGACAGAAGAAGAAGCGTGTCACCAGGACAGAGAAAGAGCGTGCTACAAAGCAAATATTTTTATTGAAATAAAAACAAAAAAGTGATAAAATCGGTGGTCGACAACCAATACAAAAATTAATTGCCGACCACCGATTAAAGGGATTGAAAAAAACGAATAGAATTAAAACAATTTTAAGAGTGGAGCGGTTAGGGTTTTTTGAGAGAGGTGCTTGTTTCCTATTGATATTGTACTTTGAGACTTCAGTTAAAAACATTTTGAAAATCAAGACTAAGATAAAACAAACCATAGTTTGAGGACTTCTTATGGAATTAACCCATTTAAAATATTTAAGAAACAGTGCCTTTATTTCTCATCATGCCGTTGGCCAAAGTGGCGACCCTGCTCGACCAGGCCTAATTAAAGCTCTTAAAAAAGCACATATGGGTAGGGATGTAAAAACAGGTAATCGGACGGGTTTCAGGTCGGGTACTGTCAGGTCGGGTAAAATTGGATACAAGTCATTTCAGGTCAATTTTTCTGTTTTGACTCGACTCGGGTCGGGTGCGGGTCCATTTCAGGTCGGGTTTATTTCAGGTCGGGTTCATTTCAGGTCGGGTCCATTTCAGGTCGGGTCTATTTCAGGTCGGGTCCATTTCAGGTCGGGTCAAAACAGGTCGGGTCCGAAGCAGGTAATTGACAGGTTAATTCGGGTTCGGATACACTTCAGGTCGGGTCCATTTCAGGTCGGGTCCATTTCAGGTCGGGTCCGTTTCAGGTCGGGTCCGTTTCAGGCCGGGTCCATTTCAGGTCGGGTCCATTTCAGGTCGGGTTCATTTCAGGTCGGTTGCATTTCAGGTCGGGTGCATTTCAGGTCAGGTAATTTCAGGTCGGGTAGTTTCAGGTCGGGTAATTCAGGTCAGGGTATTTTCGGAATTGAAATTCGTATTGAGTTTGAGTTCGGTACAACCGTATATGTAGTTGATAGACTTTAGGGTGGCCTCCGTCAATCGTCATTGATTTTGAGTTAATTGTTTAAAGTCATATCAAATTAAAATTATAAAACATTGGAGTAATTAAAAAATAATGAAAATGGGTCAATTTGGACTGAAAAGGGGTCAATTTGGATTAAAAATAAACTTTCACAGATTATAATGAACAAAAATATCAAATTAAAATTATAAAACATTAGACAAATTTAAAAGAAAAACAAGGAAAATGGGTCAATTTGGAATAAAAATAAAGTTTTGGGGACTAGAATGAACAAAAATATCAAATTAAAAGTATAAAAATTAGAGTAATTACAAAACAATAAGTAGAGGTCAATTTAGAATAAAAATAAAGTTTTAGGGTCTAGAATGAACAAAATTTCAAATTAAAATTATAAAACATGATGAATTAAAATATATACAAGGGTCAATACGGAATTAAAATAAAGTTAAAGGACTAGAATAAAGAAAATATTAAATTAAAATAATAAAACATTAGACAAAATAAAAAAAAAATGTTGGTCAAATTGGAATAAAAATAAAGTTTTAGGGTCTAGAATGATGAAAATATCAAATTAAAATTATAAAATATTAGACGGATTAAAAAATAATGAATATGAGTTTAGGGTTCATACATTTATAGGTACATTTACATACATGCATTAGGGTTTAGGGTTTAGGGAAAAATTCATTAAGGGTTTATGACTCATACATTAATACCTATATATATACATACTTATATACATTAGGGTTTAAGGTTTAAGGTTTAAGCTTTAATGTTTAGAGTTTAGGGTGTAGCGAAAACTCATTAAGGGTTTAGGGTTCATACATTGATAGATACAAACATACTTACATACATTAGGGTTTAAGGTTTAGAGTTTATGTTTTAATGGTTTAGGTTGTGGATTTAAGGGTTTAGGGTTTAGAGTTTTATGAAAACTTCACTAAGTGTTTATGGTTTAAGGTTTAGGTTTAGTGTTTAAGGTTTAGGGAGAAATTCATTAAGGGTTTAGGGCTCATACATTGATAGCTACATATATACATACTTATATATATATATATATTAGGGTTTAGGGTTTAATGTTTATGTTTTATGATCAATTGTCTAGAGTTTAGGGTGTAGCGAAAACTCATTAAGGGTTTAGGGTTCATATATTGATAGATATAAACATACTTACATACATTAGGGTTTATGGTTTAGAGTTTATGGTTTAGGGGTTTAGGTTGTGGATTTAAGGGTTTAGGGTTTATGGAAAACATCATTAAGGGTTTAGGCGTTAGATATTGATAGGTATATACATGCATACTTACATACATTATGGTTTGGGATTTAGGGTTTAGTGTTTAGAGTTTAAGGTTTAAGGTAAAACTCATCAAGGGTTTAGAGTTCATACATTGATAGATATATACATACTTATATACATTATAGTTTAGAGTTTATGGTTTAGGGTCTATGATTTGATGAATTTAAAGTGTTGATAAATGTAAAATATTAACTATTAATTTTTTAAATCAATTTAAAGTGTTAAATAATATTTCTGTTAAATATACATATATAATCAATTTAATATATATGTATAAAAAATTGTATTTAAATATTCATTTCATGCTTCTAAATTTTAAATTTTGTTAAATAATTCAATATGCTTAGTACTAACTCATTTAATGTGAATTATTTCTGGCGTTAATAACTTAAATTTTATTAAATTAATAACTTGTGATGGATGAATTAAAAATAAATTATTTAAAATTTAAATCATTTTATTAATTATGATCATTAAATTAAAATTTTAATTAGGGGAGAAGTTAAAAATTAAAAATACTTTAGTTTTTAGTTTAGGGGAGAAAGTTAAAAATTAAAAATATTTTAATTTGGGGAAAGTTTGTAGCCAAATTGGCGGGGGGGGGGGGGATTTCGATAAAAGAATTGGCGGGGGCGGGGGGAGGGGGCGCCAAATTGATTGAAAATTGACGGGGTTTTGAGTTGAATTTGTTATTTATGGTTTAATTACCCTTTAGGCCCTTCCTTAATTAGATGTTTAGGGTTTAGATTATTTAAGTTTTAGTTTGTTTTTCTAGTGCTAACTTTTGGTATAGTTTCTTTAGATTTAATTAAACATGGTTGAACTAAAAGAAGGATGAGCATGTCACAACTCACATGTGTCCTCAATTTTTTGGTCTAATAACAATTTAGGTCTATATAAGTATAATTATTAGATAAACTATGTATTGTCCCTAAATTTTGAGTTTGAATACTTATTAAGTCCTTGTAATTTTGAAATTCAATATTTTAATTCCATCAGATGTTCAATATTGATTTCTCCTTTGTATTGAAATAAAGTATTTTATGTGAGATAAATTATGTCTTTGCTATAAGATTTGAGAGCTAATATTATTACAAACAAATTTCTTGTATTTTATCAGTTCAGGTCAAGAACAGGTCGGGTCACTTAACAGGTCGGGTTTAAAAGCAGGTCGGGTCCATTTCAGTCGGGTTCAAAACAGGTCGGGTCCATTTCAGGTCGGGTCCATTTCAGGTCGGGTTCATTTCAGGTCGGGTCCATTTTCAGGTCGGGTAAAATCGGATATCGGGTCAATTCAGTCGGGTAATTTCGGTTATTTGCCAGGTCGGCTTCGGGTTCGGGTTCTTTTCAGTCGGACGCAGGTCGGGTTTCAAGTCCAAATTAACAGGTCCAATTCGGGTTCGGGTCGTTTTCAGTCGGACGCAGATCGGGTTCGGTTGCTACAGTAACAGGTCAAATTCGGGTTCGGATCAACAATAGTCGGTTGCAGATCGGGTTCGGGTCAACAAAAACTCGGGTCAAATCAGGTTCTGACTCGGGCAGATTTCAGTCAGGTTACCAGGTTCTGACTTGTTTTTACATCCCTACATATGGGAAGAGGTTATTAGATAGTCTAATTCTATGATTTATAAATTCAAACTAGTGATAAATTTAGGACGGAGGCAAGATTTTATGTTAATAAACGGATTTATAAAGTTTTAAAGGATGAATTATAAATTTTTAGGGGCGAAAATATACTCTTAATAAAAAATATTTAAATTTTTTTAAAATTATTTTAAAATTATATATGAATTTCGAAAGAGAAAAGACCGCCCTCTCGAACCATTCCTAATTAAATTATCACTTACTCCTTTGGCTCTCATCATATTCATGCAGCACAAAACCTATCAATTGGGACATGAGACCACGTTAGGCCCCAAATTTCGTATGTCAAATGAGACTATTAAAAGTCAAGCTTCACATGTTATTGACTTAATCTAATTGTTATAACTATATGTTGATATACTAGAGGAGACATTAAATATTTTAAGTAATATTATATTGTTGAATTATGTTATTGTGAATAAAATAATTATTGACCCATAATAGTGGGGTTAAAAATTATATTCTTTTTACGTGAGGTTTTCTTTATCTTTTGTTGCCGCCATCACTATTTTGTTTTTTTGTCTAATATTATGGCCGACGACAATATTAATCTTAGTGCTGGTTGTCGTTCGCCGGTCACCCTCCTTTTATTTATTTATTTCGTTTTTTAATTTTAGTTTTTTAATTCAATAAATTTGTCTTCATGACATGCTTTCTTCTACCTTTTGGTATGTATTTTCTGCTTCTTAGCACGCTTTTCTGCCTATTGACATGTTTTTCTGTTAAGGTTGGATTTGATGTCGCCGCGACTGATCAAGATGACACTCTTTTGATTATCCAGTTGATCTCCCTATTTAGACCTTTGAACTGGATCTAGATGCAAGTTTAATCACTGCTTTTGTCCGCGATTGAGTTGTGGTAATAAACGTGTTATCAACGTGCTCCAATTCTGTAATATGCATTTTTTAATGTTTTGTTGATAGATTTTACTTTCATTGTCGAGTTTTGGTGATGTTTTGTATCTACTTTGTTTCGAGTCTTTGAATTAAGTTTTTTACCTTTTCTTTGATCCTGTTTATGGTCTAAAGACGTTAATTTTCGTAGTTTTTAAGAATATGTCAGTATCATGTCTACTTACCTGCATTATAAACTTTCATTTTAGATTTTGCCTTTAATAATAAAACTAACGTACTATATTAAAAAAAATTAAAATTTTTACCGATGACTTATGAGATTATTTCTCATTTTAACCCAAAAATTTTGATAAAATTTAAAAGATTATTTTTTTCTAGTAGGGAAAGCTAAGCCCAAAATTTGGACCGAAGGCTATATATAGTCCAATGGTTATTTGTGGGCCTGCAAATGTTTTCCATGGGAGTTCACTGGTGGGGTCCACTCTAATGATGACGTGGAATTTCAAAAAATATATTATATTATTGCTAATTTCTTCTTAGGTACTGTTTGGTACGCCCTTATTTACAAACGGCCAAACATTTTCCCGTTCAATCGGACTCGTAAATACATTCTTCAGTTTCATCTACTTTGCTCATTAAAAGAGTGAGAGAGATCGATCATTTTAGACTTTTCGTTTTCGATTCGCAAAGCCAAACACTCCCCAATACCACTTTCAGCAGGTATCTCTCGATTTCTTGTATTCTCCGCTTGATTCTCAGCACAAAATGTAGCAGAAAAGTGAAGAAAAGATCGAACTTTGAATTTATACTAACATAGAAGCTTAATCTCATTTGGTTAATTAACTTAATTCTATTTTTTCAAGTTAGTTTTGCTTTCGATGCTGGAAATTTGAAGCTTTCGGTTGCTTTTGAGCTTGATTAAAGTCTAAAGATGAATCAGTTGTTTAGGGGTATGGAATTTTGGAGATTTTGATAAGCGTGTCTGTAATTGTTGGAAATTTAGTGGTACTGTTTGAATTTAGTTGAGAAAAAATGAGTGTAGTAGGGTTTGATATCGGGAACGAGAACTGTGTTATTGCGGTCGCTAAGCAACGCGGCATTGACGTGTTGTTGAACGATGAATCGAAGCGCGAGACGCCTGCTGTTGTTTCCTTCGGTGACAAACAAAGGTTTATGGGCTCAGCTGGGGCGGCTTCTGCGACGATGAATCCTAGGTCCACTATTTTGCAGGTTAAGAGATTGATTGGTAGGAGGTTTAATGAACCTGATTTGGAGAAAGAGCTTAAGCTGTTCCCTTTCGAAACTTTCGAAAGCTCCGATGGTGGAATTTTGATCCGGTTACAGTTTATGGGAGAGGTTCATGAATTTACTCCTGTACAGATTTTGGGGGTGTTGCTTTCACATTTAAAGCAGATTGCTGAGAAGAATTTAGAAATGCCTGTTTCGGATTGTGTAATTGGGATTCCATCTTACTTCACTGATTTACAGAGGCGTGCTTATTTGGATGCAGCAGTGATTGCTGGATTGAGGCCATTGAGATTGTTGCACGATTGTACTGCCACTGCGCTTGGATATGGGATTTACAAGAATGATCTCTCTAACTCGGGTCCAGTTTATACTGTATTCGTGGATATTGGTCACTGTGACACACAGGTCTGTGTTGCATCACTTGAGGCTGGACAAATGAAAATCATTTCTCATGCTTTTGATAGGAGCTTGGGGGGGAAGAGACTTTGATGAAGTTCTGTTCAATCACTTTGCATCTCAATTTAAGGAGCAGTATAACATTGATGTTCATACAAATATAAAGGCATCAGTTAGGTTGAGGGCATCATGTGAGAAGCTGAAGAAGGTCTTGAGTGCAAATGCGGAAGCGCCACTTAATATAGAGTGCTTGATGGATGAGAAAGATGTTAGGGGCTTAATCAAGAGAGAGGAGTTTGAGAAGCTTTCATCTGACTTGTTAGAAAGGATTGTTGTCCCTTGTCGCAAGGTTTTGGCTGATTCTGGTCTGACCCTGGATAGAATCAACTCAGTTGAGCTTGTTGGATCAGGGTCTCGAATTCCAGCTATTGCAAGGGTTGTAGCTTCTATATTTAACCGAGAACCTAGCCGTACCATAAACGCTAGTGAGTGTGTGGCTCGTGGTTGTGCTCTTCAATGTGCAATGCTCAGTCCAATATTCCGTGTCAGAGAGTATGAGGTTTGTGTTTTAACATATTATTGCTTTTAAGATTCTGTTACATTGACTTTTACTTCTGGTCAAATCCTTTTCTTTCCTATTATAAATAAACTGAGAGTCTCTTGATCCGGAGACAAAAAAAAAGGAGTTTCCTTGTCTGAGTTCTGTCACAGCATTCTTTTAAAGACACCCTCTCTCATTTTCACTCACACTCATCTGAGTGACGGATACACTAGCCCTTCATGCTTAAATTTCTACCTTTTACACCTTTTTGGGTGAAATTTTTGTTGAGTGTGAAAATGAAATGTGTTATGTAGATGAATACCATATATTATTTTTATGTGGACCTCATTTTCTGTTTGCTTAGCACTATAGTGCGTTGTGCTGAACTCATGGATTGAATTTCTTCTGGGCTGTAACTGCTCTAGGAGTGATTACTATTGCTACTTTTCCCCTTCTCTTCAAGCCTGTTTAGGAGGTTGAAACTTTCTAGGAGTTACGTTACTATTATTTTTCTTGAAAGACGAATTACTTTATGAATTGAATATCTATAGGAGGCCAATCTCTAATCGCTTAGCCTCATTATTAGAAAGAAAAGGAATAGTACGTTCAGGTATCACAGAGGGTTTTCCTTGTACAATGTTTTGTGTACCATTGAAAAAAAAAGAGTTACATTCAGATGCTTGCATCTATATGCACACTGGTGCTTAATTGGATTATGTTCTGTACAAAGCTATAACATTTTTCATATGTTTTCACTTGCAGGTTCAAGATTCTTTGCCTTTATCTATTGGACTCTCATCTGACAAAGGTCCAGTTTGCACTCTTTCGAATGGTGTGCTTTTCCCTAAAGGGAACCCATTTCGAAGTGTTAAGATTCTTACTTTGCATAGAATTGATATGTTCAATATGGAAGCTTTCTATGTCAATTCAAATGAATTACCTGGATTATCACCTCAACTTAATACTTTTACGGTATGATAGCTATTTTTGCATGCTTCTTCTTGTTGACATGTCACAATCTTGCACAAATATTCTTGGGAAATTTAATAAGGAGGATTCTGGCGTAGCCTTAACTCCGTTAGATCCTTGTTCACATCTATCAAAGAATCGTGGGGAAAGTATCCACCAAGTGGAATATGCAAGAGTCATAGGCAGCTTAATGTATCTCATGAGCTGCACTAGACCAGATATCGCTTTTACTGTGAGTAGTTTAAGCAGATTCACAAGCAATCCAGGGAAAGATCACTAGAAAGCAATTGTGAGAATACTGAGATATCTAAGATATACTCGGGACTACGGACTGCATTATTCCAGAGACCCCGCTGTCTTAGAAGGATACTTTGATGCTAGTTGGATATCTGATATTCAAGATACCAAAGGCACAAGTGGATATGTATTCACTTTGGGGGAGGAGCCGTGTCATGGAAATCCTCAAGACAAACTATTATAACCAGATCCACAATGGAATCTGAGTTTGTTGCTCTAGACAAATCTGGAGAAGAAGCAGAATGGCTTCGTCAATTCCTTGAGGATATCCCTGAATGGTCGAAACATGTGCCCACAATATGTATACACTGTGACAATCAAACAACAATTGCTAGGGCACAAAGTTTCATGTATAACGGTAAGTCAAGGCATATGCGTCGTCGACATAACACTATTAGACAACTGATCTCAAATGGAGTTATCTCTATTGACTTTGTAAGATCAAAGGATAACATTGCTGATCCACTAACCAAAGGATTGAATCGAGATCAAGTTGAGAAAACATCTAAAGGAATGGGACTAAAGCCCATGAGAATTAAAGGCACTATGAGAAAGAAAACCCTACCTAGCTGACTGAAGATCCCAAGATCTAGGTTCAAAGGGACAACCTAATTACATAGACTTGTGCGATCACTGTGAGGGATTTTTTCCCAAGTCCATTCCTATGATGCAAACAGTGATAAAAAGCGTTATAGGTTAAGCATCGGTGAGCCGAGCAACATAAGTTACCTATATAAGAGTGAAGTGGGGCCGCTTCAAGGAGACTATTGGGCATAGTTCTTTTGAACTCTTGCAGAACCAGGCGATGTCCACGGCCACATGGACATAACCATGAGAACTAATAATCTTGTCAGAAAGATAGTTGTGTGAAGTATATCATAATTTACACAAACAACTAAACAGTTCAAGGACATCACGTCTACTGATTAGCTAGTAAAGTAAATATACTTTCATAAGGAATGTTCAAAGGAGGAAACCTACCTATCTTATGCAACTATCAATCGTAGATCCTATCACCACATCGAGTCAAAATATTTTGATAAAAACATTAATTTCATTCATGTGGGGATTGTTGGAAAAATGTGAGAAATTGGAAACTTTGAGCCATATTTTCTAGTGGTAAAGGTGGATGTTCGAATGATAAATTTATTAATTTATATTCTACTCCATGAGACTTTTACAACGATATCTCATATGCTCAAAATGGTTGAGAAATGAATGGGAAATTGATGCTCAAAGTGAGGTTGTTATGAATTGTGTTAAGGAAAATATGAACCCCTTATCCCACATGGGCGGGATAACAAACTTGGGAATGGTTTAAATACACCAACCCACTTGGGAGTCATTGAATGACTTGAATGAACATTATGCCTCGCACGTAGGCGCAGGGGTGCAAATCGAAGCTCGTCGAACCCATTTGGGTTGGGGCGCACTCGCACGTCGTGGGCGACGCGAATGTCTGGACCGGTCGGGTTCCACTTAGAACCTGCGGATATTTTACCCACTTCGAATTAAATTTTTTCCTTATATACAACATATCTTTTTGAATATTTCAAATTTAATAGAAAAATTTGTGACTTTCATTAAATCGGATATTAAAAGGTATTAAATTCAATTCATAAGAAATATATCCGTTTAAATAAGGCATTAATTGATTATTTCCGATTTTGTTCGGATATAAAGTCAATGACCTTAATTCGAAATGTTTACCTTTCATATTTTTCCTCCTCCACTCCCCTATATAAAGAATGCTTCTCTTCAGTTTCGAATCACTCCAAAAATCGTTTTCTCTCTCATTTTTCTTTTAACCGGTGATAGGCTAAGACAAGGCTCTAGTTCGAGATCTCTTCAGTTCGTGCTTCTGTCGAAGATCTTCTTGTTGTTGTATCCTGGGAGACGAACGACCAACCAAACTCAAGCACCGCGAAGTGGTCGAAATTTGTCTTAAGGAAAATGCTCTTCGCAGGCCTCAACTTTAATATGGTTTTATAATTCTTCTCTTCTTATTTGATTAAAGTTATTTCTTTATTTTATTTTATTTTATTTTTATTATCGTCTTGGATTGATTACTTTGTAACATTTATATCGGTCCACTTAGCTTGCATTGTACATTCCACGTTAACTTTAAAAGGAAATGGATTTCTTGCATTGATGCAGACATCCTTATGTCGAGAATCCATCGGATTTGCCCGAGAGGACAAATGAAGCTGCTGGCTGCTTTGCTCAGGCATGTGTTGAAACTGCAGGTGAATGTGGAGTCCATGTGGTGGATCTTTGGACCAGGATGCAGCAGTATCCTAACTGGCGAAAAGCTTATCTTAGGTATATGAATATCTACAGGCTTTTCGCCTTTCGGTTTTTAGTAATTTCCAATGCGTACTCTGCTCGATCTTATATGGATTTTTATGTCGACCAACAAGGTACTATCACTTCATTGACTGTGTCACAACGGCATCAAGTGACAGACCGTGACACAATGTACACATGTTCTAATACCAGATAGCAGCTTCTAGACAGATGTACTAAAAACTATATAAACCTGACCGTGAATATTCCTCATGAACAATGACATTATTTCATTGACACATGCTTTTGTTAATTTCTCAGAATTTACTGCCAAACCCTTTTCTCAGTTGTTGATTTGAGGCAGAATTGAACATTTTTTTGTGGTTGATTGTGGAACTTATGTTGAAATCAGTGATGTTTCGAGTTCGGACCATCGGGGCTTCGGCGTTTTGACTCGTACAGGTTTTCGTTTCCCGACTCGTCTCTGATCTCTACGTCGAACCGATACACCTTCCCTGAAGTAGTAGCAAGGGACAGCATTCGAAAAGACCTTGATGGATTCAGCACGTCAATGTTTTGATTAAGAAGTCAACATTCGAACATTGAAACCGAGTACAATATCAGTATCAAACATGCAAGAAATCGCCACCTATTCATCTTCTTCCAACTGTTTTAGATACCAGAGAGAGACTTATTATGAGTCCAAACTGTGAATATTCAGTGCATATATAGGCTCAAAAACATGGCAAAATCATCATAAAACTTAAAGGTGTAGTTGACACCTGATTCATATCCTAATTTGATGTATAAAATTTTCAGCATTAGATGGCTTTGATTATTATATGCTATATTATTCGAATGTGAGGTTTGTAAACAATATGATATGTATCAGACACGAATATATTCGATAAAATGCTAATTTTTAAGCATTAAAGAGAGCTGAGCAACTGACTGGCATTCCTCAACTTTTGAGCATGGAAGAGTTACGGTTTCTCGAGTTCTCCTAAAGACTAAATTGAAGTTAATGTGTAGAAAACAAAGACAACGACCGAATCTCTTAATCGTTTTTTTTTTTTTGTCTTTGTAAGGATTAAATTTTATGTCATCTAATGTTTTTATTACAGCATTGGGCCACGTGTCAAATCCACTATCAAAGTGTAGAATAGATTCATCAACTCATAGGTTGAAAATCAAATCATAGTGAAACTAAGAGTCGGACCAAGTTCGTTTGGAGAACACGTCAAATAGGTTTTGTCTTGGGATTTTATCAAACAAAAATATTTGTTCTAAAGTCACTCTTTTATTCTGAATGATATGAAAGTCTAAGTTGTCATAAATTCATAATCATACAACCCAACACGTGTACCAGTGAAAAAGTGGATGATGTTAATCCTAAAAGATACGAGTTTAAATCACATTATTTATAATACTACTTTGTAATCATATTTAGATCATTCAAAAAAAGTTGCGATAATCAAAAGAAGATGCTAAATCAAATAAAACTCTTATATCCTTTTTCGGTGCTCCTATTTACGCCCTCAACACAAAAAGGTTAGGTTTAGAATTTAAGATTAAGGCTTAGAATTAAGGTTTATAATTAAAGTTTAGGGTATAAGTTGTAGGGTGTATATTTTAGGGTTTAAAGTTTATGATTTAGAATTTAAGATTAAGATTTATGATTTAATTTTTTAGTGTTAGGACTTAAAAAGACACCTAAAGAGATCGAAGATTTTTATTCCACTAAATCACTAATCTGCGAGCTAGGAGTGTTCAAATTCGAGTACCTGAAATTTTTGGGTAGTGAAATCTCAACCCGTTACCCGGCCCATACAAATCGGGTACCCTAATCATTTTTAATGTATTTTTTAATCTATTTATTAAAACAATATAGGAAACACATAAAATTTCATGATATTTCAAACACAAAAATTATTGATTTGGGGTTAGTTTTAAGAGAGAAATATTTTGATATATATATATATATATATATATTAAAGTTTATCAACGAAAGAAGATATTAAAATTATTAATCTCGAAAATGATTTTTCTTTTGAATCTCATATTGACAAATTAATATAATTATTTTTGAAAATTTTAAAACTTAAAAGTATATAATATAAGTATAAAATGAAATTAAAGATTTAAAATTAATTTTAGGGAAAATAGTAATAAACATAAAATAAAAATAGAATTTAAAATTTAAAATATATAAGTTTTAAAATTATCAGTTCGGTCAAGTACCCGGTTATAAAAAAAATTCGGCCTTGACCCGGCCTGAAAAATTTGGATATTTTCAAATAAATACCTAATAATTTTTAATCGGGTAGACGAGTCGACGGATCAAATAGTTCAGGCCATGTATTTTTTAACGTACCTACTGCGAGCATATATCATCTCAATCATTTGCTTCTTCGGCCCTTTTTCCCTTTATTTTCTGTCATTCGTATGGACCAAAATATAGGCTTTGGTAAGAAATGTATATTGATTTTAGACTTCATTATTTTGATTCGAATATAAAAGCTCTACCACCGATTTCGAATTTAAACTTGGTATAACCTGGTTTAATAAAAAAAAACCAACAATCAAATGTAAATAGATTCTTTCATCAATAAATGCAAATATATTTAAACTCAAGTTAATCCAATTATAAAATAATCTGAATCTAAAATAATTAGAATTTAAAATTATTTAAACCGATAAAAACTGAATTAAAGAAACTCAAATTTCATGTTCGAATTGTATAAATCCAACGTTAGGGATGACATCAGGTTCAATATCTAATCTAAGTATTTTTTATTATATGAATTTAAATCCGTAATCCATTTTTTATCTGCAAATTATGTAAGTGTTAGCATCTAAATTCAAATTAAATATTATTATCCGTCGAATATCTGAATTCACAAAAAAAATAAATTTTAAATTATATGTCTAATATTTAAATTTACACAAATCTGAATCCGAATCCACTAAAAATTAAATGACTAAGGTATGAATCCTTGTAAGCAAATATATTAATCAGAGTCAAGTTTAGATATATGAATCCACATAAATAATATGGATTCGAATAATAGATATACAAGTGTATATATCTATATTCACACAGAATCTAAAACAAATAATAATTTTAACATCCGAATCCACATTATCCAAATCCACAAAATAAATTAAATATCTATAAATACCCAAATCCACAATCAAAATTATCATCTTTATCCGGGTAAAAATCTTCTGCCCCTTTTATGCCTCATACTAAAAATTACTTAAAAATTAAATTCTAAATCATAACTCTAATTTCCACATCCTAAACTCTACACCCTAAAAAATACACCCTACTCCTAATTCCTTAAATCCTAACCACAACCTCTAACCTTAAACTCTAAATTCTAAATTCTAAATCCTAAATTTACTATTTTAAAGTGAGACATAAAAGGAGACATGTAAAATTACAGACAATTTCCATTTTTTAACCAGCTATACAAACTTAAAACATTCCGACCAAAATCTACTTATCCCATCCAATTGACAAGTCTAAGATATATTAAATGGATGGAGTTTAATAAATCTTACAAAGCCAGAAGCACGCATATACTAAAATCTCAATAGGCTTAATTACTTTATCAGATTAATCATTCAGTAGATTCGAAAACATGAAATTGGAAAATTTTCAATCACATTTTTGCTTGGTAATTTGATACAAAAGGTCAGATTTAGATCTAGATTTCGATGCATATCTATGTATAACGTATAATTTAGAGCCAACACTCATACAAGAAAGAAAACAAAAATGAACCCTCAATCAAGCAGATTGAGTAGTGACAATTGAACCACCCTAGTGAAAATATGGATCTAATGTTTGAGCTATCGGAAGTTCCCACTTTTGTACACCAAACTAGACTTCTTGCAACTTGGTCCTAGCTCATTTTCAGCTCTCCTCTTTCGGCTATTGGGCTGAGAAACCAAAGTTTGGGAAGAAACCGGAACTGTCGTATCGGATCGAACATGAGTTGAACAGATTTGGGGAAGAATGAGATTGGTAATGTCTTGAAGGGGTTTCCTTAATCTCCTTTTTGGGTTCTTGGAGGATGAAGGTTTTGTGAGAACAAATGTAGGCTTGTTGGAGGAGAAAGGAGGGATGTTCTCCTTGTTGTCATTTTCACTAAGGGAAAGAACAGCCATTTGATTTTTGACTGTGAGAGAGGAGGAGGAGCTGGAGGATGGGAGTTGAGTTGGGAGATGGTGGAGGACAGGAGAGACATAAGTAATGGTGGTTTTTGGAGGGGTGGAAGTGAAAGATTTTCAATTTCAAAACTTCAAAGCTGTTTTGGGATTTTTACATGTTTTCTAAGTTTTGGTTTCATGGAGGGAATTTTGGTGGGTTGAATTAGGAAAAAATGGTTTTAGAGTTTTGGGAATATTTTTTAAATGGAGGGAAGGTTGGAGGCGGAATCATACTTCATGTTTCCTTTTTCGACAAAGGCTTGAAATTTTGAATAAGGTCAAATTAATCGGATGGTTGGCGCGCATTTTTTAATTGTATGCTCTACAAATTTGGGCACGACCTCACGAGGAGGGAAGAAATAAAAATGTTACTTTTACAACTGGAGTGGACTGGGCCCTACCATTTCTACTGTTCCTCTAATTTGGGCCCTACCAATAATAGATTAAGGTTCTAAAGTGATCTTTGTTCAGTACCAAAAACTAATTGCACTGTAAAGATTAAGTTTAAGCACACAACTTCAATGAGTCAGAGAAACCAAGTAGAACTAAGCAATGAGATAAATCCAGAGTTTCTAACCATGTTCTTAACTGCAAACAACTTTCAAGAGCAGAAAAACATGCATCCTGTTTCTGAGATTTGCATGGTGCAAGAATTTATCAACTAAAACAAGGAAGAAGTTCGAGTTACCGTGTGTCTTTATGTATGTGTTGAAATGAGAGAGATACCTCATATGGGCATATAAGTGCAGTTCGTGCCTGCGATCAAGTCGGCATTTCCTTGGAAATCAGTAGCGCAGCGAATTTCTGAACCATATTAATGTTTTAATCGTGAAGGAATGTGCAACACTAATTATAATGACAATGTAAGCAGAGAAAATCTTATGAATGCAAATAATATAAAATGGAAAAAGGATATCTTCTCTTTATGGATGGGATGGTTAAGCATCAGTAGATTGTTGTTGTTCACAATAGCTCGAACCATTAGTTCTTTGGCTTCCTCCTGTTTCTTTTTCAGCATGTTGCATATCTACAAAGAAAAACAGCCATTTTACCAATCCTCATGTGCATACTGCATAGTGATTCTTGTATCTTAATTGGACTAATATTAATTTAATTTTTTTTCTTTTTTGGAATTTTCCTTTTGAAGTGAAATTAATCAGTAACATAATATAAACTTCAAAGCATCACACTTTATTTTGTGTGTTTTACTTACATCATCAAGCTCCTTTCCATAAGCTTCGGCCTTTTCCACATTTCCATCATGTTCAATGTCCGAACAAAATTCCTGTTCTGTCATATTCACCTCCCGAGGAACTTCAGATCCGGATGCCAGATGATCACAGAGAACATTCTCTTTTGAAACCTCCATGTGATTCTTATGATTTTGAACCTAGCATAACCATTTAATGTGATCAAAGTCAAGAGTTTACCAAACATTTGAATCTACAATTGGCTTGCACAACGATTTTCCGCCTCTGTTCATGCAGAAATGTATGAGATTGGTCGAATCGATACCTCTTTATCAACAACTCTTTCACAAGATTCTGTAAGATTCCTGCAGATTTTTTTTTGGAAACATGTTATTCTAGCAAAGGAAGCTGTAAATTGGTTAAGATGTGTGTAGAGTTCAAATGCAACAAGACCTGCTTTCAGTTGGTGATTGCGAAATCCTTTTGAGGGGCTTCAACAACACCATGTCTCCAGCTGATTCCTATGGAACAGCTTTGAGAAAATATTAGTGATACACCATATTAAACTACACAAACAGAATACCATTTCAATGACATTATATTTAAAGATAATTGTGCAATTTCTAGTGAATAATACAAGTTTGCACTGAAAGTAGTAACTCATTAGAAAAAGAAAAAGAGAACCTGAAATGTTTTCCGCTTCAAGGATGTGAGCTTTGGTATTTGTTTCTCGGAAATTCCAACAGGAAGGGCAATCTTCGATGTATTTCCCGGAGTATCCTTCTTTTGCTCTAAGTTTCTCAATGAATTGGTTTCCTTCTGAGAACTTAGATGATCTATCTTTGGTCCTACATTCCTACATTGAGAAGAGGTCAACCATTATTGCAAAAAGTTAACAGAGAATCCCTCGTGTACAGGACTTCAACAATGAGCTTGCTACATCAGCATCATACCTTGTGATTTTAAAGCTAGAGAGAGCAGGTGCTTTCTTGGCAATTTTATGTGCTTCAGATTGGAACTTTGAGTTCTGAACGGAGTCTATTTTCGGAACCTGAAATTTGGGATTCACAGATGTGTGGACACTCGACTCAGTTGTCTTCTCAGCATGGTTAGGAGGATTAGCGTTCAAACTGCAAGGAATCCACCCAAGCTTGCACAGCTTAGTCAACAATTTCTTAAAGGTTCCAGAGAAAATACAAATAGATCAAGCAATAGAAGATTCTAACTACAATATAACATGTGTATTAAGTTCTAAAATTTTAATGGAAGATGGAGAACAATATATATATATATATATATTATGCAAATAAAAGAATCACAAGATAAAGGAAGAATCAGCAAAAAAAATATAGAACTCATAAGAAATGTGTGCAACATACAGCCAAGAAAAAAATCTTCCTAAAGAGAGGAAAAATCCAATAACCAAATCAATGTTCATTTTACTTCTTGATAGACGGATATCCAAGATAATGTGTGCAACATACCAGCCAAGAAAAAAATCTTCCTAAAGAGAAGAAAAATCCAATAACCAAATCAATGTTCATTTTATTTTTTGATAGACGGATATCCAAGATAATTTATGAATAAACATAAACTACTGGCAAGGAAGGAAGAATCCACGTGTAGATTCCTTATGAGAACATCTTAACGTTTTCACTTAGACAATGATAAAAAAAATAGACCAAGAACCAGTTAAAAAGCCAGCTATAACAATGCTTACTTTGCTTATTCAAAACCATGCACGAGAAACTAATGTTTAGATTAAAGAAGTATAGAAATACAAGCTTATATATGGTAAACCCACCTAGCATTCTTTTCACTTCTTAAAAGGACAGAATCTCCTTTTCGTGCTGCTCTATCTTGCACAATTGATTTACCAAATAATTTGTTGCCGTCATTTTGTGTAGCACCAACAGCAAAACCAGCCCTGTTTAGGAATGCATAGATAAGATAATATCATCTGAGAAGTGATTTGTTTTATATTTATTGGCTCTAAGGTTAAAAACTTCTAACCACGTCTCCAAATGAACAACCAAATTTATCACATACTTACATAAGTCTACTTCCGTAAATGCCTCACCTGATATCACTAGAACTTGCAGTATTTTTTTCACTTTGAAGCAAAACAGGCCTCCCTTTTGTCAATTCTTGTGAACTTAATTTTGAATAGTCAACCAGTTTTCTTCCACTCTGTGCTTCACTAGCTTCAGATTCCTCCCTGGTGAAGATGCAAAGAGTCTAAAAAGCCATCTTGGAACAACATTATTTAAAGTTGTTAGAGAAAGCATGTCGCACCTTTTCTCATTTGTGGGGCATAAATGCATGTCACCAATTTTTTTCCTGCTAACTGAGGAAACCTCTTTTCCAGTTTCTGATGGCTGATGCGATTGAGATCTATTTTCCTCTGGTCTTCTGAAAAACCTTGAGCGAATAGCCCCAGCTTCTTTGTCTTTTCTTGCAGAAAGTTCAGCGGCTGTTGGTTCACTGCATCTAATAAATCAACGTTAGCAGCAGTACTAAACTTGCATACAAGTTTCTAATAAACTATCAGTGCTAATAGTAGAACATGTTAGCATAAATAGCAAGCGTTTCTCAATCAATGTAGTTTTAAGCAGTTACAGTAGCAGATGCAGTTATGTATAATTCTTCTTTTCAATCCTGTAACTAACTACTAATATATGATTAAAATCATCATCAACGATACCTCCATTCACTTAGTTCATCTGGAAAATCACATATTAGAACACTTCAATAGTTAAACAAGGATGGCAAGTTATTAGATTATCTGACCTGTCCAGTGAAACAGAAGGAAGTTTAGGAGCTGGGGTCTTGATATCCTTCTTGGGTGATATATTGTCTAAATTTTCTGTTGATAAGCTTGCACTGTAACTTTCCTTCACAACTGTTTCATCTTGCACTAATAGATTTTCATCTATTTCTGCTGGGACGTTGCTATCTGCCCCTTTTCTTTCATCTCTATCACTCTCTGATTGCGGAAATGAGTTCTTCTGGTGCAAATTTTCATGAATGGACTCCTCATTAATTATCTCTTTGTCGCTGACATTTTTCTCTGAAGCTGAATTGGTTTGTATTCTTCTTCCCTGAGAACAAACTTCTGCCTCCATGACGGACATAGTTTCTGGGATTAAATTGTTCCCACTGTGAGAATCCATGGGTGAACTTTGTAACGGCTGCTGATCATAGAGTTCAGATGCAACCTCCCTTTCTGGTGAAGGACTTGATTTATATGTTTCTTTGGCATTGGTATCCACTAATTTCTCTGGAGAAATTCTTGACCCTTGTTCTGTAACCAAATTTTCAGGATCAGGTCCCTGTGCAAGAACTGCTTTTGAGGGACAAGGGTTATCTATGGAATCGCAAGCCTTGGCCTGACCCTTGGATGTCTCAGCCTTTGAATTGGCTGCAACCCTTGATTCTGGAAGTCCTGCAGTTAAGCCATCATCCTCAAGTACCTGGTCAATTTTAGAAATATCAGCATTCTCAGAAGCAGCTTCTTTGCTTTCCTGATTTTTCTTATAAGTCTTCTCTCCTTTATTCAACGTTGAATCAAAATCAAAGTCATCCAACCTGCAACAGATTCGATGTACAGGCTAAGAAATAAACAATGAATATGAAGTTGACGTATGCACACCATGCAAACAATTTTAAAGCAAAAGCTTAAACATGTGAAAGTTGAAACATAAAAGAACTATACACTCACTCATTAAAAAAAGAGAAGGGTGAGCGATCTTTTTTCTCTTGCTGCCTCCCACTGTTAGTTTCCCCTTTAGATGTCTCCTTTGCTTTTGCATCCTTTTTTGCGGGTGATGAGAAGTCAAGATCAGGCATTTCCACTTTGAATGATGATAACTTCTCAAAATCAGCATCTAGATTAAAATCAATATCCCTGAAAAGAAAAAAAGTACCTTCATACCTCAATAATTCATCCTACTCGCAGAAATATTTTCTACTGCAAACAGCACAATAATGACATCCACACGGAGAAGGTGCCAAAATAGGTAAAGTTAAGTAATGAATAGAAGAAAGACAATTCAATAGTACACAATTCCAACATATGATATGCAGAATAGACTAACTGTGCTAGGCTCTGATGCGATATAATGAGACCCTCATTTTACAATGACAATAAAAGCTCCAAGAATTGGCAACACTTACAGCTTGCCAAAGTCGAACGCATTTTTCTTGCCCTTTGTGGTTGTCTCAAAGTTAAAATCCATATCGTCATCTTTCATTTTCCAGGAGCTAAGGAAATCTTTACCAATATCCTCATCTGTTTTAAGTGGACAATGGGATCTCAGTACACAACTATTGAGAAAGGTGATACTAGAAAGACTTATTGAATCATGATCTTAAGACTTTAGAATTGATTGACTAACTTTTCTAGTCTTGGGATATTCCATAGCAATCAATCATAAGAGGTTTAAGGGTAGTGTAAATAATGTCTTCATTAAGAAATCACCACAGTTAATCATAGCTTCCCATCACTATAAAGCTACATCCTCTTGTTAATTTTTACATGTTTTCTAAAGCATTTTTTCCTTAATTTTAGCATGCTACAGGAATACCTAGCACTGATATTTTCTCCTTTGTTTTTGAATCCGCAGCTGAAGAAGTTCCCTTCTTTGGATCTGCCATCTGCATGCAACATTCATAAATACTTAGTTTCAACTGCAGTCAAAAAACGAAAACTGTCAACAAATCAATATGAATTGCAATAGGAAAGAAAGCAAGCAACAAAATGGCGCTGCAGCAGCATAACAACAATTCTTGCTTTATAACTCATTATAAAGCAGTTATACAAAACTTCAACATGCAACCTTTCAAAATCGAATTGAACCAGAGATCCGCCATCTACGAGATCTACTACTGTTTAAAGCAATGTATACCGAAACTATGCATTTCTAGTAAACATGTAATTAGTAAAATCAAGCTCAAGCACAACATGAAATATAGAGAGCTAAAAATGAAACAAAACTGATCCAAATTCACCGAAAGAATCGATCAGCGAAAAGACATGATCTAAAGAAAGAACGAAAGCTCAAGGTCAAATCAAATTGATTCTCTGATCATATAAAACAAATTCGAAATAAATTAATCTAAAATTTAAACTCGAGATCAAGGTTTAAGATTTGAATTGGAGCGAGAGGAAGAGAGAATACTTGTGTCGTCAATCTTGGTGAGAAATTATGAGGAAACGAGGCTGTTTGGCTGGAAAGAAAATTGGCGAAGGAAATGTTTGAGGTAGAGAAGGAAAACGTGAGTTTTTGGTGATTTGGTTTTCTGTGTTCAAATATGCTCTATATTTATAGTACTATAGCTCCAATAGTTGAAGGGGAGGGAGCGCGTGGAGCCACGACAAGCGTTTCAAGTAACCGTTTTAGGTCAAATTCTTTTATTAGTCCCTATACTATGAAATAGTTATAAATTTAGTCCTTATACTATGACTTGGTCATTGTTAGATTATTAAGAAATTATGAATCAATTTTGAATCAAACGGTAAAGAATTATTAAGTTAAATTATATTATTAATGTTTTAATATGCATAAGTTGTAGATTTAACTCATATTTTTTAATTTAAGTCCTCCTAAATTAATTATATTATTATTGTATTTTTAATTTAAAACTAAAATTTTAGAATTTGAAAAGTAAAATAACTAAAAACAACCAATTTAAGTATATAATTTAAACCTGTAATTTATAGATAGTACAGGGACTAACGACAGAATTCAACATATTTCTTACAATCGAATGGGCTAAAGCCCCTTAATTAAAGTAATGTGGAGTTTGGACTTCACTCAAGTTTGGCCGTTTTATATTTGACGCTTGGCAAAATTTACACCAGAAACTTCTCTTGCTTTTTCCTAAAAAAAATAATTGTTCATTTTTATTTATTTCTTAAGGGAAAAAAAAGGGATTTTGTCCACGATTTAACGTTATTCATAAATAAAAATATATTTTTGGTTGTTCTTCTGGTTTTTTAAAGATTTTTTTCTTAATTAATTTTAATCGATTTGTGCCATACACCTAATTTTGGTAGATGAGTTTTCTTGCAGGATTTTTTACATACATAAGACCTCAAACTTGAGACATGCTTAAGCGATACTAAACTGCTTACCACTTGCACCGGCTCTGGTG
The DNA here is from genome assembly GCA_958450335.1 of Hibiscus tridactylites. Classification (NCBI taxonomy): domain Eukaryota; kingdom Viridiplantae; phylum Streptophyta; class Magnoliopsida; order Malvales; family Malvaceae; genus Hibiscus; species Hibiscus tridactylites. The sequence goes on along the minus strand of OY288290.1, from coordinate 64,433,822 downwards.
AAATAAAATATTTTTTGTTGTACATAACAAATTTATTCAAATTCATTTTATTAATTAAATAATATGTTTTTTTTGGAACATGTTTAATTTTTTATATTTTAGTTTAATATTAATAAAGAATGTGCCTATTATAAATATACGATAAAACCAAACCAAAAAAAATGTCTATTATTGTCTAATGCTACTATACACTAATCATATTAAAAAACACTGTACACTGATCTTTTATTAGGTTTGATTGATTAAAGAAATTTCGGATCATAAAGTAGGATTTTAAGTTGAAATTTTACAAATATAAAGTAATTAAGTTTGGATACCTAGACACTTTTTTTTAATTTATAGTGACATAAGTTTTAATACTAATTGTTGATTATGTGTTTCATATTTTTGTATTTAATTATGTTTTTGTGTGACATGTTTCTATGGTTATTTTTGTGGGTACTTGATGTTTGTACGATAATTTTTAAGATGTTTATTTTTAATTCGTATTTATCGATAGTTACATATAGTTTGATACCTTTCAACCCTATGCATGTACATGAACTTTATTTTTTTGGCTTAATAGTCAAATAGGTGCTCAAACTATGTCTTTTTTTCTAGTTAGGTGTCCAAACTATTTTTCGGGCCAAATTGAGACCTAAAGTTTCATTCCTTGACCCGTTTAAGGTTCACCGTTAACTTTTTCGTTAAAGGACACGTTTCATTTCTTGAAAATTCAAAAAATTATATTATAAATAAATAAAATTAGTAAAACAAAATAAAAATATATCCTAAAATTTTCAAATATTCCCAAAATAGTCCTCAAATCCCTAAACCCCCAAATCCGACCACTCCCGTCGGTGTTGGTCGCATTGCCAGCAACGAAATGAAGCGTCCTCCCCTTGCCGAACAACCCACATGTTGTTCGCTGCCTCTCTAGCCACTGTTCACTATGAATCATTCGAAAGAACTATTCAACAAATTCGGCGATTCGCACGGTGTTAGTCCATTTCTAGCGACGAGGTGGTGGAAAAAATGGTCGTGATAGTCTGACGACCGATATGGTGGGTGGCGACGTGACAATCGGCGGCGAATCGGCTCAAATCGGGATTTAAGTTTTAGGGAGTTAGGGATTTGGGAAATTAGGGGTTGTTTTGTGAAATCTATAGAACTTATAAAATTTCTAAAAATTAAGTAATTATATTTATTTTTAATATAATTTTGTAAATTTCCAGAAAATGACACGTGTCCTTTAACGATAGAAATTAACGGCTAACTTTAAATGAACCACGAAATGAAACTTTAGGTCTCAATTTAGCCACAAAATAGTTCGGTCACCTAACTAAAAAAAATACATAATTTGGGCACCTATACACCACATACAATCAAAGGTATCAGGAAGCTAATCGTGTCTACTTATAATTTTTAATTACCTTTAAGCTATTAAAAAAAAAGTTGTAGTACCAAATTGAACATTGGCCAGATTCAGATGCAAAAATAGATATTTACTCATTCTAAATTTAGGAGGATAATAAAGTAATAATGCAACTGAACCCTAACCAATTTTAGTCCCTTCACTTTTTAAGCCCTCATTCCTCTCAGCCACCGGTCCTTTTCTTCTTCTCACGAATCCTCCAGATACGCATTCTTCCTTGGCTTCTTAGAGCTCCGTTGTAGAGGTAAGCACCGATCACGCCTCTTGCCGTTGATTTATTGTGATCATGCGTTTCCATTTCTGTAATCATGAAATTAGCTCCTCGGATCACTTTCTGCTAATTTGTAAATTATTATTGTTTTCACTTTTAATTTGAGATGAAATTAGGTATGAATTAGAGTTGCAAGTAACAAAAATGGGAATCTGGTGAAGTTATCATGGATAGGATTTGAATTGTTTAATTGCATTTATTTCTTTCCCTTTACTTTTACTGTGTTTTTTATGCGAGCCTGATCTAAAACGTATACTTTAGTGTTCTTCTTATGGCTTTTTCAATGTTTTGAATATGGGTGTTTGAGTAAAGTACAATTTTAATTTTTTGTTCGAAACAAGTCGGCTTTATTTGAGAATCAACGGGATCGTGTATTTTTCGGGTAGGGTTTGGATATCAAAACAAAATTTTACCTGTTTTTATTGGATTCAGCCGGTACCTTACGTGCTGCCAAATTCAGTTTATTGGTTCCCAGATTCTGATAAAATTTGTGCTGGATTTTGAATACTTGGTTTAAAACAAGTTCGACGAGAGGTGTAAAATAAGTGGTTTTCCTGTTTTTTCAACGTTTCTAGATAGTAATATGTACTACTTTTTTGCCGCTTTCGTTTAGTGAGCATTTTGTAAAATTTGCTTCTTCTTTCTTCTTATAATGTACTAGGTTTATTCCAGGAAAAACAAACCAAACTTTTTGAATGGCATCTAGAGTTTCGCTAAAGACTAAAGGCAAAGGAGGGAAGGGGTCTAAGGGCTCGGATGAGAAATCAGCTGCACAGTGCTTGAAAGAGTGGAGCACATGGGCTATGAAGAAAGCCAAAGTGGTAACACACTATGGCTTCATCCCTCTGGTCATCATTATCGGCATGAACTCCGAACCCAAGCCCCAACTTTATCAATTGCTAAGCCCTGTCTGATTAAGTAACCACCCGGATCTTGGTTTAACTATGTAATTGGTTGTTGCCTATCTGTCGAAACTACATGGTGGTATGTTAGAGCCTAGAGGCTCGTCTCTTACATGATGTTGGCTGGTTTTATCTCCTATATGCATATGAATAATCATTAGCGGTACATTTTATGAAAATTTGAATATTATTTGAAGTTTTCTGTCTTCTTTTCCTCATTCCCAGCATCACTCATGACTTTTATGCATGCCACTTGGATAACAAATCAATGGTTAAGATGAAATGGCTTCTTCTTTCTTTTTGCTTTTGATGTTCATAGACTTTTAGGGATAAGTTTTTCACTTTTGGATTGTCGGATTGTCGGAGGGGTGAAATGGATAATTCTCAAATATTTTACTATTAATCTTAACCATTCATTTCGCGCATTCAAGGATCCAAAAGTTGTATAAAATTTAAAAAAATTTATACTATGTAAATGTATCTTATCCACACTTGCATTGCATATCATACATCGTGTTTGCTTCATTTTGCCGTTTTGTTATTATGCTCTATTATAGTGTAGCCTGCCAAAATCTCTCTATACCATATGTATGTGTACATATAACAGGATGTTTTTATATTCCTATATAATATTTAAATGTAACAATTAAAAATATAGTAGTTTGAGAATCAAACACAATATCAATGAATTCTAGCCAGGGGTGTTTATTATGTTAATTCGATCTTTAACTGAAACGAACAAAACTTAATTAATTCGGCCGGTTTGTTTGTGAATAAAACAATTGAATTATACAACTAAATAAAAATAAAAGAATACATATATTAGCTCATCCCCTTGTGTCTTGGTGGCAAAGGAAGATGTTTATTATTTTTTGAGACCCGAGTTTGAGCACCTGCATGCTGTGTGTGTCGTCTTTGAAAAGACTAAGAAAGTTGAAAAGATACTACCCTTGCATCACAGCAGCATATTAAAAAAAATACATATATTATAAATGGCTTAAGGGTTCCTGAACTTTTATAAAAAAATCAATTAAGCCTTTAAATTTTTTTGCATTCAATTAAGCCCTCAAATTCAAGAAAAAAAAATTAATTTGGCTCTTTGACCAACCGTTAATTTTAACGTTTTTTTCCTTAAAATTTTTTTGACACATGTCACAACATGATAATGTTACTTATCATTTTTAGGAATTTTTAAATTTTAAAAATATATAAAAAACAGAAAAAAAAATTCTAAAAAAAATTAAAAACACTGAAATTTTTACATTTTATTTTAAAATTATAAAAAAAATATTTTTTAAATTTATAATTTTATTTAAAAATAATAAATAATTTTTTTCCAAAAGATTAAAATATCTTTAACAAAATAAAAATATTAAAATATTAAAAACTATTATTATAAAATTATATAAAAATCAAAATAACTTTTATTGTTTTTATTTTTTTTAAATTACTTTTTATACTTGAATAACAATATTTAAACTTTTATTTTTTACAATATTTTAATATTTTAAAAAATTATTATTTTTAAATAAATTTCAAAATCATTTTTTTATAAAAATTTCAAGAAATGAATTTTTTATATTATTTATATTTTGAATTTCTTTTTTAAATAAATGTAGCAAAGAAGGAAAATGCTAACATGTAAAAATAAAATAACATAGTGAGATGTCACAACAACGTTCTAATAACCGATGTTCAAATTTGACCAAAATCAATAATGTGCTTTATTAATGCATCTAATACTTATTGGTTGTATTATTTTTGACAATGACAATTGTGTTTTATTAATAATCATGAAAATATCTCAAATACAACGCATCCAGAAGAGAGAATAATGAGACTAATCCACCAAAATTTCATACAAAGCTTAAAAGTGTAAAAAAAATATTTCCATAGAAATTAGCATACTGACAAAATTCAGAAGCTTTCATGAATCTCTTTGTCTCCATCTGTTAGAATTTTTGTTTTGATATAATAATTGAAAAATAATTTTGGACTAAATTGAAAAGATTTCAAAAGTAATTTTAAATCTAAATAACTTGAAAATATGTTTGATGGGTTTTTAAAAGACTTTGGAAAAATTCAAAACGTTTCTAAATAGCTAAACCAGAGTTTTCTCAAAGACCGTATCGATACACCACATACCTATATCAATACACTTTAGGGTTTTAGCTACAGTAACTTTCTTTCTGTTAAAACCCGTATCGATATAGACAAGACCGTATGAATACGGTGGTCAAGTGTATCGATACGCCTCTTAACGTTTTGATATTTTTACATATCAAACCCCCAACGGCTATTTTCAAACAAGACCGTACCGATACACCTTCAAGTGTATTCATACACCCGTATCGATACACTTTAAGTGTATCAATACACCTTCATTTTCCCAGGTTCAACGACTCTTTCCCAAAGAGGTCATATTGATATGGGTATTCCGTGTATCGATATGAAAACAACTAATGATCCACAAATCAACAATTATATGATTAAGGAATGTCTTAGAGCTAAATTTGTCAAATTTCTTGTATATACAACACTTGTGAGCTTAATTGTAAATATATGCTCAAGTGTATTATGATTTGGGTGAGTGCTTAAGAGTGAAAACATACACCTAGTGAGAAGAATTTTGTTTGTTTTGAATTCTCTTTGTAAAAGAGTGTTTGATTAAGCTTTGGGTAAAAAATTTTGATCAGTTTGTAACAATTTCCTCCTAATCTTAGAAAAGAGGAAGAATTCTTAGTGAATTGGTTGAAATCTTTGGTGGGGAGCTAATGTAGTGGATGTAGAGTTTGTTAGAAGCTTGAACCACTCTAAATTTATTATCTTTCATTCTTTTCTTTTGCTTTCACCACAATCACCTAAAATTACATCTTTTCCACCACTTGGCAAGCAAATCGATTGAAAATATCGGGTTTCATACTATCCAAATGGGACGCTTTACAGTGTGAAAAAAGAGTGGTGAGCGAACCAAACTATCAAGCAGATTGCTCCGCTACCCAGGTCTGATTACATCGGCAAACAACAATAAACTGAGTGGGGATCTACCTTTCTATGATCACCGATAAAATTAAAATTAAAAACTAACGTTGTGAAGATCTCTGTACAAGCACCTAACGACCGCTAAGGTATGTTAAAACCATGCCAAAATGACAGATGAAACGAATTACAAAAACAAAAAAAAAGCGTAATACAAAGACAGAAAAAACACATGTCACAAGGACAACATTTTTTATTTAAAATATAAAAAACAATAAACTCGATAGCCGACAATCAATACTAAAATTAGTTGTGGACCCAGCTAAGGAATCAAATGAAGAAAATACTGTGCGCAAAAATAAAAAACCTAAGAGCTGCGGCGCAAGGTGAAAAAAACTAGTATCTGGTATTTTTGGTTGTTATTTTATATATTGATTATCACTTAATTAATATTATAATTATTTATCAATTAAAAATAAAAATTTTAGTACTATAAATAGATGCATTAGCATTGAGCAATTAATTTTTTTATTCAAATATAAATTCTAAAGAAAACAAACTGAAAAATATGTCTTTAGTTATTATTTGACAGACATTGCTTTCATCTTCCTTATTTTCTGATATTTTAAGTTTTTATTATTTATGATATAATTTATCTAGGTGACCCAAGTTCGAGCATCAGTTCTACACGATGTATGTGCCTTATTAAAAAGACTAAAACAATTTAAACAGATGTTACATTGCATCACACCAGCATATTAAAAAAATCTACCAAGTATTATATTAATCACCTTCATTGCTTACCGTCCCATCATCGCAAACAAATATAATATTTGGCATGCTAGGAATCGATGGGTGGTCTGATAGGAGGCTAATGCTTTAGGTCTCTTTTCTCAAATGAAAAATGGAGTCGTTCCAGATGGAATTCTGTGTGCTTGTAGTCGAAGATGGCCTTGAACATTTCCAATCAATAGTACATGATTATTCGACTGAGCATTACGGTTGTATTTGGGCAGCCAGCAGCCTTACTTAGAGCAAGTCGGGTTTACAAAATCGCCCAAGTTGTCGAATTAGCTCTTCAACAACTCTGTAAACTTGAGCAAAATTTGTTATATTAATTTTCGTTCGTTTTTTTATCATTTACTTTATTTTTAATAAATTTAACGACAAACTATTTAAATTACCACTTAATTATGGGTAATTTTAATATGATCAAAATATTTTTAATTGTGTCAGTTTGACCACGTAACTATTTAAGTGATATTAATCAAGTCACCTACCGTTAAAATCTAATGGAGAGGTGAGATGACAGTTAACAAAAAATTATATAATTATACATTTGATCCTCGTTAATTTCAATAAATTAATCATTTAACCTCTTAAATATGATCAAATTGATAGGATGTGTAAATAATGAGAACTAAACGTATAATTATATACATTTTTATTAAGGGTAAACTACATAAATAACCACCATACTATTGGTAAAGTCGCGATTTGACCACCTTACATTTTTTCTAAGCAATTAAACCACCAAATTATTTAATTGGTTGCAATGTGACCACCATCCGTTAAAAACTAACGGAATGAGTGACAGTTAATAAAATTGGTATAATTACACATTTAGTCCCCACTATTTGTACATTTTATCAATTTGGTCCTAATTTTAATAAAATTAGATTAAAGGAGCAAAATTAAAGAAAGAGGCACCTCCCCCCAGTAGGATTTGAACTCGGGTTTACTGGGTTGATAATGAGCATGCATACCACTAAACTAAAGCCATTCTTGTGATGAATTGTACAAAATCTAATATATCATGCTAACACTCTTGAAGATTTGTAGCACCCATCACCCATTAAATACTTAAAATACTTAAAATATCATGCTAATGATAAAGAATGTTTTGGCAAATTCATGAACTGAAATCTCACCAATCATTCCTCCTCCAACCACATGTCTAGATGACTGTGTAGGACCTTCAGTTCCACTTCCTAACTCACAAGGAAGATCAGCACTACCATACTGATAACCACCACTGCTAATTCTTCTATTGAAATATCCAGCACCCCCTCGTCCACCATGCCCAGCACCACTACCAGCTCCATTAAGATAGTTTCCTCTTCCTATACCTCTGCTGCAACCTAAAAATTGTTCTCCGCAAATTAGAAATATTAACAAAAGTATGAATCGTACTTCTTAGAAATTAACAAATGATTTGGAAACCCTTTGTAGAGTATAAAGATGAAAAGGGGGGATGCAAAAGACAACAATGGATCAAATATCAACACTGCACCCTCTTACCTAATTCAGATGCAGTAAGCAGGCCATTAGCATTTACGGTGACTGTCCTTGCCCTATGAATGTGAACAATACTTCCCTTAATGGTCCCATCAATAAGAAGGTCCTCAACCCGACAAATCTACAAATAGGTCAAATAAAAGCAGTTAGAATTGAACTACGCCACATTCGTAAGAGCATCCTAATTCTAGGAAGTAAACCAGGAACAATCATTTAAAGCAAATAAAGCAATATGTTGTGCATGTTTTTTCTTTCTAAATTCCTAGGTATGAGAAGAATCATACTCAAGAAAGTTTTCCTTTCTAGATACACCTGGAAGGAATTTACAAGGTGGAACCTCTTTTTAGATATACATTCTCATTATTTTAAAATCAATCCAAACTCTAACTAGAAAAACAGATGGATTATATAGGACCTATCATGCTTAACCAAACGTTAGAGAAGAAACAACTGCTATATGGATGCAGGATGCCAGCCAATAAAGATTTCAATTATATGAAAGTTAGCATTCCAAACACAGTTATCATGTTAAGCATGGCTTTTCAGTCCTCTTATAGAATGATGTCAATTGATTCATGAAAGTAACCTCTTCAAAATATAATATCATATTCTCATACACAAGTAAAAAGATGCGAACACTTATCACCGAATAAGTCGAAATCAAATATAATTTTTACCTGTAGAGAAAAGGACAGTGTATAATTTAGAGGAGTTATCAAATCTATTGGACATGTTTGACTCTCGCAAAGGGAATTTGTAACCCTACAGGAAAGGGGGGGAAAGAATATGCTATTATATTTCGACTTATCAAATCTTCAAGAGTGTTAGCATGATATATTAGATTTTGTACAACTCTACACAAGGATAGCTTTAGCCTAGTGGTATGTATGCTCACTGCCAACCCAGTAAAAGTGGGTTCAAATCCCATTGGGGGTAGTCACCAAATTGAAGGAGCAAAATAAAAATTATTAAATTAAAAATATATAAATAAAGTCCTCCAATAATACGGTGACACGTGTCGTAACCTAATTAAATAATAAAATTATTTTATTTATTAAAATTAGGACCAAATTGATAAAATGTACAAATAGCAGGGATCAAATGTGTAATTATACCAATTTTATTAACTGCCATGTCACTCATTCTGTTAGTTTTTAACGGATGGTGGTCACATTGCAACCAATTAAATAATTTGGTGGTTTAATTGCTTAGAAAAAAAGTAGGGTGGTCAAATCGCGACTTTACCAATAGTATGATGGTCATTTATGTAGTTTACCCTTTTATTAAATGTCTCCATTAAGTTTTAACCGTATGTGGCTTAATTGATACCACTTAAATAATTATGTGATCAAAATAACACAATTAAAAGTATGGTCATTTAAGCAGTTTACCTAAATTTAATTTAGACTGATTGATTCATTCTAACTTTATATTATATTTGTTCCAAAGCGGTAGTCTCTCTTTCCCTTTTCCGGTCTCATTTCAACTTTAATTCGTTTTGATTTTAGGGTTCCAGATCTCTCTGTCTCAGGTAAATTTACGAATTCCTTCATATCAATTTTCCTTCAATCGAGTGTTCGGATTTACAATCACTTTAATGACTCCCAAATCGATCAGTTTTCTTCACTTTCTAATCCTTTGTTTTCCCCTCCAGTCATTGACTCATTGCACCCACTTTATCGGTGAACAAACAGGGCGGTGGATTTGAGATGTCAAGGTTCCATGTTGGTGGGAAAGTAGTGGACAAAGTCGATTTGTTTAGAAAGAAACACACAGCATGGCGATTAGACGTTTGGCCTTTCGCAGTGCTCTATTTCCTTTGGTTAACTATGGTAGTTCCTAGCATAGATTTCGTTGATGCAGCCATTGTCTTTGGCGGTCTTGTTGTCACTCACATATTGGTCTTGCTTTTCACGGCTTGGTCCGTGGATTTCAAGTGCTTTGTTCAATATAGCAAGGTAATGAAGACTCTATTGCAATTCCGGTCTGGTACAAGTCTACTATTGATTTACTTATTTAGTTTTTGAATTTTTGAATACAATGGTGTGAGCAGGTTAATAATATTCGCGATGCTGATGTCTGCAAAATTACTCCGGCGAAGTTTTGTGGTTCAAAAGAGGTAGTGCCACTTCATATTCGTAAGCAGGCAAGTTTCTATTTTTCTCTCTCTTATTTATTTATCTGTTTTCATTTTAATTATGCAGGTATTGTCTAGTTTACTTTTGTTTCTTGTTTTTTATTTGTTATTATGCAAGTTGAAAAGCAAATTGTCATTTCAATGGGAAAATTGTTGTATTAGTATTATTAGTAGTAACAGTAGTATGTGGTTTCCTCTTTTATGCAGAACCAAATGCAAGATTTTAGTTTTATATAAATATTTATGCTATAATTGGTTTTGCATTATAAGTTTTTCCTTTTGGGAATTTTGTTTGTGTAATCTGTGTGATTTAATTATTGCCTCCCTGCTTGCCCCCCCCCCCCCCCCCCCCCTTATTTGGATCTGAAGTCTTTCTTCCCTTTTCAACTCTCTTAATTCATATGATTTGTGCGGTTCAGGTTTTGCTTCTGGTGCTCCTAATTTGCCCGTCCTTCCCCTCTACTTTGGGTTCTTACATTTTTTTGATTAACTGCATAGGTAGCAAGTTCTTCATCTGCGAAAGATGTAGAGGAGATTCACTTTGATTTCAGGAAGCAGTGCTTCATCTATTCTAAGGAGGAGGATACCTTTTGCAAGCTTCCATATCCCACCAAGGAAACATTTGGCTATTACCTAAAATGTACCGGCCATGGCTCTGATGCTAAAGTTCTTGCTGCAACTGAAAAATGGGGACGCAATGTGTATGTAGCTATCATAATAACTTTCACTTTAGCCTTTTGTTTTGATTTGACTTGAGTTGGATATATATGACTATTTCAAGTAACCTTTTGATAGTAGCCTACTGCACTTAGCAATGGATTAATGGTTTTGCTGTTGGATTCTTTGGAGTGTCAATATTCCCCTGCTCCAATGTTTCAATTTTGTTTTTATTATTACCTAATTTAATTTACAGAGCACAATTCTTTCCCCCCTTCAATTTTAAATGATTCTTCGGACATATCAATTGTGAACTTATGATTTCTGGACTACATTTGTAGAATATGACAATCTGGGTTATGTTCTAATATTTTATAATTATACAAGTGTTTCATGTTCACATGGATGTGTTTATATAATGCAGATTTGAATATCCACAACCTACTTTTCAGAAATTAATGAAAGAGCATTGCATGGAGCCCTTTTTTGTCTTTCAGGTTTTCCCCTTGTTTAGAATGTCTTTAACATGTTGAGTATTTTTTCCTTGATGACCAAGTTTCATTTTTGTGGCATTTTTATCTTGTTTTTTTGTAGGTCTTCTGTGTTGGTCTTTGGTGTCTCGATGAGTATTGGTATTACAGTTTGTTCACCTTATTCATGTTGTTCATGTTTGAGTCAACGATGGCAAAAAGTCGGTTGAAGACTTTAAGTGAGTTAAGACGTGTTAGAGTGGACAGCCAGACTCTAATGGTGCATCGGTGTGGGAAGTATGTTTCTGTAAACATCAGCTCATTGTTTCGTATAGCGTGTGTGTGATTTTGTTATTACCACTACTACTACTACTACTATTTTTAAGCTTTTTCAGAGTTTTATATTTATCATTCAAACTTTGGGAGTTGCAGGTGGGTGAAACTATCTGGAACAGATCTATTGCCTGGTGATGTTGTCTCCATTGGTCGGCCATCTGGTCAAAATGAAGAAGATAAATCTGTTCCAGCAGACATGCTTATACTATCTGGAAGTGTTATTGTGAATGAAGCCATTCTCACGGGCGAGTCTACTCCCCAATGGAAGGTGGATCTCTTCTTCTTAATTCCTTTCTTGTTTCCTCTTTTAATATTCAACGTTGATCCCTTAGGCATCTGGTATTTGATGTTTAGTTGGGTAAAATCTTTGTTATGGGAGTTCAATCATTGAATATAAAGTTTCTGTCGTAGAACTAACTATATTTCTCTTTATGGTTAGTATTGCAATCTTACAAGTTTGACTTGAAAGTTTTGTATTTTCTATGCCTACTTCTGCTTTTGCCTTTAAATTTTTTCCCTATAGCTTTTGATTTTATTTTAGATCAATTTGGTTTGTATATATGTTACACTTCATAAGGGATTGTTTTCCAAATTAATTCTCTCATAGAAGCTGACTAGAGAAAATCTTGTTCAGTAACATTTCAACAGTAACAGTTTATATGAGGTAAAATCTTTTCCCTAGGTTTCTATAGCAGGCAAGGGTATTGAGGAGAAGCTATCTACCAAGCGTGACAAGAATCATATTTTGTTTGGTGGGACTAAAATACTGCAGCACACAGCTGATAAGGTAGGTTCTACCAAAATTTAGTTATTAACGCATCTCATGTTTATTCCTTCCATTTATATTTATATATTTCTAATTGGAGCCAGAGCTTCCCTCTGAGAACTCCGGATGGTGGTTGCTTGGCTGTAGTTCTGCGCACTGGGTTTGAAACAAGTCAAGGAAAGCTTATGAGGACAATTTTGTTTTCTACAGAGAGGGTAATTTCTTATCGGTTCTTTCTCAATTATAGTTTAATTTTTGGTTTATTTATATTCATCTCGTATTTATTTCTCAGTAGTTTATTTTCAATTATGTGCTGTAGGTTACTGCTAACAGCTGGGAAAGTGGCTTCTTTATCTTATTTCTTGTTGTATTTGCAATAATTGCTGCTGGTTATGTACTTAAAAAGGTAAATTTATTCTTCATGAGGTAGTGGAAACACTATCAGGCTTACATGTTTGGCAGGTATATGACAATAATGCCATTTTTACATGTAGGGGCTGGAAGATCCTACACGGAGCAAATACAAGCTCTTCCTTAGTTGTTCGCTTATTATTACTTCTGTGATTCCCCCAGAGCTACCGATGGAATTATCAATAGCTGTTAATACATCTTTAATTGCCCTTGCACGACGTGGAATATTTTGTACAGAGCCTTTTCGAATCCCATTTGCCGGAAAGGTTTGTGTGATCTATTCTTTATCTGGGATAAAGGTCTGGCAATTTTGCATGAAATAGTTAAAGAAGATAGCTTGTAGCTTTATCATCCATGGTTACAGGCTATATATTCTTTTCTTGCACTTCTCCTATTCCTTGTTTTTGGCTAGATTTTGTAGTCATTGATGCATAATATTGATTTCAGTGCTCCCTGCTGTTCTTTTCCACAGGTTGACATATGTTGTTTCGATAAAACTGGAACATTGACTTCAGATGATATGGTATGCTACTAACAGAGCAAGTGGTTTTCTATAATGTTTTATTCTCTTTTGATGAATTCATTGCGCTTTTCTAGGAGTTCTCTGGAGTCGTTGGGTTAAATGACAATTCAGAATTAGAATCTGATATGACTAATGTTCCTTCCCGCACAGTTGAGATTCTGGCTTCTTGTCATGCCTTGGTGTTTGTAGACAACAAGCTGGTACGTGAATTTATTAAGCACTTATGTTATGATTAGAGATTATAATACACTAGTATATTTCTTGTCAAATGTCTAATTAGTGTTTAGCTTTTTTAACTTATGGGGGGAGTTTTTTCCATCATTACAAAGAGGTTATTTAGTTTGTGGAATGCTAACTGGAAAGCAGAGTATTACCTATCTAATATAATAAGGCATTTAAATAATCTTGCACATCTACATTTTAGTTTTATGTTACTTTATATAACTCTGTAATTCATTCTCATCAAGATTCCAGGTCTTGATATATCTGTTCCTGGGGCGAGCATATTAAATGTCTTTGAGTGCTTCGTGTTGGATTCTCCTTTATGTCATCTATTACTATTTAGGATTTTGGTTAAAGTTATTTGTATTTTTCAATTGTAAGTTACTTTTAGTTCTGCAAATGCTTGTAGGTTGGTGATCCTCTTGAGAAGGCTGCACTAAAAGGAATCGATTGGAGTTATAAATCTGATGAGAAGGCTATTCCGAAAAGGTAATCTGCTTCTCAGTAGTCAATTTTGCTTCTATTATTGATTCATATGTTTGCACTTCCATTTCTACTCTTATATTTTGACCTGGCTTCTAACTTTTGGTGCCTTTTCACGCATTCCTCATTCTCTTCATACTTCACACAAGTTTAAGTAGTGTATTGCCCCTTGGCCCCCTTCTAGGGGAAGAAAGAGATTCCTGAAAATTCTGACAACAGAAGGACAAAATTTCATCCTAAAAATTGCCTGAACTTCCATTGCAGGCCTTACACATCCTTCTTTTTGTTAATGCTGCGAAGATTCTGTTTGCAGATACTTTGTGCTGATTGAATTGACCCCCATCTCTTACAGTAACAAAAAGTACATTTTGCAGTTGTAGGCTTGACCTACTGGAACTGTAATGATAGTAATTGCAGTTCTTGTTTCTAGACTAGAAAAAAGGTTCTAGTTAAATAGATCATCATTTGGTTAAAAAAGTTGGTTTGTAATTGTTTTTCCTAATTAAGAATTAGGGGAAATATCCTAATATAAGCTAGTGCTTTGCAGTGTAATGTGTTCAAGACTTTCGTGGACTAGGGTACTATGTTTAAGTGGAGTGCAGGTTAACTGTTGCTTAAATTTGCAGCAAATTCTTAGTGTGAAGTAAATGTGGTCCGGAAGTTAAACAGAGAGATGCTAAAAAGAATCATCAAGAAGAAACAGATCATAAGTTAGAAGGAAAGCTCAGTATAACCAACAAAGGCATCTGATAGACAAGAAAACCTTGGTTTCAGACCTCCTTTTTTGGAAGAAAAAAATATGAAAATTAACCCATACAACAGATACATACTTCTTTTTCTATAAATAGTAGCTGAGAATGGATGGTGGATTCCTAGATAGTATCTGCATAGATGGATAAGTCTGTTGATACAGTTAGCACTGACAGATTTTAGTAGCTCGGTTTTATGCATGTAATTTTATGTATGTTAAGTTTTATCTAATCTGCTGGGTTATTGATTCAGTGGTCCAGAATTCCTTAAAAAATGTTCAATATTTGGAACCTGCATTTGGCTGTTAATTTTTTGGAGTGGACTGATGAATTCTGATCAAAATTGTTTAGAATATACGTTTAGATGTTAATATATAAACAAAACCAGCCTTTCATTCGAGTGCAATTACAGTATATTGCCTGTTTGTGTTTCATGCACTACATGACTGTTGTTTTGCTGCATTTTTTGATTTTAATTACACATTATTTTAGAAGCCTGTTTCTTTATGAAGTTATGGTCTAACACTCTTCTCTTATATCTTATGCATTTCAGAGGAAGCGGCAATCCTGTGCAGATTGTGCAGAGGCACCATTTTGCATCGCACTTGAAAAGAATGGCAGTTGTTGTTCGTGTCCAGGAGGAGTTTTTTGCTTTTGTCAAGGTCTGTTAGTTATTATCTTTTTTTCTTTTTAATTGTTCTAAAGATCTATCGTTTTGCTATCAGCTTCTTGCCAACCATACTCTGTTCATAGTGCTGAATTTTAGGTGTTATGGATTCTTGAAATGCAATAAAACTATCGCAAACATTGCTATGCCCAATTAGAAAGAAGAAAATATTTAATATTTTTTCTCAATACCGTCCACTTATGTTTGTAGGGTGCACCTGAGACTATCCAAGATAGACTCACTGATTTGCCTCCTATATATGTTGAAACCTACAAGAAATATACACGACAAGGGTCTCGTGTGCTTGCCCTTGCTTACAAGTCTCTTCCAGATATGACAGTAAGTTTTATATGGATTCTACATTGAACATGCCCCCAGCCTTTGTTCTTATTATTTTTTATGTTTCCTTTTCTCAAGCAAAATAAGATGTTGTGCAGTAGCTGTGAATCTCATAATATTGTTTCAATTAGATTTTAACTGATTGCTGGATGCCTCTTCTGGCCCAATTTTGGTAATTCTGTCCCCCCCCCCCCCCCCCTTTTGTGAGAATTTCAATAAACCTAAATTTACCCGTGGTAGAATTATTTGTTCCCAACAATTGCAAACATTTCCAACAAATTTCACGGTGGACAGTGCCTTTGCAATAACATGGCCTCTTTTTAGGTTAGAAAAATAAAAAGAAAAAAGAAGTTATTTGACTACTATCAGCTTGTGTAATTCAGTTTTAACTAATTAACCAACTGAACTGAATTAATTCATTTGAAAAAGCCGAAAGGCCTGACATTTCTTCTGAAACAAGTAAAACACACAATCTAAATTTTCTTAATGTCAATTTGTTAGATTTTTTTGAAAACTTGAACTTCATGAACTTGTTTTTTTTAATGAGAACTTATATATAATTCAGTTTTAACCCAAGTGACTAATTTCCTTATGGGATATAGTTATACTCCCAAGTCCTAACCACTTTTGTTACTTGGCCATGGGCTCACTCTGGTTCCAAAATCTTGCATAGCTTCTTTAATAAGTTTTAGATTAGGTGAAACTAGTTTTTACTTGGGATTAGTTCTCTCATTTTTACACCCAAGGACTTTATTGGATACTCTCAAATCTAGATAAGAGACCTTGCTCATGAAAAGTGTTAAGAGTTTGGACAGCCCCTTCGTGAGGATAAAACCAGAAGTAGGAAACAGTGAAGCTTATCAATATATTATGAAAGATAATAAGTTTCTTAAAATGCACAACGGACCATAAAGATCAGCAGTTTTAACTTCTTTCTTTTACTTGTAAATTTGTACCACCTTCTGATCACACGTGTTATGTCTTTTAATTTGTGCCATGTCTCCTGTAGGTTGGTGAAGCTAGAAGCATGGAGAGAGATACTGTAGAGTCTGGCCTCACATTTGCTGGTTTTGCAGTAAGCATTAAGCAATGAATTCTTTCATATTTGTACAGCTTTTTTTTGGTTCGTTTACTGGACATGTTTGCCCTGTTTAAATCAAATATTGATATTAGTTACCTTTTTTCACCACCTTCTCAAAACTTAATTTTCAGGTATTTAACTGCCCTATTAGATCAGACTCCTCCACTATTCTATCTGAATTAAAGAATTCTTCGCATGATTTGGTAAGTGGCGTTGTCTTCTTGACATATATTCCTACAGGTTGTTGTGTTGTTTCACTTTTAAAGCGGAAAAGAAAAGTGATTGATTTGACAAATTGTAAATCTTGAAAATTCTCTTATTGCGATCATTTAAATCACTTTGCTATAGGATTTTTTGAGAACTTTTGTGCCCACACAAGTTCATTTTTACCTCCAGATATGCAACATTTAAGCTACCTGTTTATTAGATTTTTGGTTTGAGGTTGCAGAGTTTGTAAGATGTTTATACTGGAATGCAATCATGTCTTGGAATTTTTAAATCATTCAAGTCAATTTGTTATTTGATTTTTTAAAAAAGTTTGGTGTCAAGACAAGTTCATTTGTTCCTGCATGCATGTAACATTTAAGTGGCTTGCTGATTTTTGGCTGAGGTTTCAGAGTTTGTAAGAAGTATTTGCTGGAATGCGAACATGTTATGGATTTTTTATGTCATTTAAGTCACTTTGCCATAGGGAAAAGGTTTCTCTTTTCTTGCTTGCTAGGTTAAAAAATTAGTAGGAAGATGAAATCTTTAGATCCTTATTGTTTCATATCAATAATGCCTCATCAACATTTAGATCCCTTTTACCACGGTATAAGATTATGTTGCCAATTTGTATCAAAGTGCATGTATGCAAAAAGGGAAAAAAGAATTAGCTTCTTAAGTATATTAATAATGAAATCAATGATTAATACATGTGTGTATACCTTAGAAAAGAAATTGTGCCAGATCATAAAACTTGGCTTGTTTCTCATTTTCTCTAATAATCACCAAAACTTGCCAATTAACTTTATTTTTGCCATGCCCTTCCTGTTTTCCATGTCACATTTGTTCTTTCCTATAATCATGTTTTCCTTTGATAATGGAAAATACTTTGTTCCATTGGTGTAACATATCACTGTGAGGTATTTAGGGCTAGTGGAAAATACTTGCAAGTGTGCTCTGTATGCATTACTATCTCTCCTTCCTTCTCTAAGTGGTGAATTTCTAGATCAGAGTAAAGAAAAAATAATTTTAGGTGAACTTAATTCTTAATATGAAATGAATAATGAACTTTGTGTTTCTCTGAAAACATTTTTTTTTCTTAATTTTAGGTGATGATTACTGGTGATCAAGCCTTGACAGCTTGCCATGTTGCTGGCCAAGTTCATATTGTGTCAAAACCAGCATTGATTCTTGGTGCAGTGAAGAACAGTAAAGTTCACGAATGGGTATCACCAGATGAGACGGAGAGGATTCCCTACAGGTTATCTTTCTCTGGTTACTATCAACGCTTTTTTCTGACATAATTCCCCTCTAGGCTTTTATTGGGTTTAAATTCTGCTAAACTTGCTCAGCATAAATCTTGATTCTTTTTTGGGGCTGTATATCTTGTTTTGATCATACTTTTTCTTTTCTAGAATAGTCATATTGATTTGCTGATAGGTGTGTTGAACTCCACCTTTCATTCTTCTAGTTGACTGATCAAAGGATTTTACCTGATATCAGTGAGAACGAGGTTGAAGCTTTGTCTGAGACTCATGATCTTTGTATTGGAGGTGACTGCATTGAAATGTTACAACAAACTTCTGCTATTTTACGAGTCATTCCTTTTGTTAAGGTTGCAACTCTACCATCTATTTGTTATTGGTTTTCTGCATCACTTTGTCTAAGTTATTGACACCACAATGTAATTGTAGGTTTTTGCAAGAGTTGCTCCAGAGCAGAAAGAACTTATCATGACCACTTTCAAGACAGTGGGAAGGTTGACTTTAATGTGTGGTGATGGGACCAATGATGTTGGAGCTCTTAAGCAGGTAATATTTTACCCGAGGAGTTTTAGTTGGTTTCTTATTTTGTCTCTTAAGCAGGTTATGTTTTAACATGTTTAGTGTGCAGCCATTATGTTCAAGGCCTTTTAGGTTTGTGAACTTATTTTTACTTCTGTATTTAGCACCGTGTATCAATTGCTTTCGGTTGTTAATCTACCCATTAACCCAAAAAAATCACTTATACAGGGGTCAACTCAATTAAGCCTGAACTAGTTGATAGGATCTGCTCTATGAGCTGTCTCAGACAGTTCTTTTTCCTAACATCTCTGGATACCTTGTAGGATTAATTTGATCAGTCAGTTGTTTTGGCTACAAGGTGGATCTGTATCTTTTATCTTTCTCTATGGGGTCCCAAACTCCCGATGAAGATGAATTGAAGTTCCAAAATTTTTCTAGTATTTATTGTAAAAGCATGTTGGGTTTATATAGCTTTACCTTGTCATATTACCATTTTGTATCTGTATTTTCTTATGAATTGTCTTCTACCAGTTTGTAACACCCCACCTTTTGTTCAGGCTCATGTAGGTGTTGCTCTATTGAACGCAGTGCCTCCAACTAAAAGTGAAAGCTCTTCATCGGGAATATCTAAAGATGAAAGCTCGAAGTCATTGAAATCAAAGAAATCTAAGCCTACTATAGAAGCAGCAGGTAGTTCAGAAGCATCTTCAAAAGGAAAAGTTGCCACCAGATCAGAGTCTAGCAACCTTGCAGCCAGTAATCGGCATCTTACTGCTGCGGAGAAGCAACGGCAGAAGCTGAAGAAGATGATGGATGAGCTGAATGAAGAGGGTGATGGTCGCTCAGCTCCTATTGTCAAACTGGGGGATGCCTCGATGGCATCACCATTTACAGCAAAGCATGCATCAGTTGCCCCAACCACTGACATAATCCGTCAAGGACGCAGCACCCTTGTGACTACCCTTCAGATGTTCAAGATACTCGGCCTTAACTGCCTTGCTACAGCTTATGTTTTAAGTGTGATGTACTTGGATGGTGTCAAGCTGGGTGATGTCCAGGCAACGATTAGTGGTGTATTTACAGCTGCTTTTTTCCTGTTCATCTCACATGCTCGCCCGATGCCCACCCTTTCGGCTCAACGGCCCCACCCAAATATTTTCTGCTCCTATGTCTTCCTTTCTCTCATGGGACAGTTTGCAATACACCTGCTTTTCTTGATTTCTTCTGTGAAAGAGGCTGAGAAACACATGCCTGAGGAATGCATTGAGCCAGAGTCCGAGTTTCACCCTAATCTAGTGAACACGGTTTCATACATGGTGAGTATGATGCTTCAGGTAGCAACGTTTGCAGTGAACTATATGGGTCATCCTTTCAACCAGAGCATCCCCGAAAACAAACCGTTCTTGTACGCGCTTGGAGCTGCATCCGGTTTCTTTGTGGTCATAACATCTGATCTATTTAGGGACTTGAATGATTGGCTTAGCTTGGTTCCTTTACCGGCGGGATTGAGGGATAAGCTGTTGCTGTGGGCTCTATTAATGTTTCTGAGCTGCTATTCGTGGGAGAGGTTGTTAAGATGGGCTTTCCCTGGTAAAATCCCAGCTTGGAGGAAACGCCAACGCGCGGCTGCTGCTAGTTCAGAGAAGAAGCTGGCCTAGGTGGACACTGAACAGATAATTAACCGGGAGAATTGCCCCTCTGCTTATGGTGGGTATTTTTGAAAAATGATGACGCTTTTCAAATCATTAAATTTAGCAAATTAGCTCCAGATATGCGACTTTTATCCGGTTAAATCATATTTTTGCTTAATCCTCTAGAATGTGGTATTCCTGTTGAACGAGAAGTATAGATCTCAATTTTTGTTTTTGCTCAGCCGGATTCGATTAGATTTATTCAATTCTAAAAGTCGGATACATAAATTAGTTAATATATTATATGTTATTGGCACGTTGCATTCAAATTCTTCGTGTAATGTTATTCTCATGTATGAAGAGTTCCTAAAATTTAAGACGTGCGTAGTGCTAGTTTGGTGATTGTTGTATTGTAATCCAAATCCTCCATCATCATCATCATCATCATAGGTAGAGGTGTTTATTTTCAAATATTGAAAATTTTGGATCGAAAAAATAGCGATCCGTATTCGATTTGAAAAAAAATTGGATATTTAGATTTGATATTTGGATCGGATATTCAGTTATTTGGATATATAATTTGAATTAAGTTTTTTTTTTAAAAAAATTTGACGGTTGTATTTAGGGGTGTTCAAAAAATTCCGATTCGATTGATCCGATCCGAAATTTCGGATATTTGATCCGTTTTTTATTTTTCGGATAATTTGGATCGGATATGAATAGCGGTTTTACATTCGGATGGGATATTCGATATTCAAAAATTCAAATTTTCTTATAGGTATAAATCTTATTATATTCGATATTTTTACTTGTTATATATGAAAAATTGAAATTTTCATGGATACAAATATTGTTATATTCAATAATTTATTGATTTTTATATTAGAAAATTTTTTTCACGGATAGAACCATTAAATTAAAAAAATAATCAAATAAATTCATAAATTCCGGATATTCGATCCGAAAATTCAAATATTCGATATTTTCGGATCGGATACGAATTGCTATTTAGGTGATCTGCATTTTTCAAATATTCAAATTTTTTGATCGGATCAAATCCGATATTCGAGATGAACACCCTAGTATCTATGAAAATTCTAAATTTTTGAAAATAAAAATTAGCAAATTTTCAAATATAACAATATGAAAAAAATTATTTTTTAGAATTTACGAATATAACAAGCATTAAATTATTAAATATAATAAGATTTATATCTATAAAAATTTAAATTTTTGGATATTTTGGATTTTCGGATAATTCGAAACTTGATATATTGTGACCTGTATCTGATCCGAAAAATAAAAAATTAAATTAGATATTTGATCCAAAAATAAAAATCAGATTAATTATTCACATTTTCGGATTAAATTAACGAATAATCGAATCATATCAATTATATTGAATATTTTTTAACACCCTAATAATGGAATTTTTACTCAAATATTACTTTAGAATTTTTTTAATTTTAAAAGTAGGGATCCCGAAAAATTATTTACAGATCTAGGGATGTTTACTGTTGAAAATCAGAAGACCATCAGTGCACAACCCGTTTTTGAACAGTGTTCTTGGGGTTGTTTTACTGTTAAAAAACGGGGTGCTTTCCTCCCCTTTTCTGTTTTGCGCGACGCCACATGGCACGCAGTGAGCAGCCCAGGCACCATTATTCGGTGCACTATTCAAAGACGGGGGTGGGCAGTCCGACTTTGAACAGTGCTCGTAACGCCACATCGCGCCACATGACAGTGTGGCATTTTAAAAGGGTGGTGGTTGAAAATTACTGTTCAAATTCGGGTTGTGGTCCATAGATTTTCTAATTTTGAACAGTAATCATCCCTATATTCGAAAATAATTTGTGAAGATCTCTATTTTTAAAATAAAAAATCCCAAAATAATATTTGAGTAAATATTCCCCTAATAATAGGAGGTGAAGTGAGTGAACAATTCATTATTGTTTGGAATGATATGTTAATTTTATATTTTGGACTCTTTTGCCGAAAGGGGTGATCTATGCTTATATGGTGGTGTGATTAATTTAAATATTTCGTGTCAATGTATTAGTTGTCATTCGCATTGTGATAAAATCAAATGTGTTTCTAATCACCTGCATTATTCTAGATTCATATATCTATTATAATTTATATGTTCTATTACAAAATGTAATGGATATTAGTGTCACGATGTCGGTTGATGCTAAACCGGAAAAATTATTGGATAATGCATATTAGTGTTTGCATGAAAATTAGTAATTTTTAATGATTTTATTAATAGTGGGTGTGGTTAGCTTATATTCGTAGTCTGTGACGAAATTGGAGCGTTTAAAAATTTAAAAATTAATTTAAAATGTAAGTTGTAAACGAATTGAACGAACACGAACGAGAGTATGTTTATGTTTGTTCGTTTATTTTTAACCGAACAAATGAACGATACGAACAACTAAACGAACATAATTTCTTGTTCATGTGTGTTTGTTAAAATAACAAACGAACGCAAACGAAACATTGAGTATTGTTTAATTTTTTTCTTAAAAAGTCTCATACATTGAGTATTGTTTAATTTTTTCTTTTCCTTTCATATTTTTAATATATGTTTTTTTTTTGTTTTTTTTAAATATAATCCTTTTGTTATGAAAAATAATAAATATAAATGGGCAGATGTGAATAGTTTTAGACGAACGGGTTATCAAACGTTCACAAACCTAAATAACCGAACAATCTCTTTGTTCGTGTTTGTTCATTTAATTAAACGAACATAAAATCCTTTTGTTATAATTTAGGGTGAAATTGAAATTTTTAAAAGTTGGGGGTTTAATTTTAAATGAAAGCAATACTTTGAGGAGGTGTGCTGCAATTGAATATATTTTTTTTCAACTCTTGTTTGTTTTGTTTAGTGTAAGTTATCCGAAGAAAAACACTATAATTCTAGTTGCCGACTTGCCGCGGTCTTGTCTGAGTCTGCCTGAAAGCGTGATTAACTAACTAAATGTCTCCCTAAAGTCAAATTTCCTCCTGATTTTATTCGTACATGATCTACAAGGTTCTAGCATTACATGAATTCCGATATGGACCCAAACGACGACGTCCCCGATCGCAGTCCCAGAATCTTCGACCGTTACGCCTCCTCCGACGACGACGATTCGCAGTCGCCCTACCCTTCCCTCTGCTCCACCAACCGACGCCTTGACTACATGATCCAATTTCTTGACCGCAATCTTCTACCGCAACAATCTTCTCGTCATAAGTCCTCACTGCCCGAGTTTGTCGCTAAAGGCGGCGGCCAAGGCATTTTCGCGCTGCCTGATCGCAAACCCCTCCACCCTAATCGCCCTCCCCACCTCGAGGTTCGTCCGCACCCCCTCAGGGAGACCCAATTCGGTCGCTTTCTGAAAACGATCGCCTGCACTGACCGGCAACTTTGGGCGGGCAGCGAGAGC
Source organism: Hibiscus tridactylites (assembly GCA_958450335.1). Lineage (NCBI taxonomy): Eukaryota > Viridiplantae > Streptophyta > Magnoliopsida > Malvales > Malvaceae > Hibiscus > Hibiscus tridactylites. The sequence goes on along the minus strand of OY288290.1, from coordinate 64,410,067 downwards.
GGGGCGGTTAGGGTTTGGGAATTGAAAGATTTGTACGAGGAAGGTGAGGAGGAAACGGCGGCGCCGTTTAGGGAATCATCGGTGATATCATCGAACGGGAACGGCAATGCAGCGGTGATTTGTATGGTGGGGGATGAAGGGAATGGAGTGGTTTGGAGTGGGCATAGGGATGGGAAGATCAGAGGGTGGAAGATGGATTGTGAGAGTGGTGGTGGATTTAAGGAAGGGTGGTGTTGGCAGGCTCATCGTGGCCCAGTGCTGTCCATGGTTTTCACTTGTTACGGTCTGTTAATCCTTTTGCTTTTTCTCTACTACTGTTTAGCTATGGTTTTAGTTTTTGTTCCTACTAATTTGGATCCACTGCCATAAACATTTACAAAAATTAATAGATTACTTGTAATAAATATAAAAATGAGAACCCTCAAATGTAACCTCTACTCAATGCGCAACATGATATTTTGATGGGCGGTTGATTAAGAATACATTAGCTTAAATTTTGATTTTGGAACTTTTAATTACCATCACCCTTTTCCAATTTTTATTCTGAAAAGCAAAGGGAGCAAACGCTTTCCCTGCAAAGATCAAGAATTTCATTTCAGGAAATTCATCCTTTACAAACTGTTCATTCTTAAAATTAAAGATCAAGAATTTTAATTCTGGTTTCCTGTTACAGTTGCATGCCTGCTTCCAGTGGTAAGAGTGATGATATCTTTTCACTTGATCTTATCTGCTGTAATTTTTGTTTTTGTTTTACTTTGATTCAGGGGATTTGTGGTCTGGTTCAGAAGGGGGTAATATCAGGATTTGGCCATGGGAAGGTATTCAAAATGCACTCACTGTGACAATGGAAGAACGGCATAAGGCTTCTTTGTTAATAGGGAGATCATTTGTTGATCTTAGGAGTCAGATCGCTGTAAATGGCTTCAGTTCTATATTAAATTCAGATATCAAGTGCCTTTTGTCTGATAATATTCGAGCTAAAGTATGGAGTTCTGGTTATCTTTCCTTTGCATTGTGGTATGTCTAGACCATGAAATCTGCTCTCTTAAAGTTAACAAAGTTATTTTGTTATATGTTTGATTCTTCTTTGATAAATAACAAGCTATATAGATCTTCAACCCCTTTATTTCTAGATCTGGTACAATGATTTTGTATTTCATGCTAATACACTGTTCTTCTGCTCACTTTAACCTGTTTTTAAATATTTCAACAAAGCCGTCGTCACCCCCCTTACCACTTAAAAGTGTCAGAAGTTAACGCCAAGGACAAAACGGCCATTGCCATTTAAGATTTGTAATGAAATCAAATGTCACAACTGTGGCAAATAAGGAGATAATTGTCTTGTTTTTGTGAAGAATGTGACATGAAAAGCTTTACTAATACATGTAAAGTTGTTAAAACTTGTCATTTTCTGTCCAAATATGGGATGGTTTTTGAAATTATAATTAATAGATCAATCCAGTTGTACCCCAAATGTTGGCTATATGCTGTTCCTGTTTCTAGGCTAGGAGGATCTAGGAATTCTTAATGTATATGTGTTTTATTTTTGGTATTCGAGGTTGCAAAAACAAGAAAGTGGATCTTAGTTAACTCCCTGTGCAATTAGAATTTCTAGTCACTTTTCTTTATTTTGGTTTCTCCTTTGAATTTAAATCATCTGATCTTACACTGCTCTTGTAACTGAGTTTTATACTTCTATTTTTTGTCTCCTTTTCTGTTTCTTTTGTTGGGTTTTCATAGAATTGTAAAATCTCAGGGATGCTCGGACGAGGGAGTTGCTCAAAGTTTTCAACATTGATGGTCAAATTGAAAATAGAGCAGATTTGTCATTAGTTCCAGATTTTGCTATGGAAGATGATATAAAGATGAAGATTGTTGCAAGTTCAAAGAAGGAAAAAGCACAAAGTTCCTTTGGTTTCTTTCAGCAGTCCCGTAATGCTATCATGGGAGCAGCTGATGCTGTTCGCCGAGTTGCAGCAAAAGGGGGATTTCTTGATGATAGCCGGAGGATTGAAGCACTCACTATAACTATTGATGGGATGATATGGGTTGGTTGTGCAAATGGCTTGCTTATCCAGTGGGATGGAAATGGAAATCGTATTCAAGATATTCAGCCTCATCCTTCTGCTGTTCTATGCTTATGCAGTTTTGGATCAAAAATATGGGCTGGTTATGCAAGTGGTATAGTCCATGCCCTAGACCTCGATGGTAATATGCTTGGAGAATGGGTTGCTCACAGCAGTTCGGTACTGAAGATGGCCATTGGTGCTGGTTATATTTACACCCTGGCTAAGCACGGTGGGATACGTGGATGGAGTATCACATCCCCTGGAACTCTTGATGGCATATTGTATTCAGAATTGACTGCAAAAGGATTTCTATATACGAGGATAGAAAATTTAACTATATTAACCGGTACATGGAATGTTGGGCAGGGGCGAGCATCTAAGAGCTCGCTTGAGTCTTGGCTACATTCTGCTGTTTCAGATGTTGGAATTATTGTTATTGGATTGCAAGAAGTTGAAATGGGTGCAGGTTTTCTTGCAATGTCTGCAGTGAGAGAATCTGTAAGATATCTTCTTCATCGTGGTTTGCAATGCATTAATGTTAGCATTATGATTGTAGAGTTTAGTTTTTCAGAAACAAAGAGCGAGTGCTTAATTGATTTCGGTAGAACGTGGTCTGTTTGGGTCTGCAACACATGTTAAATAAATGCTGTTTCATATCATAACACAATCATGCAAGGGTTGAAATGTCTGGGTTTCAGTCAGACAAAATGTTTCACAGACCAATTGGACTTTATAGATTTTGTCCAGATTAACAGTAATAAAGGAAAAGAAAGGAAAGTGAAGTAAAAGAGGGGAGGTTAAAGAAAGGAAAGATAACATATTATCTTGTTTGGATTGGTAAAATTAGTAAGGAAAATTATTCAATACACATGTGTAGTCTAAAACTACACAATCCTCTTTGTTTTAGGGGTTAGGGGTTTAGTTTAGGGGTTTATGGTTAGAATTTAGGTTTTAGGGTTAGAGATTTAAATTTTATTTTTAAGAGAGTAAATATGAAGGCTTGTGTAGTTTTTTTTTACACAACACGTGTATAAAAAAAATTACTCAATTAGTAAAGGAAAGTTATTTTAACAATTTTTGTTTGGCTAAACTGTGGAAAGGAAAGGAAATGATAAATTATAGTCTGTTTTGACAATCATAACCTTTTCATAAAATGATTTATAAAAGAAAATGAGGATAAAGTTGATATTTTATATCTTAAAATATGTTTTCACTTTCCTTTCCCTAGCTTTGCCCCCGAATTGATATTTTATATCTTAAAACGATTAGTTATATGTTGGATCATCCTTTCCCTTAAATTGAAAATTCAATCCAAATTCCTTCCCTTTCTTTCCTTCCCCCTATCTAACATCAACTCAAACATAGGGTTAGGGACAAGTTTCATGCTTCATCGTTGTCATTTGCTTAAACAAGCCAAGGATCTAATAGTTGAAACAGAAACTGGAGCTTATAAGGAAGAGGATTAAGAAATATAGGAAAAAGAAAGAACTAGATATCTGAGCAACTTGTGTTTCTTATTTTACCTTTTCTAGGAAAACCCTTGTATCCAGTGACTTCTCCATTCAGAGAGATGGCTGACGGTTAAGTGACCATTTTATGCTGAAATCAATTGCTATCTTTTGAATTGGGGTAGAAAATACCAAAGTTGACAGATGACCTATAACTTAGTTAATATCAGCTGGAATGATGCAGATTTTATTTTTGCCTTCCTATATAGCCTGCAGTAGTTTTCCCAATCAACCTAATCTGTACTTATAATTAGGTCAGTCTGGGTGTTTGTAATGGACCTTTCCTAAAAGGAACTATGACCAAGAAGGAGAACAGGAATGAATATAAAAATTATAGAAAAGAAGGATTAGAATCTTCCCTAGAGAGGCCTAGTATTTTAACCATAACTATCAATCTATTATTGAAGCTACATGCTGAAAATGAAGGGCTAATTATTGTGCTGTATGCGATGAGTTTGTATACAAATTATGTTTTTCAACCCTTTATTTTTAATCATTTTCTATCATCTCCTGTTTACCACAGGTGGGACTTGACGGGAGTGCTATTGGACAGTGGTGGTTGGATATGATAGATGATACATTGCATGATATGATGGAAAGAAAGTCACAGGGTGTGATGAGAAAGCAATCGCATCAGCGAAGATTTGAACGTGTTGGATCTAGGCAGTTGGCAGGCATGCTTATTGCTGTTTGGTGAGTGTACTTCATGACATGATATTCGACTACTTGTTGAATTTATAGGACCATTTGTTCATATGACTTGTTTCTTGCAAGCCGCCTGAAAGATATTCCAGGATTGCTATAACTTCTTTTATTCTAATTTCTTAATTTTGTTTCGTGTGAAAAAACAGCAACTCTATTAGAAATAAGTTTTATTCTAAAACTAAAGGATTTGTGTTCAAACCCATATATTAAAACTCTAGTGCAAGGATATCTCACTTTTGTATTCTCATTTTCTTTTGCGATAAGAGAAGTTGCTGTTTTGTACTTTTCCTCGAGAAAAATCTTAAAAGGGCTGTTTTTGAGATTCTTCCTCAAGAAGATTCTATGAAATATTGCTTCTTCATTGATAAAATTCTAAGAAGAATATTGTTTTGATTCAGATCCATTCTTTTCTAAAATTTCGGTTTTGAATTAATTGCTGTTTCATCACAATGATGGTATTCCTTTATTCAAAACTGTGGTAATCCTGTTTACATGAATAATCTTTCACCAATGCTGTCTGTTAATTGATTTCTTTTTCAAATCAATGAGGAAAGAGAGTGGTAAAGAGATTGTGCAGTTTTAGTGATGGATTAGACTCCAATGCTCATGCATGCATTGTTATTAAAGGAACTGTTTTGAAATATTTGCAGATTAGGCTTCTAAGGGAGCACTTAGATCATTCTATTCTATGTACTTGCCAAGTAGAGATTTTTTTTATTAAAAGACAATAGGAAAAATTATTGGCTCCTAAGAATTTTCATTTTTTAAAAATAAATAGAAAAGTTATTCAAGCTTGCTGATGAAATGATCATTCTTTTTTCGTAGCCATTTACACAAGCCTCCTTTCATATTTTATTAGTGTTTGTTTCCTTGACTTGTTTCATATTTAATAGTTGAGTTTATGTTCTAGGGTTAAGGATAATCTTAAACCACACGTTGGGGATATCGATGCTGCTGCAGTCCCATGTGGCTTTGGGCGTGCGATTGGTAACAAGGTATTGTTCTTCCTTAAATAGGCATGATATGCAAGCAACTTGGTAATATGTAACCGAGTCCGAGATGTTAATAAATAATTGAATAATTAATGTATACACACAATCTTATGTCTAAATAATTTGGTTCTATATAATGTAGATATCAATAAATAAACATAATCTCATACATCATGTGCAAGTATATTTTCTTCTATTAGAAATGTATATCATGCACTTTAACATTAAAGTTTTAGTGAAAGAAATTCTCCGGTCCCAATATTAAACTGAGTTAATGTGGAAAGTGGAAACGGGAAAATGGATTTTCCTTAGTATTCTAGTGATTCTTAGATTAAGGTCGGGACAATAGATTAGAATTGCGTATGAGAAGAACTTTGTACCAGTTTTGTTTTGCTATTTCGTGTCATAAACACGATTGATTAGAATCATTTAAAGAGTTATACAGAACTCCGTGGATATTTAGTTTGCCAGTGATTGGCTATAAAAAGTCATAAGAAAGAGAATACATTGTTTTTACTTGTGAAATAAAGTTTGCGTAGAAATGATAACTTTAGCAATTGATAGGTTTCCGTTTAATAATGATATACATTTGATTGTTCACCCAGGGAGCTGTTGGTATAAGACTAAGAGTGTATGACAGGATTTTTTGCTTTGTTAATTGTCACTTTGCTGCTCATTTGGACGCTGTCGGTCGTCGAAATGCTGATTTTGACCATGTGTATCGTACAATGTCGTTTAGTCGACCATCTAATCTCTTCAATGCTGGTGCTGGTATGGTGTTGTACCTGTTATTCTGTTGCACGCTTGCCTGCTCGATATATTTATTTTGGCCTGTTTATAGATCTAGCTTGCCATTGGTCCTTTCTATTGCAGCTGGTGCTTCGTCGGCTGTTCAAATGGCTCGTGGAGCTAATGTATGTATATGCTATGGTTTTGTTTCATTTGCCTTCTAAATTATTCTTCTTTTCTGGTTAGTGTGTGAGAGTTGATTCTTATACAGGCTATGGGTGCCCAGTCTGTTGAAGGAATGCCTGAATTATCTGAGGCAGACATGGTTGTATTTCTTGGTGATTTTAATTATCGGCTTGATGATGTGTCATATGATGAAGCAAGAGATTTTATATCTCAAAGAAGCTTTGATTGGCTTAGAGAAAGAGATCAACTCCGGGCAGAGATGGAAGCTGGAAATGTTTTCCAGGGAATGCGGGAAGCAGTTATTACTTTTGCTCCCACGTACAAATTTGATAAACATGTAGCTGGTTTATCAGGTACCTTATATCTGATGAGTTCCTCATTTTGTTTCTAAGCTTAATATCAGTCTATCAGTGTTTGTTTTTTTCCATCGGCTGATGCTGTGCATTTTATGATTCATAAGGTTTTATTATTATTATTCCTAGGAAATTTAATGTATTTGATTTGCTAAAAGTACATTTGTAATGCTTATTTTAAAGGTTACGATTCTGGTGAAAAGAAACGCATTCCTGCCTGGTGTGACAGAATCTTATACCGTGATAGCCGACGAACTTTGGGATCTGAATGCAGTTTAGAGTGCCCTGTTGTATCTTCAGTATCACAGTAAGTTCTATTGATTTCTATTTTGGCGATGTTTAGGGTTAGTTTAATATCTTTAAAATAATTGTATGCTCTGATTCACCTCATAATTTGTTGTGATCCTTTCTGTTGAGGGCAATGCTTCAACAGTCCTGGTGCTTATTAACTTTTTCAAAAAGATTCACATGATTATTTTCGGATCCAGATATTTGAATGCCAGGAGTGAATTGCACCATCTATCAATTCTTCGTGTTTTATGTGAGATCTAAACTGACTGAATCATTTATTCACATCTTTTTGAATTTGGTTCAAATCCACATATCCTGTCAACTCATTGTCAGAATTATAACCACTGAAGTGTCTCATGAGGGAGATCCAGTAATTGGCTGAATGGTCCGGATATTGATGTTGTGTCCCATCTTGTATGGTTCGAGTCTTGACATTTGTCTTTAGAATGTAAAAGAGCTCTATTTAGTCAAAAAATAGTCTTATGGGGAATTCTATACGTTTGCTAACAACATCAACATGTCAATGGAGAGATGGATTTAGAACAAATTGAAAAGTCGCAGATTTAGATATTGAGTCTTTTAGGGTTGTGTTTGAAATGCTCATGGCAGACTAATGGTTTTCTCCCCCCCCCCCCCCCCCCCTCTATTCTTTTCTTGGAAAATCGGGTAAGTTGGTTAGTATTTACCCATTTGAACTTGCAGCTTTTGTTTTTTGGGGGCAGACTGCAATCTCTTATCATCTCTTCATATTATTTATAATTAATTATCTTGAATAAATCCTGATACTCTTGGATAGGTATGAGTCTTGCATGGATGTGACAGACAGTGATCACAAACCTGTAATTTGCATATTTTCTGTTGAAATTGCTCACATTGACGAGTCAGTAAGGAGACAAGAATTTGGAGATATAGTGCGATCAAATGAGGAAGTTAGATGCAAGCTTCAAGAATTATGCAAAATTCCAGAAACAATTGTCAGCACTAACAATATACTGCTCCAAAACCAGGACACAACAATTTTACGCATCACAAATAAATGCACCGAATGCGTTGCTTTGTTTGAAATAGTCTGTCAAGGTGAATCTACAATCAAGGATGATGGGCAGGCATCATATCATCATCCAAGAGGTTCCTTTGGCCTTCCACGATGGCTTCAGGTAGGTTTTCTTGTTTTAGGTGGATTATTGTTTTTCGCTGGTGTTTAAGGTGCATCTAACTTTTCGATCTGATGTGTCTTACCATCTGTTTAAAGGGGCCTTTCTTTTGAAGTTATGAAAATGTTCATGCTTAGGACCTCAAATTCATGTCCATCTTGTAATGGTATAATATGGCCAGACATGATTACAAATTTAGTAATATCCTGCAAAAAGTGTTAATTATCTGGATTAATCTGCTTGTTGGTCTTTGGGGCTGACATATTTGTGATGTTTGGCCCAGGTTACTCCAGCTGCTGGCATAATTAAACCAGATCATGTAGCGGAGGTATCAATTCATCTCGAGGCATTCCACACTCGGGAAGAGTTTGTCAATGGTTTTCCACAAAACTGGTGGTGTGAAGATGACAGAGACAAGGAAGCTATATTGGTGGTCAAAGTTCATGGCAGGTATACGATGGAGACAAGGAATCATCGGATCCGTGTTCGTCACTGCTGTTCAACCAAAAAGATTGATCCTAAGCCTAGAGATTATGTACAAGCTCAAGGAAATCTCCTTCACCGTGCTGATTATCAAAGGCTTAGTTTTTCCTATGATGTGGTTGATCATCTCCGAAATCTGCACAGTCCGTAAAGTACCACTGGGAAGATGTCATACAAAAATCTTTGTTTCCTTATCCTGGTGTGAATAGAACTTTTATTGAGTTGAGCTGGTGCCCAGTTTTTATAATGTCATCAGTGATCTTTGTTTAATATCATTTATAAATTGTGTACAGCAGTGAGCATGAGAACAGTGTGAAGCATTCCACCATTGTTGATTCTGATTTGGATTCTCTTTTTATCATATCAGTTTGAGTTATTGTCTGTCAAGTATGGACAAACAAATTGCAGATTTAATCTACACCCCACATCTCCAAATACCCCTAAATATTAATATCCTCCTGGTCATGGGGCGGGTTTGGGCCGCCCAACCCCGACCCACCTACACCCGATTAATCCCAACTAATGAACTACAAACACAAAGATTTACTTGTATAACATGATAATTGGTTCAAGGGTTTACAACATAAAGGGGACTGAAACAAATTACACTCTCAAGTCTTACATATTGATCAATTCAGAACCCTTACATAAATACATACATACATAAAGAAAAGGGTAAACTGAAAATAACCATCCTTACATCAACAGAACAAAGCAAACATAATATTATGGCTTTACCTTGTGAGCACACTCCTTGTTTTTTTTTTTTCTTCTTTTTTACAGTATCACCTTCATCTCAAACTCATGACAGGCCATGGATTCACTCCAGTGGTAGTGGGCAGTGAAGGCCGTATAATTGGGACTCGTCTTACAACTGAAAATGCCTCGTTGAGACGAGCTGCACGAGTCATGAACTGAGACACCTTCTGCAAGTACAACTCGAGGAAAGAACAAAACGTTAGATGTGTACCAGGCAGTAAACAATTCACTTGTCCATTTGTACTAATAGTGTAAAACTTAAATTAATTTTACCTACTTTCAAAACTTTTATACATGAATATGTTAACAAAACTGACCATTGAATTTACCAATATAATTGTACTCATTGTGCACATTAAGTTTCAAACTGATCCAACATCATTATCATGTCGATAGAGAATATTGTTATTTTCAATATAAATAGTGAAAGCATTTCTATTTAGGGTAAACTATCTGTTTGACCACCAAACTATTGTGAAAGTTTTAAAATGACCACCATAGAAAAAAACGCGCCATTTCAGTACCCAAACTATTAAAATGGGATCATTTTGGCCACCTGCCGTTAATGGGCTAACGGAAGGTGACGTGGCAGTTAAAAAATTAAAGGTATAATCACACATTTGGTCCTTATTATTTACACATTCTTTCAATTTAGTCCCTCTGAAGAAAAATCACCCAAATCCTACATAAAAAGACTCTCCCATTCATCTTCTTCCCCACAACACCCAAAGCTTCATTTCTTTCCCGCCCGGCTCCCCACAACACCCAAATCCTACAATTTCTTCAGAGGGATCGTCGCCGGTGAATCCAAGGAGCTCGCTTTAAATCTCTCCACCTTCTTCGGTTCTGGACCCTCCGTCAAGGTATCCTACCGCCCTAATGACACCTGTAACCCTTTCTCTCTTGTCGTCAAGACTGGAACCGGACCCTTCGGTTCCCCCATCTCCAGCCCTCTGCTCATGTGTGCCGAGTTTAACCTCCTTCGCCATGGAAACCCTAGCTTTATGCTTCACTTCAAACCCCATTTTGGGGATTTCTCTATCAAGAAGTCGCACTCTTCTGTTTCCGATAAATCCTGAAGCCCCGCAATGACGCCGTTTCGGAGGACGATTCCTCGATTGAAGTGTTGGATTTTCCTACTGTTAAAGACGATTCAATCGGGTTCTTCGCTGATAAAAGAAAACTGTCGGCGGGGATACTCTCTGGAATGGAGGTAGCAGCGAGGACTGCGGTGCCAGTTAAGGGAAAGGCGTTGGTAAAATTCCGTTGGGGAATGAGGATTCCATCAGAGATGAAGAGTGGTGTAGGCGGAATCGCTAATCCAAAGACTAGGATTTCGATGGCCAAGATTCCATTCTTGGTGATGGATAAGATCGGGATCGAACATGTGGTGCCGGATCGCACCAATTCCAAGCAGGCTATATCCACCGGCAGCAAATCGGATCCAGAGGTTGGCCCTAATTTTGATGCGGATGATGCGTTCAAGCGAGAGTTGGAAGCTTTACAGTCTGCGAATGGGTCATTGAAGAGAGCCGTGGAGGAGCTCAGGCATGAAATCTCCTTGGGAAAGTATGGAGATATGAGTTGGAAATGTAGAGAATTTGAAAGAAATGGGAGTAGCAAACCAAAACCGGAGAGAGAGGAGGAACCAATAAGAAGAAATCAATCGAAAATGGATAGAGGAAACAATGAGAAGAAATCAGTGCAAGGGGCTGCTGGGTCTTGAATTTGCCGACATATAATCATAATGTAAGCTTAAGCTTTAGCTCTGGTTTAGACTGGTGTTTTTAGTAAGCCTGTATGTTTGGATTGGTAATGCTTCAATTTTGCTTTCAAAATTTCAAACTAGTATTGAATTAGCTGGTGTGAGTAGTGAATAATCCAATCCAATTGTAAATTGGGTTGATTTGGTATACAGATCAAGCCAGGTGGAGGTGTTTGAAATAGGAAGAGCGTAGCCAATGGAGAAGAAAATTGTAGGATTTGGGTGTTGTGGGGAGCCGGGCGGGAAAGAAATGAAGCTTTGGGTGTTGTGGGGAAGAAGATGAATGTGAGAGTCTTTTTATGTAGGATTTGGGTGATTTTTCTTCAGAGGGACTAAATTGAAAGAATATGTAAATAATAAGGACCAAATGTGTGATTATACCTTTAATTTTTTAACTGCCACGTCACCTTCCGTTAGCCCATTAACGGCAGGTGGCCAAAATGATCCCATTTTAATAGTTTGGGTACTGAAATGACGCGTTTTTTTCTATGGTGGTCATTTTAAAACTTTCACAATAGTTTGGTGGTCAAACATATAGTTTACCCTTCTATTTAATGAAAACTATACGTGCACAGTCCACAATATTATGATATAAAATATTAAACAAATTTATATCATACAAAAATCATTCCATTGTCGTCCAGTGGTTAGGATATCTGGCTTTCACCCAGGAGACCCGGGTTCAATTCCCGGCAATGGAAATATTTTATTTACAGTGTAATTAGAACCCTAAGCTCAAAAATAAAACGGGCTAATATGAAGAGAAATAAAAATTGGTGTTTCTGAAAATTTTAAATGGATGGAACAACAATATTTAAAGCCTCCTAACTTTTTATGTAACATCTTTGGAATGCATGAATGGTTTTTGTTTGGGCTGTCATTTTTCTGTAGGGACATGTCACATTTTCAGTTGGCTTTGTTTGCTCTATAGGGTTATCTTCTGTTTACATGAAAAACTAGACAGAAGCTAAGCCAAGATCTAAAGGCCAAACTACCCAACCTTGCAATAAAAGCATCTTAACATTTATTAGTGACCAAATATAGCATTCCAGACTGGGGTCCACAGAGGAAACCCATCCCTCCCTCTCTAATAACCAATTAGGACCATTTTCTAATAACCAATCATCTGAGAGTAGTGAATGAACCAAAATTTTCTTGATATGCTACAAATACCTGACAATCCAACCTACCTTAGATATTAATTATATGTACTATCTCGACGATAATGCGTTGGATATGATTCAGCTGTCAGCGAAATAGTTTTAAGTCCGATTTAATGGTGAGAGACTTTGGTGTTCGAATCTTGATTAGGCTTTTCTATTATACACGCAGCACGCTCAGCATTTAGTTAAAAGTTGTGTTAGTGATAGAGGGAACAGAACAGAGGAGGAGGAGGAAATGAATACAAAAGACAAAGCATTTAGTTGATTGGTAGGACTCTAAAGAATGGAATAAGTTTTTGGTAGGACTCTATTTAGAAGTTCTTTTTCGGTAGGACTTTATTTAGATTGACATGACTTTCCTTATTTTATTGTATCTAATTAATTACCTTAATAAGCAACTCTATATAAAGAGATGATATGAATAAAAGAAATCAGAATTTTTATCAAAACCCTAAAAAGAGATTTGGGTCCCTCTAACTAGTCCTAAAGGTTTCAGGCTCCATTTGATGTGCTTGATTGATTTTTCCATCCATCACCTGTGGCTCCATCCCAAACTCTTGATTGTAACATTGTTTCTTTTAGGAAGTTATTTACAGTGAACCAAGTGGAGTCACAGGCAAAAAGAAGATAAAAATTCTTAGATGAGGAACTATTAATCAATAAAATACGAGATTCACTCGGGAAAGCACCTAATAATCAAATTTTTCCTAAGTAAGAAATTAGTGAGGATGCAGGTAAAAACGCTGACAAATCAATCAAACAAAGGATCTCAACTAGTCATGGAGAAGCTCAAAGAGATGATGCAAAACAAGATGATCATAAAGATTCATGTATAAGAGGGAATGGAATTCGATGCAACGTGAACCCTAGAGCAAAAATAGACCTAAATCATTAAACAGCAAGGACAACCAATAACTTATATTGTCTGATTACAGAATATATATGAGACACAATTCATTATCCAATTTCAAAATATTGATCAATAATACTGAAAATGATAACAGAAACACATAAGCAGCAACTGACCTTATCATCCATGGTAACCTTTATCCGCAAGCTACTGCTCTTCCGCTTCATCATATACAATCTACGTCCTAATATAACAAAACCCATCACAGCCGCCGCTACAGAGAAGGACCAAGCAGGACTAACCCTAAGAACACAGTATCTCAAGAGCTCGAAAGGAACTTTCCACCAAGCTACCTTCTTTTTGTCTCCCTCGTTCACTGATTTCGCACACAACTTCATTTCATCAATAGTTGAACCTTCATTACCAATTGTATTACCGTCTCCTACTTCCGAACTCAAAGTTGAGTTATTCCCATCATCAAGCTCACCTGAATTCTCCAGCTCAGCTTCCTTTTCCATGAAGTCACTAAATTCAATGCCAGCCTCTTTCTCAATATCCTGAAACTTCATTGAAATCAAACCATCTCCACCAGAATCAGGCCAGAACTTGCCCAAATCATTATCTTGATCGTGAATATCGCCAAACCCACCAAAACCTAACTCCTTTGTCTTATCGAATTCACTAAATTTAGTCCCACCAGGCATAAATGTACCCAATTCGTCAGCCCTAGCTTCCTCTTTTCCAATCCCTTGGAACAAATCCGGGGCTTTCTCGTTCTCAGCAAACTCCAAGTCTTTTTTCACAACCAAATCACTTAATTTACGATCATCTGACCGATCACTCCCCGAATCGGACCAAAAATCGCCCGAATTATTCCTCCTATACTGAGTCACCGGCTTGGGATCAATCCAACTCGGATTATCCGACTCGATAGAGCCTTCTTCACTCACATCCCCCTCCTTTGCATACATACTCTGACTATCAAGAGAAAAGTAATCAGACCTTATCATCCCTTCAGTATCACCTTCGATGCTCTCAAGATGCCTCATCTCGGGCGAGTTAGCCATGACAGAATTCGAGTCAGAGTCCGAGCTGTGTAGCACCTCCCAATCTAGTAGTTCTCCTTCCATGGCAGGGGATTTTGATTTTTTTCTAGTTTAAGGCGATCAAAACACCAAAAACAGAAAGCATCCAACAAACCCTAATCCCCAATTGAATCTGGATTCTGAAGTGTATGATTCGTGAGGGAAAGGTATAAAACTGCAAAAGACCAAAGAGGATAAGGCAGCGCTCTTAAAGTGATGAGCAGAGGAAGACAGACAGTGCAAGTTGTGAGCGTTGACGTGGCTTACTTGGACTTACTCATTTGTTTGGTCAAAATGGAGATGGTTGACTCTTTACATTGATGAACCGTTAGATTTTTGACATGCCGAAGTAACCGGTGGGGGTGAAAACAGACAAGTATTTCCGGATTGAAATTAATGATATCATTCTTTCGGAAGTTGAGTTGAAGACAAATTAGGAATAATAAAAGACGACAGACTTTATCCGATCAAGCCCGAGCAGTTTAATATTATTAAGTAATTTTCGATTAACAATGTTCAAAAACTTCAAGCTTCTCTCCAGGTTTAGGTTCTCTCTTCCTCCTTCTTTTTCCCATCTTTCCCTCTAGGGTTGATGAGAATAGTTAGAGTTTGTGTGAGCTCACTGTTTCCTGGTGGTGGTTCAAGCCTCTGAAGTACGTGTTGCTGCACTGATTGCTCCCTCTCTGTCTGTTTTGTTTCCCCCTTGCCAAGCCTCCAGTTTCTATTGTTCCTCTTTTGTCCGTGCTTGAGTGTATTTACTCTTTTTCTTTTCATGAATCCAGTGAACATTAACTCATCCTTGAGTGTGGGAGTGGTCAATAATGGGTACCCTAACCACCCGACAAACCCAAACTTCTATAACCAAGAGTTCATTGATGAGTTATGCTTAAATGAAGATAGTGAGGTTAACTTTACTCTCAAGAACCATGCCCTCATCGGTAAGCTCCTGGCCCCCACCATGGTCGCAATCCTCCGAAAAGCTTGGAAACTAGACAATCTGGAGTGCCATAAGCTAGGGCGTAACTTTTTCTTATTTCTATTCAAGACTGTCGAAGAACGTCACAAGGTGCTAGGTGACAAGCCGTGGTCCGTCCAAGACTCCTTGCTGGTGCTCAAAGAATGGCAACCTGACAAAGCACTGGAGGAGCTGGACTTCTCCGTTGAAGAATTTTGGGTCCAGGTTGATAATTTACCCATCGGACTGAAGACACCAGAGAACGTGCAACGGATAGGGAATTTATTCCCAATGTACTACGGCTCAACACTAGACGATAGTACAATTTCAAAGTGGCATGGTGCAGTGAGCATTAGAGTGAGGTTAGGGGTAGAAGATCCCTTAAAAACAGGTTTTATATTGAATCGCAAGGACAAACCTCTCGAGATTTCATTCAAATATGAAAATCTTCCTAAGTTTTGTTTCCGGTGTGGTAGAATAGGCCACACGGAGGGAAGCTGCGCGAGCGACATCACAAGGTTCAATCTCATGGGGAAGTTCGGACCGTGGTTGAGAGCTTTCACCGGCGGGAAGCACAAGCCGCACTGCTCTGGTAGCCAACATGTTGCTGAAGCCTCCAACTCTGCTCCTTGCACAACAGACAAAAGGGTGCGCGGTCCGACGTTGGTCCAATACGAGGAAAATCCAGCGCAGAATATCACATTGGACAATGAAGCCCCTATTGTCCCGTCACAGGTATGGGAAGTCAACTCTTCTATCCCAGTTATGGAAACCTCGGCAATCAACAAAGCTAAGGACTCGATGGTAGGGCATTCCATTTTAAGCAAAGGCTTAGATAACAAATCTAAGGAAATCTCTACTATTAACCAGCCTTCGATAAGACCTGTCCAAGAGGCTGAAAATAAGGACACTAGACAACTGGCAAATTAGGGCAACATTCTTGCCATGGGGCTTGCCAATATGGAGGTGTCTGTTAGCAGAAAAAGGAAAAGAATTGAAGAGGATAACTCGACTTTCAGCCAGGCCAAGAAACGTGAAATCTGGAATCAAATCTCTAAAGAAATCATCCAGGTGGCACCAAATAATTGGTGTATTTTCGAAAGGGGTTGGGCTGCAAACGACGATCTGTTGAAGGCTGCTTTCTTCCCTACTTCATTTCTTAACACCTCCACCATAATTAGGGATATCGAAAGTAAAAAGAAGGGGAAGACTTTCGGGTCACAGAGACTAACGCTCATCCGAAAGGCAGCTCAACGCAAATTCTTCATGGAATGCTCGAGAGTCATGATCGACGAAGTAGGATTAATCGAGCTAGGCATCGACCCCTTTGGCAAGCAAATCACCAAAACACCTTCGATGTGCATTGATGATAATTTCTTCCTAAACGAAGAAATACAGGTTAGCGATGATGAAGGAAAAGCTAAGGCTTTCTCATCGGACCTTCGTTGTTTTGAGATAACATAGGAATCGGATGACCCCTCGGAGGGTTATCCGGAGAATCTATGAGTCCCTTTAATCCCTTGGTCTGTGATGGGAAGGGTCACAGTCCCCTCAAGGTGTCATCACCTTCCCCTTGAATCTTAAGGTTACAATTTAGGGTCTGTGATCCAAGGCTACTACCGCGGTTGTTTATGTTTTGTGTTGTTTCTCGGATGTTACGGGTAAACCCTAACAAGACAGAGCAAGGATCCTCTGATCGTCCGGCTGTCCCGCTGATGATGTCCGCTGCTGTGCACCGTGATAAGGACCATCCATTTCTGGAAGAAAGCCTGCCTCTGGACAGAGCTCTCCGGTTTCAACGGTGGACTGTGATCAACAGCTGGTGGTGGTGATCTGGTTTTGTTTCTTGCCGGATGAGTCTTGCTTGGCGGGTGTTCAAAGTGCTTCTCGATGGCTCTAGGCGGGTTGCTCTTTTTCTTTCGGTCTATCGTTGGGATATTCTCCCCGATCACCGTTGCTGCTGGTGGCCTGTTTGCTGCTTCCTTTTTCGGACGGTCGTTTTTTTATTTTGCGTGGGGCCTGCGTGCCTTTTTTCCCCCTTTTGGGCGTAGAAGGAAGGAACGGGATGGTAGGTTTTTCAGCTGTTTCCTTTCCTGTTTTAGGATGATGTTTGTTTCCTTTTCGGTTGTACTGTCAGGGCTTTTGGCCTGATTATTTTAATTGAAGAAAGTCTATTTTGATAAAAAAAAAAGTAATTTTTGATTCTGAAATTTTGTGTATATAAAAAAATTTTGTTGAAAATATATCACAAAAATAAGTGTGTAATACAGACCGATTTAAATACACGTATCATAAAATGGAATAAAAATGAAGAATAAACCATTAATCTTAATAAATTAGTATTTTAACCAAATTTAGCCCACATTAAAATGAAAAAATATTAGAATTTTGAGGTTTTGAATTCAAATTAATTTAATGGTTCTAATAATTGATTTATTATTGAAATGGTAACTACTGTAAGTTGTAATTAGAAAAGTAAACAATGAGTTTGATCCTCGGTTTTCACTAAAAAATGTTTTTTCCTGATCATGATATTTGATGATGGAGGATCAGTTAAAGTTTCGCCTTCGGTTTGAGCAAATCTGAAGCTTTCAAAAGTTAGAAAATTGGTTTTTAAATGAGTTTGACTTGAATTTCAAGAACTGAGCTGATGTCAGAAATTTTTTAGTTGTTGAAATTAAATTATAATTTTTTTCATGAAAATGGAAATATAATTGTATAGTTAGTGGAATGAAACCAAGGAGTTGAGTCTGTGTATAAATAAAAAAAATCACAATTATCATTTCAAGAGTCAAAATAAAATAAAAACTGATCACGTTTAACTTAAATTTGTATATTTTTTAGTATATAATTTTATAATTAATAACGATTGACCAATTTGTAACTTCTAATAGTCGAAAACGTAAAAAAATTAGAGCATAATTAGGGAATCATTTATGTAATTTATCTTATAATTAAAAGGAAGCCAAAGTCCTATCGACCTCAACTTTCGCCCCCCAGTTAAGAACATGGAAATGGAAATGAAGAATCTGTTGGTCGTTGTTTCTTAGGCTTTATTCGGCATTAATTCTTCAACGGGTATTTGACTGAAAATATGCATCTGATAAAACTAGATTTTTTAAAAAATTAATAATTATAACTTTTGAGGTAAAAATTAAGTTTTAAACATCTATTTTCTGCTTTGCGTGACTGTTCAGCATTGTTTTTATATTCGTCAATCTAACGATCGTTTGAGAAGTATTTCTGGACAAAACCTCAATTTGACAATAAAATCGAATTTAAAAATTTTATGAATGATCAACAAATTTTTGAATTGTTGGGTTCAAAATTTAGATCAAAGGTCTATTAAGAGTTTTTGACAAATGAAAAATCATCTGGTACGATTTCCTTTTACCTAGTAATAAATTTTTTTAAATAAACAATTGATGCAAGTGTAATGATACATTTAGTGTTTAATATTTATATATTTTATTAAGTTAATCATATTGTTAGCTGAATTCGGTCATTTTTTTATTAAATTATTATGATTTTAATAAAAATAAGGATTAAAACGTTAACTTTTTTCATGAAACTAATCTAGCAGTTTGTGTGACCATTTGTGTTGATGGTAAAATTGTATTTAGGGTGTCACAATTGATTACTAATGGTTACTAATCTGCTTGCACTAAAAATATTATTATATGACCAGAAAACATTACTTTCTTAGGATATTTAAATTCGAACTATTTTATTTGTCGAGAGCGATGAATTTATAATTTAAAAAATAATAAATATTACCGTTGGGCCATATTAATGTTCTAAAAAGTATATAATATCTCATGTTGCATTTAGGGGGGGGGGGGAGAGAAATAAATTGTGAGGGTAAATGAGGGGGAAATGAAATTTTGTTTTATAAATTTATAATGTAATTATTTCGTACAATATTTTTCACTGAGAAAAAAGGGTTGGTACGTTTGAACTCATAATAATACAATTTCCTTCCATTTAAGCATCAATAAATGTAATGGCTGATAAAAAAAATGTCATGACATCATCTTTTGGTATACATCATTTTGACAATTTTGTAATGACGTCTTTATTTGTTGCATTTATAAACGTTTATGAATTGATTTGTAATGTTTTTATTATTATTATTAAGGGAACGTATTATTTAGAGCCTCGTTAAAAATTATCATAATAATATTTTTAATACTTAGGTCTTGTTTGGCAATTAACGGATAGCGGATTACATTAGCTGATAGTTGATTGCATAAGCGGATTTGACTAGTTGATTGTATAAAAGTGTTTGGTAAAATTAACTGATAGCTGTTAAATTATTTAAACAAACAAAATGACATATAAGGACATGATTATATCCAATACTTGTTTGAATAGTTTATTAGTTATCGATATTTTGTATCTAATTAATATTAATTAGATTTATAAAAGTTATCTTTAATATAAATTTTCTAAACATATTCGAATGATTTATATATTAATTTATTATTTTTATAATTAGTTTGATATACTTTAATTAATTAATAAATTTAAATACACATAAAAATGTGACAATAAAAAAAATTAGGATTAGCTTATAAATAAGGTGAGAAAATACTTAATTTAAATACAACTCTAATATTAAACTTCTAATCTCAAAAAGCTCCTATTAGGAACTTTTTTTAAAAATAACGGTTTTACCTCAATCTGCTCTATCAATAAGTTGTTTACCAAACAACAATATTAACAGATTTGACTAGTCAAACCTCTAATTTTTATCCAAATCGCTTTTTACAAAACATAGCCTCTGTTTGATCTCATAATAATATTTTCTCCAAACTCTATGATAAAAATACACTATATGTAGGTAAGTTATTCAAACTCAAATTTCTTTTGATAAAACACACTTGTGAGTGTGTTTCATCAGGATCACTCGTGACTCGTGAGGTTCAATTTTTTTATATATAAATAAGGTTCAACTTTTCAAGATATTATTAGTTATCCACTAACTTGTATTACATAATAATAAAAAAATGATTTAGTGTAGCAATACTAAAAATAAAAAATACTACATAATAATGTATAAGATATCAAAAAATATATAAAGATCACCCACGCAAGAACTGGTAAATTCCAGCAAATCTATACTTTGAAATGTAGCAATAATTTCTTTAAGTAGCAAACAAAATGTATAATCATGTAATAAAATTGTAGCACAAAAAAATCTAACAAAAGATAATTTGTGTATGCTCTAGAGGCAAATTGGCCCAAGTAAAAGTGTATTCAAATCCCAAGAGTTGGGCAAGATTTCCATAACACTACCAAACATGTTACACAGATCCAAGGTGACCTCAATCTTTCCCCCTTTTCCAGAGCCTGCAATCATCAACATTTCGGTTAAAGCCTAAAAAAAGGCAATAATTTCTCATAAACAAACCTAAAAATGATGAATTTCTGGTTCGATACGAGAAAAATGGAAGCAAATCTGCACAAAGCTGATCAAATTCTTCAAGTTCAGACAATACCAACACTAAGTTCAACCAAAACCTCGTTCAGTGCTAATCAAAGTTGGAGGGATAAGTATGGTTTTGAGAAAAAAAACATGGGAAGAACCAGCCTTTTACTAGGTAAAACAAAGCTTTTATGTCTATGCCTGTTTTACACTGCCTGTGCGGCTTACAAGCTAAAAGGCATTAACAGAGCGGTCTCAAATAGAGCAAAGCAAGTAGCAGCAACAATAAATATGAAGAAATAGCTAGTCTCACTACCAATATTTTACTCGTAATCGGGTGCAAGTGTCGACATAATCAAGTTCGAAACATGTATTTGGAGGGTCATATCTAAGGCAAAATGAAAAAGTAATTGAAACATAATATAATGCTACTAAGGATTCAAGTGCCAGCAAACTGAATGAAAATAAAAGCAGCAAAAAATTCATATAATGAAATTGGTACAAGGGAATAGAGAGAATCATAGATACCTGTTATAGATCCTCAAAAGCAACAAATTCAGAATCCTTAGGTTCGTTTATGATCTTTTCAAACATTGACTTGACCGTCTCATGCTGGAACATCTCTTCCAAAACTCTATCCTCTACACTATCACAGACTTGTTTGTAATGATCACCTTTACCAGAAGAAAACAATAACTCAGATAACCTATCCTTGCCGGCTTGTCTACAATATTTCAACGCCTCCATTGGCCCGGAGGAGATAAGGTGGTAAACGTATACGACCTTCTTCTGGCCTAGCCTATATGCACGGGATATAGCTTGTCGTTCCACGGATGGGTTCCATGTCACATCAAGCAATACCAGCCTTGAACCTCCAACAAGATTAATACCTTCAGAGCAAGCCTTCGTTGATGCAAGCAACACCCTTGCCTTGCTCTTGGGATCATTAAAAACATTAATCCAGCATTGTCGCTGCTTAATCTCACATTTTCCATGCATGAACAATATCTCCTCACCTTCCTTCCATTTTAAATGGTCTTGAAGGTGCTCCATTATTAAGTGTAAAGGTCCAAGGTATTGACTGAAAACTATAACCTTTTCCTCCAGGGCTTCACTAAGCTTAAGCAGATTCATGAGGAATTTTGTTTTCACCCCTTCATCAGGTTTCGGTCTTAACCTTTCCAACTCCTTCATGCTAACAATGGAGCTGACAACTTCATTAATGTCTTCCTCATCTAACAACGGCTTCAAAAGCTGCGTCAACAAAGAGGGATGTATGGAGATCAAGGACACATAACGATCTAAATCAAGTGCATTTTGTTTTTCTGTTCTTCTTCTCCTTTTGAAAGGATTCTTCTCTTCTCTAGCACGCTGCAGGATTTCCTCAACACGCTGCAGGATTTCCTCAACACACTCCAGGATTTTCTTCTGAAGATCAGTTGGCCGTAAAACAACTAGAGAATGCTTCAAACCAGGAAGCGTGGTCTGTAGAACTGTGCCTTTATACACATGAACAAAAGGCTTAATCAAAGCTCTAACCTCCCTCAGTTTGTCATGTCTATCAACATCGTTTTCAATGGAACCAATCCAAGAGGTAAATTTCAATTTGGCTTGGTCTCCTTTGCGCCCACGCCTTTTATTATCATTGTATCGGATTCCTTCAGCAAATGTTGCTCTAACTAACCAGAGTGTGTTGAAGAGCTCTTTGAAATTGTTTTGGAAGGGAGTTCCGGACAGAATTATACGACGTTCAGTTTTAATTCTTGACAAAGCCTTCCACAAAAGAGTATCAGCATTTCTAGGAATATGTCCTTCATCAAAGACAAAAAGCCTAGGAAGGTCAAGAAGGATTTTACTGATTTGATCATTTAAATTTTTACATTTTCCTTTCCCCCCTGACATTTTTCCAGCAAGTTTCGTGAAAAGGCCGTAACTAATGCCCAAGATGCCTCCACTTGATTTCCAGGCAAGCAGTTTCACCAAACGCCTAACATGTATATCTGCATGTGGGACACCATTTTTAAGTTTCTCATAAAGAGGAATTCCATATAGCTCTTCGTTGTCGGAAAAATCCTCACTGTTCAGATTGTGAAAGGGAATATCAACCTTCCACTTAATGAACTCGTCTTTCCATGTTAGCAACATACTACAAGGAGCAACAATAACTGGCCATGTGCTTGGATACTCTTTTAAATATGTCTGAAGAAAGACGATAGTCAGAAGAGTTTTCCCTGTCCCGGGAGCATGAGATATGATGCATCCTCCACCGCCGCTGGATGAGTTTTTAGACTTATCACGATATATTCCCCCTGCTACATTGTTCCACATAAATTCAAAACCTTCACGCTGATGGGGGTGGAGTTTACTTTTTATGTTTGGAATGATTTCCCATACTGTTCCTTCGATATTGGCAGAGGAATCACAACCAGGCATGTCATTGTCACTGCTAGGGTCTAGATCTTGAAGGCCGTCAAACATAGAGGGGTCCATGCCAGAGTGTTGCCTCTCATATTTTCCACAAGTACGTTTCATCTGCAACAAGCAAAACAAAGTTATGAGAATCAAATATCTGAAGCTAAGTAAGATCCTCAAGTGTTGCAGTCTACATATTAGGCTCCTTGCCATTTAGTTTGTCTAGGACCAGAATTCTAATCGGAACAGTTTAGATCTAAATCCGTTGTCAAAATGAAAAGTTCAATGTAGATTATTAAGCATGAAACATACAGGTTCATATATAACTTAC
Source organism: Hibiscus tridactylites (assembly GCA_958450335.1). Taxonomy (NCBI): domain Eukaryota; kingdom Viridiplantae; phylum Streptophyta; class Magnoliopsida; order Malvales; family Malvaceae; genus Hibiscus; species Hibiscus tridactylites. The sequence continues at coordinate 64,386,849 of OY288290.1, read as the reverse complement.
AAAAGGTGATGAAACGTATTTGATTTCCAGTTCCAGAAAAGAGCAAATTTTGCATTTTATTCCAATTTCTTCGTCTAGCACAAGCTCATGCTCCCCTTCACGACATAGGGATGCTCTGTCCCAATTAAACTCAGAAACATTAGCAGCATCCTCAATTTCCACCTGCTCATCAACGTGAACAATATAAGCATATGTTTAATCATTTAAAAGCAGAATCTGCTGACTAGTTGAAATGAAAATTCACATGAACAAGGAAATTTAAGTTCATGGTTTTCGAATTCTCTCTTGAAGGAGTGCATATTTCTATACAAATACCGATGATAAAAAAAATAACTGAGCCAAAGAGATGCTAGAAACAACCAAGATAATTTGCATCTAAATCCTTTATAAAAATGTTCATGCCCTCTTTTCTCTTTACTTTATAGCATTTAAAGAAATATGTGCAGCTGAATGTATGTCCTTTTTCGATGTTGGTATTTGTTTCAAGTTTAGACAAATCCATACAAGATAAAAGCAATGGACTTCACTTGATTTCAACACAAAACAAAGGGTTTCACATATAATAAGAATCATTTAAGAACGTGGACATGAAACAATAAACAAAGATGCAATTTTTATCATATGAATTTCTTCCGAATAGTGGTAATGGTCGGTACACATACATACCGGAGAAGGCTTAGTTGAACCAATCTCGTTAGAAGCAAGGCAAAACTGCATCTCAGTCCACAGTGTGTCCAAGTCGTCTTCAAAACCTACATTCTGAGGAGTGATTGTGTCCTCAACCCCGGAATTGAACTTGAGAGGAATAATGCTGTTCTCAGTTTCTTCATTGTTCAAAACAGAATCGGCCAAAATGGAAAGAAGGTGAAGTTTCTCGGAGGAGGCCGCAGCCCCTTTTTTACCCTTAGACGACTTGGTATAGGAAGTAGTAGAATCGTTAAAACAAACTAAGTCGTCATCGCCGTCGTTGTCCGAGCCGGAATAACATCGACGATTCTTCTTCTTCTTCTTCTTCTTCTCCTTCTCTTTCTCCTCTTCCCCGCAATAATCCAAATCCTCCGGCTCGTCATTGTCTTCTCCGCTTGTGGAAGTGAGATCCTCATCAGAACCCTCCATTGAATCATCATCATCATCTTCTTCATCATCGTCGTCATATCCTGCATCCTGTTTACACTGCTGTATTTCAACGCTAGGTTTTTCGTACAGAAAATGGACTTCACCGGTCAGTTCTTGAGAATCGACAGATGGTCTAGTTTTGGCCTTGCGCTCCTCCACCTCCACCACCACCTCCTTCTCCTCCTCCTCCTCCTCCTCCTCCTCCACCACCACCTTCTCAGTTTTCCTCCGCTTGTTTTCACGATACTCCTTCCATAAGTGGGCCTCCGTCTCCTTCTCCTTCTCCTTCTCCTTCTCCTCCTCCTCCACCACCACCTTCTCAGTTTTCCTCCGCTTGTTTTCACGATACTCCTTCCATAAGTGGGCCTCCGTCTCCTTCTCCTTCTCCTCCTCCTCCACCACCACCTTCTCAGTTTTCCTCCGTTTGTTTTCACGATACTCCTTCCATAAGTGGGCCTCCGTCCTGCTTCTGGTCCTCAGCGCTACCGGCAACGATGGATTCAACATCTTGCGTGTACTATAAGAAATAGGGTTGTCGAGTTTCGGTTCAGGCGCACAGACATGAAACGAAAGCGGGAATATAAAAAGAAAGAATATAAATATTAAATAGTGTAATACTAATAAATATGCGAAAGACAATAAAGCCCTTGATCACAGCGATAAAATCGCAAAGAAAACGAATAAGCTTAAACCTCTAAAACCCTTCCATTTCCATATACCCCAAAATTCTTATAATATATTATTTAATGCTCCATTGAACATGATTCACGAGCTAAAGTAGTTTAGGCTTAAAGCTATGTCACATTATGCAAACAATTATGTGTCGACTTTATACAATTTTATTTAAATTTAAATGTAGTTTTAGTTATGACAATTCATATGAAATTTTGACGACTTGTTCATTTAATTATAAATAAAATTATTTGTATTTTTTAACCTTTTGTTCATTGAATTTATGTATCATTTGTTAATGTACTTATAACTTCTCAGTAAGTTTAAAAATAAATTATGCGGTCCCAAATTATACTTTTTTAGGTGTTTTTTAGTTTTCTTTGTCAAATTCCGTCTCTTCCGTTTTTATTTTCTTAACTGGTGATCGTTAATCAATTTTGTTGCTAATTGTCGATTATCAGTTTTATTAATTTTATTTTTTATTTTTTATTTTATTTATATATTTAATAAGATTTTTTATTCATGTAGCATGTGTTTTCTCTGTCTTTGTAGTACGTGCTTTTTTTGTCTTTGTGGTATGTTTTTTATTTATTTTTGTGGTTCGCTTCATCTGTCATTTTACATGATTTTAGCATACCTTAGCGGTCGTTTGGTGCTCTTATAGAGATCTTCACGGTGCTAGTTTCTGATTTTGATTCTGTCGATGTTCATAGAAAGATAGATCATCACTCAGTTGACGATTATTTGCCAATATAATCAGACCTGGTAGCGGAACAATCTGCCTGATAGTTTGGTTCGCTCAGCACTCATTTTCCACTCCGTAAAAGCGTCTCGTTTGGATAGAGACAAGGAGAATCAGGAATACTTCTGTATTTTTATCGGTATGCTAATATCTATGAAAGTATTTATTTTTCTTTGCATCTTTGAGTTTGTTTGAAATTTTGGAGGACTATATTTCATTATTCTCACTTTTGAATCTTTGTATTTGAGATATTTTTCATGGTTATTAACAAAATTCAATTGTCAAAAAATAAATAAATAAATTATGCTTAATAAACTACATTTATTGGAAGGAAAATTTTGCAGCGCTTGACGAGCACCGATGAGCACTATTAATTTAATTTATAAAGATTTAAAATCTAAAGGACTCGACGTATAATTATAAATTATTTAAAAATTAAAAGATAAATTTATTAAAATATATTATTTTATTTTTAATTTTCTTTTAAACATAAATCAAAATACATATCTACCCCTAAATTACAAAACCCTAATTTTTGTTCATTTAAAATTCATGTTGATGATGCCCTGCCGCAAAAAACAATGCAGCGAACATACACGTTTCTGAGTGGGAAAAAAAACAATGCAGTGCTCGTCGTTAATGGTGCTTATCGATGCTCGCCGAACATGGCAGACTCATCCTTATTAAAAAATACTAACACATAAAAATTAATGTTTACAAATAAGGAATTCAAAATATAATATAATGGGATTTAACGAGTGGTTTTGATAGATATGAAAATGATATTTATCTTTAAGAGATCTAAATTTGAATATATATATATGTATGGTATTACCTTGTTAAAAGTTAACAAATATAAACATTTAAATATTGAATAAGACGCAATTTAAACATTTTTATGGTTTGGGTTACCACGGTTTGATTGGATAGAGTTTTTCATGTTAATAACTCTTTTTAAATTTAAAAAACTTGGAAAATATAGTTTTGTAGTTATCAATTTAGATAAAAAAAATTCTAGAAAAATCATGATAATTTCAATTGTTTTGTTGTTATAACAATTATGAATATTATGAACCCGACAAATAGTTACGGTGTAAAAGCAAGTGGTGTTCATCTTAAGAGATTTGAGTTTAATTATTTTGTCTACAAAATGTGTGTATTGACAAATGATTAAGAATATGTATGAATAAATTTTATCTTGTAATCACCATTTAGACTATTAAAAAATAATTCTGATTAATTTAATTTTTCAAATGACATAATGACCTTTATGGCCCTCAATTTTATTAGTTTAATCATTCTAGTCCTTGACTTTTTATTGTTGTTTTTGTTGGTTGTCAAACTTTATTTATTGTAAATTGACTCAAATGTGATGCAACAATATTAGTCACTACAAGAAAATGCATTTGTAGTGACATTGAAAATAATCACAAAAGTGTTAAATTTAGTCACTAAAATTTATAGTGATTATTTTTCTAAGTCGTCACCTGTCGTCACTAATAACTCCGTCACTATTATATTAGTGACAACTTTCATGTATTTCGTCACAATAGTTATGTTTTTTTTATGGCCACACTATTTGACACAAATGATTATTAATAGTGACTAAAATTTAGACACTAATGTTATTCTTATTAGTGACAAACATTCTATCACAAATACATATTTAAATAGTATCTAAAATATGTGAAATTTAATTATAGACGATGTAGCATATTCAAATATCATTTTTTAGTAAATAAATGCAATGTATGACTTCAAGAATGATCGAACCTGGAACTTTTAGGGCGAGAGTGCAATACTTATCCACTAGGCTAGACAAGAAATTTTATACTATTTTGAAAAAAAATATTTAGGTTTAATTTGAAATTAATTTTATTTATTTTAAAAATATTTATTAATTATAACACATTATTACAATAATTTGTTATACATAAGTTGCTTATTTAATTTTTTATTTAATTTCATCATTTTTAGTCCTTGTAATTTAGTCATAATGCCGGTGTCTCGTTAGGATTAGGATTAAAATTTTAAAAATATAGGGACTAAAGTTGATCAAAAATAGATTGACTAAAACAACAATTTACACATAGTATAGACCATAGAAATATTTTACCTTTTGACAAACTAGTTTATGATAACTTTACTTTTTATAATTATAAAAATAAATTTATCATTGTGACAATGTCTAATTTGTCATTATTTTTATTTTTTTATTTGTGACAAAATTTATCACAACAAAAAGTGAAACTTTAAGTGACAAGTAATTTCATTGTAACAACAAATATCAAATAATAGTGACCACTTCAATATCGTCACTATCATGTGTCAAAGTTTTAGTGACGATGAACTTTGTGTCGCAATTGTATACTTATACTAAGAATTCATTTGTGAAAAATGCAATCGTCACAATTACTACTGTTACAGTGACCAAATAAAATCATGTCACAATTACTTATACTAATTGTGTCGCACAAAAAAAATTGTCACAAAAAGTTAATATTTGTGACAAAAATATTCTGAGTCACTATCAAATTGTCACTAAAAACCTATATTCTTGTAGTGAGTGTCGTTTGATTGTCTAACTATTTTGACATTTTTTTGTGGCATCATAAAAATACAAAAAAATGTAAACTACACTCATGAGTCATGACCAGTTTAGGGTCCAAAAATTTGATTGAACAAGAAAATATGCTTCGGTTATTGTGTCAATATGTTTAGATCTAAAAATTTAAACGTGATTTTGGACTTAGACGTGATTTTGAGAAAAGCAAGGTAGATGTAACTTTTGCATTTCGTCGTGATTTTTAAGAAAAAAATCTCAAACATAAATCATGTTACTTTAAAATCAATTATACACAAACAATTCTATAAAATCACTATGATCCAAAATTAATTATACCACCGCAAAACCAAACACACCCACCTGAATTATATATTTTGACATTCAGATCATTAAACTTTTAAAATAGTTTCAATCAAACCACTCATTGTTCTCTTTTGACAAAAAAAAATAATGTGACAGTTAAATAAATTTGTATAATTATATATTTAGTCTTTTTTACTTATGTATTATATTAATTTGGTTCTAATTTTAATTTATATGAGTAAATTTACTTGCCCATCATACAACGACATGTGTCACCGTATAATCAAAAAATTTGATCTTAGTTTTTTATTTAATTTAATAAATATTTTCTTCCAAATATCTTATTATACTAAAATTAATAAACCATATCTTTTCTCATTATTGTTTCCTTATCGGCATCTGTTATTCTTGGTCTTACCCTGTGAAACAAAAGTTGAGCTAGGATATTTTTGGAAAATTTTCAAGATGATAAAAAATGGATGCGTTCGTCTTGAATAATTCGAAACATGTATAAAAAGAAGGTTCATTGTTTATTTTTTAAGGTTAACTACTGGAATGATTACTTATATTTTTTTAGTATAGAGTTGGTCATCGATTCTAAAAAATGACAAGTAAGGTCACATACGTTTTCGGGGCGTAAACTTTTTGGTCACATAGCCGTTTGTTGCCATTAACCTTTGACAGGAGGTTGATCTGAAACAAAAAAAAATGATAAATTACCTAGACAGTCTCTAGACTATTACTTCACTCTTATTCTAACAACCGAAATAAAAACAATTTGTATAATTACACATTTAATCATCCACGTTTACATTTTTTATTTCTTCTTCATCTAGCTCAGTCTCTAATTTTCTACTATATTAATCCTCAATTCACACCGTATATTGTAATCCATCACCGTATATATCCATGTTTTAAATAATGTTTGTAATCCTCAACTCAGAATTTTTAATCTTTCAAAAAATCTCAAAAATTTGGAAATTTTACAAAGCAATCCTCAAATCCCTAAAATAACCCAAACCCCAAAATCGCCACTACTTCCACCGTCGATCGCCGCCTCTGACTACCCCTTTGGTCGCCGGAGCATGGCAGTCATTCCCCCCAACACGACGCCACTAAAAACGGCAAACGATGTGCAATCGAACGTCGAACACAAAATTGATGTTCGGTTGACACGTCGTTCACCGTTTTCAGTGACGTCGTGTTGGGGTAAATGACAACCATGCTCCGGTGACCAAAGGGGTATGGTCAGGGGCAACGATCAGCGATGAAAGTGGCAGCGATTTGAAGGTTTGAGTTTGGGTAATTTTAGGAATTTGATGACTGTTTTGTAAAATTTTAAAATTTTTGGATTGAAGATTAAAAAGTTGAGTTTTTTTCATTAGATTGATTTAAAAAAATTAGTGCCACATGTCAAGCATTGATTGATTGATAATTTTTTTAACACACCTTTAAAGGCCTGACACTTAAAATTATAACGGTTGAAACTTTGGCACCTATTTTTCAAAAAAAAAAAAACTTTAGGCACCTAAAGTTAAAAAAATGTATACTTTAGGCACCTATTTTCATTTAAGCCTTTCGAATATGCTATGTAAACATTGTTGCACGTAAATTGGACATTATTTTTTATTGAACTATAATAAAAATTACAAACATTATTTGAAACATGGAGACATACGGTGATAGATTATAATATACAGTGTGAATTGATGATTAATACAATAGAAAATTAAAGATTAAGTTAGCTAAAGAAGAATATGGGAGATGGTGGATGAGAGAAGAAATAAAAAAAATGTAAATGTAGAAGTTTAAATGTGAAATTATACAAATTATTTATATTTTGGTGGTCAAATAAGAGTGAAGTAGTAGTTTAGGGATTGTCTAGGTAATTTATATTTTTTTATTATCTCAGATCAGCCTCCCGTTAACATTTAACAGCAACAAACGGGAGTGACAAAAAGTTTACTCCCCAAAAATGTAAATAACTTTATTGGTTATTTTTCAAAATTAATGACCAATTCTGTATTATGAAAAAACATAAATGACTATCTCAATACTTAACCCTGTTTTTTTTATCGGTTTTTGAGTTCTTCAAATTAAGAAGGAAAAATGAACCAACAAAAAGAAGCCGTGAAAATACCAATAACCTAGGTGCGAGCAAGGAGGAAATGAGTTAGGACTCTCGCTGTAAGCCTAAATTTGAACCGGTTATAATTAATTAACAGAGAAGACATCAATCAACATCCCGTAATCAATGTCCATTTAGAAGTTTTGATTTGAGAAAACAAAAGGCTAAAAAGAGAGCAACTCAATTGGTGAATCAATTTTCAAGCAAATCAAGGCAAAAGGTAATATTTGTTAATTACACCGCATTGGGCATCGTGGGCACAGCCGCACAGGGAAAGAAAGCCAAGAGACGGGAATGCAATGGATGAAAACTGCTGCGCTGATGTGATTGTATTCCAAATAGGGGTGTAAATCAATACAACGTGCGACCAAATTTTTATATTCGTCTAATAAAAAATAACTAAAACAAATGTGGTTCGATTATATTTACGAACAAATTTGTTTATCAATTTGTTTACCTGATTTTTCCCTTTTTTTTGCATTTTAAATATTAGCGAAGGTATATACTAAATTGAACACATGGTGAACTTTAGAGTTCAAAGTGAAACCTAAGGAGCTTAAGAACTAGTGATGTAATTTCACTATTTTGGCGAACATGTTCGCAAACGCTAAACAAACAAGCACAATCGCATTAAAAAAAATTAACATGAACACGATATTAAAATTTTAAACGAACACAAACTAAATATAAACATGTTAAAAAATAAACACAAACATAATTTTACTCGTTTAAAATCGATTCATTTATGCCCTTAATTCCAAATTTCCAATATCCCAAACCAAGTGTTGCCTTGTTTTACACATTGCATTACACTATTGCTTCACCGTCCATTCTTAACCTCTTTCACTCTTGTTTACTCACTGGAAGTGATTGGTCTGTTTTCTAAAGTGGAAAAACGAAAGAGAGTTGTGGTCCAGCATTTACCAAATGTGATGTATTTTGGAGGTAAGATCTCAGGAATAAGCAAAGCAGTGATGTCGCATGTGTCACTTGTTTCACGAAGCTGACAAGCATTGACGGACGCATAATTTTATATTAAGGGACAAATCTATATAATTTTAGGGAGTAAATTTATAAAATTTTAAAGAATGGTGAAAATGATTTTATCATGAAACTTTTAAAATCTTCAATTTTAAAATTTTTCAAAGTAGTTTATCACCCGGTAAGAAAGCTCCGGGAATGGCGGCTAGGAGGACAGAGACAACTAGGATCAGTGATTGGAACAAAAGCAAATCTCAGGATAGAGTCTGGACGGTCTTCGTGGATAACCTAAGCAAGAGAGTTTATTGTTCAGCGATTAAGGAACTTTTTAATATACATGGGAAGGTGGTAAGAGTTTTCATTCCGGTGAACAATGTGAAAGCGGAGTGCAAAGAGACAACTTTTGCTTTTGTTTCCTTAGAAAATAGAGCAGACATGGATAATGTTATTGAGAGAATAAACATGACTCGGATCGATGGCTTTGTCATAAGGATATCTCAAGCTAGGTTCCCAGGTTCCCAAAACCGAAGCCTTATAGTTAGAATGTTACCGAAAGAAAAGGGACAGATGAATCATCACTGAAAGATGCGAGGGCTGCTTCGTCTTTAAAAGGTGTTGATAATTTTGAAGGTTTGAAAGTTGGGGCGGGAAACTCCGGCCCTAGTCTAAGGAGGGAGAATTTGCCTAGAACTTATAGAGATGTGTTATTGAGTAGGTCTCCTATAGGCGAGGCAAATGGGCACCCTACATCTCGGGACAACGGGGAAAATGATGCGTTCAGAAAGATGTTTACTGAATTTTAGCGTTCTAGCAAAGGATACAGAATGACTTAGTAGGTGTTTGGTGGGCGTCCTGAAGAACTCCTATGAACGAGAGTTTGTTCAACAGGCTCTTCTCCATGATGGCATCGAGGTTAAGGTCTCGAAGTGGGGTGCGGTCGGTGACTCTCATGTGATCATCTTTAAAACGAAAATAGAAATGAAAAAAGTTTGGAATTTAAAAAAAGAAGCTCTTAGCTACTAGTTCGAACATATCAGTGACCTTCTAGTCAATGATGTTCCTCACTATTTTTGCTCACAATTGCTATATAGGGTGCCACTCTATTGTTGGCATGAAAGCTTTTTTGAAGCCTTAGGTGACAGATGGGGCAACTTTTTGGGAATTGACGGTGGTACAATGTGGATGGAAAGGCTTGGCGTTGCTAGAATTGTCTTTAGGTTTGCAAGCACTCTGGGCATCATTGATAATATTACTATCTCCTCAATGGGTTTTCAATATCGCATTAGGATTAAGATGGGAAGTTTTAACGAAGAAAAAAAGTTTCAGACCATGGAATTTGCATGTTAAGTTCGCTGACATTTGGTCAGAGTCAGATGCTGCAAAATCGGATGTTGGTGGTGTGAGAGAGGTCCCAAAGGGGTTCCGAGTGCTAATCCGGCCCGGAGTAGAGGAGGAGTCTCCATTCTTGGTATGCCTAGGGGTCAGAATTTCTCGGGCTCTACAAACTGTAACACCCTGGTTTTGGGCCTAGATATTTCAGAGGTTGAATCGGGCCGGTCGTGAACGGTTCGAATCTTTAAGGTAGGTTTAGGGAACACCTAGTTCGAGATGCTTTAAAAATATGAAAAATATCTAAAAATCCTCATTTATTATATAAATGATTATGGTGAAAACAATTTTACAAAATGGGATTTGGAAATATTACATTTTGGTGTAGTGACCAAATTGCAGTTTTTGCAAAAGTTGACTAGTGACTGTTTTGTAAAGGATTGAAACTTTGAATCTTTAAGGAGCTAATTTTACCAAATTGTTTTTCATCAGATTTCTATTTAATTTGGGAGTTTTAATAATGATTTAATTAAAGGAATTAAGAGAGAAATTCCATTTTGACTTTTCATAACTACTTTACGATACTTTTTCCCTCTTTCCATTTTCTCTCAACTTCCACTCATCCAAACACATTTCCCTCACCAAATAATCTATGTTTTTCATCTCTTTTGTTGAGATTTCATTCTCTTAAGGATTTCCTACATTTGCTTCATTAAATCCTTTTGTTTTTACTTTGGATTTTCAAGAAATCTTGCCCAAATTGAGGAGAAATCAGCCATTAGAGGTAAGCTTCGTCCTTCTCCTCTAATGATCAGTTTTTTACTGAAATTCCCAAGTTATCAATCCTTTGTTAATGATTTTTGAGTTGTTTTAATGTTAGAAGCATGAAATTGTTGTAAAATTCAAGATTCTTGGTGAGATCTTGATGATTTTCGTAACTCTTTGTTAAGCTCTGTTTTAAGGTTGATTTCTAATGTGTTTTGGATGATAATTGATGTTATGAATGAGGTTTTAACAAATAAATCCTGAATAGGTTTGGATTCTTAAGTTTTACATGTTAGATTTGTGGTTTTTGGGTGGTTTTGGTGATTTGTTGTTGCTGGAGGTATAAGGACGTGTTTGTGATGATTTTTGGTGTTGATTGAGGTTTAGAAATGATTAGAATTGATAGATCTTGGCTGGGCTTTGATTTGGGAAAGTTTTGAGGTGATTTCGGTTATTTCGGATAGCCAAAATGGTGCTTTTGAGTAGTGCAGCGAGTTTGAATGAGTGGATGGTGATTTCAAAGCATGATGATGCATTAATCCTCTGCTCTTATGTGTAATGAACAGGGGAGACATCTTCGGACACTTTTGGTGTTGATCCGGAAGTGTTGGAAGCCTAGTTATCTTTTCGACAAGCAAGCGAAACATTGCCGAAACATAATCGGTGAGTGCGAATGGTTTTAGAAGTCCTTGAGGGACAAGGAAACAAGGTTTGGGGATTTAGGTTTGGTTTGAAACACCATCCTAAGTCCGGAAGTAAGTATGGCTAGATTTGCTCTCAATATGTGGTTAATGCCCCTAAATGCTTTTAACATGCTCTTGATTTGTGTTAGACAAAATCCTACTGTTTTATGCATGATTTATAACATGAAAAGATGTTATGTGTCGATCACATGTGATAGCATGTCTGTGAAAAGAGTTTTGAGATTTTGATTAGATGAAATGCATGAATTATGGTTTTGAAATGGGATGAGAATGATTTGAGAAATGTTGCACCAAAACAGTAGGTGAGATGATGTTTTTGATATAATATATTGGCATAAATGATGAGATAATTACCGAATATAATTGGTCGACCAATAGGATAAAAGTGCATTATAAACTAAAAATTTGTGTGTGCTTTTTGGAGTCGGGCAATGGGGGTAGTGCCATCCCAATCCAAAGTGAGAATCCGATGATGAGAGATACCATAGGGGTAGGTCTTGGTGAAACACTCAAGCTTTGTGGCGAAGAGAGATACCACCATGAGAGTCCGGTGATGTGAGATTCCACCGGGGTAGGACTTGGCTTTATGTCAAGCTAATCCGCATATCCGAGTAAAGATGTAATATGAAATGCCAATATATGAGATTGTATTTGATTCACATGTACCAAATGTTGAGATGTTTTATGCTATGAGAAATGCATATGAGATTTGTGGTTTATGAAATGCTTTGGTTTCATTAAGCATGAGTATGGCTTTGCCATGAGATTTGCATTGGTTAAATGCATGAGTTAGATTGAAGGTACATGTGATTTTCAAATGGAGAATTTCTTTGAAATGGTTTTCAAGCATGAGATAGAAAGAGCATGTTGTAGAAAATGGTTTTTGAGATGGAGTTTTAAAGTTGCACCGATGTGTTGGTTTTTCTTATAGCTTGCCTCACTAAGCAAATGTGCTTACGCTCTTTTTACCAACAATGCAGATAATTGAGACATTATTGGGAAGTAAGGAGGCTAAGGATATCCAAGGAAGTGAAAAGCTCAAGTATGGTGACGTTTACATATACTTTAGTAATGATAATTGGCAATGGGGACCTATGGTTAGTTTTGAGAGATGTATTTTGAACTCCATGTGGTTGTTGCAAGTTTATTACGGCATATGTGGTTTGTAAATGTCCTTTATGGTTTGGTTTGTGGCTTAAGGCTTTCATATGGTTTTCATGACTAGGGAGCTTGCCTATAGTTCCAATGATTACATGCTTGATGCCATGTTTTAGCTTATGCTTCATAATGACGATCTTTGATGCTTAACCATGTTGTTAGTATGTTGTGGTATGATTTGGAGCACTTCTGAATGTGTTTGGGTGTGAAAAACCAACAAAGTATATGGTTGCAGGGCAGGGCGTATCGAAACACCCTTATTTGTTTCGGAACGGGGGCCTGAAATGGCCATAACGTTTCGGAACGGGTAAGAGTGTTCCGGAACGCTTTGGCTACTGGAAAGCCATGTTTTGATACGAGTCTCAAAACGCACCCGAGTATCGAAACGGTCAACCCAGTTTCGATACGGCCGTTTCGATACAGGGCTTTGCGTTTCGAAACACCCGACCGTTGGTTTGGATTTTGAATTGTTTCAGGTCTTTGTTTCTTACATTCGAGTCCCTAATGTTTATGTATGCAATCGAATGAGTTTGAAATGTCCGATTGAGTTGATATTTTACAGAGTGGCATGAAAAAGGACTAATTGAATAATGGTAACCTTAAAATCTGCAAGGTCCTTTTAATTTATGAAATTTACATTTTGGTCCCCAAATGTCTAATCTGTGCAATTAGACCCCTAATTGTTTTTCGATCATTGTGCCTTTTCTTCCTATGATCTTGGGTGATCACATAGGATTAATATTGTATTCAGAAAAGATAAAAAGAGAAAAAAAGGTCGTTAATCAAGGTTGACTTTGGTTTCCCCGTGTAATCTTCGTGGTTCGATTCGAGCGTCTAGGCCGGGCTAAGGGGGTTACACAAAGGACGTAACTAATAAAGGCATGTATTCTCTTATATTTTTGGAGAAAGTTGGTGGAGACTATTTCCAGGAGGATGCTGCGTACATGGAATCCTGGTTGGATTCCCATGAGTCTTCTCCTCAAGTTCAAGTGGACAATGAAATCTATATGGACTATCCCAACAAGGGCGTTTTGGATGGGCTCTGGGTGGATGGGCCTGACATGAGCACTAAAAATCATGAGATAGGCCTTTTAAATGAGACCTGACTTTTGTCGGTTGATTTCACATGTGGTAGCCCTTCAGATCGTCATGCTGACAAAAAATTCTCTTAGGATTTTTAGGGGAAGGAAACTCTAGAGGTTTCGGTGGAGGTGGTACCTGATAGCTTTGAGGGTATGGAGGATGGAACTTTGATTCGTCCTGGGAAAGCCTCTCTCTCGTCTTTTGAATTTCTCTGAAACCCAACTGTCATATCCAGCGGTCCAATTGCGTTGGGTTTCTTCCATGCTAGCTCTAGGAGAAGCTTAAGACGTTATGTCTGAGATTCTCTTGATGATTTTGCCTCATCGCCGGTTATTGACAGGCTCTTGAAGAATCCAGGTTTTGAAAACTCTATAGTGGGTCTAGAGGCCGAATCAGTATGAAAAATCAGTAAAATGCTGGAAGTATCCTTCAAGGGAGGTCGTGAGACAATTAAAAGAAAGGTTTGCGAATTAGAGCAGGAATTGAGTAACAACCTTTAGGTTTATTATCCGCGTCATACTCAATTTTTGTTATGGATTTAGCTATACTATCTTGGGATGTTAGGGGTATTAGAAGAAGGGAGAAATTGAGAGTAGTTAAAGGGTTTACAAGTAAGATGAACCCAAAGGTGATGTTTATACAAGAAACGAAGCTTGAAGTTATGACGAGAATTGTTATCAGGAAATTGTAGAACTCGAGCAGTACTGGATTTTTGGTTTCTCCGGCGGTGGGCTCCTCTGGTGGGTTACTGTGCATGTGAGATTTCGAATTTTTCCAGGTTTCGGATAAATTTGTTTTTTCGCGATTTATAGTTATGGTCGGAAGTTTAAAAGGTTGTAACTTCCTATGTGGCTTGATAAACGTATATGGTCTGTCTTCTAATTCAGAGAAAGAAGGTTTTCTAGTGGAGTTGAGTGATTTTTTGAAATAATGGCAGATTTCGTGGTGCTTAGGAGGTGACTTTAATCTCTTCTTGGATCCAGAGGAAAATTGGGCTTCACAATGAATCTTTCGTTAATTTCTTCCTTTAGTTCCTTTGTTGATGAAGCATGGTTGATGGATATTCCTCTTTTGGGTGGTAAGTTTACTTGGTGCAACAATCGGGATCCTCCAACGTTCGTAAGGCTAGATAGATTCCTTCTACCAGTAAATTTTGGGGTAGTATTTCCAGGTATTATGCAAAAACTTATGGATAAATTCGTGTTCGACCATAATGCGATTCTCTTGTCCGTTGAGCGTACTAATTGGGGTCCAAAACTCTTTAGATGTTTCAATTCATGGTTTTGTGAGGCAGGCATTGAAGATTTGGTAATTCAAACCTTCAAAGGGATGAAATCTACGAACCCAAGAGTTAAGATTGGGAGCCTCCTTAAAGGATCGAAGGCGTCTTTGAAATCCTGGTCTCAGAATGCCTTTCAGAATTCAGGGAAGGTAATTACTTCACTTTAGCATGAGATCTCAAAGTTAGAATTAAAGTTTCAAGATGGTGAGGTGCAAGATGGTTTGTTTGATTCTCTTAACACTCTAAGAGCAGAATTGTGGTCCCGTTACAGAAAAGAAGAGTGCGATTGGCTACAAAAGTCTAGGTTATGATGGTTTGCAGAGGGTGACAAAAATACTCAATTTTTCAATCTTTTTGCTTTTGAAAGAAGGAGAGTAAACACTATTGTTAGTTTAAAAAAAGAAGGGTGTTGTGATTTCAGACCTCAGCTTGGTTAAAGAGGTTGTTAAAGATCATTTTGAACATGCTTATAATACTTTGACTGTATTAGATGTTGAGGAGATGAGGTTGGGGTTTAAAAGAATCAGTAAGGACTAGTCAAATGTGCTTCAAGCTTGGTTCACTGAAGAAGAGATTTGGATGGCTTTATCTTCAGTAGACATCAATCGCGCCCCTGGGCCAGACGGTTTCAACTTGGGGTTTTTAAGAAGTTTTGGCAAACTCTCAAATGTGATATTTTAGACTTCTTTGATGACTTTTATCATGAAAGAAATTGGGAAGGAAGAATCAATCACTCATTTATAACATTAATTTCGAAAGTAAAAAATCCAGAATCTTTAGATGAGTTTGGACCCATTAGTTTAGTTGGAGGTATATATAAAATCCAATCCAAGGTACTGGTTAGGAGGTTCCGTGTAGTTCTTGATCATCTTGTAGGGGAAATACAGTTCGCGTTCATTCCTAGGAGGAAAATCCTAGAGTGCTCCTTAGTGGCTAATGAAGCCATTGACTCAGTTCTGAAGTCCAAAAATAGTGAGATAACTTTCAAGATAGATTTCCAGAAGGCTTATGACTCTGTGAGTTGGAATTTTCTGATCCTTATCTTGAAGGAGTGTGGCTTTGGGGACCGATGGTGTCAATGGATTTCAAAATGTGTTTCTACTGCCTCAATCTCTATTCTTGTCAACGGTTCTCCAACAAAAGCTTTCAGTATTGCTAGAGGCTTAAGGCAGAGTTGTTCTCTCTCACTGTTACTGTTCAATCTTGTAGGAGAAGCTTTAAATTTAATGTTGAGTAAAGCTGTACAGTTGGGTTTATTCTCTAGGTTCAAAGTAAGGCGACATGAGACTGTTTTAGAAAATTTTCATCTTCAATTTACCGACGACCTCTTAAATTTTTATAGGGATCCAAAAGGGAGGTTCGTAATTTAAAACGAGCCCCCCGTGTCTTTGAACTTGCATCCAAATTAAAATTAAACTTGAAGAAAAGTAAGTTATTTGCCATCAATATTTTTGAAGACTCTTTAAGAGGTTGGGCGGATGGAATTGACTGCTCGTATGATAAATTCCCAACTGATTACTTGAGATTACCATTAGGATTGTGCCGTAACTCAGCTACACTATGTGATCCTGTTTTTAAAAGGTTTTCGACAAGACTAGGGGGTTGGAAGTCTAATTTTTTTCCGATTGGTGGTTGCCTTACCCCCTTAAAACATGTCCTTTGTAGTTTACCAATGTACTTTTTATCACTTTTCAGGATCCAGTGTCGGTATTAGTTAGACTAAATCGATTAATGTCCTCATTTCTCTAGGGTGGTGATCAAGAGAAGGGTAGGATACACAGGGTCAACTGGGCTCAAGTATGCTCTCCTAAGGAAGTTGGGGGTTTGGGTGTTACTAATCTTGATACTTTGAATAGAGCTCTGTTAGGAAAGTAGTTTTGGCGTTATGGGAATGAATTCTCTAGCCTGTGGAGACGAGTTCTGGCTGCCAAGATTTCAGGATATGAGTCCAGTATTGTTCCGATGAAATTCCGTACTAAATTTTCTTCATGGATTTGAAATGGCATTTTGAAATCTTGCTTTGAGAATGATAGTGTTGAAATTTCTATTCGATCTAATCTTGCTCTATAGGTGGGCAATGGTCGCTCCATTCGTTTTTGGACAGATTCCTGGATTGGCAAAGCTACCTTAAAGGACAGGTTCCCTCAAATTTTTGGCTTGTCTTATAATAAAATTTGTTTTATTTGAGACATTGATCATAAAGTAGAAGCAAGTTGGGTGTAGGAGTTTTCCCTGCGTCGACCCCTTTTTGATTGGGAGTTACCGCAATGGCATGCCATGTTGGAAAATTTAGTGTGGAAGCAGTGTGTTTGGCTGGGTTTTGCCCCTCCAAAGGTGGAGATCTTTGTGTGGAAGGTTATTAGGGGTCGTGTCCTGGTAAAATCAAAATTAGTGAAGTGGGGGGTCATGAATAGAGTTTTGAATATCTGCACTTTCTGTAGGACTTATTCTGAAAGTGAGTCCCATTTATTCTTTACAGGCCAGGGAATTTAGAGTCTATGTATGAAATATTGTGGCTTAATGGGTTTTTCGACTGTTCTACACAGCGATCTCAAGTCTTTTCTTCAAGCGTGTAATTGCTATGGTGATCTATTGAAGTTGGAGTGGTGTTCCTATATCCCTTTCGTTATATTGTGGACTGTGTGGTTATTCCATAATGATATCACATTTAATGAGAAAGAGATGGATTGGTTACAGTTGAATTATCTAGTGAGGTATCGTTTGGCCTCCTAGCTTAAGGCGAAATTTCTTAAAATTAGTATTATTCTGAAAAACTTAATGACTGACATTTTTTTGGTGCTAATTTTGTCTCAAATGTTAGGAAACCTGCTCGTGATATGTGTTGAGTCCTTCCTCCATATGGATTCTTGAAACTCAATGTCGATGGTGCCTACTGTAAGGAGTGATTGATGGCTTAATACGAGATGAAAAAGGTGTAACTCTTCTCCACTATTTTGAATCTATGGGTTTTGATCCTCTGACAGTACTGGAACTGGAGGTTGTGAAGCTAGGGATTTTAAAATTTCTATCTTCTAGGTGGTACTCCCGCTTTCGTTTAACTGTAGAAATCGATTGCAAGTTGGCGGTGAACTAGATCTTAGGAGTAGTCAATCCTCTTGCTCACATTAGTTCTAGAGTGCAGATCGTTATAGATCTGGTTAGAAGCAATGGTATTCTTGTTCGTTGTATTCTTTGGGCTTGTAATATTGAGGTTGACAATCTAGCTAAGATGAGAGTGGGATAACTGTTAGAAAATAAACGTTAATCCAAGAATAAATAATAAAATAAATAATATTATTTAAACGAACATTACAAAATTAAGAACAATACAACAATATATAAATCAAACCGATTTGGAACCAAAAGAAACGTGTTGAGGCCTGCACGAACGCAGTTTCCTTAAGACAGATTTTCGGCCACTCCTATGGTGCTCGAGTTCATTGGTCGTCTGTCTCCCAGGATACAACAACATAAGATCAACCACAATTGCACTACTGTGGAGATCACGAACTGACCCTTGCCTTCGCCTATCACCGAAAACCACTTGTAAAATCCACAGAGTAAAACAATAAAAATTTTCTGTGGTTTTTGAGTTGTATAAAACCTAGAAGGTTTACTCTCTATTTATAGGAGTGTCATGAGGGTATAAGTGGAAATTTGACCTAATAGAGCATTCAATATTGAGAATCAATTGATTCTCCTATAAAGCAATTTCCAAAATTATTATCTGAATTAAAGGTAACTTCTAATATTTACCCTTTTAATTCCAAGATAAAATTTGGCAAATTTATGCTTTTATTTGAGGAAAATTCATTTTAAATTTGGGTCAAAATATCTGCAAGCCCACGAAGGACCAGACCGATTCAGACATTTGCGTTACCCACATCGTGCACGTCTGCACATTTACGAACCAACAATTGGTTCCACATTTTCCTCAACAACATTTGAATCAATTTCTTATTCAAAGCTCCAAAATTATCAAAATTTTCCAACAATCCCCCACATGAATGAAATTGATTTAATCAAAAACATTTTGACTCGATGTGGTGATAGATTCTATGATCGATAGCTGCATAGGATAGGTAGGTGTTCACCCTTGAACCTTCCCTTGTGAAAGTATATTTACTTTACTAGCTGACCAGTAGACGTAATGTCCTTGAACTGTTCTGTCGTTTGTGTAAACGATGATATACTTCACACAACTACCTTTCTGCCAAGAGTATTAGTTCTCATGGGCATGTCCATATGGCCGTGGACATCGCCTGGTTCTGCAAGAGTTTGAAAGAACTATGCCCAATAGTCTCATTGAAGCGGCCCCACTTCACTCTCACATAGGTGACTTATGTTGCTTGACTCACAAAAGCACACAATGGTCATTAAAAGCATTGCTTAGCCTAAACCACTTTGATCAACGTTTACATCATAGGAATGGACTTGGGGATAAGAGCCCCTACAGTGACCGCACAGGTCTATGCAATTAGGTTGTCCCTTTGAACCTAGATCTTGGGATCTCCAGTCAACTAGGTAGGGTTTTCCTTCACATAGCACCTTAAATTTACATGGGCTTTAGTCTCATTCCTTTAGATGTTTTCTCAAATTGATCTCAATTTAACCCTTTGGTTAATGGATTCACAACGTTATTCTTTGATTTCAAAAAATCAATGGAGATAATTTCATTTGAGATCAATTGTCTAACGGTATTATGTCGACAACGCATATGTCTCGACTTACCATTATACACAAAGCTCTATGCCCTACCTATTGTGGGCATTGGCTTTGGTCGTTCAGGAATATCCTCCAAGAAATTTGTAAAGTCATTCGACTTCTTTTCTAGACTTGTCTAGAACTTCAAAATCAGATTCTATTATGGATTTGATTATAACCATTTTTCTTGAGGATTTCCATGACACGGTTCCTCTTCCCAAAGTGAAGACATATCCACTTATGCCTTTGATATCTTGAATATCAGATATCCAATCGCATCGGAGTATCCTTCTAAATAGAAGAATCTCTGGAATAATGCAATTCATAATCTCGAGTATATCTAAGATATCTCAATGCCCTCACAATTGCTTTCTAATGATTTTCACTTGAATTGCTTGTGAATCTACTTGAACTGCTCACAGTAGAAACAATATCTGGTTTATTGAATCTACTTGGTCAACACTTTGGTCTTTGTTCTTGGACAAAAGTTGGCATGTATTTATTGGAGTTATGGCTATGCCGGAAACATCCTTGCCAAACTTCTCTTTCTCGCGTAGTGTGACTACGTCAATATGAGACCTTCAAGTCATCGTTTGATTTGGATTCCCAAAATCAAATATGTTAATCTCATGTTTTTCATGTCAATCTTGAATTTGACAAGTCTTTGGTACGTTTACCATTTTATTGTTGTTTTCAACAATGAATATGTTATTAACATACAAACATAGAATAAAATATCCAATGTAAGTAGTTTTGACATATACACATTTGTCACACTCATTTATTTTGAATTCGTTTGTCATCATGACATTATCGAACTTATCATGTCTTTACTTTGGTGCTTGTTTAAGTCTATACAAGGACTTCACCAATCTACATACTTTTCTCTCTTGACTTGAAACTACATAACCCTCAGGTTGTTCCATGTATATTTCTTCATCAAGATCTTCATTTGGAAAAGTTCTTTTAACATCTATTTGATGTACGTCTAGATTTCGCAAAGCGACAATTGTAAGTATCATACTTATGGAGGTTATCCTTACATGAGAGTATGTATCGAAATAGTTAAGACATTTGGTAACCTTTTATTACCAATCTGGCCTTATACTTATCAATTGTTCCATCTACTTTCATTTTCCGTTTGAAAATTCATTCAAAACTTAGTGGTTTAATTCGCGGAGGAAGATCCACTAATTCCCCACGTATAGTTTTACATGATGGAATCAATTTCACTCTTAATGGCATCCTTCCATAAGGTGCTTTCAAATGAATGTATAACATCATTATACGTTTGAGTTTCAACCTCTAGCATAAAGTTTAGAAAAATGATCCAAAGTATTTTTCTACCCTTGCTTGTTTACTTCTTTGGCTATATTTCAAGCTCAAACCCTTGTTGATCATTTGAGTCATCTTTATCGATAATCTCTGAAGTTCGTTTCATTGAACTTTGACCAACTTCCCTAGCTTTACAAGGGAATACATCTTCCATTATCGTATGCTTGTGAATCTCAGGGTTCTTCGATTCATACACAAGAAATCGATATACATTGCTATGTTCTATATAGCCAATAAAAATACAATCCACAATTTTTAGGGATCTATTTTCAGTTGCTTTAGTAATGGGTCATTACTTTTGCAAGACACCCCCACATTTTCAAGTAGTTGTAGGAAGGTTTAATTACCTTTCATAACTTATATGGTGTCTAGTCTCTTTAATTACGGGGAATCTTGTTTAAAAGATAATTAGCTTATAGAACAACTTCCCCCACATGTTAAGCACATTATAGTACCGACGTTACTCATATAGAGCTTCTCCTCATCTTAAACCTTTAATTAAGTTTGGGATTCAACATCATGCTCATAGAGGACAATTTTCACTATAGCTTCATCTTTACATTATTTTTGTGCTATCATCAATGAAGGTGATAAACATATTCCTTCAACCAATATGTTGTCATATCAATTGTTATGGCAATAACATTGCCCTCGTTTGAAAGTCTATAGTCTGAAGACTTGTTCCTCATCTATGGCAATTGAAGCATTTTTTCCATGAAATTTTACTTCTTGAACACACCGTCCAATTTACGGTTTGAAGTCATTTTTGACTTCTACTACGTTTGCCACGATAATATTTATCTTAGCAATATTTACCTTAGTAACATTTGAAGGTGGTAACAATATTTACCTTATCATCTCTAATAATAGGAGGATCGTCCTTCAGATATTTAACTAGGTTTATCATGGTCAATTATGCAACATCTTTTGTTGCCATGTATGAAATTCTTTCCAATAAATTTTACTGATTTTTCTATTGTCTCACGTAGACACAATCCAGAACCAAGAATTATGAATCTGTTAAACGTTAGGAATTTAGTCAAAGACTAAAACCAGAAACAGAAACATAATTTCTAACTTTTGTTAGACGACGGAAATTTAGTAAACTAAACCCCAAACAAAAGTTCACACGATATTAATAGAAAGAACAATAATAAACAATGCACCAGGTAGGTAACTTATGAAAGAGAGGTGGTGCACTAGGCACGCTTAAATACCAAGTCTCTCAAAGAACCAATCCTAGACATGCATTTTTTAAATTTTCTTTCAATCACCGTTTATGGATTTTATTCTTGAAATCATTCCAAGCATGGATGATCAATCGGAATCACTACCTTTGATTCACAACAATTTGGAATCTTCAATTTATGGTCCAACGACCCTCTCGATTCTTAAGCCATTTTTAAACACTGTGCACTTCTTAGCATGCATCAGAATAGGCTTTAAGAATTTAATTTTGACATAGAGAATCAAGTTCTTCTATGCTTTGATTCGAGACCTCAGTCAGAATCAACGCTCTAAATTTGGTAACCAATGTTACTTTCCGAAATAAATTCACCAATTTATTTCCAAAATAAAATCATACTTGATAATAAATTTGAGTTTTTTTTTTCAAAATAAATTCACCAATTTATTTCAAGGTTGAATCATTCTAGATTCTCACGAAATTAAATCCAACGATTTATTTCCCTTAACAAGTTAGAATCAACACATGATTCTAGTACAGAAAATAAATTTAATAATTTATTTTCTTTTACACAAATTTAATCATATTTGATTTTTACGGAAATAAATTCGATGATTTATATTTCTTGACAAGTTAGAATCAACGCATGATTCTAGCATAGAAATAAATTTAATGATTTATTTTCTTTTACAAAAATTGAATCATACTTGATTCTTACGGAAATAAATTCAATGATTTATTTTCCTTTTCCAAAATTAGAATCAACACAAGATTCTAACGAAGAAATAAATTCAGTGATTTATTTCTCATATATCTTTTGTTAAATATTGGGATTAGTAGCACTAAAACCCAAACCAAAGATATCAAGGCAATAAAATCAAAGGAAGTGATCCTTTAATTTTTTTTATTCTTATTTTAGAAAGATCGCGTAAATCCGTTAAAACGACAGAAATTAATTTCTGAAACGAATTAGTTACGAGATCTTTGTTTCCAAAACAAATCAAGATTTCGTCTGAATATCCTGTTCGTCTCTATAAAATTTCTCAAAAGAAATTATTAGTACAAAAATAAATAATCCACAATATTTCCATAAATGATATAAGATATCCTTTATTCATGCCATATTTACTATTTAATATTAAAGCCAAAATTGTATGGTAATAAAATGATAAATAATATCTTGATTTAAGGCGTTAACATCACCATAAAAATATCTTAATGATATTTTGACCAAACCTTATTAAGGAATGTTAAAAATTACCTTAATACCATAATAAAAGTACCATGAATATTACCATAAAGATGTAAAAAATATATATAAAGATTACCTTTATTAGGTAATAAAACCATAATAATATTTGCAACATAATAATGATTTTAATATTGCCATAAAATATGCACACATGATTAATAAGGTAATATACCATATATTTAAAGATTTAAAATTACCTTATACCAAAACATCTTTCCAATAAAACATGCACAATGAGTTGTTCGTCATTGTACCACATGATTAGAGTTAGCAGTAGCTCAATCTTCTCACCTCATTAACGCAAATTTGGTCATGCTTTTAAGCATGATGTTCGTCTTGGATTCAAACTTTAGAAGAATCTGTCTTAAGATTGTTAGAAAATAAACGTTAATCCAAGAATAAATAATAAAATAAATAATATTATTTAAACGAACATTACAAAATTAAGAACAATACAACAATATATAAATCAAACCGATTTGGAACCAAAAAAAACGTGTTGAGGCCTGCACGAACGCAGTTTCCTTAAGACAGATTTTCGGCCACTCCTATGGTGCTCGAGTTCATTGGTCGTCTGTCTCCCAAGATACAACAACATAAGATCAACCACAATTGCACTACTGTGGAGATCACGAACTGACCCTTGCCTTTGCCTATCACCGAAAACCACTTGTAAAATCCACAGAGTAAAACAATAAAAATTTTCTGTGGTTTTTGAGTTGTATAAAACCTAGAAGGTTTACTCCCTATTTATAGGAGTGTCATGAGGGTATAAGTGAAAATTTGACCTAATGGAGCATTCAATATTGAGAATCAATTGATTCTCCTATAAAGCAATTTCCAAAATTATTATCTGAATTAAAGGTAACTTCTAATATTTACCCTTTTAATTCCAAGATAAAATTTGGCAAATTTATGCTTTTATTTGAGGAAAATTCATTTTAAATTTGGGTCAAAATATCTGCAAGCCCACGAAGGACCAGACCGGTTCAAACATTTGCGTTACCCACATCGTGCACGTCTGCACATTTACGAACCAACAATTGGTTCCACATTTTCCTCAACAACATTTGAATCAATTTCTTATTCAAAGCTCCAAAATTATCAAAATTTTCCAACAATATTGTTGGAAAAATGTGAGAAACTGGAAACTTTGAGCCATATTTACTAGTGGTAAAGGTGGATGTTCGAATGATAAATTTATTAATTTATATTCTACTCCATGAGACCTTTACAACGATATCTCATATGCTCAAAACGGTTGAGAAATGAATGAGAAATTGATGCTCAAAGTGAGGTTGTTATGAATTGTGTTAAGGAAAATATGAACCCCTTATCCCACATGGGTGGGATAACAAACATGGGAATGGTTTAAATACACCAACCCACTTAGGAGTCATTGAATGACTTGAATGAACACTATGTCTCACGCGCAGGCGCAGTGGGGGGTGCAAATCGAAGCTCGTCGAACCCATTCGGGTTGGGGCGCGCTCGCACGTCGTGGGCGACGCGAATGTTCGGACTGGTCGGGTTCCACTTAGAACCTGCAGATATTTTATCCACTTCGAATTAAATTTTTTCCTTATATAACACATATCTTTTTGAATATTTCGAATTTAATAGAATAATTTGTGACTTTCATTAAATCGGATATTAAAAGGTATTAAATCAATTCATAAGGAATATATCCGTTTAAATAAGGCATTAATTGATTATTTCCGATTTTGCTCGGATATAAAGTCAATGACCTTAATTCGGAATATTTACCTTTCATATTTTTCCTCCTCCACTCCCCTATATAAAGAATGCTTCTCTTCAGTTTCAAATCACTCCAAAAACGTTTTCTCTCTCGTTTTTCTTTTAATCGGTGATAGGCTAAGACAAGGCTCTAGTTCGAGATCTCTTCAGTTCGTGCTTCTGTCGAAGATCTTCTTGTTGTTGTATCCTAGGAGACGAACGACCAACCAAACTCAAGCACCGCGGAGTGGTCGAAATTTGTCTTAAGGAAACTGCTCTTCGCAGGCCTCAACTTTAATCTGGTTTTAGAATTCTTCTCTTCCTATTTGATTAAAGTTATTTCTTTATTTTATTTTCTTTTATTATCGTTTTGGATTGTATACTTTGTAACAATCTTAAGACAAATCTCTTCTTCTACCTTTCTTATAATCCGAGACGATAAAATCGTGATAGAGATAGCAAATAAATTGGTTTCAGGATTTATCCTGCCGTTTTAACGGATTTGCTTAAATCTCAAAGTTGGACAAATCTGTTTACAGAAATTGTCGGTAATAAACGAGAAATTAATTTTCTGTTTATTGGAATTTATTTTAATTCCTCTTTGTTTCTTTTGAACAGAAACGATGACTATTGGAGATTCTGTTGATTCTACTGCTAAGGTCCTTGCACCTACACAGACTCCGAAACAACAGATACCAAATCTGAATGCAACGGCAGTGGCAATGAGTCACAATGAGAAGCCGTCGAAATTTTGTGGACAGAATTTTAAGACATGGCAACAGAAGATGCTGTTTTATCTGACCATGCTGAATCTGGCAAAGTATCTAAAGGAAGATCCCCAGTTGTCGCCGTAGGGGATGGAGAAGGAGAGGTGGATGATCTCACCGCCTTCAGTATCACAGAGTCTTGGAACAATGCTGATTTTCTGTGTCGAAACTACATCCTCAACGGATTACAAGACTCGTTGTATCCGGTATATGATGTGTACAAAACAGCAAAACAGCTGTGGGCAGCACTGGATAATAAGTACAAAGCAGAGGATGCTGGGGCTAAAAAGTTTTTAGTAGCCAAATTTTTGAACTTTACTATGGTTGATTCAAAACCAGTAGTAAATCAAGTTGAAGAATTCCAACTAATCATTCATGGAATTATTGCAGAAGGGATGACTATCAGTGAATCTTTTCAAGTAGCTGCCATCACGGAAAAGCTGCCTCCCGGATGGAATGACTTCAAAAATTATTTGAAGTATAAGAGAAAGGAAATGTCAGTGGAAGAACTGATCACCAGACTTCGAATTGAAGAGGACAACAGAGGTAATGCCAGGAAACTTGCTTTCAAAGAGGCCAAGGCAAATGTTGTCGAAGTCAAGAAGGGTAAGCAACCCCAACATCACCAGGCCAAGTCAAATCTGAGGCCCAATGGCGGAGTCTCCAAAAAGGAGAAATTCAAAGGGTCGTACTTCAACTGTGGCAAGATGGGGCACAGGTCCTCTGAATGCAGACATCCGAAAAGAGCTAGAGCTAAGGAGGCCAATGCTATGGAGGATGAAGATCTGTGCGCGGTGATTTCTGAAGTCAACCTGGTTGACTCTAACCCGAGGGAATGGTGGCTTGACACTGGAGCCACTCGCCATATATGTTGTGACGAAAATTCTTTCTCTGAGCTGATACCTTGCGACAATGGGGAGAAGCTCTACATGGGAAATGCTGCGACTTCCAAGATCAAAGGGGAGGGAACAGTGGTCTTGAAGATGACTTCTGGAAAAGAACTCAAGCTGTAGAATGTATTGTACGTGCCTGACGTACGCAAAAACCTTGTTTCTGGAACACTTTTAAGTGTTCATGGTTTTAGAATGGTTTTTGAGTCCCAGAAGTTAATTCTGTCAAAGGGGGGGATGTTTGTGGGTAGGGGATATGTATTGAGTGGAATGTGGAAACTCAATGCTATCTCTGTAAAATCTAAAATAATGAATAAGAATGCAGCTTCTTCTTCTGCTTACATGCTTGAATCATTTAATTTATGGCATGGTAGACTTGGACATGTTAATTATGATACCTTACGTAGGTTAATTAACTTGGAACACATCCCTTCATTTCACATTAATTATAACCATAAATGTGAAACGTGTGTAGAAGCAAAATTAACAAGGTCTTCTTTTCAAACAATTGGAAGAAGTACAGAACCACTTGATCTAATACATAGCGATGTATGTGATTTGAAATTTGTTCAAACTAAAGGAGGAAATAAATATTTTATTACCTTCATCGATGATAGCACAAAGTATTGCTATGTATATTTGCTTAAAAGCAAAGACGAAGCTATAGAGAAATTTATACTCTATAAGCAAGAAGTTGAAAACCAACTTAATAAAAAGATTAAGGTGGTAAGAAGTGATCGTGGTGGTGAATATGTTAATCCATTTGGTGAATATTGTTCACAACATGGAATTATTCATGAAGTAACACCACCATACTCTCCCCAATCTAATGGAGTAGTCGAACGTAAAAATCGGACTCTAAAAGAAATGATGAATGCTTTGTTAGGAAGCTCTGGGTTACCACAGAACATGTGGGGGAAGCAGTTCTTTCGGCTAATTACCTTTTGAATAAGGTTCCTCGAAAGGAAAAGGATAAGACACCATATGAGTTGTGGAAAGGTCAAAAGCCTTCCTACAAACACTTGAAAATGTGGGGGTGTCTTGCCAAGGTAATGGCTCCATTACCAAAACAAATGAAAATAGGTTCAAAAACTGTGGATTGTATTTTTATTGGCTATGCTGAACATAGCAATGCTTATCGATTTCTTGTGTATGAATCAAAAAATCCTGACATTCACAAGAACACGATAATGGAATCAAAGAATACATCATTCTTTGAAAATACATTCCCTTATAAATCTAGGGAACTTGATCAAAGTTCAACAGAATAAACTTTGGATGAAATGACTCCAAGTAATCAACAAGAGGTTGAAAATGAAATAGAGCCAAGAAGGAGCAAACGAGCAAGGGTAGAAAAATCCTTTGGATCTGATTTCTTAACCTTTATGCTAGAGGCTGAACCTCTAACGTATAGTGATGCTATACGCTCCTCTGAAGGCACCTTATGGAAAGATGCCATTAAGAGCGAAATTGATTCCATCATGCAAAACCATACATGGGAATTAGTGGACCTTCCTCCTGGAATTAAACCACTAAATTCAAAATGGATTTTTAAAAGGAAAATAAAAGCAGATGGATCAATTGATAAGTACAAGGCAAGGTTGGTAATAAAAGGATACCGACAAAAAGAAGGCCTTGATTACTTCGATACATTTTCCCTTGTATCAAGAATAACATCCATAAGGATGATACTCGCAATAGCTGCTCTGCGAAATCTAGAAGTACATCAAATGGATGTTAAAACAGCTTTCCTAAATGGGGATCTTGGTGAAGAAATTTACATGGAACAACCTGAGGGTTATGTAGTTTCAGGTCAAGAAAGGAAAGTATGCAGATTGGTTAAGTCTCTTTATGGACTTAAACAAGCGCCAAAACAATGGCATGAGAAATTCGATAATGTCATGATGACTAACGGTTTCAAAATAAATGAGTGTGACAAATGTATATATGTCAAAACTACAGACATTGGATATGTCATTCTATGTTTATATGTTGATGACATACTTATTATTGGAAGCAACAATGAAATGGTAAAACGTACCAAAAACATGTTAAATTCGAAATTTGACATGAAAGATATGGGACTAGCCGATACGATTTTGGGCATCCAAATCAAAAGGTCACCGGAGGGTCTCATATTAAGTCAGTCACACTATGTGGACAAGGTTCTTGAGAAATTTAATAAGGAGGATTCTGGCATAGCCTTAACTCCGTTAGATCCTTGTTCACATCTATCAAAGAATCGTGGGGAAAGTATCCACCAAGTGGAATATGCAAGAGTCATAGGCAGCTTAATGTATCTCATGAGCTGCACTAGACCATATATCGCTTTTACTGTGAGTAGTTTGAGCAGATTCACAAGCAATCCAGGGAAAGATCACTGGAAAGAAATTGTGAGAATACTGAGATATCTAAGATATACTCGGGACTACGGATTGCATTATTCCAGAGAACCCGCTGTCTTAGAAGGATACTCTGATGCCAGTTGGATATCTGATATTCAAGATACCAAAGGCACAAGTGGATATGTATTCACTTTGGGGGGAGGAGCCGTGTCATGGAAATCCTCAAGACAAACTATTATAACCAGATCCACAATGGAATCTGAGTTTGTCGCTCTAGACAAATCTGGAGAAGAAGCAGAATGGCTTCGTCAATTCCTTGAGGATATCCCTGAATGGTCGAAACCTGTGCCCACAGTATGTATACACTGTGACAATCAAGCAACAATTGCTAGGGCACAGAGTTTCATGTATAACGGTAAGTCAAGGCATATGCGCCGTCGACATAACACCGTTAGACAACTGATCTCAAATGGAGTTATCTCTATTGACTTTGTAAGATCAAAGGATAACATTGCTGATCCACTAACCAAATGATTAAATCGAGATCAAGTTGAGAAAACATCTAAAGGAATGGGACTAAAGCCCATGAGAATTAAATGCACTATGTGAAGGAAAACCCTACCTAGCTGACTGGAGATCCCAAGATCTAGGTTCAAAGGGACAACCTAATTACATAGACCTGTGCGATCACTGTGGGGTTTTTTCCCCAAATCCATTCCTATGATGCAAAAAGTGATAAAAAGCGTTATAGGTTAAGCAAAGCTTTTAATGACCATTGTATGCTTCGGTGAGCCGAGCAACATAAGTCACCTATGTAAGAGTGAAGTGGGGCCGCTTCAAGGAGACTATTGGGCATAGTTCTTTTAAACTCTTGCAGAACCAGGCGATGTCCACGGCCACATGGACATAACCATGAGAACTAATAGTCTTGTCAGAAAGGTAGTTGTGTGAAGTATATCATCGTTTACACAAACAGCTGAACAGTTCAAGGACATCACGTCTACTGATTAGCTAGTAAAGTAAATATACTTTCACAAGGGAAGGTTCAAAGGAGGAAACCTACCTATCCTATGCAACTATCAATCATAGATCCTATCACCACATCGAGTCAAAATATTTTGATAAAAACATCAATTTCATTCATGTGGGGGATTGTTGGAAAAATGTGAGAAACTGGAAACTTTGAGCCATATTTACTAGTGGTAAAGGTGGATGTTCGAATGATAAATTTATTAATTTATATTCTACTCCATGAGACCTTTACAACGATATCTCATATGCTCAAAACGGTTGAGAAATGAATGAGAAATTGATGCTCAAAGTGAGGTTGTTATGAATTGTGCTAAGGAAAATATGAACCCCTTATCTCACATGGGTGGGATAACAAACATGGGAATGGTTTAAATACACCAACCCACTTGGGAGTCATTGAATGACTTGAATGAACATTATGCCTCGCGCGCAGGCGCAGGGGGGGGTGCAAATCGAAGCTCGTCGAACCCATTCGGGTTGGGGCGCGCTCGCACGTCGTGGGCGACGCGAATGTCTGGACTGGTCGGGTTCCACTTAGAACCTGCGGATATTTTACCCACTTCGAATTAAATTTTTTCCTTATATAACACATATCTTTTTGAATATTCCGAATTTAATAGAATAATTTGTGACTTTCATTAAATCGGATATTAAAAGGTATTAAATCAATTCATAAGGAATATATCCGTTTAAATAAGGCATTAATTGATTATTTCCGATTTTGCTCGGATATAAAGTCAATGACCTTAATTCGGAATATTTACCTTCCATATTTTTCCTCCTCCACTCCCCTATATAAAGATTGCTTATCTTCAGTTTCAAATCACTCCAAAAACGTTTTCTCTCTCGTTTTTCTTTTAATCGGTGATAGGCTAAGACAAGGCTCTAGTTCGAGATCTCTTCAGTTCGTGCTTCTGTCGAAGATCTTCTTGTTGTTGTATCCTGGGAGACGAACGACCAACCAAACTCAAGCACCGCGGAGTGGTCGAAATTTGTCTTAAGGAAACTGCTCTCCGCAGGCCTCAACTTTAATCTGGTTTTAGAATTCTTCTCTTCCTATTTGATTAAAGTTATTTCGCGGGCCTCAAGCACCATAGGAGTGGCCGAAAATCTATCTTAAGGAAACTGCGTTCGTGCAGGCCTCAACACGTTTCTTTTGGTTCCAAATCAGTTTGATTTATATATTGTTGTATTGTTCTTAATTTTGTAATGTTCGTTTAAATAATATTATTTATTTTATTATTTATTCTTGGATTAACGTTTATTTTCTAACAATCTTCGCTGTAGTAACGGGGTTATAATCCTGAGTTTTGTTTAATAGAACCGGTTACTGAAGTAAGGCTTGTTGCCTATGTTTTGGAGATCTGTAATCTTATCCTATTAATGAAAGTTTAGTTTTGGTACTTTTTCCCCTTTATTAGGAAGGATATTTTTAACGAGGCTTCTTATTTTTTCAAAAAAAAAGAATGGTGAAAATAGATTTTCAATAAAAAATACATGTTTTTTTAATCATATACAAATTTTTAGAAGGATGATCACCCCCTCAAGTCCCCTCAATTCATTCTTGTTGACAAAAGTGAGAACCGGATGATAGGGTGCGGGAGTGTAGGATCGATATTTTTTTGACGAATTATAATTCTAATCCTAATCTTACCTAGAGGGAAGAGAAGGGAGAATATCTAGGGTAAAGAAGGGGTACTTTTAATGGGTCTAGATCACATGACCTAGGAGAATATAAGGGAACAAATATAAGTTGTTTGGCCAACCAACCTAATATACTTGCTCGAGTATATGATCAATATTAATTTTTCCATTAATTAACACAAGATATATCGTTTTTTATCCGATTCATTAAACTAAAATAATAAATATAACAAATTGATGTAGTGTAATGAAACACTATTTTTTCAAATCAATTTAAAGGTTCGTATCATGTATTATAAATAAAACAAATTAGATTAAAAATATTGACATCATAAAAGACGTTTACAGCTCAATCTAGATTAATCATATAATTACTTTAATATCAATAATTTTGAAAAATACAGGGAAAAAGGAAGTGCAATCTGACAACAACATATAGTTGGGGTTCGAAGAGTAACAAAATAGGATTTGAACTAACCTGAAAATCACCTAAACCCAAAATAAAGGAACATAGATAAGGTGGCTTCGATAACACCTTGGACCAAACCGGTGAAGAAACAAGTGGAACAAATACAAAAAATATAAAGAAAACAATGACAAATCACTTAGTATTTTTTTAACGTAATGATGAAATTTGACATTATTTATTACAATAGTTATTTAAAAAATTAAATTTGAGAGTGTAGTCAATCATGAAGAGAAAGATATAGTAGGAGTCTCATATCTTTATTTAGGGACAAGTGCTTGTGAAAATTTTGTTTACACAAATGTCTTAGTTTTAGGATTTAGAGAGTCCATTTAGGGTTTAGGAGGTTTAAATATAATAAATTTGAATTTAAGGGCTATTGATAGAATTTTTGATTTATAGGTTAAAACCTACATCCCTAATCATATTGCCCTAGAATTTAAACATAAATTCTAAACACATACAATAAACCATAAACCCTAAACTCAAACTAAAACCCTCAAATTAAGTGTTTGTAGTATGTGGAAACAAAATATTTCCACCGCGACATTAATAATCCTTAAATTTTTCAATATTTTTACGAAACCATATTAATCTTTGGTTATTTCCATCCCGCTTTAAAGTTTTCACTTGAATTGAATCACATAATCTGAAGAAAAAAAACCCAACAAAAAAACACTTTATCATGTTTAAATGCTTTCTCTTCTCTCTAAAAAACAAAACCTTAAGTTTTTTACTCAAACGACCAATTGATCCTGATTTTAGCGGCTGGCCTCTTGAACCCCTCCACATTCTTCCCTTTCCTTGTTTCACTTGGATGTCTCCCTTTTCCTTTTTCGTTTTTGTGTCGTTTCCGATGCCTCATTCTGGTCAGTTCGGTGAGTTTTGGTGTCTCTGATAACCACAATTCAAGCTCAAAAACACTTTTGAGAATAGCAAGTCTGACCCTCCATGGTGGTTCCGGTCGAAAAGAACAAGATGAAAGGCCTCTATTGCCTCTTGTTTTCCTCTTCTTTGTCTTTTTATTTTTTGAGATTTATTTCGACGTTTTCTCTGGTCTTTTCTGCAGTCTTAGGGACTTGGTTTGCATGAGGCTTTAAAAAAAATCTCGTAAGCCCGGAATATTGAATTAGATAGAGTCGTAAAATTAGTCCTAAAGCAAAATATTATGTTGTGCTATGCTTCATTTAGGTGTTGCCTTAATCCTTATTAATAGAGCACAAGTCCAATATTATTTCTTTTAATATTTTGGTGTAATTATAATTTTTTTTGAATAGTGGGTTATGTTTAGTTTGCATACGGTATATGATACTCATATCCAAGCTCGTGCAATTCTAGGGGTGTACAAAGTGTTCGATCCAACTGATGTAATTTGATCCAACTGATGCAATTCTAGGGGTGTACAAAGTGTCCAACTGATGTAATTCGTTTATTATTTTCAGATCATATGTTTGATTCGTTTTTTATTTTTCAGATCGAATACTGATCACAATATTTTAAGTCTTGAATTATTTGAAAAGTTAAAATATTTACAATTCTATAGACATGAATCTGGTTATATTTAGTAATTTTATGCTTTTTATATCCGAAAATTTGAATTTTCATAGATGCGAATCTTGTTATATTGGCGATTTGTTGTTTATTATATTTGAAAAAAAGAAATTTTTATATATACGACCACCAAATTCAAAAAATATTTAAATGCATCATATAGTGTGATATTCAGATATCTATATATCCGATATCCGATATCCAAATAACCGAATATTAGTTTTTCAAATCAAATATGAATAGTTATTTCACTAATCTAAAATTTTGAATATATGATTTTTTAGATCAGATCGAATCTAATAGCCGGAAATAGACACCCCGTATAACTTAACATATAAATGTTGGTCGGTGTAACAAAGATTTTGCACACGTTTAAAAAAAATTAAAATGCTTTCGTTTTGTAAATGTTGGTCGGTGTAACAAAAATTTTGTACACTTTTTTTAGGAGAAAGATTTTGCACACATGGGCAATTAGATGATGAATTGACTCAGATTCGATGTGTTTTGATCCGGTTTAAAATATAAATTTAGATTGAGTCGGGTTAGGTTTGAGTTTAGTATGAAAATATCTGACATGACTCGAAATAATATTTTAATTTTATTTTAAATATTTAAGTATAATTACTATAATATCTCTTTTATTTTATATTTATTCAATAATCTTTATGTTTTGTTTAATAAAAATAGAATAACTATTATAATGCTTATTTTTATTTGTATTTTTAATTAACACCTTATTTTATCAAATAAAAATAAAAAAAAATATTTTTGTAAGGTCAAATCGAATTGAGTTTGAATTTTTACTCTAAAATTTCGATCAATAAAGCATCATAAAATATCAGATCAAGTTCAAATTTAAGTGAATTTGTTAAATTTTTGTATCAGATACATGTAGGCCAAAAACCGACCCATAACCATCCTACATGCAATGGTAAAGAACCTTAAAATAAAAGTATTTATGTATCATTATATCGTTTATTTATGCATTAAAAGTAAATTTTTATCTAACAAGTTTACATAAATTATTTAATTTCACAAGCAAAAACTATTAAATATTTATTTATTTATTATAAATCCATTAAATAAATAGAAGATTTGACTTAAATATTGCACCAATTTTTTTTCTAATCTATGACATAGTCAACTTTAATTCTCAATAAATGGTATTCTTTACAGTGCATGTAAAGTCGGATTTAGCTGAATTTGACTTTAAATAATAAATTTTCAGAAATACCCCTAAAGACGGGTACAACATGATCCGACTGCAGGGCATTTTTAATGTTGTAGAAGGGGTATTTTGAGAAAAATATTGTTCGTTATCAAATTCAATTGAATCCAATTTTACATGCACCGTAAAAAATGCTATAAATTAAAAATTAAAGTTGATTGTGCCATAAATTTAAATTTTTTGTATGCAATATTTAAGTCAAAACTCCAAATAAATATTTTTCTACAAAAGCAACATTAATGATTGGAAAAGGATAATAAAGAGGGGGAAAATCTTCAAGTTGGATCATTTTTGGTATTAATAGAAATACGTGGCATGATGTGAGGCAGACAATTTCCGAGGCACAACTCTGAAGGTACTAAATGCCCACGCCATTGCTTTTCTCTTCCTCAACAAAACCAGTTCCAGCCTTCAGCTCGAGGCATTAGCGCGCCTACTCGTGTTGTGCTGTGCTGTGTTGGCCCGTGTTATTCGACACTTGCTCCTTAAAATGCGCGCTCTCCTTACCTTGAGACCGCCGTGCATTTCTTCTTGTCATTTTCCTCCTCCTCCTTCCTCCTCCAATTCTTTTCTCTATAGCTGCTTTAGACCCACCAAACGTTTCCACTTATTCAAGCCTTGTTCTTCCCTTAGACAGACAAAGAAGCAGCAGTCCCTTCAAAAGACTCCACCCAATGCTCCACAGAGTCTGAGGTGGTTCCTCAACCCCAAAGGGGACGACGACGAGAAAATCAAAGGGGATGGGGATGGGGATGGAAAGGGTAATAATGGAGAAATTGAAGGGGACACGGCGCTTAAAGGTACCCTTTTGGCCGGAGTTCTACTTGTGGGTGTTGTTGGTGGATTTGGGATTGTCGGGTATATCTACAAGGACCAAATCAACGTTTTCTTGAACCACTTCTCCGCTTTCATTGAAGGTATATGTTTTCATGAAGTCCGGGCCCTTTTTCACAATTTATATGTATTTGGTATTGCTTTTGAATTTTGATAATTGGGGATTATAATTATTTGAATTTGCTGATTTAGTTTGGTTTAGCTTTCTAGGTTTTCTATTGATTTGGGATTTTGACACTGTAATTCGTGCGATGTTAAAGCATTTGCAGTTTTGCCTTTGAAGTTATCTGCACTGTTGAAAATCCTTAAATAGCATATGCTGCTGATAGGGTCTATAATTTTATTTAGCCTTTTTTTTCTGGAATGGATTTTAGATTAGAGTAGTAGAACGTTCTTGTAAATGAACATGGTCTAGAGTTTTAATGGTGGAAGTTTTCTTCAATAAGCAGGTTATGGACCTGCTGGATATGCTTTGTTTGTAGCAGTTTATGCAGGATTGGAAGTAAGCATATGTTACAATCTTTTGTGTTTTACCTTTTTTATTCGGTTATATTTGAAGCCTGCCCAACACTGAGCTGCTTTGTTTTCTAGATTTTTATGCAAGCTAATGCTTGTAAGTCGTTTTGTTATCTTGTAGGTCCTTGCTATTCCTGCCATTCCATTGACCATGTCTGCTGGTCTTCTTTTCGGCTCTGTCATTGGCACCATTCTAGTTTCTATCAGTGGAACAGTAAGTTTGTTCTCTTCCAAATACAAAAGAGGAGAGGATGTGAGTGTGCCGGAATTTATATCTTAATATTCTTTTAATCTTTTAGGTGGCGGCAAGTGTTGCCTTTCTGATTGCTAGATACTTTGCTCGTGAGCGTATTCTAAAACTAGTCGAAGGGAACAAAAAGTTCCTTGCAATTGACAAAGCGATTGGAGAAAATGGCTTCAGAGTGGTGACGCTCCTTAGATTGAGCCCTTTGCTCCCTTTTTCTCTGGGGAATTATCTCTATGGATTAACATCTGTGAAGTTTGTACCGTATGTGTTGGGAAGGTTTGCTTCTTCATCTTCGAACTGATATGTGTGCTTGCTTTTTTATGTTTGTTGTGATGTTTAAATTCACAAAATAGATTGCCGTGATTCATTAATTTGAAAACTAATTGCATCTACTTTGACAATCTTTTTGTAATCTGTTGTTATTAAAGAAAATTAATATATATTAGCTTGCAAAAGAAGGGTGAGGATTGTTATTCTAAATGTTTTCAGGCATGCTCTCGCAACTTCAGTTTTAAAATTCTCTCCCTCTCTGTATTTGACTGAAATTTATGTTGCAGAATATAGGTTTCTGCTGGTAATCGTCAACTGCACCTCATTTTCCCATATAAATTAGAATGATCCTGAAAATATTTTTACTTTTCAGTTTAGCAAACATTTATTTCATTGGAATGATCAAGATTTGTTATATTTGCATTATCATTAATAATCAAATTCCTAAGAGTTTTACATCTTGCCAAAAGTGACTGTAGTCTTGAAAATAGATCCCTGATCCTCAATTATGGGAGGAGAAAGGGACCTAAAGAACAGTTGTTTAGCCTACAGCTTGTTATGCTCTAAAGGCTAGATTATGGTGTAAAACCAACTTGGTATTTGTTATAACACTTATTGCCTTTGAATTTGGGAATAGAAGTTTGCTAAAAGTCTACCTGCTATCCACTTTTTGTTCCTAACTGAATCAATGATTGTCATGCAGTTGGCTGGGGATGCTTCCAGGAACATGGGCTTATGTCAGTGCTGGTGCATTCGGTCGAGCAATTATTGTAAGTTTTCTTTTATTTCCTTTGGAAGCAATTTACATGATCCAATCTTAGTCATTCAAACTTCTATTTTTTATCTGTGTCTTTTGGGAGGAGGGTAATGACCCCATGACACTTGCACCCATTTTTGCTGTCATGGTTAGTTATCATGCAATTGACTGAGTTCGTTTAATCAAATGAATTATATCTTTCTCCTTTTGGGAACTTTTCAGCAAGAGGATTCGGAGCTTGGGATCGGTGGAGGAAATGGTATATTAACACTTGGACTCGGACTGTTGGTCACTGCTGTAGCGGCAGCTTATGTGACGCGGCTTGCAAAGGTAATGTCATTTGATGACTTGCTTCTGAGTTCCAATTCCAACGATTAGCGGTTGCCTAACGCTTGACGGGTTGTTGGCAATGAAAATGAATTGTGTTCTTTCTCCATCCGAATTAATTATATGTTATCTGTTGCCTGTATTGTGATGGTGCAGGATGCCGTAAAAGATATCGACTGAGCATTCGGGAACCGGTTTTGGCACGCTTAAGTTGATGACAGTATAGTTGAAAATTGTAAAACTAGCGACTGCAAATCTAGCATATACATCAAATCAATTTGTATCTGATGCAATGAATTCCACCTTTTAGTGAATGTATCATCCTTTTTTTATTTTCTAGTAAATCATTAGCAATGGCTTTAAGTTGGGTTGAGGCAGGCTGCTCTGTACCCTTTCAAGTTATTATGTACTAGGGTATTGTATTGCAGGAGGGATACAAGGAGCGGAGTTCTTGTAATTATTGCAATGTAACCAACACACAACGATCTTGAATTGTGTAGTAAACTTGTCCAAAAAGGGAGTTATATGTCCACCCCTTTCCCCTTGTCTTGCCTCTTTTCGCTTGCTACCCACCTTACACTTCCCGTCAAGTAGGGGTGTGCATTTCGTATATCCGAAAATTTTAGATAGGCAATTTAGCGATTCTTATCTGATCTGAAATTTTCGGATATCCAAAAATCAGATATATGATTTTTTCAGATTGGATACTCGGATATCCGAATATCTGAATTTATAATTTTATTTAATTAATTTTTTAATTTACCGGTCCTATTCATGAAAATTTTAGGCTTTCGAATATACAATCAACAAATTATTGAATATAACAAAATTTGTATCCATAGAAATTTTAATTTTTTATATATAATAAGTAAAAATATCGAATATAACAAGATTCATATTTATAAAAAAATTAAATTTTCGGATATTAGATATCTGATCCGAATGTGAAATAACTATTCGTATTTGATTCAAAATTTTTAAATATTTGATCTAAATTATTCAAAAAATAAAAATTAAATCGAATTAACGGATAAACATATTAAATCAATCAGATCATATTTTTTTTTGCAAACTACTGCCGTCAAGACTCTTGTTAGAGGCTCTTCGGTTGGTTATATTGTCGGTTATCGACAATGGTTCGTTCTGGGGGCGTTTTTAGTGTACAATATCTATATATTCTAGATTTCTCCTTACTTATAAATAAAAAAGATAGGGTAAACTACACTAATAGTCACCGAACTTTTAGGGTGTTTTCAATAAGGTCACCGAACTTTTAAAACTTTCATTACAGTCACCTAACTTTTAATTCGCTTTCAATAAGGTCACTGCCGTCAACCACCGTTAAAAAAGCTGACGTGGCATGTTAAATTTAAGGTTAAAATACACTATTAGTCACTGAACTTTTAAGAGGCTTTCAATATGGTCACCGAACTTTTAAAACTTTCATTACTATCACTCAACTTTTAATTCGCTTTCATTATCGTTAAAAAAGTTGATGTGACATGTTAAGTTTAAAAATAAACTTTTTCCCACCCTATTTTATCTCCATATCTTATTTTCTTCCATCCAAACATGTCTATCTTTTAGATACATTAATATATTCCTTTGAACTCCTCATTATCTAGTGCATGACTCAGTAAATGTTGGGCCTGAAGCATAAAGAGGATTTTTATGAGCAAAATTTTAGTTATTTCTTTATCATTCCATCATCGGATGTCTCCCAATATTTTTCTTGTTCTCACACTTATAGATACATTAATATTTTCCTTGATGTGTTACTAGAGAAGTAACGACATTCACCAAAAAATTACAATTTAATTCATATGGAAGAAAGAGACATGTTTGGACCGAAGAAAATAAGAGATGATAAAAAATATGGTGGGACAACGTTTATTTTTAAACTTAACGTGTCACATCAGTTTTTTTAACGGTAATGAAGGCGAATTAAAAGTTGAGTGATAGTAATGAAAGTTTTAAAAGTTCGGTGACCATATTGAAAGCCTCTTAAAAGTTCAATGACTAATAGTGTATTTTAACCTTAAATTTAACAGGCCACGTCAGCTTTTTTAACGATGGTTGACGGCAGTGACCTTATTAAAAGCGAATTAAAAGTTGGGTGACTGTAATGAAAGTTTTAAAAGTTCGGTGACCTTATTAAAAGCACCCTAAAAGTTCAGTGACTACTAATGTAGTTTACCCGAAAAGATACTAAGCGTTTTAATAAGTTCGATCTCACACGTCTTTACGTATATCGCGTGCTAAGTGTCAATGAACAATAATCAATCGACAAACTTAATAGAAGTTTTAATTGAATTTGTAATGTATTTTTAGTTTGATATAATTATACAAATATCTTTTTTTTATTTTTTCAGTTATGTTCGTTTAAAATTGATCAAAGGACTTCCATAAAAAATGATCAAAGGGATTTTGTTTGTATTTTATTCCATGTCCATGTATTGATGTTTGGTTCCTCCATTAATAGTTATAGAAGTTATTTTAATTTAAAAAATTAAGATTAATTGTTACTAAATATAATTGAATTAATAATCAAAATATAACTAGAAAAAAAATTGATACACAAGTCGTGTTTTAACTTACACGTGTCTTTTAGTTTTAAGGGTTAGAGTTTAAATTTTGGGTTTTGTTTTGATGCACAAGCTGTGTAATTTTTTTACACAATCCTTTTATAAAATTTAAAATCTAAATCACAAACCCTAGCAACCTAAAACCTAAACCCTAAGCCCTAAATCCTAAACTCTAAATTCTAACCATAAATCTTAAATTATATACCCTACATACTAAACCCCTAAACCCTAACCTAAAATTCTAAATCCTAAACCCTAAAATTAAAAAGCTTGTGTAAACTTTAGTTTACACAAGCTTGTGCATCAAAGTATTTTCCTTAAATTTTAGGGTTTTAGTTTTATAGTGTAAATATACATGCTTGTGTAAAGTTAATTTTACACATTTTGTGTATCAATTTTTAAGCATAATAATATGGATTAATATCCTATACACTGGCGGTAGTTTCCACAAGCGCCTTAGTTTTAGGGTATAGATAGTTAGTTTATGCTATAAAGTTTAGGGGTTTAGGTGTAGGGATTTAGAATTTAGGGATAATTGCTTCAATTAAGGTTTAGGGTTATAATTTAGCGTTTACATGTTAGGGTTTAGTTTTTAGGATAATATGGTGAGGATTTAGGTTTTAACCTATAAACCCTAAATTATAACCCTAAATCCTAAACCCCTAATCTCTATACACTAAACTAACTCCATATACCCTCAAACTAAGGCGCTTGTGAAAACTTTCAGTTTCCACAGTCTGTGTAGAAAATATTTATCCTAATAATATATAGACTAAACTAAAACTTAAATATATTATTGGGTGAGTCAACCTTACACCTCGAACATGGACTGTTAGACGAACATGTATATAAAAAATATAAAAACAAAAACTACCTAATACTATTAAGATGATAATCAAACATGTGTTTAAATTTTATTATTTTTTCTATTTGCATGCGGTTAAAAGAAATTTTAATTTTTTTTGTTAGTTTTCTTTTTCACCGGCAGCAATTTTTGGCCGTTTTACTGGTTTTGTAGAAAAATAAAATTCATTTTCTGTTGATGAATGTTTTACTTTCTCAATTTTTTTTTCTTTTTTTGCTTTGTTTTGTCAGATTCATATTACATCTGTTTTTTACAGTTCATTCGTATGCTTTTATAGCAATTATATCCTGTCTTTATGACAATTGTCTATCTTTTAATAATTTTGCGTTCGGATGACGAGTATCAACAAGTTTTGTCAGCGAAGGAAGCTAATATGTATATAATTATAATTTCTTTTATGGTTTTGTCGTAATGCCAAGAAGTAGTTTGTTCACTGAATTTATTTCAGAAGATAATTCTAGTTTTTCTGCACCTGATAGATTTTGTTTTGTTTTTTAATTTTTTTCATGCCTCTTAAAATTTTATTGTTTAATTTTTAAGTATTAATTTTTTTAATATTTTGAAGTGTGATTCCTTTGTATTTCTCTTACGATTGAATATAATTTAATATTTTAAAAAATTACAAAATTTCAAATTTTACCAACTCTGTCATTGTGGTGAGAAAATGTGACCGTTTTTAATGTGCCAGACGGAGCTCAAATGAAAACGGGAGAAGCGAATTTCATTTGTGTTTTGCTCCCTAAAAGAACTTTTGTATTAATTAAGAGGGAGGAAAGTGAGGGATAGGAGCGTACAAACTTTCCTAAATATCAAGCCTTGTTCTCTGCCATCTCCGAATCCAGGTACTCAATCTCAATGCAATTTATCTTAAATTTCTGAATTCCACCTGAATACAAATTTAATTTCCATGATAAAGAAAACTAGGATTTTAGTTCCATTCTTGATCTGTGGATTTTCTTTTGGGAATTTCCACCAATTATGAAGCAAAACCAAGGCTTAAAAATTTGAGAACTTCCAATTAATCTGCCATATACTCTATTTATTTGATGATTTCGGGGATCATGTTTTGTTCTCTGTCCTGTTTTGGGTCATTTGATAAGCGCACACAATATGTTCGATAAAAGTCTTGTTTGGGTTATTGCCTTTTCTTTTAATTTAATTGTTAAAAAGATTCATGGATGAGTTTCATAACAAATGTTTCTTAGATGGAATGAAATAACGAGAACAATTATGCAACTAGATACTAGGAATCTGTGAGTTCATGAAAAAAATGGAATTGGCTTCCTTCCTTCTTGGGACCTAGATTTGCAAATGGATGCCCACGACTTATTACATTCATTAGTGAGATTCTTTTATATGCAATTTGTATTCTTTATTTATAAAACAAGCTACTATGTTATAAACCTTGACCATCGTTACATGAATTGGCCAATCAGCTCGTTTAATCCCTGTAGTTGGACGCTGTTTACTTTGCCAACTTGGTTGCTTTGCTTATTCTTCTACTTTTTACTGTAATAACTGATTGCTTTAGCAACCACACTAGGTGGCCTAAGGATTTTTTGCCTCAGGTATTCAAGGTACTCAAGCCTGTTTGACTTGAAACAATAACCATCACCATGCTCTTCCAAGTCTTCATTTTTCTTGAAGTACCGATGCCCAACATTCGTGTCCAACACATGGGTATGGTGATATGATGTCCAAGGATTCTCCAAATACATGAAAAATAATCGGTTCATTCCCTAGACAAACACTTACCCTTATCCGATACTCACCCAAATCTGAGTAATATAAAACCATCATTACAGTTGCTGGTGGTTCGTCTAATTTAAAATTCCTTGTCTTTTTTGTTTTCTATAATGTGATTTGGGACTGCTGGTGGATGTTTTCTTTTCTGATTGATATTCAGTGATATTATTTGACCTCTTGCTTGTTTATGCGCCCTTTTATTTGTTTGATTGTCATGTTATTGAATGTGAAAGGTGTCTTTTTGTTCAGCCTCTCTGTTTATTGTTTTATGTGTTCAGTAGACAGTAGATCAGTTCATTGATGAAAAGGGATTTGTGTTAATTCTTTCTATTGGTATGCTTGTCCAGTCCTGCTGATTTTAGTAGCAAATCCCGATTGGTTTTGAGTACCGTTTAAAATACGTCAGGGACAGCTTTTAGAGACATCCGGCGCCTAATATAATTGATCAGCTGGAATGGGTGCATCCAAAGGACAAAAGCTTTCCGGGATGCAAAAGCAAGTACTTAGTCTGTACAGAGGATTTTTACGAGCAGCTCGTTCTAAGCCTGCTGAAGAGCGACGCCAGATTGAATCCATCGTCTCAGCTGAGTTCCGTCAGAATTCCAAGCAAGTAGATCGCAAAAATTTCCTCTATATTGAATATTTGCTTCGACGCGGTAAGAAGCAGCTTGATCAGCTAAAGAGTCCGGATACAATAGGGTTATCATCCGTCAATGTCAGTTCATCTGAGAAACAAAATGCTGATACTTGAACACAGGGACAAACACATGATTTTATGTACAAGTGTGACTGCATAGCAGCACCTCGAGTCCATCCCTGCTTGAGCACAATATGTATTTGTTATCATATTTTTCTGGGGAGGAACTCCATTGTATTGCTGGAGAAAAAGGAACTCCATTGTGATGCTTTTAACATATTGAACCTTATAGAGACCTTTAAAAACAAATAAAAATCATTGAGCTTTCAACCGGTGGCATTATATACATAGTTTACTATAATAGTGTTTAAATATAAATTATATAGTTGATTCAATCAGAGTAAAATTAGGATGAAATTATAGGGATTAAATTGCTTAACTTTGAAATTGACATCATCTAAAAAGTATTTAAACAAAAAAATAAAGGTTAAGATTAAACAAATTAAATTTTAAAACGAATAACGGTAGCTCATCTTTTAAAAATTATAAAATAATTATTAAATTTATTAAACTATTAAAAAACGGTAATTAAATGTATTAATTTGTTATAAAATGATCATTAAATTAATAAAACTCTGTTAATGTTTAGCGACCATTTTCTAACATGTTAATACATTTAATGACAAATATGTATTTTTTCAAA
The DNA here is from genome assembly GCA_958450335.1 of Hibiscus tridactylites. NCBI lineage: Eukaryota > Viridiplantae > Streptophyta > Magnoliopsida > Malvales > Malvaceae > Hibiscus > Hibiscus tridactylites. The sequence continues at coordinate 64,342,396 of OY288290.1, read as the reverse complement.
CGTTTAGTGATCCGAACAATCAGTTTTTATAGTTTAGTGACTATATGTGTACTTTACCCAATTGTGAATTGTGATATTTTTTTCCAGCTATAAATCGACCTTAAACCCTAATATACAGACCCAACAAACACGATCTCTTTATCACTTTTCCTTCCATCCTCATCCAGCAATTTAATACTTGCATCGCTTCGCAAATTTTCCCTTCTTCTCAAAACCCTAGATTATTCATCTTTTTACCGTACATTTTGATGGCGGAGGAAGAGGCCGTAGCACCTGTACCCATCCCCGTCCATTCCGATCATAAACGGAAACTTGAGGATCTTGAGCCACAAGACGCCCCTGTCGACATGCCTCGTGACTCTTCTGTAGACCCCGATGCGGAAGATAACGACGTGGTTCCATCTGATACGTCCGACGCCAAACGACCTAGGCTCGACGAGGATAATACCGATGGCTTGGGTAATAAAAACGATCTCCGTTCTTTTCTTTTCTTTTGGTTTTATGTTCAATTTTAGGAATGAATTTATAGGGTTAAAATGACAGTTCTTGGGCTTCCTTGCTATCTTTTACGGTTTTGGTTTTGGAAAGTTAAAGATCATGAGTTTTTATATGAGGTGAATATGAAGTGAGAAATTTAAGGCTTCGTGTAGTTGATATTTTATGTAATTGGCCTTGTTTGAAATTGCTGAAAGTAAGAACCGATATTTGATGGAGTCTATGATTGAAATGTATTGTTATGTATAAATACATTATGTGAATTTTGTAAAGTTAGATATTAATTTTTAATATCTTATCTCTTTATTGCTTTACTTTACATGTCTTACTGTTCTAATTCTATGGTTCTTATGCTTAACATGACAGCCACTGAGAATGGGTTTGAAGCTGAGGAATTGGACGAACCTGCAAAGGAGGAAGAGGAGGCTCCTCTGCAAAATGAGCTTAACAGTCAAGCAGAGGATGGCGATTCTCCTTCAAAGGAGGCTGAAGATACTGTAAAACCTGAGCAAGTTGAAAGAACCACGGAGGAAACAGATAAGCAGTTTACAGATAATCTTGAAGCTTCTGATGTCGAGTTAGGTAAAGTTGAGAGTTTTGAGGCGGATAATGGTCAAGAACCCACCAAAGAGGATAATGAACAACCTTCTGATGAGTTGCCTCAGCAGGAGGTTGACGATGGTTCAACTATTACTCGCAAAATGGAGGTTCCTAATGCTAAGGTATGCTAACAATTTTTTAAGCTGTCTCACTATGAATTTTTAAACTGGGTGTAAACTAAGTTGATTTTTCCCATTAATGCTAGGTTCTCTCTTTGTTCTCTCACTCCCTTAAGCTGAATGACATCCATTTAATCACATATTTTGAAAGGGATCTCGTTATGCGTCTAAACTACATTGAATGTGTTTTATGCATGTCTTCTTATCCAAACATTGCCTTACACCCTCTTCTTTATTGGAAAGCTTCTTGTTATCGAGACAATGTTTCTTCATGTTTATTATGTTGTCACCCAATCATTATTTCAGTTTGCCTATTTTAATAAAAAGGGCTCAACATGATTTTTCTTGGGAAGTATGTGTTGTGATTTTTATTTCTCATATGCTTGCACAGGTTGGTGTTCTCATTGGCAAGGCAGGGGATACTATAAGGTACCTTCAATACAACTCGGGTGCAAAAATTCAAATTATGAGGGATGCAGATGCTGATCCGGATGCACCCACAAGACCTGTGGAAATAATTGGAACTTTAAGTAGCATAAACCAGGCAGAGAAGCTTATAAATGCTGTCATAGCAGAGGTTGTATACTGTTTCTGAAATTTGTTTATTCATGTCTAGTTCCATGCATTTATTATTTACCCTGTTCCTCCCCTCCCCCTCTACTGCCAAAATTTATATGCTGTGTTTCTTGTTCTAACTTGATGTTCAAATTTGTTCCAGGCTGATGCTGGGGGTTCTCCTTCCCTAGTAGCTAGGGGCCTTGCTACCACACAGGCTGCTGGTGCCGCTGATCAAATTGAGATACAAGTTCCAAATGAGAAGGTTCTCTTTTTACCTTAATTTCCCCTATATTTACCTGAAAGCTATGGTATATAGGTGCTCATGCATCATCACACCTGTTAAAAGATGCATTAGTCTTCACTATGGCGTATGTTGCCTTGCCTGTTTCAGGTTGGTTTAATCATCGGTAGAGGCGGGGAAACCATAAAAGGACTCCAGACGAGGTCAGGGGCTCGAATTCAGGTAATTGATGTTATTTGTCTCAGTCAGGGTTGAAGTTCTTGCAAAACTGGTCCTGCCAATGCCTTACAATTTATTATCTTCTTAGTTGATACCTCAACATCTCCCAGAAGGGGATGGATCAAAAGAAAGAACGGTGAGGGTAACTGGGGATAAGAAGCAAATTGATATTGCCAGAGAAATGATAAAAGACGTTATGAATCAGGTTTGCTTTTTTTCCCTTGCATCTTTTTCTTTGTAATTTATTTTCTGTTAGTATGTTAACCACATCCTGTGTATTTTTCTTGCATATATTGTCACTGGAGTTAAAGTATCTACTTTGTTGAAAGAGTGGCTTTGTTATTGATTACCAGCAATGAACTTATGATATAAATTTATGTTATATTTGATCTCTTAATCCATTCATTTGCTGAGTTCTGTTTTGGGGCATCCAATTTAATTATATCTTTGTGCTCATGGCGTAAGAACATTTAAAATATGTCTGAGGTTAGTTAAGAACATGTCATGAGCAAAATATGATTGTTTGTGTAGTTTTGGATTTTTCTTGTATGCATTCCTGATTTGTGTGACCTTTGATCTCTCAATGCAATCATTTGTCGAGTTTCGATTTGGAGCATCCAGTTTAATTATATTTTTGTGCTAATGGCTTAAAAATCTAAGATATGGCTGATGCTGATTATGAACATGTCACATGCAAGATATTATTGCTCGAGTAGGTTGGATATATCTTGCATTCTTTCCTTGTAGTTTTAATAGACGAGAATTACTGGGTTAATATGTTACTCTCAACATGTGCAAGAAACATTTGATAGGATCACAGATATTCCAATTAATTGACATTGTTTCAAGAACATATGCATGTGGAATTGGATGTGTGAGCCTTTTCCTTCTCTTCACAAATAAAATATGCCCTTTATGAGAAGCAGAGGATTACATACATTGGTAGTGAGTTTTTTATACTCCTGAAGCAGGAGTAGAATGTTGTCATGTATCTATTTAGCTTATATGAATTAATTTTCTTAAAATATCCTAATAGGACATATGGCAACCCTCTAACCTTGCTTGTGGAATTTACAATCTTCACCACTGGTGTGTAGATTTATAATTGAGTTGCTACAAATCTATCTCCTTCAATGGATTTGCCTAAGCAAACAATCAGTTATAGTGAACTGCATTTCTTCTATGAGCCACTGTCATCCGACTTGATGAGGACTTTCTTACTTAGATAGTTTTTTTTCCTGAACAAAGAGTGTGAACTATCCATGCCAACATCACTTGAATGCTCTTAGGACGATAATATATTCAATCCAAGATGCCGGATGCCATGCTTTATTTATGTTGAAGGTGCCAATTTCGAACTCGTTGGCTTTAAAATCTGCAGATTTTGGGTACATATTCCATGGGGTCAGCATTGCTTCTTGGTGTAGCAATAGACAACCACTATTCCCCTTCATCCACTGAAGAGAGGTATCTGGCATTAAACTCACATTTCAAGATGTTAATAGTTGGTAAGATTGCTTTGAGACTTGAAAATTAAAAATAATAATGTAGTGAGACTGCATGAGAGGGCCTCCATGTTCTATGCTTGAGATGTATTGGGAGAAGTACACCCAGTGAAGTCATCATGTCTGAAATGTATATTGGATCAGTACCATCTTGAATGTTGTGTGATACCATGATGCAAATATGATACTTTGTCCTCTAATGTGTGTAGAGATGATGCACTTTAGTTTATTGCTATAAGGTCAGAAAAAGAACTGACATTGTGTTACGTTTATATCATTCTACATCATTTGGATTCATGATCTTATGTGGAAGTCTTAACATGTCGTTGTTGTACTTGTAGTTCAAGTAAGATGCCTGAAAGATGAGGTTCAACTCTCATGAAATATCATAGTCGTCCTTAATTATTAATTTAACATTTAATCTTTTCACTCTAGTCTTTGATTATTGGTAGCTCTGATATTTTTTGCCCCTCTGTTTTGGAGGGTAATACAGGTTGGTGAGATTTGTCTGCTTAGAAATTTAGTATGTCAAATAGGTGATATTTATTTCCTCCTCTTATGGCCTTGATTCATTGAAGGTTTGATTAAAGATGTGTTTTGATAGACACCTATCTGCTTGTGCTTGTTTCTCATTTTTGTTTAAATTAGTATTGGTTTCGTCATTGTTGCTGTTTGTACATGCTTCCTGTTTTAACCAAGAGTTCGACCTAGTATCCTGTTTGTTTTGTTTAACATGGTTAAACATGATATTGGGACTTAACTACTTTGATTTTCCCCCGAAATTGGTGAATGAAATTCCTTATCTGACATTATTTTGTTTAATGAATAGACTGTCAGGCCATCATCTCTTTCTGGTGGTTTCAATCAGCAGGGCTATAGACCTCGGGGAACTGGTGGGCCACCGCAGTGGGGTCCCCGTGGTCACCCTTCTCAAACAGGGTCATATGATTATCAGCAACGGGGACCGTATCCATCTCAAAACTCTCATTATCAACCTCCTTACGGTGGCTACCCTTCTCACCAAATGGCTCCAAGGAGCAACTTTGGTCCTAGTTGGGAGCAGAGGCCTCATAATATGCAGGGACCTCCACAGAGTGGAGGTTATGATTACTACAGCAGGCAAGGAGGGGTCTCCAACCCACATTTGACTTCAATCCCCGGGCATGGACCTGGCCCCTCACCTGCTCCAGCTATGGGGCCAGCTCCATCTCAGTCGAATTATAATTACGGACAGCCTCGTGGTCCGGCAGATTATGCCCATCCCCCACCCTATTCCCAAGCTGCTCCTCAACATGGCTATGGACATGGATATGAAGAGAAGTATGAAAATCATGCCCCAGTCCAGCATCCTTATGGTGGACATGGGTCTACTCAGCCAGGATATGCACAGCCTCAACCTGGGTATGCCCCTCAGCAGCAATATGGAAAGCCACCATCATATCCCATGCAATCACAAGGACCCCAAGCATATGGTCCTCCAACCAATCAACCCGGAGAAGTACCATATCAAGGTCCAACTGCGCACTCATATGGTCCGAATGTGCCTCCACAGCAGCAATACCCATATGCTTCACAACAAAGCTATCCTTCATATGGCTCTGCACCACCTAGTGATGGATATAGTCAGCCTCCACCTGGGACTGGCCAGGCTTATCCGCAGCAAGGTAGCCAGCCTGTTGCTGGTTACAGTCAGCCAACTACTTATGCTCAAGCAAGTACTGCTGGGTATGGTCAATACCCACCATCACAACAAGGTTACTCTGAACAGCAACAAGCTCCAAACAATGCAGGTTATGGCTATCAAGGGGCTCAGGATTCTGGTTACGGTTCTGCTGCTGCGGCGGCAACATATGGTGCACCTCCAACCACCGGCCAAGCCACTTATGCTCAAACAACAGCAGCTCAGCCTACCTATGATCAGTCTGTTCCCCAATCCGGTGGTTATGCAGCAACAGCAGCAGCACCACCAGCAGCACCAGGTAGTGCACCTGCTGGGTATGGAAAGACAGTATCACCCCAGCCTGGATATCAGCAGTATGATTCGGCTCAGATGTATGCTGCGCCACGTTGACATGGCGGAACTGTATTTGTTGTGTTGGTTGATGTAGTCATGTACCTGGCATTTTCTAGATACTGATCTTTATTTTTTTTATGCTTTCTTTCTATTAGTTTTATTTCTTACTTTCAGTGTTACTAATTTCTTTTTTATCTTTAGTCTTGTTCTCGTGTCCTTCGGATGATATTCCCAACTAAATGATATCTGCCTTTGTTATTAATTTGTTCTCTGGGGTTCTTCATTTCTCTACTTGTCCGTTGTATTATTTTTTTTGTTATAATATTTCTTTATATTATGTAACTATTTATTTAATCATTTTGGACAAAATATTTCATGGCCCTGCACGTATCCACAGGTTGACCATTCATCCAAATCTGGAATGTCGTTGATATTGGAAAACGTTCAGAGGAAAATACTAAACACAAAATTGAGAATTTGTCAATGCCAAATAGCCCAAATGTCATTCCCTAGTTTAATGTAGACTTGTAGTGGTCCACTGTGCTGCTCTCCTTTGACAGCCATTTCAAAAACAAATTACACCCATCATCAGTATTTGTATATTTCTTTCTTCTGAAGCGTGCACCAAAATAACTCAATGAGCTCTCTTCATCCACAATAATGGCGGAGTCGTTGCCAATCCCGATGTCCATTTCATCATCAAGCAACACTGGTAAAGGAGAACCCTGCAAAGTTGAACAGGAATCACAAATGATATTCCAAAGCTATTAGGAGCGACTCTCTTAACACTTAAATGTTTAACACAAAAAGTGTGATTAGAAGATATATACTAATATTAATAATTTCTCAAGATATATCTGCCTAGGAACTCATTTTAGTATGAACTGCTAACTTAAGCAAGTGGGACCATAAATCACAGACCAGTATCCTGTGCTTCACAAGATTGATGAAAGAGAACGAAACAAAAGCACAGGATACTGGAATTAAAGCAAGGCAGGCCTTTTATGCAGTATCTAGAGTTTACCTCACTCCCATTTAGCATTTCAACTTTTGCTAATCGTGCAATTAAAGCAAATCTTAGGAGACCACCTCTTCCGGAATCAGCTATCGGGTTTTCAGAAAGCCTGATGTCCTTAGAGTAATAAAAGAAGAATAAGAAAAGAAGGTAAACATTAGGGATGCAGAAAAGGGAAAGAGAGAAGAATTTCATTCTAACAGCAAGAATCTAGTGCACAATGGAGCCTACTGATCTTGCTAATTTAGCCAAGATGTTGGCTTTGTCCCTACACTCAAGGTCTAGATTAGTGGGTATGATTATCATAAAACTTAGTCGATCAGGTAGATAAACAACAAAATTATAAATTCACAAAAGCAGGTCATAGTACATGTTTGGGCATCCTGACTGATGTGAACTTGTGGTAAAGGATAACAGCAAACATCTCAATCTAGTGAGCAATTATGGTGCTAATAGGAATTACAGCATGACTACATATTGACATTATGTGCAACCAGTGGTGTTTGCAAATATAATGTCACCTTTAACAACAAATGATTTTGCCCCCACAGAATTAATTATATAAGTGGCAGCATGTTCCACACTCCAAAGCTACTATCATGCACATTGAGAAGATGTTTCAGATGAAGAAACCTTACAATCAGTTTTGGGAATGAGTTCAGTGAGTCAATTGAAGCCAGATCGCTATTTTCGAAACTTCCTGAAGCATAAAACAATTAGACAGTAGATTAACAAGAAAACAGGCCGATTGACATGTAGAATAAAGAATTAATAAATTACCAAGAAGAAGGCATCACAGATTTTGAAACAGAAAGTAGCTTTCCTTACACGACTCCTGATTAGCGAGCAATTCTAGTATCTTATATTATCTGGGTAAAAGATGCTGTTCAACTTGTTCTTGTTCAAATAAAGCTGCTCCAAACTGAGACCGAGAATTACAGAGAATATGAGCTATCAAGAGAATTCAGCAACAAGAAAACATGGGAACACCATCCTGGAAAGGAGCACAAACTTCATTCTGACCTTTTCAGTTGAGAAAGTTTCAAGATTTCATTCCATTCAGTTAAGCAATTATCTTCCAAATTCAAAAGCCGCAAAGAATCAAATCCCTGAACTGTGGAGGATGATGTTGGCTGACAACAAAGAGTAGAATAAAAAGCAGATACATGCATCAGAGAGTTAGTAACACTTAGTGTTTGAAATAATAAATACTAAAAAACATATTGTTATTCTTTGAGAGCTGTGCAACAGCTATATAATATTCATCTAATTTCACCCCTGATTGTTCATGCTAGTTAAACTTGTTTGCCATAGTTTTCCATGCATCCAGCAGAATCAATGTACAATGATCTTTGAAATAATTTTTACTGCTACTATAGCCCATTTAACCCAGCATTTCTTCAATCCAAAGCTTCAGTTAATAACTTAGACAGTCCTGTTTTTTTTTTATCATTTGGATTTCTGCTATAACCAGATCAAATTCTTGTTGTGACAATCCACTATAAGGTAAGTAGGTAACAGAATTCTTCTTATATCTATTAACCAACTAAATCCAAAATTGGAACCACCTCCTTTTCCCTTTAATTTGCAGAAGTAAAAGCATCAAGGAAGAAAATATTTTTGACTAAATACTAATCCAAAAGAAAAGAAAAGTGAACAAATAATTAATCCTCTTCAGAAACGAAAACTATACTTTTAATATGTGTGCGTATCATTTTTCTCCCTTTTCCATTAAAGCTACAGAGCAAAATTTCTTTCCCGTCCTTAAAATCACATGCAAAATTTCTTTCCACGCTGTCTATGCCACACGGCAATGATATCTCAACATGCATTTCCCATTAAAATAATGGCTCAAATTGCTTATAAACAAATGTTAAAGGTCTCGTTTGATTGCAATTAGAATATAAGGGCTTAGCTGGGAAAATAAATAAGGGGTTATTTTCTATTTTAGTCTAACACCAGTATACAAGTCCTCAAAGAATTGAAAAACAGCTAGAGTGATAGTTGTTTCTAGACATAATTTGAATTTTTTTTATAAAAAAGTGATACCTTTATGGCACTTATTTTATTCCCCATCAGGTGTAACTCCTCAATCACTGGTAATGAATGTTCAAGGATTTCAACCTGCCATGTCAAAAAGATACCAAATATAATCTTCAGTTAATGGGATTTTACAGCTACAGATTCCTTTCTAAATTTCCTCATTCCCATGTAAATCTTAATCGCACATGATACCATTTCCAAACAGTTCCACTACCACTCATTACTTTTATGAAGCACACCTCATCACATAACTTGCAAAAGCTTCTACGAATGAAAGAAGAATAGCACACCTGTGACCAGTTTATGCCTGTACTGTTAAAAACTAAAACACGGATGCCTTTTAGTAGGGGCAACCCAATCAGGTTCTGTGTCATTAAATTATTAGACAAATTGAGCGCTACAAGATGTGGTAACTGCTCACATATGGCGCCAACATCCTGCATTAAAAGATTGATTCAAACAAATGTAAGCTAAGCAAAAGAGCATGGTGCAAATAGACTAGTAAATATAACCATTAACGTATGACCAGTCTCTTAAAGGTTAAGGCAGAACAATATATATAGGTAAACTATATAGTTTTTTTGTATACATAATATACATATATATAAGTAAAGTATATATATTAAATTCATGCATATATATATGATTTTAGTATACATATCTAGTATATATGCTAAAGAGTATAAAAATGATACCTAGAATAGCTTATGGACTAGAAATAGTAATTTTAAAAAGTGTGGAAAAGTAGAGCAAAGCAAAAACCACCACACCCTGCAACCTGAGTCCACTTTATAAGGAGAACAAGAAGGGGAAAAGAAAAGACCTTCCCATTCAAAGTGGATTGGTATGAAATCCCAGGGGTGTATCAGGTGTTTTCATTTCTAGTGGAAAATATGATAATTTTACCAACGCCAAAACGACTGGAAAAGATAATTTAGTATGTATGTGTTGTATCCAGTGTTCACTAAAAGAACAACTTTGTTGAAAGTAGCATCAACTAGGACATGTACCTTCCAATCCGAAATCAAATTTCCCGTCAAGTCAAGCTCCTTTAAATCTGCAATCAGTAAGAAAGAAAGTAATAAATACAGTTGTACAAGCAACATATTCAGAAAAATGCAACAAACATATACCACAACTCAAAAAAGAAAAAGTTTACACAAACTAGTTTAAGCTGCCTTAAAATGTGAAGAAATAAGAAAATCAGATAAAGAATGTAAAAAAGCTAAGCAATATATCTTAAAACCATGAAGCTTCACTTTCTGCCTTTCTAACATGCTTAAGCCCGCAGAGAAAAGATCATAAAGCTACTTTCACATGAATTGCAGCAACCAGTTGAATCATCACACTTATGCTCATAAAATTTTCTTTCTATGGTGCAAATATTATTTAAGCTTATGGAACATGTACAAAAGTAACCTTGTTTGTTACTTCTACCCTCTGCCAAACGTAAATTCAATATTGTTTTACAATGTTGATGACTACATGTACTAAAATTCAGAAGTGAAAACAAACGAATCAGAAAATATAAGCTTGATTCTTTTCTCTCATACAGGCATGCATTGCGAAAAAATATCATATAGCATTTTACAAACCAGTGGTTCTCATCCTAGGAGCATCCAAGGTTTTAGATACAAAAATGACATGACATCAAGAGCAAATCGAAAGCTGCAAAAGCTAACCTGGAAAACTATACAAATTAAACTAAAATGATTAGTAACCTAAAACTAAATTCAAGGTGGATGCTCCTTAATTTTATGGCACGACACTCATCTTTTGCACGTGCAAAAGGAGTTATATGCCTTTAAATCCTCAACAAGGCCTCTTCTTAACTTAATTACGCTAGGAAGAATCACACAAGGGAATGAAGCAGCAAAATTCAAAAATTCACTATTTGCCTATCAGGATTTATGCAAATACATATAGCTAAAACAATAAAGAATTATCCGAGCACTCAAATTAAAACTTAGAATGTCTATTAATTAGATTCTAATAAACAAATAAGAAAGAGCAATTCACTTGGCAGTACAGAAGCACATATTTCAGCCGGATCTCCAGGAGTGGTGACACCCAAATAGGATATTGAAGCACTGTTCAGCTCTTCAAATCGACTTAGCTTATCTTGGATCTTGTCTTTACCCAAAAGTTCAACTGACACACGCTGATTGCTGGCTGAAAGCACAGTCATTTCATCTGCAAAAACAAAATCTCCTTTCTTTTGAAGTTTTGGAAGTATCGGACTCCATTGATGGAGCCATCTACGTTGCCAACGAACTTGACCGTATCCACTCGGCGCGGATCGGCGGATGAGTGGACGCGTTGTCCAAGTGTGAATAACGAGCTTTGCTAATAGAGTAACTGGGGAAGAGGGTGGAAGGAAATGAATCAAATACTCTGCATTTGATTATGAATGGAGTAATATTTGATTCACTCCTACAAATTTAAAACTAAATTATTTTAAGGGTAAACCCCCAGATTTATTTGTCGAGTCCTCCTACTACGAAAAGTTACAAAATGGTCACCAAACTTTAAAAAAAAAATTGGTCCTCCGACTCCAACCGGTATAATATCACATTTGGTCCTCCGTATCTTCAATTAATCAAAAATCAATAAAATTAACCCTCTTTATTTTAGATATTCTATCAATTGGAAATTAAAAATAAATGGGCCCCATTGTTTGACCAAGCAATGTTAAAATAAAATTTGATGATGTTTATCATGCACTTTGGATGAAATCTGGATTTTAGAAGTGAAAATAGGTGGCATTTCCAGAACTCTCAACAGAGGAGAAGAAACATCCATATGGACAGATTGATGACTCTGTATACCATAAGCAACATGTAGGATTTTCAAGGAGGAAACCTCTCTCCTTGTTCACTTCATTTGCAGATTTGATTTATTCACACACACCATTAACAACATAAATTGCCGAAACTAAATACGATTAAAAATAATTAAGTGTAAGAAAGTTAGCTCGATTCACCAATGAATGTTCAACTGCCGAAGAACAAGAGAATCTATTTATCTTGGATTTAGAATTTAAGGATTTATGTGGTAGGGTTTAAAATTTAAGATTTAGGATTAGAGTTTAGAGTTTAAACTTAGAGTTTATGGGATGAATTTAAATCACTTGTAGTGCAAGTTATTCTGGCTCCTAAAGTCAACTTCAGTTTCAGGTTGGATGGAAGCAAGTTGGGTTAGATCATGTTTTCACGTTCGAACTAGAATCGACAGGTCCATCCGAACTTAAACTAACTTCTGTAACCATTATCTTCCTCTACCGGACTTCAACCATAGAAAATCAACAGATCAAACTATGCATTGACAGGTTTGTGACCAAATACAAATCCACCCCTAAATGACAGAGGCAACAACCCGTACGTTCGAGCTTCGTAAAAAGCATAGCTAAATTCAAACATTTCACTCAATAGAACACAATATGAGAAGCAATGAATCTAGTTAAAAGTTGGAAAAAGATGAAACAAACGTTTGGCATGCTGGTAATTCACCAGAAATTCAGGGAAGTGCAGTGACAATGTGATTGAAAAGGGCCTTACATTTGCCAGCAATGGCAAACTATTCTCGAATAAAACAATTACCAAGAATGAATGAATGCTCTTTGTACAACTACAAAGAGCATGGCTGACCTTGAAGGTCTACTTTATTATATCCTTGTTCTGAGAAACAATCTCTAACGACTGCAAAATGGAATAGTAAAAAAGCAAAAGTGTTGGTCGGAAACCCATTTAAGCCGTAGATTCCTTCAAATATGCAATGAGATCAGCACGTTCCTGTGGCTTCTTCAATCCAGGGAAAACCATTTTTGTTCCAGGGATGTACTGCACACAAAATTGCACCCTGTGAGTAATACTTGTAGCTGCTGATTTCCAACATGATGATGAATATGATACACAAATGTATCAAATCTATATACTATGATTTGTTAACATTACATGATTTATATACAATATATAAAACATGTTAAACAGGATTATGATTTGAAAAATGACAAACACGATATCAATACATAAATTATTAGGTTACTTTCCGGTAAGAGATTTGATAATAACAAACAACCAAATCGGAAACAACAAAAACTATAATCCAAATAAACTCAACAGAATACCTCTGATTCTAACATAAAAATTCAATTTCACAGCCGAGTAACAACATTAGTGAATGGCAGTCCCTAGCTTCCCACAAGTCCTCAGCTATGTTATCCAAACTCTTTATTTTCCGTAACATTGCTTTTGAGAAGTGCGGTGGAAAAGTTCTTTGGTATTGCTGACAAAAGTGCTTTTAAATACATAGAATGCCTATTTTAGATATTTTTTTTAAAATATAAAAGAATTGGTAATATAAATAAGAATAAATGAATAATTTTGCTCAAAAGTGTTTTTTTTTAATGATCTAGTATACCAATATCAAATCATCATCCATACATAGGTCCTCAATTCCAGCACAGATCAAACTAGGCTATTACTTCACTAAACCATAAGAAAATGGGGAAAATCCAGCTAATGATTATTAATCTTCTTTCTATTGACAACATCAGGAAAGCACAAAGCAAGAACCGAAGATTGAGAAACAAAGAGCAAGAGAATACTTATTACCAATAAAAATTAGGCAGATCATTAGAAAACAACGACGAAAATGAGACTTTGAGAGAAGTGAATTACCTTCTTAGGATTGAGAAGGTAATCATACAAAGTTTTCTCCTGCCAAATCACGGCCATGTTCTTATTAGCAGCGGAGTACGAATAACCTGGAGCGGTACCCGATTGCCTTCCAAACAGACCGTTAAGATTAGGTCCTGCAACACATTTATGTAATCAATCAGAATAAAATTCCGATCGCATCATAATTAAAATCAGATTATATTATACCGATTCCAAAATGAAAATGAAAATGAAAAGCATCGGCAACCTTGCTTGTGACCGGCGCCTTTTTCCACGGTGTGGCACTGAGCACATTTGGTCTTGAAAATCTTCTCTCCGGACTTTGAGTCACCGGGCGGTGCTTGATCAAACGACGCCATCTTCGCTTCTTTTTTTTTTTCCTTTTACGTTGTTTCTTTGTGCAACGGTGGAAACTGGAAAGGGTGTTTTTTGAGAATATATTTTGGAAAGCGGAAGGGGATGGAAGGAGCGTGGCGTAACGGTGCCAACGCCAGACCTCAACAACCCAAGGTTTCTACGTGGCGCATTAGTAGCCGCTCCTTTAGAGCAGCCGTTCTTCACTTTATTCCCACGAATGTTTCTACTCTTTTTGTTAACGATTTTAACACTAGTCAAAATGCATTGGTTGAAAAAAAAAACCGAACCAAGATAAAACCGGTTCCCGTTGCAATCTCACCATTTATCTTGGGAAAGTAATTTATCTTTTCAAATGAAAAATAGATTATAAAATTTTGAGAAAAGAAAATGTATAAAAAATTAAGAGTATAATATTTTATTGTTTACTAAATTAAAGAGCTACTTTTATTTTGATTACCGAACAAAAAATTTAAATTTTCAACGTTGATCAAATTATTCGCCATTAATTACAAACAAAATTGATAACATGGCTTGTTTTTTGATTAGGATATTAGCCACCTGAACATAATTAAACATAGAATGATCTAATTATTTTTTAATTGAATCCACTGATTTTATTAAACAAGGAAATATCTAAAATTACAATAAAAGTTTATCATTGAATAAACAAACACCTAAATTCAGACACAAACCCGGAGAAACTAAATTAGCGGCTCTAGAAGAGTGATCTAATTATTTTAACGCATGAAAAATGTGAAATTGATACATGGATAGAGACAGAATACTAACTTGAGAAGAAAACATGATTTTTAAAATTATAGGGAGCAATTTATAAATATCCTATATATTTTTTTAAATTTATTATATAAATTGAAGGGGTTTTTTTTTGGGAGTTGAGGGCACAACCCCTTCCACCTACCCAAATAGATACATACTTATATCCTACGATTATTCTTGTAGCTAAGCTAGTCTGTAGTCGCCTAACATCGAGAATGATGTTTAAAAAACTTTAGTTCAACATTATTCTTATTATAAATATGGTTATTCTTTTCTTAGTTTAAAAGTTTAATTTAGTACAAAATAATTAATTATTTTTTAAAAAAAAATTCAAAATTTCTTACACTTTTTAACCCTATATTTTAATACAGTACATGTGATTTGGTGCCCATGCCAAGGGTATATAGGAAGAGATATTTCTGCCAAACGCACCCAATTTAAGAAGTTTTGCCATTAGTTTAGGTATAGATTCAAATTGTATCATGCGTGTATCATACGTAGATTGTTATTCTAAACTTATTTTAACGTGAGTGGTGTCTAAAGTTATTATAATCTAGATTTGCCGTTGGTTTAGGTATGTATTTTTCTTTGAATTGTCTAAAAGCGATTATAAAGTAGTATCTATTTAATTTTAAAAAACTAAAAAATAAAGTAGTATATGTTCATAAATATTCTTAACCCTTTGACAATGTACACACACCTTACATATATCATGATTGAACCCGAGTCTCTTATGATGAACATCTTCTATTTTTCCTTTGGGACCACTTGTTGGGATCACGTATGTATTTAAGTTATATCATGTATGATGTATATTGTTATAAAATAAACGTTAATCCAAGAATAAATAATAAAATAAATAATATTATTTAAAAGAACATTACAAAATTAAGAACAATACAACAATATATAAATCAAACCGATTTGAAACCAAAAGAAACGTGTTGAGGCCTGCACGAACGCAGTTTCCTTAAGACAGATTTTCGGCCACTCCTATGGTGCTCGAGTTCATTGGTCGTCTGTCTCCCAGGATACAACAACATAAGATCAACCACAGTTGCACTACTGTGGAGATCGCGAACCGACCCTTGCCTTCGCCTATCACCGAAAACCACTTGTAAAATCCACAGAGTAAAACAATAAAAATTTTCTGTGGTTTTTGAGTTGTGTAAAACTTAGAAGGTTTACTCCCTATTTATAGGAGTGTCATGAGGGTATAAGTGGAAATTTTGACCTAATGGAGCATTCAATATTGAGAATCAATTGATTCTCTTATAAAGCAATTTCCAAAATTATTATCTGAATTAAAGGTAACTTCTAATATTTATCCTTTTAATTTCAAGATAAAATTTGGCAAATTTATGCTTTTATTTGAGGAAAATTCATTTTAAATTTGGGTCAAAATATCTGCAAGCCCACGAAGGACCAGACCGGTTCAGACATTTGCGTTACCCACGTCGTGCACGTCTGCACATTTACGAACCAACAATTGGTTCCACATTTTCCTCAACAACATTTGAATCAATTTCTTATTCAAAGCTCCAAAATTATCAAATTTTTCCAACAATCCCCCACATGAATGAAATTGATTTAATCAAAAATATTTTGACTCGATGTGGTGATAGATTCTACGATCGATAGCTGCATAGGATAGGTAGGTGTCCACCCTTGAACCTTCTCTTATGAAAGTATATTTACTTTACTAGCTGACCAGTAGACGTGATGTCCTTGAACTGTTCTGCCGTTTGTGTAAACGATGATATACTTCACACAACTACCTCTCTGACAAAAGTATTAGTTCTCATGGGTATGTCCATATGGCCGTGGACATTGCCTGGTTCTGCAAGAGTTTGAAAAAACTATGCCCCAATAGTCTTATTGAAGCGGCCCCACTTCACTCTCACATAGGTGACTTATGTTGCTTGACTCACAAAAGCACATAATGGTCATTAAAAGCATTGCTTAGCCTAAACCACTTTGATCACCGTTTACATCATAGGAATGGACTTGGGGATAAGAGCCCCTACAGTGACCGCACAGGTCTATGCAATTAGGTTGTCCCTTTGAACCTAGATCTTGGGATCTCCAGTCAACTAGGTAGGGTTTTCCTTCACATAGCACCTTAAATTTACATGGGCTTTAGTCTCATTCCTTTAGATGTTTTCTCAACTTGATCTCAATTTAACCCTTTGGTTAATGGATTCACAACGTTAATCTTTGATTTCAAAAAATCAATAGAGATAATTTCATTTGAGATCAGTTGTCTAACGGTATTATGTCGACAACGCATATGTCTCGACTTACCATTATACACAAAGCTCTATGTCCTACCTATTGTGGGCATTGGCTTTGGTCGTTCAGGAATATCCTCCAAGAAATTTCTAAAGCCATTCGACTTCTTTTCTATTATGGATTTGCTTATAACCATTTTTCTTGAGGATTTCCATGACACGGTTCCTCTTCCCAAAGTGAAGATATATCCACTTATGCCTTTGATATCTTGAATATCAGATATCCAATCGCATTGGAGTATCCTTCTAAATAGAAGAATCTCTGGAATAATGCAATTCATAATCTCGAGTATATCTAAGATATCTCAATGCCCTCACAATTGCTTTCCAGTAATTTTCACTTGAATTGCTTGTGAATATACTTGAACTGCTCACAGTAGAAACAATATTTGGTCTATTGAATCTACTTGGTCAACACTTTGGTCTTTGTTCTTGGACAAAAGTTGGCATGTATTTATTGGAGTTCTGGCTATGCCGGAAACATCTTTGCCAAACTTCTCTTGCCCGCGTAGTGTGACTACGTCAATATGAGACTTTCAAGTGATCGTTTGATTTGGATGCCCAAACTCAAATATGTTAATCTCATATTTTTCATGTCAATCTTGAATTTGACAAGTCTTTGGTACGTTTACCATTTTATTGTTGCTTTCAACAATGAATATGTTATTAACATACAAACATAGAATAATATATCCAATATTAGTAGTTTTGACATATACACATTTGTCACACTCATTTATCTTGAAGTCGTTTGTCATCATGACATTATCGAACTTCTCATATCTTTATTTTGGTGCTTGTTTAAGTCTATACAAGGACTTCACCAACCTACATACTTTTCTCTCTTGACTTGAAACTACATAACCCTCAGGTTGTTCCATGTATATTTCTTCATCAAGATCTTCATTTAGAAAAGCTCTTTTAACATCTATTCAATGTACGTCTAGATTTCGCAAAGCGACAATTGTAAGTATCATACTTATGGAGGTTATCCTTGATACATGAGATTATGTATCGAAATAGTCAAGGCATTCGGTAACCTTTTATTACCAATCTGGCCTTATACTTATCAATTGTTCCATCTACTTTCATTTTCCGTTTGAAAATTCATTCAAAACTTAGTGGTTTAATTTACAGAGAAAGATCCACTAATTCCCACGTATGGTTTTGCATGATGGAATCAATTTCACTCTTAATGACATCCTTCCATAAGATGCTTTCAGATGAATGTATAACATCATTATACGTTTGAGATTCAACCTCTAACATAAAGTTTAGAAAAATGATCCAAAGAATTTTTCTACCCTTGCTCATTTACTTCTTTGCGGCTCTATTTCAAGCTCAAACCATTGTTGATCATTTGAGTCATCTTTATCGATAATCTTCGAAGTTCGTTTCATTGAACTTTGACCAACTTTCCTAGCTTTACAAGGGAATACATCTTCCATTATCGTATGCTTGTGAATCTCAGGGTTCTTCGATTCATACACAAAAAATCGATATACATTGCTATGTTCTATATAGCCAATAAAATACAATCCACAATTTTTAGGGATCTATTCTCAGTTGCTTTAGTAATGGGTCATTACTTTTGCAAGACACCCCCACATTTTCAAGTAGTTGTAGGAAGGTTTAATTACCTTTCATAACTTATATGGTGTCTAGTCTCTTTAATTACGGGGAATCTTGTTTAAAAGGTAATTAGCTTATAGAACAACTTTCCCCACATGTTAGGCACATTATAGTACCAACGTTACTCATATAGAGCTTCTCCTCATCTTAAACATTTAATTAAGTTTGGGATTTAACATCATGCTCATAGAGAACAATTTTCACTATAGCTTCATCTTTACATTATTTTTGTGCTATCATCAATGAAGGTGATAAACATATTCCTTCAACCAATATGTTGTCATATCAATTGTTATGACAATAACATTGTCCTCGTTTGAAAGTCTATAGTCTGAAGACTTGTTCCTCATCTTATGGCAATTGAAGCATTTTTTCCATGAAATTTTGCTTCTTGAACACACCGTCCAATTTACGGTTTGAAGTCGTTTTTGACTTCTACTACGTTTGTCATGATAATATTTATCTTAGCAATATTTACCTTAGTAACATTTGAAGGTGGTAACAATATTTACCTTATCCTCTCTAATAATAGGAGGATCATCCTTCAGATATTTAACTAGGTTTATCATGGTCAATTATGCAACATCCTTTGTTGCAATGTATGAAATTTTTTTTTCTAATAAATTTCACTGATTTTTCCATTGTGTTACGTAGACACAATCCAGAACAAAAAATTATGAATATGTTAAACGTTAGGAATTTAGTCAAAGACTAAAACCAGAAACAGAAACATAATTTCTAACTTTTGTTAGACGACGGAGATTTAGTAAACTAAACCCCAAACAAAAGTTCACACGGTATTAATAGAAAGAACAATAATAAACAGTGCACCAGGTAGGTAACTTATGAAAGAGAGGTGGTGCACTAGGCACGCTTAAATACCAAGTCTCTCAAAAAACCAATCCTAGACATGCATTTTTAAATTTTCTTTCAATCACCGTTTATGGATTTTATTCTTGAAATCATTCCAAGCATGGATGATCAATCGGAATCACTACCTTTGATTCACAACAATTTGGAATCTTCCATTTATGGTCCAACGACCTTCTCGATTCTTTAGCCATTTTTAAACATTGTGCACTTCATAGCATGCATCAGAATAGGCTTTAAGAATTTAATTTTGACATAGAGAATCAAGTTCTTCTATGCTTTGATTCGAGATCTCAGTCAGAATCAACGCTCTAAATTTGGTAACCAATGTTACTTTCCGAAATAAATTCACCAATTTATTTTCGAAATAAAATCATACTTGATAATAAATTTGAGTTATTTTTTTTTCAAAATAAATTCACCAATTTATTTCAAGGTTGAATCATTCTAGATTCTCACGAAATTAAATCCAACGATTTATTTCCCTTAACAGGTTAGAATCAACACATGATTCTAGTACAGAAAATAAATTTAATAATTTATTTCCTTTTACACAAATTTAATCATATTTGATTTTTACGAAAATAAATTCGATGATTTATATTTCTTGACAAGTTAGAATCAACGCATGATTCTAGCATAGAAATAAATTTAATGATTTATTTCCTTTTACAAAAATTGAATCATACTTGATTCTTACGGAAATAAATTCAATGATTTATTTTCCTTACAACGTTAGAATCATACAAGATTCTCTTGAAAATAAATCCAATGATTTATCTTCCTTTTCCAAAATTAGAATCAACACAAGATTCTAACGAAGAAATAAATTCAGTGATTTATTTCTCATATATCTTTTGTTAAATATTGGTATTAGTGGCACTAAACCCAAACCAAAGATATCAAGGCAATAAAATCAAAGGAAGTGATCCTTTAATTTTTTTATTCTTGTTTTAGAAAGATCACGTAAATCCGTTAAAACGGCAGAAATTAATTTCTGAAACAAATTATTTACGAGATATTTGTTTCCAAAACAAATCAAGATTTCGTCTGAATATCCTGTTCGTCTCTATAAAATTTCTCAAAAAAAATTATTAGTACAAAATAAATAATACACACTATTTCCATAAATGACATAAGATATCCTTTATTCATGCCATATTTACTATTTAATATTAAAGCCAAAATTGTAAGGTAATAAAATGATAAATAATACCTTGATTTAAGGCGTTAACATCACCATAAAAATATCTTAATGATATTTTGACCAAACCTTATTAAGGAATGTTAAAAATTACCTTAATACCATAATAAAAGTACCATGAATATTACCATAAAGATGTAAAAAATATATATAAGGATTACCTTTATTAGGTAATAAAACCATAATAATATTTGCAACATAATAATGATTTTAATATTGCCATAAAATATGCACACATGATTAATAAGGTAATATACCATATATTTAAAGATTTAAAATTACCTTATACCAAAACATCTTTCCAATAAAACATGCACAATGAGTTGTCCGTCATTGTACCACATGATTAGAGTTAGCAGTAGCTCAATCTTCTCACCTCATTAACACAAATTTGGTCATGCTTTTAAGCATGATGTTCGTCTTGGATTCAAACTTTAGAAGAATCTGTCTTAAGATTGTTATAAAATAAACGTTAATCCAAGAATAAAAAATAAAATAAATAATATTATTTAAACGAACATTACAAAATTAAGAACAATACAACAATATATAAATCAAACCGATTTGAAACCAAAAGAAACGTGTTGAGGCCTGCACGAACGCAGTTTCCTTAAGACAGATTTTCGGCCACTCCTATGGTGCTCGAGTTCATTGGTCGTCTGTCTCCCAGGATACAACAACATAAGATCAACCACAGTTGCACTACTGTGGAGATCGCGAACCGACCCTTGCCTTCGCCTATCACCGAAAACCACTTGTAAAATCCACAGAGTAAAACAATAAAAATTTTCTGTGGTTTTTGAGTTGTGTAAAACTTAGAAGGTTTACTCCCTATTTATAGGAGTGTCATGAGGGTATAAGTGGAAATTTTGACCTAATGGAGCATTCAATATTGAGAATCAATTGATTCTCTTATAAAGCAATTTCCAAAATTATTATCTGAATTAAAGGTAACTTCTAATATTTATCCTTTTAATTTCAAGATAAAATTTGGCAAATTTATGCTTTTATTTGAGGAAAATTCATTTTAAATTTGGGTCAAAATATCTGCAAGCCCACGAAGGACCAGACCGGTTCAGACATTTGCGTTACCCACGTCGTGCACGTCTGCACATTTACGAACCAACAATTGGTTCCACATTTTCCTCAACAACATTTGAATCAATTTCTTATTCAAAGCTCCAAAATTATCAAATTTTTTCCAACATATATACTATCTGCAAATTGTTATTCTAAATTTATTTTGGTGTATGTCAAGTCCAGAATTATTATAAATTAGATACACATATTATAATCATCCATTCGTTTATATTTGTTTGAGAATGAAAAAAATTTAAATATTAAAAGACACACATAATTGAGCATGAAATTAGAATGGAAAACTTATAAGGAGTAATTGTGGATATTTTAAGAAAATTGTGTGAAAGCAAATAAAAAACAAAGGACTCTGTTAATGGGTATTTATAGGTATTAGTTAAGAATTATTTAACTTTCTTTTTCTAAAAAAGAGTTAATATGTTATTTAAATTATTTTTAATTATAATCCTTTTTTATAAATTCATTATTAAGCTAATATTTAAAAAAAAAAAAAAGCTAACGCAAAAGCAAAGCCTAAGGACCGAAGTTGGTTTCTAAGTGGAAAAGGCTAAACTAATCCTGCAGGTCCTTCATTTCCCAATTCACGCGTATCGTGTTGGTGTTATTTTTTATGTTCTAAAGTGTAATCAATAAACATAAAACCTAACTAATTGTTCGGTTCATGTATCCCTTGCAGAGACGTATGAACATATCGAGGTGATTGCGAGCACACGGGGGAAGTAGCAGATCCCATTTGTGATCGAATTGGAGTTCAGTTTAGGGACCAATTCGACATCGCGGAAAGCATGCGACGAGTACATGAGACTGATAGACAAATTACCAGAGTGTTAGGTGGGCAAATCCGATTACCTCAACCCCATCGCGGGAGTGATGTGCGACGCCGTCAGGAGGTCGATGGAGGAAACGAAGCTTCGTGCAGATTAAATGGTCTAATTCTTCCGAGCGATGATCCCTCGAGGCAAGTACTGCATCAGTGTTGCTCAAAATATTCGAAACCCGCTGCTGCCGGAATTTTTTCGAATCGAAACATAGACGCTTCTTGCCGATAAAAGATGCTGGCTAGCAAGGTGCAGATGATAGTATATGAATTATTAGAAATTTTGTAAAGGAAAGCAAAGTCCAAGCCCATGCAGCTAAATGGGGCGCCAACTCTGTAATTTGAGAGACATTAAAGTATGGGTATTGGGTCATATAGCCGTGAGAGTTGGAATTGGATGACTGTACCGGCATACGAAAACATTTTGATTCTAAGCAAAGTTTTGAAAAGAAATGTTATTTTGCCTTGCTTATTAAATATAGCGTAAAGTAGAAGGATGTTCAAAATTACCCGATTCGATTGATTCATCTCAATTATCCGATGACATGATACTAAATGGGCGGAAAATTTTAAGATTTTTTTTTTCTCGGGTCGGGTATCCGGCCCGGTAACTACCCCGGGTACTCGGGTCTGGCTTGGCCGAAAATATAGTACTCGTTGGATACCCGACGACCCGATAATATATTATATTATATTTTAATTAAAATTAAAAAAACGGATATTTACTTATCTGCCTAAACAAAACACGACTTCTCACATTTCTCCCCCAAATCTCAACTTAAAATCCCTAAAAAATCAGACATCAGACAGCTCCTCGCTTCCTCCTCTATCGACTCGCCGTTCAGTGTATCGTCAATTTACCGTTCGTCGGTCAGTTCTTTCTCTCGTCCGTCGCTCTCTCCGTCCGGCGTCCAGCAACAAGCAAGCAGCATCCAAGCGCAAACGGTAGCAAACACTGCACTCTACAGTCTGCAGACTCTGCACATGTAATTTCTTAAACTTTCTAAGTCCTCCTAACCATAATTATGAACTTACCTTTGCACACATTGTTTGAAAAAATTAAAATTTCTGTTATGGGCTAATTTGATTTATTGATTGCTCAATCCTTTTGATTAGCTTAATGATTTTAAAATTAGCATTGCTTTTTTATTCTAGAATTATATTGTTTTTTAATTTTAATGTTGTTTGTGTTTGATAATTCGGATCTTAAACTCTGGTGGGATTATATAATTCAAAATTTTATTGCATATGTACATTTTTTATAAAATTAAATGATTTAAAAAAATAGGCGGGTACCGGAGTACCCGGGTACCCGAATTTAATAGGTCGAGATACGGGTCGAGGAATGAGGTACCCGGATGAACCGGGTACCCGAAACTCGGATACCCGACAATGAACATGCCTACAAATGAACACTAAACTATCCCAAAAAAATATAAAATAGCCACTAAGTTTGCAAAAATTACACA
The DNA here is from genome assembly GCA_958450335.1 of Hibiscus tridactylites. Taxonomy (NCBI): domain Eukaryota; kingdom Viridiplantae; phylum Streptophyta; class Magnoliopsida; order Malvales; family Malvaceae; genus Hibiscus; species Hibiscus tridactylites. The sequence continues at coordinate 64,318,393 of OY288290.1, read as the reverse complement.
ATAAACATTAAACTTTAATTTTTGTTATAAAATGACAACATAGTCGTTAACTGTTAGGTGGGTGATGTGACAATTGCAAATTTTTTTACAATAACATATTTAATCTTCTATATTTACACATTCAATCAATTTAATCTTAATTTTAACCATCGTTGTTCAATTTGGTCGTATTTTTTATTAGAAATAATTTAATAATTTTTTCTTTCAATCAAATGGTGAAAACTGACATGTGTAATTAAAAACCTAATTTCAAGAAAAAGAAAAAACAAAAACTCGTTTTTTTCTCTTCAAAATAACATCAAATCCTCCATAGTCGGAAACATGTCGTTGCCGCCGCCGCAATGAAATCTCTTTCTTTTATCGAAAGAGTCACAGAACTCAGTTGTTGTTCATTCATTTGTCGCATTCGTCATTTGTGAAACCCATTTCACATTCTTTATTCAACATTCAATTGAAACCTCATTTGTCGACTTGTGGTGATGCAATATAGAGGTTGTCGGTAATGGGAATTAGACGACAAAAAAGGTGGGTGATGGTAGTTACTTTGGCGCTGTAGAGGATGAGTTTAAAGATTTGAGGATCGATGATTAGAGATTTGGTGGCTTATGAAGAAAATGAGAATTTTTAGATTTTTTTTATAAAATTGAAGTTTTTTAAATTAAATGAATTTAAAAAATAAGTCACATGACATGCATTCATTGGATGAAAAAAATTTAATAGAAAAACCACAAAATATAACGAAATGAAATGTTAATCACTTATTTTATAAAAAAAAAACTATAGAGACAAGCAAACAAAAAAAATAATTTGAACGCTTTTAAATTCTAACCATTACTTTTAAATTCTAAATTCCTATACCTAAATCCCCAAACCATACCCCTAAATTGAGTTCTTAAAACTAAAACACTTGCGAAAATTTTTAGTTTTCACTACCGGTGTATTGAATATAAATTCATATTCTAACGCATAAAATCTACTAATATTTTAGATAACCAATCAAATTAATTACTCGATTTTGTAAACTGTGAAACGTAACCAAACTGCAATATTTTTAAAAGAACCCGCTTATAAATAAATAAAATAAATTATGCGGGTAGGTCTATATGTATGTGGATGGATTCAAACTCTTTCTTCAATCCTTGCCGTAGCATAGTTGCTACATATCTCAGTGGCATATCTGTTATTTTCTTATAATATATTAGGCTTATGGATTTCATCAATTTGTCTCGTGTCAAAATGAAGTAGAAAAGATTTATCTTTGGTTGTATTTTGTTGGATTTAATAATTTTTTTGAACAATGTTGGATTTAATAATTAAAGAAGTAGAACTTGAATCAAGTTTGAAGAAAATTATTAGAATATACAAAGATACGAAAGACGTTTTTTTTTTCTTTTGCAATCTTTAAGGTGGATTTTGAAGATTTTAATTTTAGGATTTGAATTTGAATTTTAAAAATAGTACAAATTGAGTAAAAAATACTTATAAATATAGTATTGATGATTATTTCTCGAATCATTGGATTTGTTAGATGTCTATATATTAAGGATTCTGAATTTTTTAGTTTATATTTGAGTTTTATAAAGAGTTATTATTTCATACATAAATTGTGTAAAACAATTACATAATACTCTTTATTTAAACTATAAAATAATATTACAAATCGAAAATTATTCAAAAAATTTCTAAACAATGTTATTGAATAAAAATGTGCGTTTACAAAGAACTAAACGACTCTCTGTATAGTGAAGGGCAAAACACAATTTGACGTCATCTAAAATTTGAAAAGATAAAATATAACTTTTTTAATTTTCTTTGTATGAATTCGATAGTTGCTTTAAAAATATCATATATCTCTATTTGATAAAAAAAAACATTAAAATTAAATAAATTATGATTTAATAATTAGATTTTGACCATCAATTTTACTCCCATTTAGATTTATCTTCTGAATTCTCATCCTAACTCCAGCCCAATATGATAAAATTTAATTTCTATATAATATATTAATCACATTCTTAGGGTGAAATAGATATATCATGTACAATTTGTATTTAAATCATACAAGTTAAAATCATCTAAAGCAGAACTAATATTATTATGAAATACTGTTCTTACTAAATAGTAAATATTTGAGTTGGAACAATTTTTTGAATTTTATTTGAGACTTAAAAAATAAAACTAACATTATTACTAGACACAATAAGAATGTTAAAAGAAAATGCATCTAAAGCAGAAAACGAGAAATTAACAACAAAGAACAACCAGCATCTAAAAAATCTTTGGTTTGTCATAATTTTAGGAGCTAATCTCACAATATCGCCTACATTTCGTTTCTCACCAAACTTCATTTCGATCTTTATTTTTATTTTCATTGTCATTTTCTTACAGTATTCTCGTCTTTTTCTTTTTTCTTTTATTTTTACTTTTATGTTCCAGGATAAACAAAAAGCATATGTTTTTGTTATTCTGGAAACAAAAGCCTTTAATATTCTAATCATCCTGCAGTTCTTTAGATTTTGATTGCTTAACCCTAGATAATCATATAATCTTGTTTTTTTTTTCATATTGAAAAACTGAAAAAAAATAAAAATATATGTTTTGATTATCAGGAAAGAGCATTAAATTCAGGGTTTGTTTTTTGTTTAGTGCATGGTGAAAACACGGTTGTGTTTTATACATATTTGGGGAATGCATGTGTTTAATTATCTGTTCAAGAACAAGGTATCCTTTAGGAAAAATAATATTATGGGCTGCATTTGCTCAAAAGGAGCCAAAGATGAGCACATTAAGGACAAGCACCGGAAGAAGAAATGCAAAGACAAGGCATCATCAATGCAATTGGTTGCTCCTTTACCCTCTAAGGAAGACCATGTTTCCGACGGAGGCGAAAAGCTCAATCAACTAGAGGCACCCGAATGGCCATCATGGCTAGCTTCAGTTGCAGGAGAAGCTGTTAAAGGATGGAAGCCTCGCCGGGCTGAATCTTTCGAGAAGTTAGAAAAGGTAATTTAGCTTGCACATAAGTTTACATCTGAATATATTGACATAATGAGTTGTGTATGCAGATTGGTGAAGGAACTTACAGTAGTGTATATAGGGCCCGGGATCTAGAAACCGGCAAAATAGTAGCCATGAAGAAGGTTCGGTTCGTTAATATGGATCCGGATAGTGTTCGTTTCATGGCTAGGGAAATCATTATTTTACGGAAGCTTGATCATCCGAATGTTATGAAGCTTGAAGGGATAGTCGCTTCGCAGACGTCGCGCAGCTTGTTTCTTGTTTTCGAGTACATGGAGCATGACCTTGCAGGGCTTGCAGCAGCTCCTGGCATCAGCTTCACTGAATCACAGGTAAAATACATTCAATGTTTATTTCTTTTTATCTTTTGCCTCAAGTGTTATATCTGCTGTTGGTCTTATAAGAATGTGAATGTTGCTGTAGATTAAATGTTACATGCAACAACTGTTTCGTGGCCTCAAACACTGCCATAGCCGCGGCGTCCTGCACAGAGACATCAAGGGCTCGAATCTTCTGATCGACGGCAATGGGGTTCTTAAGATTGCGGATTTCGGTTTGGCTACATTCTTTCAGGCCAATCAAACGCAGCCGCTAACTAGTCGTGTTGTAACTCTATGGTATAGGGCACCCGAGCTTTTGCTCGGTGCCACCAAATACGGAGTCGGTGTAGATTTGTGGAGTGCCGGTTGCATACTTGCTGAGTTATTTGCTGGGAAGCCTATTATGCCTGGGAGAACAGAGGTTGAACAAATGCATAAGATATTTAAGCTGTGTGGTTCACCCTCAGAGCAGTACTGGCAGAAAGCAAAACTTCCACATGCAACAAGTTTCAAACCTTCAAAACCTTACAAATGCCGGATCGCCGCGACTTTCAACTTCCCTCCTTCTGCGTTGTCTCTCGTAGAAAAGCTCCTTTCGATGGAACCTGAGAATCGAGGGACTGTTGCTTCTGCACTTAAATCTCAGGTATTTGTACACTCATCTACATATATACAACTTATCAAGGTTTTTTACCATTCTTCTCCATTTCTTCAAATACATTTACTTTGTTTTTCCATTTCAGTTCTTTAAAACAGAGCCTTTACCTTGTGATTCATCAAGCTTGCCAAAGTATCCTCCCAGCAAAGAACTAGACATTAGACGTCGTGATGAAGAAGCAAGAAGGTGCATTTTCCGGTCCCTTTCGTTGTCACCTCCATAAACCTAGACTCGTGTGTTCATGTTATCGTTTCCATATGTTGATGTTCCATTACTGTTGTGCTTTTCACTTTTGTACAACTTTGGAACCCCTGTTACAAACCAGTATTCTCTCATGTAATTTCAGGAAAAGAGCAGAGTCTATAAAGAGGCGAGGACCTGCATCTGTTGGAAGAGGTTCAAGAGATTCTAAGGCAGTGTCACCAGATGGACAGTCGAATAGTGAGACATATTCTACAGAAAACAGCGTCGAGTCAACAACACAAAAGTCTCAGGCAGCCAACGGTTCCCGGAAGAAAGGTGACAGAGCATCGAACAAAGATTGTGCATCGGTAAATAACCAACTGTTTCCCTGCTTATTTCTAACTATTGTTGTCGTCTGTCATGTCATCATCTTTGTTTTCTGGTCGGATCGTCATAATCAACATTACATACATTGAATGAGATATGGAACCCAGTAATACATTAATTCATAGGCTAATAACCACAAGAATGTCACGTCTTTGGCACCTTCAAGTGAGTTGCCATAATTTTCTACAATAATTCTGCGTATTTTTAGAATAGCTGAGACCATGAGATTGCATGATTATCAGACTATATAAATTGTCATCGTTTGCAGGATTATGCACCAAGGAAGAACAAGATCCGATACTCAGGACCAGTGATGCCTGCTGGAGGAAACATCGAAGATATGCTGAAAGAACACGAGAGGCATATCCAGAAGGCCGTACGAAAAGCACGTAATGAGAAGTGAGTACCTGATAACAGTCGCATCATAATGGACAGTGATTTTCAGAAAATGCAAGAAGCTCGGTCCAACCGTTTTCACCAGAAAATGCAAGTCCAAACCCGTGTAAACCTACTTGCAGATAGCCACAACAAAACACACTGAGATTATGATGCTATATAGAACTAGGATGGTGAGAGTTTTTCCAGTGCCTGATGAAATTGTACAAAGTTGGGTTACTAGCAAAGCATGTATTATCATATGGTTGGATGGGGAATACACAGCTATTGGCTAACATTACCCTTTCATGTATATTTTTCTTCCCAATATCTAAAAGGATAGCTTTAACTTTTGACATCCCCTTTTCTCAATATCATGCAAAAAGTGTGAGTGCATATATATGACTAGGAATATGTAAACGGTAGCAAGTCAAATTATATATATATAAGGTAATTCTTAGTTTTATACTGAAAACTATAATAGAAAGTCAAATTATAGCATTCAGATGCAAACCAAAGCCCCGTTGCTGCTCTTCTTCCTGATCTCGAGAGAGATAAATATGCTTAAACTGTAGTCAAGGAAACCAGCTTAAACAGTCTTGCTTATGTTCCTCTAAATAACAAAAAGAGGGAAACACAGGTCTCCATTGAAAAACTTCAAATGTTTAACATTAAATTCGAGAACTGCTGACAAAACAGTTTCAAATGTTGTTGTAAAATGAAAATGTGAGATCATTTGCCCTATACAAAGTTATCACCTAAATGCATTAACTTCAATTTACATTGATTAGAGAAAAAAAAGAAAAACTTTACAGTATATTGCAGTACAGTTCTGAAAAACCTTGTATATATACCTACCAATTGAGAAACAAACTAGAGGCTATACGGGATACAAACCGTTCCATAGGCCTCTCATAGTGTAGGTGCTAATGATGATAACTTATTGTCAACAGCTTCCTGTAATCTTGAACTAAACATGACCCTAGAATCATGCATCAATGCTAGGTCCCGGATATGCTGGCAGGCTCATAATCCGCTCATCCAACACAGGGCCTCCAACAGTGAAATGATATAGACTCTGAAACTTTGATCCTTTAAGCCCAAGAAGTTCATGCACTGCAAAGTACAACAAAATGGAGGGGGGGGGGGACAGAAAAACCCAAGACATCATTCAGTTTGATCTTTGGGCAATGACGGTACCAACTTTGTAGATATAAGGGGATGAGGGCAAGGGCATGCTTTGTGTTACTCATGAAAAAGGAAGGAGTATGCTGTATGTTCGTCATTCCATTGCAAATATATCAAATTAATGTACAAATTTCAATGACACTGGCTTAAACACCGTGACCAAAGATGAGACCAGCCTTGTGCAACTACTGATAAGAAAGCAGTTTAGTTTAGATGAGATGGCTAACCTATCTTTAATGTAGAACTTCATAAGAAGACCAGGATACCATGTATAATCACCATTGATTAGGAATACTAGTTTAGAATAAATGTGAAGATGAAAAGACATACCAGGATCATCAAAGAAGCAACCAATTCCAGTTGCAGATATGCCAACAGCATGTGCTTCAAGGTACAACACCTGGCCAAGAATTCCAGTTTCCCAAAACAATCTAGGATACATCCAAGCACCCTTCTCACTTAATGTAAGTTCAAAGTGAGCCACCATTCCGAGGCTGAAGCAGCCATCGCTAGCAATGTCCTGTTGTTCAGCATTTCAGTTACATTAGAAACTACAATTTGCATGTTTGGACTCTGCGATTAAACAGCCTTCTCCAGGAAAAATAGTCATACAAAACACAGCATTCCAAGCATTTTGCAAAAAGCTTTTTTCTCCACCTCGAGAATTCATATTTTATGACCAGTATTTATGTTTTTAGTCTTCATGCATTGATGGACTAGAAATAATGAGTAATGACATATTGTTAATAAATCTGTTTCGATTTCCCAAATCAAGCAATAAGAAAAACGGCACACACCTGATGGCAAGAAAGGTGTTTGGCAAGCTCTCGATAGTCACTAGTCGCAAGTTCATATAAAGGTAAATCATCAGGGCATCCCTCTGGTTTCTTCCACTTAAACTCCGACCTTGTAGCCTTCTTAAGCTCCTCTAAATGATCCTCATTTCTTACCAAAAAGTACAATCCCTTGGGCAAACCTATCACTCTATGAACAAACAGAGCGGCATGAACCTCGGCATCCCAAGAGAGAACCCGAAATGGCAAGGCTAATTGTCTTCTATGCTTCTCCCCCTTCCCTGATGGAAGGCAATGCAACAAAATCTGATAAAATGTTTCCCTTTCCATTACAGTTACTCCATCCATATCAACTGCACTCCTCCTTTTCCTAACAACTTCCCTAATTGTTAAACCTTTGTAAGAGTTTTCACTACAAATTCCACTGCTTTTAAATTGATCAACCGGAAATTCTCCCTTTTGAATCGTTAATGGCTTCTTAACCGCCTCGGCTGTTCTATAAATTATGTCCCAAAAAATATGTTCCTTGCTAAGCGAATTTGGCTTTCCTTTCCACTCCAAATTTGAAAATTCATTTATTACAGAACTCAATTCCTTATAATTCACATCGAATCGATTACTCCCATTAGGAAAAACAAGAATCAAACAATCCGGGTGCTCAAATTCAATATCAGGAAACTTGCCTTTGATCGGTCTTGATGGGATTTTAAAGTCCGGGAAAATTTCAAGCCCCATTAGCTTCTCCAAATCCTTATATCCAAACCCATCTAGAAGCTTGACGTCCCAGCCAAGCGTTGCGGCAGCCATTGCAATAGCTCCAATCGCATGACCCACATCGTGATTGCAGTACCGAAACGCGCGTTCCCCGTATTTCCATGCTTCCCGCCAGAAAATAGAAGAAATCCCAATGAGAAATGAATTATCGGGGAAGAACTTTGGGAAAAACCCAGAAGGGATTGAGGCTCGAAGCTCAAGAGAGTGTTCTTTGGGAGCATAATGGGCAACAAAAGGAGAATCGGATATAGACTCAATAGGCGGAGCAATAAGGTAAGCCTCAGTGGGGTGCAAATTGCCGCTGCTGGGGTTAACCCGAAGCGACCAAGTGGAGAATCCGGTGGTTTTCCAAGCTGATAGAGCCAGAGAATCGTAAAAAAGTTGAGAGATGGTGGATTGGGTGATGGGTTTGGGAGGAGGAAGAGAATGGAAGAGAGAAGAATACAAAGGCGCGTCATCTGGGACGGCAACCGTTGGTTTTTTGTCAGTGGGGAAGTGCAGAAGAGGGAGCAGAGGAGCGGAGATGTAGCGGCGAAAAGGGTTGGGTTGATTGGCCCAATCAAGGCCACGTGGTCCTCTGGCGTAGTTGGCGAAGCCGTGCTTCGTTTGCTGATGGTATGTGAGGGCTTGACCTATCTTTTCTTGTAGCTCTTCTTCTTCTTCTTTAGTGGGGTTTTTTACAGATGATGACGCTGAAGAAGAAGAAGAAGAAGAAGAAGAGGCCATTGGGATGATTGTTTTGTTTGGAAGTAGAACAGAGGCAGAGGTTGAAGGAAGAATGTGGAAACGTGGAGAGTTGAGCGGCAAAGTAAGTCTTGAAGGAAGGAATTTTGACGCCATAACAGAAATGACTAACTCGTGCAAACAAGAAAATTCCAGATTTTGTACCAATGTTATGCCTCCATAAGTTCATAACCAAGGGGGAAATGGCCCAACTTTCAGCAAAGACTCTCGAGTTTTGGGCTTAAGATTTCACGTGGCTTACAAAGGTGCATCGTACATTTGGTGGCGAAAAAATTATAATTTTTTTAAATAATCATAAGATTGTATATATTTATATATATTTTTAAGTACATATATTTTACCGACAAAATAATTTATACACGAATCTTTAAAATGGTACGGTGAAAATGTTAATCTCATCAAATTTTCTAAGTATTTCTCAATTTCAGTAACACTATCTTTGAAATAATGAATTTTTATTTGAATTTTATTATATTTTAATTAGATAAGTAATTATTTTAGGTATAAATCTATTAAATATTTTTATTTTACATTAAATTAATATTTAAATGCCATTATCTACATTTAAATAATATTTTGATATTAATACTTTTTACTATGATCGTGTTTATGAAATTTAGTTGTACCTGAGATGAGATTTACCGCTTGAAAGTATATAAGTTAAGAGTTAATAACATTCATTGATTTATTAGATGTATCTCATCTTTAAAAAAATATGTTTCAAGTATAAAGTTTATTTTTTTTAAAATGTTTAATACAATAATTATATTAATATGTTAAAATATAATTTTTTTACAAAATGTAAATAGAGTAACAAAAATAGTTGTATAAATTTTCATGTAAATATTAATAAATAGTACAACGAAGAGTATAAATCCATGAATATGATAATGATGATTAAATTTAGATAACCATTCTTAAATAAGCATTTCCAATCAAAATTTCCTCGAAAAATATCTTTTGTTTTTTTTTTCAGAAAAAAAAAAGGATTTTTGTTAATTTCTCGCCTATTTTCCCCTCAAAATTAGTACTGAAGTTTTGGTTGAAATAAAACTTGCTTTAATAAAAACATACAAGTTAAATAAAAATAGTATTTCCAGCAACAGTTTCATAGAAATGGTTATTTCTGGAAGAAATTGTCTATGGAAAAAGATGGTACCCAAACTCATGAAAATGTGTATGCATTATTGCTAAACCGATGCTATATAACATACCTTATTCTTGCAAGTTGCAATAGTGCTAAAATCGACATGGTTAGTGTAGTTTCAATTCAAAGTTCATTATGAGACAAGGGCAAGCATGAAATAGGCAAAAGGGTTTATTCACATCATCTCTAAATCTTTTTCTTTTCCTTTACCTGGCACGTATGCTATGCTCAGCTCTCGATCGCATAAATAGATGCAGAGATCAAGTCCCATTTCCGAATTGCTTTTGTATGTCCGTAAACGATATTGTGGCGGAACCCCTCCTTTTCGCCTTCTGTTGAGATGGATGTTCGCTCCACCCTGTCATGTAGATCACCTACAAGAGAAATGGTTGTGTTTAAAACCATAAGTCAGTGATTACTTAATCATTTTATTCCAAGTCTCAATTCAAACCTTCGATTTGATATAAAAGCTTATGAAATGGTGTGGAAGATGCCAAAAAAAAGTACACACACAAATCTGATGGTATATTATAATACAAAAGATCTGATGGTATGCGTAATGTCAAATTCGTATATTATAATACAAAAGTCAACTAACAAACAATAATCTGTAAGGAAGTAGAAATGGGGAATGATTAGAGCAAAGTTAGATCGTGGATATCAAATTCGTATATTATAATACAAAAGATCTGATGGTATGTATAATGTCTTTCTTTCATATGAAAAGCCCTTGGAACGGATATTAATGCACTGACCTGGAAAGTTGCAGGGATGGTACCATCTTCAGCTGCAAACATCGAGTCATAGACGGCTGCGGTTGCTAGAGCTGTTTCCCTCTTAAGGATCTGGTTTCAAGGTATATTGTACATGAAGGTTTAAGGTTAGATTATCTTGGTCTTTGTTTGAGAACCATCTAGATAAATGGGACAGACATCATTGTCCAAAAGTCGTCTTACATTGCTCCTTTGCAGAAGAGCATTAGTTTCACCCATTGCTCGCAGATGTTCAATAAGATCCAAGGCTGCATTAAATGGAGACATTGTATAATTCAAAATGAAAAATAATGTTATTAAGCAATGTAAATAATAGCAGGCCAACTAATTATTGAATCGGAGGGTAAGGTACAATAAAGTTGTATTTAATAAACGTGAAATTTGACCCGGACATTTTATAAGCCCATAGTTGAAAGCATTTTAAATTTGATATATATACCACCTTATTAGACAGCTATGACAGCTGTACAAATCAAAATTGAAAACTGAAAAACAATAAGAGGGAATCTTACCACTCTTATATCTAACCACATATTCATCAACATCAACACCAGGAAGTGCAAACCCTGCCCTGGTCAAAAGGTTGCCAGCATCCCTGACCTGAAGCCAAAAGCTAAAAACTGCTAGTTAACACCGGGATGAGAAAACATTATCTCTTTATTTTAGAAAAATGTTTCGTTATGATGCCTCATTTCTCATATTGAACGCACATAATGACTACATTATACCATTGAAACATGATTTACCTCCAAACAAGCTTAATCACTTGTGGTATATTTTAATTTTAATCTCCATGGAAAAGCCAACTTGAAATTTGCAGACTGGGAGCTAGCTTTACCTCACATTTACTATACTATAAAGGATGCTTCTAATGTTACTTTCCCATCATTATTACAAATATGTTCTTCACACCATGGTTTTCTTAACCGTCCCAGCACAAAGCAAAACAAAATAGCCTCTTCTGTAATGCCTACTCGGTGGTTCACACAGTCAATTACCTAGAATCTAATTAAAATAGAAGATATGAATTTTATTGTCATGTCTTATTTCCAATCAACAGTTTATATGTTTCACCTACACATTGCAAGATGAAGAAAAAGTGTGACTCCGAGCCTCTCTCTCGGTGTAATATCTTCTCAAAATTTTGAAACTTTGAATTCTTTTAAGCCACTTTATATATAGCATATATATAAATATATAGATATGCCAAATAAAAGCATAAAGATTTAACTCAATAGCTGAATTGCAATCACTAAAGTTAACAAGAATTAAACTGACAAGAGTAATAGTAGAAACTCAAAAAACTGTCACCATTCGAGCAACTGAAATGAGAGAAAACAAGTAGCCAAGTCACATGCCTGTGCCAGAGGTGATACCCGTGGACTAATGCCTCCTTCACGCTCCATTTGAGCCACAGTGCAAGCTATTCGCAGCTCCCTATTCAAAAGTATAGGATACACAAGTGAGACAAAGAGGTAACATGCAACAATGTAACAATTAGGTTCTAATCAACATAGGAAAAACGAAAAGGGTATAGACAACTTTAAGGTTTCTCCTCCAAGAATAGCTGCTAAGAATAGGCCATCCGGCTTCAATGCCAACTTACACTGTCAAAAATACAATTAGTATGATTGTCATTGACATGGATATAGAAGCAACCTGAATATTTCGCATAGATCGTATAGTTTAATTAGAAACTCAATAAAAGTAATACTTACTAGCTAGCAGTCAAAAGAAAACTGGCTTTCGAATTAGATGAGGCCTTTATAAAGAATTTTATAATTCCTGTCCTAGAGTACAACACATCTCTACCTGTATTTGTAATGATTTTACACATCTGAAGCAAACATTGATGATTTTATTCTTATAAACTACTAGCTAGAAGTCAATACTCACATCTGGTCATAACATTGCGCAAAAGTATAAATGCTCCTGTTTAATGCTGGATGCAAATTTACTATGTGCAGTCATACAAAACATTTAGAAAAGAATGATATTTTGCTATTTGTTGATATATTTTAGGAGTATGGAAGTGAAAACTTGTCCTTAAGGAAATAATAAAGAAAAACTAGTATTTCCTAAAAGTATAGACTGCACACATCGCATGTGTAGTTTTTGGTATTCAAGTTTAAGCACAATAATTAATCTAGTTACTAATATCCCAAGCATCACAATACTAGCTAGAGTGTACTGATAAACATGCATCATCCACTGCTAATTTCTATTGCAACAAGTTTTTTAAAATAGTATAACTATAACATGCATCATCCATGCATCATTACAAATACACTGGAAAATACAAGCACATACCTGTATCATTGCTCCTGGAAGATCATTTGTCCAATGGAGTCCAAGGCAACTGATTATCAAATCTACTGAACTTTACATCAAGGAATCCAAGCAATTAGTGTATGAAAGAAATTTTCAACAATAACATATGAAGTAAAATTTTCATGCTTACCTTTCTTTGATGGGCAGAAACTCCTCATCACCAACCACATACGATGTTTCAATATTTTCATCACTGGAATCTGGTTGAGAACTTTTGCACACCTTTAACATGTCATACGAGGTATCCATCATAATTAACTTTTCAATTCCACCTGCAAATTTCAGAATCATTATGCTTTATAATGGTTAAACGACAGAGGTTATCTTTGACTTGATCATTCAAATAAACCATACACTGCTAACATCAGTAACATATCTCTGCAAAAGTGCAGAAACACAGGAAGAGAATTCTTAAAATGAGTTATAAATAAAACACTGCAACCTGCAAGCATGAAGTGGAAGTTTGGTCAACTACTGAAGATACATTAATGGATAAAAACGACATTCTAGATACCGAATAACATACATAAGTATAACCTAAAGTGGTGTAAAATTAAAAAATCGAGATCGAAGAAAAGAAATTTTCTTGATCAATTAGAACATAGTGGGAGAAAATAAAGGAAAAGAAATGCAAAAGATACTGAAGAACCGGTTGAGGTAGTAGGAAATAAATACATATAAAGTAGCAGCATGAGATGAACATGAAGAATAAACTGATCAATGTAAGAACATGGCTAGAACACAAATTTCATAAGATTAGGATGGCATTTTGGCCTTTACTTAGCAAGGCTCCCTTTGTTTGTGCTTTTGCTACTAGCTACCTACATCCTCACATTTTGCATGAGAGTAATTGTGGGTAATATATCTCTCTGTGAATGTGTTTCGGTGTATTTCATTCAAACAAATCAAATTGCCAAACAATAGCACAATAAATAGATAACAATATTAAATCATACTTCTATTACCTTTAAAATAAAGCTTTTAATTTAGACTCTTGTAAAATGTTTTTTGCTTTAGTACTCAAATCCTTATTCTTTTTCATTTTTTTACTTGCAAAAACAAAGCAGCAAAATCAATAATCGGATGGAGCTTAAAAATAAACTCAAAGTGATAATCATGCACCGGTATAACCATGAGCACCGAAAACAAACCAAACTTGAGTAGATTATAAAAATCATTCTTGAGTTGAAATCTGCAGAAGTTAACATCTTTTGCCTTGACATAGCAACAACCATCTCATATACTAAAACCTAAATCAGTCAATCTGTGATCACAAACACTTACAATTCCGAACACTTCAATTGCAATTGGCTTTTGTTCTGCTCAAAATCCTTGATTTTTTTATTGATTTCAAATGGGAGTAGTAAAACAATTTATCTGATTGGTAAGGAAGTCTTAACCATTAAGAAACAGAAAATTACAAGAATCAGAATCATACAAATTACGTATTTCTAACAGAAAAAAGGGGTATCAGAACAGGCACAGAAACCATACATGTTCATTCGTAAATAAAAGTGTCATTCACTTCACACACTACCTCTAACGACTTTAACCGCAGCCACACGAAAAGAAGAGTTTCCTCTAAAATTTTCACTAGTTGATGTTAAACAACACAAATAGCTATACAAATGGTAGGAAAGGAACTTGCTAAACTAACACTCACCACGTCCTCGCAGCTTTGGCCTCACAGCTTGCAAAGAACCTCCAAAACATAATGCAGTAGGAAATGTTTTCTTGCAGTCCTAAAAATATTAAAGTACATAATTAATTTCCAAAACTACCATTACATTCACAATTCCAAACAACTTTCTAATACTTTTAGCTATTGCCAAGTTTCTTATTACTTCTTAAAAGTTACTAAAAGTTAAGGGTGGTTAGTTAAAGGCAACAGACAAATAAAAACCAACGCCAATTGTAATATAACTTTTCAATATAAAAGTAAATTGTGTTTTTTTTTTCTTTTTTAAATAGTTTTCAAATTAAAGGTAGGTGGTAAAAGAAAGTAATAAACAAACATAAAGTACCCAAATTACCAAGGAAAACTTTCAGCCTTCAGAAACTGCTGTACCTTTTGAAAGGTAAGGTCATTCCAACTACCATTAGAAAAATCGGTGCCCTTAAATTCGTATAATTAGAAGCACCAGACATATATCTCCCTAGAGAACCACAGATTGAAGCAAATGGGATTGAAATGATAGGAAATTATAAAGTAAACCAGTTGACCGTCTTTTTCACAAATTTCCTTAAGTAAAACAGGCGTGGCCGATCAAGAAAATTTTGTCACTAAAACAAGAAGAAACTTATTTACGAAATAAAATGGAAAGTAAAGCAAAGCAGATAACAACCTCCAAGCGATCCACTAGATTCTCGGCTACAGCATTTACGAAGGAATCATCGGGACGCAACAACCACGCAGCTCGATCACGCTGCCATCCGGAAACCAATCACCAAATTATTGATTAATTAACAATTACTAGACTCATATAAACATGAAAATCAAAACGCTACAGTCCTACCTGTTTGCGTTTGAGGTGGCGGTCGAAGATCAAGACTTTAGAAGGATTGCTTTGAAAGGCGTCTCCTTCGCCATGGTCTGCAGTAGAAAAGGAAGCGGATGATAGGATACGAAACTGGGGTGTGGCTTTTGGATTTATTTGTCTTCTCCACAGGGAACAACTGGTCTGATAGAAAAGGGATCCCCTCATTTTCCGTGACTAAGAAAAAGAAGAAATCCAAAACTAAGTTATTTACAAGTCGAGCTTTAAGTTAGTTCTTAGCTTCTGTATGGACAAAAATAATAATTTGTTAGAACACATTTAGTCGAACAGTTCGTGTGCAGTATAAATTTTAAACGAAAATATAGGTTCGGCGATTTGAGAACCTTAACTTGACAAGATACAAACGCTTAGGAGGCCGAACGCAGAGCTTCGAAAAATCAGTCGGTGGGCTCGAATCGCGATGACAACCTAATTGTATGGCAATTTTGGGTGAAAAACCCCTTTAAAAATATTATTTTTAATAATGGCTCCCAAAAACATTTATTTGGCAAAATGACCCCTTTTCTTGCCAGGTCGGCAGACCTCGCGTTTTGTAGAACGCGAGGTACGATATCGCGTTGTACAGGACGCGAGGTCTGTCGACGTGGCGTTGCAGTTAGTTTTAACGGTATAACAGTACCTCGCGTTCTGCAGAACGCGAGGTCCACGAGAAATTGAGAAGCCGGCTTAGAATATATCGGACGAACCTCGCGTTCTGTAGGACGCGAGGTCTGCCCAATTCCAGCCTAAACCGCAAGCAAAAACATGCTAAGTAGGCCTGTTCGAACCCAATTTCGAGCGTGTAAATGGTATATTTTTAGCGATCATCGAGTTTGGAGTCGTAGTACTGAAAATTGTCTATCGTATGACACGAACATAATTAATTTCCGTCCATTCTACAATGGTTTAAAATGGCTTCGAAAACCCTATGCTAGCATACTTTTTTCGATTGAAGTTGTATTTCAACTAATGTCGATAGGCATGTTCGAGCAGAATTTCATACGTATAAATTTTAAATTTTTAGGTAACATCGAGTATGGGGTTGTAGTACTGGAAATTCTCTATCGTATGACACTGACACGGTCAATTTTCGTCAATTGTACATTGACTTATCGTTGCTTCGAAAACACTATCATAAAATATTTTTTTGAATGATTGAAAATATAAGATGGCGTACTGTATAAATAGAGGTAAACTGACTTTATTGATTAGATTGTCATGTGCGAACTCGCATATACAAATTAAAAATAATTAATTAATACGAGGGGCTGAGCGATTAGGACACTTAGGAGCTGTGTGCCCAGTATTTCGACATATAGAACAATGCTTCTTTTGTCCGGTTTTCTCTCGATGTTCGACCAAATCCTCGGCACAATATATTCTTGTAGAAGGTGGACGTCCTTTGGCTCGTAGTAGTGCTGGATCTGGGCGTATGATCGGTTCAGTGTCCACAGCATTTGGATCAACCTCATTTCCGATTGGAGGAAACTCTTTTTCGTAAACTTTAAGCACCGTTTTGAGTAAGTATACCGGATCAACCATACGCATGTATTCTATTCGTTGGTTAGTGCAAGCAGCAATGGCGTGTGCGCGCGGGTATTTGAAAGTTTGAAATATTCCGCACTCGCAGGTTTTTGCCCTCAGATCTACAACGTAAGCGTTGTGCTGAATGCCTTCTATCCGCCTGGAAAATTCCGCAACACGAAACAAGTGTCCTTCTCGCGAGAAGAGGGTTGCTTGCACCTGTCTTGATTGGGCCACTTGAATATGCAGTCTGTCGCGGAAATCTGGATGGACTTTGTGTCCACCTGCCATGTACTCAGTTGCTTGCTTGCCCAAGGTTGCAAAAAGGGTAGCTAAACGATAATAGGTCGCTTTGACAATGGAAGTGATAGGCAACTGCCGAACTCCCTTCAGTGATGAGTTCACTGCCTCAGCCAAGTTCGTTGTCATGTGACCAAAACGTTTACCCTCGTCATACGATCGAAGCCATTTTTCCTTTGGGATTTTTTCAAGGTATTCTGCGCCCTTTTTGTTTCTCGCTCTCAGTTCCTCGAGCAGTTCAGCCACCTCTTGTTTGTAGTGCGAGTTGCCTACGGGATGACAGTTGAATAGTTATGGTCGAAAAACACATGAAAAAGGTCGTAAATTGAAGCGAGTAACAAGTAATATAGTAAATGAAAATGACATAAATGACGTACCCATATCGAGCACCATTTGACGTTCATCACGATTCTTGTATTTCAGCAGGTAGTTTGCGGCTATGTGCCGCAAGCAAAAACGGTGGTGAATGTATGGAGGCTTCCAATAATCACCCAAATTTTCTATCGCCCACAGCAGTGCTGTGCCTCTGTCAGAAATAACACACACCCCTTCATCACTTCTTCTTCGTATTACAGGATCAAGGACATATTTTCGTAGGTTCGTAAGGAAGAACGTCCAAGACTCCAAATCCTCCTTCGGGACGATTGCGAATGCAACAGGAACGCATTTGCGATTGTCGTCCTGTGCTATAGCTAGAAGTAGGATCTGTGTATATTTTCCGTACAACCATGTGCCGTCGATTTGGACCATCGGTTTGCAGTGCTTGAATGCGTGGATGCACTGGGGGAAAGTCCAAAATAACCGGTGGAATTGACAAACACCTCGGACGACACGATCATTTTCGTATGCCAGAACCGTATCAAGTTTGACAACCATTCTGGGGATGTGTTTCTGCAGGAGATTAAGCCACGGGCGCAACTCTATGTAAGATTCCTCCCATCGGCCATACAATTCCTCTTTGGCCTTTTTCCTTGCATACCATGCTTTCGAATAACCTGGACGGAAGCCGGTGACAGCTAGAGCTGCAGCCTGACATGTGGGGACCGACACAGTGGGATTTGTTTTCACCAGTGTGGAAAAGATGTCCGCGAGGTACTTTGCATCCAGGTTCTTGTGATCCTGGTTGAGGCTACCAACGGTGCATGTATGGGGCCCCTCAAGTTTTGTTATTTTCCAACGGTTGCCTGCCCTCTTCAAGTCTGATATACGAATTTTCCATTTACAGCCTTGATCCTTTTGGACGCACTCAGCCTTGTAGTATTTGGCTTGGGTTTTCTTCACCGTCGTCTCAACATTATGACGAAGGTTGTACTGCTTAACTGCCGCCACCGCAATTTCCTTGTTCGCGAACGCCATACCAATTCTTAGTTCACCATCAGAACGGTGGACTCGGCCATCTATTGTGTCGTCATGGGGAAAATCAGGGACGTCCATTGCATCCATATCAACCGTTGTGAAGTGGGATGGTGGCTGGAACATAGAAATTGGTCTTGCGTCTACAGGAAAGTTGGTGGCAGTCGGTTCTTCGTCCAAATCTGGTGGTGGAACGACAGTGTCTTCTGGGTCTTCTGGTAACTCTGTCAAGTCTTCTGGTTCTGGATAGAATGGCCCCAGCTCGTCTCCGTCTGGCCCGGGTTCTCTAATCGGTTCTTCGTCAGGAGCATCCTCCGGGAGCTGGAATAGTAGAGCTTCTGGAATCACTACCCTTTGAGGCGAGGATTGGGGTCGAGGAGCGGGAGACCTCTCACGAGATCGCTCAGGAACCTCATTTCCAAGACCAAAATCAAGATCACCATAAGAAGAATGTATTCCCATTGATGGTTGAACGTACTCCGTGCTAGGGACATACGTTGAGTGTCGTCCATATGATGAATCATGGTCGTGCATAGCGTAAGAAGACGACGCTCCCTCACCCCCAAAAGAAGAATGTCTCCCCATAGATGGTTGACCGTAGTCGGTGCCAGAGACATACATTGAGTGCCGGCCATATGATGCTTCATGGTCGTGCGTAACGTAAGGAGCCGACGTTCCTTCCCCCCCAAAACTATAAGGATTGTATGGATTGTATGGATTGTATGGACTGTACGATGCATTTGTTGGTGCATCGAATTCATCGTTTGGGGGTTGGTTGAGGTCGAACCCGATACTAGCTACGCAGGACTGCCTTGGAGGAGCAGATGACGATGCACCAACTTCGTTGTCTCGACAGAGTAGGCCAAAATCACGTCGTAGACCTGCGGTCGGGCTATTAACGTTGGCATTCGGATCGAAGTCGAAATTCGCCCGGCCCTAGCTTGGTATTTCGACAACTGGATGAGACTCGGAGAACGATACATACAGCTCGAGGGCCCCCCCGATTGAATACTCGAAGTGGGCTTCCATCATCATTTGCACATCAGCATTTGCCGCAATTTGGCATACAGTGTACCGTAAAGGGTCTATAGATATTGGCACCCGATACTTCACGTCGGACAAACGATGATTATTGAAATGAGGAACTTTTGCCTCCAGTTCCTTGACCAACTTCTTGAACGATAATCTCCTCGGAAGCTTTATCGTTACCGGATCTTCGCAGTAAAAAAGGACCCCCTCTTCAGTACCCTCGAATATCTGACCATCGTAGTAAACTTTCGTAGTAACGCCTCGTCCGGCCATTTGAATATTTTGAAAGACTTTTGAAATTTTGATACTTAGAAAATTCTAGGAAGGAATTGATTGCCAATTGAAACTTATATTTTCGTTTTATGGTTAGGGTTCATATATAGGCAAAATTATTTGCCCTTGCAATCCAGGAGAATCTGGTTGTGTAAGGCAAATAATGGTTCAGAGACGTTACTTTGCTTGTCCATTACCTAAAATCGATAAGCAGGTAAGGGATAGAGTTGATGGGAGGCAGGAATGGCGTGTGTGTGCCTGGGAGGCAGTCCCCTTACGTCCGACAAGTAAGGGATAGATTTGATGGGAGGCAGGGAACAACAGTACCTCGCGTTCTATAGAACGCGATATAAGTACCTCGCGTTCTATAGAACGCGATATATGTTACCTCGCGTTCTATAGAACGCGATGTTATAAAGACATCGCGTTCTATAGAGCGCGATGTCACTTTAAATGCTTTGTTTCAGACATTCCGTCAGAAGTTATAATAACCGTACTATTCACTATCCGGTGAAGACGGTGCGTGTTCAGTGTTCGGAGCAGGTTCTACGGGTGCAGACGTACTACCTTCGCCGGCGTTGACAAACTTAACATTGAAATCGACGTCTCTAGCTCCGACGGCATTGAGCCGGTCATACATGTTACGAACGTCTGTTTCGTTCGTAAGCTTCATAACGTAGTGCGTTTCATTAGCTGACGGTGATGGGATTCGACATTCCATGGCCGCAATTTGTTTGTCGGTGTGTTTACTAACCTCGATTGTTGTCAACTGTATTAAATCTTTCAGTGACATTTTCCCGGTGATTGTTGACTCAAAATAAGTATCGAGAAAATAAAATGTTGCCTTAAATTTTGCCATAAGCTGAGCAAGGATTGGGTGTTTAGAGAGAATTTGGAATGAGTAAATGATGGTGGAATTCGTGGGTATTTATAGGAAAGGAAAAACACCACATAAATAAATTTAAGTCGAATTTCATTTTACAAAACTTTCAACATGTATTCTTTAATAAGTAAATTGAGACAACTACATAAATTATCTATAAAATTCGAAACAATAAATTCAGTAGCTCCGGCGGGCAAATTTGATCGGAGGTCCCGACTAAAAGAAGCAGAGAGCGAAATCCAGATGTAAATGTTGACTGTCACGCCACATCTGAAATGAGTAAATGGTAGCAGCTTTGATTCACATTAACAAATGTAATCGGCACTCGCCGCATCTGAAAATGTCGATCTGAATCCGCCCCCGCTTCGTAAAAGTCATTTCTTTTCACAACTGTAGCCGAGGATCCTCTCGACGGCGGCTACAGAAGCAGCCATCGAAGCCACTACTGCAGCATACAACCTCCAAAATATTGCGATATGTCGGTAAATATTAAGGTATGTACCCCCGATGAACACAAATCTTTAAGTGAACTCCAACTATCATAAAGGAACAATATTTCGGACATAAAAATTGCAACGGAATAAAACTCAGCATTACACGAATTCATATTCAACTGACCTAAACTAAACTTAACTGCTTACAAAAATCCATCTCCCTGCATATATATATATATATATATATATATATATACACATAGACCTCGCGTTCTGTACAACGCGAGGTAAGGCGGACCTCGCGTTCTACAGAACGCGAGGTTGCCACGTCATTCACCTCTATAAATAGCAAACTGGAGTGGCAAGGAGCACCGAGATAAATTTTTCATCATATTCACGTACGCAGTCAGTTTTCGCTTGAAGCTACTAATGACAACATAGCGCATATTTTGGAAGTTTTGTTTTAATTTAACTTCCAAAATATTGCGCTATGTCGTTATTTTTAGTTACTACTGAAAATATAACGCGTATACGGTATGATTCATTGTTGTTATTATTATTATTGTTCTTATCATTATTGTTATTATAATTACTATCATACTAATAATTTTTATTGTTAGTATCATTTATTATTATTATTGTTGTTGTTATTATTATTATTATTATATTTTTTCTTTTTATTTTTATTGTTATTATTTTTATTGTAATTGTAAATAAATAAATTTTGTTATTATTGTATATTAAATGAGTTTCCCGCTTTAAAAACTCAAATTTAAAAACCCCACGACCTCGCGTTCTGTAGAACGCGATTTCTTTAGAACCTCGCGCTCTATAGAACGCGAGGTTCCTTTCTGACCGTTCAGATAACGCGTCTGATCACTGACGCGCCTTTTCAGTGAACCTCGCGTTCTATAGGACGCGAAGTACATGAAAATCGCGTTCTATAGAACGCGAGGTTCATTAACCTCGCTTCCCAAGCGCCGCGAGGTCCTCTATAAATTGGAGGTTTTTTTCCTAAAAACCTCCACAGAACGCGATTTCCATAGAAATTTCACAAAAATTTGTCAGCATTTTTTATATATCGTTTGATCACATGGAGCCCTTGGGCAATTTTGGGTGAAAAACCCCTTTAAAAATATTATTTTTAATAATGGCTCCCAAAAACATTTATTTGGCAAAATGACCCCCTTTCTTGTCAGGTCGGCAGACCTCGCGTTTTGTAGAACGCGAGGTACGATATCGCGTTGTACAGGACGCGAGGTCTGTCGACGTGGCGTTGCAGTTAGTTTTAACGGTATAACAGTACCTCGCGTTCTGCAGAACGCGAGGTCCACGAGAAATTGAGAAGCCGGCTTAGAATATATCGGACGGACCTCGCGTTCTGTAGGACGCGAGGTCTGCCCAATTCCAGCCTAAACCGCAAGCAAAAACATGCTAAGTAGGCCTGTTCGAACCCAATTTCGAGCATGTAAATGGTATATTTTTAGCGATCATCGAGTTTGGAGTCGTAGTACTGAAAATTGTCTACCGTATGACACGAACATAATTAATTTCCGTCCATTCTACAATGGTTTAAAATGGCTTCGAAAACCCTATGCTAACATACTTTTTTCGATTGAAGTTGTATTTCAACTAATGTCGATAGGCATGTTCGAGCAGAATTTCATACGTATAAATTTTAAATTTTTAGGTAACATCGAGTATGGGGTTGTAGTACTGGAAATTCTCTATCGTATGACACTGACACGGTCAATTTTCGTCAATTGTACATTGACTTATCGTTGCTTCGAAAACACTATCATAAAATATTTTTTTGAATGATTGAAAATATAAGATGGCGTACTGTATAAATAGAGGTAAACTGACTTTATTGATTAGATTGTCATGTGCGAACTCGCATATACAAATTAAAAATAATTAATTAATACGAGGGGCTGAGCGATTAGGACACTTAGGAGCTGTGTGCCCAGTATTTCGACATATAGAACAATGCTTCTTTTGTCCGGTTTTCTCTCGATGTTCGACCAAATCCTCGGCACAATATATTCTTGTAGAAGGTGGACGTCCTTTGGCTCGTAGTAGTGCTGGATCTGGGCGTATGATCGGTTCAGTGTCCACAACATTTGGATCAACCTCATTTCCGATTGGAGGAAACTCTTTTTCGTAAACTTTAAGCACCGTTTTGAGTAAGTATACCGGATCAACCATACGCATGTATTCTATTCGTTGGTTAGTGCAAGCAGCAATGGCGTGTGCGCACGGGTATTTGAAAGTTTGAAATATTCCGCACTCGCAGGTTTTTGCCCTCAGATCTACAACGTAAGCGTTGTGCTGAATGCCTTCTATCCGCCTGGAAAATTCCGCAACACGAAACAAGTGTCCTTCTCGCGAGAAGAGGGTTGCTTGCACCTGTCTTGATTGGGCCACTTGAATATGCAGTCTGTCGCGGAAATCTGGATGGACTTTGTGTCCACCTGCCATGTACTCAGTTGCTTGCTTGCCCAAGGTTGCAAAAAGGGTAGCTAAACGATAATAGGTCGCTTTGACAATGGAAGTGATAGGCAACTGCCGAACTCCCTTCAGTGATGAGTTCACTGCCTCAGCCAAGTTCGTTGTCATGTGACCAAAACGTTTACCCTCGTCATACGATCGAAGCCATTTTTCCTTTGGGATTTTTTCAAGGTATTCTGCGCCCTTTTTGTTTCTCGCTCTCAGTTCCTCGAGCAGTTCAGCCACCTCTTGTTTGTAGTGCGAGTTGCCTACGGGATGACAGTTGAATAGTTATGGTCGAAAAACACATGAAAAAGGTCGTAAATTGAAGCGAGTAACAAGTAATATAGTAAATGAAAATGACATAAATGACGTACCCATATCGAGCACCATTTGACGTTCATCACGATTCTTGTATTTCAGCAGGTAGTTTGCGGCTATGTGCCGCAAGCAAAAACGGTGGTGAATGTATGGAGGCTTCCAATAATCACCCAAATTTTCTATCGCCCACAGCAGTGCTGTGCCTCTGTCAGAAATAACACACACCCCTTCATCACTTCTTCTTCGTATTACAGGATCAAGGACATATTTTCGTAGGTTCGTAAGGAAGAACGTCCAAGACTCCAAATCCTCCTTCGGGACGATTGCGAATGCAACAGGAACGCATTTGCGATTGCCGTCCTGTGCTATAGCTAGAAGTAGGATCTGTGTATATTTTCCGTACAACCATGTGCCGTCGATTTGGACCATCGGTTTGCAGTGCTTGAATGCGTGGATGCACTGGGGGAAAGTCCAAAATAACCGGTGGAATTGACAAACACCTCGGACGACACGATCATTTTCGTATGCCAGAACCGTATCAAGTTTGACAACCATTCTGGGGATGTGTTTCTGCAGGAGATTAAGCCACGGGCGCAACTCTATGTAAGATTCCTCCCATCGGCCATACAATTCCTCTTTGGCCTTTTTCCTTGCATACCATGCTTTCGAATAACCTGGACGGAAGCCGGTGACAGCTAGAGCTGCAGCCTGACATGTGGGGACCGACACAGTGGGATTTGTTTTCACCAGTGTGGAAAAGATGTCCGCGAGGTACTTTGCATCCAGGTTCTTGTGATCCTGGTTGAGGCTACCAACGGTGCATGTATGGGGCCCCTCAAGTTTTGTTATTTTCCAACGGTTGCCTGCCCTCTTCAAGTCTGATATACGAATTTTCCATTTACAGCCTTGATCCTTTTGGACGCACTCAGCCTTGTAGTATTTGGCTTGGGTTTTCTTCACCGTCGTCTCAACATTATGACGAAGGTTGTACTGCTTAACTGCCGCCACCGCAATTTCCTTGTTCGCGAACGCCATACCAATTCTTAGTTCACCATCAGAACGGTGGACTCGGCCATCTATTGTGTCGTCATGGGGAAAATCAGGGACGTCCATTGCATCCATATCAACCGTTGTGAAGTGGGATGGTGGCTGGAACATAGAAATTGGTCTTGCGTCTACAGGAAAGTTGGTGGCAGTCGGTTCTTCGTCCAAATCTGGTGGTGGAACGACAGTGTCTTCTGGGTCTTCTGGTAACTCTGTCAAGTCTTCTGGTTCCGGATAGAATGGCCCCAGCTCGTCTCCGTCTGGCCCGGGTTCTCTAATCGGTTCTTCGTCAGGAGCATCCTCCGGGAGCTGGAATAGTAGAGCTTCTGGAATCACTACCCTTTGAGGCGAGGATTGGGGTCGAGGAGCGGGAGACCTCTCACGAGATCGCTCAGGAACCTCATTTCCAAGACCAAAATCAAGATCACCATAAGAAGAATGTATTCCCATTGATGGTTGAACGTACTCCGTGCTAGGGACATACGTTGAGTGTCGTCCATATGATGAATCATGGTCGTGCATAGCGTAAGAAGACGACGCTCCCTCACCCCCAAAAGAAGAATGTCTCCCCATAGATGGTTGACCGTAGTCGGTGCCAGAGACATACATTGAGTGCCGGCCATATGATGCTTCATGGTCGTGCGTAACGTAAGGAGCCGACGTTCCTTCCCCCCCAAAACTATAAGGATTGTATGGATTGTATGGATTGTATGGACTGTACGATGCATTTGTTGGTGCATCGAATTCATCGTTTGGGGGTTGGTTGAGGTCGAACCCGATACTAGCTACGCAGGACTGCCTTGGAGGAGCAGATGACGATGCACCAACTTCGTTGTCTCGACAGAGTAGGCCAAAATCACGTCGTAGACCTGCGGTCGGGCTATCAACGTTGGCATTCGGATCGAAGTCGAAATTCGCCCGGCCCTAGCTTGGTATTTCGACAACTGGATGAGACTCGGAGAACGATACATACAGCTCGAGGGCCCCCCCGATTGAATACTCGAAGTGGGCTTCCATCATCATTTGCACATCAGCATTTGCCGCAATTTGGCATACAGTGTACCGTAAAGGGTCTATAGATATTGGCACCCGATACTTCACGTCGGACAAACGATGATTATTGAAATGAGGAACTTTTGCCTCCAGTTCCTTGACCAACTTCTTGAACGATAATCTCCTCGGAAGCTTTATCGTTACCGGATCTTCGCAGTAAAAAAGGACCCCCTCTTCAGTACCCTCGAATATCTGACCATCGTAGTAAACTTTCGTAGTAACGCCTCGTCCGGCCATTTGAATATTTTGAAAGACTTTTGAAATTTTGATACTTAGAAAATTCTAGGAAGGAATTGATTGCCAATTGAAACTTATATTTTCGTTTTATGGTTAGGGTTCATATATAGGCAAAATTATTTGCCCTTGCAATCCAGGAGAATCTGGTTGTGTAAGGCAAATAATGGTTCAGAGACGTTACTTTGCTTGTCCATTACCTAAAATCGATAAGCAGGTAAGGGATAGAGTTGATGGGAGGCAGGAATGGCGTGTGTGTGCCTGGGAGGCAGTCCCCTTACGTCCGACAAGTAAGGGATAGATTTGATGGGAGGCAGGGAACAACAGTACCTCGCGTTCTATAGAACGCGATATAAGTACCTCGCGTTCTATAGAACGCGATATATGTTACCTCGCGTTCTATAGAACGCGATGTTATAAAGACATCGCGTTCTATAGAGCGCGATGTCACTTTAAATGCTTTGTTTCAGACATTCCGTCAGAAGTTATAATAACCGTACTATTCACTATCCGGTGAAGACGGTGCGTGTTCAGTGTTCGGAGCAGGTTCTACGGGTGCAGACGTACTACCTTCGCCGGCGTTGACAAACTTAACATTGAAATCGACGTCTCTAGCTCCGACGGCATTGAGCCGGTCATACATGTTACGAACGTCTGTTTCGTTCGTAAGCTTCATAACGTAGTGCGTTTCATTAGCTGACGGTGATGGGATTCGACATTCCATGGCCGCAATTTGTTTGTCGGTGTGTTTACTAACCTCGATTGTTGTCAACTGTATTAAATCTTTCAGTGACATTTTCCCGGTGATTGTTGACTCAAAATAAGTATCGAGAAAATAAAATGTTGCCTTAAATTTTGCCATAAGCTGAGCAAGGATTGGGTGTTTAGAGAGAATTTGGAATGAGTAAATGATGGTGGAATTCGTGGGTATTTATAGGAAAGGAAAAACACCACATAAATAAATTTAAGTCGAATTTCATTTTACAAAACTTTCAACATGTATTCTTTAATAAGTAAATTGAGATAACTACATAAATTATCTATAAAATTCGAAACAATAAATTCAGTAGCTCCGGCGGGCAAATTTGATCGGAGGTCCCGACTAAAAGAAGCAGAGAGCGAAATCCAGATGTAAATGTTGACTGCCACGCCATATCTGAAATGAGTAAATGGTAGCAGCTTTGATTCACATTAACAAATGTAATCGGCACTCGCCGCATCTGAAAATGTCGATCTGAATCCGCCCCCGCTTCGTAAAAGTCATTTCTTTTCACAACTGTAGCCGAGGATCCTCTCGACGGCGGCTACAGAAGCAGCCATCGAAGCCACTACTGTAGCATACAACCTCCAAAATATTGCGATATGTCGGTAAATATTAAGGTATGTACCCCCGATGAACACAAATCTTTAAGTGAACTCCAACTATCATAAAGGAACAATATTTCGGACATAAAAATTGCAACGGAATAAAACTCAGCATTACACGAATTCATATTCAACTGACCTAAACTAAACTTAACTGCTTACAAAAATCCATCTCCCTGCATATATATAAATATATACACATAGACCTCGCGTTCTGTACAACGCGAGGTAAGGCGGACCTCGCGTTCTACAGAACGCGAGGTTGCCACGTCATTCACCTCTATAAATAGCAAACTGGAGTGGCAAGGAGCACCGAGATAAATTTTTCATCATATTCACGTACGCAGTCAGTTTTCGCTTGAAGCTACTAATGACAACATAGCGCATATTTTGGAAGTTTTGTTTTAATTTAACTTCCAAAATATTGCGCTATGTCGTTATTTTTAGTTACTACTGAAAATATAACGCGTATACGGTATGATTCATTGTTGTTATTATTATTATTGTTCTTATCATTATTGTTATTATAATTACTATCATACTAATAATTTTTATTGTTAGTATCATTTATTATTATTATTGTTGTTGTTATTATTATTATTATTATATTTTTTCTTTTTCTTTTTATTGTTATTATTTTTATTGTAATTGTAAATAAATAAATTTTGTTATTATTGTATATTAAATGAGTTTCCCGCTTTAAAAACTCAAATTTAAAAACCCCACGACCTCGCGTTCTGTAGAACGCGATTTCTTTAGAACCTCGCGCTCTATAGAACGCGAGGTTCCTTTCTGACCGTTCAGATAACGCGTCTGATCACTGACGCGCCTTTTCAGTGAACCTCGCGTTCTATAGGACGCGAGGTACATGAAAATCGCGTTCTATAGAACGCGAGGTTCATTAACCTCGCTTCCCAAGCGCCGCGAGGTCCTCTATAAATTGGAGGTTTTTTTCCTAAAAACCTCCACAGAACGCGATTTCCATAGAAATTTCACAAAAATTTGTCAGTATTTTTTATATATCGTTTGATCACATGGAGCCCTTGCTACGCAACCGAGCGAGACACTGCAGTGAATATTGGCGCAACAATGAAGAGGTATAATTTTTTTCCCTTTTCATTTCTAAAAAAATTTACTTTATTAAATTTTATTCTTTTATTTTTACTAACTATTTTATTTTATTTTTTTCAGGGATACGAACGTAACTTACAATGTTACGTTCACCGTATCACCGTCGCACCCATTCCTGCTGTTGCCCAATTGATTGAGCGGGCTGGTTTTGGGCACATAGCTCGGTATATAGGGGGGTGAAGGTTAGACCGTCGTTGATCAGCGCGCTGATAGAACGGTGGAGACCCGAGACGCACACATTCCATCTTCCATTTGGCGAGGCAACAATTACGTTGCAGGATGTTGCCTACATTCTCGGGTTGCCTATAGATGGCAGCGTTATTACTGGTGTGGCGATGGGACATTGGCCACTCCTATTTGCTGAACAAATTGGGGTGATGCCCCCTGATAGAGCGTGGGACGGAGGGAAAATTTCTCTACCGTACTTGGAGGAGAACTTTGGAAACCCTCCCCCCGATGCGGATGATGTTACACTTGAGGTATTTTTTTTTATATTTAGTATGCTTTTATTACATTTATTATTAAATTAAAATTATTTATTTGCACATTAGCGTTTAGGGAATTTTTTATGATGAATAGGATACTTAGGATACTTTATTAAATATTTAGGTTGCCTACATTAAATATTTAGGATACTTACAATTTTTTATCATAAATTTTTAGGATGAATTCAATAATTATTTAGGATACTTTATTAAATATTTAGGTTGCCTACATTAAATATTTAGGATACTTACAATTTTATTTATTAGGATGAACTTACAATTTTTTTAATTAGGATGCCTTTATTAATTTATATTTTCACAGCGGTATGCGCGAGCCCACATCTTGCGCATTATTGGCGGGATATTAATGCCCGACAAAACTCGCAACAAAGTGCACGTTATGTGGCTTCATCATCTAACAAATTTAGCCGAGTCTGGACAAAAATCTTGGGGGTCGGCTGTCTTGGCGTTTCTTATCAGAGACCTCTGCAGAAACGTTGACGCCTCCAAAGCATCGATGGGAGGATGCTGTTTATTCCTCCAGGCTTGGGTTTGGCTTCGGATCCCTACTTTGGCACCACAGCTTCGGATTCCCAGTCCTCTGTCATTTCCGCTTATACGGAGGTACTACATAATCTACTATATTTTTTTATTCAATTATTTTATTTAACGGTCTTTTTCATTATTTAAAGGTGGTCCGCCAACCTATCCCACGTCGGCCTACCGGACTCCCAGAAAGAATACAGATATGCATTCGATGGCTTGACGGAGGACGAGGTAATTCAACAATTATTTTGGTTTTTTCCATACTATTTTTTCCAATAATATTTCATATAGAAATTTTTACTAACTTTTTTCATTCTTTTTAGTTCGTGTGGACGCCCTACGATTCAGAGGAGATTCGCAACATTACTCCAGCAGCTATTCTGGAACAGCGACATCGAGACCTCTGGATTTCCGTAGTTCCGCTCCTGAACTACGAAATTTGCGTGTGGCATTCTGCGGATCGGGTACTTCGACAGTTCGGGTACATCCAAGATGTTCCACGCCCTCCGCAAAATATGGACGAGTTCCACCATCTTACGCGTCAGGGGAAGACGGAGACTGACTGGGCCGAGCACCACGCTGTCTGGATAGCGCTTTGGGGTCAACGATTTCACAGACGCCCACATTTTCTCCAACCAATTATAGAAGGGGGTCCTTCGGTCCTACTCAATTATGACCAGTGGTATAGGGACAATGGGATGCAACATATCCTTACTCCGGAGGAGCTGCAAGCCGGGCTTCCCCAGCGACCCCAAAACCGCCCACGCGGGAGCGGGCGAGCGAGCCAGAGCCAGTCCCAGCCCCAGAGGCAGACCCAGAGGCAGTCGACGCAGCGCGGTCGGAGACCACGATATGACACTCCAGGGGCATCATCTTCTGCCCCACCATTGCATAGCGGTCCATCGACTTTCCAGCAGACGATGCCTCCACCCCAGTTCGGCTCCACTGATGCCTATCGCCCCCAGACGCCCACGACTGACCTTCTACTTATCGATTATCCACCTCAGTATGAGTTTCATATGGTGGAGAGTACGCCGATGGGTAGTTTGTTTTACTCCCCGCCTAGGCCCAGCACAGATCCGCAGATCGCGCACGATGGTCAGGATGATAGGGACCAGGGACCACCACACGATGGACAGAGGAGGTATCCGGATCGTGAGCGTCATCCACCCGACTGCGGAACCGGTGGACATAGGCATTTTTAGTTTTTTTTGTTGTTTTCTATTTATGTTTTTAATATTTATGTAAAACACTTTAAAATTTTATAATGTCGTATTCTAATTTTATTTATGAATTATAATTTTGTTTGCATATTATAATTAAACTTTATAATATTTAGTTAATTTTTGTTTTTAATAAATTTAATAGGATTAAAAAACAGAAAATCGACATTAGTCGAAATACAACTTCAATCGAAAAAAGTATGCTAGCATAGGGTTTTCGAAGCCATTTTAAACCATTGTAGAATGGACGGAAATTATTTATGTTCGTGTCATACGATAGACAATTTTCAGTACTACGACTCCAAACTCGATGATCGCTAAAAATATATCATTTACACGCTCGAAATTGGGTTCGAACAGGCCTACTTAGCATGTTTTTGCTTGCGGTTTAGGCTGGAATTGGGCAGACCTCGCGTCCTACAGAACGCGAGGTCCGTCCGATATATTCTAAGCCGGCTTCTCAATTTCTCGTGGACCTCGCGTTCTGCAGAACGCGAGGTACTGTTATACCGTTAAAACTAACTGCAACGCCACGTCGACAGACCTCGCGTCCTGTACAACGCGATATCGTATCTCGCGTTCTACAAAACGCGAGGTCTGCCGACCTGGCAAGAAAGGGGGTCATTTTGCCAAATAAATGTTTTTGGGAGCCATTATTAAAAATAATATTTTTAAAGGGGTTTTTCACCCAAAATTGCCTAATTGTATCAATGAAAGTGAAATTAGGTTTTATTTGTGTTATGTAATTTATTTCGGGTAAAATTTTCATACAAATAGCTTGTAAAATTTAGAGTATGTTTGTTTCACTAATTGGTTTTTCTGAAAACGTTTTCGTAACTTTCCGCTGTTTGGTTCATGAAAAATGAAAAGATCAAAAGAAAATCAACTACAGTCAACAGAAAACAGATCTTATTTTAGTGTAAAATAACTTACCCATTGAATTTCGGTAAGTCGCTTTCTTTTCTCATATTCTCTCTACAAATACTAACCTAAACCATAAACCTTAAAACCTAAACCCTAAATACTAACATAAAAACTAAACCATAAATATTAACATAAAAACTAAACCATAAACCTTAAACCCCAAACCCCAAAATTAAACAATAAATGTTAAACCATAAACATTAAAAACTCTAACCATGAACACAGACACCTAAACCTTAAATGTTAACATAAACAATAAACACTAACACAAACCCTAAATCCTAAATATTAACATAAACACTAACAACAAACCTTAAACATTAAACACTAACATAAAGCTTAAACCCTAAATGAGAACTTAAACCCTAAACCTTAAAGCTCACACATTAAACAATTAATATTAAACCCTAAACATTAAAACACATAACCCTAAACACATACCCTTAAACCTTAAATTTCAACATAAACACTAAACATTAACACAAACCCTAAACCATAAATATTAACATAAACACTACACACTAACAACAAACCCTAAACATTAAACATAAACATAAATCTTAAACCCTAAACGAGAACTTAAATCTTAACTTAAACCCTAAACCCTAAAACATATATGCTAAACACTAAATGTTAAAGCCTAAACACTAAATGTTAAACCCTAAACCATATATACTAAACCATAAACACTAACATAATCATAAATCGTAAACACTAATCCATAAACACAAAACCTTAAATGATAAATCATAAACCCTAAACCTTAAAACAAAACCATAAACCCTAAATGTTAAACCATAAACGCTAACATAACCCTAAACCATAAACACTGGTCCATAAACACAAAACCCAAAATGTTATATCCTAAACATAAACTCTAAACCCAAAACAAAACCATAAACCCTAAATGTTAACCATAAACACTAAATGCTAACATAAACACTAAATGCTAACATAAACACTAACATAAACCTTAAACCCTAAATGTTAAACCATATATATTAAACCCCAAACACTAACACAAACCCTTACCCTAAACACTAACCTATAAAACTTAAATGCTAACATAAACACTAAACCATAACACAATAAACATTAACATAAACCATAATCCCTAAATACTAATATAAACAATAAACCCTAAAACCTAAACACTAAACCTTAACATAAACCCTAATCCCTAAATACTAATATAAACAATAAACCCTAAAACCTAGACACTAAACCTTAACATAAACCCTAAACTTTAAATGTTAAACATTAAACACTAATATAAACCCTAAACAATAAACACTAACATCTAAACCCTAAATACTAACATAAATACTAAACCTTAAACTCTAAATGATAGCCTAAACCCTAAACATTAAAAGCTAAATACTAACATAAATCTAAACCATAAATGATAAACCCTAAACACTAACCATAGACTCTAAATGCTACCATAAACCATAATCACTAAAATTTAAACCCTAAATGTTACCATAAAACCTTAAATCTTAAACCATAAACCCTAACCATCAACCATCAACCTAAACCCTAACCCTTAAACACTAATATAAACCCTAAACCATAAACGCTAATAAACCCTAAATCTTATACCTTAAATACTAATCCCTAATTGCTACCATAAACACTAAATACTAGTCTAAACCATAAACCATAAATGCTATCCTAAACCCTAAACACTAACCTAAACATTAAACCATGTTTTGGTTGGAACTTGTTTTTACCATTATCGATGCTTGTTTGTGAATTGTTCATGAAATTTTAAGAAAACTCTACCAAACAATGTAAAATAAATTGTACAACATCATCCAAACACCGGAAAATGATTTCTGCAATTAGTTTTTCAACAACTGTAATTCATTTTGCAGAATTCATTTTCCGGAAACAGTTTTCAGCGAAATAAACAGACCATTATTTACACATGATTCTATATTTGTATTATCAAATTTTAATTTTAAATTTTAAAAAATAACTTTAAACTCTAAATTGTACACCTTAAATTCTAGACACTAGTCTAAAATTTTAAACCCTAAAACAGAAATCTCTAAATTAGAAGACTTGTGTAAACTTTAGTTTATAAAGTCTGTGTATCAAAGTTTTTTCTATTTATTTTTTATAACTATTTCATAAACGGGTGGCGGATACAAAAAGTTTTCACAAGTGAATTCAATTTAAGATCTAGAGTTTAGAGGTTTAAGTTTAAGGGTTGTAGATAAAATTTAGAGTTTAAGTCTATAATTTATGGTATATACGTTAAAAGCTAAATCTTTAACCGTATTACTCTAAATTTTAAACCCTAAATTCTAACCATGAACCTTAAATTCTAAAACCTTAAATTTAAACCATAAATTAAAACACTAAATCCTAAAACTAAAACATATGTGTAAACTTTTTGTTTTTACCATCAATTTAGTGAATATAAATTTATTTTATGAAAAATATTTTTATTATAGGTTATTGCATATCATTCATTTAATTTAAGATGTTAGTGTAGTGTTAAATTCTATTTCATTATTTTTTATTCATCGAAATCTGATATAATTTTTTTAGATATTTTAGGCGTTGATTTTATGATTTGTGTTCGAATTATATGGTTACCCTTTCTAGTAAGATCATTTTAAAGGTTTAAATTAAATTTTATTTTTACTTGAAAATCCAATGCTTACGACTGTAACCAATATTTATTGGTATATAATATAAATTTAACTAGGAGTACTATTTATAAGTTAGTGAATGAAACTTATATAATGATTCATGTAGGGATGGGAACCGCACCCGAATTCGACGGGTTCCGACCCGACCCAGCCCGATCGGGTCAGATATTTTTATGAAAAAAATCGGATTTGGGTCGGGTCGGGTTTTTGTGTAGGGTGAGGTCGGGTTCGGGTTTTAGGGTGAAAAAATTCGACCCGATTCGGGATTGATAGTGTAATTTTTCTCTAAATTTTTTAGGGATATTATAATAATACCCCCTCTTTATATTTTTTTTATAATTAGGTCCTTAAAAGTAATTTTTTTATTTACATTTTAGTCCTTAAAATTATTATTTTTTTATAATTATGCCTCTTAAAATTATTTTATTACAATTAGGTCCCTAAAATTAATTTTTTTTCCTATAGATCGGGTCAGGTCGTGTTTAGAATATTTATTTTCGGGTTGGGTCGGGTCGGGGTCGGTTTTACGATAATTAGTTTCGGGTCGGGTTCGGGTGGGCCAAAAACCCGACCCGTGCCCATCCCTAGATTCATGAATTAAAAAATAATAAACTAAATCTCAAATAAAGTATAAAGTATCATCTTGTTAGACAAAACTAATCTTTTAAATAATTATTGTGGTCCGAACTCAATGTGTGGTCTTAGTGAAAAAAATAATGTTGTTCATCCTAAAAAAATTTAGATTCTAAGTCACTTTGTCTATAAAGTATATGTAGTTCATTAAAATATCTAAAAAAGTATAAACAGATACTATCTTATAATCACTATCGAAAAATAACTAGAGGTCCCTTTCTTCTTAATGTACTCAATTGAAATGGTGTAACCCCTAGACCCGCCTATGCGTTACAACGGATCCTAGGAAGTCACATTAGGGTCACAAGAGCGACCCACAGTGAAAATACACATGAAAACATTTTTTTTTCTCTCAAAACCCTTATTAAACTGTAAAATCAACTTCTGTTTAAAATGCAATTTCAGGAAAACATTTAAACACATAACAAAATTTCAGAAAGTATTTTACAGACACTGACATGAAACCATACATGACATACATGTCCCCCTAACTATACAATACCGTACTCCAGATGCAATGCTGAGAGAACTCCGAACACTGATGTCAAACATTAGGTCATGATATTTTCTTTTAACCTGCGATGATAAAAACAACGTGAGCTTGGGAAAGCTCAGTAATACAGAACTACCAAAAGATGCTATAAGCTCATGCAGACATATGGTAGGCATAACATTTTCATGATGTTTCAAGCAGTGATAGTCCTCTATTTCTGTTCTACTATTTCGAGGCTACATCATACTCAAGAATAATGGTATTTGTTCTTTAATCAGACCTTGAGAATTAGACGGAAATTATATAGGCTGGTAACATACGAGGTAGGAATCAGAGAGTTTGACATCTAGTGTGTTCCAATAAGTGCAGATAGACATACATAAGTACTTAACATCATATTATATGAGTACATAACATATTAAATGCAAATGTTCAATGATCATACAGAAGTTTACAAGAACTACCCTCCAACCTTACACCAATATGCAGTCCCCCAGAACTGCATCCATAAGGACTTACCCTAGGCCCGATGGGCATAGTTGCCACCTAAGGGGCTGCCTTAGGTCCATAAGGACTTACCCTAGGCCCGATGGGCATAGGTGCCACTCAAGGGGAGACCTTGAGTCCA
Source organism: Hibiscus tridactylites (assembly GCA_958450335.1). Lineage (NCBI taxonomy): Eukaryota > Viridiplantae > Streptophyta > Magnoliopsida > Malvales > Malvaceae > Hibiscus > Hibiscus tridactylites. The sequence goes on along the minus strand of OY288290.1, from coordinate 64,282,135 downwards.
TAAGGACTTACCCTAGGCCCGATGGGCGTAGGTGCCACTCAAGGGGAGACCTTGAGTCCATAAGGACTTACCCTAGGCCTGATGGGCATAGGTGCCACTCAAGGGGAGACCTTGAGTCCATAAGGATTTACCAGCTTGATCAGGGCTGTACCAACAGAGACTTCATAACATAACCCAACAGTATACCCCAGATAGTAATCGGTGTTCGGATTCCAGACATGAGTAACATAATGCATGTAACAAACATATTTTATTCAGAGTATCAGAACAGAAGTTCATGCTTTTGACAGATAAATGGGCATACTATCAAGCAGAGCAGACATTTTCAGCATTCATCATGCAAACAGAGTGTACCATCAAAGGTCAAACTAACATACCATACTAACAAACTCATCAAACAGTCAGACAATACCATCACAGATCAAACGATCACATACCAAGTATACAGATCGAGCAGACATATATTAGGTAGGCAGAGAATGTCATCATATATCGAATTCATCAAACATAATATTATTCATGATCAAATAATTATAGAATTCATTCAACAGAATATATCACACATAGAACACACTAGATGGAATATTTTATTTCCTGAAGATACTCGGTATTTACAGAAGGGGACGCATTAAACTTTTGACAATTTAGACGAATTTCCAGTACGAGGTTCCTATTAGAAAGGGGTTCGTAAAACGATTCATATTATGTATTCAAGAATTGGTACATCAAGATCTTAGAAAGTTTGGATATATCATGAGTACTTTAGTCATTTAAGCTTACAAGGGCATTATGGTCATTTTATCATACATGTGCGTTTTTGTAATTTATACCAACGAGACATAAACAGTCGCTCAGGAAATTCTATTTACTCATCACTTTTCCAGTCATGCATTCAGAGATTTCTATGATAAGATCTTTTGCGATATCAGATACATCCAGGGTTGTTCTGGTCATAATGGCCAACAAGGGCGTTTTGGTCATTTAACTATCAGAGGTGATTTTATAGTTTAGCCCAGTAATGATAAAATGACGATTTACAATAGTTAATATTTCCAGAAGTTTTTCAAGCCTCCAACTGTTCGAACTAACATATTCCTACCTTGCAGTACTAACCAACTCTTATATTAATATCAGGAGTGATTAACAGACATGAGCGTGCTTCCTAACACTTAGGGGCAGTTTAGCCCTTAAAGTCTCTTTAGAATTCTCAGAGTTTCATCAAATGCATAATTGTATATTTTACTCAAGAGAGCATTTCAGTCATTTTGGAAATTGGGATAAATTCACCGTTTTTGTCAAATCTTACTATTTAGCACCTCTATCGTTTACGTACTCTGTAGAGATTAAGTCATTTTAATTCCTTCGGCCCTTACAGACGATTTACTCATTTTAGAGCTTAAGGGTAAAGTTGCTATTCTGATTAATTAAGAATTTCGGTGCTCGAAGGCACTACAGTCTTTTTGGTCATTACGATCATTTCGATTAATTCATTCCTTACTGTCGCACGGTTCAGCTTAAGAATACAACAATAATTCCAGTAATTTTACCTTTAGGCGTTTTACCTTCATGTGTTATACAAAGCTCGGGGGAAACTCAAGTTTCTTTTAGTATCACACACATTTGAATAATGATGCCGAAGTCTTTTCCAAAAGAACATACATCTTGGGTAGTGTAATTTGCATAATCATGTCGAATGCAGATTTTAGGTCATTTCCTTTATCAGAGGGGTAGTTTAGTCATACTTATGCTCCAAGGGCATTTTCGTAATTTCATAATTAATATCTCTCACTCCGTATCCTGGGCCTCGATTCTTACGCACTAATGATTGAGTTGCGGATTAACTGAATTTAATTATTAGAACTTCTGATACTGTTAGCCCATTAGTAATCTTATTCGGATTATTTGGTCTTATCAATATCCATACTTATTGCTCGAATCTGATTCAATTTAAGCAGAATTTACAGTATACGTCATCATAAGCAGGCATGCGTTAACCGAATATCAACATGTTCATAAAGCATACAAGGGGTAGTAGTGTATTACCTTCACTCCGAGCTACACTGGTCGGTTCGTGGACGATATTCGAACACACTTGAACTCGGATTCAACATCCCACAACCACGCGGATATGAAGATATGCAGATGCCTTCAATTAAACAAAAACCCACAGTTAATTCTTAATCACACTGCCTTTAAACTGAACAAGAAACGCATAAGCATTTTTGGGTTCAAGATCAGATTCAGAGGCTTTCGAGTCAAAATTTTGCGAAACGGGCTTCAAAAACGGACCCAGGACGTCGAAAAACATAAAATAGGAGTTTTCGAAAAATTTGACTTTTTGGTCAACGGTCAAAGTCAACGCTGACGTCAGCGGTCAAAGTCAACGCTGACGTCATGCTGACGTCACTGGTCCAAGGCTGACTTGGTGAGTTGACTCAGACGAGTTGACTCACTGAGTTGACTCGGACGAGTTGACTCACTGGGTTGACTCGGTCAATGGGTCGGGTCGGGTCGGTTAACGGGTCGGGTCAACGGGTTGGGTCAACGGGTTGGGTCAACGGGTTGGGTCAACGGGTTGGGTCAACGGGCTTGGTTCATGGGATGACTGGTTTAACCGGTCTAGCCGGTTCATATCAAAACAGACCGGTTCACTTACCCCTTCGAACCGGCTTCGTCGGCCGGTCATCGGAACCCTCGCCGGTGATCGGAAAACACGATTTTTAACCTGGAAAAAAAGCTTGTTAAACCCGAGTTTCAACCCATCAAAAAGAACATAAAACTAACCGAAAAACTCGCCGGATCTTACCCCAAAATCCAAATCTCGCCGGAAAAGTTGCGCTACTCCGACGAGGGGCAAAACGGAGGTGACTCATATGGGTTTTGTAGATCGGGATGCGAGGAGCTCGACTATGCCCACGGTGAAACGAGTTGGCACCGGAAACGGCCAAAAATGAAAGAAACGATGGCGGCCGAACTTCTCCGATCTTTATCCGAGTTTTCGCCGCGATTTATCGGCCGTCGTCGCGCGTGGTTGATGGCGGTTGGTTCATGGGCGGATGGTGCACACACCGTCGGTGGCGGTGGAGTGAACGGAACGGCGGTAAGGGCGGGGAGCTCGCCGGAGATAGAAGACGGGTGAGGGGTTTGGTACTCAGATCTAACATTTCAAAATGATACTTTGATTCAGGCACATAGGGGGTTCTTATTATCATTTATTATTAAGTGGACCATAACACAAAAAGGTTAGATAGAAACTAAGGCAAAAACAAAACCAAAGATTGCCTTAGCCCAAATGGCAAGGGCAAGAGCTTATTTGGCACGGGGTCACAGGTTCAAAACCTCTAAAAGGCTTTTTTTTTTTTCTTTTATCACCTCATTTTCATCATTTTTTTTTTGGGTGTTACAAATGGGTACTATAGCATATGGGCTGATAATAATAATAACCCAAGAGTCTAGGGTAATTTTCCATCTTATAACGATTGAATAATGTTGTAGATTTATATGATATAGATAATATAAATTTATTCATTGAAGATAAAGAAATATAAAATTAAATCAACTACAAAATATCGAAAACGTATTATCCATCAACTTATTTTAGGAATTTATTATTACATTGTTCCACAAAACAGTAAAAGTTTAATATATTTAGGTAAAGTACAACAAGGGAAACAACAATTAATAATAAAAGTGGCACACGTGAAACGTTTAAATCGTTGGTGGAGTTGAAAAAGCATCGGAGAGGAGAGCAATTAGTTTGGTATTGGTTGTATGTTGATGGGAAGACCCTCCTCAGGAATGGGGGATGGGATGTAGGATATCTTCTCATTCGGATTGCTTTTCACCCATTTGAAACGGGTGACCAGGTTGTGAATGAAAATCAGGATTTCGAGTCGAGCGTACTCTTTTCCCGGGCACATCCGAGGGCCTCCCCCGAATGGTACAAACGTGTAGGGCGCCGGACCGTTCCCTTCGAATCTTGATGGATCGAATCTTTCTGGATCCGGGAAGTATTTCGGATTCTTATTGGTTGTATGCACCGTCCAAAACGCCTGAACCATGCATTCCGATCAACAATGTGTACATGGATGGTCACATAATGTCTGGTATAAATGAGAAACACAAACACAGTCAGAGGGATTACCTTCCATCCCTTTGGAATTGTATAACCGGCGTAGGTAAAGTCGGTAATGGCTTCTCTAAACGATCCATTCGCCGGAGGAGCCAGCCTCATTACTTCGCATGCCACGCACCATGTGTACTTCATCTTCTGTATATCTTCCCATCTCAATGCCTCCCCTGACCCTCCCACTTTGCATCTTAAAACCTCCATTTGCTCTGCACTTTTCAACCAGTATTTGTTTAGTCTCCGGCCGATTAGAACTTAAAATCCAAATCAAAGCACGTACCTTCAACGACCCTGCTATACACGTCAGGATGATCCGAGAGATAGCTAACGATGAAGGTGATTGCAGTGCTTGTTGTGTCATGGCTGGCGATAAAGAAGCCTACGATCTTGTTGCCGATCTCAACCTCCGTCATTCCATCCATCAACATGCTATCAACCAAGTCTGAAGCCTCTGTTTTCTGTTTCTCTAATAGCTCGTTTTTCTTCTTGGTGATGAGGGCCAAAAGCTGTTTTCGAATTTGTCTGCCAGCTTTCACTGCGCGGTTGAATGTTGTACCTGGAAGATCAATGGGCACCGATATGAGACCGGCGGTTGCAAGAGCGAAAGGCTTCGCGAAGTTGTCAATCTCCTCTGGATCTGTGACGCTCATGAAAAGACGACAAGCAAGGGCGAATGTGTACTTCTTTGAGAGCGGGAAAACTTGGACCTCATTATAGGGGGACCAATGTTGATTTAGATGCTCTTTTGCCATTATATCCATCACTGGTATATAATGTTGCAGGGACTCGGGCTTGAGAAAAGGAGGCAGATAGGCTCGAAGTTTGGTCGATTCTTCTTTGGAAGAATTGTCAACACTGTCTGGGTCCATCAAAGCTTTCTTGATGGAATCGGGCCACCATGAAGTGACATATTTGTTTTGGCCGGAGAAAAGGAACTTGTTACCGGAGGCACCGCAAAAGATCGCCATGTCTTCTCCAAGCAACGATGTGCGGAACACATCGGGTGAATATTTGGTAGTTCTATCAGTTATGAATTTCTCAGGAGTCCCCCATCTGGACGCCAACACATAATCCAAAGTTTCACCAATGTAGGGAAGACCCTTTCTTCCAGGAGGAAGGTTGGGGGTGGTGCCGCCGTCGCTGGATTTGTACTTGTAAAGCAAGTAGATGACAACGACAGACACGTATAGAACTACGAAGTGGACTAAGTAAGGCATCAAAGAATCAATGGCATCCATGGTCGCAAGCATCATCTTGCTATGATGTTCTACAAAGTGTTAATGGAGAATGGAGATGGAGATGCATGGGATATATATACTCATCATAATCAGTTGCCGAAGGGATAAGCAGAGCTTAAATTTTAGTCTCCTACTTATCCCTGTTTTTGTCTTGGACGATAATAAGCTTAGTAACTCCAAAATTTGGAATCTGCACACAGTTCATTTCATTGGAAACCTTCATAATATACTATTCCCATCAACAATACCTATTTTTGATTTACTCATGCCTTCCGCACGAATTTAAAATTAATAAATACTAAAATTTTATTATACTAAAAGATTGGCTGAGAAATGCAGAAACACAGTGAATAACTCAGTCAAGAAATGCATCCCTGAATTTCACCCCACATGTCGAGCCAACAGCTTCCACCTCAAACCTAGCAAATATCTACTTGGATGTAATGGTAAAATATAGGTTGTGGAAGACAGATTTCCAGATAAATAAGTTGGAGCCTATGCCATTTTTTGGACAAAATAAAATAAGCAACAAGGCATATCATGAGAAGTAACAAAGGAACAAACTGAACACAAAAAAGAAGCACCTAAAATACAATGAAATGTTGTAATCAAATGCTGTTTGCAAATAAAGAATACATGTAACTATACCTAGCAAACTTGACCCGAGACCTGAAAACCAAATCGATTTACCCGAACCGAACCCAAAACCGAACTGAACATGCTTACCTGAAATTTGACCCAAAACCGAACCGAAAATGAACTGATTTTTAGTTGAACCAAAATGGACCCAAACCGAATGGAACCGAACCGAACAGACCCGAACCAAAGACAATCCAAAATAAATAAAAGATATCAAACCCGACCAACCTAAAAACTGACCAAAAATTTAAATATATTGACTTTATAAAGCCATATAAAGGGTGTAAAAAAAACTGACCAACCTAAAAACTTGATTAAAACCGACCGATTTCCCATCAACCAAAAATTGACCCGAACCGATCCGAACCAAAAATCAACCAAACAATAGAACCAAACTAGAACCGAACCGAACATGAACCGAATGATATCAAACCCGAAATAACCGAAACCGAAATGACCCAAACCAAACCCGAACCGATTAACCGTTTGCCACCTCTACATGTAACCCACTCCACAACTATGTTACCTAGAGACTTTTCGTTTTCTTAAAATTCCTTTGTCCGACACATATTTAGACAAAGGAAACATACCTGTGTCAAACATATAAAACATTAAATCTCACTCCGAATCCAGGTAACACAGCTCCATGGGAAGAACCTGTGGAATTCCTTAAATCTATCATACAAACAAGACCAACAGAAGCAACCAAAAAACATAAAGCAACAGAGGGAGAATCCATATAAAACTTTATGCAAAGAAAAGATATATGCAGATAAAGAGAAGAATGTAGAAATTAAGGAAGGTGATTCAAGGCCAGTATCAAACATATGCAGCTTAATTGAAATTTGTGTTCAGCTTCCAATTCCATTACCCATTTTATTCTTGCCACACGAAATTGCAGCAGAAAAATAAAAGACTTACAACATTAAAACTAACAAAAAAAAAGAAGAAGAAGAAGAGAGAATAGTAGGGTATAGTTTAACCGGTGATCATTGTTCCAGCACCCTCATCGGTCATAATCTCATGAAGTAACGAGTGCTCAACACGACCATCGATAATGCTGGCGGTGGTGACCCCTTGAGCGAGGGACCGAATACAACAATTCACTTTCGGAATCATCCCACCACCCACCTTCCCTTCCTCGATCATTTTCTTCACCCCCTTTATATCAATCTCTTTCACCAAGCTTCCAGGGTCCTCTCGATTTCTCAGAATCCCTGCGACGTCGGTCAACAGGATCAGTTTCTCTGCTCCCAATGCCGCCGCCACCTCACCGGCAACCGTGTCTGCATTGATGTTGTAAGGCTGCCCGAACTCATCGGCCGCAACTGAAGCAATCACCGGGATGCTTCCGTTGTCCACGAGCGTTTGGAGGACTGTGGGGTCTACTCTTGCGACCTCCCCGACAAACCCCAACTGTGCGGCGTTTGGGCTGGGTCGGGCAGTTAAAAGGCGGCCGTCCATACCAGAGAGGCCGACGGCGGTGGCTCCAGCGAAGTTGATACGAGATACCAGGTCTTTGTTAACTTTTCCGACAAGGACCATGGAAACAACTTCCATGGTCCTGGCGTCGGTCACACGGAGCCCATCGCGGAACTGAGAGGGGATGTTGAGCTGATTGAGAAGGACGTTGATTTCAGGACCGCCTCCGTGGACGAGGACGGGACGGAGGCCAACGCATGCAAGAAGGACGAGGTCCCTGACAACAGAGGCCTTGAGCTCGGCGGATTTCATGGCGGCGCCGCCGTATTTGACGACAATGGTCTTTCCCCTAAATTTCTGGATGTAGGGGAGTGATTCGGAGAGGATTTTGACTCGAAGTTGATGATCGTAATTGCTAAGAATGGGATTGGGCGGATCATTGAGAGCAGTGGAGGAGGCTGAAGAAGCTCTTACGGCAAGACGAAGACGGCGAGAACGAGGGGTTGATGAGGTCTTCGAGAAATCGAAATTGAGGTTTAGGGTTTTTGATTTTGTAAAGGAGAGAAATGAAAGGGGATCTTGTGAAGAGCAAAAATGGAGAGATTTGGCGGCGGCCGTTGCGCCCATTTTCTGTCTTTCCTGTTTTCTTCTGCTTTGGCTTTAGAGAGGAGACTGAAGTGAGGACTGAGGACTGAGGACTGTAAATGTAATCAAAGTTATGTTTTTCTAATGGGCAAATTTTGTCATTTGTCCATGTTTTATACGGAGGTTATGACTTTAGTACGTATGCTCAAAAAATCATTTATTTTTTTTTGTAAAAGGAATGATTTCATTAACCAAGAATTATACATATGGTTCTACAATCATATATCTCGTAAAAAAAAAAATTAAATTTAAACGAAAAAAAAATACATATGAAAGTACCAAAAGATAAAATAGCAGACCCAAAAAAATACCATAAGGTAATAATGTTAACCTACAACGAAATTCGCTTGAGACGATGGGAGAACCCACGCCGGAGACGAGTAAAAGAAAACCTCAAAACTATCAGAATTGGCACATTTAACGAGAGCATCGACCACTTTATTTTTATCTCTGCGGATATGACTAACCTGAACCGTCCACGGGCGCCTACAGAGCTCATCCAAAAGCACCCCAACGCATGAAAATTCGGAGAATCAGACTTCAAAACACAAAAAGCGTCCAAACTATCTACCTCAAGAATGACATGTCGATACCCATATTTCATGCATGAGATAATCTAATATACACACCCCACAGTTCCGCATCAAGAATTGAGCATATACCGATAAATTTTGTGAACCCAAAAAGTCACTCCCCAGAGTTATCTCGTGCTACCCCGCCACAAGAAGCACGACCATCAGATACACATTGTGCCCCGTTCGTATTAATTTTAATCCAATAATCCAATGGGGGAGACCAATGCATAGTTCCTTCACTCACACTCGACATCGAAGACTGTAAGGCTTTCCGATCCTCCAAGGCACATATTGTTGCATCCACGAAATTGTGACTACGATCTAACACCCCGCCAAAATCAGGTAAAGGATTATCAAAACAAAAACATTTCATGCAAGCCACAAATTTCATCTCGTTGAATCAAAAATAAAATCACATTTTTTTAAAAAACGCAAAATTCGTTGCCCCCAAGATATTGGTAGCAACCCAATCCACCAACGCCATAAACAAAAAGGACGACAACATATTTGGGCGAATCACCGTAGACCATACCTGATAAGCTGGTGGACAATGTCAGAGAATATGATCAAGATCCACTATAGCATTTTCGCATGCATCCATTAACAAATGTCGACGAACACACTCGCCATTGGTCAAAATATTATTACAGCAAACAAGCCAAAAGAAGTATTTGATGCGAGAAAACCCTTGATATTTATGAATACGCAATCATACAAGGTGAGTTGCACCACCCGATTGCCCATAGCGAATGAAATAAGCCAACTTGAGAGTGAAAACACGATCATAGGTACCACTCCACCCCTACGAAATCTCGGTCAGCTAAAGTATGTGATGCCTTGACCGTCTCGATTCTCAAGAGAAATCTTGAGGCATCAGGTGGTCGAACAAATGCCACTGCTATACACCCTTCGAACTTGCCATACTCGCCACCGAGGTTGGACCAAAAGAGGAGCTACTGGAACTGGCAACATAATTAATCAAAGGACCAATATTAGGGAGCCACGAATCATGCTAAAAATTAACCTTCAATCCTGAGCCAATAGACTACACAAGGTTATTACGGACATCATTTCAAATAATACTCAAACCTTTCCAAAGGCGAGAACAATTCGTTCCGCGCAAAATTCTCGGTACATCATTCAGACATGAAGTACATATGTATTCTCATGCAATTCGTCATGTCAAATGATTAAATATTTAACATTTTGGTATATATTTATTGTAAAAAATAATTTGATTCGTTTTAGAGATTGATAACTAAATTTAATTTTAAAAAATAAAAGACTCAATTAATATCCAAAGGGGAAATGGTCAAGAAGTCGTAAGGAACAAACTCCTCTCGTCTCTATCATGAAAGAAGACCCTTGCATCCTTTGAACGAGCCTCCTTCATGTAGAAGATAGGATTCTCGCTTTCTTGTTTGCACGAAAATTGCATTCAATGTGAACGTGTGGTTTTGAGTCCCTGTCCTAACAACTTGCTCTCTCCCTCACCTTTCTGGTATAACATAAGCCTGCAACCCAAGCCTGTTTTTAGTACAATTTTTACCTTTACTCTTTTCAAACTCCTTTGTCTCCCCTGCGTTAATTCACCATGACCTTAACTACTACAATGGCCACCCAATACGAAAGGACCGTTATTGATCCATAACTACAACTATCACAGGTCTCGGAAAGTTTTTTTTAATACATGTCTAGATTCTCTAGACTTAAATGAGGATGGTGAGGTCAACTTCGCCATTAAAAATCAAGCTTCGGTAGGTAAGATACTCTCGGATGCGGTGGCTAAGCATCTTATCATCAATTTCATCCTCTGGAAAAGCTTGGAAATGTCCAGACTTGAAATGCAACGACTTAGGAAAGAATGTTTTCCAATCTCCGGAAGATAGGCTAAGGGTCTTAAGGAGCCGTCCATAGGCTGTTCAGGACCGCCTTCTTATCTTAAAGGAATGGTTACCAGAAGTAGCCTTCGAAGAGTTAGATTTCTTAACGGAAGAATTCTAGATCCAGGTGCATAATCTCCTCATCTCCTTAATCACTCCAGACAACATAAAGAAGATGGGGAACTTGTTTCCGCGGTGTTATGGCTCCAACTTTGACAACAACAGCAAGGTAAAATGGGATGGACAACTGAACCTACGAGTGGCAATCCGGGTAGAAGATCCGTTGAAGACTGGGTTCATTCTCAAACGTAAGAACTTCAAACCAGTAGAAGTTTCCTTCAAATACGAAAGACTCCTAAAATTCTGCTACAAATGCAGAACGATTGGACACGGGGAGAAGGAATGATGGGACGATACTAGCCTCTTCAAACTCTCTGGCCGTTTCGGACCCTGGCTGCGAGCGTCTCAGTCCTCGGAGAGGACGACGAGCCGGGCTTCACGTTTGTCTCAACAAGGTCAAGCAAGCGTCGACGACACTGGGAACCGCCACCCCTCAGTTGCAGAAAACGACAAGTTGCCACATGATAAGACTCTCCCCAATCCCAAAGAAACATCGGACTTCTCGATTCCTACTACCGAGAGTACGAGGTTCCTAAAGTCAATAGGTGATGGGACGACTCCCCTCTCTCCTCACGCTATTTCCATTTTGGGAAAGGGCCCACTGGTGATCCCTCCATTCGATGGTAAAAGCAAAGCTGACTTTCCCTAATCTTATGAGAAGTCTAATACCTTAGCAGCCAAGGCTTCAGGGACAATTATGATCACAATTGGGTCTATTTCGAGCTTGTCCCCTCCATCAAACCTCAACCCAAACGAGCTTTGGAGCGACATTATCACTGAAGGAGTTAATAACATCGGTTTTTCTGGCAGTCACAAACAAAAAATATCGGTTATTCTGAAGGAGACTTTCTTCGTGGCCAAGAGAAAGGAGCTGTGGCACTACATTTCTGATGAAATCTTTCAGATTGCCTCAGTAAATTGGGGAGGAAACGAATTTGGAGCGATGGCTAACGAGGATGTACTAAAGGTGGCGTTGTTCCCTGAATCCTTCACCAATGCATAGTCGATCATCAACAGCATTGAAATGAAGAATAAAAACTTTTCCTATGGAACCAAAAGACTTACTTTAATCAAGAAAGCAACACGACTTAAACATACTATGGAAATCAATAGGGTCATGTTGGATGGGGTAGGAGTCATGAAACTGGGAATCGATCCTTTTGGCAAAAACATCACCAAAGTTGCATCAATGTTTGTGGATGACAATTGCTCACTTAATGAGGAGATCGTAAAAAGTGATAAGGAAAACAATCCTACTCCAGGCCCTTTGAAGAGCACAACGTATCCCGGCTTAATTGATAATAGTCTGGCGGATAATTCCCTAGAGGGTTATTCGTACCAAATATGATCCCTTCTGGCTCCACCTCTTTCGAGTGGAAGGGACGAAAGACGATGTCTCACTTAATCCCTTCCTCTAGAATCATCCTACGTACTCCATTCACGGCTAATCTAAGGTTTATCTCAACTTGGTCATCTCTTGCCATAGTTTCCAGCTCTAGACAGAAGGTCGTGTCTGCCGCTGGTCTTGGTTATCTTGTCATCCCAAGTTCAAGGTTTGTTTTTTCGGTCACCGCATTCAAGTTGACAAGACCCTCATCTACCGACGAGGGAGCCTGCCTCCGGAAGGAGCTCTCACTTGAATTTTACGATCGAATTTCAAAATCGGTTATGAGAACGGCAAGGGTGCTTGTGCTTTGTTCAAGTTTTTGTCTTTGGTTAGGGCTAACTCTTATTTTAGAGATCACCATTGTCTTTGTTTTTCCTTTGTCTATTGTTCACGACATTAAATGTCGGTGCTTGGTGTCGCTTGCTTCTTACCCCAGGGTTACTCCATACTAGGCTTTCATTGTTGTGCCTTACGTCCCACTTTGTTGTACGCGGGGCAAGGCTATTGTTTCCTTTTCTTTCTTTAATGAATCTTTGCTTTTTCGGATAAAAAGGGGTAAACTATACCATTGACCACTAACTAATTGCGGATTCCTATTTTGACCACCGAACTAACGAACTCGTCAATCAGACCACCGAACTTATTAAATTAACCTATTTTGGGTTTAGGGTTTAGGGTCATCACTTAATTAAATAATTAATTTATTTTATTAATTTAAAATTAGGAATAAATTGAAAGAATGTGTAAATAGCAAGGATTAAATGTGTAATTTTATAAAACTTTGTTAACTGCCATGTCATCACTCTGTCAGTCCTCTATTAATCTTTTAACGACGGTAGCCAAAATAGGTTAATTTAATAAGTTCGGTGGTCAAAATAGAAATCCCAATTAATTTGGTGGTCTTTACCCTAAAAAGAATTAATATTCAAGGGTGAATTCCTTGGCATGGGAGATTCACATGGACTTTCGTGGCGAGTGGGGTCCATCCATCACAGTAGAATTTGGGCTCTGCCTGGTACAGTATAAAAGTGGAAAGAAAGAAAAACAAGTCTAACTTAACAAGTTTAATGATACTTATAAAACTATTTTTGAATTGTAATTTAGATTATGTAAGTATATTTTGAATATAATCGTATGGTAGTAATCTATTCTTTAATTTAGATTATATATTTAAATGCGTAAAAATCTATAATTTGATTTAATATGTTTAATAATTATAGTTGGATTAAGATCAAATTTTAAAAATTGTGTTCGAATTTTAAGCAATGTCAGATGTTCATATATTGACATTTGAATAAAGTAAATTTAATTAGAGAACCACTTCATAAATGAGTCCATATAATACTTAATCTGAATTAATAGTTTAATAGATAAGATATAAATAATTATATCAAAAACATTTAATTCTTTTTATTTTCTTTGTTGTTGAAAAATTAACGTATATTTTCTATTATATTACAACTTATGGATGGTTAACAACTATTTTTTTTTCTTTTAACTTTTTTATGCTTTCATTTTAATTATTTTTTTTGAAATTGATCATTTTGATCATTTAAACCTTAAAATTTTAAGGGTAAATTATACCATTGACCACCATACTTTGGTTAATGTATTAAAATGACCACCTTAAAAAAATCGACTCAATTGACCACTCAAACTATTGAAATTGGATCAATGTGACCACCAGTCGTTAATGGGCTAACGAAAGGTGACGTGACAGCTAAAAAATTAAAGGTATAATCACACATTTGGTCCTTATTATTTACACATTCTTTCAATTTAGTCCTAATTTTAAACTAATAAAATAAATTAATTAGGTGGTGACACGTATCAACACCTTATTGGAGGAATTTAATTATTTATATTTAATATAATAAATTATTTTCCTACTTTAGTTTTAACGCTTCCCAATCTTCAACTTTGAACACCGTGTGAAGAACTGAACATCTTCAAATTCAATTCCCCAGTTTCCAACTTTCCATTGGATTATATAAACCTCAAACAGCTACCTTCACCCTCCGCAGAAAACAAAAACTAATCAACAATTTGCTCTAAAATAGTAATCTTTGGCAATGGTTTTCAGTTGGAGAAAAAGAAAACCCAGAAATGGAGGCAAAAAGGTTCATAACATGGAGCTTGAAATCCCAAGGCATTTTATTTGCCCGATAGCGCTTGATCTTATGAAGGATCCAGTGACATTATCTTCTGGGATTACTTATGATCGAGAAAGCATAGAAAAGTGACTTGAAGATGGGAATTTCACTTGCCATGTTACCAATCAGGTTCTTAGAAGTTCCGATCAGATACCCATCTATGTTGCACTGACACGGATACGGGGACGGATACGGGTACGGAAACGGGGACGAGAAACGGCAATTTTAAAAAATATAGGGTACGGGTACGGCAAAGGTACGGCGAATATAAAATAAAATTATATATATATATATAATTATTACTAAAATAACCAATAAAAATAAAATACTAATAAAAAGTATTTTCTACTTTTTATATATATATATATATATATATTTTAATAAATTGTTCATAAAAAAATTTCTCCTAAATAAATAAGCAACAAATACTGATATTATTCAAAAAATAAAAACAAATACCTAGTACCATTTTACTGGTCTCCACAAAGTATTTTCTACTTTATATATATATATATATATATATATATATATATATATATATATATATATATATATATATATATATATATATATTATAATTATTTTATTGGGGCCCACAGAACTCATAAAACAATTCTATTTAATACAATATTTCTCCCTGTTCATCTTCTTCCCACGTCTTCTTCTTCAGCTTTTCTTCTGCATTTTTTCTTTTAAGTTGGCCGCTCCATGTCTGCCGGTGAGACCGCCGTTAGAATCATTGTCGAAGTGCGCGAGTCTCTCAACTGGAAAACAACCTTGGGGACGCGCATGAAGGTTGTATGCTGTCCCTGAAACGTCCCCTGAAATATCACAACCGTCCCCGATTATTTTCAGCCGTACCCTGGCCACGTGGAGCGTCCCCGGTACGTACCTAAGCCGTACCCGTCCCGTACCCGTCCCAGAAACGTTTCGGGTACTTGAAACGGCATGTAACTGTCGTACCCGTGCTTCCTAGATACCCATTCATTCGTTGAGGAAGATGATTCAAGACTGGTGCGTGGAGAATCGGAGCCACGGCATTGAAAGGATCCCGACGCCCAGATGGAAGGAGAAGCTTATGGAGAAATTGTGATGGAAGGAGAAATTGGGTTTTTAATGAACTTGAATAGGATTCTATTGACTCCATCAATGGCTGCCAGGTGTTCTCTGTATTGCTGGTCGCAACAAAGAAGCTCTTTCAGGACGTTAATGGAGTTTTGCTTCACGGAAATGTATTTTGATTTCAAAAACCAAATCATGCAACGCAAAGAAGCTTGTGATCTAAGGTATATTTGAGCTTTCTGAGCCAATGGAAACATCCAGTACGTTACACACAACATCTCCTCCAACAAATGGGCGTTCTTCTCAAATGAGTCGCCGGCAAATGCATTGAACGCCGCGGCGATGACTCCGACGGCGCCGTTTGCCACAACGCATCGCCTGTTACGCTCGCTCTCGAGACCCCATTTCTTGAATTCAAATGGGCATTAATGGGTGTTCGATTATACCTTTAATTTATTTTTTTATTAGTTTAAAATTAGGACTAAATTGAAAAAATGTGTAAATAATAAGGACCAAATGTGTGATTATACCTTTAATTTTTTAACTGTCACGTCACCTTTCGTTAGCCCATTAACGGCTGGTGGTCACATTGATCCAATTTCAATAGTTTGGGTGGTCAATTGAGTCGATTTTTTTTAAGGTGGTCATTTTAATATATTAACCAAAGTATGGTGATTAATGGTATAGTTTATCCAAATTTTAACCGCAGTTGTTTGTACGTACCTCCTGAGGTGCCACAGATGCAGTGTTGTGGGCTAAGATGGAGTAAGCATTTAAGGCCGAACTTGAAAGAAGAAATGATTGTTGTTGGGTTTACTTTTCTGTGGATCTTTGGAGTTTATGATTTCAATGGTTACTACTCTGTGGATCTGATTCTAAGTGGCATTATTATACAAATATTCTCTTTTTAATAGTTAATTAGAAAAATGATTTTAAACTTGATTATTTAGAAAAATAATTTTTTTTCGGATAAGATAGTCTAAATTCACGTTATACTAAAAGCGAGTTTTAAACTCACGTCTAAGAATGGGCATTTTACCCGATCCGGCTGGGTTCCGACTCGACCCGACCTGATCGGCTCAAATTTTTAATGAAAAAACCGGGTTCGAGTCGAGTTCGGGTTTATGGTGAAAATTATCCGAATCGACCCGACCAGGACTAATTATGTAATTTTCTCTTAAAATTTTAGGGATATTTATAGTAATATCGTCTCTTTATATATTTTTATAATTAGGTCCTTAAAATTAATTTTTTTAAAGTACAATTTAGTCCTTCAAATTATAATTTTTAGAATTAAGTTCCCTAAAATTATTTTTTTTACAATTAGGACCCTAAAATTATTATTTTTCTATAGGTGGGGTCGGGTTTAATATATTTATTTCCAAGTCATATTTTTAAAGAAAATGTTCGGGTCGGTGCAGGTTTAGGGTATTTATTTTCGGTTCGGGTGGGCCAAAAACCCGACCCGTGCCCACCCCTACTCATGTCCTATTAAAAGCGAGTTCTATGTAAAAACGCAATAAATTATTATTATTTCTTTCTTACCAACTTACACAACACAAAACTCGTGTCTTATAAAAAGCGAGCTCGTCTTACGATGACTACAAATGTATCTTTTTCTAAATAATCAAATTTGAGGATTATTTTTTAAATTAATTATTAGAAATAAAATATTTGTATAAAATTACCCACCAGCGCAATACAATCTTACTGAATTCCTTGCAATTGACCTCACTAAATGGATAAGATTTTTAGTTTCCACCATCCACAGCACGAAAACATTCGACGATGAACTGATAATAAAGAAAATTTTAAAACGGCTGATGTACACCGTTAAACACTACTAACACTATACATAGGTAAATATCATTAATTTTTAATAATTTTAAATAAATATTAACCATATTTTAAAAATAGCATTTAAATACGGTCCATTTTTAGCAATTCTTCTATAATAATTTTCTTTCTGCAAAATTTCGACTGACTTAAACTTTTTTTTGTAAAATTTATTAAATTTGAATACCATAATTTAAAATTTTGGACTCTCTCTCCTGATGGAATCGTCGACCCCTCCAACAACTTGACAACTTCCAAACATAAGAAACAATTATAAAAGTAAATGTAGTTATTGAATTAAACGAACCCACCACGTTAGCATCACTACCAGCACCAACGCTGCATTTTTTTTTTTTATATTCTACGCAACAGCAACAGCAACAGGAACTTTAGTAGATTTGCTATCAAGGTCAGTGCCCCATCATAATTCATAACCACCCTCCTTTCCTTCTACTCTAAGCTCTAAATTGAAATTATTGTATGTTTTCGTCTTAAAATATTATGTTTAAATAAATATGTTCCTGAATTCTCCCTATTAGCTCATGCGTCGTGTCTATATTAAATGCACAATCAATTATACTTAAACTAATCATTTCTTATAGTTAGAGTAATAATAGAGATTATTTTAAAAAGAGAGTAACAATAGAGATTATTCTAATTATAGTTTTTCTTATTGAATTAACATATTTAATTTCTTAAGCATGTATATAGTAGGATTGAACAGAGAAGAACGGCAGTCACCCCTAAAAATTTAAAATTCGTATATAATATGGTATTTTTTATAAATTTTTTATTAAAAATTTATTTTTATCCCCATACATTTTTTTTAAATTTGTCCTTTTAACATAAAGTATTGCGAATTTATCTGTATGTTAAACTAATAAACAATGTAGTTAAAAGAAGAAGCTGAAAACATCATCAACATCATTCACCCATATTGTAACTCCAAACTGAACTTTCTCTTCAATTCTGTCTCCTTTTTTTCTCTCCACCTTTTCCTTTCCAAAGAAAACAAAAATTTTGTTTTGTCAAAGCCAGGAAAAGGGAATCGAATTGAAGGCAACAACAATGAGGCCGTCCAACTCCAAATCTCAATCTCCTTTCAACACCAAGCTCATCCTCATCTGTGTTTCTGTTCTTCTCTTCGTCTTCCTCCTCATAACCACCAGCTCTTCATTTTCCAAACCACACCCATCGCCCATTTCAGAATCCCACATCGCCAACACACCCGATCCAGTCGACGAGTCTCCATCGAGCGAGTCAAAGCCGGTATCCTGCCCATCTCTTCCCTCGACGCCGACATGCACCAAAACCCCGCCGTCTCTAGCCAATGCCCTCATCCACTACGCCACCACAAACATCACCCCGCAACAGACCCTAAAGGAAATCTCGGTTTCAGCCCGGGTTTTAGAGAAGAAATCGCCTTGCAACTTCCTGGTGTTCGGGTTGGGCCACGACAGTCTGATGTGGACATCTCTCAACCACGGCGGCCGCACCGTTTTCCTCGAAGAAGACAAGGCGTGGATCGAGCAGATCAAGGGGAAACTTCCGGGTTTAGAATCTTACCACGTCGAGTACGCGACCAAAGTTCAGCAGGCGGATGGTCTGATGGAGACGGGAATGAAGGAGAAATGCAAAGTGGTGGGCGACCCTAGATTCTCCAAGTGCGAGCTTGCTCTGAAAGGGTTTCCGAATGAGATATACGAGGTGGAATGGGATGTGATAATGGTGGACGCCCCCACCGGGTTCCACGATGAAGCTCCGGGGAGAATGAATGCCATCTACACTGCGGGTCTGATGGCTCGGAACCGAGAAGAAGGGGAGACCGATGTGTTCGTGCACGATGTGGACAGGGTCGTGGAAGATAAGTTCTCCATGGCTTTTCTATGTGAAGGATACTTGAGGGAACAACAGGGAAGACTCAGGCATTTCAACATTCCTAGTCACAAGCCTGGCTCCGACACACCCTTTTGTCCTTGAAATTTGAATTCAACCCAGGAATGGGATGACAGGATGTCGTGTTTTTTTTTTCTTTTTTCCTTTTTCTAATCATGATAGACAAAATTTCATCTCAAATGGCACATCAGATTGATTACTATAACAAAGTTGAACTTCAACATTCTATTGATATATCATAGACTGATGTCTGAATTGAGCAAGTGCAACTTGAATTCCAAAAATTGTTTTTTTTTTCTACTTTAATTAGTATTTTAATTCTAATTTCTAATTAAAGTTTTAATCGACATTTATGCTTCTTTCAAGTTTTTATTTATCATACGAACATTTAGGACTTCCATTTTAATATTAAATTAATTTTAGTAATTTCTTTTATTAAGATGACAAATGAGATTTGCTAGCGAGTCCGGGAACCATGGGCGAATGTACATGAGGATTTGAAGGTGCATTGACTTCACTTGATTTATTTAAATATAAGGTTTTCAAAGAGTTAATAAGTAATTTTTCATACGAAATTTTGAAATTGATCTCACTTGATTTGTTTGTGTACAAGGTCAATGATACTTATTTTAGTGATATAAGAATCTTACATATTTTATACTCCACTCTAATCTTACTATATGAAAATTCTAGCTTTGCCACTGCTAGATCTTTAATTTGTTAAAGTGATTAAATACTCGACGAACTAAATCAATTCGATGATTTAAAGATTTTCTAAATCTAGTTTTAAGATTACATGTTATAATTTTACTAATGCTTGTAAATTTTTTATTAATTGTGTATGAAATAATTATTCATAAAAAATAAGGAAAAATATATATTTAGTACCCTAATTATGTCTACATTACTGTTTAGTACCCCAATTATTATTTTTGGCAAAATGGCACTTAACGTTACATTTTATTGTGTTTTGGTACCTCTGCCGTTTAAAATTAACGAAAATGGTGACATGACTTGAGTTAATAACAGTTTTAGTCCAAAAACTTATAATCTATCAATTTAGTCTAAAATTCTATCAATTTAAACATTATTTTATTTTTAAATTAAAATTGTAAATTCCTCGTTTTTTTTTTCTTCTAGACAAACGCTTTTTTTGGGTTTTGGAGTTTAAAAAACATGCTAGGGACAATCAAAACTATATGATTTGTGGATCAATGAGGGGCTAATGCGGAGTCCATTGGAGGACCCAAACTCTACGATTGAGATACTGTTGAGAATACGAGGTGGTGGGAAAGAGATGAGACAAAATTTTATCAAAATTAAGATGATGTTTTAAGTTGATGGATTTTGGACTAAATTGATAATATATATACGTGTTTTGGACTAAAATTGTGATTATACCAAGCCACATCATCATCTTAGTCTTTAACGGACAGGGTACCAAAATAGAACAAAAACGTAACGTAAGATACCATTTTGCCAAAAATAATAGTTGGGGTACCAAAACAATAGCACATGCATAGTTGGGTATTAAATATGTAGTTTTCCCTAAAGTATATTAGTTATTTTTGTTTTGGGAAGTAGAAATATGAGATGGATATTATAGTTTGTAATCTTTTTTTGAAAGAATATGCCGGTTGTATATTATTAAGCTCAAACCAAATACAAGAAAAGCCCAAAAAGATAATAAAGCCACAAAAACAAAGCTAATCGAAAAGTTCAAAGGAAAAGAAACTAAGGCAACCGGCTGCTCTCCACAGAAAATGAATCGTCAGAGGTGAAAGCTTCGTGTGGAAGATGCAAAAATTGGGGATAACCAGGTGTGAATAGAGAAGAAACCCCAAATTTGAAGACAAACCCCAAAGGATTAGGGCGATCTTGGTCGGCCAGAGAGAAGACAGCGGCGGGAGCGTCCTCCACCCACGACCGTTCATCTCGGTGACGCAAGCCTTCCGAGGCTAATGCATGTGCCAGCCTGTTGCCGCTCCGGCCAACGAAGGAGAAGAGGCACCTGTCGAAGCTCGAAGCTAAAGTCTTGGTGTCTCTGATGACCGTTCCAACTTCAGATAAGTCTTGGGCATGCGAATTGAGCTTGGCAATTACGGATTTGTTGTCCGTCTCAGCAACGACGTCACGGAGCCCTAGGTCAAGGGCAAACTGAAGTCCCTATAGCACCGCCGTGGCCTCAGCGTGAAACACAGAGGTGATGTGCAAGTCATTTCTGTAAGCCGTACCCATTATTAAGCCTTGACAGTTTCTAATAATTAGGCCCGAACAAGATAAGTTTTCCGAGCCGTTATAACTCGCATCTGTGTTTATTTTGTAGATCGACGTCGCCGGAGCACTCCATCTGTCACCGCCGTGTCGGAGGGGATGGATATTATAGTTTGTAATTTTAAACTAAATATGTTGTAGTCTTCTGCATTTAAAATATAAATTTTAATATGTTTTAAAGGGTTACATATTGCAGTACAAAAAATGTTAATGAACTCAATTTTAATTTATTAACTTGTCATCTAAGTTATTCTGAAATGAATTCCATCTATTAGGCCTGGCTAAACTATTCTTTCCATTCAATTAAATAATGGCAAGTCTCCTTTCCAGTTGAGACATCATTGTCTCGTTTGGTTTGGTTGGATTTTATTTTATTGAGAGAAAGAATTAATAAAAACAAATAATATTTTGATTGAGCCAATTTATAAGTAATTAAACTACAATATAAAAATAAAATGCAGCTGAATCTAATAAGTGTCCCAATAAAAAAAAGAGTGGTGTTCATCTTAGAAATACGAGTTCAAATCACACTGTTTACAAGGTGTGTGCTTTTTTTCAAAGGGTTCAAATGCAGCTGGCTATATATTTTATATTGTACAATTAAAAAAAGTACACCATTAGCAGATTACATTGTTCAAGCAACAATTAAACCAACAAATCTCAAAAGTCTTTTTTTTTAACAAAAATAAAATATTTTAGCCAAATCACAAATTCAAGGAAGTGGTGAAAAACGATAGAACCAGCACAAGCCCAGCAAAAAGAAACAGATAAATATTGGTGCAAAGCAAGGCAAAAATGACTACAGCTCTGTACAAGTATCCAGTTTTCTTCTCTGCTGAGGAGAGGTGGATTCATAGTTGGTCCAGGTCCAGTCAGGCCCTAGGAGAACCATCTCGCCAATATCCGCATTCGCTAATGCCACATTCCGAAAGAAATTTCTGATAATCATGTTGAAGTCTTCCATAATCCTCAGGGGCCTCCTCATACTGGATGGATGCTTCACCTTCTGGACTCTGCACAACATTTCAAAGTTAACTTAGCACCCAACCTCACATTTTTGGCCTAACAGATACCTTTTGCTCAGCAAAAACTAAAGAAAGAGACACCTCTTGGCTATCAACCAAATCAAAGACAATAATAACTATATCATGATTGCTAATGCTCTTTATAGTGCAGTGCTGCCCTATGCCACTGACACTGAAGCAAAGAATTGTAATGCAACTAAGCAACTTGTCATCCAACAGACAGTTTTCTACACTTCAGCACCACCAGGAACACGAGAATCACATACTTGGCAATACCGCTTCCAAACAGATAAACTTGCAATGATGCCACACCCAAGGTAAGGTGATTCCCAGCACAAAGGGTCATTTACCTGAAGTTGTAAGACTAAGGTTGCCCAGTGTATAATCATCCAGTCAGCAAAACGTTAACCAAAAAAACAATATTTCTACTATTCATAGGTGGTGACATCCAGAATTACATATATGTACTACAATGTGATGGCATAAGGACGATAGGGACATGGTTTTTATAACTCCTACGGGTTACTTACCTGATCTGCTTGCAATTCAAAGTTCTATTTTTGAGGGCTCTAAGCCACTTTATATGGATACTATACTTTTTCACGGCTACTCATGTCAACATAAGATCATATCGTCACCTTAGCAAGCCCATTAGAACAGTTTTAATCTCAGGAAAAAGTGAAAGCAATATGAAACTATACCGGTAATCAGTTATGCTAATATAAACCTGTGCAATAGGGACTCCAACTGATAAATATATGTCATAAAAGAGAAATATCATGCCATTTTATCCAAAGAAAGAAACACTGCTAAATATCGGTGTTGAATGCTACAAGAAATTGGCTTTTGCAGAATTTTGCACATATGTTCTTGACATGTACTACATGTTGAACTGATTACTTACATTAGAATCAAGGCCTAATTCGGAGTCAAAAGCATCTCCTTCCACGGTGTCACTGAGAGCAGACTTCCATCGCATGCCTTTTGCCCCACGATGAAGTGCATGAGACTTAATATCACCAGCTTGTTGTCTTATGCCTCTGGCAACTCTTGTGTGAAAGGTACTGATTACACATCCGATGCAAAACGCTATAAGAGGAACCACAACTAGAAAATAACCAGTGGATTTAGCCTGCTAATAGAGCGGGAAAGCCTGTTGAGCTTGCTAAGAATAATCATGAAACACCATTGTGATGGTTTTTATAAACAGACTTACATTTGATAAACGATGCGAAGTTAGCATGGTGAAAAATGTTTGCCCTGAAGGAGCTTTAAGTGCACGGATGGAACGCCATAATCTACTTTTCTTGGCTCGGTCCTGATTAAAGAAAAACAAAACATCCAGTACCAAGGCAAATTTCAACAGAAATCTGATAGAAGTCCAAGCTTAACTCAACGCAATTTAGGATAAAAGTTCTAAATCAAATCCAAACTACACTGTCGCCTTCTTAATTTGCTAGAACATTACAATTTTTGAAACAGGGAAGAATATGCTAAATTGCTAATAGCTCAACTAGCATGAACAATCTTACTTACAAGTTGAGTGTCTAGGAGGGAAGGAGCAGGGATGTTAAGGAGCTGGCCTTCGAAAACAAGGTCAATATCCACTATGTTCTTGTTAGCAGCTACAATTGAATGAACAGACACCCCATACATCTTTGAAATGGAAGACAAAGTTTCACCCCTGCAGTTGAAACTACAAACTTTTCAGTTTTCACCTCAAATAAGCTTTGAATATGAAAAAATGGCCAAAACCCAGAATTTAACAAAGGGATTAAAGGAGTTTCGTTTAACTCTTTCACCAAATGAGCGCAGGAATTGTCCTTGGCCTCGTTCTGCAATCTCCATTTCTGCCACAACCAAACCAAACCATCCGTTTTAGCAAAGCCTACAAAACGTAGGATTTCAGCAGGTGCCCAGGGTTTAAAACGCAAGGTGTGAGGAGGGAAGCTTGTTTTTGTATAGTTTGAAAGAGGAGATTTTGAGAGAAAGACATGTTTTTTATGGCTAAGCTTTACTTCCATCACAGAGAGAAAACAACGAAAATGGAGAAGGAAACAAGAACTGAAGAACAATAACGATTTTTCAGACAAATCCAACCCTTCATTTATGGTGGTCTGAAAGCGAGAAACGGCCACCAAAGGGAACGACTCGTTTGTATTTTCCTGCTATATTCCTTGGGCCCTTACCTTGTTAGTGATTGGCGTTTGCCATCGCCCATCAGTTCTAAAAATGTTCATTTATCTAGACTTTAAATGAATGGAAAACTCAATTCTGGGACTTGTACAATGTAAATTCCAATTAAGGACTTGATGTTTGAAAATTAGTTCAATCAGGGACTTCTTTGGTGATTGTATCTCCTGCAATTAATCAATCACAATTCAAATTATTATGACACTTCATTGAAATTTTGGTATGAAACATTCAGAATGCTTAGAGGGAGATGGAAATGTTTCGGCTAAATCCTTAATTTGAGATCAAGTTTTTTAAGCTTTGTTCGTATAACTGTATAAGCACTAAATCTTTCAAAGATGGATTCTTTATAATTCTATCCACATCAATATTAAACCTTTGAAAATGATAAATAAATAGGACATTATTCAATATACAGACAATGAAAAATAGGTTTCCAGAGAGTTAAAATTAGGGGTTATGAATTTAGTATAGGTTAGAATTTAGGGTTAAAGGTTTAAAGTTTAGTAATGTTAAGAGATTTATATTGTAATCTTAAATCTTAAATTCTAATCTTAAATCATAAATTCCCTAAACCCTAAATTATAAACATCTTATTGTAATCACATCTCTTAAATTTTAACCCTAAATCATAAATTCCATAAACCCTGCATTATAAACATCTAAACATGAGCCACTAAATTATAATCACTAAACTAACTCCATAACCCCTAAATTTAACATGTTTGTGGAAAAAATTCATCGTCAACGAATCAAATAATAACCCGTAATTTAATTTAAAAAACTAAAATCTAAATCTCTAATCAAAAAAACCATAAAACCTAATTCATAACCCCTAGATCTTAAATTCTAACCATTAATTTTAAATTCTAAACCTAATAGCCTAACTCTTAAACCGGTAATCCTAAGCTAAATTCATAAACTCTAAATTAAATCTACGGATAGAAATTTTCATATTATATTTCACAAACATTCCATTCCATTCCATTCCCAAGGTTATCTCAACTACCGGGACACGAGAATGATACCATACTCTTCCATTCATTACCACTATATTCACTGGCAGCGTAAACATAATTTTTATATAATAGGTCTTAATAAAAAAGAAAATATGCATTATTATAATAAGTATTGTTGACCACATATCTCAATAAATTAAATGAAATCAAAATTTATATTTTTATAAAAAATTTTATATTAATTCTTTAAAAATTTATACTTCTAACGATTCGAGTGAGTTCAACTGCACCCTCTAATTTTATATTACCTCCGCCCATACCACAGATTCAACCTCCATCAACTTGCTTTAAGCCTTTAATCACATTTTCGCTCATCACTTCCTGTCTCTACCAGAATTCCATGCTACTTTCATTTTTACTGATTCTGGATCCCCATTCCCCTCCTAATCAAACAAAACAGACTCTTCAATCTTGGGAGGTACACAAGATTTTATGTTAAGGGAGGCCGAACTTATAAAATTTTAAGAGGGCGCACTTATAAAATTTTAGGGGGCAAAATTAAATTTTCAATAGAAAATAATAGAAAAATTTTAAATTTTTTCTAATTCATAGATAAATTTCAAATTTTTAGGGGTGACAGAGTGGGTCTATCCCTGCTTCAATCTAATCATATTATACTCTTACATAAATGTTGGACATATTTCATATACTTTAGGGAGAGATCATGTTGTAGGCTAATCTAGCAGGTTGTGGGTGGCCAACAAGTTGATCACGAGATACATCCGCCACCGCTGCTGCTTCAATGCAAAGTAATTCTTTATGTGACTCATCGACTGATGGGTGATCACCACAACTAAAAGTTTTACGGCTCACTCTCTCCACCCCAAAGTTCAAACCCAACATGCAATCTGCATGCACATGAGCCCCATAATAGCTTAACAAACCTTTCACCCCTATATAAGCGTTGCATTCATCTGCATGGAGATCACTGAGTTTAGCCATACTTCAAAACAATGAAGACCCTTGGTGAGCTAGCCTTGTTGCTTTGTTTGATCGTGGCCTGCTTTAACGGTAGAGCTCGGTCGCAGCGGCTGCCTCAGCAGTCTCAAGTACCATGCTTCTTCATCTTCGGTGACTCCCTAGTGGACAATGGGAATAACAATGGTATGGTCACACTTGCTAGGGCTAATTATAGGCCCTACGGCATCGATTTCCCCGGTGGTACCACCGGTCGTTTCACTAATGGTCGAACTTTTGTCGACGCTCTAGGTAAGTTACTGCTCCATGATCAGTCCTATTTTGGTCATTTTTATTCACTGTAATCGGTTTCCTGATGATACACTCGAATTGCAGCTCAACTTATGGGGTTTACACGCTACATTCTTCCCTATTCAAGGGCTCGTGGCCTTGAATTGTTGCGCGGAGTCAATTATGCCTCCGGCGCTTCCGGTATTCGCGACGAAACAGGCGACAATCTGGTACATACATATATGAAAATGCATGCATGACCGTAATTTAAATATTTCATTGAAGTTGTAACATGTGTGTGATGAGGTTTTGTGTGTAGGGAGCCCACACGTCGATGAACGGACAGGTCGCCAACTTTGCGAATACGGTGGTGCAAATGCGGAGGTTCTTCAGAGGAGACACCACTGCTTTGGGCAGCTATCTAAGCAAGTGCATATTCTATAGTGGTTTGGGAAGCAATGATTATCTTAACAACTATTTCATGCCGAACTTCTACACAACCAGCTCTGATTTCACTACCAAGGCTTATGCGGCCGCACTCATTCAGGACTACACACGCCAGCTAACCGTAAGTTCCCCATGTCCCAAACAAATATTTCATTACAATCGGTCCGTCTCCGACGCTGATATAATTTCTCGTGTGTCCAAATCCGATACATTTCAGCAATTACATAGCTTAGGAGCTCGAAAGGTGATTGTAACGGCAGTCGGACCAATCGGATGCATACCATATCAACTAGCTCGGTACCACGGTAATAGCAGCCGCTGCAACGAAGACATAAACAAGGCAATCGTTCTTTTCAACACCGAGCTGAGGAAGGTGGTTGATCGTTTCAATGGTGGCCAACTCCAAGGAGCGAAGTTTGTTTACCTGGATTCCTACAAAAGCAGCATTGATTCTTATCAAAATGGCTCTGCAAACGGTAATCTACTACTACAAATACAAATTTAACATGAACCCCAAAATTTTATTCAGAAATTGGTTGATAGAGCTCGACTCGAAAATAATCGAATCGAATTCATTCCGAGTGTACAGGGTTTGAAGTGATAGACAAAGGGTGCTGCGGAGTGGGAAGAAACAATGGGCAGATAACATGTCTTCCCCTTCAACAACCTTGTACTGATCGAAGGAAATACCTGTTTTGGGATGCCTTTCATCCGACCGAACTGGCCAATGTCTTGTTTGCACAGTCTGCCTATGGATCACAGACTTATACTTATCCTATAAACATACAGCAATTGTCTGCCCTCTAGAACCTAATGTTATCTGAATTCATGCCATCCATTACTACCTTTTGTTGATTGTTTTGTTACTAAAAATTATGCCCTTCAGAATT
This sequence comes from Hibiscus tridactylites, assembly GCA_958450335.1. Classification (NCBI taxonomy): domain Eukaryota; kingdom Viridiplantae; phylum Streptophyta; class Magnoliopsida; order Malvales; family Malvaceae; genus Hibiscus; species Hibiscus tridactylites. The sequence goes on along the minus strand of OY288290.1, from coordinate 64,254,114 downwards.
TCCAAGATTTAAAGTTGCAATGAAAGGGATATGCATGCCTTGATAAACATTAATCAAACCTAAAGATATGCCCATCTACTAGGTTAATGCATACAGCAACTAAACAATGCAATTTGCAAAGATTTAAATTCCTCTTCTTTGAAAATCAGTAGGTATTATAAATTGCCATCTATTGCCCCAATTACTATAAGTTCCTAGAAAGACATGCATATCATTTAAAATTACTTTCAGCATTTATCAGAAAAAATATTCAATTACTGAAAATGAAAAGAGAAAAGCAACCTTGGGCAATCTGTGGAAACCAATCAGCAGCACAATCATGATCAGTAGAAACATAAATGTTGAATCAAATTGAAACTGAATCAAGCTAACCACACACTTATAGATGCATAAATTCCGAGACAAGTGGAAGTGAAAGGTTGAATTATGTTGCATGAGTCTATTTGGACGGTTGGACTTAGTGCAATTATAGCTTCAAAATCATAAGATTTTTAGCTCTATACCTATTCGCAAAACTTGAGTTATAAATAATTTTCTAACTAAAAAAACAGATATCATGGAATAAATTGTAAGTTTATTCTTCAACAACTCACTTTGACAGAAAACCAGTCTTTGTTCCAAAAACGAGAGTGAAGCATAACATCATAACAATAGCTATGAAACAACATGTACGGACACAAAACTAGGTTTTTCTTTTACCTCATTTGGATCAAAGTAAGTTCCCAAAGGAGATGCTCAAGCCTCAAGTATCTTTCAGGTTGCTCTTGCTTCATAACCCCCATTGCCTGGGTTTGCCTCAAAATAGCACGTGCGGTGTCCAACTCTCTTAGTTCAATCATTTCTAAAACAATCTGCAGAAATCAAAGCAAAATATGGGAAATATAACATGGAATGTAAATATGAAAAAAAAAAATAGTTTCCGAAGTAATGGCAGATAAGAGCCGAAACCTGCTCATATAAGTCCTACAATTTATTCCTTGGGAGCTTAAGTTGAGCCACTTGAGGCAATATGGCATCCCATCTTCCACTGTTAATATCAGCAACAAACGTTTCGATGCTGTCTACAGTATTCAGAGAAACCTGGCACTCGTTTTGTAGAGTTTGAAACGTTTGATACAACGAATTCTCTTTGCAAAACTGGAGCACAATCTTAATAACGCTGACCAGAAAGAAAGAGAGAAATTGAAACAACCAAAACAAAAACAATAGTTAGAAATTCACGCCAGCTTCTTGGGCATTACCCAGAGCTAGAAAACGAGAGAACAACATAAACAGAGAACGGAAACGTACTCTCGAGTCTCGAGCTTCGATTTCTAGAGTCATGGTAAGTGCCCGAGGGAAACAATATGCTGAAAACTTGAATTTCTTGCTTTATTTACATCTGGGTAAACTACACAGATGACCACTGAATTATGGGTTTAGTGTCAAAATGACCACTATATTATTTTTTCGGCAAATGCACCACACAACTAGTTAAATGGTTCCACTTTAGCCACAGGCCGTTAAAGAAAAGGAAAAAATTGACGGATAAAAAAATTGGTATAATTACACATTTGGTCCTCTATATTTATACAATATATCAATTTAGTCCTAATTTTAATCTAATAAAATAAATTAATTATTCAATAAGATGTGATTGGAGTAGGAAAAATGAAAACCAAGGAACCACCCTTGGTAGAAATCAAACCTGGGACCTTGGGGGAGTAGCGCGCGGAAGTTTACCACTGAACCAAGCATATACTTGTGATATGCAATACTAATAATAATATACGTGTTATACGATTGGAGAAAGAAAAAACAAACAATATAATAGCTGAATTTGAGAGTTCAAAAACTGATACAACTGGAATAAGGAGAAAGGACGGATCCTTCATAAACAAAAGTCTTCTGACTCTTGGAACTGTAAGTGATTTGTATAAATATTTTTATGAATGAATGTTCATTTCTTTCCCCTTGTTATTAAGAGGTCATAACATACAATGCATTGCTTGTGTGCCTTTATCTACTCTGCAGGATTATAGCCTCTATTAAGTTGGTGGTGAAAATGAATTGAATCTTAACAATATATTTCCTCCAACAGTCATAAGTCATTCATCTGACTTGGTTTTGTTAGCTGGCGTCTTAACTATTATTTTAGTTTTATAGTTTTAAATTTTGATCTCTGGTTTCATTGTGAAGATAATAGGAAAGTTAAGTGAAGGAAAAGTTTGCCATATTTTATATCGTGACTCCAAGCTTACCCGCCTTTTGCAATCTTCTCTAAGTGGGCATGTACTTATTTTGGTAAGTTGATCAGTTTATCTTATTTGTTACTGGGCTTTTTATTTGCTAATTCTTATAGGTTGATTGGTTTTATCTTTCTCCAATGTAAAATCATAATTTTCTGTCTTTCTATTTTTTCTCTAATCTTATTATGTAATCTGTCTGTAGTAGTGCATCCTTTATCAATATGTGGTTTTTTTACAGCACATTTGTACAGTCACACCTGCATCTAGCAATATGGAGAAAACTCATAATACCCTGAAGTTTGCTAGCAGGGCTAAGCGAGTGGAAATCTATGCCTCACAATATAAGGTTTCTATAGCCTCTGCATTTTTCTATTAGCTAGTAGTAGAGAGATGCACTTAAGATTCTCAGGTTCGAATCCTACCAAGGGCGAGTATATTGTTTGTTTTTTCTTTCTCTAATCGTATAACATATATATTATTATTAGTATTGCATATCACAAGCATATACTTGGCTTAGTGGCAAACTCGCGCTACTCTCCCAAGGTCCCACCTTATTATACCAATTTATTTTATTTTATTAGATTAAAATTAGGACTAAATTGATATATTGTATAAATATAGAGGATCAAATGTGTAATTATACTAATTTTTTTAATAGTACCGTTAATTTTTTTGTTTTTTTAACGGCGTGTGGCTAAAATGGTACCATTTAAATAGTTGTATGATGCATTTGTCGAAAAAAATAATATAATGATTATTTTGACACCAAACCCATAGTTCAATGGTCATCCGTGTAGTTTACCCTTTACATTTTTGTAATAATTTGGATTTTGGACTGGTTCTAAGAGTTAGGGTTGATCTGTCTTGGGCTTTGGGTTTAATGTTTTAAATTCCCTAAACCTAAAAAGCCCAACTTTTTACATTAGTGTAATTGCCCTAAGGAGAACTTTTTTTTGTTGTTCAAAGCCCTAAGGAGAACTATTACCCTTTTTCTCTGCGCTTTCAATTTTTCTTATTCGCCATTGCAGCAGCTATTTTAAGCTTGGAAGAAAGTTGAAAACTTCAAGAAGTACGATGAAGAAGAAAACAAGTAAAGAGAAGGCTAATGCTGTTGGTGTCGCCGAAGATGTTGAAATGGGTGAATGGAAATGGAAATTTTTCTACTGGTTTGTCTTTGAATGATCTTTGTATACATGTAATTAACTTTCCTGCGATGGGTTTCCTTTTTTTTTGTTGGTTTCAGTGGAGAACTTAGTTGCAACCAAACAAGAGAAGAAAAAGGATAAATTAAGTAAGAAGAAGAAAAGAAAAGGTGAAGAGAAAAACGCTAGAGCTGGAACTGTTGATAAGCTCGTTGATGAGAACGACGAAGTTCATGTTCAAGGTGAGATTTTTTAAATTTGTTTCTTTTTGAAAAATATTAAATGGTGTGAGTAAGAACGAAGAGTTCATGGCTGATACTTCATAGAGCGAGATTAAAAGCTGCAAGTTGTAAATAATTGATGGATTTGTTTGGTTTACTTAGAATTTCATCAACTCTAACATTGCATTTAGAATTTAATCAACTCTAATATTGCAATATCTCTTTGTTGTTTACATAATAATTTTTTGTTATTTTTTCTTGTAGAAAAATTTAGAAAAGATAGAAAAAAGAAATCAAAGGGTCAGTTGGTGAAAAAGAGTAAAGCAGCTCAAGAGGATGAAGTTTATGAAATACCTTCCGGAGATGAAGACTGCTCAAAAGGGATGAAAAGTATGAAACTGGTGACTTTTCTTTAAATATTTTAAGCTTTTGGTATTGCAGTAGAGATGAACTTCCAAAGCAGTATTATTAATATTCTGGTTTTGCCTTGAAACCTATTAGTTTAAGTCTTATTTCCATCTTCGTTTAGGATATGCGTCGTGGTAGGCAATATTGCAATTGTCAAACTTGTAGCTAAAGCCAGATTTTTTAAAGTTGATGTTAGTATGTTCTTATCTGGATTCTAGTTTGATCATGTATTTTCCATTATCAGTTGATAGACAAGTGTATCGTTTTATAGACATTTGATAGGCAAGTTTTGTTAAACTGCAGAATGGCTTACAGACTACCACCAAAGTAGGCCTGGCTTGAAAGTATTGCAACAGAGGATTGACGAGTTTATAACTGCGTACGAGGAAAAACTTGAACAGGTATTTTTCTTCTTGGTACCGCATGTTGAATCATAGCTTTTCCAGTTTTGTCAAGGAGTTTACCTTAGCATTACACAAAAACGCACCTCGAGCCCTCTTAGGCAAGGTGCATTTGATCAGAGGAATGAACTTGATATGCCTAGGTACCTTTTTATAAGACAATAGATAAAAGGAGGAAAAAAAGTTGTATAGGGAGACAACATCAAACTCTCTACTTCTCAATGTTTGAATATTCGATGAAAAATTCAAGAGACTATTAGACAATCATGCAATGCCAACAGAAGAAGGAAATTTTGCATGCTTATTCCACACGCACTCGCACACACAGGTAGCTGAGCATCCATGCACCACATGTAATATACGGATTTTAATGCCTATATTGCACCTTCCACCCTACACAATATTAACGTATATATGGCAATATTAACTTGTATATGCTGTTATTTATGAACTTTTGCCTTTACACATTGTTAGAAATATGTTTTTCTTGTTATTTATTATTTTGGTCATTATGGTGATATAGGAAAGGAAAGAAAAAGAGGCTCGACTTACGGAAGGGGGATGGGTACTTGTCGAACATCATAAAGGAAGGAAAAAGACGACAGACTCTGAAAGTGGAACTACAATAGGGTCTGTTTCCCAGGCTGCTGTGGAGGACAAATTAGCTAAGAAGAAGAGCAAAGAGGTCTCTGATTTCTACCGCTTTCAGAAAAGAGAAGTCCAGAGGAATGGTATGAATGATATTAAATTTGGTGTTTTTCCCCTTTTTTTTTATACCAAGACGTCACGATCAAGTTTATTCTGAACATTTTCTGGGGGGTTTCAGTTAAGTTGTGATTATGTTGTAGGGTGTAGGTGTTCGGATTAGCTACTTCTCATTGCACATAACTTTACACCTCTCTTCTCCGCATTAATAAATTGTATGTAGTATAGTCGTGTGCTGCGGAGCCGGCAGGCTATGTTTCTCCAGAATTCATTTTGCTTGGAATACTTGTATTGTATCCAGCACATATTCAGACTTTGGTAATAGGGATTTGATCCAGGAAAGACCTTCCAAAATCATGGAAAAACTTAAGGATACCTGTGTTGGATTTATACCATATCCGACGCTTAAATCCGAATAGTAATGAAGGGGATCCAGATCCCTCAAAATCATGGTGTATGTTTGGTAGCTTATAGAAGTGGGTCGTTTTCATTCTTTTTACCTATAAAGGGTTTACATAACCTTTGTTCTCCTTGCAGAACTTTTGACACTCCAAAGCAAATTCGAGCAGGATAAAAAGCGGATTCAACAGATGAGGGCTGCTCGGAAGTTTCGACCATATTGAGTGCAACCCCGACTACATGTAACTGCTTATCCATTTTGTGGTTTCACGCTGTATCAACAATTACAACCATCAACATGTGGATAGTGATTATGATGCATGCATAGACAATTTATCATCACAGGCTATATGTGTAATGTTTTAAGGCTTAGATTTATATTGTGCCTCGGAATCAAGCTTAAAACTAAAAGAAACCAAATAGTTTTCAAAATACACCAAATATCAACTCCCTTGCACACTTTATTCAACACAAGAACACTTTATTATTCACTTTTATACAGTACAAATAACTTATAATACATAGTATTCTAAACTTAAAGTACATTAGTTTTTGCTATGGTTAGTGGGTGCAGCATATTGGTAAAGTCAGTAGTGTTGCTGATATTCTCCCCAATCTGTAAAATTAAAAAAAAAACTGTTGTCAGTCATTAGTTCTATGCATTATTTTCTCCGTTTATATTTAAATATAATTAATAATTTTTTTTTTGATAAATAAGAAGGACGACATAACACCACGTGCCTCGTTAAAAACCCCCTAAGCCTAAATGGGGGAAAAGAGTACACATAGTGTTACCGAAACGAAAATACAAACGAAACAAAACATAACATCACCCAATATCATCTATGACCAACTGAGCCACCTCAGGCGGCAGAGAATCAAAAACAAAACACTCTCCCTGTCTATTCTGAGCCAAACCCGCTAACTTATCCGCAACCATGTTTGCTTCATGATATCGACAAATCCCACTGTTGGAGAATAAGTTTCCGCGACCGCATGATCAACGCATTTCCCGCCATAATACTAGACTCCATGGTTAGGATTGCCGTCACCGTTTTGTTATCCGTTTTCAAGTCCACCAATTGATATCCACGTTCCCACGCCAATACTAACGCATCATAAGCCGCCCATAGTTCTGCCATTAGAGTCGTGCAAGCCCCAACATTTCGCGCATAGCCAAACAACCAACCCCCATTAACATCCCGAAACACACCACCAATCGATGCTTGCTTTGTTGCACCACGCACCGCACTATCAATGTTGATCTTCACGCGGCCTTGACAACGTGGCTGCCATAAATTAATAAAATTTATGATGACACTCTAAATATTTTTTTAATAACAACATTATCTAATTAATAAAATATAAATTTATGTGAAAAAACTTTGATGTACAGGATGATGCTTTTTAGTTTTAAGAGTTAGGGTTTTAGTTTAGGGCTTGTGTTGGGGTTTAAAATTTAGAGTATATGGTTTAAAGTTCAGGGTTTAATTTGTTAGGGTTAAAGTTAGAAATTTAAAATTTAAATTTTATAGTGTAAATGTGCTAGCCTGTGTAAAATTAGTTTTACCCTAATTCATATGCTATTTTTAAGTTTCACCCAAAGAATCAATTATTTTAAGTTCTGTTTGTACGTAAATATTTGTAAAAGAAAAACAAAATGTATTAATGCGGGCAGTTATACTAACCTTGCTCCTTAACATTTGAATTTCTTGAAATATAATGTCTACCTATACTTTATGTAACAATTTTTTAAAAAAATGAAAATGAAAATGGTATTAAATAAAAAATGAATTAAATTATAATTAAAACGAAGTTTACCTTTGTTGATTGAGACCCTTTGGTGGGTAGTTCATAGAGGTTTCCATGAGCGGAGAAAATGACAAGTCCAATTTCAGCATCGCAGAGCACAGAGAGGTCCTTAGCCAGGTCGGGGCGGTGCACCGGGTTGTGAATGCGCTTCATCTGAACTCTTCCACGACCCATCCTCTCAATCCTTTTGATCTTCTTCTTCACCTGCCTGTGCAGACAACCTCCCACTAGTTTGAACTAGCTTCGAGGTTGTTGCAATGCCTACTTTGGACTCTCCCCTTTGTCCAAACTACTTGCCTCTCTTTGGTTTAGAGCTTCAACCATTCAACCCTTATACTCGTCCCCTTAGGTTCTCCACTGATATATTGACTGAAAGAGAGTATAGTAAAGATGCAACTATTGGTAAAGAATGTGAATTTACACGCAACATCCAAAACAAGGAGCATGATGAATCAGTCAAATTGATCGAGAATGTTCAAAGTGGGGACTTGACTAAGGGTCTGCCGAAACGGTCATCAGATCAGGGTGTAATGTTGAAGTCACTGATGGTGGCTGCCTTTGGAACAAATGATCGGACTAAAATTTGTTTGGAGATTTTGGAGAAAAGGGTGCTGCAAATTGCTGGGAAGGAAATGGAATCACAATATTCTAGTCAGTTTCGGGATATTACAACCATTGTTATGCAAAAGACTATCAATCTTGAAACTCAACGCCCTTACACCATTACTATGATTGAGAGTCTAATGCATGAAATTCATATAGTTGTTGATTCTCATAGTAGTTCCAAGAAACAGGCTCTAAAGGTTATCCGTCAACTTCAGGAAAACTTGCCAATAAAACGGTTGCCCATGAGATTAGACTCATTATTCATGGGCAAAATTTTCAGTCTCTTTGTGAGAAGCTAAATGAATGGGGTGCTAACATTGTTTCAAAAGATGAATTTGAAACTCAACTTTCAGTTATTTGTGAAACTAAACCAGGAGTTTTCCGAGAATGTGACGGCTTGTAATGAACTTACAGGGTAGATTGGAAATATTTGTAGTGTCTGTACTTGCCGAGGTGATAAGCAGGTGGATGATTATGATGATGAGGATGTGTCATCACATATAGCCAAGGGTTCAGCCGAGTTAATCAATACAATTGATACTGATGGTTCTAGAATTGAAGAGCTAAAATTGCAGCTCCAGAAGTGTATCATAGCAAGAAATGACATTAAAGCAAAAATTTATGTGATGAAATTAACTCTGTCCGAGGAAATGGGAATGATGGAAGTTAAGTTAGCTGGAGGGAGACTGTACATGAAGCTATTTCTTTGCATGAAAAAACCAAAACACTAAAAGCTTTGTTAGGTGATAAGACAAACTTACAAAAGTGCTTAGAAGAAGAGTATGCTGAACAGATTATGGAAATCAATTCTCTCAATGATTTAATAGTAGCAGCAGATGGACTTTCTGAATGCCAGCTCACACAAAAACTTTTAGAAGAGCTCATCCATGGATGAAGATACAATATTAAACATGAATCAAGAAATATCTCAAGCTCAGGGGCCAACTCTTCATTTATTACAGGAAGTTATTCATTTGAGTAATGATCTTCAGAATGTGAAGAAAGAGCATGAAAATTTGTCTAATCAAGTGAAGTTTTTTCATGGTCCTGACAGAACTACCAACACCAATGGAATCAAGCAACCAACAGATGTGACACGAGAAGTTTAAAGAGTTGTCAAAGCTAGTGTTTACAGTGCCAAGGAAATTTAGGAGATGCTAAAGTCTAGAAAGTAGAAACCGGGTCAAACCAGTTAGTGCTGCCAACACCAATGAAATGAGCAGTCAATATCACTGTTGGTTATGTGTAACTGTAAGGGGAACAAATGTGATAAATGGCCAAAAGATTAGGAGTCGCATATGGCTGGTAGATTGGGATGATGGCAGTGAGTGCATTGGAAAGATTGAAGTCGATGGTGAAATATTGAAGGAATCTTAGTTCACAAAGAAATATGTCCTAGCATTTGGTGATGTAATTTTCACATAAGTAGCAAAAATGTCCCATATTCCTTACAGGAACTCAAGGCTCACACGTATGTTACAGAACTCTCTGGGAGAAGATTACAAGACAGTGATATTAGCACATATCAGTCAGTTTAGTATGGACCTCAGGGAGACCCTCTGTTCACTGAAATTTTTTAGCCAAGTTAAGGGATTTGAAAGTGGTCTTGCTCACAAACTGGTGGATCTTACTGAGCTCTATTGGCATAAGCAAATGGTAGAAAAGCTTAAACATGATGACAGGGAAACAAAGTGGTTGCTGGCACAATGCTCTAGTGTGGACATGGAGAAGGCGACTTGGAAAGATTATACAATGTTGAAGTCTTAGCTTTTGAATTCCGATCCTTAGGGACAAGGATCCTTTGAAATGGAGGGTATTGTCATGACCCTAAGTTGGGAATGAGGGTATAAAAAAGAGTTAAGGATTGCTGAGTTAATTGAGAAAGGATCTCGATAAAAATGAAAAGCAATTGAAGAACTCCATTGTAACGACGCCGTTTTGCTATTATCATCAATTTCTCTCTGATTTCTTAGTCCTTTCTTCTCGCTCCTTAATCCTTTCTTCTTCAATCCATTGAGATTGTAACAATATTTTTTTAGGCTAAACTGGTAATTCATTAGATAAAGCAAGGAAAAGACATAAGGAACAAGTCTGCAACTTAACACATTGTCCGAAAATAAAGAGAAAACAACCGTCACTTTCCCTTGCTTCATGAAGAGAGATGAAAACCAGAAATGCTCCTTACAACCATCGAAATGAAGAGAAAATTCGTGCACAAAGGAGAGAATATATGGTGAACGTTTGGCGGCAAAGATATGGGATATTCCAAACAAACAATCAATGGCAAAATTCACAGCTTGCTCACAGGCCATTGCCTCAGCGAGGAAAGCATCAGCTTGCTCACAGGCCATTGCCTCAGCGAGGAAAGCATCAGCAACACCGGTATGGGGGTAAGTGCATGCTGCCATAATGAAGCCCATGAAATTCCTTGCAATAACACCTGAAACAGAGGTGTTCAATGAAAGATTAAAAGAAGCATCAAAGTTTAATTTGATGGTACTTGACTCGAGTTTCATGTAATTACACGCAGTAAAGAATTATAAATCTATAAGAGAAATTATTCATTGAATCTCTTCGACAGTTATTCATGATGTCAACCAATAACATCATTTACTTTATTTATTTTCTCTTCATGTCATAATTTACTCAAAATTAATTTTCAAGTAGCCACAAACTTTATATTTACATAGAGAAAAATAAAGATTAATCCTTAAAAATGATGACATGAAAGGAAAATGTTGAAATAGATGATTTTCATCCGCCGATATCATATATGAAATTGTTGGACGTGTTCATATAATACTTTTTTCCTAGTTATAGTTTTTAGTTAAAAACAGAAACAGATGACACAACCAACCAATAGAAACATTCCACATGTCTACCATTTTCCATGTCAACAAAGTGATATGGCCTCTCCATGGTACGAAATAAAAAGATGTATTTTTCTGAATTTTTTTAACAGTCTTATTATAATTATAAGGTAATATATATTTATATTTTTTTCTTAATCTTAAAACAACTTATAAATAAAATTGTTCGAATTCAAATTTTTAAGACAAACTTTATTTATTTTCTCACCAGAACCACTCATCCTCTTCTATTAAAACTTAACTAAAAAGTCTTTATTTTCTTAATCTCCAGTATTCTTTCCACTTTGTTTTCATGTTAGATACTTTCCAACTCAATCCCATCTCTTCTACACAGGAATTTACATTTCACCCGAAGAGACCTCTAACAACTGACATCATTTTTGTGGAAAAGTTTTTGTTTTCGAATCATTCTCCACCATACTTGTATCCTCAAATAACTGATTAGATAACAATAAAACCAGTGTTGAAATCTCTTTAACACGTCAATATTTACAGAGGCACGGTTTGGAAATTATAGCAACTTTAAAAAGATTGAAAATCTTAGCAAAAGGGACATTTTCTCAGTGTCATGACAGTGGCCAAGTCAGAGGATGTTGCAGCGAGCAGCTTGCCTGCGAAGCTCCTCCGTCTCTTTCTGTGCTCTTTCTAGATTCTCTCGGAGCTTCCGAATTTCATCATTTGATTTCATTTGAGCTAACTGCGCCATCTCTTCTGCCTTCAGCCTCGCCGCCTGCTCCTCTGCTAACTTCTGCTCAAGCCTGGCGGTCGTCTCCTTCAGCTTTGACTCAACCTATACAACACCATCATTCATTAGACACAAAGACTGTGCAAAGGACATATCACTGCTTAGATGAGAATTAAGCAACAAGTAAAAGCACGTGAAGCAACAAAGGAAGTTGGTAATTGATACAACTTAGTACGCGATTTTAGACATGAAATAGAAAAGATAACTAAAACACAACACATCACACAGAAATATAACATGAACATTTCAATATAAAATACCTTAAACATGGCAAATACACAAACATGACGCGGTAGAAGAGTAAGCTACATTTTGTTGTCTAAACTATGTTGCTTTGAGTATACCAAGACTCGTGAGATTCCCAACTAAGACAACTATGAGGGATAATTTGAAGGGGTATATGGCAAAATATGGTGTAGTATTCACAATGCTACATGGTTACGTTTTTGGATATAAAAAAAGGTAATAGTACCAAAGTTTAAGTTTGTGAAGGCACGCATGTTATCTCATCAGGTTTTATTCATGGTCTGGGTTGCAACCATAGGAATATTCTTATTTTGACTGAATTATATACATTAACAAAGATCTCTAAAATATAGCCAAGGGGGGAAATGATCTTTAAAATCTGAGATGAAAACAGAAAATAACATCATCATCAAGTATAATAAGAAGATACTAGGGTTACCATTTCAGTAATTCGCATAAGCTGCTCTTCATATGATCTTTCAATCTGCTCCTGGAACTCTGATATTTCTTTCTTGGAGTAGCCCTTTAGAGCAGCAACAACTTCTTGTTGATCACGGAGTTTAGTTGCCCCTTTCTGTGCAATAGATACAGATACAGTAATTGTTTACACTAAAATCACAACAAACTGAAAAAGGAAAGTAAAGACTTAACCTTCAGCTCCGCAAACAACTCATCAGTATATGGTTTCCCTCCGTTCTGCTCTATGACCATGTTCACAAGTGAGAGAAGATCTTGAACTTGTTTCACTCTCTTGGTTTCATCCTTAGTCTTGTTGTCAAAAAGTACAAGCCGGTTTTCACAAAGACCTAGAACGTCCTGATCAATTTAAAGTAACAGAAAAAATAAGTATCTGTTGTTATTGCACACCAACTATGCTTCAGTTCCAATACACTAAGTAAAAAACAATAGTAGCCTAAGATCAGATTATATGTATCAATATGTGAATTGGAAAGATTATTCAGTCATTCAATGCATGAAAGAGATATGCTTCACCCAAAGCCTCAAATTCTATGCCACTCAAGCATCTCCATTCCCCTCCAATTTCAGAGCATCAAAAAAATATCGATCATAGTTACATTCATCAACTTTTAAGCGTTATCTTGCTGCTCAAGGAAACAGAGTACACACAAAAAATGTCCAAATAAACTTTAAATAGAAGGCAGAGATAAAAATGTTAATTAATTTATAGATTTTGTATAGAAAAAAGGAACAAAGAACATAAATGCTTATAGGGAGATTACATCAGAACACAGGATTTTCTTAAATCAAACCAACCAAGCATCTAGAAGCCCTTGAACAAAACTGATCATAAAGTTTATGCCATCCAACACAAGCACCAATGATTTGATCATTAATCCCAACAGGCATACATGATACATAATATAAAATAATAGTCTAACCATCTCTAAATCACATTCATGAAATAACCTTCAGACCTCAACAGATAAGCGAACTTACTACAACAAAGTCAGACAAAAATGGAACTTTGAGTTGCATTTGGTTTAGGAAGAAACCTTTAATGGCTGCGGACACTCACGGCCCAAATAATCTTCCAATGTTTCCTCATTTTCTTCCAGCTCATCCCCACCAGTAAACAATACAATCATGTAGTTAACAATTTTGCTTCCAAACAAAGTCTGCAAACTATGCAATGCAGCTTCCTCTTCTTGCGAAAAACGGGTCCTAACCGAGAAAACAACGAGAACTGCATGGATTCCATCCTTGGCAAGATCAATACATTTGACAATTTCTTTTCCAATGAATTCAGATCCAGCTGAGAAATCAAACAACCCTGCAATGACATGTTAAATTAGTCCTAATAGTTAATGCATTGATATCCGAGGAAAGAATAACCTTTTCCATGACCCATTTAATGATACTGCCATCAAATATAATAGGAACAAAGACAGAAGACACTGTACCAGGAGTATCAATGACATTCAAAATTTGCCCATCTTTGAGCACTGTTTTCTGCAATTCACAAGTACTCGTAACCCCAGATGAGCTAGCCCTTGATTTGAAGGCTTTTTTCCCAATAATGCTATTGCCAGTTGCACTCTTCCCATTGCCGGTACGTCCAACTAAAACCACAGTCCTAATACCGTTCGAAGGCGAGGTGAACTCCCAATCATCATCTATTGCACTTCCACCCATCAGATAGGATTACCTGCAATATTAGAAAGCACTTTCACGTTACAAAAGTGCATCTCGTCTATCAATAATTTCCGTTCTTTCTCTAATGTTGAAGTTCACAATAATCTATGAACCAAAATCACCATTCAACCACTTCCCCCAATAATTGAAAGTGAGTAAACTCCAAGTCTCCAACCAATTAAAAATAAACAAAGAGAAAATATAATAATATTTGTAACTCAAGAAAAGCAGTTCATGGAGTTCCAGTAATGATAGAAATAACTTGATTATCCAGGACAGATTCAAATTCCACCAAAAATATGAAAACCATATGCAATAAAAATCACTAAAGCTATGAAAATGCAATTTTACGAAAACTAAATAATATGATCATCAGTAAACGATCGAGTTCTACTAATTTTAAACCTATCCTGCTCAATTTGGGACTAAACCTTTTAAGGATTGAGTGAATCAAGATTATTGTGCTGACATGGCACTGCGACCCAAAGATTTAATTTTTGAGTGACCTAGAAAAGATTTAATCTTAAGATTCTCAAAGGTCCAAACTGACCATCTAGTCAAACTAACCCACAGAATCCGGAAAGTTTCAAGGTCCTGTTGTTTTCTAATTCCCAAACCCATTCCAAGAAACCAAACAGCATCAAATTTTAATCATCAGTAAAAGGCCGAGTTCTAATGGTGTTTTTGTCGTTCAATTTCCGACTTTAATCCAATAACAGAGCAGGAAGAAGGAAATATAAAGAAACAAAGAATCGAAAGAGTAGAATAAGATTATAAACAACTTACCGGAGAAACACGATTACGAAGCGCGAAAAGAACAAATAAAAGAGGGGAATTCAATGTTGCTTTAAATAAAATATAAACATATATAAAGAGAAAGAAAAGGAGAGGAGGAAACTTGTTCTTAGAGATAAGCGACTGCAGCAGATAAATCTTATATATTAAATTAATATACTACTAGCAATAGTATGGAATTTTTTAATATTAAAAATTATTTTATTAATATCATTAGTATTTTTAATTTATTCCACGAAAATTTATATTGTTTTCTTATAATTTTTTATATATTTTAATTTGAATGCATTCATTCTCGAAATGAAATTTATAATTTATTTTCATTGTGTTTCTTCGAACAATTTACTTTCATTGTTAGGCTTAAACTAATTTAATTATTATAATATAAAAATTATAATCCTACGCGTAAATAAAGTCTAACCTTTCATGCAATAAAAATAGGAAAAGTCCCCTCTTGGCTCTGAAATTCTATCCTTTTGTTGTTATTAGGGGTGGGAAAAAAATTTGGTTACATGGTCTTGGTTTCGAACCCGGTTTAACCCAGTAAGTTTTTATTCGGAATTGGTTTTAATGAAATTAAGACTAAATTTAAAATTTAAGTTTTGGTTGTTATTATGAGTATAAATCGTTTTAAGACTTCAACTTTCAGACCTACAATATTTTGGCTTTGTTATTTAATATTATTATTGGTGTTTGAAATTTTTTCCATCTGCTGCTCAAATTTTCCTAATAGTAAACTAATTGACCGAGTATCCAGTACTAATATTAAGATCAGTTCCTAAAATCTAAGACACGATCTGACCGAGATTAAAACTGATTCTAATTTTTAAAAACTGGTGACTATCAAAACCGAAATTAATTCTGAGCAAACTAACCGGATACCCGATCTTACCCATGCCTAGTGATTACCATCCCCTGGTTTAATGAAGTAGGGTCAAGCGGGACCCAAAATGAAGAAATGGAATCACAGGGTTTCCTGCTTGCTTAATAGTTAAGAATCTCACCCGCACAAGAAAATAATAATAATCAAAACCTCAAGTTTCAAAACGTTTTAAGAGACATTAAATTTCTAAAATAAATGTCAGTATTTAAATTTATATAAAATAAATTAATATAGATATTTTTAACTACTCAGTGGATTAATTAATCTCTAAATTTACATGTGTTTAAACTTGCGTCTTCTTAGAAATTACTCATAAACTGGTAATAGATAAAGAAATTTCACAAACAAGCTTATGATATTAGCATCTGTTCTTAACTTTTTAGTTTTTATTTTTGATTGACATTTTTTACACAAACACTCATATTTAGTTTTAGAAATTAAAATTCAAACATTTGATCCTAAATTCATAAACTCTAATTTGAATAATTTTCTTTATTTTTAATACAATTAAAATAAATAAAATAACATTTGACTTAAAAATCAACCCCTAGGGTTTGAAGGGAAGGAAAGGAAAGGAAACTATCTGAAGATATGAGTCGTCGGTTCGCCGGAAATTCTCTGCCCACTGCGAAAAGTTTCCGTTTCAAAAGACCGACAACAGGTAAGCCAAACTTTCTGCCCACTGCGGAAAGATCCCGTTCCAAGAGACAGTCAACAGGTCAGCAAAACACTGAAGGTACCAGACCCAGACCTGGCTTTTCCGTGTTCGTCAACTACATCAGCAAGAGGATACTCCCAAACACTCTAAAACAAGCTTTTGAAATGTACGGTAAGGTGCTTGATGTGTATATCGCTTACCGGAGTCCGAAAAGAGAAGGCATGAAGAGCACGTTTGGATTTGTGAGATTTGCATCAGAGTTTGAAGCAAAAAAAACAATCGAAATGGCATATAACAGAAAACTGGATGATTTCTATATCAAGGTTTTTTCGGGATAAAAACGCAGGAACAAGGAAGAATGAAGCCAACTACAGACATAGAATGAACCAGCGGAAAAGTTTTCACCCTCGCCGAGATGGTGTAACGTACAAAGATGTTCTATTGGGAAAATCAGGAAATAAATATGGGGTCAATACAAGCACTTGTCCTCCGGCGGTGTCATCCAAAAACTGTACAGGAAAAGAGCAGGCTTCGTCGTCTGAAGAAACTGAGGGTTCATCTCCCATTCATGTTAACGTGTCGGACGAAAATCAAGAATGGCTGAAGTTAAGTGTGGTAGGGAAAATTAAAGGAATGTACAATGCTGCCCTAGTTCAACAAGCACTACAATCAGAAGGTTTTAAGATTAAAGTTAGCTGTTGGTCTGGTTACTTCGCGTTAATAAGTTTTGAAGAAGAAGAACAACTCTCCATTTTCTGGGATATGAAAGAGGCGTTACTGAAAACTTGGTTCTCAGATATTGATTCACTGGACTCATTCATGAACAACAAAAAACTGTTAGTCTGGACTTGTCTAGAAGGAATTCCATTATGCGCATGGAGGGAATCTGTGTTCAAGGAGATTGTCAGCAAATGGGGAAAATTTGTGAAACTAGAGGAAGACACACTGAACCAGACCAGACTGGACGTAGCCCGAATCCTCATCGGCGTCAGTTGTCTTTCTGAAATCCCACCGATTGCTGTCATTGAAGTTCAAGGGGAATACTTCCCTATCAAAATTACGACGGCTGAATTCGAAGATGATCGATGTTGGTTAGATCAGGAGAATATGAACAGTCTGCCGGAGAAATCAATCGCCGAATCCGACAATGAGCCAACGGATTTCCACTGCCCGAGGGAATTTTTCAGTTCCCAGTACATGGAGCCTGGTGACGCTTTAAATGATGGAATAATTGCCTCCACCATAAATGGCAGCGGTAAGCCACGTGAGGAAAAGGCGGCTGAGACGGTTATTATACATAAAGATAATTCGAAAGTGAATCCAACTTCCTCCAATATTATAGGTGGGCTAGTAAGTGATAGGCCCAATGACAATTTAATAGAGGTCCAAATTCAAGAGGGTTCTGTATCTGGTACCTCTTCGGGCCAAAGCTCCTCCCTGAGGCCCACTTATGACCCCAGGTCTGGCCTGTTTTTGATAAAACCAAAGCTGATCACCAACACAGGGATTGACTTGGCTTCTCTCTGGTTACCGACATTAAGAGGAAATTCCCTGGAACGCAAATCTAAAAAGAAAGAAAATTCAGCGCAGCCCAAAAAAAATCCGTCTCCAACAGATTTAGCGAGTTCGAATAATCTGAATGAAGCTTACCTTAAAGAAGCAGCTATCACTTTGGAGGTTTGCGAAAATCTGGGACTGACTTTTGAAACAAATAGAGATGTGGTTATTGAGAGATTGGTAGAAATAGAGAATCCCAAGTACGATTGAGTCACGAGGCCGTCTTCCCAGTGAGTTTCTCTATCTTGTTATGAAGAATAACCTTATAATTTCTTGGAATGTGCGGGGGTTAGGAAAGTTTGAGAAAAAGGCAGCAGTTAAAAAAATCATTCGTAATTCTGGGTTGAAGATGTTGTTTATTCAAGAATCGAAGATGTCAGCAATAAATAGGAGGCTAATTACGCAAATCTGTGGGACAAGCGCGAAATTCCAAACTAAATTCTCACCGGCTTGTGGGTCAGCGGGAGGACTGATAGTATGGTGGGACTCTAGTTTCTTCCAGTGTGAGAAGGAGATTATCAAAAGTAATTTAATTGCTATGTCGGGTAAAATCTTAAAAGAAGACATTGAATGCATCTTGATAAATGTCTATGGCCCCTCGGATTTGTTAAGAAGGAACGCTATGTTTGATGAAATTTCCAGAGTAGTGGCAGAGTTGGATAGGTCGGTCCTAATCGGATGAGACTTTAATTCGGTCTTAGCGACGGAAGAAAGATCAGGAGGGCAAACAAACAGGGCAGAGATCGAAAGCTTCAGGAATTTCCTGGATCAGCTGAAGATTATGGATTTACCACTACAGAATGGGGATTTCACATGGTCTAATTTTAGGGAAAATCCCACTTGCAGCAGACTGGACAGATTCCTACTGTCCCCGGAACTCTTAGGGATATGGCCATCCCTAGTCCAGTCGATCCTTCCCAAAGGCATTTCCGACCACAATCCGGTATGTCTGTCCATTGACTCGATGAATTGGGGCTCTAAACCATTCAAGTGGTTTAATCATATGGCGAACGATAAGGAATACTACTTCATGATCATAGATGAATGCAGCAAAACTGGAGGGAAGGGAGTAATGCAATTGCTGAAAAACTGTAAAAGCAGAACAAAAGAATGGGCTATCAAAAGCAAAACCATGAGAAATTAAGATGTTCCTCTACTGGAGAAGAAATGCGAAGAGCTAGAAGGCGAAATTCTTAAGGGTGCCAATCTTCCGAAACTCAAACAAGAGCTGAACAATTGCCGTGGTGAACTTTGGAATAGTATAAGAAAAGAGGAACGTGAGTGGCTACAGAAGTCTCGGATTCATTGGGCTAAAGTTGGAGATCGAAATACCAAATTCTTCCATCTTTCGGCAACAAATCGAATGAATTTTAATTTGATTACTCAAATAGTGATTGATGGGAAAACTTTCAAGAATCCTTCTTCGATTAAAAGTGTTATAAGAGATCATTTCCGATCGTTCCAAAATGCTGACAATTCAATTCCAGTGAAGCGGATAGAATGTTGTGTGAAAAAATTAAGTGTCAAAGCAGCGGAGTATCTTGAAGTACCGTTTACAGCTAACGAAGTTTGGGCAGCCCTTAATCTGTGTGACAGTTCGAAAGCGCCGGGACCCGACGGTTTCAATATGGGCTTTCTAAAAAAGTTCTGGAATTCTTTGAAGAAGGACATTATGGCTTTCTTCCAAGCTTTCTACGATGGTTCCCTTAAGGATTATTCGTTCAATAATTCTTTTGTGGTACTGATCCCAAAGAAGCAAGCCGCCACGGATATCACTGATTTCAGGCCTATTAGCCTAGTTGGATGCGTGTACAAGCTCCTCGCCAAATGCCTTGCCTTGAGATTGCGAGAAGTCATGGGGGAGATAACCGGAGAAAACCAGTTCGCATTTACCCCAGGTAAACAGATACTCGATTGTTCTCTAATTGCTAACGAGACAATTGATCATTTGAAGAGGAAAAATCTGAAAGGTGTTGTTATAAAGGTCGACTTCAGTAAAGCATACGACACAATTAGTTGGAAGTTTCTTCAGACAGCCTTGAAAGTGATGGGATTTCGGCCGAAATGGTGTAAGTGGATAGATACTTGCCTTGTGTCCGCTTCTGTATCAATACTAGTAAATGGCTCGCCCACCCTCCCCTTCAAATGTAATCGTGGATTGAGACAGGGATGCCCAATATCACCGATGCTGTTCAATATTGTAGCTGAAGTTCTCAGTGGTCTATTCAAAAAAGCAAGCTTTCTGGGTT
Organism: Hibiscus tridactylites; assembly: GCA_958450335.1. Classification (NCBI taxonomy): domain Eukaryota; kingdom Viridiplantae; phylum Streptophyta; class Magnoliopsida; order Malvales; family Malvaceae; genus Hibiscus; species Hibiscus tridactylites. Next base: position 64,234,035 of record OY288290.1, on the reverse strand, counting down.
ATATCAGTGGAGTAAGACTGAGGAATAGTGAAGTTGAAGTATCCCATCTGCAATTCGCAGATGACCTAATTATATTCTGCGGAGCTGAGGAAAGACAAATCCGTAATACAATCCGAATTCTAAAAGGATTTGAAGTGGCTGCCGGGCTCAAACTCAACTTACAAAAAATAAGGTTGTTTGGTGTTAACATTGAGATTGAGGCCATCAGGAAATGGGCGGGGATGTTCAAATGTCAAGCGAATTGCCTTCTGAATCAGTACCTTGGCCTTTCACTGGGAATCAATAAAAACTCCAGTCAAATTTGGACTTCCGTCATCGACAAAGTGCGACAAAAGCTAGCTTGCTGGAAAACTAAATTACTATCGTTCGGAGGAAAAATCTTCCTAGTCAAGTCTGTTCTTGCCACCATTCCGATCTACTACATGTCTTTGTTCCCTATGCCAGCTTCGATAAAAGGCACTTTGTCCAGTTTGATTTCACACTTCTTATGGAGCAACTCCGATAAAAAACCCATCTATTGCATCAGTTGGGACAAAATTTGTCAACCAATAGAGAAAAGAGGGCTGGGTTTAGTGGACTTTCAACTAAGAAACAGGGCTTTACTTAACAAATGGCTGTGGAGATTCGGTACGGAACAAGAGAGTTTTTGGAGAAAAGTAGTTGTTGCCAAGTACGGTGAAAGTGCCAGCAGTCTAATACCGACTAAACTGAGCAAATCCAATAAATCTTGGGTTTGGAATAACATTCTGGTTCCCCTACACTCCTAAGAGGACTTGTTCTCCAAAAATCTCAAAATGGTGGTTGGAGACGGGAGGAAAATCTCTTTTTGGCAAGACAAATGGGTGGGAAATTCTAGCCTTCAAGTTGCTTTCCCACGCCTGTTCTCGTTAGCCACAAAGAAGGAAGGGGTGATAGCAGAGTTTGGGAGAATTGTAAACTCAAAGTGGTTGTGGGAACTGAATTTTCGGAGAAATCTATTCGAATGGGAAAAAGAGAGCTTGAAGGAAATGTTGAGTCTGCTGGATAGTGTCAAGGCTGGTTTTCTGAGCGAATATAGTATGAGATGGAGTGCGAATGCTAATGGGGTTTACTCAACCAAGGCATACATCGAAGCTTTTCCATCGACGCAAGACGACAACTGTTTTCAATGGCTGCTAGCTTGGCCAAATTTGGCTCCACCCAAAATCGAAGCCTTTGTATGGAAAGCCTTGCATGGGAAAATACCTACAAAAATGGAACTAGCAAAAAGAGGCGTTAGAGCCATAAACGACACCAAATGCCCTCTCTGTGGTGTCGAAGAAGAAACGGTGGATCATTGCCTACTTTTGTGCAACTTAAGTTGGAAGGTTTGGCAAAAATGGTCTAATGCGTGGAGCGTCACAACAGCAATACCAGGTAACTTGCAATCCTTCCTACTTTACTGGAATAATCTTTACTGTCTGCCTAGTTCGAATGGGATATGGGTGTTGGCTTTCTTTTGCATAGCGTGGTCGATATGGATGTGCAGAAATGAGATTATTTTCAGGAAAAATTCCTTGAATGAAGATCAAATATATGAGCTATGCCTACTAAGATTATCAGCATGGACTAAAGCCAAATGGCCAGATTCGTTGGTAAGTGCAGAGCTTCTCCTAAACAATCCTAGAAACATGTGTTTAGGGAATTTGAAGAAGTGCAGTGCTGAAGTTTGTAAATGGTCTAAGCCGAGTGAAGGGTCTCTCAAATTCAACGTGGACGGATCAGTCGAAGGGGGATACGGTACAGCAGGGGTCGGGGGTCTACTCAGAGATAAAAACAACCGCATCCTAATTTGTTTTTCAAAATCGATTGGAGTGATGGATGCAACTTCGGCAGAACTGATTGCTTTCAAAGAAGCATGCGCACTGTTTTTCAACTCAGAGTGGAAAAAGGAGTTTAATTTGGTTATTGAAACGGACTGTCCCTTAGTAGTGAACTGGATGTCAAGACCATCCTTAGCTCCAAGCATATTTAGAGCTATAATATCCGACATCCTGAGTATATGCCGTGGGTTCAACTGGACTGTGAGATTAGCAAAAAGAGAAGAAAATGTGACCGCAGACAAATTGGCGAAAGCTGGAAAATATCGAAAGAAGCCACTAATATGGAAAGTGTAGATGAAAAACAGTTGGAAGGAATGCAGGGAAAATGAAATGGAAGACAAGAATTTGAAAAGCTCCTACAGCAGTAATAAGAGGTGGTGTAGAAGCATTTTGAAAATGGATTAGTGTAACTCTATACATATGTAATCCTGGATGGTGATAGTTTTTTGAACAAGCAGTAGTGAGCAGCGTAATGATCAGTGTCTTTCGAGTGTATGTAACATGATTTAGGGGCACTCTTTTTCCTCCAAATAGGTATAGGGAGGTTTTTTAACGAGGTCCCTAGACATGGTGTTTCGTCAGTTCAATAAAACGTCAACTTTCAAAAAATAAAATAAAATAACATTTGAATGTCTACAGAAGATTGCAAGGTAGTATTTGTTCATACATATTTTTAACTATTTAACAACGCGCGCACACACACCTTGTGGACAAAGCGATTGAATTTGAGTCTCTTAAAATGAATATTATCCGCTTTTCTATTAAGACCACTCGTTAGGTTCAATGCATAGCTAGAGTTATAATCCTATAGCTTTATGTGTTTTAATACTTAATGATTCCCATCAGGTTACAACCATTTCAAATAGAGATGTGTGCAGAATTTTATGTCACGCGTACGGATTATAAGAAAATTATATTATTATATATTTAAGAGGTGTAAAATTATAAAATATAAAAAATGCGAACTTAAGTCCGATAAAATATGTAAAGAAAATACATAAGTTATATAAAAGCTTAAAATTTTTAGAAGTACAATTTCTCCTTCCAACACCCACTCAATTCATCCCAAATTCTAATACTAATATTTTTTTTAATTGAACTGAATCAAATTAATTGATCCGGTTTTCCATACATCGATATTGAAAGCTTTTGAACTCCACCTACGAGTTAAACATTTCACGTCACCTAAATAATAAAACTCTATAAGCTTTATTGTTTTGTGAAACAATATAATAATAAACTCTTAAAATAAGTTTAGTGATAGACCAATGCAAACACTACTTCATAGTTCATACGTAACTAATGTTTGTTTTGGTTTATCACTAAACTTCAAATCAATATGATTTATATTATCTATTTTATATAAGGATAAATATTATATACACACATGCGGTGAAAATTGAAAGTTTCTATAAGTGTCTTAGTTTTAAGATATATGGAATTAGTTTAGAGTATAAGGTTTATGGGTCTAGGTGTAGGGGTTAGAATTTAGGGATAGTTGTTTCAATTTAGGTTTTAGGGTTATAATTTGAGGTTTATAGGTTAAAACCTAAATCCTCACCATATTACTCTAAAAACTAAACTCTAACCTATAAACCCTAAATTATAACACTAAACACTAAATTGAAACGAATGTCCCTAAATTCTAAACCCCTACACCTAAACCCTATACCCTAAACTAACTCTATATGCCCTAAAACTAAGACACTTGTGTAAATTTTCAGTTTCCATCGCCAGTGTATAGGATATTAATCCTTTATATAATAATAAATTCATAAAATAAGTTACAGACCAACACTTTTAATTTAATTTTATGTTCCTTATTGCGAATGCATAAATTTATATTATCTATTTTATGTAGGAAAACTTTTTCATACATAAGTTTGTGTAAATTTTAGTTTATACATGTTTATTAAATTAGGGTTTTGAGTTTTAGTTTGTATATTTTAAAATTTAAGGTTTAAAATTAAAGTTTATGATTTAGGAATTTAGATTTAAGATTTTGAAGAAGAATTGTGTTATATTTTTTATACAGTTTGTATATCAAGATATAATTATTTTATGTAAATCTGAATCATTTTAAGAGGACAATTCACCCTAAACTCTAGAATTGATAGTATTTATTAGCCCATAGCCCCATATGTTACCATTTCAATTGAAGATAGTGGCCTCAATAATTACAAAAATATTAGTTTTGTCAAGTAAGTTAATAGTTTATACTAGGGTTGTTTAAACTTCAGTTTTAACATAAATAACTGATTGAATCGAAGTGTTTTTCGATTAATTTGTTATGTAATTTTAAGTAAGATCAATTAATGGTTAAATTTTTTTCCGAACTTTGATTATCAGTTAATTTACTTCAAAATCAGTTAATTAACCAAATTAACCGAAATTATTATGTATTGAATATTATATATATACATATACATATTACATATACCCTAAAAGCATTATCCAATGTGATGAAAAAAATTTATAGTCAATGTCCCATTCTTGAAGCAAATCTAGCACAACACCATACATGGTATATCCGGTGTGCGGTGAATTAATGTGACAAAAATTTAAAATTTTACTATTTAACTTTCAATTCGCATCTACATAATAAGCAGTCAAACACAAATATCCCTCGGTTTGACAAGAAGTTCACATGTTACATGTCAAAGAAATACGACCAAGTACATTATAAAGAGTTTCTTTTATGTCATTTTTTAATTTCTATACAATTTCAAACAATCAACTTTTGCGATATTTTTACATATACTTTTGACTCAATTATTCAAATATGCATAAATTTTCATGTTACCTTCATGTTCAACTCAAGAAAAAATATATCCATACTTTGTAATTGTCTTAGCTATCAACTCTCTATAGACCTTTTGGTCATAAACATGATTTCCTAGTTCTTCTCCATCTACTCCCAAACTATCCTTATATGCAATATAGTGTTTACAATTTTAATGTGTTTTTGCATATTAGAGGTTCCATAATGTGAATTATATATGAACGAAGCAAATTTACAATATTTACAAAGTGCCCTCTCTTTTCCATCCTTAGTTTGTGTAGAGTCAATATAGATTTTTTTTTCAAACCTTACTTCGTCTCTTTGAAACAAATTATAATTTCGGTACTAAAACGTTGCTAGTATCAACTTGATCCTCGCATGCATTAGCATTTGATTCCATGACTGTCAAAACAAAGAACATAAAACGAATGGTAAATAGATCTAATTAGGAGGACTTAAGATAACACAAGGAATTTAACGCAAGTTAAAAAAACAATAGATTATCACATAGTCATGAAGTAACTCTAACAAATATTTCTAAATATTCGAGAACATGATTCGATATATTTGTATTTTTTAAAAAATAAACAACGTTAGTCTTAGTTTAAAAAAATAGAAAAGACGTTGTGAAAGCTTTTAAAAAAATTTAAAAAATCAAACATGATATGTAATACTATAAATATAATCAATTGTCTAATACGTGTGTATTTAAGAATTTGATGCCTTGACGTAAATTTTTTGGCAAGTCTTCGAATTGTTTTACACGACCCGAACTTCTTCTAAATTTATGGTTCAATCCAAAAGATCTTATTAAAAATTCTAAATAACCGTAATGATTATTTTCCAAAAAATTATCTTATTGAAAATTGTAAAACCAATATTTTATTTTGATATAACAATGATTTTAAAAGACTAAATTGTAATTTTGAATAAATTTTTAAGTACTAAAAAATCTCATAAAATGAAAAATATTTGAACTAAAATTGTTTCTAAGTCAAAAACTAAAACCCCAAATATTTTTTAAGTGTTTTTAGTTCTCAAATAGTTGATTTTGGTCTAGTCGTATCGATACGGGTCTTAGCTACTGGTAACGTTTTATACATAATGGCTATTGGGTACCGATACACGTATAGTCATATCGATACGCCAATTAGTCTTGAAAACCAAATAAGCTTTGAGTATCTGTACTACTTTAGTTGTACCGATACGGGGTGTTTAAATTTTCAAAATTTTGTATTTAATAATATGACCGTTACCTTGTCAGTTTATTGGAATCATAAGCATTAAAAATTTAATTATATCGTATTGATACGCACTTAGGTGTACCGATATGCTTTTGTATTCTCAAAGTTCTCAAATTTTAGTGAGTAAAACCAGTACCGTTACGGTACAACTCGTACCGGTACGCCTTTGTAAAATTGACTTCTCGTACAACATTTCACTATTCACTATCTTCTCCACCAAAACTAACGTGAAAAGAGAGAGCTCATCCCCTCCACTATTCCATCACATTCCTTCTCCATTTCAACTCGTTTTTGAAAGGTAACATCACTTTTGACTTGTCCTCAACCTCCTCTCTTCAAAAGTACAAATAGTTTTTATTTTCATTAAGGTTTTGGAAATGGAGTTTTTAGAGATTTTGATTAAAAATGATAACTTTATTATGTTTAACCTAAAATTTTGATTTAATGTTGTTAGATATAAAGTCTAGGAGCTAAATGGTTCAACATATATGAATTTTACTTGGTTTTGAGCACATTCCCGAAATTGGGTTTAAAGGGGGGTTTTTGAAGGGTTTTGGGTGAGTTTTGGGGGTTGTTTTAGGTTGGAATTGGTGGGCTAATGTTAGTGCTATGGTTGGGGGTTGCTTTGGGATTATTTGTGGGTATAAAAAGTGTTGGAAATATGAGTTTTGATCAAGGTTATTGGGCTGCACGAGTTTGGTAAATTTGGGGTTTGTCCATGACTTGAAATGTTGAGTTTGATGTTTGAATTGTATTCCGAGTTAACTACTTTGATGCTTGGGCTGATTGGTAGTTGTTTGGTTTGTGTTGAGGTTGTTTAGAGGCGAGAACTTGTGTTGGTGAAGCATCAAGAGTGAATCCGGAAGCTTGAAGTTGGTTGGTTGCTTGCTTGGTATTTGAGCTTGGAAGCGAAGGTGAGTGGTTAATGTTTTCTAAGTGTTTTCTAAGTGTTTGGTTCGAGCATGTAGACTAGGTCGGGCTTGGTAGACCCACCTAGAGTTAGGATTGGGGTGGTAGCCTAATCCTAAGCTTAATCTAGAGACATTGGTTGAACTCTTACTTGTTATTTATGCCTCGTGATGTTTATGATATGATGAATTGTGTATAAAGTGTTATACATGTATGATGAGGCATGGTTGTGATGCATTGTGTTATGCATGTGAATTGTTCATGATTGTGATCATGGTGAGTACGTGCTAAGCACGGAATTGGTTGTAAATGATAATGTGGATTGAGTTAAATGTTGGCACCAGTATGCTTGAGTACAAATGATCGATCATTAGGATGTTAGTGTGCACACATGAGTCAAATTCGCACGTGGCCTTGGTGGCGTTGAGTCACCAATGAGGAGTACGGGTTCGCCCGGAAATTGTTATTTATATTAGTCGATGATGAGTGGAATCCCATCGACGGGGTGTGAGGATGAGTGGAATCCCCTCCGCGAGACCGATGATGAGTGTAATCCCACCGTGAGGTAAAATGGTTGTTGGACGTGAGTTCCAACATGTTTATCCGCGTATTCGAGTCATAGCTAGGTGCCAATATAAATTGATATGTGTATCAGTGTGATGTGGAACGTGATTTCCTATTTGGATGATTATATGTGCTTACATATGTTGTAGAAATGAGCTTGTTGAGCATGACATATTATTGGATATTTGTTCATGCATCATTGACATTTTGGCTCTTGAGGATCAAAGGTATGATCATGCATTTACCTTGGATGAGTACGTGCTTGGACCCTGCATTGTCGAGGTTTGTTTTTAAGAGCTTACCCTCACTAAAATTTATTGCTTACGCTCTCTTTGTTCGACAATGCAGATCAGTAGCTCGTGGGTTGCTAAGTGCAAGAAGGGGCCTCCAAGTGTACTTCGTGGTGCTTGTTTAGCTACCAAGTATGAACTTTTTAATTATGATGTAATGGTCAAGCAATGGGACATGTATTCGTCCTATGATGCTTTTGAAGTATGATGCTGTTGTTTAGGAGCATGTTAGACTCCTTTGATATGTTGTTGACTTGGCTTTTGAGATGTATGCCTTGCTTGTAAACCATGTTGGTTTTTGCTTACCTTAAATTGTCTAAGTGTTGACCTTGTTGTAGTATGCTTTGTGTAATGCCATGTATGATCTTTGGATGGATGTTCCTCTTGTATCCTCGTGTATGTTGAGCTTGTTGCTATAGGATGCATGTCTCTAGAATGTACTTGTATGATTTGTATGCTTCGTGTAGTTGTTTCGGACATTTGGAACCACTAGAAGATGTCTAAAGCTGGTTTTGAGAATTTACAGACAGCCAGTGTTTTGAAACGGGCTGGGTTGTTTTGGAACGGGTTTGGCTTCAGGGACCCCGTATCGGAACGAGTTCCGATACGGTTTGGCCACTGTGAGCCCTTATTTCGAAACAAATTTCGGAACACTTTGGCTACTGGAAATCTGAGAATTTGCCAAGATGTTGAGGTTTCGAAACGAGTCTAAGTGTTTCGAAGCGGTCAATATCTCGTTGACCACGAAAAGTTGACCGTTGAGGGTGTTTCGAAACGGTTGACCTCCGTTCCGATACGGCCTCCTCGTGTGTGCTTGGGGCCGTTGACCAAGTCAAGGCGTTTCGATACACCTTGAGTGTGTTTCGAAACGGCCTGCCTAATAATCTAAAATGGAATATTTTACATGTGATGCTCGAATGATCGTTTTTATGATTGCTTGTGTTTCCGCTGACGTGCCTTACATAGGACAATAGTAATGCATATAGACAAGATAAATAAAGGAAAATTTTCTAGGGTTGCTAACCGAGGGGGAACCTTAACGGGTTTCGCTTTGGTTTTCCCCGTGTAGCCCACTCGGACCGGTCAAGCGTCCGGACCGGGACGAGGGGGTTACACGCCTTTACGCTTATCGATGCCCCTTTGTACAATGGCTATTTGTTCTTTTGACAGGTATCGATGCAACAGAACGTGTACTAATACTGAGTGTTGGGAGATAACATTTATTGCGGGAAAATTATAGCCTAACGACTATATTCAATATCACAACTACTCAAACGACTAGAAATCAATGAAGAGATATATAAACAAGTCTCCAAAGATATGACAACAACTATTGAACAAATCTTAAGCATTCAAGCTAAAATCCAACAATCTTGAGCCTATTAGAGTCAAATCTTGTAACCCACTTGAGTGTTCTTAATTGTATTCATTTTATTCAAGTATTGAGGTTTGAGTAAACTTGGAATTGGACAAACACTTCACCCTTGAGAGGATTTTTCAGTTTGCTATCAAATTTCTTGTAAAAGAGTGAACTTGATCAAAGTTTTGGGTAGAAAGTTTTGATTATGTAAAGGGTTATCTTCTTAGCCTAGAAAAGGGGAAGAAATTCCTAGTGAATTTGTGAAAATTCTTAGTGGGAAGTTAAGGTTGTGGATGTAAACTTTGTTAGAAGGTTGAATCAATATAAATCACTTGTGTCTCAATTTTTACCTTTCCATTCGCTTTCCTTCAATTTTTAAATTGTCAATTCACCCCTTCTTGGCCAAATCACTTTAATTGATCATCCTAACAAAAATACTAAATAATTTCAACAATTTTCTCTCTAATGTAGTATATGCTTCAGAATTTGTAAGAATTTTTAATGAAACCAAACATATTTATTTATAAAGAGAGATGAGAAGGCATTTGAACTAATTAAGAGTACTATTTCAACTAAAACAAAATTATACCAAGTGTGTGTGCGCGTGAAAAGTTGAAATCTAACTTCCAACTTTTTCATATATATATAAGGATTAATATCTTATATACAGGTAGTGGAAACTGAAAGTTTCCATAAGCGCCTTAGTTTTATGGTATAAGGGAGTTAGTTTAGGATATAGGGTTTAGGGGTTTAGAATTTAAGGATAATTGTTTCAATTTAAGTTTTAGGGTTATAATTTAGGGTTTATAGGCCATGGTTTAGTTTTTAGAGTAATATGGTGAGGAATTAGTTTTTAACCTATAAACCCTAAATTATAACCCTAAACCTTAAATTAAAACAAACATCTCTAAATTCTAACCCCTTACACCTAAACCCCTAAATCGTATACCCTAAAACTAAAGCGCTTGTGGAAACTGAGTTTCCACCGCCTGTGTATAGAATATTTATCATATATATAATTGTTTATTTGATTTGATCTTTTATTTAATTTATTTAAATTAATTAGAATTTAGAAGTATTATTTTCAATTCAAACAAAAACATACCAATTTAAAAACAAAGTATATCATATATATTTTTAATAATATATATATATATATATTCCCACGCCAACTTTTATATATATATATATATATATATATATTTGTTTGATTTGCTTATTTATTTAAACTATAATATTAATTAAATAACTAAGTAAAAATTTAAATACTTAATTAAATGTTTAACAATTAAAATATACTTAAATTAATTTTATTCATAAATAAATAACTCGATAATGATCACATCACGAAATTCAAGTTATATATTCTAACACGCCTTATAGAAAATAGAAAATAGCTAGTTAAATACCAAGTAAAATTTTACTTTACAAAATAGAAAATAGCTAGTTAAAACTTGATAATGGTCACATTACGAAATTCAAGTTATAAATTCGAACACGCCTTATAGGTTCAATTGGATCAAATTGACATCTCTTAATGTTGGTTGAATTCAAAACATTAAACAATTAAGAGTTGAAACTGAGCCTACATGATAAGATTGACAAAAAACACATTTTTTACAAAAAAAATATCAATAATTATATATACACTTTGGACAAATACCCAAATCAACTCGAACTGCCCTGAACAACTAAAGATTAACCCGACCTAAAAAGTCAATTGATCTGATATTGACCCGAACCGAAAATCAACCGATCAGATATTGACCCGACCTAATAACCGACCTAAAATACCATAGACCCGAGCTAAATCCAATTCAAACCAGATTTGATCCATATCAAGTTTGAAACGAAAGTAACCCGAACTAAAAATTAACTCGAACTGAAATGACCCGAACGGATCGACCCAATTGCCACCTCTATCGGAATGTGACGTGGAATGTGGGTTATGGGGAGTCGGTTGACTTCTGGAGCGATAATTGGATTAGAGATGTTGGTGAGTTACGAGATTGGGTTGCGCCTAACACCAATGTGGGTAATTCCTTTACCCCTGTTGTCTCGATGGTTGGTGCAGTGCAGATGGTGGGTGGGATTGATCTTTATTTGGAGCAGTTGTTGCCACTGCATGTGCTCATGAGGATTGCGGTTGTTGTTCCGCCAGCTCTTGCAGCACCACTGGATTCTGTGAGTTGGAAGCTTATGGTTGATCGTCGCTTCTCGGTCCGGTCTGCGTATAGTGCTGGGGTGAATCCTACAGACTTAGGTGATGACCCGCTGTGAAAAGAGATTTCGCACTTTAGGGGCCTACAGCGAATAAAGGTTTTTCTTTGGCTGCTTGCTAACTAATGTCGAACAGGAGCGTCGCCATCTCACACATGATACGAGTTGTGGCGTGTGTGGGGATGATGATGAGACTTTAATTCACTTATTTAGGAAGTGCTTGACGGCATAGATGGCTATGAGATGTATTGTTCGGAGCTTAATTGCGTGCAAAAACAATTAGGGTGTAATTGATTTGTTTTCAAAAGTTGAAGGACTTCAAGCATAATAAGTCAAAAATGATCGACGTCTGAAAGCAATAAATTAACGCAGACACATATTGATTCTTTGGTGGCCTAACCAACCCGCTACAAAATCAAGTCCCCAGTTTCCATTTCTCAGTGATCTGGTGCAAATGCATGAACAGCAACAACCATCGATAACTAATCAAATTCCGGCCACCAAACAAGGCGGGGCGATGGAGTTCCCAAAGCTACACGCCGGTCGACCTCTTGACTCATCAGAAGAAGGGGAGACATTCGGGGTGATACTGAGCAGAAGCCGTTCGGTTTCGTCTGCGTCCACCGTCGCCCTCCGAACGGAGAAACAGAGCTCCGCACTCGAGAACGCCGTGAAAAGGGCGTTCTCGATGAGGAGATCCAGATCCACATCGTCTTCTTCTTCTTCTTCTTATAATTGCGTTTCCACGGGCAGGGGTGGATATTACAAAATATTTCATCATTTCGATGATGCTGATCCGATCTCCGTCGATGAATCTCATAATTTTGAAATCAAATCCAGGAAAAGGAGGGGCTCCAAAATATTCGAAGCTTGCAAGCGACTGATGGGGTTTTAACTTAATCCACTCGAATCTGTATTTCAACCCGCCCACCCGACTGTCTGCTCTCGGACCCTGTAACTGTAAGCTTTTAGCTTTCCATTCCGTATTGTCGTTAAGCTTACTGTTGATTCTTAGGCTAGGCTAGTCTTAGTCAATCTTCTTTGGAACACACAAAGCAAATCTCTGTTTGCAATTCTTTTTAATTTACTCTTGATTTTAATCACATTATGTTTTATGTTTATTTTTGCTAGTAGTATAAAATATAAATATAACCTACATTATAAACGAGAAGATGAGGTTACATTAATTGTGTTTAAACATGTTGCATCGGTTGTTTTTACAATGACAACTGAATTTTATTAAAAAAATTTATGCAAAATATTACAAATGCAAAGCATCCAGAATAGAAAATAATGGAGACTTTGTTAACCAGTGTGATTACATTGTCAAACAACCATCAATCGAAAAATATTTTTATTACACTATTTATTCTTTACTTTTAACCTTTTGAAAAGATACACACATCGCACAGACTACGCTACTCGAACTTAGATCACCTAGTTGGAACAAAAACATACTTTACCATTGGTATCACTCAAGGAGTTCCATATCAAATTTTATTTTTTTTAAATAAACTCAAAGATTGTAATATGTCAATTGAGTTTAGTTTGATTGACACTGTTGTCGATACAATACAATACATAAAAGAATATAAATTTAAACATGTTTAAACGTTTAATATACTTCGATTCATGGGTGTGATCGTAAAAATGAGTCTGAATAGTAAATGTTGTATCGAATTGTATACTTGATATTTATTCTTCACATTAGTTTTTAAAAAAAATCGATAACATGAATCTCAAATACCAAATTTAAACCATCCCCAAAGGTCAACAAAGTTCTTAAATGTTTTCCAAAGTACAGCAGCTTCTCGGGTCCGGAACCATCCCTAAAGGTCAACAAAAGTATTAACAGTTTGGCTCAATGTCAACAACACTAGTCTTCTGTCTGCAAGAAAAAACCCAACCACCCAAACTACAGAAGGTAATTGGTTCAAGGAAATGATCAGTGTTGCTCTTGGATTGGAGTTGGAGAAGACAACTGTACAGATAGCCCAACATGTAAACAATGGGCCTCCATACTTGCATAAAAAAAAAGATAGAAATTTTGTTGGGTCAGAATCATATACAAATCCCCATAGCAGTTAGAACTTCAAAACCCCAGGGGAGGGGAGAGCCATAATAAACAAATCTGCCTGTTATAGAATTTGTTAGGAGTAGAATCTGCCTATAATAAACTAATATTTCAATCCAAATTATTTAAAAATGTATACAAATATCTTTTATCTCAAAGGAGAAATGATCATTTGATTGATATTTGAACACATCTTGTCCACAATTATAAAATATCTTCAATAAACTCATCCGTCGGAAGAAACACAAGATATGGGGTTGGCTTCCACCACCACCACCACCACCCTGCTCTCTGCCTCCCTTTGCACCGCCAGAAGGGGCTTTCCTCCGCCCCGCCAAACCCATCATCACCACTTCCGCTCCCTCTCAACTTTTGTACGGTTCATCTATCCTTTTCAACTCTTATAAATTACTATAATTGTATCAAACTTTTGTCACTGGTCGTATAAAAATGTCTGCAAATTGTGACTTTAAAGTTTCAGTTTGTGTTCAGAGAAAATGCAATTTAAATAAGCAAATATCACTGGGAAAGAACAGAGCTGAAAGAGTAAGGTGTAGTGCAGTGGAAGTGGAAGATGAAGCATGTGAATTAGTGAATGGGGTAGAGCTTTCAATTGGGGAAGGAGATGACAATATCCAAGCTTATCTCTTTAAAGCAGTGAAGAACAATAATGGAGCAGGTGTTTTGCTTTTATCAGACATTTTTGGGTTTCAAGATTCAGCCACAAGAGATTTTGCATACCAAGTTGCCTGCCATGGTTACAAGCATGATTCTTAACCTTTAAACACCCTTTTCTTTTCCATTTTCTTGCTGTGAACTTGTGAACTCTACTTAAGATTTGAGATATGTGTATGTATTCCTCATGTGCTTAAATGAAATTGCAGTGTCCTTGTCCCCGACCTGTTTCGTGGCGATCCCTGGGCAAAGAGCCGGCCGAAAACAATGTTCGAACAATGGCTGGCTAGCCAAGACCCTCAGAGGGTTGCAAATGACATTGCGACCTCAACAAAATGGATAGTTGACGAGTTTACAGCCGCTGGAATTTCAAATAAACTTGGCATCATCGGATTCTGCTTCGGAGGCGGGAGAGTGATAGATGTTTTAGCCGCAGACCAGGGTGCTTGTTTTAGCACCGCTGTCTCATTTTACGGCACCAGGATGGACGCAGCAGCAGCATCTAAAATAAAGGTGCCAGTCTTGTTCATTTCAGGAGACAACGACCCGCTCTGTCCGGTTAGTGTTCAGAGGGAGTTCGAGAAGATCATCGGCAAAGGGTCCAAGGTTGTAATCTTCAAAGGAAGAGGTCATGCCTTTGCCCATCGACCCGGATCTTTGGAAGAGGATGAAGATGCAGAGCAGGCTTTTACTTTAATGAGGAATTGGCTACATGACGGCCTAGTTGTAAACAGCTGAATGCATCTGTGTTTATGGTTACCTTGTAGGTTGTTTTAAGGTAGAATCAATCTTTCTTGCAATACTCTGATCAAGCAATTTGTTCCCCTTAATGTATATAAACTAATGTCCTTTTTCATCTCATCTACATTGCAATTTGTGCAATGTGGTTTTTTGACAGCTAATTGCATTCGTCCATAATCCTTAACTTCGGTTAATGAAGTTCAAACCTAAGTTCAAAAGCTAGCTTGTAAAGGGTTTAACAACACACACACTACATTCGTGCAAGGGGTACGCACTTTGGACACCTCTTCGGCAAATACTTGGCGAACATGCCTACGACACGAGAAAAATAACAAAATGGACAACGAACTTAGTTATGATTTCAAGAAACTCCAACTGAATCTCAAAATCTAGCTAGTAGGACAGACTACAGAGTTTAATAAGGTATATAAGCCACTCAAGAATTGTTTACATGCTAATGTCTATGAACAATTATATGGTACCCGGGTCAAAAATGCAATTACTCAGTCTATCCAAAGCCATGACTGGCCCCTCATACAATTCTCCCTTACAAA
This sequence comes from Hibiscus tridactylites, assembly GCA_958450335.1. Classification (NCBI taxonomy): domain Eukaryota; kingdom Viridiplantae; phylum Streptophyta; class Magnoliopsida; order Malvales; family Malvaceae; genus Hibiscus; species Hibiscus tridactylites. The sequence goes on along the minus strand of OY288290.1, from coordinate 64,218,781 downwards.
GATGAGAAAGAATGAAATAGAAGGGCTGCAAAAGAAACAAAGTAAAGATAAGAGAAAATATGACCTAAGCATGCATCCTTAACTTCCCTATGTCATGAAGCATCTGAAAAGGAAATCTTGATATCAACACTCAGCAGAAAATCAAGTGCAGACTACAGACAATAATCATGGACAGGAGTTGTTTCCATTTTCCGCTTCAAATTGTGTATACTCATGATAGAATTACAGAATAAAAGATAACGGGATTCGTAACAAACTTTTGGTGCATCAAGTTAATTGTTTACCCACCAACATATTCAAAAGAGGCTCCCGGGAAAAAGACTAAAGTACTAAACAGTTATCAGCTTATGAAATACTGAACTTAAACTTGTCAATCTAGAGGAACGTCAAATACATCAACTCACTCCTCTTGATCCTGGAAACAGAAAGAGAACTATATATTATTAACTTCTTATAGAGATTCTTGAAGCATATAAAAAGTAGAATACCATTGAAATAAACCAAATTTAGAAGCATCCTTGATAATGCTGCTGATTTTTTAGATAGTTAAAACTTAATCGAATGTAACTAAAAGTGTCAGAAAAATTGACAACATCATTTAGTTTGGACGAGAAATTGGAAAGCATCCTTGATATGTTGATTTTCATCAGTATCACAGTTTCACTTTATACGATATTTCTTTTCTTTCTTTCCGTTTAAAAAAAATCTAGTTATTGTTATAAGAAATTATCTTACGAAAAAAGTTCACTCATGGTCACCAATGTTTTGATTCAGATCGATGACTCCTATATGGCTCTAATAGAGTTGGATGGGTGAATGTTGAAGTTGATGATCACAAAACTGGATATCAGTCATTTATAACCTAACCCAAAATGGTTCCACTGGTGCTAATGCATATACTGATTGGACACCTTGAGATAACTGCTAATAGGTTGAAGAGAATTCTAATATTTAAATAGACAAAGGATTACCACTAAACAATTAAAACATGAATGTGCAACCTAGAAAAGGAAGAGTCCACAAGATTAAACCCATAGTTCAATAACACATTAGGCCAACCTTGGGTGCAGGAGCATCATCAAGCTTAGGAGGAGCCAACTTTGGAGAATATCCACCAAAAATACTGGAACAATCTGTGTATGCAGATCCAATTCCAACCCCGGCACCAAAAGCTACAGATGCCCATCGAGTCACTGGACTCCCTGGCATGACAAATAAAAGTTATGAATTCAAGGAAAGATTAGGAAGACATGCAAAGGAGAAAGCACAAAAATGGAAAGGCACTGTAGCGGCAATGCTTGGACATACAACTACTACAATAAAACTCAAGCAAACTCAATTTAACTGTTAGGCTTTTCTTGGAAGAAACGATAAAAAGTTTCAACTCGATGATTGAAGTTGGTTATGAGGCATACAACTAAAAACCATTTCTTTCCCTTCCTCCCTCCCTACAAAGCAAAGCAGTAATCAAGTTCTTAATCAACTCTAGCCAATCTACAACAATAGAAAAAAGGAGCTAGTTCTGGTATTGGAATATAAGGCAAATCAAAACCAACACGATGAGATACAAGGTTGCTCGAATATCTTAGGATAAGAGCTTTGTTCGATATGGTATGGTCGCTCAAACTTTGCTCCTTAAAAAAGCCACTTCGTCTCAAACGTTGCCAACTAAATGGATACTAAAGAATACAGCAGAGATTTAAATAGCAGCCACAACGCAATAATACGGCTGCTATTTTTCAATTACGCCGCTCTTTACTGTCAATATTTGCTGCAGTTGACTCATTACGTTCTCAAGCACAATAGAAAGCAATGTATCCAAAACATGTCCACTGATTGCAATTTAAATCTTACCTATTTCAAGTACATGTATATGCATAATATTTGCATATAAATCTATGATGCGAAGCCTAGTGCCAAACAGAATTGAAAGATAAATAACTAGAATCTAATGAAACAATTACAATTGACTTGCAAACTGTTGGCAACCAGAAAATCAGAAAACAAAATTTCTAGAGCCAATTAGGCCGATCTGCAATCCATAATTTTTAATCATCTTATCTTTAATAACACTAAATCATAGTCATTAAGTGCGATGCAATTGAGGAAAGCGAAAACAATATCTTAAAGGCAGAAAAAAATGATAAAATAAGGGAAAGAGGGACAAACTGAAGAAAATGAGGCCACCGAAAGCGCCGGCGAAGGAAGAGTAAACGAAGCGGCGGAGAGAGAGATCGATGCAGGCGTCCCATTTGGCGTTGATGTCATCGTAATTTGACGCCGTCAATTCCTTGTTCTCTTCCATTTCAAAACCTTGTTTGCAGCTGTTACTTTCGTGCTTTATTCGGATAGTTGCTCAGATTTTCGCTTTCTTTTGCTTCGTGTTTCGTTGTATTGGTAACCTGCCGCGATGGTTCGGGGATAGGCAACGATTGTCTGATTGATGTGTTTCTTAGTTCTTACTGTGGAAATGTGATTTTCTGACTTGCCGGTACGCATCGTTTTTACCTAATTATCCTTGCGTTTAGAAATTCAAAATTCCTTTTTTTTTTGAGTAAAAATACGTTTCTAGAGTTTCAGACTTTCAGTACATTTGTAGGGTTTTTTTTTTCTATTAAGATATTTTATTTTCAAGTTTAGAAATTAACTTTTAACCATTAAGTCATTAAAATGTTTTAAATTTATTGATACAATATTTTGAAAATTAAACTTAAATATTTTTTCTTGTTTCGTATTCTTTTAGTCAAAAATTTTGACAACCTTAATATCAAAGAGAGCCATCCAATCCCTTCACTTTTCTCCTCTTCCTTTACTCTCAACAAATGTTTTTTTAGTCGTTTCTGTCTCTTTCTCTTGATACGATCGGTTTTTATCTTTTTGTGCTTAGACTCTTTTAGGTTCATCGTCTATTTATAGGTTTCGTTCCACCTCTATTGACTCTCTCAATGTGTCATGCTACATCAGTAGCTTCTCCGTCGAGAAAATTTTAATTTTAATGATATTTATGAGGTGATTTGGCTGAATATTTTATTTTAAAGTTTTATTAGAAAAATACTCCTCTAAATAACATTTGGAAAAATATCTCACATTCAGGTCATGTAAGGTAAACTCGCGCTTTGTAGAATGAGAGTTTCAAACTCGCGTTTTTGCAAAACAAAAAGTTCAAACTTGATATATTAACCTTTTTTTTCTTACTTATCCACTCAACATGAAACTCGCGATTTGTAAGAAGAAAATTTCAAACTTGCATTTTACAAAATGTGAATTTACCTTACGTGACTTAAATGAGAAATATTTTTCAAATATTATTTAAAAAGGTATTTTTTCCAATAAAATCTAAAAAAATATTCAGCTAAATATGCCGACCTTTACGATATTACGTCTACTGTCAACTTATTAACGTCCTTTAGAATACTCGTCAATTCATCTGGCTGTCAAACACTTTTCTTTCGGTAGACCCTGCTAGAGTCTAGACACACTACATTGTTTGTGCATCCACTTTTTTTTCCTTTTTTCTGGTCTGGGCCTAGGTTGCCCCATCGGAAACTCTTTCTTTTTTTACGGCCCCATCGGAAACTCTTTCTTTTTTTACGTATAAAAATATGTTTTCCCGATAAAAAAGTGGAGTGATTAAATAAAAGGGTAAACTACAATAAAGGTCACTCAATTAGAGTTAAAGTTACATTTGGTCACTCAATTAAAGTTAAAGTTACATTTGAGTCACTTAATTATGGGTAAGGTTACATTTAGGTCACTCAATTATTAAAAAATACATTTGGATCACTCAATTATGGGTAAGATTACATTTGGGTCACCATTCATATTTTAAAAAAAGTATATCATTTTGTGTATTAAATTAATTAATGATTTTAAATGAAGTACTCTAACGTTAACAAGGGTATACAAGTGATTTGGAAGAAAAAATTACTAAATTGATATACTTTTTTAAATATGAAGGGTGACCAAAAATGTAACCGTACTCATATTTGAGTGACCCAATCACCCAAATGTAACCTTACCCATAATTGAGTGATTCAAATATAACTTTACTCATAATTGATCGGCTCTTTTGTAGTTTACCCTTTTTAAAAATAAAAATTAAATTATAGATATAAGAAGAGTAGAGCAATTTGGAGCTAATTTTGAAGTTTTTTTATGTAAAACTTTCATTCCTAAAGGACCCAACTCAAATAATGTCAGGGACCCAAGCAGAAAAAGGGAAACGAGGGCGAAGGCCCAACCCCGAGTCCAACTAAGCCTAAGGCTCTAAGGTCGCAGCGGAAGCAGAAACCCATTACTGCATCACAATTCACAATCCATTCTAAAATATACTTAAGAATTTTGATACGCTAATCATTTATGTTATATAAATTTCATTATATTCATGTGTTTTTGTTACGTTTGTAAAATTTTTTGACTGATAAAGTAAACAAGGGTCGAAGATGGCAGTTCAATGGTAGTCCAAATAGTGGTTGTTGATCTGAGTTTGGGTATAATCTCTCTGGTGTGGTGTTGGTATTCTTAAAGTGAAAAATCATGTTTTTCTTTGTTGCATGCGTCTTTATATATTGCTCAGATAAGTGTCGCGACAGGATTGTCGTGGCGCTATGATTAGATTGGTTACAAATTGACGCCTTAGATTTGTTGTGTCATCGGTAGTGATTACACATGTAGGCACGTGGCCGTGAAGTACCGTTCGCCTAGGTATGTTCGCAGTTTGTTCGCTTGTTATAAATCGCTTCTACTTGTTCGCCTACACGGGGCTCGCAACATCAGTTTGTTATTGTTTGTCTGCAATATATGTTAGTTGGTCGTAATTCCTTAACACGTGACGCTAGAACCTAGATGTTTGCAGATATTAACCACATTAAATTTTATGTTGTAATTTGATCGTTCCTTTTGTATTATATAGGCCTTGTTTGACAATTAGCTGATAGCTGATAGCAGATTACATTAGCTGATAGATAGCTGATAGTTGATTGCATTAGATGATTTGATTAGTGAATTGTATTAGCTGATTGTATAAAAGTGTTTGGTAAAATTAACTGATAGCTGATAGCTGTTAGATTATTTAAACAAGCAAAATGACATATAATAACATGCTTATATTCAATACTTGTTTGAATAGTTTATTAGTTATCAATATTTTGTATCTAATTATTATTAATTAGATCTATAAAATTACTTTTAATATAACTTTTCTAAACATATTCAAATTATTTATATATTAATTTATTATTTATATAATTTAATTAATTAATAAATTTAAATACACATATAAATATGTGATAATAAAAAAATAAATAGGATTAGCTTATAAATAGGGTGAGAAAATATTTAATTTAGATTATTTTGAGATTTTTGGTAACTGGTAAGGGTAAAAGAGTCTTTACAACTCTAATATCAAACCTCTAATATCAAAAACACTTATTATGAGCTTTTTTCAAAATTAGTGATTTCACCCTAATTCGCTTTTTCAATCTATTGTTTACCAAACAACAATATTAGCATATTTGACTAGTCAAACCTCATAAATGTATTGATTTAATATCATCCATATGTTGCTATTGATAGTTATTGACTTTTGAGTTTCAATTAAACTCATCCAAGAGTTAAAATATTCAACAGACTTGACACGTATTAAATCAATTATTTTGTATAATTATCGATAGTTGATTTATTGACGGACTAATTCAGATCGAGTTTTGTAGAGACTTATTATAGGAACTGTTATCTCAACTCAATTTGTTTCATTCACAACGTTATAATTCAAACATATAGCCTTGCTTAGGTGATATAGTGTTATATTCCACTAAAATAAAATATTTTTTATTTAACTCGTACAAATTAATTTTATTAATAAAAAAAATTAAATTGTTTTGTTGAGCTTTCAATTTTTAGGTGAATTTGGTTAGGTGGGAAGGCGCCCTTTATCCAACATGCATTCAAAAGTAGCCTTTGTTTTTTTAGGGAGGTTTATATATAAATATTTCTAAATTTTAAATTAAACAAATAAAGTGAGCTTTTGTACAGTGGCATGAGTGAGCGACCAGCCTAACCTGGGACCTTTTTGTTTGTTTAAGTTACAATCATTTTACTTTGCGCTAATCGAAATCATTAGCTAGTGTTTAAATTTTTTTAAAAAAAATACGCCTTAAATCTCAAATATAATTTTAATTTATTTTTATTAATCTTTATCGCCTGGCTTAAGATGCTCAACAAAACGACTAAACGATATACAATATAAAAACAATAGCTATGATAAATACAAATATAATACATTGAATCGTATATGTTAATAGTTAAAATGTTAACATATTTACACGTATAATGATCTTGATTTTTCTTATTTTATGAAATAGGAATAATGAGAAATTGTTCCGTGAAGTAGATATATTTAAACAATATTTCGAAAGTCGCCTGAAAATTTTGAGGACTTCAAACAATATTTTCAAATTAAAATTTTCTCCTAAAGTCGTTTACACTTCACATTGTCTTCCATTTCACCTTTCAATATAAACATGTTAAATGTTTTCCAGAAGTGTTCAGAAACCGGAAATTCTAAGACTGTCGACACTTGCAGCAGAAAATCCCAATAAATGGAATCCAAAGACTTGTTAAAATCTCATATTTGGTTTCGTCAAATGAAATTTTATTTTTAAATATAATTTAATATATATAATAATTTAATTGAGTTTTTTTAATTAAATTAAAAAATAATTTAATGATTATATATGTGAAATTAAATAAATAAATGTACAGAACAATAAGACATATTAAAATTAATGATTTATAGCACAAACTTGTGCTTGGTGCAGTGGTTAAATCATTGCTTCTATCACTACAATACTCAAGTTTGAATCCCACCTAATGCATGTTTGAGTAATTTCATTTTTATCCTTTAAATAATTTAATTCCTCCAATCAGGTGGTGACACGTGTTTGAGTAATGAGGACCAAATGTGTAATTATACATATTTTTATTAATTGCCACGTCACTCCCTTCGTTAGTCTTTAACACTTGGTGGTCACATTGCATCCAATTTAATAGTATGAAAATTTAATTACTTAAAAAAAGGTAAAGTTATTAACTCGCAACCTTACCAATTAGTATGGTGGTCATTTATGTAGTTTACCCTTATTTTTATGTATAAAGTTATTTATAAATATCAATTTAATCGCAGGTGAGTCACAATCTCGTTTCTCTTCCCTCGTACCATATATACAAATCGTAAAAATGTTTACTTATCAATCTGTATTAGTATACAGGATAAATTATATTTCTCACCACTTAATTTTTGATTAATATTCTATATACTGGCGGTGGAAACTGAAAGTTTCCACAAGCGCCTTAGTTTTAGGGTACATAGAATTAGTTTAGGATATAGAGTTTAGGGGTTTAGGTGTAGAGGTTTAGAATTTAGAGATAGTTGTTTCAATATAAGGTTTAGGATTATAATTTAGGGTTTATAGGTTAGGGTTTAGTTTTTAGGGTAATATGGTGAGGATTTAGGTTTTAACCTATAAACCCTAAATTATAACCCTAAACCTTAAATTGAAACAATTATTCCTAAATTTTAACCCCCTACACCTAAATTCCTAAACCATATACCTTAAACTAACTCCCTATACCCTAAAACTAAGGCGCTCGTAAAAACTTTCAGTTTCCACCGACTGTGTATAGAATATTTATCCTAATTTTTATTGTGTCCTTATGTTAATCACTAAACTTTATTAAAAATGGCAGTTAAACTTTTAAATTGTTTCGTCCTTTACCACACGTGCATTTAAATTAGAAAAATGGTAAAGTGAGAAAAATTATATTATGGGTGATTCTCACCACGTCATCCATGGGACCAACCACTAAAAACCACCCACTTCACCATGATTTTTTCATGTCATTTTTTCCAACCAATGAATCTTCACTAAAATTTTTTTCATGTCATTTTAAAAACTGTTTTTTGAAAGTTATTCTATTATTAGATTAATGACATGAAAAAAATGATGAAATGGGTAGTTTCCAGTGGTTGGTCCCATGGATGACGTGGTGGGAATCACCCATAATATAATTTCTCGGTAAAGTAGTCAGTTCTATGCTGACGTGGAAGCCATCAGTTGGTCACGCCATTTTTTCTCCCCACAAAGATAAACCTCTAATATCATTCTGTTCACAGAAAATATTATTATTAAGGGTAATACTTTTTTCATAATCTTATTCTCATGTTTGGTTTGTTCTTATTTTCATCAATTCGAAAAAGATTATTATTAACATTAGTATTTTTTGTTAATATTTTGGGATTGTGATTCTCACTCTTCTCTTATGTATTTATCAATTCCTGCCACTTTGAAAAAAATTACCCTTGAAATGATGTATTTTTTTAATTTAGATCCTTTGTAGTATATTTAAATGGCGTAAATTTATTAAATAATTTTATTTCATATTAGTTTAATATTTAAATGGTTTTACACTTATTTAAAAAAGTATTTTAATATTTATTTAGTTCTATGTTATGTTTTCGTAAAAAATCTCGTAACTTAGTGTTTCTTGATAAGATCATCATCTCCTATTTATCATTTTTCTTGACTTTATGCAAATTTATTATTCAGTTTATTATTTCAATCGTGCTTTAACATTTGAGAAGTATATTTGTTTAAAAATAATTTTATATTAGTTTAATATTTAAACGTTATTACACATTAAATATTTATTTATTTAGATTTAATTATAAGAAATTTAATATTAATAAAAATATATATTTTATATTGTTTACACTAATTATATTAGTAATATGCTAAGTATAATTGTATGAATCTTTAAGCAAATATTTTTAAATTAATATTAAAAGTTTAACTTGTTAAAAAAAATATCACAATGACACTATAGTAAAATTTACTTCCAAGTAATCTTATATTCCTTCAACCAAACAATGTAATCTTACATTCTTACCAAATAATGTAATCTAACACTCCCAGTAGTATCTCAGGTAATGTTACATTCCGAGAATCTTATTCCTAAGGGTAATCTTACATTCCGTGAACAAAATGCACCCTTAAAGTTTTATCCTTTTGTTTTTTCGGTTATGGAACCATCATTCTTTTGTCTTATTCGACCACTCAAGATATTGTTAAATTCACCTCGTCATTCTTTATCACTCTATCAATTTAGGTAATTTTCAAAATATTTTTAAACTTGCAACACTCATCTAAAATCCTCAAATCATTTCGATCTACAATTCCCCTTGTCCAATTGCCACGGAATCACATATATATATATATATATATATATATATATATATATATATATATATATATATATATTGAAATAGGATCTGTTTACACCGTGTAAAATTTTTTAAGTTTACACGTTTTTTTAAACAATTGAATGAGTAAAACGAATGGACGTGATTAACAGTATATATGTGAAGATTATCACTTAAAAAAAAGAGTAAGAAGTTAATTTGAGGCATCCATTCCCTCTATCTAACGATCTAAAAAACGTGTAAAACTTTAAAAAAAATTACATTATATAAATTAATCTTAACTCCGTCACTCTCTTTATATAGATTTCAAAGACGATGCTTCGTCATTAAAATATCCAATGGATTTTGAAATCATACTTTTTTTTACAAAATATAAGAAAGTTTTGGATTATTTTTATAATTTATAAATAAATGTGTGATCATGACATTGTTAATTATTTAATGATAAAGTGATAAAAAACGATTCAAAAAAATTAATAATCAAATTTGAAATTTTGTAACTTAGTAACCAAAACTGTTTTAAATTTTTTTTTATAAATTGTTTTAAAAAATTCTCATTAAAAATCAATTTATTTTAAAAAATAACTGAAAGGGTTTACAAGGCAAAGACGGCAATGCCAAAGAACCGAAGCGATCCTGCTTTTTCAAGCTTTTAGGTGAAAGTGCTTGACAGATTGATTTTAAAGGACAAATATTTATATTTTAATCATCAAATTCTGAGTGCATCCAACTGTAATTAAATTATTAATTTCCCAATACTAGTTTCGGTTTACATTTTAATAATAATTGTAGTTATAACGTATCAAATTAGGTTTCCGACAGTTTCTTTTGCCTGGCTTCACCTATACATTTTATTTCATTTTGACGTATTTATTATATAAAATAATAAGTTTTATTTTGTTATATTTATTTTATCAAATAATGCTGAACACCACTAATATTGAATATCATTAAATTAATTAATTAAAAATTAAAATTTTCAAGAACTTAATATACAATTAATAATTATTTTTAAAAAAATAATTAAATTATTTTTAATATATATTATATTTTTAATCTTTATTCTTAAATAATTAGATCAAATATCAACTCTTAAATTAAAAACCTTAATTTTTTTCCTATATCAATTCAGCCGCCGTAAACTACCATCTGTCGGCGAAAGTTTGAATCCACGTTCAAAAATCAGGCCTTGAAAGACCAAGGGGTTCTTCTCTCTCTCTCACTTCTCTGGTTAAGAAGTTCAAAAATTGTCACATATGTCAGAGCCATGGAGGAAAACAGTTCTTTCTTTCAACTTTGATGAAAACAATAGTAGAATTGTAATAGTAAACTGAACATCTTAACCAAAGTCAAATCCAACTCATGAAAAGCAAGAAAAAATTTAGAGTTTTTTAATTTAATGGTTGATATATTTGATCTAATTATTTAAAAATAAAATTTTAATATATATATATAATTTAAATTTAAATTTTATTTTTAAATAATTATTAATTATAAATTAAATCTTTGAAATTTTTAATAATTATTAATTAATTTAATGATATTTAGCGTTAATGATGTTCAGTGGTGTTCGACGACTGGAGTAGAGTTTTTCTAATTTATATCAATTTTATAAATGGTTAACAGTGATAAACTAACAGAAAAGAAGAAAACCTTTGGACAGAATCTGGGGATTGCGAGCCATAATCCATGTTCCATTCCGACAAGAAAAAAGATTCCCTAAATCACGGTCTCATGTAATGACACAACGGCCTTTTCCCAATTGATTTCAACATTTCAATTTCTATTTATTAAAAACAAAATCTGAATAAAAACTCAAACATAACGTAAATTTTAGTTAAATGTAAAATGTGATACATAAATTTTAGTTAAATGTAAAATGCGATACATAAATTTTAGTTTTATTCAATTTTCACTAAAATTAAAGTAAAGAAACAAAAAATATATCAACTCTTTAAAAAAGTAAGACAAATCTTGATAAATGGCATCATCAAAAGAGTACAAGTACAATACACTCAATTAAAAATTAAAACATACAATATGTGGGTATTTGTTTTAGTGTTTCACATTACATTTAAAACAAATAATAATAACAACAACAATAAAGTTTATAACAAATGATTAATGAACATAGACTAGAGAGAATAACACAACGAAATTTACAAAACTAAAAAAGTATGAAGAATAGCAACACTTCCTTTTCACATTGCACCCATTCACATAGTCATTTTCTTCAATAAATAAAGACAATTTCCAAACAAAAACAAAAAGAAACCTTGTTATTCTCTGCCCATGTGCACTGGTTTCTACTTTTTTGACAAGTAATATTTCCAAAGGATTTATTCAGCATTCAAGAAGCTTCAATCAGAATATGGCTTCGCCTTGGACCTATACACAAGCTTCTTCTTCTTTGTGGTTTGGTTATCAATGGTGAGAACAATTTTCCCAGCCTCACCTGTTTTGAAGCTGTCGGAGATCACAGTTTCATCGGCCGGGCCTACTTTTCTCGTCTTTGACACGATCACGGTGTATCCATCCTCGGCTGTGGGCACGAATTCGGCTCCATAATTCACGTCCCAACCCACAACCCGTAGCTCCCAGACAAGACTACATTTCTGCCAATTCAGCAACCAAATATAGTTCATATGAATTGAATTTCAAACCAGTTTTAGATTGATATTTAATTATAGATTCTGATCGATGCTCTTTTATCTTACCTCAGTTATGGGGAATTCAACGGTGTGCTTGGTTGCTGGTTTGATTATATCCTCCGTTGCAGCATCGGCAACGGTGAATTCTTGTTCACCCTCCCGGCTCAATCCACCATACTGAACTGGTACTTGTTCAGGGGCAATATATCTATTACATGTAACAAGTTAGTGTACGAAATATAAAATACAGTTTTTTAATATTATAATGTAATTATATAGTACCATATATTCGTTTTTATTCTTAACCCTTTAAAAAGAAACACATTGTATTCGAACTAGAATCTTTTAAGAATAATTTTTTTTTTCACTTAGACTACTAGTTCAAAGACAAAGCATTTATGATATAAAAAAATCACCTATCACTCAATAATGATAGAAGAGATTCATTGTCGACTAAGTAATAAATACGACTTATAAGCGGACAATCTATATATTCATATTATATCATATCATGTTAATATAAGATATGATTAATCAGTTAATACAATTAGTAATCGACCCGAACCTAATAAATAGTTTCAGTAAGGTGTGTATATATTGTCAAAAGGAGAAGAAGAAGGAAGGAGAGCGCTCTTAATAAGTTTAAAATTCATAAGCTAATAAAGATAGACGGCTTGACCAACGATCAAATGTGCTTGCTCAATTATTTTTCTCTACTTAAATAAATGATTAAGCAACCTAGAAGGAGAAAGAAATTATTGGAGTCCACTTGCCTGAAAAGGATTTCGGTTGATTTGGATGGACCTGCAAACACAAACTTGCTCTTGGTTCTCTGAGTAAGGAAAGGGCTAATCATCATATTGAAAGCCAAGTACCACCACGGAACATTGATAAACACCTTCAAAATCCAAAACCAATGTTCAGAATTTGTTAATACAAAAAAGATTGTTTTTGAGAATTCAATTGTGTACCTGTTTGGCCACAAATTCTGGGTAATTATCCTGAAGCAAGTTGAGGGCATGGTTGGTAGCTTGTCTGAGCTCCCTTTTGCCAAGTCCAGGAGAATTCTTGAGATCATTGACCTGAAATATTGTAGAGATTCCGGTGGGACTAAAGTCGAGCTTTCTGATACTTTTTTCCAAGAACTGAATCCTCCATCTCAAGAACTTGGATCGCTTTTCATCGTCCCCGAAAGTATTCTGATACAATTCCTTGTTTTGGAATTCCCCGTAAGCGTTGTAACATACAGGGTGACCTTCTTTGTCGAATCCGTGCATGAAAACCACTTTCTCCAATTCATTTCCGAGCTCTTCTTCAACCAAACCTTCAACTCCGAACTCCTTTCGCCAGACGACGGTGTTTTTGAGCATGGTGAACGCGTCCTTCACTTTGAAATCCCTTGCCCTTAAGAATTTCAGTAGGATCACATCACTCCTTTCGTCTGCGAGGAGCGGGATTCCCCATATAGACACCTCTTCCGGTGGAGGTGGAGGAAGTTCTGCTTCCTTTTGCTCATCTTTCGGAATCGGAACCACCGAAGAAGAGGCGGTTTCCTCTGGTTTCTCAGCTGGAGGAGGAGGAGTCACGGGTACTACGGACTCCTCAATTGCTTCGACAGTCTTGGCGCCATCGTCCTCGACGGCTGGAGCTTTTTCAACCACCTCTGTTTCCACTACAGTCTCGGGTGGCGGAGTCTTCTCTTCTTCCTTGACTTCAACAGGTGGGGGTGCTTCAGTTTCGTCTTTCTCGGGAGCTTTCTCTTCGGGTTTTTCTTCAGTTTTTTCCACAGTTTCAGCAGTAGCAGGTTGGTCTTCCTCGGCCGGTGGTTTAGTATCTTTTTCTTTGGCGGGTGGAGCGCTGAGTTCGTGCTTGTTAAGAGCTTCTTGAATTAGTTGCTTAAGTTCTTCCAGAGCCTTCTTTTGTGACTCAGGAAGTTCAGCAGCTATATTGGTTTCGTCTTTGAAAGACGCGGACTGAGTCACCTTGGTTTCCTTTTCTTCGACCTTAGGCTCCTCGGCTTGTTTCTCTTCAACAACAGCGTCGGCTGCCTCCTCTTTCTCCTTCTCCACCACCACCACTTCCTCCGCAGGAGCTGCTGCTGCTTCGGGCTTTTGAGTCTCCTCGGCCATGGATGTGATATACGATAGTTCTAAAACAGAGATAGAGAGAATATGAGAGTTGGTTTTGGGTTTAGAAAACTGAAGGGAAGCTGGGGCTTAAAATGGGGAGTCATAAGAAGAAATGGAGGCGACGTTTGCTGGAGTTGGAGATGGAGAGAACCAGTCTGTCAGGCCAGTTTGCCAGCTGTCATTATTTTTTTCTTCTTCATTTTTTTTCATTTTTAATTTAATTTATTGATATAAATTCTTACTTATATTTTTTTAATATGTTGATTTGATGTAAGATAACATATGTTCAATTTTCTTAGTCTTTTCAAAGGCGACACACACAATATGTATTATTGGTGCTCGAACCCGGGTCTTAATTTAATTTATTGATATAAATTCTTACTTATAAATTGTATGCATGATAATATGGTAATTATTTTATAAACCGACTATAATTTTTTTACACGTAATAATTAATTCAACTCTAAAAATTAAAATAATAAATTTTAAACTTCAAATTTTATATTTTAAATTCTAAACTTTAAAACTTAAATTGTAATTATAAATCATAAATTCTAAACTCTAAATCAGATCTATTTGTGAAAAATAAATTTTTTACCGGGGATATTACATCTCATATCATTAAATCAATTGATTATAAAATCATAATTTTTTGTTTAACTACTAATATCTGACTCATTGACCGAGTAATCTGAAGCAGAGATTCAATATTGGGACGACTCTTCCAATCTAATATTCTACATTCACAACACCAAAACTTAAACTCAAGACCTTATTTAAGGAACATAACACCTCAAAATCATACTTTTTGCATGATAATCCTAATAAATTTATTTTTTAAAAGGATGTGTAGATTTTTATTGAACTAATTCGAGTAAAAATGCCTTAGAAATAGCTATAGAACAAACAAGATTTCAAATCCTGATACTGTAAATAAAACATATTTAATTGTGAGGGTCGTTCTATAATAAATTTTTACAATATTTGATTTGAATTAGTCAACTAATTTAATATAAATGATTGTAAAAGCCATAATTTTACCCGGAATGGTGCTTTTAAATAGAGACAAATTCGAAAAATAATATGCAAATGATATATTGATTAGAATTTCAAATTGATTAAGCGGGTTTGGATTTATATTTTTAAAATATTATGACATTGTTTGGTAAAGAGAGGTTTGGGCAAAAATTAAAGGTCTAAAGTATAATTAGAAGTTTGATCAGTCAAATTTGCTAAAATTGTTATTTGGTGAATATCGGATTGAAAGAGCGGATTAGGGTGAAACCGCTAATTTTAAAAAAGCTCATAATAAGAGCTTTTTGAGATTAGAGGTTTGATATTAGAGTTGTAAAGACTCGTATACCCTTATCAGTTACTAAAAATATTAAAATAACTTAAATTAAATATTTTTCATCATATTTATAAGTTAATCCTATTTACTTTTTTCTTTTTATTATCACATATTTTATATGTGTATTTAAATTTATTAATTAATTAAATTATATTAAAATAATTATATAAATAATAAATTAATATATAAATCATTTGAATATGTTTAGAAAAGTTAAATTAAAAATAATTTTATAGATCTAATTAATATTGATTAAATACAAAATATTGATAACTAATAAATTATTCAAACAAGTATTGAATATAATCATGTTCTTATATGTCATTTTGTTTGTTTAAATAATCTAACACCTATCAGCTATCAGTTAATTTTACCAAACACTTTTATACAATTAGCTAATACAATCCGCTAGTCAAATCAGCTAATGCAATCAGCTATCAGCTAATGTAATATGCTATCAGCTATCTGCTAATTGCTAAACATGGTCTATATAAATATGTAATGTGTTACCATCTTCATTCAATTGGTATAAATATATGTTTTATATTTTTTTAATGAAATTAGATGTTTAAATTTTTAATTGATCATGTAAAAGTATATAAAACGACATAAATGATTACATGTATAAAATCTCAAACACAATTATAATACATATAATTTGTGTGTTAATCGTATTTAAGTATATGATTCTGTATTTGCTATATTGAATTTCATATTTCTTTAGAAAAATATTATCAAATCTTACATCACGGAGAATTATTTTCTGGGTTCTCCGCTTGAACAAGTTTTGCTAAACGTCGATCTCATCGACGCATTAGAATTTGACCTTTACCCACCCATTCCAATTTCCATGCTCATCTTAATCTACAATTTTTTCCCTTTTTTATTTTTCAAATACAAATTTAAAATGTTTTTTTTAATTTAAAAGGTGTAGCAACAAAATTAAAGAGTTGTCAGCGTTCATGTGATATGTTGAAAATAATATATATATATATATATATATATATATATATATATATAAAAGTTTTCAAAAAAAAGTATTATAAATAAACAATGGAACTCTTACTTTATACGAAACATTATATTATAGTATTTAGGACATCATCAACCTAATGCAGAAAGCTTCATAAAACATTATTCAACATTGGCCTAACCCACTTCATCTAAATAAAATAATTTTCCTGTTTTTTTCCTCGAAATTGTATACAATTGCAAATAGACCCATTGACACTTCGAATGATGGGAATGTCTATCCCATAAAAACTAAGGTCTTATATCCCACAGTTAGGACAAAACAAGGAGCAAATTACATTAACAATTAAATGTTCTTAAATATTTGAATATAAACAACAAGTTGAAATAGTAAGATGGTGTATTAGGTTTCTTTAATAAGGTTAATGTTTTTCTAG
Organism: Hibiscus tridactylites; assembly: GCA_958450335.1. Classification (NCBI taxonomy): domain Eukaryota; kingdom Viridiplantae; phylum Streptophyta; class Magnoliopsida; order Malvales; family Malvaceae; genus Hibiscus; species Hibiscus tridactylites. Next base: position 64,201,982 of record OY288290.1, on the reverse strand, counting down.
TGCTATAAATGAAGTAAACTCGATTGCAAAAGCTGCTTCAATATCCGGATTAGTCAATAAATGAGTCGGATGTTGATGGTTATACAAAAAATAACTCGAACTAAAATAATATATATTTAAAAAAAATCATTAATGTGTTATTGTGATCAAATTTAATATTAAATATTTTAAAAAAAGTAATAGAGTTATATTTTGGTACATAATATGTGTAAAAAATACACAACCCTTCTCACTTAAACTATACAATCCAAAATATAAACTCAAAACCCTAGACCTTAAGTTATTACTCTAAAGTCTAAATCATAAATTCTAAATCATACATTTTAAACCCTTAAGCCCTAAATTTGACAAGCTTATGTGCTATTTTTTTATAATAAAGTAATTGAGCAATCTTAACCGGTGTTTATCAGAACTTGTTAATCGGGTCATTATTGTGTTCAAATTAAGGTTAAATTAGTTTACGATCACATTCGATTGAACTATTAACATGAAAAAACAATATCAAACCCCAACTCCTATATCTATTCGTTTACCTTGTCAATTTGTAGATTTTTTTTATGTTGTCATCAAATTATGAGACAATCCACATTTATCCACATCTATATTGACGGAAAAGACCTCAACAATACAAATTATAAAACATTTTTATATTTACACCAAAGTTACATTGCTTTGTTAAAAAAATTATAGTTTGTGTATATCCTTGCATAAATATTTTTGAGTTTAATCATAAATATCGATTCATTGGCTGATTAATCTAAATAAGATTTTACATAGATTTAATATGAGAACAACCTTTTAAATAAATTTTTTTCATTCACAACGTTATAATTTAAATCTTTGACTTTGTTTAAGAGATCTGACACCTCATCTCGTTTGTGTTTTAGGTATAATTAAAACGGTTAAAAAAGTGAATGAAAAATGAAATGGGGCCAAGCTTTTCATGATCTTATCCTCGAAACAATGGGCGCCACAATCTTTAAATATTGGAATCCGCCTTGCACGTTACAAAACAAATATAATTAAATTTGTTATCGTTTCTTGGTCAGATTTCATACTCCGTAAAACAAAGAATCGGGGATGAAGATCATATAGGTAAGATTCTTTTATAATGCTTTAGTTGATCCCATGAACTAGATTGATGAATTAAAATTTTCATAATTTCACACATTAACAAATAAATATATAACAAATTAGTACCGAATCTAGAATATTGATTAAATTAGAACAATTCCGTATCAGTTTATTTAAACGTTTATAGTGCTCATCCCCTTATGTCTTGGTAGCAAAGGTAGATGTTCATCATCCCTTGGGACCCGGGTTCGAGCACCAGTAATGCATACTGTGTGTGTTGTCTTTGAAAAAACACTAAGAAAGTTGAACAGATGTCACCCTTACATCACACCAGCATATTAAAAAATATATGATAAAAATGATTAAATTAAAATATAAATTTTAAATCTATAATTTGTGTAAATACAAGGATTAGTAGAACCATTTAACCAGAAAAAAGGTTTATATCATAAATAAATGTCTAATGCCAACCTTTTCATTTAGGTACTTAAAGTTTTTTTTTGTTAAATTAGATATCTAAAATATTTGTTTGTTAAAATAAATACCTAAAGTATTTTTTAATCAATATTATATGTCAACTTTTAAGAATATATAAGATAAAAATATATACTTTAAGTACTTATTTGGTTGAAAAAAATACTTTAACTACTTAGATAAATTTTTTTTTTGATATATTTGATGTTCCTATCTGTGATATAATAAAAAAACTACTGCATGTATTCCGTAAAAAAAGAAAAAAATCTAACTTAACGAAAGAGTACAGAGTGACAGAGCTGTCAGAACAAGAATAAAATCACAGGAGCCAGTTCTCACGTTGGACCACGCCGGACACCGCATTACAACAGTGCTGCTGGCTTCGACACGCGTCTCTGCCCTAGGAACAGGCTGTCATTTGATCACAACAATTATTCAAATTTTGGTGTTTTTAATATTTTCTGAAAATTCACAAGATTCCTTGTTGGCACTTGGCATTATCGTCATCTTCGTAAAATAGCCGGCGGAAAATAAAAAATGAAAAATGAAATTGAAACAATTGGACCCACCCCACCAACCATTGGCCAAGCCAAGTTGTTAGTTTTTATTTTTGGTTCAAAACAACCCAACTGTTGCTTGGTTTGTCTTCGCTGTCCTTTTCCATAGTGTTAGTTTTTATTTTTGGTTCAAAACATTGTTTTGATTTTTAAAATCAAAACCAATCAAGAATTGTTGTCTGTTTCTTTTTATTAAAACAACAACATCGACCGTGTATTATGCCGTCTTGATGGAGAACACAAAGAAAGGGGAAACTTGGATCTTACATGGTTTTATGGCATTATACAAGAAAATATGGCACCAACAAAAGATATACAATCACTGTTAATATGATTAATATGCCTATTCTCTATATTTGTAATTTCATATTATTTGATCATTTTAAGATCCGGGTTCAAATTTTATCATGTATCATAAACAAATTTGTGAAGAGGATATGTGATGTAACATGTAAGGCTTGATATCTGGTGGGGTTTTTTTATCAACAATTAATAATTTTATCATTTAAATTACGAGTTTAGGTGTTTTTATTTACGATCACCGAAATCCAACTCATTAGTTGATTAATTGGAATTGGGTATAGTATAAATTTATTTCTAATCATGGATAAAGTCAGAGTTAGGCATGAAGATGGGCAAATCATAAATGCTTGAAAGTGGGGGCAGGTTCATAACTAGTTTATTTTTAATATATGTATAAAGGTGGAAAAAAACTGTGTGGGAGCCTCTCCCACTTAATACATGGCTTCGTCCCTACTCTTAACTCAATATGTTATTTTCACATTGTCAAGATTCTAATTTCTAACCACTGATCTTGATTAAGGATATAGTGTCTCAATTCACTTGACCAATGATTACTTATTGAAATATTAATAGTGAATTTTAGTCGGTCAATAAGTCGAATTATACCAAACAAAATATAATATTTTGTTGTAAATAAAAGAACAAATAACAAGAATACAAGAACAAAGAGATGAGAGGAAGATGAAGATTCGTATTATTATCCAAAACTAGAATTGTGTACAATACATTCATCTATTTATAGGCATAAGAAGTACATAATACATTAAACTCTAATTAATAGAGATAATATTCCTAATAATAAATAAATCAAATCTCCTTGATAAAGTTCTTATCACGATAGACATCCACATAGATAAATATTCATAACATGTTTTATATTTTTGAATAATTATAGATAAAATATAAATATAAAAATTTGAATATTTCATTTTTTTAAAAAAAAAGAAGAAAACTATTTATTTTGAAAATAAACACAATTTAATATTTCCAACAATAAGTAATAAGTAGTCATCTATTAATTTATTATATTCAATATTTTTGACTAAAAAGTTATATATTAAATAAAAGCATATTCCCATATTTTTAGATTGAAACATATTATACATTTAAACACATTTAACTCAGATTCTTCTAAATGTTACAATAATAGTTATGTAAATTGAATAAAATTTAATCAGTTAATTTGATTTGATATTTAATGATAGTTGAATGTATAATTGACTATAATTTTATTATCTTGTACAATCATATTTTAAAAAATATTATATTATTTTATGTTTAAACTGTTAAAAATAAAATTATAAAAAAGTACATAATGACCCAGTTTGGTAAACAACGATTTGAACAAAAATTAGAGGTTTGACCAGTCAAATCTGTTAATTAGGATATTTGGTGAATATCGAATTGGGATAAAACCTCTAATTTTGAAAAAACCGCTAATAGGAATTTTTGAAATTAGAAGTTTGACGTAAAAGTTGTAAAGACTATTTTACTCTTAATAATTACAAAAAATCTCTAAATAACTTAAATTTAACCTTTTCAATTTTAATTCTTCAACCTTTATTTTTTCCTTTTATTCTCACGTGTTTATATATTTATTTAAATTTAATAATGAATTAAATTATATTAAAATAATTATATAAATAATAAATTAATAAGTAAATCCTTCAAATATGCTTAGTAATTTTGTATTTAAAAAATAATTTTTATAAATCTAATTAATATTAATAGATACAAAATATTGATAACTAATAAATTATTCAAACAAATATTGAATATAATCATGTTCTTATATGTTATATTGTTTGTTTAAATGATTAAACAGTCATCAGCTATTAGTTAATTTACCAAACACTTTTATACAATTAACTAATACAATTCGTTACAAATCAGTTAATTCAATCAGCTATCAACTAATATGATCCGTTATCAGCTATCTGTTAATTGCCAATATAAAAATTTAAAACTTGTAAAGTATATATTATAATAGCGTAACGTGTTAAGGTTCTTGTTGTGTGGGGACCAAGAAGGGGAAAGGATACGAAAGAGTTGTTTTGTATTTTTGAAAAATTGAAAGAGTTGGTTTTTGGAGTTACAAAGGTTTATATGTGTGATTATTACGATGCACAGAAACAAAACGTGAGTGACGCGTGTCGGACATTCTAAGAAATGTTTCTCTCTACTCCTGAAAAATTATTAAATGGTCTGACTCATTATGTTATTTATGATCTTGTTAATGGGTGAAGTCACATTAATTATTGGGGCTTCAGTTGATATTTTAAATTTTTTTAGAAATTATATTTTTTTATATAATTTTTATATAAAAATAAAATTATATGTAATTGACTCCTTTATAAATAATTAATTTTTCTTAAATATTGTTCGAAAAATGACATGTTTTAAATAAATTTTTAGTTTCACCTCTCGTTTAATAAGATTTTTTCAATCTCATTTTATTTCGGAATGAATCTTTCACTTCTTACTTATATATAACTAAGAAACGGTTAATTACTTAAAGGTTATATTGGAATAAATAAATGTTATTACATAAACTATAAATGACGAGATGAGTGACATTTATATAATAAATTTTTGGGAAAACTACACCAGTGACCACCGAAGATATTGGGGATACCTATTTGAACCACCGAACTAAAAAAAACGTCAATCACACCATCAAACTTATAAAATCAACCTATTTTGACCACCGCCGTTAAAAACCTAACGGTGGAGTGACAGAACTGCCACGTGGCAACTGATGGGTATATTTAAAAATTACACATTTGGTCCCTGTTATTTACAAATTCTTTCAATTTAGTCCTAATTTTCAATTAATAAAATAATAAATTATTAAAATTAAGTGGTGACACGTGTCAAGACCTTATTGGAAGATTTTAATTATTTATATTTAATTTTATTAATTTATTGTCACCACCAATTTAGAGGAGAAAGACAAATTTCCACTCACATGCACACTGGGGGATTCGAACCTGGGTCTCCCAGGTGGAAAGGCATCTGCTCTACCACTGCACCAAGAACACCTTAGTGCTATGATTTTGCAGATATAAGATATATCTCTTATAAGTTTTTACATTTATAAATCAAAAGCTCAAACCCTAAACACTAATTTCACATATATAAATCTTAAACCCTAAACTATAACCCTAAATATTTCAGATTAAACCTCAAACCCTAAAATTTTCAAATTAATTACACGCTAAATATTTCAAATTAAGACTTAAACCCTAAACCCTAAATATTTTAAATTATTTTCATGCTAAGTATTTCAAATTAAACCCCAAATCCCAAACCTTTAACCTTAAACCTTAAAAACTTCAAATTAATTACACGCTAACTATTTTAATTTGAACCCTAAACCCTAAATATTTCAAATTATTTTCACGTTAAATATTTCAAATTAAACCTAAATATTTAGCGTGTACTTAATTTGAAATTTAGGGTTTAAGGTTAGAGTTTGGAGTTTAATTTGAAATATTTAGGGTTTAGGGTTTAAGGCTTAAGGCTTAATTTGAAATATTTAACGTGGAATTAATTTGAAATTTTTAGGGTTTGGGTTTAGGGTTTAATTTAAAATATTTAGCGTGGAAATAATTTGAAAATTTTAGGGTTTGAGGTTTTATTTGAAATATTTAGTGGTTAATTTTTATTTGAAATATTTAGTGTGAAATTAATTTGAAATATTTAGGGTTAGAGTTTAGGGTTTAGGATTTATATATGTGAAATTAGTGTTTAGGGTTTGAGCTTTTGATTTATAAATGTAGAAACTTATAAGAGATATATATTATATCTGGAGAATCATAACACTAAGATGTGCTTGGTACAGTGATAGAGCATTTGCCTTTCCACCTGGGAGACCCAGGTTCGAATCCCCCAGTGCGCATGTGAGGGGAAATTTGTTTTTCTCCTCTAAATTGGTGGTGACACGTGTCACCACCTGATTGGAGGGGGAAAATAAATTAATAAAATTAAATATAAATAATTAAAATCCTCCAATAAGGTCTTGACACGTGTCACCACTTAATTTTAATAATTTATTATTTTATTAATTGAAAATTAGGACTAAATTGAAAGAATGTGTAAATAACAAGGACCAAATATGTAATTTTTAAATATACCCATCAACTGCCACGTGGCAGTTCCGTCACTCCACCGTTAGGTTTTTAACGGTGGTGGTCAAAATAGGTTGATTTTATAAGTTTGGTGGTGTGATTGACGTTTTTTTTAGTTCGGTAGTTCAAATAGGTATCCCCAATATCTTTGGTGGTCACTGGTGTAGTTTTCTCTAAATTTTTTCAATTCGGGGGTTGGGCTTCGGCATGGCAGGGGTAACATGTGACACAAGTATTGGTGGGTGGCCCAAGACCTGCCATTTCATCCTTCTTCTATCCTTTCTGCTTTTTGTCATTTTTGCTTCGCCTTTATATATATATATATATAGATTTAATTATATTCTAATTTAATACTTTTAATATTATATTCTTCGAATTTTAAAATTTTAGTCGTAATTCAAATAATAACGGTTAAGTTTTAAAACAACTAATGAACAAATTAGGGAATAGGTACTCATAGATTCCGTTATTAGACTTAACGATTATCACCTAGATCAAAAATGAAAACTTAAAATCATTGTCAAAAAAATGAAATTTTAAATGGTTTTGCTATACACAGCCCTAAAGGTTGTGTATAAAAATTACTAGATTTTTATCATTAATGTTTATTTTACTTTTCAATGAAAGCTAATAGAATCTAATTAATTACATTCTTAAAATATTAAATATCATTAATTTAGAGTGTTTAATGTAATTAAACCTTAAAATCATAAATCTTAAACTCTAAATCTTAAACAATAAACTCAAGTCATAAAATTCATAAATTCTAACTAAACCTTAAGCCCTAAACAATAAAATCATAAACTATAAACACTAAACACATAAACCCTAAAAATCACAAAAACTCTATATCATAACAATTAAACTCTATATCATAAACTATAAACCATAAAACTATCCACCATAAACCCTAAAGCCATGCATCATAAATCTTAAAACCTTAAATCATGAACACATAAACCCTAAACATTTCACATGATTATCACTTACATTAAACACCCTAAATTAATAGTGTTTTATTTTTTTAGAAATATAATTAATTAGATTATGATAGATTTCATTAAAAAATAAAATAAATATTAATGATAAGAATCTAGTAACTACTCACTCTTTAGTTACATATAAATAGGTGAAAATTTACTATGAAAAAAATAAAATAAAAAAATATTATTGGATAAGACCATAAATAACGTTGTGAGTCAGACTCATCTAATAATTTTTACCAATTCAAAAAGAATTCGTTGAATTTAGGCGAATATTTAGTCTTAAAGATCTTGGACAATGCTGGACTATTCTCTAATTCCCCTTTGATTATTATGTTTCTTTTCTTGTGAGAACAAGCTCTAGCATTATAATAATCATAGCGTACATGTATTTAGTTGAAGTTTGATTAGGGTTTAGAATCAACAAAGTACCTATGTTGTTTTAACTGAAACATTAATATTCGCCTCTTAATAATATTTACCCTTGACTAAATACATGTACTTTGTTGATAAATCTAATCATTTTTATCCGCAAAATAAATTTTATTGATAGATATGATGTCATGTTAAAGTGGTTCACAAGGCACAACACACCCTACCTATTAAAACCAAACCCTTAAAATTTTTAACCATCAACCCAACTAAAATTTTTCAAAAATCATTATCCAGTTTCGAATCAAAATAAAAATTTAAATAGTAATCATTGATTTTTTATTTTAGATTTTATTTTTCTTCATTTTGAATTTGTCTTAAATTAAATATATTAATTATATATTAAAATTTTGATTAATTTAATTTTGAACTAAATTAGTCGATATTTGAATTCAAAAAATTAAAAGTTAATCAAATCAAATTTCAATTTAATTATTTAATTCAGTTGTTAACCAAACGATAAACACCCTTGACGACAAATTTTTTGTCCCCTTTTAATGCCTCTATGTATGCCTTAATATTAAAAAAATAGATTTAAAGTTTATGATTAAAGTTTAAGGTTATAATTTAAGATTATAATTTTTAAAATTTAGAGGTAGAATTTCTAACAAGTTTAAAATTCAATTTTTTTAATACTAAGGTATACATAACACACTAAAATATAACAGAAAAATTTTGTCCTAAATATAGTGGGTCAATGTTGTGTAGGCAAAGTGGGGCGCTCGATGGAAAATTGGAAATATAAAAGATAGATAGAGATAAAGGGCAGGACAAAGCAGAAGTTGAAAAATAAAGGTTGAATTAAATACATTTTTAAATCAAACCAATGTGCTGTCTGAAAGAATGAATCTTAAGCAATTTCATTATCAGATTCTATCAACTTGTAAGTCGTAAGGTAATTAGAAAAATATGTTAAAAATTAATTAGAAAAAGAAAAATATTTATATCTATCACTTTCAGAATTAATATTATGCATTTTGATTTAATTCTAAGCAATATTATATATTATTTTCGAGATCACCATATGTGTTCCGTAGCCAAAATGACTCTAGTTTTGCCCCTTTTATTTCTTTATTTATGTCTAAATCAGATGGTCTAATGAAATAAAATATTAGATTTTTTAAGTATAATTAATGGTTCGAATCTTAACATTAAGAAATGAAATAATTGAGTTGGGAGAGTCACTTTAAATGTGAACACAAAATTCTTATACATAATTTAAGCTTATGATATATATATATATATATATATATATGGATAAAAATTCTATACACAGGCGGTGGAAACCGAAAGTTTCCACAAGCGCCTTAATTTTAGGGTATATGAAGTTAGTTTAGGGTATAGAGTTTAGGGATTTATGTGTAGATGGTTAGAATTTAGGGATAGTTGTTTCAATTTAAGGTTTAGGGTTATAATTTAGGGTTTATAGGTTAAAACCTAAATCCTCACCATATTACCCTAAAAACTAAACCCTAACTTATAAACCCTAAATTATAACCCTAAACCCTAAATTGAAACAACTGCCCCTAAATTCTAAACTCCTACACCTAAACCTCTAAATCTTATACCCTAATCTAACCCCATATACCCTAAAACTAAGGCGCTTGTGGAAACTTTTAGTTTCCACCGCCTGTGTATAGGATATTAATCCTATATATATTTACTAAATCTTATATTTAATTTTAATCTTACCTAAAGAGAAGGAGAAATGAGACCCTAAGAGAAAGAACAACTTAACCAATTGATAAAATATACTTGCTCCAATATATATAAATACTTGGATACAACCGATGTGTGTAAATCTATATAATACAGATTACATACATGTTGATTTTTTCTATAGATATAAGATTATGACATAAGAAAAATACTAGAATGCTATATAACTCTTATCATATGTATAATCGTGTTAAAAAAATAATTTAAAACTTAAATAGTGATTTCAGCGTTAAAAGGTTATGTGTTTCATTTATGTGATCCACATGTAAGTAGCTTACTCTGCAGAGAGTTTATCTAAATTTAAAATCAATAAATACTATTTTGTACTTATATTTTCTCGATCCTTATTGATATGTGCAAGTATTTAAGTTTATTATAAAAGTGATCATCCCAATCTAATTTGTTTCACTCACAACAACATCGGGATTTCAACCTTCAATCTTACTAACGTCTCATCCCATTAAACAAATGGATAGTTAATTTCAGTAAATTGATTTACAAATAAATAATTCAATCACAAGAGACTTTATGACAAACTCCAATTCACCCTTGAACTACTTTTGCTTAAACGCCTCGTGCTTGGGCTAGCCTTAAACTTTAAGCTTTTAGGTCTGGATTCATGATTCTATCCTCTCAGCCCGCTATGTTTACTCATTTATCCACCAATGGTTGGTGAATTTCGTTTGTACTGCCTTTTTTTTATCGTTTCGGTTTTCAGGATCTCATCCTAATTAATTCGGACCGACTCGCATCGTACACCAAAATTTGGTGAGTCAGTCTTCCAGCGAGAATTTTTTACATACACAACACCTCGAATCTGAGACATGCTTAAACGATATCAAGCTACTTACCACTTAAATCAATCTTCATTTATTTGTGTATTGCTTCTTTAATATGTAGGTCTACGCATCTGACAAAATTGCAAAACACCATTCCAAACGAAACCTGTACGTTAAAAAAAATAAGTGATCTCGAGACTCAAATTTAGAAGAACAAAGGCCACAAACGCCATTAATATTCAATCCAAAAAAAAAAAAATCTCCTTTTCTTTTCAGCAGCGTCGTCCAAGTTAAACAATTAAAATATTCATATTTAAATTTTTATCCATTTGATCAAAATTCGACAAACCCTTTAAACCTAAAAACAATCAAGTAAATCAAGCATAGTAAATATATAGGTAAAATGAATAACAAAGAACCGCCATGTAAAATTAAAGAACAAACCTATGGAGGAGTTAAATAAATTGTTAAACTTAAACATAACATTCTAAAACACCCGGTAAAGGGAAAGAAGTCAGAATTGTTAAACATAATATTCTAAAAAGAGTCTATTTATACTATGAAAATTTTGAAAAAAATAATACTATTTTGCAATTATTTTTTCCTTTTGCTTTAATAAATTCTTTTATAAATTTGATCTGAAATATATTTATTATTGTTTCTTTTTTAAATTACATAATCTAATTTAATTTGACTAATTTTGACACATGTCAAGTATTAAAAACTCCAAAAGTCGACATTCGACGCTTCTACATGGTAACATGAACATAGTTTCATAATTATTTATAGTTTTTAGGAAAATTCTACAACCTTCGACGAGCACCGATGAGCATCACTAACGACGAGCATCGATGAGCATCATTAATTTAATTTATAAAGATTAAAAATCTAAAGGACCCAACACGTAATTATAAATTATTTAAAATTTTAAAGGTAAACTATTTAAAATAAATTATTATATTTTTAATTTTTTTAAAATATAATTTAATCAAATACTTACCCTAAATTAAAAACACTAAATATTTTTTTTAACTTAGATTTTAAACGCCGCCATTAGCCACATGCCGCCGGCGAGATAATCACCATTCCCCTTAATTTCATAGTCGTGGTAACATATCTGCTCCATTGCTCGAATCAGTTTATACCCGAAAATATATTCAAGTTAACCCTTTGAATTATTATTGATTAAAGAAATAAAAAAGTTAACCTTTAAAATATATTCAAGTTGTATAAGCCCAAACAATCTTGGATGTCAATTTGCCAACAGGATAAAATAAAAAGTTAACCCTTTAAAATATATTCAAGTTGTATAAGCCCGAGCAATCTTGGATGTCAATTTGCCGACAGCTATCCTGATATTTTGGGTGGAATTTGTTAAATTATTTAAACTGTTTTTTATATACATAAAAAAAAACTCAAGGTATAAGAAGTTTTTGAACTTTTAAAAAAAATTAATTAAAGTTTAAATATTTTTTACACTTAATTAAGCCATTGAACCAAAAAACTTAATCAATTAAGCTCCTAAACCAAAAAAGTTAATCATTTAAGCCTTTTGACCATTAAATCTTGATAATTTTTTGAATCTGTTGATGTAGTACGTCGTATCACAATGTTTCTACTTGACATTTTTAGAGTTTTTATTTCATTTAAAAAATTCTTTAAAAATTATAAAAAAAATCCTAAAATACTTATAAAATTTATAAAAAATATATTTTTGGAAAAAATGTAAAAGCAACATGAAAGAACTGTAGTGTATCATGTGTCACTACTATCTATAGAAAAAAATGTCAAAATTTAATGGTCAAAAGTGGTCAAAAAGCCTTAATTGATTAAATTTTTTGGTTCAAAAGCTTAATTTGATTAACTTTTTTAGTTTAAGGTCCTAATTGAGTGCAAAAAAAAATTATGAGCTTAATTAATTTTTTTTCTTTAAAAATTTAAAAGCTTGTTACATCCTTACACCCTTAAGTCTATAAAAAATCATACAAAATTAAATTTATATCAATTAAAATTAAACGATGTCACTTAACAACATGGTGGATAAAATTAAACAATTTTAATAGTTATTTCTCATATTTATTAATAGTTGGTTATTCCATAGTTGTTTGTGTAGACATTTGTATGTAATATATGAAAATGATGTCGTTTTGGTGAAATTACTAATGTTCATATTGTCTGAAACGACGTCGTTTTATTAAGAGAAAAAAAATATAAAATTTTATATTTGAGAGGATTTGAACCGAGATCTTAAAGAAAGAAAGGTAAAATATAAACCACTAGAACAACTTCAGATTTAGTGTTATCTAACTATAATCAACATTAATATGGTCTTATTTTGGGTAAATTACACCACATAATTATGGTACCTGAGTCGAAAATGTCACCGAATTTTAAAATTGTTCAAAACTATCACTGAACTTTAATATGTAAGTCGAAAATACCACTCCGCCGTTAACTCTTAACGCCCCCGTTAAATCAAAACGACGTCATTTTGATGTGACTATTTTGAAGCCTAGTTTAGCCTAAAACGACGTCGTTTTGCTGGAGGAAAAATATTAAAGCCATGCACTTGGGGGTTTTGAATCCAGGACCTTAAGGGAAAAGAGATAAGCCTTAATCACTGAACCAATATGATATTGTATAATGTTTTACCATAAATATTACATATCTCAAACTACTTCAGAATAATTCAAATTATTTTAAAGTTTGGTGGCATTTTCGACTCAAAAGGCTTAATTGATTATTTTTTTGGTTCAAAGGCTTAATTTGATTAATTTTTTTTAGTTTAAGGGCCTAATTGAATTAAAAAATATTATAGGCCTAGTTAATTTTTTTCTTCAAAAGTTTAAAGGCCTTTTACACCCTTAAGTCAATAAAAAAATCGTACAAAATTAATTTTATATCAATTAAAATTAAACGACGTCACTTAACAACACGGTGGATAAAATTAAACAATTTTAATAGTTATTACTCATATTTATTAATGGTTGGTTATGTCATAGTTTTTTTTTGAATAGGTTATTTCATAATTGTTTATGTAGACATTTGTCTTTAATATATGAAAATATGTCGTTTTGGTAAAGTTAATAAAAAAATAAAAAATTATCTTTTATCCTTGATTATTATATTTTTTAAATAACATACATTTATGGCCCATAACCATGAAGAAAACCACTAGAAATTGATTATAAGAAATTGAGACTGCATTAAGGTAAATGAATTGTTTTTATCAAGAGGGTAAACGGAATCTGTTGGGTATTTGTTTTGTGCAGTTCAATTCTCAATATTTATTCATAAATATCTTATGTGTTCTAGAATATGGGTAAAATCTTACCACAATAAATTCTGGTAGGATCCATAGAAAATCCCACAATAAACATTCATTTTAATTGTTTTTTTTGGGTAAACTACACTAGAGGTTACTTAATTATGTGTAAGATTACAATTGAGTCACCCAATTATTAAAAGTTATATTTGAGTCATTCAATTATGAGTAAGGTTATATTTAGGTCACCCAATTATTAAAGGTTACATTTGGGTCACTTAATTATGGATAAGGTTACGTTTGGGTCACCCTTCATATTTAAAAAAGTATATCAATTTAGTAATTTTTTTCTTCCAAATCACTTGTATACCCTCGTTAACATCAGAATACTTTATTTGAAATCCTTAATTAATCTAATACACAAATTGATATATTTTTCAAATAAGAAGGGTGACCCAAATGTAACATTACCCATAATTGAGTGATCCAAATGCAACCTTTAATAATTGGGTGACACATATGTAACATTACTCATAATTAAGTGACCAAAATATAACTTTTAATAATTGAGTGACTCAAATGTAACTTTACCTATAATTGAGTGACCTCTGTTATAGTTTACCCTTGTTTTTTTTAACAATAAAATCTGAAATTTATTAATCATCATAAAAGATAATACAATAAAATGCATCTAAAAGAGAAAAAAAGGACACGTCCACTAAAAGTCTCTTACAATGATGCAAAGAAAAGCAGACACTTCCATCGAAATTAGCATACAAAAATCCAGAAATCTTCATGAATCTCCTTTTCTCTATCCAAACGAGACACTTTACGGGGTGAAAAAAGAGTGGTGAGAGAACTAAGCAGTGGCGGATCCAGTATATTTTTTTAGGGTGGGCACATATATATTAACATCATATTTGAATTCAGTTCATTTATTATTTAGTGTATTTGGGCTCGATTCTTTTAGTTTTCACGAATATTTTCTTTTTGCGTTTGTGAAAATGTTCATTTAGCGTTTGCGAACATAAACGGTTAAGTGTAAGTAAGTTAACAATGCTTATTTGAAACACTTTAAATAAGTTATCAATGCACATATTAGTGAATCGAAAAACAACGGTGTAAATAACTTTTCCACCCTGACTATATGGTGGATCCGCCATTGTAGTTAATACGTATATAATTTAAGGTTTGTTTAAAAAACATAAAACAATGTATTGTGTTACAACTAATAGAGACAGACCTATATAATATTTTTATAAAGTGGACAATTTATGCAAACATTTGCTTTTCTCTATGTTATGGGGATTGAGTACAATCCTACATAACAAAGGGAGGAAAACATACAATTCATGCTAGCCATAAAAACACATTAGTGAATCATAAATCTTCAAATTATAATTTACGAAGCAATGCGATATATATAATATCTACAATGCTACCATAAATTCAAAACAACTCAATATGTGTCTATCACCAATTTATATTCAATCAATAAAAAGCAAGAACAAAAAATGAATGCCTTTGTTAAATTGATTCAACGGAATTAATATAAAGATTCATTAAATCATAAAGCCAGATTTTTACTTCTACTCTCAGTTAATTTAATCTCTAACTCAGAATCTAAAGTTAGAAAAGGAAAAGGTAACATAAATTAACTAAATCTTTATATATTATATCCCTATTTGTATTGTTACAGTTGTAAGACAGAGAACAAAAGGTCGTGAACTCGAGAGATTCGAGAGTCTTGAACTTTGAAAACTGAGAATTTTGTGTTTGAGGAATAAAGAGCGCCAAAAGTAGGAGCAGAACCCAAACAATTTTTATTTTTTATGAGCTTCCCGTTCTCTTGTAATTGTTTATTTTTTTAGACTTTTATGTAGGAACTATAAATGAATTGTTTGTGGACTATTAAGAAAGAATAAGTTACTACTTAAAGACATCTTTAGTTAGTATTTTATTACAATTTATATGTTGATGAGGATAAATAAAAGTTCAGAGTGAGCATAAAAAATTTTCATAAAATTTCAGGGTGGGCACCATCAATAAAATAGATAACTAATAGAAAAAAAAATCGAATTTTAGGGTGGGCACGTGCCCGCCCAAGACATAGTGTGGATCCGCCAGTGGAACCAAGGTATCAGGTATATTGCTCTGCTACTCAGGTCTGATTACATCGGCAACCAACTATCAACTGAGTGTGGATCTATCTTTCTAAAACCACCGACATAACTATTATAAGATATTAGTGTCGTGAAGATCTCTATACAAGCATCAACTGACCGCTAAAGTATGTCAAAATCATGCCACAAAGACAGATAAAACGAACTACAAAAAGATAAAAAAAACGTGTCATAAGGACAGAAGAAACGCGTGCCACAAAGGCAGATATTCTTATTAAAATATGAAAAAATAAATAAAAATAATAAATTCGGTGGTCGACAACCAATAGTAAAAATAGTTGTCGACCACTCATCAAAAGAAGAAAAAAATTACAAGCGGCAGAAATTTAAGAGAGTATGACTCGATTAAAAAAAAGAAGAGCGGTTACATTCATTTTAATTATTAAAATACTAATTGGATAAACAGTCACATCACCATGATAAGTCGATAACTACCTGCATAAATACATTGATAAATTTGATATTTCATGCATCCTTATGTACTGTAATTACGTTTAAAATATTATATTATATAATTTTAATATGCTAATAAATTGGACTTTTTTTTAAAAAAAATCTCTTGTGTTTTAAATTAAACCCAGGAATTATAGAGAACGTGACGGTATAAAGTTGCCGAAAATAATAAAGGAGGTGGGATTTTTGGCAGATACGGGCGCATGACGCCACCCCGGAAGTTGACAACTCGATCAGTTATTTGTGCTCAACTAGCAATCTGCCAATCTCTTACTATATACACCACATTTTTAATTCTATTTGCTTTCTAACGGACCCGGGCTTATATGGGTTGCGTTAAATCAGTCTTTGGATATTTTTATAATTTTACTTTTTATTTTTTTATTGAATTGAATATCCATGTTTGGTAGGGGTACTTATCGAGCTAGTCGATAGCGAGTTGAGTAGTACTCGACTCGCGCTCGTTAAAAAATTTCGTTGCTTAACTCGACTCGTTACTCATTCAGTTCAATAAGTTTTGTTCGACTCATGCTCACTAAAAAATCATGTTGCTCGACTCAACTTGTTGCTCGTTAAGCTCGCTAAATTTTTACCTTGTTTTTTGAAATATAAGTAAAATCTAGTGATACTATTAGAGCTTAATGTAAACATAGAAATTTAGGGGAAAATGTGAGGTTTGATGAGATAAATAAATGAACTTGTCATGACCGAATTAGAGATGAAGTCGGTATTCAAGTGTGAGACTCTTTTTAGTTTTTCAATAATTTTCGGTGAACAACAAAGAAGAAAATAACTTAGGAACTTTAGAGTTTTTAACTTTTAATTGTATTTTTTATATGGGAAGTGCAAATTGAAGACTTGTTACATTTTCTATTTTTATAAGTATAGTAATAATAAAATAAAAAAGGAAAGACTCACTTTTTTTAATTCTCGAGAAATATAAAACGTTTTAGAAATTTGAAACTAAAATTTTATAGGTAAATTACCTAGCAATTCATTGAACTTTTCTAGAGTTTTCAACTAGTATTTAAACTTCTTGGAACATAATTTTTTAAGGTAGCCAACAAAAATCATAAAAGAATTTATAAAAAAATAACGAGTTGCTCACGAACTTATCGAGTCGAGTTGGACCTTGCTCGACTCGACTCACTAAGATCTCGAGTCGAGCTCAATCTTGAGTCGAGTCAACTCGAGTTGAGCGTTAACCAAGTTTTGACCGAGTCAAGCTCGAATTGTTTGCGAGCTGCTCAACTCAATAAGCACCCTTACTGTTTGGTAAACATCAGTTTGAGCTATAATTAGAGGTTTAACCAGTCAAATCCGCTAATATTGATGTTTGGTAAATAGGGGATTGAAATAACGGATTGGAGGTGGAACTTCTAATTTTGAAAAGCTGCTAATATAAGCTTTTTGAGATTAAAAGTTTGATATTAGAGTTATAAAGACTCTTTTACCCTTAACAATTATCATAAATCTCTAAATAACCTAAATTAAATATTTCCTTCAATTTGTTTGAATATTTTCTTCTATTTTTTTTCTTCGTGTGTTCTTTGCAATTTTTCACTTGCTGTTTCATATTTATTTATTTAGTTTAATTAAGAATAGGGGAAAACATTTGTTTGGTTTTTGCATGTTTAGAATTGCGATGATTGAGGTATGGAAGTGGTAGGTGTCTTGTTTTTTTCTTTTTATTATCACGTATTTATATATGTATTTAAATATAATAATTAATTAAATTATATTAAAATAATTATATACATAATAAATTAATATATAAATTCTTCGAATATGTTTAGTAAAGTTATATTAAAAAATAATTATTATAAATCTAATTAATATTAATTAGATACAAAATATTAATAACTAATAAACTATTTAAACAAATATTGAATATAATCATGTCCTTATATGTCATTTTGCTTATTCAAATAATCTAACAGCTATCAGTTAATTTTACCAAATACTTTTATACAATTAGCTAATACAATCCGCTAGTCAATCAGCTAATGCAATCAACTATCAGTTAATATAATCCGCTATCAGCTAATTGCCAAACAAGACGATTTTTTTGAGAAATTATAAAATAAGCAATCAATTTTAAAAAGCAGGATAAACTGCAACGAATGTCACTCAATTATAGGTAAAGTTATATTTAGGTCACCTAATTATTAAAAGTTACATTTGAGTCACTCAATTAATACTACTGTTACATTTGGGTCACTCAATTAATATTATAATTATATTTGGGTCACTCGACCGTTAAATGTTGTCATTTAATTGGGTACAATGACAATTTTAATCCTCAAAGCTTTTATATTCTATCAATTTAGTCTAAATTTAAAATAATTTAGTAAATTTAACCCTTTATATTTTAAAAATATATCAATTTAATCAATTTTATTTTAAGACAAATTTCTTAAATTTTCTGCAAGCCTATGTATTTTCATTGAAAAATGTAATTTTTGTAATATAAAACAAACTTGTAGAGAATTTAAGAAAATTGTTTTATAATAAAAATTCAGTAACTTACACGGTAGCAGTAACTAGAAAATTATGTGGCAATAATAACTAGTGTTAATGAGGGTATACAAGTGATTTAAGAAAATAACTAAATTGATATATTTTTTAAATACGAAAGATGACTCAAATGTAACTTCACCCATAATTAAGTGACCCTAATATAACCCTACATATAATTGAGTGATTCAAATATAACTTTACTAATAATTAAGTAACATATGTTTACTGTAAAAATAAAAAATGACATGTGTTAACGTCGGTTAACAAAATTTAGATAATAACACCTTAACACAATAACACTCAACTTTTACATATTATTTCAATTTATCCGGCTTTTAAAAATTTACCCTTTAACATTTAAATATTATTTCAATTTAATCTCTAAATCAACTCATTTTTTATTTTCTTTCTTCACTTGTTCTCTCGTCTCCCACTTACGCAATTATCATTAGGGGGGTTTATTACTGGGTTTCTGGTTTTCGGGTACTGAAAAATCGAATACTCAGTTCATCCGAGTATCACATATAAAGATTTGTGTTTCGGCCCGCTTTAGCCGGATACGCGTTATTCGAGTGCCCGTAAAACTCGAGTACCCGAAAAATCGGGTAACAGTTACCCAGTTCACATTTATTTATTTATTTTTAAATTTAATTTTTTAAAATTACGTATTAAACATATAAAATTTACAAGTTCATAATACATAATTCAAACACAAAAACTAGTGATTTAAGGTTAGTTTTAAGATAAATATATATATATATATATATATTAAAGTCATCACCAAAAAACATTAAAAATATTAATCTTATTTTTTTTTTGAATTTTGTATTAACAAATTAATAAAAATATATTTAAAATTTTTAAAATTTAAAAGTAAATAATACAAATTTAGAAATAATTTGGTTGAGATTTGTGCTCTTGTGGCACTTATAAAGCAAGACGATAGAATGCGCATACAAGGGCTTCCGAGATTTGTAAATTGGATTTAATTTGTTTTTTTTTTTTTGTTTTTTTATTATGAGGCTTTATTAGGTTGTTGAGGTTTGTATTGGGTTGGTGATCTTGTTTGTAATGACTTGGTTGGTGGTTTTTTAGGTTCTTTGGATAAATAAAACAAACTATTTATAAAAAAAATAATTTAGAGATTTAAATTTAGTTTAGGTAAAAATATTAAGAACTTAAAATAAAAATATAATTTTAAATTAAAAAAAATAAATATATTAAAAGTATCGGGTCGGGTGCCCGGTTACCAAAAATTTCGGCCCAGACTTGGACCAACTACCAAGAAAAAATCTTGGGTCAAGTACCCGGCCCATTCGGATAATTATTTTTAGTAAAATACCCGTTTTTCATTTCGGTTCGTCGAGTAGCCTGGCCGAATCAATTGGGTCGGGTAATTTTGAACGCTCCTAATTATCGTCACTATACTTCTGCCACCACATGGTAACTGAATCTACAACCAGGGACGAACGCAAGACTTTAAGTTAGGGGCCGAACCTATAAATTTCTAGGGGTCGAACTTATAAAAATTTAGGAGGCGAAAATAGATTTTCAATAAAAAATTCTAAAAAATAAAAAACAAAAAATTCAAAATTTTTGGTTTGAGTTTGTTTGTGTGTATTTTACTTTGAATTTAAGAAGAAAAAAACTTAGCAGGATGAGAATAATAAGAGTAGGTGAAATTTGAAATGTTTGACAATGGCCAATGCTGCCAACAAATTAAGGGAGTGAAACATGACTTTATGTTATCATATAAATTTATAAAATTATGGGGCAGAAATAAATTTTTAATAAAAAATATAAAAAAAAATTAATTTTTTTAATCATATAAAGATTTTAAATTTTTATGGGACCGTCCTCAACCCCACTGTCCATCTCTGCCAACTATCCTCAAATTATATCATGATTTTTTTTGGATTTCTGTAATGTCTTCCACTCTAGTTTGTAATTTCTGGATTTCTTCAATTTCTGCCGATGAACTGAGCTGTAAGAGGGATTATATTGGTGCAAAATTTAAGTGTTGAGTGTAAAATTTTAAGAATGAGAACCAAATTAGTGTAAAAGTAGATGTTTGAGTGTTCCATTTTTATTGATTGTCGTGTCATCACTATGATTTTTTGGGGACGAAAAATGGTCAATTTATTATTATTTTTAAGTTAGGTGATCATTTTATAATTTTTTTAGTTAGAGACTCAATAAAAAATGTTCTACAATCAAGTAACTATTTACCTAGTTTATCATAATTTTATATGGTTTATGTTTTAGTAATGTATGAATAATTAACTATCAAAATTTGAATTTTAGTATTATAAATGAATAAAATTTGATTGAGAGGTTTGCCCTTATATTGAGCCTATGTAAAATTCAATCTCAATTAGTTAGCCAATAAGTCGGATAAGGTGATTAAAAAAATACATAAATAATTTATGCATAATTATATATATCGAAATCTAGTTAAATCAAAATATTCAATAAATTTTAATCATTAAATTAGGGGTGTAAAAAATATTTTACAAGTTGACCAGTCGACCCAAATCCTTAAAAATGGAATATTAATTAAAAAAACATTTGACCTATTTTCCCGAGTACTTGGGTTGGGTTTGGGCCAAAAGCTTTTCTGACCGGGTATGCTACCGGATCCCGTATTTTTAATATATATATATATATATATATAATTTTAAATTAAATTTTTATTTTATGTTTCTTAATGTTTTTATTCTAAAGCTAAATTTAAATTCTTAAATTTTTTCTATATTTGTATTATGTACTTTTAAGTTATTTTTTTAAAAATATTTGTATTAATTTTTCAACATGAGATTCAAAAGAAAAAAATCACGATCTAAATTTAAATCCTTAAATTTTTTCTATGTTTGTATTATGTACTTCTAAACACTAATTTCTATATTTAAATTATTTTTATGCTTTTTAAAGATATATGTCTAAAAAAATATATAAAAACATGATTCAAATACTCTATTATCCAAATTTGTAGGTACTTGAATTTTACGAGTAATTGTGTAACAGGTACTCGAGAGACACGAAACGACAAATTTTATAAGTATGAAATATATGAATGAGATTGTTAAAATATATGTAAACTGATTTATTTTATGGATATATATATATATATATATATATATATATATATTTAAAATATTTTTGTTTGAATATATGATAGTATCTGTTCTTCATTTCTAGTGTCTTAAGAACGCATGTACATAGTAGCGTCTGTAGGAAAGCAATATGAATGACCGTTCATGGCCCCCACCTTCTACCTTCATAACTTTACATATTTTTCAAGTGACAATCTAGTAAGTTAGTGATTGTGTTTTATTTTTTAGTTATATTTATGGTGTTTATTTAACAAAACAATGAAAATAATATATTTGATAAATTTTAATCATGTTTTTATATTTACTAATGAAATATTAAATAAATTGTTCAAAGTGATACAATGGTAGTATCTGTTCAATTTTTTTAGTATTTTTTAAGATGTCACACACATTGTGCAAAACTGGTACTCAAATTCGGATCACCTGAATGAATTATATTATCATTTACCACTAGGACAACAATGTGTGAGCTATACTGCTTAAAGAGTTAAATCTGAATCGTATAAACAAATAATATCATCCTTTTATGACATGAACCGCTCAATAAATCTAATATAAGTTAGATCTTGTATATATGATAAATTCTTAATAAAATATTCGGAGAACTTTAAATATTTTCCCTTGGTTACCTAACCCATTGACTATATTATATATACTATTAAAAGAATAAGAAACACTTATAATATATATATATATATATATATAATAAAAAGAAAATACTTTTGATAAATAACTGTACGATTATAAATATATATACAAGCTTTTTAATTTTAGGATTTAAGGTTTTAGATTAAGATTTAGGGTTTAGATTGTAGGGGGTAAAATTTAGAATTTATGATCAAAATTAAGAGTGTAGGGATTAAGGTTTAAGGTTTATGTTTTTGAGTGTTAGTGTTAGGAATTTAAGTTTTAAATTTTATAGTTTAAATATGAATGTCTAAATTTTTTTTACACAATTTGCGTATCAAAATATAACCAATAATAAATTCTAAACATAAATCTTAAATTCCACACCCTACAATCTAAACCCTTAAACACTAAACTACAATTTAAAACTCTAAACTCTAAACATTTAAAATCTTGTGAAAATTAATAAAAAATATATTCCTAATAAAAAAACCATGCTGTGCATGAGAAAAAAAATTAAAATACGGTTAATATATGAACTATGGAGTGTAGTTTAAAATTTAATTTGATTTGTTGTACGATTTTCTTTGGCTATGAAATTATACTATTTTCACTAAAAAATAGTTTGTATGAACGAATATAATTTTGTAATCACTTTAAACTATTAAAAACTTTTAATTTATTTTTTAAATTATTTTTGTTCTAATTATGTATTTCATTTTAATATTTTATTACACAAATCAATGTTCTATGGTGCGACACCAATTAAAAATGTTACAAAATATGAAATACGAAACTAAATATGTTATACTTTTTGATAACATTTTAAGTAGGTGTCTCGTGACAATATCGATACTTAGAGACAAGTTTCGATACTTATAAAAACTTAAAATGTTATCAGAAGCGATAAATATCGATACTCGAAGCTAAATTTTGATACTTAATCACTAACCTAATATGTTATCAGAAAATTCGATATTTTTTATTTTATAACCGTATCTTGTAACATTTTCAGTTGATAACCGATGACGTTATCTTTGTAAACATGACTTGACCATTATTTGACACGTCTGCTTTAATTAGTTAAAAAAAAACAAATATCGAATTGAATATAAGTTCTTCAGGATCTCAACTCCATAGTCCAAACTTCAAAGCTTTTGGCAATGTCCAACTCCAATCTGCCCCCTGCTGAAACTCCACTTTTGGATGACACAGTTAATGTCTGCCTTGATTTCAAAGGCCGCCCTGTCCGCCGTTCAAACTCCGGTGGTTGGAGATCGGCTTTTTTCATCATTGCCGTTGAAGTTGCAGAGAGGTTTGCTTATTATGGGATCTCCTCAAATCTCATTACTTACTTAACGGGCCCTCTGGCTCAGTCCACTGCCGCCGCCGCCGCACAAATTAACGCCTGGTCGGGAGTGGCGGCACTTCTCCCTCTCTTGGGTGCTTTCCTTGCCGATTCTTTTCTTGGCCGATACCGCACCATCATCCTTGCTTCCCTTGTTTACGTTTTGGTAAATCATTTCCCCCTTTCATTCCAAATTTAGAACATAATTACTTCCATTGAAACCAGTAGTTGGACTTAAGCTTCGGTTTAGAATTCAAAAGCTTACTCATCATTCTCAGATCAAGAAGTTGCTTTCAATTTAAGATTGAGAAACAGCTGTAATATGAACTGCAAATGGAGCAATTTGTTGCTTGGCTTAGCTTTCTCATTGAAGATTTGGGGAAACTGATGATTAATTGAAGATCATAAGCTAAAAGGGTACTCAGCCTCGGGATTATTTTAATTGTCTTTACTAATTGATTTTCTTTACATACAGGGGCTAGGTTTGTTGACTCTGTCAGCTACACTTTCATCCGTCACCATTTCCGGTGCCCATAATGCAGATAATGTCACGTTAAACACTTCATCGGTGCCTCGGTTTCAAGTGATACTGTTCTTCTTCTCACTATATCTGATAGCATTTGCACAAGGTGGGCACAAACCCTGCGTTCAAGCTTTCGGTGCCGATCAATTCGATGCACAAGACCCTGAGGAGTGCAAAGCCAAGAGTTCTTTCTTTAATTGGTGGTACTTTGGTATCGCTGTCGGCATCTTAGTGACCCTTTTGGTTTTAACTTACATACAAGACAATCTAAGCTGGGTTCTTGGATTTGCAATACCTGGTATTGTGATGACTGTTGCACTGCTTGTTTTTGTGCTTGGAACAACCACTTACAGGTATAGTGTCAAAGGGGATGAAGTAAACCCTTTTGTGAGGATTGGTCGAGTTTTCGTTTTGGCTTTTAGGAACCGAAAAACAGCTTCTTCAGCAATTGCTACAGAGGAAGCTCTTCCAACTGAAAGTTCCAAGCAATTCAAGTAAGTCGCATATATTCCTATAATCGAAATTAGGACCATAATATGTATGTAAAACCAACGGTAGTTGAGTAGTGATAAGAAATATTTATTAATCGGGACCATCTGACTACTGGAGAGTAGAGGTCCCAAACAATAAATAGGAAGCTTTGGTGAACATCGATAACTAAAGTCTTGTGCACGGTTTCCTTGAGGAAATAAACGGAAAATTGCGGAAAATGTTTCTATTTTGCATTATCTATAACGAACCTCTCTAACATGGCAATATGGATTTTCGAATGTGGTGGTAGATTCCTCGAGAATGCCTTGCTTGCCCCAGACGGTACAATGGAGCAGGGAAAAGTGTGTAGCATCAGAGAGGTTGAAGAAGCAAAGGATGTTTTAAGGCTTGTACCTATATGGGCTACAAGCTTGATTTATGCAGTTGTTTTTGCACAGTCATCAACATTGTTTACCAAGCAAGGTGCTACAATGGACAGATCAATTACAGCAGGGTTGAAAATACCAGCTGCTTCACTTCAGTGTTTCATAAGCTTTGCAATTATTCTCTTCATTCCCATATACGATCGATTATTTGTTCCTTTAGCAAGAGCTGTCACCGGAAAACCAGCCGGAATTACAATGCTTCAAAGAATAGGAACCGGCATTGCTCTATCAGCGGTAGCAATGGTGATTGCTGCTTTAGTAGAGACGAAGAGGCTTACAATTGCTCGAGAACATGGGTTGATAGACCAGCCAAATGTGATGGTTCCGATGAGTGTGTGGTGGCTGATCCCTCAATACACGTTGTATGGATTATCCGATGTGTTTGCCATTGTTGGTCTTCAAGAATTCTTTTATGATCAGATGCCTGATGAATTAGGAAGCATAGGTATTGCAGTCTACCTCAGCGTCCTTGGTGTAGGAGATTTCTTAAGCAGCTTTCTCATCTCTGTTATCGAGAAAGCAACCGGCGGGGATGGTCGAGATAGCTGGTTTGCAGATAATCTGAATAGGGCACATCTTGATTACTTTTATTGGCTGCTTGCTGCACTCAGTGCCGTGGGATTACTTCTCTATGTATATTCTACAAAATCTTATATTTATGCTAGGCGAAGTACCGTTATAAATTTCTTCTAAAGCCAGCCATGTTGCTCGGATTGGCTCGTCGGTGTCGGACAAGGGTCTAGTGTAGATATATGTTCAACTTCCTTTGTAGTTTTGATAACTTTTGGAGGATCTTATATTCAACATAGCGTGCCATAATGATTTAGTTTTTAACTCTATAGTCTACGTTAATGTTTGCAATTATAATTATACCTAGTGTTTTCAAGGAGCAGTACTAGGCAAGGCAAAGCAAAGCAGAGGTCTTGACATGAACTCTATAGCAGAGGAAAAACTGGATTCGACTCGAAGTTCGAACAACCTTGTAACAACTTAGAGAGTAACCCATATGTATTTTCATATCACCAAAGATCCATAGGATGTAAATAACTAAACTAGACGATTTTGCATGCACACAAATTTACAAGACAGACAATAACATATTAAGCACTACTTTTTTAATCAAATTAGAATTTATAGATATAAAGCTTCATTGCACATTTCATATGCTTCATGCCTTATATGTTAAAAAGGAAGGATGATTAACGGAGGAATTTTTTTTCCCAAATAAATGATACACTAACAATAAAGATCTAACCGCACTAGAGTAATGAATCTATATTACTTGTGTGTTTCCACAACCCTTTACCCTGAAATTTTGAGAATTTCTTCTTTTTTTTATGAACACACTACATTAGACAATAATAATTGGATATTGCCACGTAAACTGTATAAAACTTAATTTACTTTTTATATTTTTAGACAGTTGAATGGTGATAATAAATGGTTAAGATTATTTTCGTATCTCTTTTTCTCCCACGATAATCTTCACATTTTCTACGGTTAATCTCATATATCCATTTACCTTCATCTAATGATAAAAAAAAAAGTGTAAAACTTTTAAATTTTACATGGGGTAAGAAGATACCATCTCATGTATAGAGAGAGATAGGATTTACTTACGAAATTCAGTTAGTTTTACAGTTCATGATTATTGGCTTAGTGAAATTGATAGTTGAGATTAAAAATTGAAAATAAGGAATTTTTTTAAGGGAATGCTACTTGAATGATAAGAGGCCATGCTACTTGAGAAAACCAAGCTCCTTGGCTTACCTAAGCCCCTTATTTTCAACCAATTTTATCAAACACGTTACATGCATCTATCTTTCGACTCTGTCACCTACACAAAACTCGTTCAACGCTCCACCAAATCCAGTTGTTTGCTCCACGGGAAACTTGCCCATGCCCATATCATTAAGTCTGCTTTCAAGCCATGCCTTTTTTTGCTGAACAATCTTTTAAACATGTACTCCAAAGCTGGTGAAATGGATGTTGCTCACCGCTTGTTTGACAAAATGCCCAAACCAAATCTCGTTTCCTATAACTCTTTGATTTCTGGATATAACCAGATGGGTGCTTTTGATAAAGCCATGCTGGTTTTTTCTGAAGCTAGAAAAGCATGTTTGAAACTTGATAAGTTCACTTATGCTGGTGCTTTAAATGTTTGCACTCAGACTGGGGATCTCAGGCAAGGGAAACTAATTCATGGATTGATTGTAGTGAGTGGATTGAGTGAGATAGGATTTTTGTCGAACTCCTTGATAGATATGTATTGCAAATGTGAGTGTGTTGATCAGGCACGATTTTTGTTTGAGAATTCCAAGGAGATTGATGAGATTTCATGGAATACATTGATTGCTGGTTATGTTCGTATGAATAAAAATGAAGAAATGTTGAAACTATTAACAAGCATGCATCGAAATGGCTTGAACTTGAATACTTATACCATGGGAAGTGTCTTGAAGGCTTGTTGTACGAACATGGATGTAGGGGTAATGTGTGGGAAAATGCTTCATGGATGTATAATGAAACTCGGGTTTGATATCGACATTGTTGTTGGGACGGCATTGCTTGATATGTATGCAAAAATGGGAGAACTACATAGTGCAATCAAAATTTTCACAAGCATGCCAAACCGCAATATTGTCATGTATAATGCCATGATATCTGGATTTATAGAAACAGGAAGCATTAGCAAGGAATGTGCAAACGAAGCCTGCAGACTTTTTTTCGAAGTGCAAAGACAAGGGTTGAAGCCCTCAAAATTTACATTCTCAAGCATGCTTAAAGCTTGTATTGCAGTTGGAGATTTTGTCTATGGAAAGCAAATTCACGCTCAAATATGCAAGTATAACTTGCAGTCTGATGAGTTCATAGGAAGTGCACTTATTGAACTGTATTCCTTGATGGGATCAACTGAAGATGGTTTGAAATGTTTTAGATCAACACCCACGCGTGATATTGTCTTGTGGACATCCATGATTGCAGGCTATATTCAAAATGGGAAATTTGAAAGTGCATTGAGTCTCTTTTATGAACTGATGGCCTGTGGAGGAAGACCAGATGAGTTCACTATCTCAAACATTTTGAGTGCTTGTGCAGATCTAGCAATTGCAAGATTGGGAGAGCAGGTTCATGGACATGTAGTGAAAAGTGGCTTTGGGAACTTCAGAATTGTTCAAAACTCACAGATTTGCATGTATGCAAAGTGTGGCGACATAGATTCCGCTAATCTGACATTTCAAGAGACAGAGAATCCAGATGTGGTTTCTTGGTCAGTGATGATCTGTAGCTGCGCACAACATGGCTGTGCTAGGGATGCTTTAAACCTCTTTGGGTTGATGAAGGAACACGGGATTAAGCCTAATCAGATTACATTTGTAGGAGTTTTATCTGCTTGCAGTTATGGTGGGCTTGTCGAAGAAGGATTAAAGTATGTCAATGGAGTCATCCCTTCTATCATTTCTAACTGCATTGGTATTTGTGATGTGCATGCATGAGGATGTGAAGGGTTGCATCCATGAATTTCTAGACTGAATCAATCTACACGCTGCCCAAATTTTTACAATGGGAAATTGTTAGTACTTGGAAATTAATGATTCACTAACTTTAGTAAGCTGGGGGACTTAATTTAGCTTTATATAGAATAGCACTTTGTTTTATGCAGATGATAGAATACTAGTAAATATATGCACTGGTTTTGAAGTCCCAACTTCCTCTTTTCTCTTGTCTTGTTGAGCTGCTATATTTCTCCCATAAGCATTCTGTTTCTCTATGCCAATCTCCGTAGGAGCTTCTGTTCAAGCAGATTTTATTTCTTTGCTTTTATTCATAATAACTATGTGTAACCTTTTGAATTACCACAGATACTTTGAAAGCATGAAGGATTACGGTGTTGAAACCAGCATAGAGCATTACTGCTGTGTTGTTGACCTCTTTGGTCGAGCTGGAAGGCTAGCAGAAGCTGAAAACTTCATCCTCACCTCGGGTTTCAAGAATAATCCAATAATGTGGAGAGCCTTGTTGAGTGCTTGCAAGGTTTATAAGGATGCCGTAACTGGGAATCGTGCTGCAATGAAAGTAATCGAGCTTGAACCCCAAGAGTCTGCATCATATGTTCTTCTTCACAGCATCTATGCTGATGCTGCTGTAGAACCATTGGCTGCGAGTGTCAGAGAACTGATGCTACAGCGAGGGGTTAAGAAGGAACCTGGTTTGAGTTGGATTTAGGTTGGAAACATACTTCATTTCTTTTCTGTGGTTGGAATATCTCACCTTGCGAGTCAAGTAATCTAGTGAGTTTGGGAGACATTTTGGAGAAGATGAGGGAATTTGGTAATGTTAATCAGAGGACTGCTTCTAGTTCAACTGAAACAAAGGCAAAGGGAGCTCCGCGATGAACTATCACAGTTTTACTAGCAATTACCTTGAGATCATTCTTTTCCTGTTCCTCAAAAAGTGCCCCAACAAAGCCAACACCATGGCCATGAAGTAAACAGGGCATGTCTTGCTCTGCACCACTCCGAGGCCGGAGCTGCTGTCTGGGTAGATGTAGCAAGCCCATCACTGTGTTCAATGCCTCCATTGAAGTAATGTGCTTAAATTCCTTTGGAAATGTTATTGTGAAGTCAGTAGTCACAACTCACAACACCGATTCCAATTTCCATGTAATTTGCTTCCAGACCCACCATCTTATTGAACTCACACATTTTTTTTATTCAAATATAGTGTATTCATTTTTTTATTCACTTCTTGTCAAATTATGCATACACTATATTTGAATAAAAAAAATAACAATTTTCATTTTCTGAAATTTTAGTGATCTGAGAGTGAATTTTAAAATTAAGCCCCGTATGGAAAAAAATAAATTTAAATAGTATGTTTCTATAATAAGTATTTTAAAGAATAGACTCTTAATAACAAGTGGTGAAAAAAATAAATTGTAAGAATATATCTCTAATAATAAATATTGAAAAAAATAGGCCACTACTAACAAGTATTGAGAAAAATAGAACCCTAATAACAAATATTAGAAAAAAATATATTTTAAGAGTAGACTCATAATAACAAATATTAAAAAAAAAATTGGGACCCTAATAATAAGTGTTGAAAAAATTGTGCTCCTAATAACTAATATTAAAAACAATAGACCTTAACAAGTATTAAAAAATTGAACCCTCGTAGCAAGTAGTACTAAAAAATAACTGGGCCCGAGGCACGTGTCTCTCTTGCCCAGACTCGGAAATAACACTGCTCGAAGATTCAGAGGCTCTGTAATATTTATTAAAAATGAGACTTTTGATTAAAAAAGTTTGTTGACTTGTGTGCACGATAAGTGACTTTTAAAAAATACCAAAATTTAAAATTTATGAAGTAGAATAACATTTTATTTTCACCATATGCCTTACACTTGACACATAACTAATATTTTACCTTTCCGTTGTAACTATTTTTTTATAAAAGTCACTAAATTTTTATTAAATCTATAGAAAAAACACAATTTCAATGTATCCAAGAGGAAGAATATTTGGATTAAACAACACAAAAAATCCTTACAACTCAAAAACAAAGAAAAATAAAAACTTCTATGAAGATAAGCATACCAACAAAATTTAGCAGCCTCTTGAATCTCCTTGTCTATGTCCAAACGAGACACATAAAAAAAGGAGTGGTGCACGATCCAAACTGTCGAGCAAAAAGTACCGCTACCCAGTACTGATTTCATCGGCAAATAATCATCAACCGAGTGGGGATATAACTTTCCAATTGACCACCGACGAAAACATAAACCAGAAACTAGCGCCCGAGTGGGGATATAACTTTCCAATTGACCACCGACGAAAACATAAATCAGAAACTAGCGCCGATTGAGTCTTTGTGCGAACAACAATCGATCGCTAGGGTATGCTGAAACATGCCACAAAGACAAATGAACCAAACCACAAAACAAAAACAAAGACATGTCACAAGGACAAAGGAAAAAACGTGTCACAAACAGAGAAAGAGATTCTTATTAAAATAAAAACAAAAAAATTAATAGATCCGGTGGTCGTCAACTAATACTAAAATTGATTGCCGATGGTCGGTCAAAAGAATTGATCAAAGTAGAGAACGGCTAAGGTTAAAGGGATTTTGACCGTGAAGACCGACTAGGATTAAAGGGATTTTCTTTTGTAACTATTTAATTTAATTCATTTTAAAACTTTCTTCTTTCTAGAGACTATACGATCACTTTTATTGTCCATGTAAATTCACTCGATT
This sequence comes from Hibiscus tridactylites, assembly GCA_958450335.1. Taxonomy (NCBI): domain Eukaryota; kingdom Viridiplantae; phylum Streptophyta; class Magnoliopsida; order Malvales; family Malvaceae; genus Hibiscus; species Hibiscus tridactylites. Next base: position 64,170,324 of record OY288290.1, on the reverse strand, counting down.
ATTACTAAATGTTTGAATAAATAAATATCAACCCATCACATTTGTATTCACTCTTACATTCTCAAAATGGTGTCCTTTAATTATAGCATTTTTGTCTCAATGGAAGAATTATAATACTCCCATGATCAAAATGAATGTCTTTTTACAAGGTGGAGGATGAAAAGATTGATCTTAATTGAAAATAAAATGAGTTATTAATTTATAATTAGATGTTTATCTTTTAGTATAAATATTCTGATTCAAACAAAAAAATCTAATCAGTATTCGACATATTCGTCTGGTAAATATATGATCTTTACATGATTAAAAATGTAGTTGTTATAGACATTAAAGTAAGACGGTAAAAAAGGAAATAAATGTTCATTTGAAAGGTGAAAGAAACATTGTACATAATTACTATATACGAAATTAAAATACAAATTATTGGCCTAATCTTTCTCAATATTGGTACATGATACTTGACATTTTTGGAGGCTAAACACAAATTATCATATTTTTATACATGAATTATAATGATCAAATTAAAATTAAAAAAATAAAATTCGACAAATTTTAGAGGGGCGGGGCTGCTAGCCCCTAGATTCAAATATTAGCTCTGGTTTTGTTTTTTGTTTACCTTTTTTATACGGTGCATTTTTTCTTGGTTTAATTATCGGTATTCAACTAATTAATTGACTAATTCGAATTAGTATTGTAGATGTCTATTATGGGAGTGACCTTCTTAACTCAATTACTTCATTCACAACGTTAGTATTTGAACTCCTAATCTTATTTAAGGGATCTAGACTAAGGGATAGACGCTATACTTTATGTTAAGAGGGTGAACTTATAAAATTTTAGAGGGGCGAAAATAAGTTTCCAATAAAAAACATATAGAATTTTTTTTTTAAATTTTAGAGGGTGACCGACCCATCCAATCTCCTCTCAGTCTTTCTCTAGACGTAATGCCTTAACTCAAAAGATCATCTTGTTGTTGATTTTACACGGTGCAAATTAATTCGTAACTTCCTATTTTCGTTATGACACGTGGAGAACACGCACTTAACCACATTGAATTTTAGTTTTAGATACTTTTATCAGTCTTTTTTGTAAGCATGCCAGGTTGGGAACATGCAGTCCACCCATGTTTCAATCACTATTCAAGAGTAAAAGTTCATATTTTTCTTATTAAACAGAGATACAGTAAATATTCTGAATCGGACCCATATAATATTGACAAATTTCAGTAAAAATATATGTTCTAATATTTAAATTTGATTTTAATGCATAATTTGGCATATATTATTTTTAGTTTAAATCAGGTATTTAAATTTGAATTTAAGATTAAATTTGATATTTATTTTTTGTCTAACTAAAATTTTAAACTTGATATCTATGTTTAAATTGATAACTAAATTTAGCTTAAATCGTTTAAGGTAAGTATTAATTTTTAACAGAAAAATAATTTTTATGGTAAGTATTAATTTGAGTGTCTATCTAAATAACAAATTAAATTCGAGTGTCTAATTTGAGTAATATAATTTAAAAATTATTAACGTTTGGATGATTTGGAAATACAAAAAATAATTTAAATCTAAAAATACAGATTAAAAGAATTTAAAATTTAAATCAAGTGCATTGGATGCACACATTTACCTTCCAAATATTACAACAAAAACAGGAAAGACCTGAGTAAGCCTTCCAAATAAGATAAGGGGAAATTAAATTATTTTGGTGAGAATCTGCCTTTTTTTTAAAAAAAAATAATATTTCACCTAACTTTTTTTTGAATTTTTTGACTGTGTTTTTTAGACAACCTATTTTCTTAAATTCTCAACAATAAAAATAACTAATAATTAGAAAAAGGGTTATTACATAAATAGCCACTAAATTTTTAGGGCACTTTTATTTTAATTATTGAATTTAAAATATGCAATTTAGTTACTAAACTTTTAATCCGTTTTCATTAAAGTCACGGACTTTAACTTTCTGTTAAACAAGAAGTTATCGATCACGTCAGCATTCTTTAACATCAATGACTTTAATGAAAACAAATTAAAATTTTAGTGACTAAAATTAAAGCACCCTAACAATTTGGTGACTACTTATATAGTTTACCCTAGAAAAGGTGCTAATTACCAAAATTGGAACATAAATTAGTTACAGATATTTCCAATTTATTTTATAAACAATTTGAGTGGCCATTTCCTCATTTTCCAATCTATGTTTAAATTGATAACTAAATTTAGCTTAAATTGTTTAAGGTAAGTATTAATTTGAACAGACAAATGGCTTGTAAGGTAAGTATTAATTTGAGTGTATATCTGAATAACAAATTCGAGTGTCTAATTTGAGTAATATAATTTAAAAATTATTAACGTTTGGATGATTTGGAAATACAAAAAAAATTTAAATCTAAAAATACAAATTAAAAGAATTTAAAATTTAAATCAAGTGCATTGGATGCACACATTTACCTTCCAAATATTACAACAAAAACAGGAAAGACTTGAGTAAGCCTTCCAAATAAGATAAGGGAAAATTAAATTATTTTGGTGAGAATCTGCCTCTTTTTTCTAAAAAAATAATATTTCACCAACCATGTGTTGGATTTTGTGACTGTTTTTTAGACAACTCATTTTCTTAAATTCTCAACAATAAAAGTAAGTAATAATTAGAAAAAGGGTAACTACATAACTAGCCACTGAATTTTTAAAACACTTTTATTTTGATTATTGAATTTAAAATATGCAATTTAGTCACTAAACTTTTAATCCGTTTTCATTAAAGTCACGAACTTTAACTTTTTGTTAAACATGAAATTAACTGTAACACCCGGGTTTAGGGGTCAGGTGAAAAATAATATTTTAATATTATTTTGGGTTCGGTTTTATAATTAAAATAATATTTTAAGTTTCGGGTTTCAAAAACAAATATTTTACATTGGACTAAATTGAACGAAATACAAATTGAAGAGGTTATAAAGAAAATGGAAAATGACCATTCATTAATGGTATTTTCGTAATAAGGTGAAAGTCAATTTAAAAAGCCATTTTTTGTTAAAATACCCATTTTTATCATCTTTCACTATTCATCATCTTCAACTAACGGGAAGAAGAGCTCTCTCATCCTCTCCACTATTCCATTTCATTTCTTCTCCATTTCAACTCGTTTTTGAAAGGTAACACCATTTTTGACTTCTCCTCAACCTCCTCTCTTCAAAAGTACAATTAGTTTTCATTTTCGTTAAAGTTTTGGAAATGGAAATTTCAAGGGTTTTGATTAAAAATGATACCTTTACTATGTTTAACTTGATATTTCGATTTAATGTTGTTAGTTATGAAGTCTAGGAGCTAAATGGTACCATATATATGAATTTTTCTTGGTTTTGAGCAAATTCCCGAAATTGGGTTTAAAGGGGGTTTTTGAAGGGTTTTGGGTGAGTTTTGGGGGTTGTTTTAGGTTGAAATTGATGGGCTAATGTTAGTGCTATGGTTAGGGGTTGCTTTGGGATCAATTATGGGTATAAAAGGCGTTAGAAACATGAGTTTTGGATGAGATTATTGGGCTGCACGAAATTGTTAAATGTGAGGTTTGTTCATGGCTTGAAATATTGTGATTTATGTTAGAGTTGTGTTCCGGGTTAGTTACTTTGATGCTTGGGCTGATTTGAAGTTGTTTGAATTGTGGTGAGGTTGTTTAGAAGCAAGAGCTTGTGTTGGTGAAGCATCGGGAGGAAATCCGGAAGCTTGAAGGTGGTTGCTTGCTTGGTATTTGAGCTTGAAAGTTTAGGTGAGTGGTTAATGTTTTAAATTGGTTTTAAATGTTTGGTTCGAGCATGTGGACTAGGTCGGGCTTGGTAGACCCACCTAGAGTTAGGATTAGGGTGGTAGCCTAATCCTAAACTTAAACTAGAGCCTTTGGTTGAACTTGTAATGGATGTTTATGCCTTGTATTATTTGTGATATGATTGTTTATGTATAAAGTGTTATACATGTGTGATGAGGCATGGATGTGATGCATTGTGTTATGCATGTGGATGGTTCATGATTGTGATCATGGTGAGTACGTGCTAAGCACGGAATTGGTTGTAAATGATAATGTGAATTGAGTTAAATGTTGGCACTAGTATGCTTGAGTACAAATGATCGATCATTAGGATGTTAGTGTGCACACATGAGTCAAATTCGCGCGTGACCTTGGTGGCGTTGAGTCACCAAGGAGGAGTACGGGTTTGCCCGAAAATTGTTATATATATATATAGTCGATGATGAGTGGAATCCCATCGACGGGGCGTGAGGATGAGTGGAATCCCCTCTGTGAGACCGGTGATGAGTGTAATCCCACCGTGAGGTAAAGTGGTTGTTGGATGTGAGTTCCAACGTGTTTATCCGCGTATTCGGGTCATAGCTAGGTGCCAATATTGATTGATATGTGTATCAATGTGTTGTGGAATGTGATTTCTACTTGGATGCTTGTATGTGTTTACAAATGTTGAGACATAGAGCTTGTTGAGCATGGCATATAATTGTGTATTGTTCATGCATCTTTAACATTTGGCTCTTGAGGATCAATGGTAATCATGCATTTACCTTGGTTGAGATCGTGCTTGGACCCTGCATTGTCGAGGTTTGTTTTTAAAGAGCTTACCCTCACTAAGCTTATTGCTTACGCTCTCTCTTTGTTCGACAATGCAGATCCTTAGTTCGTGGGTTGCTAAGTGCAAGAAGGGGCCTCCAAGTGTGCTTCGTGGTGCTTGTTTAGCTACCAAGTATGAACATTTTAATTATGATGTAATGGTCAAGCAATGAGACATGTAATTGTGTTGTGATGCTTTTGAAGTGTGTTGATGTTGTTGCTAGGAGCATGCTAGACTCCTTTTATATGCTTTGTTGGTTGGGATTTGAATGCCATGTTGCTTGTAAACCACGTTGGTCTTTACCTATCTTATTTTGCCTAAGTGTTGGCCTTGTTGAAGCGTAATACCTTTAATGCTATGTATGGATGTGTGGTTCTTGTGATGTTGTTGCCTTTACTATTTAGCCTTGTTGTGTTGATGTATTAAGCATGCTTGTTATGTTGGTTTTGCCTTAGGTTTGATGTTAGTGTGTTGTTTGAAGTTTTAGAAGGGTTTAGGGACATCCTTGTGCCATAAACCAGTTAAAACCAGTCTGCAGACAGAGGGCGTTTCGAAACGGTCGACCCCGTTTCGATACGGTCCCTTTGTTTTTGGCCGGGCGTTTCGATACACCTAGGGGCCGTTTCGATACATTTTTGCTACTGGAATTTTGAGAAATTGACGATAAATTATCGTATCGAAACGGACTTTAGTGTTTCGGAACGGTCAATATGTCGTTGACCACGAGAAGTTGACCGTTGGGGGTGTTTCGGAACGGTTGACCTCCGTTCCGATACGGTCTTCTCGTGTGGTCTCTGGGCCGTTGACCAAGTCAAGGCGTTTCGATACACCTATTGGGTGTTTCGAAACGGCCTGCTTAATAATTTAAAAATTGGCTGTTCACTTGTTGATTTGGGTTCGGTCGCATGTCTTTCTTGTTTTCTTCCGCTGTCGTGATCACATAGGATTGGAAATGTGCCTTTAGAGAAGATTAAATTAAAATAAATTTTTGGGTTGCTAACTGAGGTGGAATCCTTAGCGGGTTTCGCTTCGGTTTTCCCCGTGTAGCCCACTCGGACTGGTTAAGCGTCTGGACCGGGACGAGGGGGTTACATTAACGGTCACACCAGTGTTCTTTAACGTCAATGACCTTTATGAAAACAAATTAAAAATTTAGTGACCAAAATTAAAACACCCTAAAAGTTTGGTGACTATTTATATAATTTACCCTAGAAAAGTTTCTAATTACCAAAATTGGAACAGAAATTAGTTACAGATATTTTCAATTTATTTTATAAACAATTTGAGTGGTCATTTCCTCATTTTTGACCTCCAAATATTTGTTCTAGGAAAAAAAATACTTCAACTCAGTAGCTATCAAAGATGAGTCAATGGAAGGGATCTGACACCATGTCCAACCCCACTCTTTCTCCAGGTAATTTTTCATCTCCATTTCCAATTTTTTATGTTTAATTTTTTAAATCTACTGTTTAGATTAATTTTTTTATGGATCTCAAAATATAATATATATATATATATATATATATATTTAAATCCTTCTTTTTCATACCGTGCAATTTCTATTGATTATTTTATTTTAATTACTTTATTATTGTTTATGCCAAGATTCCTTCAATTGACTCATCAATGATAGCTACTGAGTTTATGACCAACCCCAAAAAAATCTTCATTCCTTTATCATGGATGAGATTTTTAGGGGATTTAGTTATATTTTTTTTGTCGATTTTAAGTTTATGCCAAGATCTAGTCCGTTTGGTATAAAGGGTCAAAGAATTGCCATAAAGAACCATATAGATCTAGATTAATAGTTGATTTCTTTCTTCTTATGAAAACTTAAAATTTATTGTAAAAATAATACAAACATATAATTATCTCATTTTTATAAGCTATATCGTAACATTTGTGAAATGGTACGAAGTTCAGAATTTTAAAAAAATAATAATTTAAGTCTCATAAATAGTGATAACAATGAATTTTACCCTTCATTTAGGTTCGATCCCAAATATATTTAAGATTTATATAACTATCAAATACTTTGGTTATGCTTTATTTACCAAGATGATAAGGTTGGTGACAAGGATATGCCTATTGAGGAAGGGCTCAATAGTGTTCGAAATTTCACTATAATTGCTAGAAAACTTTAATAGCAAAGAAATTGATATTATTGAAAACTTAATAGTGTTAGAATATTCAGATTATACTATTCAACTTTTAGGAAGAAGAGTGAAAGTTGGATTAATTATGTCATGACCCAATTTTAAGAGTTGGGTCGAGTCACGACATACATAATATTTTTTTATGTCATAGTTAGTATAATTAATAGTCATTCTACACAAACAAATCTATGCCAAAAGTAATAAACACATAATAAGCATGATAAATTAGGTTAAGATTAGGAACCACTTGATAATTTATGGATGAGACAATGACTGATAAATTCAATAATTCAGTCGCCTTACCATTAGACAAATAGGTTAGACGGGTGATAGATAAGCATTACAAGTAAGATAAGCCATATGATGACTCCAGGTAGTCTATTATAGTCGACAATCCTTATCCTCCTATTATTAGTTGTCACATGACAACATGGAGTATAAAAGGAAGTTTTTTTATTATTAACAAGGAAAAAATATTAATCAAGCATCAAACATACACCAAAAATCATAAAAGTTCATAAACAAACAAGAAAATAAAATCTTGAGCATAAACCAACAGAAAAATTAAAATACAATTGAAGGAATAGCATAAACCATATGCTTGAAGCTTAAGGGCTTGGAGAAAGGAGTTAGCCGCCTGAATCTATTGAAGATCCACTAATCGGGGATAAGGAGACAACCAAAAAGGGCACTACCGTTGAATCTAAGCACTAGGGTGACAATACGAGCAAGAGTCATGCTATTTTGGCCGATGAAGATATAGCTCATCTTATCTGCTCTACCGGAGAAAAAAGAACTTTTGAATGAGCAACTGAAAGAAAGTCAAAGCCTAGAAACTTCAAGACCACATTTCATGTGCATGCACCAACAACCGAAAATATCATGCCAAAAGGACTATCGAGAGGATCGGAGAAACGTCGAATATAATTGTAGAAGGAGAAAGAATGAGGAGGAGAAAATGGGAGACGAAAGAGGTCTTCTACTCCGTACTTCTTAACTCGGATCATCATGAAAGCACTGACATTTTCGTTTCAAAAGTGCTCCCGAATTTGAATTGTGGCTAGCAAAGACACTAACATCCACCGAACCAACCGAAGGAAAGCAACAAAAACAAAACCGAAAGGAGAAAAAAATCTCAACAAAGGAAGAAAATACAAAGGAAAAAAGTAAAAGGTGGGGGACAAAGAGGCCAGCTGTTCAAAATCAAAGTAGCTGGCCGCCGGATAAAAGCTCCTTAAGATTTTCTTTAGTTAAGAGCATTTGCTTATTTTACTCGTAATTATATATTGGTGATTATCAAAGACCACTACTATTTTTTTTGTATTTGAGTATAAAAGGAAGTTGATTCTCTCCTTTATGAGGATTGACACTAATGACTCAAAATCTGTCTTTAAAATTCACAATCATTGTTACGTTCTATCTATTATCTTGTGACTCTCTATTCAAATCAGAAAGGATGCGAGTCATAATCTCTAATTTTAGACCATCAACAAAAAGAAAGAAACAAATATTTAAGTTAAATTATTGTTATATTTGAAAGAAATAAATTTGGAGAGAAGAGAGATAAAAATCTATTATTATTATCCTTTCTCAAATTTTTCATGGAAACTAAAGATGGAGGCAATGATTGAATCGGTGACTCTCAAAGGTTTACATCAATGAAACAAAGTCTTCCATCATACCAATGAGGAACGAGTTCATACATCACCGGGAAAGTCATTTATGAGTAACTTCAACCCCTTTAATGAAGCCGTTTGAAAGAATATAATTTTTTTTAAAAAATAAACAAACAATAGCATAAGGAAAACCCCACAATCAAAAGAGTAATGAGAAAAAAATAACAACACGAGACAAGAGGATGGATAGAGAAAAAAGAAAAATAATTTCAACGGAGAAATAAAAAAAGACGATGAAGAAAAAAAGAAAGAAAAGAAAGGAAGATGAAGAGAAAATGATTAATGTTGACACATATATTGTTGTCACAAAAAAAACAAAAAAAAAACAAAAAGAGAAAAAAATGATTGATGGTTGACAAAAAATTGTTGTAGACAATAAAAAATGGAAATGTGATTAGTTTTTGACGAGAGAAAAGAGATAAAAGAGAAAAAGAAGAAGAACTTTTTTGTTTAGATTGATTAGATTTGAAAAAGGAAAAAAAATCACTGAAATAAGACAAAAACCACAAATCCAAGAGTTTAATTTTAATATACAAGTTGTAAAAAATATTTTACACAAGCTTGTATATTTGTACTATAAACTTAAATTTTAGATTACTAAACTCTAAACCATAAATTATAAACATTAACTTTAAATTCTAAATTTTAAAACCTAAATCACTAAACTACGTCCTTAACCCATAAAATTAAAAGACTCGTGTAAACTTTACTTATGTATTAAAGTTCTTTTCAATCCAAAATCTTTCATCAAAATAATATCTTTCCCCTATTTATATATGGATTAATATCCTATACACTGGCGGTGAAAACTAAAAGTTTTCACAAACATCTTAGTTTTAGGGTATAGGGAGTTAGTTTAGGGTATAGGGTTTAGGGGTTTAGGTGTAAGGGGTTAAAATTTAGAGATAGTTGTTTCAATTTAAGGTTTATGGTTATAATTTAAGATTCATAGGTTAGGGTTTAGATTTTAGAGTAATTGAAACAACTATCCCTAAATTATAACCCTAAACCTTAAATTAAAATACTATCTCTAAATTCTAAAAATAATATCAACAACTAAGTTATAGTCCACAAGCACCTCCCCTAATGAGCGGGGGAGCTCACAACCCTTTGATGACATGAAAAATACAAAATGCTTTGACTCTGTGTCATGAGAGTTTGGATTCGATTCTCAACATCATTCTCTCTTTCTACTATTTATATATAAAAGGAGAGAAAGAAGAAAAAAAAATCAAAGCTCATTGGATTAGATTTGTTTTAAAAATACTTTGTATGAATTAAAAAATTAGGACACAGAATAACATAACAAAGACATATTAATAATTTACTTTAGTTAGATGGGACGTTAGGTCTTATAAGAAAGGTTAGAGGTTTGAATTCTGATCTTGAAAATAAAACATAAGTCTAAAACTCTCATCAAATTAAGAGGTTATTATTAGTTGAGATCATAAATAATACAGTGAGTAGAGTTCATTATACAATTTCTTCAGGGTGAGTTTTGAATCATTTGGGATTGAGATTGCTTTAGACTCATTTCGGTATTTTTTTTTCAAATCATATTTAAGTGAGTTAGGATTTGAGGGATTTTAGGGCACATTTTCATATTTATTTTGATTTCTTTACTATCGTTTCAAAATGTTAAATATTTATCGCTGTACTATTTTACTTTGGTGTAATTATGCCCTTTAGCTCTTGCACTCTTTCGGGTTTTTAAAGTTTATCCATATTCTTTTAAATTAAAGTCCAATTAATAATATTATTTATTGACTTCTGTTAAATTTAAATGTACATTGAACTTTAATTTTTAAATCAAACCTTTGAATAATAAAATGCTACATATTCAAATTTAACATAAATCTATTAGTAATTTTATCGATGGGACAAATAGATGGACTAAAAGTAGAGAGACAAAATTTCAAAAATCCAAAGAGTAGGGAGATTGGGGACACAATTAAACCTTTTACTTCTTATATAGTAACACAAAGCTTTTGTCTTTGATTTGGGACAAAATTTACTGAATTGTTTAAAATTGGCAGGGGTCCCGGTCACAGAAGCAACTAGTGGTGTGATTGAAGCAATCCCTGTTTCCTTCTTTCTTGATCCAAGTCAAGACACTGCTTGGACTCGAAGGAGAAGAGCTAAACGGGTAAAAAATTCGAACCCATATAAGATAAGACAACATGAATATCATTACCACTCGGTGAATTAGTAGATAATGAGTAGTGGACACATTTTTAATACATTTTTTGATGATTATTTAATGGATATCTTTTTTTAACTGATTTCATGGTTATCTTTGAATGTTGTGTATATCATCCAAAGTCACCACAGCCCGACTACCTAGTCCATTGGGATGTTTATGAAAAGCAACGCCCAAATGGGAGGACTGATAAGGTAATTACCCTCTTTAAATGACTTTTACAAAAAAGAAACCATGCATTTGTTAATAATAGTTTTAAGTAATGATTTTTGCTCTCCTTGGTTAACAGTACTATCGCCATAAGGAGCTGCGCTTCTTGTGCCGGTCGCTGAAAGAAGTGGACGCGTACGAGACAAGCAGAATGCGTCGCACACGTGCGAATAAGCCGAAAGCCAACAAAGAAGAGATTAAGTCCCATGAACTTCCTTCAGTAATGGTAAGTGTCTGTGCCTTTAAAATTGGTTGTATAATCGAATCGAATTGAAGTTCGAGTTCGTTTTTTGTATTTGTTTATGATGCAGAGATGAATAATTTCGATTCTTCTATATCTTTAGCTCCCTGACACAAAAAAAAAAACATGATGGTTTTATGAATATTTTGTTCATCTGTTATTGTTACATTGGTATTTCAACTTCTGCAGTATCTGCCATGGAAAGAGGAAGCTGAAGCTGCTGAAGCTGCAGTATCAGGTATTTAAATTTGAATTTAAGATTTAATTTGATATTTATTTTTTATCTAACAAAAATTTTAAACTTGATATCTATGTTTAAATTGATAACTAAATTTAGCTTAAATCGTTTAAGGTAAGTATTAATTTGGACAGAAAAATAACTTTTATGGTAAATATTAATTTGAGTGTATATCTGAATAACAAATCAAATTCTAGTGTTTAATTTGAGTAATATAATTTAAAAATTATTAATGTTTGGATGATTTGGAAATACAAAAAATAATTTAGATCTAAAAATACAAATTCAAAGAATTTAAAATTTAAATCAAGTGCATTGGATGCACACATTTACCTTCTAAATATTACAACAAAAATAGGAAAGACCTGAGTAAGCCTTCCAAATAAGATAAGGGGGAATTAAATTGTTTTGGTGCTCTTTTTCTTAAAAAATAATATTTCACCTACCTTTTTTAGGATTTTGTGACTGTGTGTTTTAGACAACCCATTTCTTACATTCTCAACAATAAAAATAAGAAATAATTAGAAAAAGGGTAACAACATAAATAGCCACTAAATTTTTAGGGCACTTTTATTTTAATTATTGAATTTAAAATATGCAATTTAATTACTAAACTTTTAATCCGTTTTCATTAAAGTCACGGACTTTAAATTTCTGTTAAACAAGAAATTAATGGTCACGTCAACGTTCTTTAACTACAATGACTTTAATGAAAACAAATTAAAATTTTAGTGACTAAAATTAAAGCACCCTAAAAATTTGGTGACTACTTATATAGTTTACCCTAGAAAAGGTGCTAATTACCAAAATCAGAACAGAAATTAGTTAGAGACATTTCCAATTTATTTTATAAACAATTTGAGTGGCCATTTTCTCATTTTCGACCTCCAAATATTTGTTCTACAAAAAAAAACACTTCACTGTAGTAGCTATCAATAATGAGTCAATTAAAGGAATCTAACATCATGTCCAACCCCACTCTTTCTCCAAGTAATTTTTCATCTCCATTTCCAATTTTTTTATGTTTAATTTTTTAAATCTACTGTTTAGATTAAAATTTTTTATGGATCTCAAAATATAAAAAATATATATTTTTTAAAATCCTTCTTTTTCATATCGTGCAATTTCTGTTGATTATTTTATTTTAATTACTTTATTATTGTTTATGCCAAGATTCTTTCAATAGACTCATCATTGATTACTGAGTTTATGTTCAACCCCAAAAAAATATCTTCATTCCCTTATTATGGATGAGATTTTTTGGGGATTTAGATATATTTTTTTATCCGATTTTAAGTTTATGCCAAGATCTAGTCCGTTTGGTATAAAGGGTCAAAGAATTGCCATAAAGAACCATACAGATCTAGATTAATAGTTGATTTCTTTCTTCTTATGAAAACTTAAAATTTATTGTAAAAATACTACATACATATAATTATCTCATTTTTTAAGCTATATCGTAACATTTGTGAAATGGTACGAAGTTCAGAATTAAAAAAAATAATTTAAGTCTCATAAATAATGATAACGATGAATTTTACCCTTCATTTAGGTTCGATCCCAAATATATTTAAGATTTATATAACTATCAAATACTTTGGTTATGCCTTATTTACCAAGATGATAAGGTTGGTGACAAGGATATGCCTATTGCAGAAGGGCTCAATAGTGTTCGAAATTTCACTATAATTGCTAGAAAATTTTAATAGCAAAGAAATTGATACTATTGAAACCTTCAATAGTGTTAGAATATTCAAATTATACTATTCAACTTTTAGATAGAAGAGTGAAAGTTAGATTAATTATGTCATGACCCAATTTTAAGAGTTGGGTCGAGTCACGGCATAAATGATATTCTTTTTATGACATAGTTAGTATAACTAATAGTCATTCTACCAAGATAAATCTATGCCAAAAGTAATAAACACATGATAAGCGTGATAAACTAGGTTAGGATTAGGAACGACCTGATAATTGATAGATGAGACAATGACTGATAAATTCAATAATTCAGTCTCCTTACCATTAGACAAATAAGTTAAACGAGTGATAGGTGAGCATTACAAGTAAGATAGACCATATGATGACTCTAGGTTGTCTATTGTAGTCGACAACCCTTATCCTCCTATTATTAGTTGTCACATGACAACATGGAGTATAAAAGGAAGTTTTTTTATTATTAACAAGGAAAAAATATTAATCAAGTATCAAACATACACCAAAAACCATAGAAATTCAGAAACAAACAAGAAAATAAAATTTCGAGCATAAACCAATAGAAAAATTGAAATACAATTGGAGGAATAGCATAAACTATATATTTGAAGCTTGAGGGCTTGGAGAAAGGAGTTAGCCGCATGGATCTATTGAAGATCCACTAATCGGGGATAAGGCAACAACCACAAAGGGCACTACTATTGAATCTAAGCACTAGGGTGATAATACGAGCAAGAGTCATGCCAGTTAGGCCGATGAAGACAGAGGTCATCTTATCTGCTTTATCACCCAGAGGAAAAAAAACTTTTGAATGAGCAACTGAAAGAAAGGCAAAGCCTAGAAACTTCAAGATCACATTTCATGTGCATGCACCAACAACTGAGAATGCCATGCCAAAACGGCTGCCGAGAGGATCAGAGAAACGTCAAATATAATTATTGGAGAAAGAATGAGGAGGAGAAAATGGGAGACGGAAGAGGTCCTCCACTCCGTACTTTTTAACTCGGGTCACCATGAAAGCCCTGACTTTTTCTTTTCAAAAGTGCTCTCGAGTTTGAATTTTGGCTAGCAAAGACACCAACATCCACCGAACCAACCAGAGGAAAGCAACAAAAACAAAACCAAAAGGAGAAAAAAAATCTCAACAAAGGAAGAAAAAACAAAGGAAAAAAGTAAAAGGTGGGGGACAAAGAGGCCAGCCGCTCAAAATCAAAGTAGTTGGCTGCCGGATAAAAGCTCCTTAGGATTTTTTTTAGTTAAGAGCATTTGCTTACTTTTACTCGTAATTATATATTGGTGATTATCAACGACAACTACTATTTTTTGTATTTGAGTATAAAAGGAAGTTGATTCTCTCCTTTATGAGTATCGACACAAATGACTCAATTTGTCTTTAAAATTCATAATCATTGTTACGTTCTATCTATTATCTTGCGACTCTCAATTCGAATCAGAAAGGATGCGAGTCATAATCTCTAATTTTAGACCATCAACAAAAAGAAAGAAAGAAATATTTAAGTTAAATTATTGTTATATTTGAAAGAAATAAATTTGGAGAGAAGAGAGATACAAATATATTATTATTATTATTATTATCCTTTCTCAAATTTTTCATGGAAACTAAAGATGGAGACAATGATTGAATCGGCGATTCTCAAAGGTTTACATCAATGAAACAAAGTCTTCCATCATACCGATGAGGAACGAGTTCATACATCACTGGAAAAGTCATTTATGAGTAATTTCAACCCCTTTAATCATTAATGAAGACCATTCCACAAGAAAGTCAGGTACTTAAAAATTAGTTCGACACCTACTAAAAAAAGCCGCTTGAAAGAATATAAAAATTTTAAAAAAAATAAACAAACAATAGCATAAGGAAAACCCCACAATCAAAAAAGTAATGAGAAAAGAAAAATAACAACACGAGACAAGAGGATTGATAGAGAAGAAAGAAAAATAATTTCAACGGAGAAATAAGAAAAATATGATGAAGAAAAAAAGAAAGAAACGAAAGGAAGACGAAGAGAAAATGATTAGTGTTGACACATATATTGTTGTCAACAAAAAACATAAAAAACAAAAAGAGAAAAAAAATGATTGATGGTTGACAAAAAATTGTTGTAGACAATAAAAAATGAAAATGTGATTAGGTTTTGATGAGAGAAAAGAGAGAATAAAGAAGAAGATTTTTCTTGTTTAGATGGATTAGATTTGAAAAGGAAAAAAATCACTGAAATAAGACAAAAACCACAAATTCAAAAGAGTTTAATTTTAATATACAAACTGTAAAAAATATTTTACACAAGCTTGTATATTTGTACTATAAACTTAAATTTTAGATTATTAAATTCTAAACCATAAATTATAAACACTAACTTTATATTCTAAATCTTAAAACCTAAACCACTAAACTACATCCTTAATCCATAAAATTAAAAGACTCGTGTAAACTTTACTTATGTATTAAAGTTTTTTCAATCCAAAATCTTTCATCAAAATAATATCTTTCCCCTATTTATATATGGATTAATATCATATACACTGGCGGTGGAAACTAAAAGTTTTCACAAGCGCCTTAGTTTTAGGGTATAGGAGTTAGTTTAGGGTATAGGGTTTAGGGGTTTAGGTGTAGGGGTTAAAATTTAGAGATAGTTGTTTCAATTTAAGGTTCAGGGTCATAATTTAATATTTATAGGTTAGAGTTTAGTTTTTAGAGTAATTGAAACAACTATCCCTAAATTATAACCCTAAACCTTAAATTAAAACAACTATCTCTAAATTCTAAAAATAATATCAACAACTAAGTTATAGTCCACAAGAACCTCCCCTAATGAGCGGGGGAGCTCACAACCCTTTGATGACATGAAAAATACAAAATGCTTCGACTCTGTGTCATGAGAGTTTGGATTCGATTCTCAGCATCATTCTCTCTTTCTACTATTTATATATAAAAGGAGAGAAAGAAGAAAAAAAATCAAAACTCATTGGATTAGATTTAAAAAAAAAACACTATGTATGAATTAAAAAGTTAGGACACAGAATAACATAACAAAGACATATTAATAATTTACTTTAGTTAGATGAGACGTTAGGTCTTATAAGAAATGTTAGAGGTTTGAATTCTGATCTTGAAAATAAAACACAAGTCTAAAACTCTCGTCAAATTAAGAGATTATTATTAGTTGAGAGAGTTCATCATACAATTTCTTCAGGGTGAGTTTTAAATCATTTGAGATTGAGATTGTTTTAGACTAATTTCGGTATTTTTTTCAAATCATATTTAAGTGAGTTAGGATTTGAGGATTTTTAGGGCACATTTTAATATTTATTTTGATTTCTTTACTATCGTTTCAAAATGTTAAACATTTATCGTTGTACTATTTTACTTTGGTGTAATTATGCCCTTTAGCTCTTGCACTCTTTCGGGTTTTTAAAGTTTATCCATATTCTTTTAAATTAAAGTCCAATTAATAATATTATTTATTGACTTCTGTTAAATTTAAATATACATTGAACTTTAATTTTTAAATCAAACCTTTGAATAATAAAATGCTACATATTCAAATTTAACATAAATCTATTAGTAATTTTATCCATGGGACAAATAGATGGACTAAAAGTAGAGGGACAAAATTTTAAAAATCCAAAGAGTAGGGGGATTGGGGACACAATTGTTTAAAATTGGCAGGGGTCCCGGTCCCATAAGCAACTAGTGGTGTGATTGAAGCAATCCCTGTTTCCTTCTTTCCTGATCCAAGTCAAGACACTGCTCCGACTCGAAGGAGAAGAGCTAAAATGGTAAGAAATTCGAACCTATATAAGATGAGAAAACATGAACATTAACGGCCATTTTTAATACATTTTGTGATGATTATTTCATGGTTATCTTTTTTTTTTGAACTGATTTCATGGTTATCTTTGAATGTTGTGCATATCATCCAAAGTCACCACAGCCTGACTACCTAGTCCATTGGGATGTTTATGAAAAGCAACGCCCAAATGGGAGGACTGATAAGGTAATTACCCTCTTTAAATGACTTTTACAAAAAAAAGAAACCATGCATTTGTTTATAATAGTTTCAGTTAAGCTAATCACAAATGATTTGTGCTCTCCTTGGTTAACAGTACTATCGCCATAAGGAGCTGCGCTTCTTGTGCCGGTCGCTGAAAGAGGTGGACGCGTACGAGACAAGCGGAATGCGTCGCACACGTGCGAATAAGCCGAAAGGCAACAAAGAAGAGATTATGTCCCATGAACTTCCTTCAGTAATGGTAAGTGTGCCTTTAAAATTGGTTGTATAATCGAATCGAATCGAATTGATGTTGGAGTTCGTTTTTTGTATTTGTTTATGATGCAGAGATGAATAATTTCGATTCTTCTCTATCTTTAGCTCCCTGACACAAATGAATATTTTCTTCATCTGTTGTTGTTACATTGGTATTTCAACTTCTGCAGTTGTTGCCATGGAAAGAGGAAGCTGAAGCTGCTGATGAGAAAATAAAAAATATGAATACCTCTGATCCTTCAACTTCAACTGTAGCTTCAACTTCAACTTCAACTGCGCCAAAAGGTATCTCTCAATATTCACTTTCAAACATATTTGAGCTCTAATAATATTCACATTCAAACACATACATGTATCGAATATATTTGTTCGAATCCGAGTAACATAGAATTCTGTTTCCTTTTTATTTCACCAGTTAAACTTGAAAGGAAGAAGAGGGTGGAGAAAACAGAGAACAGTTTCAATTGGACTGGTCTGAGTGGATTGAAGCTGCTCCAGGTTCCAATTACTTATGTTAAGGAGTTTAAGGATCATGAAGCTGTTCCAGAGGTTTGATAAGAAGATGAACTGTATCATCTTTCTTATAAGAGACTAGGCTGCACAATGTTTTCTTAAACAATTTACTTTTCTTTCGCTCAATCGGATGTTTATTTATGTTAATTGTAACTGTTGGAAACTTCCACCAGCATGAAGGTACAAAAAGTTTACAACTCCCTTCTTAGTGATTTGAAATAAAATTGATTATTTTTAAACTAAAGTTGACAAATGTGTTGTTGAAATAAAATTGATAATTTTTAAATAAAATAATTAAAAATTGTTCATCTAATTATCAAATTCATGTTCAATATAATTTATATATTAATTATTTACTGCTTAAACTAAAGTTATTTTTATTTATTTATTGTACATAAAATACTTTCTTTAATCGGTGTGACAAATTCTAATAAATATAAAATATACATTTGCATGGATAGAACTATTATTTCCAACCCCAACTCGGACTTAAGATTTGATGGAATACAGAGCTGAAATTCTTTTAAGCTTTGTTTAGCGGAGAGGAAAGAAAAATAAAATAATGAAAAATATAATTTTTTATCGGTGTATTTGGTTGATAGGATGAAAACCTAGAAGAAAAATAAATTTCTTTCCACTTCATTGCTTGGTACAATAGAAAAGTGAAAGAAAAGAAAATCAAGCTTTGAAAAATACAATTTATTTTTAATTTTTATAATTTAGTCTAATATTTTTAATATAATTATTTTTATTCAATTTAGTCTCTAAAATTTTATTTAATCTGAAATTGATCCCTATTTATTTCTATTTTTTATAATTTAATCTAATATTTTTAATATACTTTTATTTTTGCTTAGTTATATCCCTAAAATTTTATTTAATTCAAATATAGTGTATTCACTTCTTGTCAAATTATGCATACACTATATTTGAATAAAAAAATTAGAGAGCGCAGAAGACAACATCTTTCATTTTCTGAAATTTTAGTGATTTGAGAGTGAATTTTAAAATTAAGCCTCCACTACAACAATATAGGTTTTTAGTGACAAATTAGCAGTGCCGACGAATCAAAATACACATGAACCCAAGAATGTCACACGGTTGCAAATCATCCCACCCGTTGGAACCAAATCGGGCGATCGACACCACTCTTCGCAAGCACATTTGCAAGTTTATTCGCCTCACGATACACATGGTGAAAACAAATATCTCCCAACGCAGCACACGCTTCATCGATTCGCCTCATCCAATGCCAATACTTCCACGACCTCTTTTCATTGTGAAGCACCCATGCAATCGCCGTCGTCGAATCCGACTCAACCACCAACGGAAAAGATAGTCTCTTCATACTAACCATCAACTCTAACGCAAAGCAAATCACTTGTACCTCCGCCTCATTTGAATCCGCGATACCAATTGGTCCCGAAAATAACGCCAAAATTTGTCCCGACACATTACGCAAAACACCACCACAATCGGCCTTACCCGGTTTCCCCCTTGCAGCTCCATCAACATTAAATTTCAAAGTCCCCTCCGGCGGCAATTCCCATCTCACATGCATTCGTGACGCTGCAACATGTGACCGAACTTCACAATTCCATGGACTGTCCCACCATGCCGACTCCATTATCACCCCCGATTGAAGTCCCAATCGCACCCAAAACAACGAGCGCAGTTTCACCAAAAAAACTACTGTCCCAGGCTTCGTCCTTTTACCATTGAAAATGCCGACACTTAAATTGCTTGTCACTTAAAATTTTATTTTTTATTGTGATAAATTTTGTCACCAATAAAAAATAAATATTTTTACAATAATAAATTTATTTTTATAATAGTAATAATAATAACAATTATAAAAAATTGAAGTTGTCATAAACTAGTTTGTCAAAAGGTAAACTATTTTTATTAGTCTCTATACTATGTGTAAATTGTTTTTTTAGTAGTAATAATAACAATTATAAAAAATTGAAGTTACCATAAAAAATTATTTAATACTTTTAATGACCCGTTTTAATGTCACTAAAAATACATTTTCTTGTAGTGCTTGTATGAAAAAAATAAATTTAAATAGTATGTTTCTATAATAACTATTTTAAAAAATAGACTCCTAATAACAAGTGGTGAAAAAAATAAATTGTAAGAGTATGTCTTTAATAATAAATATTGAAAAAAAATTAGGCCAAAACTTACAAGTATTGAGAAAAATAGAACCCTAATAACAAATATTAGAAAAAAATCAATTTTAAGAGTAGACCCATAATAACAAATATTAGAAAAAATTGGGACCCTAATAACAAGTGCTGAAAAAAAAACTGTGCTCGTAATAATTAATATTGAAAATAATAGACAATATTGAAAAATTGAACCCTCATAACAAGTAGTACTAAAAAATAATTGGGCCCGGGGCATGTATCTCTCTTGCCCAGACTCAGAAATAACACTGCTCGAAAATTCAGAGGCTTTGTAATATTTATTAAAAATGAGACGTTTGATTAAAAATGTTATTTTGACTTGTGTGCACGATAAGCTAACTTTTTAACAAAATATCAAGATTTAAAATTTATGAAGTAGGACAACAATTTATTTTCAGCATATGCCTTACACTTGAGACCCATAACTAATCTTTTATTTTTCCTTTATAACTATTTAATTTAGCTTATTTTTAAACTTTCTTCTTTCTAGAGACTATACACGATCACTTCTATTGCCCATGTTTACATTGACTCGATTATTACTAAATGTTTGAATGAATAAGTCTCAACCCATCACATTTGTATTCACTCTTACATTCCCAAAATGGTGTCCTTCAATTATAGCATTTTTGTCTCAATGGAAGAATTATAATACTCCCATGATCAAAATGAATGTCTTTTTCAAGGTGGAGGATGAAAAGATTGATCTGAATTGAAAATAAAATGAGTTGTTAATTTATGGTCAACCGTTTATCTTTTAGTATAAGTATTTGTGGTGAGAAGTTAGTTGTTGTTATCGACGATAGATAATCTAATTCAAACAAAAAAATTTAACCAGTATACGGCATACTCGTCTGGTAAATGTATGATCTTTACATGATTAAAAATGCAGTTGTTATAGACATTGAAGTAAGACTGAAAACAGGGAACAAATGTTCATTTGAAAGGTGAGAGAAAATTGTACTGAATTACTATATACGGAATTAAAATACAACTTATTGGCCTAATCCTTCTCAATATTGGTACATGATACTTGACATTTTGGAGACTAAACACAAATTATCATATTTTTTATACATGAATTATAATGATCAAATTAAAATTCGACAAATTTTAGAGGGGCGAGTCTGCTAATCCTAGATTCAAATATTAGCTCTCGTTTTGTTTTTTGTTTACTTTTTTTTATACGGTGATTTTTTGGTTTAATTATCGGTATTTAATTAATTAATTGACTAATTCAAATTAGTATTGTAGATGTCTATTATGGGACTGACCTTCTTAACTCAATTGTTCCATTTACAGCGTTAGGATTTGAACTCCTAATCTTATTTAAGAGATCTAGACTCAAGGACGGACATAAAACTTTATGTTAAGAGTGTGAACTTATAAAATTTCAGGGAGACAAAAATAGGTTTCTAATAAAAATATATAAAAAAATTCTATTTTTTTTTAAATTTTAGGGGGCGACCGACCCATCCAACCTCCTCTCGGTCTTTCATAGGACGTAGTGTCTTAACCCACAAGATCATCTTGTTGTTGATTTTACACGGTGCAGATTAATTCATAACTTCCTATTTTCGTTATGACACGTGGAGAACATGCACTTAGCCACATTGAATCCTCGTAACAAGTAGTACTAAAAATAACTGGGCCCGAGGCATGTGTCTCTCTTGCCCAGACTCAGAAATGACACTGCTCGAAAATTCAGAGGCTCTGTAATATTTATTAAAAATGAGACTTTTGATTAAAAATGTTTGTTGATTTGTGTGTACGATAGGCTGACTTTTAAAAAAATTTAAAATTCAAAATTTATGAAGTAGAACAATATTTTATATTCACTTCTTGTCAAATTATGCATACACTATATTTGAATAAAAAAATAGAGAGCGTAGAAGACAACATTTTTCATTTTTCATTTTCTGAAATTAAGACGTGGAGAGCCTTGTTGAGTGCTTGCAAGGTTTATAAGGATGCCGTAACTGGGAATCGTGCTGCAATGAAAGTAATCGAGCTTGAACCCCAAGAGTCTGCATCATATGTTCTTCTTCACAGCATCTATGCTGATGCTGCTGTAGAACCATTGGCTGCGAGTGTCAGAGAACTGATGCTACAGCGAGGGGTTAAGAAGGAACCTGGTCTGAGTTGGATTTAGGTTGGAAACATAGTTCATTTCTTTTCTGTGGTTGGAATATCTCACCTTGTGAGTCAAGTAATCTAGTGAGTTTGGGAGACATTTTGGAGAAGATGAGGGAATTTGGTAATGTTAATCAGAGGACTGCTTCTAGTTCAACTGAAACAAAGGCAAAGGGAGCTCCGCGATGAACTATCACAGTTTTACTAGCAATTACCTTGAGATCATTCTTTTCCTGTTCCTCAAAAAGTGCCCCAACAAAGCCAACACCATGGCCATGAAGTAAACAGGGCATGTCTTGCTCTGCACCACTCCGAGGCCGGAGCTGCTGTCTGGGTAGATGTAGCAAGCCCATCACTGTGTTCAATGCCTCCATTGAAGTAATGTGCTTAAATTCCTTTGGAAATGTTATTGTGAAGTCAGTAGTCACAACTCACAACACCGATTCCAATTTCCATGTAATTTGCTTCCAGACCCACCATCTTATTGAACTCACACATTTTTTTTATTCAAATATAGTGTATTCATTTTTTTATTCACTTCTTGTCAAATTATGCATACACTATATTTGAATAAAAAAAATAACAATTTTCATTTTCTGAAATTTTAGTGATCTGAGAGTGAATTTTAAAATTAAGCCCCGTATGGAAAAAAATAAATTTAAATAGTATGTTTCTATAATAAGTATTTTAAAGAATAGACTCTTAATAACAAGTGGTGAAAAAAATAAATTGTAAGAATATATCTCTAATAATAAATATTGAAAAAAATAGGCCACTACTAACAAGTATTGAGAAAAATAGAACCCTAATAACAAATATTAGAAAAAAATATATTTTAAGAGTAGACTCATAATAACAAATATTAAAAAAAAAATTGGGACCCTAATAATAAGTGTTGAAAAAATTGTGCTCCTAATAACTAATATTAAAAACAATAGACCTTAACAAGTATTAAAAAATTGAACCCTCGTAGCAAGTAGTACTAAAAAATAACTGGGCCCGAGGCACGTGTCTCTCTTGCCCAGACTCGGAAATAACACTGCTCGAAGATTCAGAGGCTCTGTAATATTTATTAAAAATGAGACTTTTGATTAAAAAAGTTTGTTGACTTGTGTGCACGATAAGTGACTTTTAAAAAATACCAAAATTTAAAATTTATGAAGTAGAATAACATTTTATTTTCACCATATGCCTTACACTTGACACATAACTAATATTTTACCTTTCCGTTGTAACTATTTTTTTATAAAAGCCACTAAATTTTTATTAAATCCATAGAAAAAAACACAATTTTAATGTATCCAAGAGGAAGAATATTTGGATTAAACAACACAAAAAATCCTTACAACTCAAAAACAAAGAAAAATGAAAACTTCTATGAAGATAAGCATACCAACAAAATTTAGCAGCCTCTTGAATCTCCTTGTCTCTGTCCAAATGAGACACATAAAAAAGAAGGAGTGGTGCACGATCCAAACTGTCGAGCAAAAAGTACCGCTACCCAGTACTCATTTCATCGGCAAATAATCATCAACCGAGTGAGGATATAACTTTCCAATTGACCACCGACGAAAACATAAATCAGAAACTAGCGTCGATTGAGTCTTTGTGCGAACAACAATCGATCGCTAGGGTATGCTGAAACAAGCCACAAAGACAGATGAACCAAACCACAAAACAAAAACAAAGACATGTCACAAGGACAAAGAAAAACGTGTCACAAAGACAAAGAAAGAGATTCTTATTAAAATAAAAAACAAAAAAAACTAATAGATCCGGTGGTCGGCAACCAATACTAAAATTGATTGCTGACCACCAATCAAAAGGATTGATCAAAGTAGAGAACGGTTAGGGTTGAAGGAATTTTGACAGTGAAGACCGACTAGGGTTAAAGGGATTTTCCTTTGTAACTATTTAATTTAACTCATTTTAAAACTTTCTTCTTTCTAGAGATTATATACGATCACTTTTATTGCCCATGTAAATTCACTCGATTATTACTAAATGTTTGAATAAATAAGTATCAACCCATCCCATTTGTATTCACTCTTACATTCTCAAAATGGTGTCCTTTAATTATAGCATTTTTGTCTCAATGGAAGAATTATAATACTCCCATGATCAAAATGAATGTCTTTTTACAAGGTGGAGGATGAAAAGATTGATCTGAATTGAAAATAAAATGAGTTGTTAATTTATAGTTAGCGGTTTATCTTTTAGTATAAATATTCTTATTCAAACAAAAAAATCTAATCAGTATTCGGCATTCTCGTCTGGTAAATGTATAATCTTTACATGATTAAAAATGCAGTTGTTATAGACATTGAAGTAAGACAGTGAAAACAGGGTAAAAATGTTCATTTGAAAGGTGAAAGAAATATTGTACTGAATTACTATATACAAAATTAAAATACAATTTATTGGTCTAATCTTTCTCAATATTGGTACATGATACTTGACATTTTTGGAGGCTAAACACAAATTATCATATATTTTTTTTGATCGATAAGCGTATGATTTTATTCGAAGTAGGGAATCATACAACCCCCCATATGCCTCCTTAAAAAACCTCCCTAACCTAAATTGGAGGAAAAAGAGTGCATCATGGGAGGAAAATCACAAGGACATATCCCAATACTGGCCAATAAAACCTTACAAAATCATCCCATCATCCGCAGTAGCATGAAGCCACGACACTCTATCCACCCCCCTTTAGCTAACGCATCGGCGAAAGAATTCGCCTCACGGAAAGCATGATGAAAACATACACATCGAAGCTGTAAACATGCATAATCAATCTCGCGAAACAACCCTCTAGACCTCCATGGTCGTTTTTCCTTGTGCAGCACCCAAGATAAAGCTATTCGCGAATCAGATTCGATAATAAACGATCCCTCCTCCTTCCATCGTGAGTCGGCCAGCAAACGAACCGCATACCAAATAGCCCAAACCTCAGCTTCATTCGATTCCATACACCCCAAAGGTCCCGAAAAAACAGCCAACACCACCCCCCTCGCATCCCGTAACACACCCCCACATCCCGCCATACCTGGCTTTCCCCGTGCCGCACCATCCACGTTAAACTTTAGAACACCTTCTATCGGTGGGCACCAATGTATTCCTGCTCTAGGCTTCACTGTGCTCGACGGCAAACACATCACCGGCCGCTCCCACCAAGCAGACTCGGATAGAACCTCACCATGGGCTGAGAATTTAAGCCAATAGAACGACCGAAGCTTGATAAGGAATAGCAACTCATTGACATCCAATTGTTTCTGATTGAATATGACTTCATTCCGCGCAAGCCATAAAGACCACAGTACCGCTGTGCAACCAACCATCCACCACGCTC
This sequence comes from Hibiscus tridactylites, assembly GCA_958450335.1. NCBI lineage: Eukaryota > Viridiplantae > Streptophyta > Magnoliopsida > Malvales > Malvaceae > Hibiscus > Hibiscus tridactylites. The sequence continues at coordinate 64,144,790 of OY288290.1, read as the reverse complement.
TCCCTTCTCCCGACAGCACCCCACTAAAACATTGCAAGAGAAAATCCGCAAGTGATATCGGATTCGCCCAGGCCAGCCCCCACCAACAGCGAAACCCCATCCACACGCGGTTCGCAAATGCGCATAGGAAAAAAATGTGCTCTTCCTCGTCAACCCCCTCCCCACACCACACACAATGAATTCCGGCTAAAGGCACGCCCCGAATACTAAGCATAGACAACGTTGGCAAACGGCGTAGTTGTACGAACCAAAGGAAGCATTGCACCTTCGGAGGTACTTCAACCTTCCACACATTAAGGCCTTCAAAATCATGATCAGATAGACCCAACGTAGACATCAATTTCATCAAATTCCCCACTGAAAAATGACCAGCCGCATTCGGTTTCCACACCAACACATCTCCTTCACTCTCCCTCAAGAAAAACCCCTTTACAATCGCACGCAACTGGCTTAATTGATGCTGTTCAAAAGAACGCAAATCACGACTAAAAAACAGCAACCATTCCGCATGGTTCAATGTGCCTTGTCGCGCATATTCACATACCACTGCTGCCTTGTTGTTCGCACATCGAAAAATGTTCGGAAAAACCTCACAAAGAGGCTCCTCGATACACCAGCGATCGTACCAAAATAACACCCTTTTCCCGTTCCCTATGTGCCACAAGAAGCAATCGTCACGCAAGAAATTACCCGCGACATCCCCTTCTTGTATCTCGACAATTCTCCTCCAAACGAAAGACATGTGCTGTTTTCCTACCACATTCGGCAGCCTCCCCCTCATTGCAACGCCATACTTAGCTTCCACAATCGATTTCCACAAAGCCTTGGGGGAATCAGCATATCGCCACAGCCATTTAGCAAGCAATGCTGAATTTCGAAGCTCAATATTTGCTACTCCAAGACCCCCTGCCTCCTTCGGCCGACACACTTTCTCCCACGCTACTCGGTTCATTTTCCTTTTTAAATCCGTATCGCCCCACAAGAATGCCCGCCGTATCTTCTCAATTTTATTCAATACTGTTTTCGGCACCCGAAATATGCTCATATAATATAGAGGCAACGTAGAGAGCACCAAGTTCACTAAAGTCACCCTTGCGGCAAAAGACAAAGAATTCTTTTTCCATCCCGCTAAGCACAAACGCATCCGATTAATTACCGGCTCCCAAACCTTACCATTTCGTGGGTTAATTCCTATCGGAATTCCCAAGTATTTAAAGGGAAGTTCAGCTCGCACACAACCCAACTCCTTGGCCATCGCCAATGCCACTGTCTCCTCTAATCCCACAGCATACATAGCCGATTTGGCATAATTTATTTGCAGCCCCGAACCATACTCAAAACAAGTCAGCACGCGCTTCAAGTTTCTAGCAAAATCAACATTCCCTTGAATGAAAATAACCGTGTCATCGGCAAATTGCAAGTGCGAGAGTCTATAATCCGCAGCCACACTCACTCCTCTAATCAGCCCCAATCCCTCCGCATTTACCAAGAATTGATGAAGTGCTTCCGCGACAATCACAAAGAGTAACGGCGACAAGGGATCACCTTGTCGCAATCCCCGTTCCATAGCAAACTCCGGTGTTGCACTACCATTTACAAGTACCGAAAGCCTTGCTGTACCCACACAATTCCGTATCCAATTCCGCCATCTCACCCCAAAGTTCATCCGATCCATAACATCCACAAGAAACTCCCATTTTATGCAGTCATATGCCTTTGCAAAATCAATTTTCAGCACTACACCACCTTCACTAAACCGTCGCTTCCTAAGTGAATGAACCACTTCATTGGTTAACAAAATTCCATCAACAATCTGTCGCCCTTTAATGAAGGCAGATTGTTCTTCACTAATCACCGAATGGAGAACTTTTTGAAGCCTACCCGCCAAGACTTTCGCCACAATTTTGTACACCGCATTTAATAAACATATCGGCCGAAAATCACTAATCACCTGTGGGTTCTCTCGTTTTGGGATCAATACAACAAACGTCGAGTTGGCCCCTTTCGGCAAAGAGCCATACGCATGGAACTTCTCAAACAAACGCCCCAAATCATCCTTCAAGAACTCCCATCCCCTCTTAAAAAATGCGAAACTAAATCCATCCAGTCCCGGGGCCTTCGCGCCTTCACAACTCATAATAGCATCTCTAATTTCAGATAACAAAAACTTAGATTCTAACATATCGGCATCCTCCTTCTCCAGCCTACAAAACCGCACAGCAGCTTCCAACATTCCATGGCAAGGCCGACGAGCAAAATGCTTTCGAAACTCAACCTGAATATGGCGCTTAAGCCTCTCCATATCCTCCACCCATGCACCATTGATCCGCAATCCCATAATCTGATTTTTCCCAGCTCTAAGTTTAGCACTTCGGTGAAAAAATGAGGTATTACGATCCCCCGCTTTTAACCAAAGAGCTCGCGACTTCTGTCGCCAAACCGATTCCCTGTACTTATGTGATGAGTGCTCAATTATGACATATTTCATTTGTTATTTTTCTAGCTATTGGGACTTCTTGCTGCTTAATACATGTTGTTTTCGTTACATTTTGTGCAGGGACCCAATTCTGAAAATAGCAGTGAAAATGAGGCATTTCTGCAGTTTTTATTATAATCCTGTCATGACTGGCATCATGGGCACGACACCGGGCACGACGCGTCTGATGTGGCAGTGACGTGGCAGTGACGTGGCGACTTCTAGAAGCTTCTGGAACGTTCATAGAGAGCTTATCAGCTTATCCGATTAGATTCCTGGATTTAAATTTTAAAACATTTGAATTGTTTTATCTTTTGTTTATTATTTTAAATTATATTATCACTTTATCTTTGTAAATCTAAGCCTATAAATACCACCCTTGGTAAAGGCTTAGATCATCCATCCATCCATCATTTTTAGTTTTTACCTTTGTAAACATTTTTAGTTTTAATTCAAGTTCTTTTCCTTTATTTTCTTATTTCATTTATTTTATGTTATTTAATTATTTTTCCAAAACCAAGTTAAGTATGATAATTAATATCATGCTTAGCTAAATTTCTTGAGCCAAGAGCTAGCCAAATCAATTCTAATCGTGAGAATTGAACATTGCCTAAATTCCTTCGGGAATACATTTTTATCTTTCTGTTTAGATAGTTTGGCAATTGGCCTTACTAAAGTTTTTAATCGTTTTTCAAATCAAAAAGAGCTCGTTGGTCTGGAATCGTTTAAAGACATAGTTGAGAGGAAGGATTGGCCTGTGGCAATTTCGACTTCCTGTGAACACTCTTAGCGGCGGTCCGTTAAGAAAAGATAAAATCAGAAGCGATTCTTTTTAAGACAATTTCTGAGTCGGGCTTTTCCTGCTTTCAAAACTAAATACTTTAACGGCGATAGACGTGGTTAATTTGTTTAAGAATCAACCTTCGAAGATAGTCTTGGGAGGATTGGTTACTCGAGAGAGAAGCAAGTTGCGACGGGTTGGGCCTCGCAGACTGTAACCGACATGATCCCGGAGTAAAAATCTATTTCAATGATCGAAGGAATTGACAAGGCTAGCTCGAGGCTAATTTGCATATTTGGTTTTTTTTACTATTTTCTTTAATTCTTGCATTTTATTTTATTACTTCACTCAATATCAGATCACCCCCTTTTTTTTATTTCCTTGTTTTTACAGATATTCCTGGGAATTCAAATCCGAAAAAATTCAAGTCAAGAATTCCGATTAATCTCCTTGTGGATCGACCCTCTTTCCCTATAACTACTTAATTTCTTATTTTATTATTTGTTGAAAGAGGTTAATTTATTTATTTATTTTTGACCGGTTGAACGACGACTTGTCAAAATTGGCGCCGTTGCCGGGGAGATTTATTTTCGGCAATTTTTGACTGATTTTTGTTTTATTTTATGACCAGGAAGAATCCGGGTACTTTGTCTCCATATAACCCGGAAATCGAAGCAAGCGCTCGTAGAACTCACGGCGAAACACTTCGACGAAAGAAGCAACAAAGCACACGACAATCCGAACAGGAATCCACTTTCGAGACCATACCAAGCGACGAACCTACACAAGAACAAGAACCGATGGCGGATCAAACAATTCGAGAGCTGAACGCAGCCCCTACCGTGCAACAACCACTCTGCATCGCTTTTCCTCAAGGCGATACTCCGTTCCAACTCAAAACGGGATTAATTCATCTACTCCCTACCTTTAACGGTTTACCTACTGAAAGCCCACATAAGCATCTTGCCGAATTTCATATGGTGTGCAGCAGTATGAAACCGCAAGGAGTTTCAGAGGATCAGATAAAACTAAGGGCATTTCCTTTTTCTTTAGCCGGAATGGCTAAAGAATGGTTATTTTATTTACCTCCGAATTCTATTAATACATGGGCTGATCTTTCTCGTGTTTTTCTTGACAGATACTTCCCTGCGGCAAAAGCGACAGAAATTAGGCGAAACATATTGAGTATCCAACAAATGCACGACGAATCCCTATATGATTATTGGGAAAGGTTCAAGAAGCTGTGCGCAAGCTGTCCGCAACATGGCCTATCCGAGCAAACACTCCTTCAATACCTATATGAAGGAATGTTACCAATGGACAAAAAGATGGTAGATGCGGCAAGCGGTGGCGCGCTCGTTAACATGACTCCTACCGCAGCGAGAACATTAATCTCCACAATGGCTGCAAATTCGCAACAATTTGGTTCTGCAAGTGAACCCAGTCGACGGGTTCAAACAGTAAGCACAATTACATTAGAAAATAAGATTGATAATTTGACTAATATTGTGCATTCACTTGTTTCAGGGAAATTAGGAGCTGCCAAAGTTTGTGGAGTTTGTACCATGTCCGATCATGTAACTGATCTATGTCCCTTACTCCAAGATCCATCTAGTGCCCAAGTTAACGCCATACACAACTTTCCCGGACCTCCCCAAAGACCCTATAGCCCACATAGCAATACCTTCAATCCTGGTTGGAGAGATCACCCAAACTTGAGCTACGGTAATCAGAACCAAAATTACCAACCTAGGCAACAACCTCCCTACCAAAACCAAGCACCCCAAAAATCTTCGCTTGAGTCTATTGTTGAGAGATTGGCGGTTTCGCAGGAAAAATTCCAAACCCAAACACAATCCCACCTCCAACAAATCGACAAACAACTAAGCCAACTAGCTCATGCCGTTAGCCGTATAGAATCCCAAGGAAAGTTACCATCCCAAACCGAAAACAACCCAAGGGAAAACGTTAGTGCGATAACTTTGCGTAGTGGAACAGTGATAACGCCTAAACCGCAAAAGCAAGATGAGCAAAAATCCGATGAGCAAGGCAATTCTTCGAAGGACCAGAACGAAAAATCTCCACCCACTGCAGGTAACTCTAAATCCAATATTTCTATTTCTACTTACGAACCTGTTCCTCCTTTTCCAGGTAGATTGGCGAAACGAGATAAAAAGGAGGAAGAGAAGGAAATTTTGGATGTATTCAAGAAAGTGGAAATTAATATTCCACTTCTTGATGTTATTCGAAAAGTGCCCAAATATGCAAGGTTCCTGAAAGAGTTATGCACAAACCGAAGGCGATTGTCTGGGAATGAAAAAGTTAACCTTGGTGAGAACGTTTCAGCTATTCTTCAAAGACCATTGCCGCCAAAGTACAAGGATCAAGGTATGTTCGTGGTTCCTTGTAAAATTGGGAATGTTGGGATAAAAAGGGCGATGTGCGATTTAGGCGCATCTATCAACGTCATGCCGTTAAGCGTTTACAACAAAATTTCGACTGAACCATTAAAAGAAACGCGAGTGACGATTCAATTAGCTGATCGATCAATCATCTACCCCGAGGGAGTACTAGAAAACGTGTTGGTACAGGTAAAAAATCTCATTTTTCCTGCTGATTTTTATATTATTGACATGGAAAATGATCGCAGCAATAACGGATCCGAAATCTTGCTTGGCCGACCTTTCCTATCAACTGCGCATACAAAGATTGATGTCCGCGACGGCATCTTAACTATGGAATTTGATGGGGAAGTAGTTAAATTTGATATGTACAAAGCTATGAAGTATCCTGATTCGGTCGCAAGTTTAAATTTCATTGATATTATAGATCCGTTAGCTGATGATTTGGTCGAAACTAATTTGTGTTATGAATTTTGTAGGGAATTCGCAGATCTTGACGATAAAAACAAAGGCGAAATCATTTCAAATCTTTCTTCCCTTTCTGATTTTCGATTAATTCCAATTCGAACTAAACATTTTCCATCAATTTTGCAGGAACCAAAGCCAAGGTTGGAATGGTTTGATTATATATTTTTAGGCGATTTGCGCACAAAAAGAAAGATGAAGGAAGATGTTAAAACGACGAGCGATGGACATTATCGATTATTTGAAGACCTTTATTTTGAAGAGCCAAAAATTTAGCAAAGGTCGTCGAGCTAAACGACGTTAAACAAAGCGCTAAATGGGAGGCAACCCATTCACGTTTTTTTTTCTCCTTTCATTTTTTTAGTTAAAATTTTTATCTTTGTTTTTTTTCTTTTAATTTTTCTCAATTTTGGTTTCATTCCAGACTTCCAGTGAAGGGAGATGTCAAATTGAGCTGAAAAAAAATTCGTTGGTTTGGGAGAGGAGTAAAGTGCACTGTTTCATTAAAAACGGTGCACGTTAGAAAAACCAAAAGCATGCGGTGCAAGTTAGCCGACCCCCCCCCCCCCCCCCTCTTTGACCCTTTGACCCGTCTTTGCCAAATAAACCAAATTATTTTCTTTCCCCTTTTTCACTTCTCAAAACAAGAAAACCAATCCCTTTCACCATACCTTCCCGCTCGGCCTCAACAAGCCCCCACCTTGTTCATCAAAAATCCGCACTCCGATCATCATGGTCCGCACGCGCCGTCAAGGAAGAGAAGAGCCCTCCGTCCTGCCCACCGTCCTTGGCGGACGACGCCGCTTTGCCATACAGCAGCGTTTGTTGAAGTGCCCAGCGACTCGGACCCCATCCCCGACTCTCCTCCCCGCCATGAAGGTAGGCAAGGGCACCCGCAACCAGTTCCACCCGCCACTGCCTTTTATCCGGCCAGATCCGACGGACGCCGTTCGTGGTTTTCTTCAGCCGCTGGACAGAGCAGTCAACATCCTCCACCTCATTCACCGTCTCCCTCATTCCACTCATAGTGCACCATTCCCATCGACTCAATTTCATCACTCACGGGGAGTATCTTTTGCCCTTGTTTTCTATTTATTTCCTTAATTTTTTCTGAATTGGGGCAATTCATTTAAGTGAGGGGGAGGGTAAATTACAACTTGTCTGCTTGTTTGATAATATGTTTTGATTTTGATTAAACCTTAAGATGATTTTTTTTTCTTTTTCTCTGGCCATTGCATTATATCCAGCATGTTATAATTGTTCTAGTGCTTAGGAATGATTGAATTGGAGCATTTTGATAATCAAATGATATGGGTAATTTGCAGTTTGACATCTCTTTTAATTACTCTTGATAGTGTTAATTAAATTTCTCGCCTAGCTTAATCAAATTAGCCCAATTTTGGTAAGATTTGAGCCTTGAGCATGCATTCTTCATATTATGCTTATTTCTTTTGCTTGAGAGTGTCATCCTGAATTTTAGGAATCTAGAACTTGTGGCTTGCTTACAATTCGAGACTACACTAAGAACGAGGTGCTTTAAAATGATTTAGGCATTAGGCTTTGAACCTTTTCCTTCCCTTTCATTTTAATTTACCCTTTCTCATCGCCTAGTGAGCCTTTGTTAGCCTTACACCCTATTTCCTTTCTTAACCACTTTTTGATTGATCAAATGCTAGAAACTATATTACTAGGCAAATAAGGAGTTGCAATTCGAATAAAGGGCATAATTCTTCGAAATGAAAAAAAGAAAAAAAAAAGAATAAAAGAAGCCATTGCTTCGGAAAAAAAGAAAAGAAAAAAAAATAAAAAACAGTTTCGAAAAGAAGAAAAGAAAAAAAAAAGAAAGAAAGAAAAAATGTGTGTTTTGCTTGCCCATTTTTAGCTCCTTTTTAATGTCTTCACTGCTTATGTTTGAAATATCTTGCTTTGATCATCTTCCTTTTTCTTTCTACCTTTTTTCTCTAAACCCTCATTACACCTTGAATAAAAGACCTAATGATTTTTGCACCTTGATTCTAATAAGTAGTGGAGAATTGAACTTGTTACAAGCATATGGAAACCTTTATTCATGATTGACTTTGAGTGTTTCTGCTTCAAATTTACCTTTAAAACACTTTGAGTGCTCTTGAGTGTATCTTGGTGAGGATTAAGACTAGGCTAAGATTTGATTAATGCTTGATAGGTAATTGAAAAGGACAAGGGCTGCTCCTTGCTTGTATCTATTTGGTTTTAATTATGTTTCTTTCATGAACCTCCTTTCGTGCTAGAACTCTTATGATTATGTTTGATGCTTGTAATGGTTGAGAAATGCATTCTTGAGTTTATGATTTTTTCGACATTCTTGAGGACAAGTATGAGACAAGTGAGGGGGAATTTGATGAGTGCTCAATTATGACATATTTCATTTGTTATTTTTCTAGCTATTGGGACTTCTTGCTGCTTAATACATGTTGTTTTCGTTACATTTTGTGCAGGGACCCAATTCTGAAAATAGCAGTGAAAATGAGGCATTTCTGCAGTTTTTATTATAATCCTGTCATGACTGGCATCATGGGCACGACACCGGGCACGACGCGTCTGATGTGGCAGTGACGTGGCAGTGACGTGGCGACTTCTAGAAGCTTCTGGAACGTTCATAGAGAGCTTATCAGCTTATCCGATTAGATTCCTGGATTTAAATTTTAAAACATTTGAATTGTTTTATCTTTTGTTTATTATTTTAAATTATATTATCACTTTATCTTTGTAAATCTAAGCCTATAAATACCACCCTTGGTAAAGGCTTAGATCATCCATCCATCCATCATTTTTAGTTTTTACCTTTGTAAACATTTTTAGTTTTAATTCAAGTTCTTTTCCTTTATTTTCTTATTTCATTTATTTTATGTTATTTAATTATTTTTCCAAAACCAAGTTAAGTATGGTAATTAATATCATGCTTAGCTAAATTTCTTGAGCCAAGAGCTAGCCAAATCAATTCTAATCGTGAGAATTGAACATTGCCTAAATTCCTTTGGGAATACATTTTTATCTTTCTGTTTAGATAGTTTGGCAATCGGCCTTACTAAAGTTTTTAATCGTTTTTCAAATCAAAAAGAGCTCGTTGGTCTGGAATCGTTTAAAGACATAGTTGGGAGGAAGGATTGGCCTGTGGCAATTTCGACTTCCTGTGAACACTCTTAGCGGCGGTCCGTTAAGAAAAGATAAAATCAGAAGCGATTCTTTTTAAGACAATTTCTGAGTCGGGCTTTTCCTGCTTTCAAAACTAAATACTTTAACGGCGATAGACGTGGTTAATTTGTTTAAGAATCAACCTTCGAAGATAGTCTTGGGAGGATTGGTTACTCGAGAGAGAAGCAAGTTGCGACGGGTTGGGCCTCGCAGACTGTAACCGACATGATCCCGGAGTAAAAATCTATTTCAATGATCGAAGGAATTGACAAGGCTAGCTCGAGGCTAATTTGCATATTTGGTTTTTTTTACTATTTTCTTTAATTCTTGCATTTTATTTTATTACTTCACTCAATATCAGATCACCCTTTTTTTTATTTCCTTGTTTTTACAGATATTCCTGGGAATTCAAATCCGAAAAAATTCAAGTCAAGAATTCCGATTAATCTCCCTGTGGATCGACCCTCTTTCCCTATAACTACTTAATTTCTTATTTTATTATTTGTTGAAAGAGGTTAATTTATTTATTTATTTTTGACCGGTTGAACGACGACTTGTCATTATGCAGCCGCCACAGCTCAATTTTCAGCCGACACATCTCAGCCTTCCGATGTTCTCTATCCCCCGATACCTCTACCACCTCATCTAGTCGGTCAATCTGTTCCGTCACCTCGCCAATTCTCGTGTCAATATGTCCAAAACAGTCCTTGTTCCAAGTGCGCAAAATTTTTTTCAACTCCCTTAATTTATATTGCATCGAGTGCCCCCCAAATTCAACCGAAATTCGCTCCCATTCTTTCGCCATTAACTCAACATGTTCCTTCTTCTCAAGCCACACATTTAGAAACCGGAACGGACGAGGTCCCCAATCACTATCCTCACTTGTCAGGCGAATCGGCGTATGATCAGAAATTCCCCTCGGCAAGACCAATTGATATATCGAAGAGAAGCGATCAATCCACTCCCTTGACACCAAGAACCTATCAAGGCGACACGCCTTGTTCCCCGATCCGAACCAAGTAAACCTCTTTCCCACAACTTTGATATCCATGAGGCCGACGTCCTCCACAAATTCATTGAAATTCTCCATTCCCCTCGATGCATCAACACATCCACATCTCTCTTTCACCTCCCGCACCGTATTAAAATCACCTCCCATACAACACGGCCCATCTAATTCCCCAACCAGCCCCCGCAACTCCCCCCATACCCGATCTTGAGCTTCAACCTCGCAAGGAGCATACACATTAATCATCCAGCATATCCATTTCTCACTCACCCACTCCCCTTTAATCACAATAAAATGGCGTGCTACCCGAGTTTCTATCTTTCGGAATTTAACACTATCCCAAATTAACATTAACCCCCCTGATCGTCCCACAGAAGGTTCTAAAACAAAATCGAAATTATCCGATAACCACATTTTACTTACCCCATTTGCTGATAGCTGCTCCAATTTCGTCTCTTGCAGCATCACCATCGCACATTGGTGTTGTCGCACTCGGTCACGAACTGCACGACGTTTCGCGGCTGCACCCAAACCGCGAACGTTCCACGACAACACCCGCATCACCACTTGCTATTTATTTTCAATACGCGCCTCAATGATGCGCGCAATGTCCTGAACAACCGCTTCCTCGTTACCTACTGTCGAAGCCCCTATCAACCTTCCCAGATCAAGCGTCTGTTTTGCCTCTTTCAAAATTACCCTCTTCCTATTTACAAAATCTGAATCCGATAAGGATCCATTAGCAACCCCCGTGTCTTCCTGTAATTTCTTCTTCGGCCTGCCGCGAGCCTTCTTTGTCACTTTCGTCACCGCCTCAGACCTTTCCTCCGGATTCAAAACACTTATCAAAATATTAGATAAGCTTCTCACCTTACGAAGGACTCCATTATGTTCAATATACTGTGCATCCGAGGCCCTCATTTGTATAGGCCCATCATCGATAAACTCCCCCAGCGTTTCCGCAGCATTATGCACTGTCTCCTCCCTCTCGGCCAAATTTCCGGGTACTCCCTCTCCTACACAGCAAGTAAAATGATCCATATCACGGCTTGTGCATTCCCCAATTCGCTCCCTAACCATCAAATCCACCTCCTCGACCGCTGCCAATGAAGTCCCCTGGACACTCTCCGCCCTACATACTTCAAGTTGAGCCATATCTAAACTTTTATGCTCGCTTGTCCCCTCTCTATCTATCAAAGCGATCACCTCATCCGACACCCATGAAATATCTCTACTTGGTGAAACCACCCGCAAATCAATTTGTTTTTCATACGTGCATCCTCTCCTTATGACATTGGCATCCAGGTTCGAATCAATTTCCTGTACCTCTCTGGAAAGTAAATTTGCTTCCTCACCCATAAAACTATCTTGAACAAATGAATTTAACAACGGATCACTGTCATTCGACTTAGTATTTTCCTTCGGAACATGAGCTCTATGCGAACTAGATTCCGAGGATGATTCCATTTCCTCTTCCTCGCCCCTATCCGCTGATCTTACCTCTCTCTCCCATTCTTGCACCCGAATACTATAACACGTCCCATCTACCTCCAATTCCAGCAACTCATCAATCCTATCGATCTTATTTGTTTCAATTAGAATTCTACTCCGCTCAAAAGAGGAAGGGGATATCGTCGACAAGTCTACCTTTACTAACGATCCCCATTCTTTGGCAATATTTTCGAACGTCTCCGTTGCCCACGCGTGAATGGGAATCCCGCTTATAGCGAGCCAAACTCTTCTCGTCGACATATGAATTGTTGTCGCCCATGGGCGTACATCCACAAACCACTTCTCTAGATCATTCCTGGCCATAATGTCCATCTTTTCCCCCGCGTCGTTGGGCATCAAAAGCACCATTCGCCCGGCCATGTGCATAATTGAGAAACCCCTCACATTGTTCTCGTGTAATTCCTTTGCCAATTGCGCGATCGAGATCGAATTACGTCGCCATCCCACCACACAGGTTTTCAATATTTCCCATTTATCGCCATCAATTTGTCCCACAATTCTACGCAACGGTATTGCTTTTGTTGTTGCAATTGGCTCTTGATCGTCCTTAGGAATCTCTTTTTCCACGGAATTCTTGTGTACTTGCGAGGGTTTCGTCTTATTATGCCTCACTTCCTTCTCACGCCGCGCATAATCCCTTTCCCCATTTCTAGCAAATAGGACCGTGATTACCGATCCATAGAGGCGGAATCCATTCAACCGTTCGATTACCCTCTTAGCATCTTCAATTGTTGCCATACGAACGAACCCAAATCTCGCCCCATCTTTCCCTTTCTTCCTCGGTACGAATACATCCCTCACCACCCCATGCCTATCGAAAACTTGCCAAATCCCCTGCCAATGCAGTTGTGGCGGCAGATTCGACACAAAAAGAGTCCATACTCGGCCTCCGCCTTGCCTCGTTCGGTGGTGAATACCCTGAGTCCGCCTATCGCTCATTTGCTAGAGAGAACCTTTAATTCACTATTATCATATTTTTTATACATGAATTGTAATGATCAAATTAAAATTAAAAAAATAAAATTCGACAAATTTTAGAGTGGCGGGGCTGCTAGCCCCTAGATTCTCTGGTCTTGCTTTTTGTTTACTTTTTTATACGGTATATTTTTTTGGTATAATTATCGGAATTCAACTAATTAATTGACTAATTCGGATCGGTACTGTAGATGTTTATTATGAGAGTGACTTTCCTAACTCAATTGCTCCATTTACAACGTTATGATTTAAACTCCTAATCTTATTTAAGGGATCTAGACTCAGGGACAGACGCAAAACTTTATGTTAGGTAGTGAACTTATAAAATTTTAAGGGGCCGAAAATAGATTTCCAATAAAAAACATATAGAAAATTTCTAATTTTATTTTAGAATTTTAGAAAAGGCGACCGCCCCATCCAACTCCCTCCCGGTCTTTCCCTGGACCTAGTGTCTTAACCCACAAAATCATCTTGTTGTTGATTTTACACGGTGCAGATTAATTCGTAACTTCCTATTTCCGTTAAGACACGTGGAAAACATGCACTTAACCAATTGAATTTTAGTTTTAGATACTTTTATCAGTCTTTCTTGTAAGCCTGCCAAGTTGGGAACATGCACTCCACCCATGTTTCAATCACTATTCAAGAGTAAAAATGTATATTTTTCTTATTAAACATAGATACCGTAAATATTGTGATTCGAACTTATATAATATTAGTGAATTTCAGTAAAAATATATGTTCTAATATTCAAATTTGATTTTAATGCATAATTTGACATATATTATTTTTAGTTTAAATTAGGTATTTGAATTTGAATTTAAGATTTAATTTGATATTTATTTTTTGTCTAACTATAATTTTATACTTATATCTATGTTTGAATTGATAACTAAATTTAGCTTAAATATTCTAATTCAAACAAAAAAATCTAATCAGTATTCGGCATACTCGTCTGGTAAATGTATAATCTTTACATGATTAAAAATGCAGTTGTTATAGACATTGAAGTAAGACAATGAAAACAAGGAAAAAATGTTCATTTGAAAGGTGAAAGAAACATTGTACTGAATTACTATATACGAAATTAAAATACAAATTATTGGCCTAATCTTTCTCAATATTGGTACATGATACTTGACATTTTTGGAGGCTAAACACAAATTATCATATTTTTATACATGAATTATAATGATCAAATTAAAATTAAAAAAAAATTCGACAAATTTTAGAGGGGCGGAGCTGCTAGCCCCTAGATTCAAATATTAGCTCTGGTTTTTTTTGTTTACCTTTTTTATATGGTGCATTTTATTTGGTTTAATTATCGGTATTCAACTAATTAATTGACTAATTCGAATTAGTATTTTAGATGTCTATTATGGGAGTGACCTTCTTAACTCAATTGCTTCATTCACAGCGTTAGGATTTGAACTCCTAATCTTATTTAAGAGATCTAGACTCAAGGAGGGACGCTATACTTTATGTTAAGAGGGTGAACTTATAAAATTTTAGAGGGACGAAAATAGGTTTCCAATAAAAAACATATATATATTTTTTTTAAATTTTAGAGGGCGACCGACCCATCCAATCTTTCTCTAGACGTAATGTCTTAACCCAGAAGATCATCTTGTTGTTGATTTTACACAGTGCAAATTAATTTGTAACTTCCTATTTTCGTTATGACACGTTGAGAACATGCACTTAACCACATTGAATTTTAGTTTTAGATACTTTTACCCGTCTTTCTTGTAAGCATGCCAGGTTGGGAACATGCAGTCCACCCATGTTTCAATCACTATTCAAGAGTAAAAGTGCATATTTTTCTTATTAAACAGAGATACAGTAAATATTGTGATTCGAACCCATACAATATTGACAAATTTCAGTAAAAATATAAGTTCTAATATTTAAATTTGATTTAAATGCATAAGTTGGCATATATTATTTTTAGTTTAAATCAGGTATTTAAATTTAAATTTGAATTTAAGATTTAATTTGATATTTATTTTTTGTCTAACTAAAATTTTAAACTTGATATCTATGTTTAAATTGATAACTAAATTTAGCTTAAATCGTTTAAGGTAAGTATTAATTTGAACAGAAAAATGACTTTTATGGTAAGTATTAATTTGAGTGTCTATCTGAATAACAAATCAAATTCGAGTGTCTAATTTGAGTAATATAATTTAAAAATTATTAACGTTTGGATGATTTGGAAAATACAAAAAATAATTTAAATCTAAAAATACAAATTCAAAGAATTTAAAATTTAAATCAAGTGCATTGGGTGCACACAATTACCTTCCAAATATTACAACAAAAACAGAAAAGACCCGAGTAAGCCTTCCAAATAAGATAAGGGGGAATTAAATTATTTTGGTGGGAATCCGCCTTTTTTTTCTTAAAAAAAATAATATTTCACCTACCTTTTTTGGATTTTGTGACTGTGTTTTTTAGACAACCCATTGTCTTAAATTCTCAACAATAAAAATAAGTAATAGTTTGAAAAAAGAAAATTACATAAATAGCCACTAAATTTTTAGGGCACTTTTATTTTAATTATTGAATTTAAATTATGCAATTTAGTTACTAAACTTTTAATCCATTTTCATTAAAGTCACAGACTTTAACTTTCTGTTAAACTAGAAGTTAACAGTCACCCAGCGTTCTTTAACAGCAATGACTTTAATGAAAACAAATTAAAATTTTAGTGACTAAAATTAAAGTACCCTAAAAATTTGGTGACTACTTATATAGTTTACCCTAGAAAAGGTGCTAATTACCAAAATTGGAACAAAAATTAGTTACAGATATTTCCAATTTATTTTATAAACAACTTGAGTGGCCATTTCCTCATTTTCGACCTCCAAATATTTGTTCTAGAAAAAAAAAACACTTCAACTCAGTAGCTATCATTCATGAGTCAATTGAAAGAAAATCTAATCAGTATTCGGCATACTCGTCTGGTAAATGTATAATCTTTACATGATTAAAAATGCAGTTGTTATAGACATTGAAGTAAGACAGTGAAAACAGGGTACAACTGTTCATTTGAAAGGCGAAAGAAATATTGTATTGAATTACTATATACGAAATTAAAATACAATTTATTGATCTAATCTTTCTCAATATTGGTACACGATACTCGACATTTTTGGAGGCTAAACACAAATTATCATATTTTTTTATACATGAATTGTAATGATCAAATTAAAATTAAAAAAAAAATAAAATTCGACAAATTTTAGAGTGGCGGGGCTGCTAGCCCCTAGATTCTCTGGTTTTGTTTTTTGTTTACTTTTTTATACGGTATATTTTTTTGGTATAATTATCGGAATTCAACTAATTAATTGACTAATTCGGATCGGTACTATAGATGTTTATTATGAGAGTGACTTTCCTAACTCAATTGCTCCATTTACAACGTTATGATTTAAACTCCTAATCTTATTTAAGGGATCTAGACTCAGGGACAGACACAAAACTTTATGTTAGGTAGTGAACTTATAAAATTTTAAGGGGCCGAAAATAGATTTTCAATAAAAAACATATAGAAAATTTCTAATTTTATTTTAAAATTTTAGAAAAGGAGACCGCCCCATCTAACTCCCTCTCGGTCTTTCCCTGGACCTAGTGTCTTAACCCACAAAATCATCTTGTTGTTGATTTTACACGGTGCAAATTAATTCGTAACTTCCTATTTCCGTTATGACACGTGGAAAACATGCACTTAACCAATTGAATTTTAGTTTTAGATACTTTTATCAGTCTTTCTTGTATGCCTGCCAAGTTGGGAACATGCAGTCCACCCATGTTTCAATCACTATTCAAGAGTAAAAATGTATATTTTTCTTATTAAACATAGATACCGTAAATATTGTGATTCGAACTTATATAATATTAGTGAATTTCAGTAAAAATATATGTTCTAATATTTAAATTTGATTTTAATGCATAATTTGACATATATTATTTTTAGTTTAAATTAGGTATTTGAATTTGAATTTAAGATTTAATTTAATTTGATATTTATTTTTTGTTTAACTATAATTTTATACTTATATCTATGTTTGAATTGATAACTAAATTTAGCTTAAATATTCTGATTCAAACAAAAAAATCTAATCAGTATTCCGCATACTCGTCTGTTAAATGTATAATCTTTACATGATTAAAAATGCAGTTGTTATAGACATTGAAGTAAGACAATGAAAACAAGGAACAAATGTTCTTTTGAAAGGTGAAAGAAACATTGTACTGAATTACTATATACGAAATTAAAATACAAATTATTGGCCTAATCTTTCTCAATATTGGTACATGATACTTGACATTTTTGGAGGCTAAACACAAATTATCATATTTTTATACATGAATTATAATGATCAAATTAAAATTAAAAAAAAAATTCGACAAATTTTAGAGGGGCGGGGCTGCTAGCCCCTAGATTCAAATATTAGCTCTGTTTTTTTTTTTGTTTACCTTTTTTATACGGTGCATTTTATTTGGTTTAATTATCGGTATTCAACTAATTAATTGACTAATTCGAATTGGTATTTTAGATGTCTATTATGGGAGTGACCTTCTTAACTCAATTGCTTCATTCACAATGTTAGGATTTGAACTCCTAATCTTATTTAAGAGATCTATACTCAGGGACGGACGCTATACTTTATGTTAAGAGGGTGAACTTATAAATTTTAGAGGGACGAAAATAGGTTTCCAATAAAAAACATATAATTTTTTTTTTAAATTTTAGAGGGCGACCGACCCATCCAATCTCCTCTCGGTCTTTCTCTAGACGTAATGTCTTAACCCAGAAGATCATCTTGTTGTTGATTTTACACAGTGCAAATTAATTTGTAACTTCCTATTTTCGTTATGACACGTGGAGAACATGCACTTAACCACATTGAATTTTAGTTTTAGATACTTTTACCAGTCTTTCTTGTAAGCATGCCAGGTTGGGAACATGCAGTCCACCCATGTTTCAATCACTATTCAAGAGTAAAAGTGCATATTTTTCTTATTAAACAGAGATACAGTAAATATTGTGATTCGAACCCATACAATATTGACAAATTTCAGTAAAAATATAAGTTCTAATATTTAAATTTGATTTAAATGCATAAGTTGGCATATATTATTTTTAGTTTAAATCAGGTATTTAAATTTAAATTTGAATTTAAGATTTAATTTGATATTTATTTTTTGTCTAACTAAAATTTTAAACTTGATATCTATGTTTAAATTGATAACTAAATTTAGCTTAAATCGTTTAAGGTAAGTATTAATTTGAACAGAAAAATGACTTTTATGGTAAGTATTAATTTGAGTGTCTATCTTAATAACAAATCAAATTCGAGTGTCTAATTTGAGTAATATAATTTAAAAATTATTAACGTTTGGATGATTTGGAAAATACAAAAAATAATTTAAATCTAAAAATACAAATTAAAAGAATTTAAAATTTAAATCAAGTGCATTGGATGCACACAATTACCTTCCAAATATTACAACAAAAACAGAAAAGACCCGAGTAAGCCTTCCAAATAAGATAAGGGGGAATTAAATTATTTTGGTGGGAATCCACCTTTTTTTTCTTAAAAAAAATAATATTTCACCTACCTTTTTTGGATTTTGTGACTGTGTTTTTTAGACAACCCATTGTCTTAAATTCTCAACAATAAAAATAAGTAATAATTAGAAAAAAGATAATTACATAAATAGCCACTAAATTTTTAGGGCACTTTTATTTTAATTATTGAATTTAAAATATGCAATTTAGTTACTAAACTTTTAATCCGTTTTCATTAAAGTCACAGACTTTAACTTTCTGTTAAACCAGAAGTTAACAGTCACCCCTGCGTTCTTTAACAGCAATGACTTTAATGAAAACAAATTAAAATTTTAGTGACTAAAATTAAAGTACCCTAAAAATTTGGTGACTACTTATATAGTTTACCCTAGAAAAGGTGCTAATTACCAAAATTGGAACAAAAATTAGTTACAGATATTTCCAATTTATTTTATAAACAACTTGAGTGGCCATTTCCTCATTTTCGACCTCCAAATATTTGTTCTAGAAAAAAAAAACACTTCAACTCAGTAGCTATCATTCATGAGTCAATTGAAAGAAAATCTAATCAGTATTCGGCATACTCGTCTGGTAAATGTATAATCTTTACATGATTAAAAATGCAGTTGTTATAGACATTAAAGTAAGACAGTGAAAACAGGGTACAACTGTTCATTTGAAAGGCGAAAGAAATATTGTATTGAATTACTATATACGAAATTAAAATACAATTTATTGATCTAATCTTTCTCAATATTGGTACACGATACTCGACATTTTTGGAGGCTAAACACAAATTATCATATTTTTTATACATGAATTGTAATGATCAAATTAAAATTAAAAAAAATAAAATTCGACAAATATTAGAGTGGCGGGGCTGCTAGCCCCTAGATTCTCTGGTTTTGTTTTTTGTTTACTTTTTTATACGGTATATTTTTTTGGTATAATTATCGGAATTCAACTAATTAATTGACTAATTCGGATCGGTACTGTAGATGTTTATTATGAGAGTGACTTTCCTAACTCAATTGCTCCATTTACAACGTTATGATTTAAACTCCTAATCTTATTTAAGGGATCTAGACTCAGGGACAAACGCAAAACTTTATGTTAGGTTGTGAACTTATAAAATTTTAAGGGGCCAAAAATAGATTTCCAATAAAAAACATATAGAAAATTTCTAATTTTATTTTAAAATTTTAGAAAAGGCGACCGCCCCATCTAACTCCCTCTCGGTCTTTCCCTGGACCTAGTGTCTTAACCCACAAAATCATCTTGTTGTTGATTTTACACGGTGCAGATTAATTCGTAACTTCCTATTTCCGTTATGACACGTGGAAAACATGCACTTAACCAATTGAATTTTAGTTTTAGATACTTTTATCAGTCTTTCTTGTAAGCCTGCCAAGTTGGGAACATGCAGTCCACCCATGTTTCAATCACTATTCAAGAGTAAAAATGTATATTTTTCTTATTAAACATAGATACCGTAAATATTGTGATTCGAACTTATATAATATTAGTGAATTTCAGTAAAAATATATGTTCTAATATTTAAATTTGATTTTAATGCATAATTTGACATATATTATTTTTTGTTTAAATTAGGTATTTGAATTTGAATTTAAGATTTAATTTGATATTTATTTTTTGTCTAACTATAATTTTATACTTATATCTATGTTTGAATTGTTAACTAAATTGAGCTTAAACATTCTGATTCAAACAAAAAAATCTAATCAGTATTTGGCATACTCGTCTGGTAAATGTATAATCTTTACATGATTAAAAATGCAGTTGTTATAGACATTGAAGTAAGACAATGAAAACAAGGAACAAATGTTCATTTGAAAGGTGAAAGAAACATTGTACTGAATTACTATATACGAAATTAAAATACAAATTATTGGCCTAATCTTTCTCAATATTGGTACATGATACTTGACATTTTTGGAGGCTAAACACAAATTATCATATTTTTATACATGAATTATAACGATCAAATTAAAATTAAAAAAAATCGACAAATTTTAGAGGGGCGGGGCTATTAGCCCCTAGATTCAAATATTAGCTCTGTTTTTTTTGTTTACCTTTTTTATACGGTGCATTTTATTTGGTTTAATTATCGGTATTCAACTAATTAATTGACTAATTCGAATTAGTATTTTAGATGTCTATACTTTATGTTAAGAGGGTGAACTTATAAAATTTTAGAGGGGCGAAAATAGGTTTCCAATAAAAAACATATAATTTTTTTTTAAAATTTTAGAGGGCGACCGACCGACCCATCCAATCTCCTCTCGGTCTTTCTCTAGACGTAATGTCTTAACCTAGAAGATCATCTTGTTGTTGATTTTACACGGTGCAAATTAATTTGTAACTTCCTATTTTCGTTATGACACGTGGAGAACATGCACTTAACCACATTGAATTTTAGTTTTAGATACTTTTACCAGTCTTTCTTGTAAGCATGCCAGGTTGGGAACATGCAGTCCACCCATGTTTCAATCACTATTCAAGAGTAAAAGTGCATATTTTTCTTATTAAACAGAGATACAGTAAATATTGTGATTCGAACCAATACAATATTGACAAATTTCAGTAAAAATATAAGTTCTAATATTTAAATTTGATTTAAATGCATAAGTTGGCATATATTATTTTTAGTTTAAATCAGGTATTTAAATTTAAATTTGAATTTAAGATTTAATTTGATATTTATTTTTTGTCTAACTAAAATTTTAAACTTGATATCTATGTTTAAATTGATAACTAAATTTAGCTTAAATCGTTTAAGGTAAGTATTAATTTGAACAGAAAAATGACTTTTATGGTAAGTATTAATTTGAGTGTCTATCTGAATAACAAATCAAATTCGAGTGTCTAATTTGAGTAATATAATTTAAAAATTATTAACGTTTGGATGATTTGGAAAATACAAAAAATAATTTAAATCTAAAAATACAAATTAAAAGAATTTAAAATTTAAATCAAGTGCATTGGATGCACACAATTACCTTCCAAATATTACAACAAAAACAGAAAAGACCCGAGTAAGCCTTCCAAATAAGATAAGGGGGAATTAAATTATTTTGGTGGGAATCCGCCTTTTTTTTTTCTTAAAAAAAATAATATTTCACCTACCTTTTTTCTGATTTCGTGACTGTGTTTTTTAGACAACCTATTGTCTTAAATTCTCAACAATAAAAATAAGTAATAATTAGAAAAAAGATAATTACATAAATAGCCACTAAATTTTTAGGGCACTTTTATTTTAATTATTGAATTTAAAATATGCAATTTAGTTACTAAACTTTTAATCCGTTTTCATTAAAGTCACAGACTTTAACTTTCTGTTAAACCAGAAGTTAACGATCACCCCAGCGTTCTTTAACATCAATGACTTTAATGAAAACAAATTAAAATTTTAGTGACTAAAATTAAAGTACCCTAAAAATTTGGTGACTACTTATATAGTTTACCCTAGAAAAGGTACTAATTACCAAAATTGGAACAAAAATTAGTTACAGATATTTCCAATTTATTTTATAAACAATTTGAGTGGCCATTTCCCCATTTTGACCTCCAAATATTTGTTCTAGAAAAAAAATACTTCAACTTAGTAGCTATCATTCATGAGTCAATTGAAAGAAAATCTAATCAGTATTCGGCATACTCGTATGGTAAATGTATAATCTTTACATGATTAAAAATGCAGTTGTTATAGACATTGAAGTATGACAGTGAAAACAGGGTACAAATGTTCATTTGAAAGGTGAAAGAAATATTGTACTGAATTACTATATACGAAATTAAAATACAATTTATTGGTCTAATCTTTCTCAATATTGGTACATGATACTCGACATTTTTGGAGGCTAAACACAAATTATCATATTTTTTATACATGAATTGTAATGATCAAATTAAAATTAAAAAAATAAAATTCGACAAATTTTAGAGTGGCGGGGCTGCTAGCCCCTAGATTCTCTGGTTTTGTTTTTTGTTTACTTTTTTATACGGTATATGTTTTTGGTATAATTATCGGAATTCAACTAATTAATTGACTAATTTGGATCGGTACTGTAGATGTTTATTATGAGAGTGACTTTCCTAACTCAATTGCTCCATTTACAACGTTATGATTTAAACTCCTAATCTTATTTAAGGGATCTATACTCAGGGACGGACGCATAACTTTATGTTAGGTAGTGAACTTATAAAATTTTAAGGGGCCGAAAATAGATTTCTAATAAAAAACATATAGAAAATTTCTAATTTTATTTTAAAATTTTAGAAAAGGCGATCGCCCCATCTAACTCCCTCTCGGTCTTTCCCTAGACCTAGTGTCTTAACGCACAAAATCATCTTGTTGTTGATTTTACACGTTGCAGATTAATTCGTAACTTCCTATTTCCGTTATGACACGTGGAAAACATGCACTTAACCAATTGAATTTTAGTTTTAGATACTTTTATCAGTCTTTCTTGTAAGCCTGCCAAGTTGGGAACATGCAGTCCACCCATGTTTCAATCACTATTCAAGAGTAAAAATGTATATTTTTCTTATTAAACATAAATACCGTAAATATTGTGATTCGAACTTATATGATATTAGTGAATTTTAGTAAAAATATATGTTCTAATATTTATATTTGATTTTAATGCATAATTTGACATATATTATTTTTAGTTTAAATTAGGTATTTGAATTTGAATTTAAGATTTAATTTGATATTTATTTTTTGTCTAACTATAATTTTGTACTTATATCTATGTTTAAATTGATAACTAAATTTAGCTTAAATCGTTTAAGGTAAGTATTAATTTGAACAGACAAATGGCTTGTAAGGTAAGTATTAATTTGAGTGTCTATCTGAATAACAAATCAAATTCGAGTGTCTAATTTGAGTAATATAATTTAAAAATTATTAACGTTTGGATGATGTGGAAATAAAGAAATAATTTAAATCTAAAAATACAAATTAAAAGAATTTAAAATTTAAATCAAGTGCATTGGATGCACACATTTACCTTCCAAATATTACAACAAAAACAGGAAAGACTTGAGTAAGCCTTCCAAATAAGATAAGGGAGAATTAAATTATTTTGGTGAGAATTTGCCTCTTTTTTCTTATAAAATAATATTTCACCAACCATTTTTTGGATTTTGTGACTGTTTTTTGACAACTCATTTTCTTAAATTCTCAACAATAAAAGTAAGTAATAATTAGAAAAAGGGTAACTACATAACTAGCCACTGAATTCTTAAAGCACTTTTATTTTGATTATTGAATTTAAAATATGCAATTTAGTCACTAAACTTTTAATCCGTTTTCATTAAAGTCATGAACTTTAACTTTTTGTTAAATAGGAAATTAACGGTCACGTCAGTGTTCTTTAACGTCAATGACCTTTATGAAAACAAATTAAAAATTTAGTGACCAAAATTAAAACACCCTAAATGTAACACCTGGGTTTAGGGGTCGGGTGAAAATAATATTTTAATATTATATTGGGTTCGGTTTTATAACTAAAATAATCTTTTGGGCCTCGGGTTTCAAAAACAAATATTTTGTGTTGGACTAAATTGAAATGAAATTCAATTTTGGGAGATTTTAAAGAATAAGTGAATTAGCCATTCATTAATGGCAAAGTTGTAAATAGCCCAACTTTTAATTTTAAAACCCCATTTTATCAATAGCCACTATTCATCTTCTTCTTCTAAAAACAAAAACAACGGTTTGAAGAAGCTCTCATCCCCTCTACTATTCCATCACCTTGTTCCTCCATTTTAGCTCGGATTTGCAAGGTAACTACATTTTCAACTTGTCCTCATCATCCTCTCATCAAAAGTACAAATGGTTTTCATTTTCCTCAATATTTTGAAAATGGAGTTTTTGGAGATTTTGATTAAAAATGATAACTTTATGTTGCTAAACTTAATATTTCGATTTAATGTTGTTAGTTATGAAGTCTAGGAGCTAAATGGTTCAACATATATGAATTTTACTTGGTTTTGAGCACATTCCCGAAATTGGGTTTAAAGGGGGTTTTTGAAGGGTTTTGGGTGAGTTTTGGGGGTTGTTTTAGGTTGGAATTGGTGGGCTAATGTTAGTACTATGGTTGGGGGATGTTTTGGGATCATTTGTGGGTATAAAATGTGTTGAAAACTTGGGTTTTGATCAAGGATTGTGGGCTGCTCGAATTGGATAAAATTGGGGTTTGTTCATGGCTTGAAATGTTGAGTTTGATGTTTGAATTGTATTCCGGGTTAGCTACTTTGATGCTTGGGCTGATTAGAAGTTGTTTGGTTTGTGTTGAGGTTGTTTAGAGGCGAGAACTTGTGTTGGTGAAGCATCGGGAGGAAATCCGGAAGCTTGAAGGTGGTTGCTTGCTTGGTATTTGAGCTTGGAAGTATATGTGAGTGATTAATGTTTTCTAGGTGTTTTCTAAGTATTTGGTTTGAGCATGTGGACTAGGTTGGGCTTGATAGACCCACCTAGAGTTAGGATTAGAGTGGTAGCCTAATCCTAAACTTAAACTAGAGACATTGGTTGAACTTGTAATTGATGTTTATGCCTCGTAATATTGGTGATATGATTGTTTAAGTATAATGTGTTATACATGTATGATGAGGCATGATTGTGATGCATTGTGTTATGCATGTGGATGGTTCATGATGGTGATCATGATGAGTACTTGCTAAGGACGGAATGGGTTGTAAATGATAATGTGGATTGAGTTAAATGTTGACACTAGTATGCTTGAGTACAAATGATCGATCATTAGGATGTTAGTGTGCACACATGAGTCAAATTCGCGCGTGGCCTTGGTGGCGTTGAGTCACCAAAGAGGAGTATGGGTTCGCCCGGAAATTGTTATTTATATATAGTCGATGATGAGTGGAATCCCATCGACGAGGCGTGAGGATGAGTGGAATCCCCTCCGTGAGACCGATGATGAGTGTAATCACATCGTGAGGTAAAGTTGTTGTTGGATGTGAGTTCCAATGTGTTTATCCGAGTATTCGAGTCATAGCTAGGTGCCAATATTGATTGATATGTGTATCAATGTGATGTGGAATGTGATTCCTACTTGGATGTTTATATGTGCTTACATATATTGTTGAAATGAGCTTGTTAAGCATGACATAAAATTGAATATTTCTCATGCATCATTAACATTTTGGTTCTTGAGGATCGAAGGTATAATCATGCATTTACCTTGGTTGAGTTCGTGCTTGGACCCTGCATTGTCGAGGTTTGTTTTTAAAGAGCTTACCCTCACTAAGCTTTATTGCTTACGCTCTCTCTTTGTTCGACAATGCAGATCCTTAGTTTGGGGGTTGCTAAGTGCAAGAAGGGGCCTCCAAGTGTGATTCGTGGTGCTTGTTTAGCTACCAAGTATGAAATTTTTAATTATGATGTAATGGTCAAGCAATGGGACATGTATTCGTGCTATGATGCTTTTGGAGTATGATGTTGTTGTTTAGGAGCATGTTAGACTCCTCGTATGTGTTTGTTAACTTGGCTTTTGAGATGTATGCCCTTGCTTGTAAGCCATGTTGGTATTTGTTTACCTTAAAATTTGCCTAAATGTTGCCTTTGTTAAAGCATGCTTTATGAAATGACATGAATGGTCTTTGGATTAGATGCCTTTCGTATATCTTGTGTTTGTTGTGTATGGTTGCTAGGGAGCATGCCTCTAGAATGTATTTGTATGGTTTGTATGCCTCGTGTAGTTGTTTCGGGCGTTTGGAACCTCTAGGAGTTGTCTAAAACAGATTTTGGGATTTTACAGACAACCAGTGTTTCGAAACGGGCTGGGCCATTTCGGAATGGGTTTGGCTTCAGGGACCCCGTATCGGAACTCGTTTCGATACGGTTTGGCCACTGTGAACCCCTGTTCCGAAACGGGTATCGGAACACTTTGGCTACTGGAAATCAGAGAATTTGCCGAGATGATGGGGTTCCGAAACGAGTCTAAGTGTTTCGGAACGGTCAATATCTCGTTGACCACGAGAAGTTGACCGTTGAGGGTGTTTCGAACGATTGACCTCCGTTCCGATACGACCTCCTCGTTTGGGCTTGGGACCGTTGACCAAGTCAAGGCGTTTCGATACACCTTGAAGGTGTTTCGAAACGGCCTACCTAATAATCTAAAATGAACTTTTTTGCGTATGATTGTTCGAATGATCGTTTTTATGATTGCTTGTGTTCCGCTGACGCGTCTCACATAGGACAACAGTAATGCATACAGACAAGATAAATAAAAGAAATTTTTTTAGGGTTGTTAACCGAGGGGGAACCTTAACGGGTTTCGCTTCGGTTTTCCCCGTGTGGCCCACTCGGACCGGTCAAGCGTCCGGACCGGGACGAGGGGGTTACACTAAAAGTTTGGTGACTATTTATATAGTTTACCCTAGAAAAGTTGCTAATTACCAAAATTGGAACATAAATTAGTTACAGATATTTTCAATTTATTTTATAAACATTTTGAGTGGCCATTTCCTCATTTTCGACCTCCAAATATTTGTTCTAGAAAAAAAAAAACACTTCAACTCAGTAGCTGTCAAAGATGAGTCAATGGAAGGAATCTGACACCATGTCCAACCCCACTCTTTCTCCAGGTAATTTTTCATCTCCATTTCCAATTTTTTATGTTTAATTTTTTAAATCTACTATTTAGATTAAATTTTTTATGGATCTCAAAATATAAAATATATATTTTTTAAAATCCTTCTTTTTCATACCGTGCAATTTCTGTTGATTATTTTATTTTAATTACTTTATTATTGTTTATGCCAAGATTCCTTCAATTGACTCGTCATTGATAGTTGCTGAGTTTATGTCCAACCCCAAAAATATCTTCATTCCTTTATCATGGATGAGATTTTTGGGGGATTTAGTTATATTTTTTGTCCGATTTTAAGTTTATGCCAAGATCTAGTCTGTTTGGTATAAAGGGTCAAAGAATTGCCATAAAGAACCATACAGATCTAGATTAATAGTTGATTTCTTTCTTCTTATGAAAACTTAAAATTTATTGTAAAAATAATACAAACATATAATTATCTCATTTTTTATACGCTATATCGTAACATTTGTGAAATGGTACGAAGTTCAGAATTAAAAAATAATAATTTAAGTCTCATAAATAGTGATAACAATGAATTTTACCCTTCATTTAGGTTCGATCCCAAATATATTTAGGATTTATATAACTATCAAATACTTTGGTTATGCCTTATTTACCAAGATGATAAGGTTGGTGACAAGGATATGCCTATTGAGGAAGGGCTTAATAGTGTTCGAAATTTCACTATAATTGCTAGAAAACTTTAATAGCTAAGAAATTGATATTATTGAAACCTTCAATAGTGTTAGAATATTCAGATTATACTATTCAACTTTTAGGAAGAAGAGTGAAAGTTGGATTAATTATGTCATGACCCAATTTTAAGAGTTGGGTCGAGTCACGACATAAATAATATTTTTTTATGTCATAGTTAGTATAATTAATAGTCATTCTACACAGACAAATCTATGCCAAAAGTAATAAACACATGATAAGCATGATAAATTAGGTTAGGATTAGGAACCACCTGATAATTGATGGATGAGACAATGACTGATAAATTCAATAATTCAGTCGCCTTACCATTAGAAAAATAGGTTAGATGGGTGATAGATAAGCATTACAAGTAAGATATGCCATATGATGACTCCAGGTTGTCTATTGTAGTCGACAATCCTTATCCTCCTATTATTAGTTGTCACATGACAACATGGAGTATAAAAGGAAGTTTTTTATTATTAACAAGGAAAAATATTAATCAAGCATCAAACATACACCAAAAACCATAAAAGTTCATAAACAAACAAGAAAATAAAATCTTGAGCATAAACCAACAGAAAAATTAAAATACAATTGAAGGAATAGCATAAACCATATGCTTGAAGCTTAAGGGCTTGGAGAAAGGAGTTAGCCGTCTGAATCTATTGAAGATCCACTAATCGGGGATAAGGAGACAACCACAAAGGGCACTACCGTTGAATATAAGCACTAGGGTGACAATACGAGCAAGAGTCATGCCATTTTGGCCGATGAAGACATAGCTCATCTTATCTGCTCTACCACCCAGAGAAAAAAGAACTTTTGAATAAGCAACTGAAAGAAAGTCAAAGCCTAGAAACTTCAAGATCACATTTCATGTGCATGCACCAACAACCGAAAATATCATGCCAAAAGGACTGCCGAGAGGATCGGAGAAACATCGAATATAATTGTAGAAGGATAAAGAATGAGAAGGAGAAAATGGGAGACGGAAGAGGTCTTCTACTCCGTACTTTTTAACTCGGGTCATCATGAAAGCCCTGACTTTTTATTTTCAAAAGTGCTCCCGAATTTGAATTGTGGCTAGCAAAGACACCAACATCCACCGAACCAACCAGAGGAAAGCAACAAAAACAAAACCGAAAGGAGAAAAAAATCTCAACAAAGGAAGAAAAGACAAAGGAAAAAAGTAAAGGGTGGGGGACAAAGAGGCCAGCCGCTCAAAATCAAAGTAGCTAGCCGCCGGATAAAAGCTCCTTAAGATTTTCTTTAGTTAAGAGCATTTTCTTACTTTTACTCGTAATTATATATTGGTGATTATCAAAGACAACTACTATTTTTTTTATTTGAGTATAAAAGGAAGTTGATTCTCTCCTTTATGAGGATCGACACTAATGACTCAAAATCTGTCTTTAAAATCCACAATCATTGTTACGTTCTATCTATTATCTTGTGACTCTCTATTCAAATCAGAAAGGATGCGAGACATAATCTCTAATTTTAGACCATCAACAAAAAGAAAGAAATAAATATTTAAGTTAAATTATTGTTATATTTGAAAGAAATAAATTTGGAGAGAAGAGAGATAAAAATCTATTATTATTATTATTATTATCCTTTCTCAAATTTTTCATGGAAACTAAAGATGGAGGCAATGATTGAATCGGCGACCCTCAAAGGGTTACATCAATGAAACAAAGTCTTCCATCATACCAATGAGGAACGAGTTCATACATCATCGGGAAAGTCATTTATGAGTAACTTCAACCCCTTTAATCATTAATGAAGACCGTTCCACAAGAAAGCCAGGTACTTAAAAATTAGTTCGACACCTACTAAAAGAAGCCGTTTGAAAGAATATAAAAATATAAAAAAAATAAACAAACAATAGCATAAGTAAAATCCCACAATCAAAAGAGTAATGAGAAAAGAAAAATAACAACACGAGACAAGAGGATGGATAGAGAAAAAAGAAAAATAATTTCAACGGAGAAATAAGAAAAGGCGATGAAGAAAAAAAGAAAGAAAAGAAGATGAAGAGAAAATGATTAATGTTGACACATACATTGTTGTCAACAAAAAACATAAAAAACAAAAAGAGAAAAAAATGATTGATGTTTGACAAAAAATTGTTGTAGACAATAAAAAATAGAAATGTGATTAGGTTTTGATGAGAGAAAAGAGAGAAAATAGAGAAAAAAGAAGAATATTTTTTGTTTGTTTAGATTGATTAGATTTGAAAAGGAAAAAATCACTGAAATAAGACAAAAACCACAAATCCAAAAGAGTTTAATTTTAATATACAAGCTGTAAAAAATATTTTACACAAGCTTGTATATTTGTACTATAAACTTAAATTTTAGATTATTAAATTCTAAACCATAAATTATAAACACTAACTTTAAATTCTAAATCTTAAAACCTAAACCACTAAACTACATCTTTAACCCATAAAATTAAAAGACTCGTGTAAACTTTACTTATGTATTAAAGTTTTTTTCAATCCAAAATCTTTCATCAAAATAATATCTTTCCCCTATTTATATATGGATTAATATCCTATACACTGGCGGTGGAAACTAAAAGTTTTCACAAGCGCCTTAGTTTTAGGGTATATGGAGTTAGTTTAGGGTATAGGGTTTAAGGATTTAGGTGTAGGGGGTTAAAATTTAGAGATAGTTGTTTCAATTTACGATTTAGGGTTATAATTTAAGATTTATAGGTTAGGATTAGTTTTTAGAGTAATTGAAACAACTATCCCTAAATTATAACCCTAAACCTTAAATTAAAACAACTATCTCTAAATTCTAAAAATAATATCAACAACTAAGTTATAGTCCACAAGCACCTCCCCTAATGAGCGGGGGAGCTCACAACCCTTTGATGACATGAAAAATACAAAATGCTTCGACTATGTGTCATGAGAGTTTGGATTCGATTCTCAGCATCATTCTCTCTTTCTACTATTTATATATAAAAGGAGAGAAAGAAGAAAAAAAATCAAAGCTCATTGGATTAGATTTGTTTTAAAAATACTCTGTATGAATTAAAAAATTAGGACACAGAATAACATAACAAAGACATATTAATAATTTACTTTAGTTAGATGAGACGTTAGGTCTTATAAGAAAGGTTAGAGGTTTGAATTCTGATCTTGAAAATAAAACACAAGTCTAAAACTCTCGTCAAATTAAGAGATTATTATTAGTTGAGATCATAAATGATACATTGAGTAGAGTTCATTATACAATTTCTTCCGGGTGAGTTTTGAATCATTTGAGATTGAGATTGTTTTAGACTCATTTCGGTATTTTTTTTTTTCAAATCATATTTAAGTGAGTTAGGATTTGAGGATTTTTAGGGCACATTTTAATATTTATTTTGATTTCTTTACTATCGTTTCAAAATGTTAAACATTTATCGTTGTACTATTTTACTTTGGTGTAATTATGCCCTTTAGCTCTTGCACTCTTTCGGGTTTTTAAAGTTTATCCATATTCTTTTAAATTAAAGTCCAATTAATAATATTATTTATTGACTTCTGTTAAATTTAAATATACATTGAACTTTAATTTTTAAATCAAACCTTTGAATAATAAAATGCTACATATTCAAATTTAACATAAATCTATTAGTAATTTTATCGATGGGACAAATAGATGGACTAAAAGTAGAGGGACAAAATTTCAAAAATCCAAAGAGTAGGGGGATTGGGGACACAATTGTTTAAAATTGGCAGGGGTCCCGGTCCCATAAGCAACTAGTGGTGTGATTGAAGCAATCCCTGTTTCCTTCTTTCCTGATCCAAGTCAAGACACTGCTCCGACTCGAAGGAGAAGAGCTAAAATGGTAAGAAATTCGAACCTATATAAGATGAGAAAACATGAACATTAACGGCCATTTTTAATACATTTTGTGATGATTATTTCATGGTTATCTTTTTTTTTTGAACTGATTTCATGGTTATCTTTGAATGTTGTGCATATCATCCAAAGTCACCACAGCCTGACTACCTAGTCCATTGGGATGTTTATGAAAAGCAACGCCCAAATGGGAGGACTGATAAGGTAATTACCCTCTTTAAATGACTTTTACAAAAAAAAGAAACCATGCATTTGTTTATAATAGTTTCAGTTAAGCTAATCACAAATGATTTGTGCTCTCCTTGGTTAACAGTACTATCGCCATAAGGAGCTGCGCTTCTTGTGCCGGTCGCTGAAAGAGGTGGACGCGTACGAGACAAGCGGAATGCGTCGCACACGTGCGAATAAGGCGAAAGGCAACAAAGAAGAGATTATGTCCCATGAACTTCCTTCAGTAATGGTAAGTGTGCCTTTAAAATTGGTTGTATAATCGAATCGAATCGAATTGATGTTGGAGTTCGTTTTTTGTATTTGTTTATGATGCAGAGATGAATAATTTCGATTCTTCTCTATCTTTAGCTCCCTGACACAAATGAATATTTTCTTCATCTGTTGTTGTTACATTGGTATTTCAACTTCTGCAGTTGTTGCCATGGAAAGAGGAAGCTGAAGCTGCTGATGAGAAAATAAAAAATATGAATACCTCTGATCCTTCAACTTCAACTGTAGCTTCAACTTCAACTTCAACTGCGCCAAAAGGTATCTCTCAATATTCACTTTCAAACATATTTGAGCTCTAATAATATTCACATTCAAACACATACATGTATCGAATATATTTGTTCGAATCCGAGTAACATAGAATTCTGTTTCCTTTTTATTTCACCAGTTAAACTTGAAAGGAAGAAGAGGGTGGAGAAAACAGAGAACAGTTTCAATTGGACTGGTCTGAGTGGATTGAAGCTGCTCCAGGTTCCAATTACTTATGTTAAGGAGTTTAAGGATCATGAAGCTGTTCCAGAGGTTTGATAAGAAGATGAACTGTATCATCTTTCTTATAAGAGACTAGGCTGCACAATGTTTTCTTAAACAATTTACTTTTCTTTCGCTCAATCGGATGTTTATTTATGTTAATTGTAACTGTTGGAAACTTCCACCAGCATGAAGGTACAAAAAGTTTACAACTCCCTTCTTAGTGATTTGAACATTTCATTTCTGTACTTCTTTTTTGTCTTTATTCATATCCTAGCACTAAAGAATTCGTGAAGTGGTTCCGGTAGTAAAGGATGATGTTTTTTATCCAGTGACTCGAATTCGAGCACTATGTGTTTACGGCGTGTGTATTATTAAAGGGCTAAAAAAATTAAACATATACTAGCTTGTAATCACATCAGCATATTAAAAAATACTAAAATAAACCATACACCTTACACCCTAAACCTAAACACTAACACTAAACCATAAACTTTATTTTTGGTATTTGATCATAAATAGAGGCACAAATAATGACAGAGTATTTATGTTTGTACTATGATCCGCATAAGTGATCGTGTTTCGGAATGAAATAGTATAACATCGAATGTCGTCCATTTGTTGTCTATCATTACGCGCCAACGAAGTTGACAAATGTGTTGTTGAAATAAAATTGATAATTTTTAAATAAAATAATTAAAAATTGTTCATCTAATTATCAAATTCATGTTCAATATAATTTATATATTAATTATTTACTGCTTAAACTAAAGTTATTTTTATTTATTTATTGTACATAAAATACTTTCTTTAATCGGTGTGACAAATTCTAATAAATATAAAATATACATTTGCATGGATAGAACTATTATTTCCAACCCCAACTCGGACTTAAGATTTGATGGAATACAGAGCTGAAATTCTTTTAAGCTTTGTTTAGCGGAGAGGAAAGAAAAATAAAATAATGAAAAATATATTTTTTTATCGGTGTATTTGGTTGATAGGATGAAAACCTAGAAGAAAAATAAATTTCTTTCCACTTCATTGCTTGGTACAATAGAAAAGTGAAAGAAAAGAAAATCAAGCTTTGAAAAATACAATTTATTTTTAATTTTTATAATTTAGTCTAATATTTTTAATATAATTATTTTTATTCAATTTAGTCTCTAAAATTTTATTTAATCTGAAATTGATCCCTATTTATTTCTATTTTTTATAATTTAATCTAATATTTTTAATATACTTTTATTTTTGCTTAGTTATATCCCTAAAATTTTATTTAATTCAAATATAGTGTATTCACTTCTTGTCAAATTATGCATACACTATATTTGAATAAAAAAATTAGAGAGCGCAGAAGACAACATCTTTCATTTTCTGAAATTTTAGTGATTTGAGAGTGAATTTTAAAATTAAGCCTCCACTACAACAATATAGGTTTTTAGTGACAAATTAGCAGTGTCGATGAGTAAATTGGTCACAAATATTAAACTTTTGTGATGATTTTTGTGTGTGACACTATTAGTATAACTAATTATGATGTATTTTTATTTGGTCAATGTTGTAGCAGTAATTGTGACGATTACATTTACATTTTTTTCACAATTAAATTCTCACTACACGTCTATAACCGTGACACAAATTTCATTGTCACCAAACTTTGTCACATGATAGTGACGACATATAAAGTATCACTATTATTTGATATTTGTTGTGACACTTAATTTTTTTTTTGCTCGGCAAACATGTATGATTTATTAACAAATGTCTCATACATAGCCAACATTCCCCCAAGCCTCGTTAAAAACCTCTCTACACCTATAGAGGAAAAGAGTACTCAGGGAAATGTACCAAACTAGGCAACCGACGAATCAAAATACACATGAACCCGAGAATGTCACACGGTTGCAAATCATCCCACCCGTTGGAACCAAATCGGGCGATCGACACCACTCTTCGCAAGCACATCTGCAAGTTTATTCGCCTCACGATACACATGGTGAAAACAAATATCTCCCAATGCAGCACACGCTTCATCGATTCGCCTCATCCAACGCCAATACTTCCACGACCTCTTTTCATTGTGAAGCACCCATGCAATCGCCGTCGTCGAATCCGACTCAACCACCAACGGAAAAGATAGTCTCTTCAAACTAACCATCAACTCTAACGCAAAGCAAATCGCTTGTACCTCCGCCTCATTTGAACCCGCGATACCAATTGGTCCTGAAAATAACGCCAAAATTTGTCCCGACACATTACGCAAAACACCACCACAATCGGCCTTACCCGGTTTCCCCCTTGCAGCTCCATCAACATTAAATTTCAAAGTCCCCTCCGGCGGCAATTCCCATCTCACATGCATTCGTGACGCTGCAACATGTGACCGAACTTCACAATTCCATGGACTGTCCCACCATGCCGACTCCATTATCACCCCCGATTGAAGTCCCAATCGCACCCAAAACAACGAGCGCAGTTTCACCAAAAAAACTACTGTCCCAGGCTCCGTCCTTTTACCATTGAAAATGCCGACACTTAAATTGCTTGTCACTTAAAATTTATCTTTTTCAAGGTGGAGGATGAAAAGATTGATCTGAATTGAAAATAAAATGAGTTGTTAATTTATGGTCAACCGTTTATCTTTTAGTATAAGTATTTGTGGTGAGAAATTAGTTGTTGTTATCAACGATAGATAATCTAATTCAAACAAAAAAATCTAACCAATATACGGCATACTCGTCTGGTAAATGTATGATCTTTACATGATTAAAAATGCAGTTGTTATAGACATTGAAGTAAGACTGAAAACAGGGAACAAATGTTCATTTGAAAGGTGAGAGAAAATTGTACTGAATTACTATATACGGAATTAAAATACAACTTATTGGCCTAATCCTTCTCAATATTGGTACATGATACTTGACATTTTTGGAGACTAAACACAAATTATCATATTTTTTATACATGAATTATAATGATCAAATTAAAATTCGACAAATTTTAGAGGGGCGGGTCTGCTAATCCTAGATTCAAATATTAGCTCTCGTTTTGTTTTTTGTTTACTTTTTTTTATACTGTGATTTTTTGGTTTAATTATCGGTATTTAATTAATTAATTGACTAATTCAAATTAGTATTGTAGATGTCTATTATGGGACTGACCTTCTTAACTCAATTGTTCCATTTACAGCGTTAGGATTTGAACTCCTAATCTTATTTAAGAGATCTAGACTCAAGGACGGACACAAAACTTTATGTTAAGAGAGTGAACTTATAAAATTTCAGGGAGACAAAAATAGGTTTCCAATAAAAAATATATAAAAAAATTCTATTTTTTTTTAATTTTAGGGGGCGACCGACCCATCCAACCTCCTCTCGGTCTTTCATTGGACGTAGTGTCTTAACCCACAAGATCATCTTGTTGTTGATTTTACACGGTGCAGATTAATTCATAACTTCCTATTTTCGTTATGACACGTGGAGAACATGCACTTAGCCACATTGAATCCTCGTAACAAGTAGTACTAAAAATAACTGGGCCCGAGGCATGTGTCTCTCTTGCCCAGACTCAGAAATGACACTGCTCGAAGATTCAGAGGCTCTGTAATATTTATTTTTGATTAAAAATGTTTGTTGATTTGTGTGCACGATAGGTTGACTTTTAAAAAAATTTTAAATTCAAAATTTATGAAGTAGAACAATATTTTATATTCACTTCTTGTCAAATTATGCATACACTATATTTGAATAAAAAAATAGAGAGCGTAGAAGACAACATTTTTCATTTTTCATTTTCTGAAATTAAGACGTGGAGAGCCTTGTTGAGTGCTTGCAAGGTTTATAAGGATGTCGTAACTGGGAATCGTGCTGCAGTGAAAGTAATCGAGCTTGAACCCCAAGAGTCTGCATCATATGTTCTTCTTCACAGCATCTATGCTGATGCTGCTGTAGAACCATTGGCTGCGAGTGTCAGAGAACTGATGCTACAGCGAGGGGTTAAGAAGGAACCTGGTCTGAGTTGGATTTAGGTTGGAAACATACTTCATTTCTTTTCTGTGGTTGGAATATCTCACCTTGTGAGTCAAGTAATCTAGTGAGTTTGGGAGACATTTTGGAGAAGATGAGGGAATTTGGTAATGTTAATCAGAGGACTGCTTCTAGTTCAACTGAAACAAAGGCAAAGGGAGCTCCGCGATGAACTATCACAGTTTTACTAGCAATTACCTTGAGATCATTTCTTTTCCTGTTCCTCAAAAAGTGCCCCAACAAAGCCAACCCCATGGCCATGAAGTAAACAGGGCATGTCTTGCTCTGCACCACTCCGAGGCCGGAGCTGCTGTCTGGGTAGATGTAGCAAACCCATCACTGTGTTCAATGCCTCCATTGAAGTAATGTGCTTAAATTCTTGGGTAAACTACATAAATAGCCACCTTACTATTGGTAAGTCGCGATTTGACCACCTTACTATTTTTTGCAGCTATTAAACCACCAAACTATTTAATTGGTTGCAATGTGACCACCAGCCGTTAGAAACTAACGGAAGAAATGACGTGGCAGTTAGTAAAATTGGTATAATTGCATATTTGGTCATTGCTATTTATACATTTTTATCAATTTAGTCCTAATTTTAATAAATAAAATAATTTAATTATTTAATTAGGCGACGACACGTGTCGCCACCGTATTGGAGGACTTTATTTATGTATTTTTGATTTAATAATTTTTATTTTGCTCCTCCAATCAGGTGGTGAATAAGCAGTTCTACCATTAGGCCACTGCTATCTTTGTTATATATTGTACAAAATCTAATATATATTCTCTTTAGCTCCGAGAGTGTTCTCAGCTCTTCAACGATGGCTTCATCGGCGGTTTGGATAGCACCATTGTTGTACGGGTTTTGCGCCATTTGAAGCTCCGCATAACCGGCTTTGATGGCGGTAACACTAGCGAAAATTTTGGCTACCAAAGCTTCTAAAACTGCTTTCTGCTTGGGATTTCCATGGGAAGGTATTTTATGATCTGGGTTTGGATTGTAGCACTCGAATTTCTGCTGGTATGGGAAAACGCAGATTCCAATACTATTGTTTGAAGAAAATTTTGACGATGATTTTAGGTTGATGACTTTGTGGAAGGTTCTTGCGAGCTT
This sequence comes from Hibiscus tridactylites, assembly GCA_958450335.1. NCBI lineage: Eukaryota > Viridiplantae > Streptophyta > Magnoliopsida > Malvales > Malvaceae > Hibiscus > Hibiscus tridactylites. Next base: position 64,107,097 of record OY288290.1, on the reverse strand, counting down.
GCTTTTATGGCTATGGCTGCTGCCATTGTTGTTGTTGTTGAAGTTGATGTTGTTAATGGTGGAGGTGGAGGTGGTGCTGTTGCAGCTTTTGCTTCGGGTGAAAACTGATTTGGGTTCGAATATTGGATCCATTTTTTTGAAAGATGAAAAGAATTAGAATGAAATGGAGGAATGGAATGCTGTTTGGACCATGAGAAAAGAAAGGGAAAAAAGAAAAAGAAAAATGATTTCGGGTTATTGTGATTTGTGAGAGACTGTTTGGGGGAAAAGAAAGTGAGAGAATCTGATAATCTTTGGAAAAGCAAAACAAAGAGAACACAAAATTTTGATTTAATTTATAACAAAGAACTAGGATATATATTAGATTTTGTACAATATATAACGAAGATAGCAGTGGACTAATGGTAGAACTGTTTATTCTTCACCTTGACAACCTGGGTTCGAATTGGCACCAGATTGGAAGAGCAAAATAAAAATTATTAAATCAAAAATACATAAATAAAGTACTCCAATACGGTGGCGACACGTGTCGTCGCCTAATTAAATAATTAAATTATTTTATTTATTAAAATTAGGACTAAATTGATAAAATGTATAAATAGCAATGACCAAATATGCAATTATACCAATTTTACTAACTACCACGTCACTTCTTCCGTTAGTTTCTAACGGCTGGTGGTCACATTGTAACCAATTAAATAGTTTGGTGGTTTAATAGCTGCAAAAAATAGTAAGGTGGTCAAATCGCGACTTTACCAATAGTAAGGTGGCTATTTATGTAGTTTACCCTAAATTCTTTTGGACAACTCACAACACCGATTCCAATTTCCATGTAATTTGCTTCCAGACCCACCATCTTATTGCACTCACACATTTTTTTTATTCAAATATAGTGTATTCACTTCTAGTCAAATTATGCATACACTATATTTGAATAAAAAAAAATTAGAGAGTGCAGAAGACAACATTTTTCATTTTCTGAAATTTTAGTGATATGAGAGTGAATTTTAAAATTAAGCCCCGTATGGAAAAAAAATAAATTTAAATAGTATGTTTCTATAATAAGTATTTTAAAGAATTGACTCTTAATGACAAGTGGTGAAAAAAATAAATTGTAAGAATATATCTCTAATAATAAATATTGAAAAAAATAGGCCACTACTAACAAGTATTGAGAAAAATAGAACCCTAATAACAAATATTAGAAAAAAATGTATTTGAAGAGTAGACCCATAATAACAAATATTTTAAAAAATTGGGACCCTAATAACAAGTGTTGAAAAAAAATTGTGCACCTAATAACTAATATTAAAAATAATAGACCTTAACAAGTATTAAAAAATTGAACCCTCATAACAAGTAGTACTAAAAAATAACTGGGCCCGAGGCATGTGTCTCTCTTGCCCAGACTCAGAAATAACACTGCTCGAAGATTCAGAGGCTCTGTAATATTTATTAAAAATGAGACTTTTGATTAAAAAAGTTTGTTGACTTGTGTGCACGATAAGTGACTTTAAAAAAAATATCAAAATTTAAAATCTATGAAGTAGAATAACATTTTATTTTCACCATATACCTTACACTTGACACATAACTAATATTTTACCTTTCCTTTGTAACTATTTTTTTTTATATAAAAGCCACTAAATTTTTATTAAATTCATAGAAAAAAACAATTTCAATGTATCCAATAAAAAGAATATTTGGATTAAACAACACAAAAAATCCTTACAACTCAAAAACAAAGAAAAATAAAAATTTCTATGGAGATAAGCACACCAACAAAATTTAGCAGCCTCTTGAATCTCCTTATCTCTGTCCAAACGAGACGCATAAAGAAAGAAGGAGTGGTGTAACCCCCTCGTCCCGGTCTGGTCGGATGACCGATCCGAGTGGGCCACACGGGAAAACCGAAGCGAAACCCGTTAAGGTCCCACCTCGGTTAGCAACCCTAGAAAAATTTCTTTTATTTATCTTGTCTAAAAGTCCATTTAAGTCCTATGTGATCAAACAACGGAATAAAATACATGAGACAAACATTCGATCCCAAAACAACAATTAAACAGCCCACTTTTAATATTTTAAACAGGCCGTTTCGAAACACCCCTGAGGCGTATCGAAACGCCTTGACCAGGTCAACTGTCCCAGAGCCTCTATAAGGGGCCGTATCGAAACGGTGGTCAACCGTTCCGAAACGCCCTCAACGGTCAACTTCTCGTGGTCAACGAGATTTTGACCGTTTCGAAACCCTTATACCCGTTTCGATACACCTTCATCTCGTGAATTTCTCAGAATTCCAGTAGCCAAAACGTTCCGAAACGCGTATCGGAACAGGGGTTTCAAAGGCCATACCGTATCGAAACGCGTTCCGATACAGGGTCCCTGAAGCCTTACCCGTTCCGAAACGACCCAGCCTGTTTCGAAACGCGGGCTGTCCGTAGCCTTTTGAAATTCAGATTTAAGGGTATTTCAACAAGTAGGAAGGTCCCATAGGACCCCTAAAGGCACACAAAACCATCAAACAAAGTCTAGAGGCATACATCCTAGGTTTAACATACTCAAATACACACAAGCATGGATTTAGACAATCTTTCGTACAAGCATGCTTGAAGACATTAAAAGAGAACCAATAAGCATCATACATATCAAATAAGTTTACATGCCATTCAAGCAACTTAAGCATTCATAAGCCATCGATCAAACAAATATTTGGCAAGATATAACATGCTTACAAACCAAGTCAACCATAGACATACATCAAACTCAAATCAACAATACCTATCCCATTGCTTAACTATTACATTCTATTACTTAAAATAATAAAATTCATACATTGAGCTCACCCAAAAGCAACACTTGGTGACCTTCCCTTGCCTTTGCCACCCACAAGCTATTTATCTGCATTGTCGAACAAAAGAGAGCGTAAGCATAAAAGCTTAGTGAGGGTAAGCTCTTTAAAAACAAACCTCGACAATGCAGGGTCCAAGCACGAGCTACAACCAAGATAAAATGCATGGTCTTACCTCCGATCCACGCGAGCCATAAATATAGATGATGCATGAACATATATTCAATGTCATGTCATGCTCAACATGTTTAAATCCACAACATATGAAATCACATATATTACACCATGTTAGCAACACATCCCAAAACACATTGGTTCACAATTAAGCACATATTGGCAACATAAACTACAATCTGTATTGGCACCTAGCTATGACTCGAATACGCGGATAACCGTTGGAACTCACATCCAACAACTCAACCATTACCTGACGGTGGGATTACACTCATCACCGTTCACGCGGAGGGGATTCCACTCATCCTCACGCCCCGTCGATGGGATTCCACTCATCACCGACTAATATAAATACAATTTCCGGGCGAACCCGTACTCCTCCTTGGTGACTCAACGCTACCAAGGCCACGCGCGACTTTTGACTCATGTGTACACACTAACATCCTAATGATCGATCATTTGTACCCAAGCATACTAGTGCCAATACTACACATTTCATTAATCATTCATAATGTCAATTCATAACACTTCCGTGCTTAGCACGTACTCACCATGACTTACCATCATGTACAAACCACATTTCCATGCCTAGCATGTACTCACCATGATCCTCGGATCATGAAACCACCTCATAATATCATTTCACATGTCAACACCACATGTACAACATTAACAACCATATCACATTATAGTTTACACATGTGTATAACCATATCATATCTATCATCAACATGCATATAACAATACATCAAACATGCCCCAACATACATGTATACAACATATACGTAATCAACACCATCCCAAATTAATACGAGGCATATACAACCATTAAAAGTGCAACCAAAGTCTCTAATCAAAGCTTGGGATTAGGCTACCACTCTAATCCCAACTCTAGGTGGGTTTACCAAGCTCATCCTAGGTTCACATGCTTGAACCAAATACTCAAAACCATTTTGAAAATATTTAACCACTCACCTAAGCTTCCAAGCTCCAAGCCAAGCAAGCAACCTTCCTCAAATTTCCGGATTTCTTCCCGAAGCTTCCCCAATACAAATTCCCGCTTCTTAACAACCTCAAACACATTTCAAAATATTCAAAATCAGCCCAACATCAAAATACCAACCCGGAATACAATTCAAATGCAATTTACCATGTTGCAAACCATGAACAAATCCCATTTTTAGCAAATTCGGGCAGCCCCTAAACCATGTCCAAAAACCATGTTTCCAACATCCATAGCACCCACAAACAATCCCAAATCAACCTCTAACCATAGTACTACCATTGGGCTATCAATTTCTACCTAAAACAACCCCCAAAACTCACCCAAAACCCTTCAAAAAACCCATTTTTACCCAATTTCGGAAATCATGTTAAAATCATGTAAAAATCATCTATGTTGGGTCTTGTGGGTAGTAAACAACATATATAACAATAATAAATCAATAGCTTGAGTTAAAGACCATAAAGTTCTCATTTTTAAACAAAACCCTAAAACTTCACATTTCAAATTCATGAACAATAATGAGAAATATTGGTACCAACATGAAGAGAAAGACAAGGCTAAGTCAAAAACACAATTACCTTTTGAAAAGCCCCAAAGATGAAGTTGAAAGAGTTGAAATGGTGAAAGGGGGGAGGGAGAGGGCTTCCATGTCTTCAAAATGAAAAAGGGGAATAAAGAAGATGAAGACAATGCTTATTTTAACATAAAAGGGGTTTTAAATTTTGAAGACTATCATAATTACCATCTTGCCATTAATGAGATGGCAAATTATTCTTTATCATAAAATCCATGGGATTTAATTCCGACAACAATTTTGATCCAACATAGAATTTTTGATTCGAGTATCTAAAGCCCAAAATAATATTTTATTATTTGAGATTTTTAGAACCGAAACCCGAAATAATATTTTAATATTATTTTCTCCCGGCCCCCAAACCCGGGTGTTACAACTCTCCCCCACTTAAGAAATTTCGTCCCCGAAATTTATCGGACACGGAGGGCCACTGAAACATGCACCTCCACGCTTTCCTCTCTCACCACAACGTACTAACCAACTCGAAAGACTTACCACACAACACTTGCTATCTTACACTAAGATCTCAACTGATTCTTCAAGGCATGTCAATTTCAAACTCAACTCAATCTCTTCAACAAACATAGCACGGAACAGATCTAACTCACATTTCTAAATCATGGATACACGGAACACATCTCAAACCCCTTTCTAACTCTGGTGGTAATCGCAACAGATAACAACAGAACTAGCCCGATTCACAAACTCATACAATACTGCTTGAACACTTGACTCACAACTTTCTCTGACTAATCCTCTGCCTTCATCAATTAACCAAACGCTATGCAGACGTCTTCAAAATTATTCTAGTTGAAATCTCGAATCTCTCTTACTAGCTTCCATTATGAACCTTCCACGGATGTAACAAACTAGAAGAAAACTAACGCTCGGTCTTGACACGCTGACAATTTACACACTGACTCTCATACTGAACCACATTATTCATCCGCTCAATCTAGAAATACTCATCTTCAACCCATAATATGTCTTCATACTACTCGGATGCAATACAAAAGAAATACCGTGTGCTTCGGCCAAAACAATATGTCTCATAACACTATGTCAATCAATACAATTATTATGTCTCTGAAATGCAAAATTCTATCATCTCTGAAACTGTATTATGACGGTCTTCCTTCCACAATGTCTTGCACGTGAGGTGCCACGAATCTGTCTTGCAACTGTTTCTCTTCAAGCATTCTGACTCAATGTAGGTTCAACATGAAACTCGGCCACAAGAATACTGTCATTCGGTAACTGAATTCAGCAAATACAACTCGCAACTCAACTACTAATCTATCAGCAATTACAACTCGGAACATCGGTCATTACGTTGACTATCTTCGGATGGTACTCAATCTTGATATTGCAGTCTTCAAGCAGTTCTAACACTTTATGTTGTTCAAGTTTCAACCCTTCCTAAGTTGTCTAACCATTCAGGTTCTGATGATACGCGCATATACATCGTGCATTTCTTACTATATAAGCTTTGTCTCTAAGTCTTCGAAGCAAATACAACTGTCATTAACTCTATGTCTCATATCAAATAACTCTTCTCACGGTCTTCCAACTATCTTGATGAACAAGCCACAATCTTCTGTCTTGCATAAGCACACAACCTAACTCTACATGTAACACATCACTATGGTTCACAAATTCTTTCTCTGTTATAAGCTGACTCAAGGTCGAAGCTCTCTTCAAAGTTTCTTTCGGTTTCTCAAGGGCTCATTATCTCGCATCTAACCACACAACTGAACATTCTTCTGTAGCAATCTATCAACGGAGCAACTATCTTCAAAAGATTATTTACAATTTCTGAAAGTAACAATACTAGACCTAGGAACTATAGATATTTGTCACAGTCTTCAATTTCTTCCAACTCGTATCTTCTTTTGCCTACTAAGGATTTACTCTAGCACACTCAGCTGATCTACATGTCCTAGGAGGACATCTTTGTTAATCTCGGAGTTCACGTTGGCTCAACTTGGCATTCAACTGATTCTCTAATAGAATCTACAATACTAACTCTAAAGCTTGTCATGGTCTTCTTTGGTACTTGAATATACTCAGGTATCATCTATGAGGACTACTACAAACTGATCAGGAAGCTTAGGAAAATATTCTGTTCAACATCTCTATAAGAGTAACCAACACACTAGTCCAACAAAACAGCATAACTCAGAACTCAAAACGGTCACATCTTGCCTCAAAAGTTGTCTTCGGTACTTCAAATTTTCTCACTTTCAACTGGTAGTAAACGGATCTCAAATTAATCTTCGAAAGACTGAAGCACACACTACTGACCAACTAATCAATGACACTCAGAAACGGATGTTAATCATTCACTGTCACTTGTTTCAACTATCTGAAATCTAAACACATCCTCGTACTGTCACTCTCCCCTCTCCACAAATTACACTGTAGAACTCTGAGATGATGCACTAGGCCTAATGAATCTAAGGTCTAACAAATCCCGAAGTTGATTCTTCAACATTCTCAATTCTTCCGAAAATCATAAGATATGGAGCAATCAAAACAGGAGTAAACTCGAAGACGGTCTCAATATCAAACTCTTCCTCTCTAGACAAGAGATAAGCCGACAATTCTTCCAAACACTTCTAGGAAAAGAAAACACAAACTATCCTAACATTATGCGGTCTAGTCTTCATTCAAAATCGAATTCATCACAATTTCTAAGCAAGCCTGTCAACTAAACTCAATCAATCTTTGACCTCTAAATCTGGATCAACATTCAACAAGAAGTTCACCTTCTCACCTACCACTACAGTCACACATAAATCTTGTAACTTCAAGTCAACTCTTTCTTTGTCTCAACGTATACACTAACTATTTGCTCTTCAAGTCGAGCCTTGGAAAAAGGCACACCGAAACTGTAGGAAGACAATCACTTCACATCTACTAGAAACTAGTAACTCTGAACCACCAACAAACATCTTCTGTACATCTTTCTGATCACTACTATCTCCCAAAAAGGTCTAGTCACATGCGTCCCTACGTCTAAAATCTCAACAGAGACACGTCAAAACCTTGGACGCTCACACAAACGGACGATTCTGCTAAAATTGTAACTTCACAAGTACACAACTGATAGTCTTCGGTCCTCTTGTTTTCAGACTGATTCTTCAACAAAATCCGACTCTTCTAAACTATTCGTAGAGCATTTCAAAACTTCAAAAACGCGGTTCTGGGCACACACAGACAACCATACTGGAAAACCACCCAGACGCACACTGGCCCCAAACACACAAATCGGTTCCCATTCACGGACACTGATCGGCTGTCTTGCATCGAAATCATAGGCTGAACCCCAACGGTCACCACTAACGTTTCTGGCTTTTAGATTACTCACACGAGACCTCTACCTAGATCTTGCCAAAAGAACTAAGGTACTCATACCTACCTCATCGAGCACATTCAGACTTGCATGCTTGTTAACAACATACGGAAGTACAAACTCAGAATCAATCAGAAGAGACAAACTCAAAACTGTACCAAGGGCTTATCCACTATAACATAGATACCACCTGACTCCCACTCATAGGTCTTCACTTCTTTTCACCTACCAATACCAAAATCGGTCTCATCGTCTCCCACCAGCAAGAATCAACTCACGTGCACGCGGACTCGAGCAAACAAATTGTTCCTCCACTCCAGTACAACTATACTCCCCTAACTATAGCAAAGGACTTCCCCTACATCATCCCCATTTTCAAAACCCCAACTTCCACTTACCGATTCGTGGCTCACACACTGGCCCTAAACTTACTAAAAGCAATAAATCAATCAACAATTTAACATACAAGTTGGGTTAGCAAAGGAAAGGTCCAAGTGGCTCAAGTATGATTTCCCTCACTTAAAATCTTTTTTCCGATGTAATAGAAGCAATGGGACTCTACTAAACATGTTTCAACCAAATCAGCACACATACATGCTCAACCAAGCATATAACAAGACATACTTGCTAAACAAGCAAACAAATGCGTACGATCAAACAACATTGTTGAGTGGATCGAAAGATCGATATTTACCAAGAGGGGGGTGAATTGGAAATTTGAAGGATTGTAGTGGAAATTGGCAAATTAAAATTGAAGAACAAGGAATTTAGAGTGGTTCAAGTTCCAAATGAACTCTACATCCACTACCTTAGTCTCATTAAGGATTTGCAACAATTTCACTAAATTGATCTTCCCCTTTTCTAGGACAAGGAGGCAACCCTTTACAATATCGGTTGATTTTTCTACCCAAAAATCAACCCAACCCTCACACAAGAGAACAAAGGAATTTGTAGGCTAATTAGGTATCTCTCAATACAAATGATAGCCCCGATACAAGCACTCAACCCAATTTTACAAAATATGAATGAAGAACACAAATTGGGATTTTACACAAATTTGGGATTTTTGCTCAAATGCTTGAATTTGATGTTTGGATGTTTGCTTGAAGTTCAATAGTTGTTGCTGATGCTTTTGGATGTCCATTTTATACCTTCTCATTGATTTCTAGCCGTTTGGGTGGTTGGGAACATAAATGGAGCCGTTGGAACCCTCTCTTGCCACCATAAATGCAGTCTGCACCAACCCGTTTCGGAACACGGGGAACCTGTTTCGGAACGGACTAAAATAGAAAGAGCCGTTGGGGTGCATTTAAGAGGCCGTTTCGAAACGCCTTAGGGCCGTTTCGGAATGGTTTTGCCACTGGAAAAGGGTCGTTTCGGAACGGTACTAGACCGTATCAAAACGCCTTAACGGTTTTGATAAAATCAGTTAAAACATACAACGGTCATATTTTTCAAACTGAAACCTAGCCCCTGTTTCGGAACGGTATTGATCCGTTTCGAAACGAAATGGCTACTGTCAAAGGGTCGTTTCGGAACGGGCTTGATCCGTTTCGAAACATCCTTATATATTTGAAAATATGAAATATTTGAAATAAATTAATCCCTTTTTAAAGCCAACATGAAGAACAGTTTCGAAACGAGTTGAGCCGTTTCGAAACGCTTCCAAGTGTTTCGATACACGTTTCGGAACGGTGGTCGACAGTGGTGAAAATGTTTCGAAACGCCTTAGGGCCGTTTCGAAACGGGTGCTTGAAAAACACTGCTTTGGCTTGAAACACTTAGAAAAATTATTTGAAAATGTATGTTTTTAACTTGGACATAATACTAAAATTATATGGGGATATTTTAAGGACTTAAAATTCGTTTTGACTTTTTCAATTTAGTCCTTAGGTTTTTAGTTATATCAAAATTAAAATATTTGTTTCACAATCTCCCCCTTTTTGATATAACAAAACCAAAGTTAGAATTTTTGAGAATTTTAAAAGTTTTGAAAATATTCTAACTCCCCCTTAATTTAAGATAGGTTTTTAAAACAATTTTGATTTGAAGTTTAAGTTTAAAAACCTTTTAAAAATTAAAAACGAATTTTAGTGTTGTGGCTCTTAAATTTCTTCTCCCCCTTTTTGTTAGATCAAAAAGAATAACATACGCTCATAGAGAAGATAAAAAATTAGTACCAATAAGCAATAATAATCAACCATAGAATTAGTTCATAATAATAATATCCAAAACATAATTCAAACATGAAGTTCAACATAATTCAAACAATAAAATCCCAAATAAAAAGTCATAAGCATAGGTTCTGAAAAACATGAGAAAACAAAAGATGCAATCTTAATCCTAAAAAGCATAAATAATATGATATGATATGAAGATCCTAAGCCTCGTCATCATCATCCTCGTCATCCTCATCATCATCGTCCTTGGCTTGAGAACGTTGAAACTTCGTCCATTGCCCATATAGAGTGGAGAAGGAAAGATCCAAGTTGGAATGAGAAGTTTCAAGAGAAATAAGACGATCCTCGACATTCTTCAAACGATTGCCCATTGATTCAAAGCCCGAAGCAATGCTAGTGTCCAAAGCATTCATTCGAGTGTCCAAAGCATTGAACCGCTCGGTGAGGAAAGCCGTGAGGGCTTCATTGTTTGCAACTGGAACTTGCGGTGGAGGAGCAACGAGAGCAGGATCCGCTTCTCTATCAACTCTTTCCCAAATACCATTCACATATTGGAACCCGGACTTTCGAAGGGATGACTCACCAATCTTGGTCTTGCGAGGGATCGGAGAGTCGTAGGTACAATCAATTCCAAGATGATGAAATAGGGCGCTCAAGACAATGCCATAAGTAAAGGATGTCAACTCATTTGTGTCAATAAGCTTGATATTATTGACTATCTCGGCAAAGATGATCTTAGGCACATTTGGGCGCTCACCCCTACGGAAACACTCTAACCAAAAATGATCTCTTTGACGGATATGGGAATATTTACCGCCGGAAGGGCGAATAAACCAAGAGACCATCAAATGAAGAACACGATCATGCACATCCAAATTAAGTGCTTTACCGGTGAAAGTGCCAAAGTGGCGTTCATCTTCAAGACCCTCATTTTTAAGTTTAAGAGCAGACTCCAAAAGTTTAACATTTATGACAACCTTTTTGCCTAGCAAGGATGACTCAATCCCTATGATCTCGGTTTTGGACTCATCATAAAGAAAGTGAGCATTAGAGTAAAAGATGAGTACCATATTTTTGTAGCAAACATCCGGAAGGCTCAAGAAATCCATGAGATTCCACTCATCCAAACGAGGAAGATAACGAAAAAGGAATCGCTCGGAATTGAGGAATTCAAGATCGATAACACGTTCCTTACGAACCGCAAAATCCTTGACATAAGCAAAGCGAGCACGTGCCTCCGAAGTTTTGAAGGATTTCTGAAAAAGCAAAGTGAGATTCGGACGAATGCTCGATTCACCGGATTGAACGGCCTTGCGCTTTTTGTTCGATTGATCCGCCATCTAAAAACATTAAGCAAGTGTTTTAAAAATGAGTGTATGCATTGATAGTTATAATCAATCCAATAATAAATCCCACTTAGGTTTTTGAAAACAAAATTAAAATAAAAACAGTTTAAAAAAAAATACGATTGAAAAATTTTATATTCGAATAAAAAATTTTGGGATTTGAAAAAATTTTCACAAGATTTTGAAAACCCACAACAAAAACATATAATTTATACAAAAATAAAATTTTCTAACCTAAGATTCGAACATGAATTGAAAGAAAAGAGAAAAATTGAAAAATTACCTTAGTTTGGGATTTTGGATGATTTTGAAGAAATCCTTGCACAAGATTGATGAAACTTGCTTAGACTTGAGTTGAAGATTAAAACCCCTCACAATTTTGTGAAAATCAAAGAGTTTTAGAGGGTATTTATAGAGAGGGAGGCGGTTTAGGGTTTTAGAGTTTGATAAAAAGTGAATTTGTATCATTAACAGCCCTAGATAAAGCAATCCGCGATGCCGTTTCGGAACGGTCAAGACCGTTTCGGAACGGGCGGCTAGGGTTTTGACCATTTTAAAACCATAAACAGAACGTTTCGATACGCTGTTGACCGTATCGAAACTACCTTTGACCCGTATCGAAACGCGTTCCGATACTCCCCCTTGGCAGAATCAAAAACGTTTCGGAACGCTATTAGGCGTTTCGAAACGCCCTCTTCTCAGAACTGGATTTAAGGTATCCGTATCGAAACAGGTTCACCCGTTTCGATACACCTGGGCCTGGAAGTGCAGATGAGGCTCTAAAAATGCAGAAAAATGATCTTTTAAGAGGCCTAACATGCATAAATGTCATGAATGAGCAGGCAAAACATATTTAGGCATAAACATACTCCCCCTAACTATAAGCATGGATGAAATTAGGAGTTTAAACACATCAACATGGCATTTCACAAAATCAAGCATATTTAAGCACAAAAGAGGTCCTAAAAGGTCAAGATAGGCTAGCTAGACCCAACTCTCTCCTAAGGGACCAAAAACGCTCTTTGTCTAAGGGTTTTGTAAAAATGTCCGCTAATTGATTTAAGGTGTCTACATACTCTATAACCACATCTTCCTTAAGGACATGATCTCTAATGAAATGATGCCTTATTTCTATATGTTTGGTTCTAGAGTGTTGGATGGGATTTTTAGTTAAGCATATTGCACTAGTGTTGTCACATTTTAGGGGTATGGTTCCAACTTTAATTCCATAATCTAAGAGTTGTTGTTTCATCCAAAGGACTTGAGCACAACAACTCCCTAAGGATATGTACTCGGCTTCGGTGGTAGATAAGGCTACACTATTTTGTTTCTTAGAGAACCAAGATATGAGCATACTACCTAAGAATTGGCAAGTTCCCGAAGTACTTTTCCTATCAATTTTGCAACCCCCATAATCCGCATCCGAATAAGCATGTAGGTTGAAGGTAGAGTCTCTAGGATACCAAAGGCCTAAACAAGGAGTGTCTCTAAGGTATCTAAAGATTCTCTTAACGGCTATAAGGTGAGACTCTCTAGGACTAGCTTGAAACCTAGCACACAAGCAAACACTAAACAAGATATCCGGTCTACTTGCGGTAAGGTAAAGCAAAGATCCAATCATAGAACGATAAAGCTTAGAGTCAACACACTTACCTCCTTCATCTTTGTCAAGCTTTGTAGATGAGCTCATAGGAGTGGCTTGAGGCTTTGCATTCTCCAAGCCAAACTTCTTGAGCATATCCTTTATGTATTTTGCTTGGTTGATGAAGGTGCCATCCTTCTTTTGCTTGATTTGAAGTCCCAAAAAGAATGAGAGCTCCCCCATCATGCTCATCTCAAATTCACCTTGCATTAACTTAGCAAACTCTTGACAATGACATTCATTAGTAGAACCAAAAATAATATCATCAACATAAATTTGAACTACTAAGATGTCATTTTTGTACATTTTTATGAAAAGTGTAGTGTCCACCTTACCTTTTTCAAATCCTTTTTCAATCAAAAAATTTGAAAGCCTTTCATACCAAGCTCTAGGAGCTTGTTTTAAACCATAAAGGGCTTTGGTAAGTTTAAAAACATGATTTGGAAATTTTGAATCTTCAAAACCCGGTGGTTGTTCCACATACACTTCTTCATTTATAAAACCATTTAAAAATGCGCTTTTAACATCCATTTGAAAAAGCTTGAAATTATGATAACATGCATATGCAAGCAACATCCTAATGGCTTCCATTCTAGCTACGGGTGCATAGGTTTCATCAAAATCTATTCCCTCTTCTTGAGTGTAACCTTGTGCTACAAGTCTAGCTTTATTTCTCACAATGTTATCACTCTCATCTAGTTTGTTCCTAAAGACCCATTTAGTTCCTATTGTAGATTGATTACTAGGCCTATCAACTAATGTCCATACATTACTTCTCTCAAATTGATTTAACTCTTCTTGCATAGCCATAATCCAAAAGTCATCTTTCAATGCTTCTTTTATGTTTTTAGGCTCTATGCATGAGATAAATGCAACATGGTTCATTAATTTAAGAGAAGAACGAGTGGTTACCCCCTTGGATGGATCACCCAAGGTTTCACCATCTTTGACATAGTTCAACTCCCTTGGGTAGCTCACTTCCTTTTCCTCAATAGCCAAGTCCTTCAAGGCTTCAAGAGGTGGATCTTGTGTGTCTTCTTCCTTTGGTTGAATCTCATCCTCCTTTGAAGTTTGACCTCCATCAAAGGCATTTATGATTCCTACATCATCATCATCACAAGAATCCTTCCTAGGAAGGAGGTTATCATCGAATACAACATGAATAGATTCTTCTACTACTAAAGTTCTTTTGTTAAATACTCGATAGGTTTTAGAGGTTAAAGAGTAACCTATAAAAATAGCTTCATCACTTTTTGCATCAAATTTACCTAAGTTGTCTTTTCCATTATTTAAAACAAAACACTTGCACCCAAAAGGGTGAAAATAGCTAATGTTAGGCTTTTTAGATTTTAAAATCTCATAAGGTGTTTTCTTTAAAATTGGCCTAATCATTACTCGGTTTACAATATAACAAGCGGTGTTTGTGGCTTCCGCCTAAAAATATTTAGGTAAATTATTTTCACAAAGCATAGTTCTAGCCATTTCTTGTAAAGTTCTATTTTTCCTCTCAACTACCCCATTTTGTTGAGGAGTTCGAGGAGCCGAAAAATTATGGCTAATACCATTTTCATTCAAAAATTCTTCAAACCCTAAATTTTGAAACTCAGTTCCATGATCACTTCTAATGTGTGAAATTCTAAGTTCAAGATCATTTTGGGTCAATTTTGAAAATGTGATGAATTTTTCCAAAGCCTCATCTTTAGTACTTAAAAAGAGAACCCAAGTGAATCTAGAAAAATCATCAACTAACACAAATGCATAAGATTTACCACCCAAGCTCATAGTCCTAATAGGCCCAAACAAATCCATATGAATTAATTGTAAGCATCTACTAGTAGAGACATCATTAATGAATTTAAAGGAAGACTTATGTTGTTTACCCTTTGAGCATGCATCACAAATTTTATCATTTGAAAATTTTATTTTGGGCAAACCTCTAACTAGATTTAGAGAGACTAGTTTTTCCAAAACACTAATGCTAGCATGTCCTAGCTTCCTATGCCACAACCATGCATCATTTTCATTTTGAGCAACTAAACATGCATGGGATGTATGAATGTCATCTAAATGCACCATGTATATATTTCCTATGCGATGACCTATGAGCATAATACTATTTGATTTAATGTCTACAATTTTACATCCATTTTTATCAAAAAGAACATTAAATCCTTTATCACACAATTGACTTATGCTCAATAAATTATGTTTAAGACCATCGACATACAAGACATTTTCAATGAGAATGGTAGAGTGATTACCTATGGAGCCAATACCTTTAATGTGGCCTTTGGAGTTGTCACCAAATGTTACTACTCCTCCACTTTTTGGCTTTAAATCCATGAATCGACTCTTGTCTCCGGTCATGTGTCTCGAGCATCCACTATCAAGGTACCATGAGTTTTGACTTTGTGCTTTGGCCTTGAAGCAATGCTCCCCCTACAAACAAAGATATTAAACCTTGGTTTTTGGTACCCAAATCATTTTGGGTCCATGAGTGTTAGCTCCCAAAACCTTGGTTCCCTTAGGGATCCAAGATGACATAGCAATAATATTATTAGATTTTACAAGTTCCTTAGGAACCCATACACTTCTAATTCTTTTAGCTTTACTATGTCTAGGGTAGCTACCTTGTTTGTAGTAATTAGTCCTTTTCTTAGGTTGGTGTGTTCTAGATGATTCTCCTATTTCATGTTTGACACTTCCAACATTTTTTAAGGACTTTTTGAGCTCATTTAGCTCACCTAACACCTTTTGGTGTTCACTATTGCATTGAGATAAAAGATTATTAAGATCAACATTTTCATCTTGAAAGAATTTAAGTTCATCTTTTAATCCTAAAATCTTTTTCTCAAATTTAGAATTAGCTAGAGTGAGTGAGTCATTTTTCTCATTTAGCTCTAAAATTATTTTCTTGTTTTTAATGACCGACTCCTTAAACTTCTCAACTAATTCATCATATACCTCTTGTAACTCATCATATGCATCATTTAACTCTTCATATGAAAAATCTAAAGTAGATGAGTTAGAGGTTACCAAGGAGGAATCTTCCTCAAGTGCCATGAGACAAAGGTTAGCCACTTCTTGTTCGTCATCCTCCGATGACTCCTCATCAGTCCAAGTAGCAAGTTTGGCTTTGAGTTTCTTCTTCTTCTCAAAGCCCTTCTTCTTGAGTTGAGGGCACTCCGAACGGATGTGACCGGATTGTTTGCACTCATAGCAAATGATGGGATCCTTCCCTTCTTCTTTGTTCCTTCCTTTGAAGTCCATCTTTCTTTGGATTTTTCTTCCCCGGTTGGACCTCTTGAAGCGTGAGAATCGTTTGGCTATCATAGCCAATTCTTCAAGTTCATCCTCCTCACAAGATGAGCTCTCATCATGTTGTGAAGCTTTTGCCTTGAGAGCTATTCCCATCTTCTTCTTCTTTTCAACTTAAAGTTTCTCTACTCTTTTCTCTTCTTTCTTTTTCTCATCTTCCCTTCCTTGCTTCATGATCTCATGAGTAAGGAGAGAACCCACAAGCTCATCAAGCTTTAATGTCTTCAAGTTCTTTGCTTCGATGATGGAGGTTCTCTTCCCATCCCAAGCTTCGGGAAGTGAATAGAGTAGCTTCCGGACAAGCTTGTCTTCCGGTATGATTTCTCCATATCCCTTTAGACCGTTGACGATTGTGGAGAATCGATCGAACATCTTTGACACCGTCTCATCGAGCTCCATCTTGAAGTTTTCATAACTAAGATTGAGAAGTCCAATCTTAGTTTCTTTGACATCGTTGGTGCCTTCATAAGTGGTCTCAAGAGTGTCCCACACTTCCTTGGCACTTTCAATGGATGAGACCTTTGAGTAGATATCCGGACCGAAAGCACAAAATAACATGTGGAGAGCTTTATCGTTGACTTGAATTTTCTTCCTCTCCTCTTCACTCATTTCGGCTTTCTTCTTCAACACCATCTTGCCTTCACCATCTTGCTTCAATGGAATGTATGGCCCATCCTCAATGACATCCCATACAAGGTAGTCACTTGACTTGATGAATAGCCTCATTTTGTTCTTCCAAAAGGAGTAGTTGTCACCATTGAAGAAAGGAGGCTTGGTGGTTGATTGTGACTCATACATGCCGGAACCGGAGGTTGAAGCCATCTCTTGATAATTTGATGATCACACTCTTCCAAGGATCTCCTCTTATGGTTGTTAATCCTCAAAGAGTTAAGCTCTGATACCAATTGTTGAGTGGATCGAAAGATCGATATTTACCAAGAGGGGGGGGGGTGAATTGGAAACTTGAAGGATTGTAGTGGAAATTGGCAAATTAAAATTGAAGAACAAGGAATTTAGAGTGGTTCAAGTTCCAAATGAACTCTACATCCACTACCTTAGTCTCACTAAGGATTTGCAACAATTTCACTAAATTGATCTTCCCCTTTTCTAGGACAAGGAGGCAACCCTTTACAATATCGGTTGATTTTTCTACCCAAAAATCAACCCAACCCTCACACAAGAGAACAAAGGAATTTGTAGGCTAATTAGGTATCTCTCAATACAAATGATAGCCCCGATACAAGCACTCAGCCCAATTTTACAAAATATGAATGAAGAACACAAATTGGGATTTTACACAAATTTGGGATTTTTGCTCAAATGCTTGAATTTGATGTTTGGATGTTTGCTTGAAGTTCAATAGTTGTTGCTGATGCTTTTGGATGTCCATTTTATACCTTCTCATTGATTTCTAGCCGTTTGGGTGGTTGGGAACATAAATGGAGCCGTTGGAACCCTCTCTTGCCACCATAAATGCAGTCTGCACCAACCCGTTTCGGAACACGGGGAACCTGTTTCGGAACAGACTAAAATAGAAAGAGTCGTTAGGGTGCATTTAAGAGGCCGTTTCGAAACGCCTTAGGGCCGTTTCGGAACGGTTTTGCCACTGGAAAAGGGTCGTTTCGGAACGGTACTAGACCGTATCGAAACGCCTTAACGGTTTTGATAAAATCAGTTAAAACATACAACGGTCATATTTTTCAAACTAAAACCTAGCCCCTGTTTCGGAACGGTATTGATCCGTTTCGAAACGAAATGGCTACTGTCAAAGGGTCGTTTCGGAACGGGCTTGATCCGTTTCGAAACACCCTTATATATTTGAAAATATGAAATATTTGAAATAAATTAATCCCTTTTTAAAGCCAACATGAAGAACAGTTTCGAAACGAGTTGAGCCGTTTCGAAACGCTTCCAAGTGTTTCGATACACGTTTCGGAACGGTGGTCGACAGTGGTGAAAATGTTTCGAAACGCCTTAGGGCCGTTTCGAAACGGGTGCTTGAAAAACACTGCTTTGGCTTGAAACACTTAGAAAAATCATTTGAAAATGTATGTTTTTAACTTGGACATAATACTAAAATTATATGGGGATATTTTAAGGACTTAAAATTCGTTTTGACTTTTTCAATTTAGTCTTTAGGTTTTTAGTTATATCAAAATTAAAATATTTGTTTCACAAACATGCATTCTCAATCAATCAAACAATCACACATCACAGCATACACGGGTAACGAGCAACATGCTTTTAAACAAACAATCAACTTACTTGTCATACAAGCAATCATACTTACAAAGCAAGCAAACACCGTGCATATCAATTCAAAACTTAAACTTACCTCACTTACCTGCCCAAGGTCTCGGTAACCTTAGGCTCTGATACCAACAAATGTAACCCCCTCGTCCCGGTCTGGTCGGATGACCGATCCGAGTGGGCCACACGGGGAAAACCGAAGCGAAACCCGTTAAGGTCCCACCTCGGTTAGCAACCCTAGAAAAATTTCTTTTATTTATCTTGTCTAAAAGTCCATTTAAGTCCTATGTGATCAAACAACGGAATAAAATACATGAGACAAACATTCGATCCCAAAACAGCAATTAAACAGCCCACTTTTAATATTTTAAACAGGCCGTTTCGAAACACCCCTGAGGCGTATCGAAACGCCTTGACCAGGTCAACTGTCCCAGAGCCTCTATAAGGGGCCGTATCGAAACGGTGGTCAACCGTTCCGAAACGCCCTCAACGGTCAACTTCTCGTGGTCAACGAGATTTTGACCGTTTCGAAACCCTTATACCCGTTTCGATACACCTTCATCTCGTGAATTTCTCAGAATTCCAGTAGCCAAAACGTTCCGAAACGCGTATCGGAACAGGGGTTTCAAAGGCCATACCGTATCGAAACGCGTTCCGATACGGGGTCCCTGAAGCCTTACCCGTTCCGAAACGACCCAGCCCGTTTCGAAACACGGGCTGTCCGTAGCCTTTTGAAATTCAGATTTAAGGGTATTTCAACAAGTAGGAAGGTCCCATAGGACCCCTAAAGGCACACAAAACCATCAAACAAAGTCTAGAGGCATACATCCTAGGTTTAACATACTCAAATACACACAAGCATGAATTTAGACAATCTTTCGTACAAGCATGCTTGAAGACATTAAAAGAGAACCAATAAGCATCATACATATCAAATAAGTTTACATGCCATTCAAGCAACTTAAGCATTCATAAGCCATCGATCAAACAAATATTTGGCAAGATATAACATGCTTACAAACCAAGTCAACCATAGACATACATCAAACTCAAATCAACAATACCTATCCCATTGCTTAACTATTACATTCTATTACTTAAAATTTAGGGGTGTTCATTTCGGATATCCGATCCGATCCGATCCGAAAATTCAGATATCCGAAAAATTCGGATCACCTAAATAGCGATCCGTATCCGATCCGAAAAAACCGGATATCCGAAAATCTGGATATCCAAATTTTCGGATCGGATACTTGGATATCCGAATATCCGAAATTTATGAATTTATTTGATTATTTTTTTTTAATTTAATGGTTCTACCCATGAAAAATTTAGGTTTTCGAACATAAAAATTAATAAATTATTGAATATAACAATATTTGTATCAAGAAATTTCAATTTTTCATATATAACAAGTAAAAATATCGAATATAATAAGACTTATACCTATAAAAAAATTGAATTTTCGGATATCGGATAATCGGATATCCGATCCGAATGTAAAATCACTATCCGTATCCGATCCGAAATTTTCGGATATCCGATCCGAATTATCCGAAAAATAAAAAACGGATCGGATATCCGAAATTTCGGATCGGATCAACGGATAATCGGATCGGATCAATCGGATCGGATTTTTTTGAACACCCCTATTAAAATTCATACATTGAGCTCACCCAAAAGCAACACTTGGTGACCTTCCCTTGCCTTTGCCACCCACAAGCTATTTATCTGCATTGTCGAACAAAAGAGAGCGTAAGCATAAAAGCTTAGTGAGGGTAAGCTCTTTAAAAACAAACCTCGACAATGCAGGGTCCAAGCACGAGCTACAACCAAGATAAAATGCATGGTCTTACCTCCGATCCACGCGAGCCATAAATATAGATGATGCATGAACATATATTCAATGTCATGTCATGCTCAACATGTTTAAATCCACAACATATGAAATCACATATATTACACCATGTTAGCAACACATCCCAAAACACATTGGTTCACAATTAAGCACATATTGGCAACATAAACTACAATCTGTATTGGCACCTAGCTATGACTCGAATACGCGGATAACCGTTGGAACTCACATCCAACAACTCAACCATTACCTGACGGTGGGATTACACTCATCACCGTTCACGCGGAGGGGATTCCACTCATCCTCACGCCCCGTCGATGGGATTCCACTCATCACCGACTAATATAAATACAATTTCCGGGCGAACCCGTACTCCTCCTTGGTGACTCAACGCTACCAAGGCCACGCGCGACTTTTGACTCATGTGTACACACTAACATCCTAATGATCGATCATTTGTACCCAAGCATACTAGTGCCAATACTACACATTTCATTAATCATTCATAATGTCAATTCATAACACTTCCGTGCTTAGCACGTACTCACCATGACTTACCATCATGTACAAACCACATTTCCATGCCTAGCATGTACTCACCATGATCCTCGGATCATGAAACCACCTCATAATATCATTTCACATGTCAACACCACATGTACAACATTAACAACCATATCACATTATAGTTTACACATGTGTATAACCATATCATATCTATCATCAACATGCATATAACAATACATCAAACATGCCCCAACATACATGTATACAACATATACGTAATCAACACCATCCCAAATTAATACGAGGCATATACAACCATTAAAAGTGCAACCAAAGTCTCTAATCAAAGCTTGGGATTAGGCTACCACTCTAATCCCAACTCTAGGTGGGTTTACCAAGCTCATCCTAGGTTCACATGCTTGAACCAAATACTCAAAACCATTTTGAAAATATTTAACCACTCACCTAAGCTTCCAAGCTCCAAGCCAAGCAAGCAACCTTCCTCAAATTTCCGGATTTCTTCCCGAAGCTTCCCCAATACAAATTCCCGCTTCTTAACAACCTCAAACACATTTCAAAATATTCAAAATCAGCCCAACATCAAAATACCAACCCGGAATACAATTCAAATGCAATTTACCATGTTGCAAACCATGAACAAATCCCATTTTTAGCAAATTCGGGCAGCCCCTAAACCATGTCCAAAAACCATGTTTCCAACATCCATAGCACCCACAAACAATCCCAAATCAACCTCTAACCATAGTACTACCATTGGGCTATCAATTTCTACCTAAAACAACCCCCAAAACTCACCCAAAACCCTTCAAAAAACCCATTTTTACCCAATTTCGGAAATCATGTTAAAATCATGTAAAAATCATCTATGTTGGGTCTTGTGGGTAGTAAACAACATATATAACAATAATAAATCAATAGCTTGAGTTAAAGACCATAAAATTCTCATTTTTAAACAAAACCCTAAAACTTCACATTTCAAATTCATGAACAATAATGAGAAATATTGGTACCAACATGAAGAGAAAGACAAGGCTAAGTCAAAAACACAATTACCTTTTGAAAATCCCCAAAGATGAAGTTGAAAGAGTTGAAATGGTGAAAGGGGGGAGGGAGAGGGCTTCCATGTCTTCAAAATGAAAAAGGGGAATAAAGAAGATGAAGACAAGGCTTATTTTAACATAAAAGGGGTTTTAAATTTTGAAGACTATCATAATTACCATCTTGCCATTAATGAGATGGCAAATTATTCTTTATCATAAAATCCATGGGATTTAATTCCCACAACAATTTTGATCCAACATAGAATTTTTGATTCGAGTATCTAAAGCCCAAAATAATATTTTATTATTTGAGATTTTTAGAACCGAAACCCGAAATAATATTTTAATATTATTTTCTCCCGGCCCCCAAACCCGGGTGTTACAAGTGGTGCACGATCCAAACTGTCAAGCAAAAAGTACCGCTACCCAGTACTGATTTCATCGGTAAATAATCATCAACCGAGTGGGGATATAACTTTCCAATTGACCACCAACGAAAACATAAATCAGAAACTAGCGTCGATTGAGTCTTTGTGCGAACAACAATCGATCACTAGGGTATGCTGAAACATGCCACAAAGACAGATGAACCAAACCACAAAACAAAAACAAAGACATGTCACAAGGACAGAGGAAAAAACGTGTCACAAAGACAGAGAAAGAGATTCTTATTAAAATAAAAAACAAAAAAACTAATAGATCCGGTGGTCGGCAACCAATACTAAAATTGATTTGCCAACCACCAATCAAAAGGATTGATCAAAGTAGAGAACGGTTAGGGTTGAAGGAATTTTAACTGTGAAGACCGACTAGGGTTAAAGGGATTTTCCTTTGTAACTATTTAATTTAACTCATTTTAAAACTTTCTTCTTTCTAGAGATTATATACGATCACTTTTATTGCCCATGTAAATTCACTCGATTATTACTAAATGTTTGAATAAATAAGTATCAACCCATCACATTTGTATTCACTCTTACATTCCCAAAATGGTGTCCTTTAATTATAGCATTTTTGTCTCAATGGAAGAATTATAATACTCCCATGATCAAAATGAATGTCTTTTTACAAGGTGGAGGATGAAAAGATTGATCTGAATTGAAAATAAAATGAGTTGTTAATTTATAGTTAGCGGTTTATCTTTTAGTTTAAATATTTTGATTCAAACAAAAAAATCTAATCAGTATTCGACATACTCGTCTGGTAAATGTATAATCTTTACATGATTAAAAATGCAATTGTTATAGACATTGAAGTAAGACAATGAAAACAAGGAGCAAATGTTCATTTGAAAGGTGAAAGAAACATTGTACTGAATTACTATATACGAAATTAAAATACAAATTATTGGCCTAATCTTTCTCAATATTGGTACATGATACTTGACATTTTTGGAGGCTAAACACAAATTATCATATTTTTATACATGAATTATAATGATCAAATTAAAATTAAAAAAAAAATTCGACAAATTTTAGAGGGGTGGGGCTGCTAGCCCCTAGATTCAAATATTAGCTCTGGTTTTTTTTGTTTACCTTTTTTATACAGTGCATTTTATTTGGTTTAATTATCGGTATTAAACTAATTAATTGACTAATTCAAGTTAGCATTTTAGATGTCTATTATGGGAGTGACCTTCTTAACTCAATTGCTTCATTCACAGCGTTAGGATTTGAACTCCTAATCTTATTTAAGAGATCTAGACTCAGGGACGGACGCTATACTTTATGTTAAGAGGGTGAACTTATAAAATTTTAGAGGGACGAAAATAGGTTTCCAATAAAAACATATAATTTTTTTTTAAAAAAATTTAGAGGGCGACCGACCCATCCAATCTCCTCTCGGTCTTTCTCTAGACGTAGTCTTAACCCAGAAGATCATCTTGTTGTTGATTTTACACGGTGCAAATTAATTTGTAACTTCCTATTTTCGTTATGACACGTGGAGAACATGCACTTAACAACATTGAATTTTAGTTTTAGATACTTTTACCAGTCTTTCTTGTAAGCATGCCAGGTTGGGAACATGCAGTCCACCCATGTTTCAATCACTATTCAAGAGTAAAAGTGCATATTTTTCTTATTAAACAGAGATACAGTAAATATTGTGATTCGAACCCATAAAATATTGACAAATTTCAGTAAAAATATATGTTCTAATATTTAAATTTGATTTAAATGCATAATTTGGCATATATTATTTTTAGTTTAAATCAGGTATTTAAATTTAAATTTGAATTTAAGATTTAATTTGATATTTATTTTTTTGTCTAACTAAAATTTTAAACTTGATATCTATGTTTAAATTGATAACTAAATTTAGCTTAAATCGTTTAAGGTAAGTATTAATTTGAACAGAAAAATGACTTTTATGGTAAGTATTAATTTGAGTGTCTATCTGAATAACAAATCAAATTCGAGTGTCTAATTTGAGTAATATAATTTAAAAATTATTAACGTTTGGATGATTTGGAAATACAAAAAATAATTTAAATCTAAAAATACAAATTAAAAGAATTTAAAATTTAAATCAAGTGCATTGGATGCACACAATTACCTTCCAAATATTACAACAAAAACAGAAAAGACCTGAGTAAGCCTTCCAAATAAGATAAGGGGGAATTAAATTATTATGGTGGGAATCCGCCTTTTTTTCTTAAAAAAAATAATATTTCACCTACTTTTTTTGGATTTTGTGACTGTGATTTTTAGACAACACATTGTCTTAAATTCTCAACAATAAAAATAAGTAATAATTAGAAAAAGGATAATTACATAAATAGCCACTAAATTTTTAGGGCACTTTTATTTTAATTATTGAATTAAAAATATACAATATAGTTACTAAACTTTTAATCCGTTTTCATTAAAGTCACGGACTTTAACTTTCTGTTAAACCAGAAGTTAACAGTCTCGTCAACGTTCTTTAACAGCAATGACTTTAATGAAAACAAATTAAAATTTTAGCGACTAAAATTAAAGTACCCTAAAAATTTGGTGACTACTTATATAGTTTACCCTAGAAAAGGTGCTAATTACCAAAATTGGAACAAAAATTAGTTACAGATATTTCCAATTTATTTTATAAACAATTTGAGTGGCCATTTCCTCATTTTCGACCTCCAAATATTTGTTCTAGAAAAAAAAACACTTCAACTCAGTAGCTATCATTCATGAGTCAATTGAAAGAAAATCTAATCAGTATTCGGCATACTCGTCTGGTAAATGTATAATCTTTACATGATTAAAAATGCAGTTGTTATAGACATTGAAGTAAGACAGTGAAAACAGGGTACAAATGTTCATTTGAAAGTTGAAAGAAATATTGTACTGAATTACTATATACGAAATTAAAAATACAATTTATTGGTCTAATCTTTCTCAATATTGGCACATGATACTCGACATTTTTGGAGGCTAAACACAAATTATCATATTTTTTTATACTTGAATTGTAATGATCTAATTAAAATTTAAAAAAAATAGAATTCGACAAATTTTAGAGTGGCGGGGCTGCTAGCCCCTAGATTCTCTGGTTTTGTTTACTTTTTTATACGGTATATTTTTTTGGTATAATTATCGGAATTCAACTAATTAATTGACTAATTCGGATCGGTACTGTAGATGTTTATTATGAGAGTGACTTTCCTAACTCAATTGCTCCATTTACAACGTTATGATTTAAACTCTTAATCTTATTTAAGGGATCTAGACTCAGGGATGGACGCAAAACTTTATGTTAGGTAGTGAACTTATAAAATTTTAAGGGGCCGAAAATAGATTTCCAATAAAAAACATATAGAAAATTTCTAATTTTATTTTAAAATTTTAGAAAAGGCGACCGCCCCATCTAACTCCCTCTCGGTCTTTCCCTGGACCTAGTGTTTTAACCCACAAAATCATCTTGTTGTTGATTTTACACGGTGCAGATTAATTCGTAACTTCCTATTTCCGTTATGACACGTGGAAAACATGCACTTAACCAATTGAATTTTAGTTTTAGATACTTTTATCAGTCTTTCTTGTAAGCCTGCCAAGTTGGGAACATGCAGTCCACCCATGTTTCAATCACTATTCAAGAGTAAAAATGTATATTTTTCTTATTAAACATAGATACCGTAAATATTGCGATTCGAACTTATATAATATTAGTGAATTTCAGTAAAAATATATGTTCTAATATTTAAATTTGATTTTAATGCATAATTTGACATATATTATTTTTAGTTTAAATTAGGTATTTTAATTTGAATTTAAGATTTAATTTGATATTTATTTTTTGTCTAACTATAATTTTATACTTATATCTATGTTTAAATTGATAACTAAATTTAGCTTAAATCGTTTAAGGTAAGTATTAATTTGAACAGACAAATGGCTTGTAAGGTAAGTATTAATTTGAGTGTCTATCTGAATAACAAATCAAATTCGAGTGTCTAATTTGAGTAATATAATTTAAAAATTATTAACGTTTGGATGATTTGGAAATAAAAAAATAATTTAAATCTAAAAATAAAAATTAAAAGAATTTAAAATTTAAATCAAGTGCATTGGATGCACACATTTACCTTCTAAATATTACAACAAAAACAGGAAAGACTTGAGTAAGCCTTCCAAATAAGATAAGGGAGAATTAAATTATTTTGGTGAGAATCTGCCTCATTTTTCTTAAAAAATAATATTTCACCAACCATTTTTTGGATTTTGTGACTGTTTTTTGACAACTCATTAAATTCTCAACAATAAAAGTAAGTAATAATTAGAAAAAGGGTAACTACATAACTAGCCACTGAATTTTTAAAGCACTTTTATTTTGATTATTGAATTTAAAATATGCAATTTAGTCACTAAACTTTTAATCCGTTTTCATTAAAGTCATGAACTTTAACTTTTTGTTAAATAGGAAATTAACGGTCACGTCAATGTTCTTTAATGTCAATGACCTTTAGGAAAACAAATTAAAAATTTAGTGACCAAAATTAAAACACCTAAATGTAACACCTTAGTTTAGGGGTCGGGTGAAAATAATATTTTAATATTATATTGGGTTCGGTTTTATAACTAAAATAATCTTTTGGGCCTTGGGTTTCAAAAACAAATATTTTGTGTTGGACTAAATTGAAATGAAATTCAATTTTGGGGGATTTTAAAGAATAAGGGAATTAGCCATTCATTAATGGAAAAGTGGTAAATAGCCCAACTTTTAATTTTAAACCCCCATTTTATCAATAGCCACTATTCACATTCTTCTTCTAAAAACAAAAAGAACAGTTTGAAGAAGCTCTCATCCCCTCTACTATTCCATCACCTTGTTCCTCCATTTTAGGTCGGATTTGCAAGGTAACTACATTTTCAACTTGTCCTCATCATCCTCTCTTCAAAAGTACAAATAGTTTTCATTTTCCTCAATGTTTTGAAAATTGAGTTTTTGGAGATTTTGATTAAAAATGATAACTTTATGTTGCTAAACTTAATATTTCGATTTAATGTTGTTAGTTATGAAGTCTAGGAGCTAAATGGTTCAACATATATGAATTTTACTTGATTTTGAGCACATTCCCGAAATTGGGTTTAAAGAGGGTTTTTGAAGGGTTTTGGGTGAGTTTTGGGGGTTGTTTTAGGTTGGAATTGGTGTGCTAATGTTAGTACTATGGTTGGGGGATGTTTTGGGATCATTTGTGGGTATAAAATGTGTTGAAAACTTGGGTTTTGATCAAGGATTGTGGGCTGCTCGAATTGGATAAAATTGGGGTTTGTTCATGGCTTGAAATGTTGAGTTTGATGTTTGAATTGTTTTCCGGGTTAGCTACTTTAATGCTTGGGCTGATTGAAAGTTGTTTGGCTTGTGTTGAGGTTGTTTAGAGGTGAGAACTTGTGTTGGTGAAGCATCGGGAGGAAATCCGGAAGCTTGAAGGTGGTTGCTTGCTTGGTATTTGAGCTTGGAAGTATATGTGAGTGGTTAATGTTTTCTAAGTGTTTTCTAAGTATTTGGTTTGAGCATGTGGACTAGGTTGGGCTTGGTAGACCCACCTAGAGTTAGGATTAGGGTGGTGGCCTAATCCTAAACTTAAACTAGAGACATTGGTTGAACTTGTAATTGATGTTTATGCCTCGTAATATTGGTGATATGATTGTTTATGTATAATGTGTTATACATGTGTGATGAGGCATGGTTGTGATGCATTGTGTTATGCATGTGGATGGTTCATGATGGTGATCATGGTGAGTACTTGCTAAGCACGGAATGGGTTGTAAATGATAATGTGGATTGAGTTAAATGTTGACACTAGTATGCTTGAGTACAAATGATCGATCATTAGGATGTTAGTGTGCACACATGAGTCAAATTCGCGCGTGGCCTTGGTGGCGTTGAGTCACCAAAGAGGAGTACGGGTTCGCCCGGAAATTGTTATTTATATATAGTCGATGATGAGTGGAATCCCATCGACGAGGCGTGAGGATGAGTGGAATCCCCTCCGCGAGACCGATGATGAGTGTAATCACACTGTGAGGTAAAGTTGTTGTTGGATGTGAGTTCCAATGTGTTTATCCGAGTATTCGAGTCATAGCTAGGTGCCAATATTGATTGATATGTGTATAAATGTGATGTGGAATGTGATTCCTACTTGGATGTTTATATGTGCTTACATATATTGTGGAAATGAGCTTGTTAAGCATGACATAAAATTGAATATTGCTCATGCATCATTAACATTTTGGTTCTTGAGGATCGAAGGTATAATCATGCATTTACCTTGGTTGAGTTCGTGCTTGGACCCTGCATTGTCGAGGTTTGTTTTTAAAGAGCTTACCCTCACTAATCTTTATTGCTTACGCTCTCTCTTTGTTCGACAATGCAGATCCTTAGTTTGGGGGTTGCTAAGTGCAAGAAGGGGCCTCTAAGTGTGCTTCGTGGTGCTTGTTTAGCTACCAAGTATGAACTTTTTAATTATGATGTAATAGTCAAGCAATGAGACATGTATTAGTGCTATGATGCTTTTGGAGTATGATGTTGTTGTTTAGGAGCATGTTAGACTCCTCGTATGTGTTTGTTAACTTGGCTTTTGAGATGTATGCCCTTGCTTGTAAGCCGTGTTGGTATTTGTTTACCTTAAAATTTGCCTAAGTGTTGCCTTTGTTAAAGCATACTTTATGAAATGACATGAATGGTCTTTGGATTAGATGCCTTTCGTATATCTTGTGTTTGTTGTGTATGGTTGCTAGGGAGCATGCCTCTAGAATGTATTTGTATGGTTTGTATGCCTCGTGTAGTTGTTTCGGGCGTTTGGAACCTCTAGGAGTTGTCTAAAACAGATTTTGGGATTTTACAGACAGCCAGTGTTTCGAAACGGGATGGGCCATTTCGGAACGGGTTTGGCTTCAGGGACCCCGTATCGGAACTCGTTACGATACGGTTTGGCCACTGTGAACCCCTGTTCTGAAACGGGTATCGGAACACTTTGGCTACTGAAATCAGAGAATTTGCCGAGATGATGGGGTTCCGAAACGGGTCTAAGTGTTTCGGAACGGTCAACATCTCGTTGACCACGAGAAGTTGACCGTTGAGGGTGTTTCAGAACGATTGACCTCCGTTCCGATACGGCCTCCTCGTTTGGGCTTGGGACCGTTGACCAAGTCAAGGCGTTTTGATACACCTTGAAGGTTTTTCGAAACGGCCTGCCTAATAATCTAAAATGGACTATTTTGCGTATGATTGCTCGAATGATCATTTTTATGATTGCTTGTGTTCGGCTGACGTGTCTCACATAGGACAATAGTAATACATATAGGCAAGATAAATAAAAGAAATTTTTTTAGGGTTGTTAACCGAGGGGGAACCTTAACGGGTTTCACTTCGGTTTTCCCCGTGTGGCCCACTCGGGCCGGTCAAGCGTCCGGACCGGGACGTGGGGGTTACACTAAAAGTTTGGTGACTATTTATATAGTTTACCCTAGAAAAGTTGCTAATTACCAAAATTGGAACAGAAATTAGTTACAGATATTTTCAATTTATTTTATAAACAATTTGAGTGGCCATTTCCTCATTTTCGACCTCCAAATATTTGTTCTAGAAAAAAAACACTTCAACTCAGTAGCTGTCAAAGATGAGTCAATGGAAGGAATCTGACACCATGTCCAACCCCACTCTTTCTCCAGGTAATTTTTCATCTCCATTTCCAATTTTTTATGTTTAATTTTTTTAAATCTACTGTTTAGATTAATTTTTGTATGGATCTCAAAATATAAAATATATATTTTTTAAAATCCTTCTTTTTCATACCGTGCAATTTCTGTTGATTATTTTATTTTAATTACTTCATTATTGTTTATGCCAAGATTCCTTCAATTGACTCATCATTGATAGTTACTGAGTTTATGTCCAACCCCAAAAAAAATCTTCATTCCTTTATCATGGATGAGATTTTTGGGGGATTTAGTTATATTTTTTGTCCGATTTTAAGTTTATGCCAAGATCTAGTCCGTTTGGTATAAAGGGTCAAAGAATTTCCATAAAGAACCATACAGATCTAGATTAATAGTTGATTTCTTTCTTCTTATGAAAACTTAAAATTTATTGTAAAAATAATACAAACATATAATTATCTCATTTTTATACGCTATATCGTAACATTTGTGAAATGGTACGAAGTTCAGAATTAAAAAATAATAATTTAAGTCTCATAAATAGTGATAACAATGAATTTTACCCTTCATTTAGGTTCGATCCCAAATATATTTAGGATTTATATAACTATCAAATACTTTGGTTATGCCTTATTTACCAAGATGATAAGGTTGGTGACAAGGATATGCCTATTGAGGAAGGGCTCAATAGTGTTCGAAATTTCACTATAATTGCTAGAAAACTTTAATAGCAAAGAAATTGATATTATTGAAACCTTCAATAGTGTTAGAATATTCAGATTATACTATTCAACTTTTAGGAAGAAGAGTGAAAGTTGGATTAATTATGTCATGACCCAATTTTAAGAGTTGGGTCGAGTCACGACATAAATAATATTTTTTTATGTCATAGTTAGTATAATTAATAGTCATTCTACACAGACAAATCTATGCCAAAAGTAATAAACACATGATAAGCATGAAAAATTAGGTTAGGATTAGGAACCACCTGATAATTGATGGATGAGACAATGACTGATAAATTCAATAATTCAGTCGCCTTACCATTAGACAAATAGGTTAGACGGATGATAGATAAGCATTACAAGTAAGATATGCCATATGATGACTCCAGGTTGTCTATTGTAGTCGACAATCCTTATCCTCCTATTATTAGTTGTCACATGACAACATGGAGAATAAAAGGAAGTTTTTTTATTATTAACAAGGAAAAATATTAATCAAGCATCAAACATACACCAAAAACCATAAAAGTTCGTAAACAAACAAGAAAATAAAATCTTGAGCATAAACCAACAGAAAAATTAAAATACAATTGAAGGAATAGCATAAACCATATGCTTGAAGCTTAAGGGCTTGGAGAAAGGAGTTAGCCGCCTGAATCTATTGAAGATCCACTAATCGGGGATAAGGAGACAACCACAAAGGGCACTACCGTTGAATCTAAGCACTAGGGTGACAATACGAGCAAGAGTCATGCCATTTTGGCCGATGAAGACATAGCTCATCTTATATGCTCTACCACCCAGAGAAAAAAGAACTTTTGAATGAGCAACTGAAAGAAAGTCAAAGCCTAGAAATTTCAAGATCACATTTCACGTGCATGCACCAACAATCGAAAATATCATGCCAAAAGGACTGCCGAGAGGATTGGAGAAACGTCGAATATAATTGTAGAAGGAGAAAGAATGAGGAGGAGAAAATGGGAGACGGAAGAGGTCTTCTACTTCGTACTTCTTAACTCGGGTCATCATGAAAGCCCTGACTTTTTATTTTCAAAAGTGCTCCCGAATTTGAATTGTGGCTAGCAAAGACACCAACATCCACCGAACCAACCAGAGGAAAGCAACAAAAACAAAACCGAAAGGAGAAAAAAATCTCAACAAAGGAAGAAAAGACAAAGGAAAAAATTAAAGGGTGGGTGACAAAGAGGCCAGCCGCTCAAAATCAAAGTAGCTGGCCGCCGGATAAAAGCTCCTTAAGATTTTCTTTAGTTAAGAGCATTTGCTTTCTTTTACTCGTAATTATATATTGGTGATTATCAAAGACAACTACTATTTTTTTATTTGAGTATAAAAAGGAAGTTGATTCTCTCCTTTATTAGGACCGACTCTAATGACTCAAAATCTGTCTTTAAAATTCACAATCATTGTTACGTTCTATCTATTATCTTGTGACTTTCTATTCAAATCAGAAAGGATGCGAGTCATAATCTCTAATTTTAGACCATCAACAAAAAGAAAGAAATAAATATTTAAGTTAAATTATTGATATATTTGAAAGAAATAAATTTGGAGAGAAGAGAGATAAAAATCTATTATTATTATTATCCTTTCTCAAATTTTTCATGGAAACTAAAGATGGAGGCAATGATTGAATCGGCGACCCTCAAAGGTTTACATCAATGAAACAAAGTCTTCCATCATACCAATGAGGAACGAGTTCATACATCACCGGGAAAGTCATTTATGAGTAACTTCAACCCCTTTAATCATTAATGAAGACCGTTCCACAAGAAAGCCAGGTACTTAAAAATTAGTTCGACACCTACTAAAAGAAGCAGTTTGAAAGAATATAAATTTTTTTAAAAAAATAAACAAACAATAGCATAAGGAAAACCCCACAATCAAAAGAGTAATGAGAAAAGAAAAATAACAACACGAGACAAGAGGATGGATAGAGAAAAAAGAAAAATAATTTCAACGGAGAAATAAGAAAAGACGATGAAGAAAAAAAGAAAGAAAAGAAGATGAAGAGAAAATGATTAATGTTGACAAATATATTGTTGTCAACAAAAAAACATAAAAAACAAAAAGAGAAAAATATGATTGATGGTTGACAAACAAATGTTGTAGACAATAAAAAATGGAAATGTGATTAGGTTTTGATGAGAGAAAAGAGAGAAAAGAGAGAAAAAAGAAGAATATTTTTTTGTTTAGATTGATTAGATTTGAAAAGGAAAAAAATCACTGAAATAAGACAAAAACCACAAATCCAAAAGAGTTTAATTTTTTTTTGAAAAGCAATATGATTTTATTAAGGCAAAATCATACAAAGCACTACTAATAGCCTCGTTAAAAAAACCCCTAATCCTAAATGGGGGAAAAGAGTACCATTAATAGTGTCAAAACAAAGGACAAACACGAAAACAAAAAAAAAGAGTTTAATTTTAATATACAAGCTGTAAAAAATATTTTACACAAGCTTGTATATTTGTACTATAAACTTAAATTTTAGATTATTAAATTCTAAACCATAAATTATAAACACTAACTTTAAATTCTAAATCTTAAAACCTAAACCACTAAACTACATCTTTAACCCATAAAATTAAAAGACTCGTGTAAACTTTACTTATGTATTAAAGTTTTTTTTTCAATCCAAAATCTTTCATCAAAATAATATCTTTCCCCTATTTATATATGGATTAATATCCTATACACTGGCGGTGGAAACTAAAAGTTTTCACAAGCGCCTTAGTTTTAGGGTATATGGAGTTAGTTTAGGGTATAGGGTTTAAGGATTTAGGTGTAGGGGGTTAAAATTTAGAGATAGTTGTTTCAATTTAAGGTTTAGGGTTATAATTTAAGATTTATAGGTTATGATTAGTTTTTAGAGTAATTGAAACAACTATCCCTAAATTATAACCCTAAACCTTAAATTAAAACAACTATCTCTAAATTCTAAAAATAATATCAACAACTAAGTTATAGTCCACAAGCACCTCCCCTAATGAGCGGGGGAGCTCACAACCCTTTGATGACATGAAAAATACAAAATGCTTCGACTCTGTGTCATGAGAGTTTGGATTCGATTCTCAGCATCATTCTCTCTTTCTACTATTTATATATAAAAGGAGAGAAAGAAGAAAAAAAATCAAAGCTCATTGGATTAGATTTGTTTTAAAAATACCCTGTATGAATTAAAAAATTAGGACACAAAATAACATAACAAAGACATATTAATAATTTACTTTAGTTAGATGAGACGTTAGGTCTTATAAGAAAGGTTAGAGGTTTGAATTCTGATCTTGAAAATAAAACACAAGTCTAAAACTCTCGTCAAATTAAGAGATTATTATTAGTTGAGATCATAAATGATACATTGAGTAGAGTTCATTATACAATTTCTTCAGGGTGAGTTTTGAATCATTTGAGATTGAGATTGTTTTAGACTCATTTCGGTATTTTTTTTTCAAATCATATTTAAGTGAGTTAGGATTTGAGGATTTTTAGGGCACATTTTAATATTTATTTTGATTTCTTTACTATCGTTTCAAAATGTTAAACATTTATCGCTGTACTATTTTACTTTGGTGTAATTATGCCCTTTAGCTCTTGCACTCTTTCGGGTTTTTAAAGTTTATCCATATTCTTTTAAATTAAAGTCCAATTAATAATATTATTTATTGACTTCTGTTAAATTTAAATATACATTGAACTTTAATTTTTAAATCAAACCTTTGAATAATAAAATGCTACATATTCAAATTTAACATAAATCTATTAGTAATTTTATCCATGGGACAAATAGATGGACTAAAAGTAGAGGGACAAAATTTTAAAAATCCAAAGAGTAGGGGGATTGGGGACACAATTAAACCTTTTACTTCTTATATAGTAAAACAAAACTTTTGTCTTGATTTGGGACAAAATTTACTGAATTGTTTAAAATTGGCAGGGGTCCCAGTCCCAGAAGCAACTAGTGGTGTGATTGAAGCAATCCCTGTTTCCATCTTTCGTGGTTCAAGTCAAGACACTGCTCCGACTCGAAGGAGAAGAGCTAAAATGGTAAGAAATTCGAACCTATATAAGATGAGAAAACATGAACATCATTACCATTCGGTGAATTAGTAGATAATGAGTAGTGGACACATTAACGGCCATTTCTAATACATTTTGTGATGATTATTTCATGGTTATCTTTTTTTTTTGAACTGATTTCATGGTTATCTTTGAATGTTGTGCATATCATCCAAAGTCACCACAGCCTGACTACCTAGTCCATTGGGATGTTTATGAAAAGCAACGCCCAAATGGGAGGACTGATAAGGTAATTACCCTCTTTAAATGACTTTTACAAAAAAAGAAACCATGTATTTGTTTATAATAGTTTCAGTTAAGCTAATCACAAATGATTTGTGCTCTCTTTGGTTAACAGTACTATCGCCATAAGGAGCTGCGCTTCTTGTGCCGGTCGCTGAAAGAGGTGGACGCGTACGAGACAAGCGGAATGCGTCGCACACGTGCGAATAAGCCGAAAGGCAACAAAGAAGAGATTATGTCCCATGAACTTCCTTCAGTAATGGTAAGTGTGCCTTTAAAATTGGTTGTATAATCGAATCGAATCGAATTGAAGTTGGAGTTCGTTTTTTGTATTTGTTTATGATGCAGAGATGAATAATTTCGATTCTTCTCTATCTTTAGCTCCCTGACACAAATGAATATTTTCTTCATCTGTTGTTGTTACATTGGTATTTCAACTTCTGCAGTTGCTGCCATGGAAAGAGGAAGCTGAAGCTGCTGATGAGAAAATAAAAAATATGAATACCTCTGATCCTTCAACTTCAACTGTAGCTTCAACTTCAACTTCAACTGCGCCAAAAGGTATCTCTCAATATTAACTTTCAAACATATTTGAGCTCTAATAATATTCACATTCAAACACATACATGTATCCAATATATTTGTTCGAATCCGAGTAACATAGAATTCTGTTTCCTTTTTATTTCACCAGTTAAACGTGAAAGGAAGAAGAGGGTGGAGAAAATAGAGAACAGTTTCAATTGGAATGATCTGAGTGGATTGAAGCTGCTCCAGGTTCCAATTACTTATGTTAAGGAGTTTAAGGATCATGAAGCTGTTCCAGAGGTTTGATAAGAAGATGAACTGTATCATCTTTCTTATAAGAGACTAGGCTGCACAATGTTTTCTTAAACAATTTACTTTTCTTTCGCTCAATCGGAAGTTTATTTATGCTAATTGTAACTGTTGGAAACTTCCACCAGCATGAAGGTACAAAAAGTTTACAACTCCCTTCTTAGTGATTTGAACATTTTCTGTACTTTTTTTTGTTTTTATTCATATTTCAACACTGAAGAACCCGTGAAGTGGTTCCGGTAGTAAAGGATGATGTTTTTTATTCCGTGACTCGAGTTCGAGCACCATGTGTCTACACTAAACCATAAACTTTATTTTTGGTATTTGATCATACATAGAGGCACAAATAATGACAGAGTATTTATGTTTGTACTATGATCCGCATAAATGACCGTGTTTCGGAATGAAATAGTATAACATAGAATGTTGTCCATTTGTTGTCTATCATTACGCGCCAACCAAGTTGACAAACGTGTTATTTTTTTTTAATCGGCAACATGTATGTATTAATAATAATCCAACATACATGACCAACACGCTCACAAGCCTCGTTAAAAACCTCTCTAAATCCTACAGAGGAAAAGAGTACTCGTGAGCGTGTAACCAGTACAAACACCATAGTAAAAAATACCTCATGCTAGGCTCCTTCCTTAAACCAACTCGGTCTATCAACACCCGTTTTAGCCAAAACATCCGCTAGTCTATTACCCTCTCTAAAAACGTGTTGGAAACATACATCATTTAGTGTCGCACACGCTTCGTCAATTCGCCGGAACCAGCGCCAAAATTTCCACGGTCGCTTCTCCAAATGCATGACCCAAGCCACGGCCGTAGTGGAATCCGATTCCACCACCAACGGGCGTTGTTCCCAGCCCGATCCAACCACCATCTCCAATGCGTGGCAAATAGCTTGCAATTCAGCTTCATTAGAATCCGCAACCCCTATCGGACCTGAAAATAATGCGAAAATACGGCCGAATTCGTCTCGTAACACACCCCCACAACCAGCTTTACCCGGTTTTCCTCGCGCCGAGCCATCAACATTAAATTTAAAAACCCCCATCGGTGGCCTCTCCCATTGGATGTTCCCCCGCGTGTCATCATTCGGACCATGTACCAAGCAATTCAAAGGAGAATCCCACCAAGCCGATTCCACAATCACACTCTCACTATCTAACAGCCGCACCCAGTACATCGATCTCAATTTGATGAGGAACATAATTTCCCCCGCTGCCGCCCGAACATTATTGAATAATGCATTGTTACCCGCCAACCAAATTGACCAAAAAGTCGCTGCACACCCCGCCATCCACCAGTCCCGCAAATGCCCCATAAATACGGATCCAAAACACATCTCCAACAAAGTCACCACACGCCAAGGCTGAACCATATCCGTCCCCCACCATCGAAAGAACGCCGTCCAAACAGCCCACGCCGCTGGGCAGTGTAGCAGGAGGTGGTCGAGCGTTTCTTCACCCGCCCGGCACCACACGCAGCAGGCCCCCTCCCCCGTGATCGGCATCCCTCGTGCACTCAACATCGCCATAGTTGGTTGCCGATTCAGCCACGCAAACCATAGAAAATGTTGCACCCTTGGAGGTATCGGCAATCTCCAAATCATATTCAATTCATCACTCACCACCAATCCAAACGATTGCATCAATTTCGCCAAATTCGCAACACAAAATTCCCCCGTCGTCGAATGTAGCCACACAATACGATCACCTTGACGTGGAAAGAGATGAAAACTCCCACAAAGCATACGGACCTCCATAAGCTGCTCAATTTCTAAAGAACGCAATGGGCGGACAAAAAATTTCTCCCATTCCTCATGTTCAAACGTACCACCTTTCGTGTACTTCTTCACTGTTAATTCTTTCTCAACCACAAGCCGATATAACCTTGGAAACAATTCAGCCAACGGTCTACCACTACACCACACATCGTGCCAAAAAATAATTTTTTCGCCATCCCCCAATTGCCACATAAAAGCCTCACTACCCATCAACCCATGTAAACCCTGCGCTGCATTTAGATTAACAATTTGCCGCCAAACAAAGGACATGTTTTGCAACCCCACCTCTCTCGGCCACCACTTCCTAATATCACAACCATATTTTGCATCTATAATTGTCTTCCAAAGGGAATCCGCTTGCATCGCATACCTCCACCTCCATTTTGCTAAAAGCGCAATATTTCTTACGCGCAAATTCACTACTCCCAACCCCCCAAACCGACGAGGTCGACAAGCTACTGACCAGCTCACCCGACTCAACTTCATCTTAGTATCCGAGCCTCCCCACAGGAACCTCCTCCGTATCCTATCTATCTTGCTTAACACACCTCTTGGCACCATAAACAAACTCATATAATAAAGAGGCAAAGCGGACAATACAGTATTAATCAACACTAACCTCCCCGCAAAAGATAATGTGTCGCGTTTCCACCCCGCCAAGCTATCCCGGAAGCATTGTATGAGTGGATCCCACATCTGCATACTGCGCGGATTGACTCCCAAAGGCAGTCCCAAATAAACAAATGGAAGCGTGGCACGATCGCAACCCAACATTGTTGATGTGCGCGTCATCAATTCATCGCCCACCCCTATTCCATACAATTGCGATTTAGCAAAATTAATCTTCAAACCAGTAGTATACTCGAAGCATGTCAGAAGGCGCTTCAAATCACGTGCAAACTCAATCCTTGCCGGGAAAAATATAATTGTGTCATCCGCAAATTGCAGATGTGACACAACACATCCTTCGGCAACTACAACCCCTTCGAACACGCCCAATCTCTTCGCATTACTCAGAAATTGATGAAGGAGTTCAGCCACAATCACAAATAACAGGGGCGAGAGAGGATCACCCTGTCGTAAACCCCGCTGCATGTTAAATTCACCCGTCGGCGAGCCATTTACAAGGATCGACAATCTTGCCGTAGTGACACATTCCATCACCCACTTACGCCACAAATCACCAAACCCCATTTTCCACATAATATGGTCTAAACATTCCCACTTAATGCAATCATAAGCCTTCGAGAAGTCCAATTTTAAAATAAATCCCCCTCCTCACTTCGCCTCCGTTGCATCGAATGAATTGTTTCATTCGCCAATAGAATTCCATCTAAAATCTGTCGACCCTTTACAAAGCCAGACTGTACGTCGCTAATCAACTTTGGCAACACCTCCTGTAATCTTTTTGCTAAACACTTGGCTAGGATTTTGTACAGCGAATTCAAGAGACAAATAGGACGATAATCACTAACCACTGTCGGACTCTCATTTTTTGGAATTAATACCACAAATGAGGAATTAATCCCCGACGGCAACTTGCCCGCCTGCACAAACTCCGCTATAAAATTCATTACATCCTTCTTTAAAAATGCCCAGCCCTTTTTATAAAACTCGAATGTGAAACCATCCGGTCCCGGGGTTTTGGAGCCTTCACAATTCCATACTACTGATTTAATTTCCTCCTCGGAAAAATCCACTTCCAAACATGACGCCTCCAATTCACTCAAGCAAGGAAAGTCAACCATCGCTTCCATCGACCCCGCCATCTCCACGCGCTGAAAATGCTTCCTAAACTCGCTGAAAAAATATGATTTTAACTCCGTCGGCTCCATTACCCATCGGCCCCGCCACCAAGCACCTCTAATTGAGTTACGCAGCATGCGTATTTTAACAGCCCGGTGGAAAAAGTGAGTATTTTGGTCTCCATCCTTTAACCACGCCCCTCTCGATTTTTGTCGCCAATGTACTTCCCTTAGTTTCGATAGCCTCCACAACTCAGAATTCAATTTCCATCTTTCCTCAATGTCCTCCCATGAAGCTGAATCCTTTTCGACCATGTCATCTAATGCATCCAATTTACTAGTCGATATTTTAATTTGGCCATCAATGTTGCCAAATGAATGTGCATTCCATCTCTTTAAAAAAGATTTCATCCCTTTCAATTTTGTCGAGATACTCAAACTCCCCCACCCCACATCCGAAGCTCCCAATCTTTCCCATTCATGCCCCATTTTGTCCAAAGCATCCTTCGAATACAACCAAGCATTCATAAAACGGAATGGTTTCGGTCCACTATCGCTAGGATCACTAACCAATAACAGCGGCACATGGTCCGACACTCCCCTTGATAATCCATTCAATTGTAATGTTTGGAATTTATCCAACCAATCTGGGGACAACAAAAATCTGTCCAACTTGCTGCACTGCATACCCGGACCAAACCATGTAAAGCACCTCCCCCGCAACGGAATATCCAACAGTGCGTGAGATTCAACAAATTCCTTGAATAAAATCATTCCCCTCGTTCGTGCAACACCCCCTCGCCTCTCATATGGATGCAGTACTTCGTTATAGTCACCTACCACACACCATGAGATTGAATTACTCTTCAAAATCTCCGACAAACTAGCCCATAAAACCCCTTGATCGGTCGTTCCACAAGGTGCATAAATACCAATCACACCACAATGCCATTCCTCGTTAATCCAATCCCCCTCCACCATTACATATCGCTCACCAACACGTATCGACTCAGCCTTGAACCTCTTCGTATCCCAAACCACTAGCACGCCTCCGGATCTGCCCCTAGCTGGAGCATAGGCGAATTCATACTCATCCGATGGCCATAATCTTCCTACCATGGCACCCAAAATCTCCTCCATTTTTGTTTCCTGTAGAATCATCAATTCACCTCGATGTTGTCGAACTAAATTTTGCACTGCTCTCCGCTTCACACTCGAACCCAACCCCCTTATGTTCCACGACAACATCCGCATCTCTCTTTGCTATTGATTTACTTCCCGATCTGCAATTAGCTTCGCCAAATCCTGGATTATGTGTTCTTCATTGCCAATTGCTTCCGCCCCAATGTATTTGCCTAATGCTAAAGTCTCTTTCGCCTCCTTAATTATCGATCTTTTTCTATTTTCAAAGTCAGAATCCGAGAGTGATATGTTTGCAAAATCTTGTGTATCGTTCACCTTCTTTTTTGGCCTGCCTCTACCCCTCTTCACCAATTTTTTCTCAGCTTCTATCCTTTTTTCAGGGGATAAGTCATCTAATAAGAGTTCTGATAGGTTCCTCACCCTTCGAAGTTCCCCATTATTTTCAACCACTATCGCCTTTCCAACTCTATCAATTTCCAGCCTTATCCCTTGCTGCCGTCGCTGTTCATCATATCCCAGCTCCACCGGTGTCGCATGGACCTCGTCACTCAATGCTCGTGAGTATTCCTCACCCACAATTTGTAATTGCTCCTCTGAATCTCGAGAGACCATCCCTATATCTTCATCCGCTATCCCGGAATTCACCTTCACCGGATCAACATTAAATTCCAACTGACCGCCTTGTTGCTCCTTCCATAATTCATTATAATGCATCACTGTAGGAGTGGCCTCGCAAAGTGAATCCGGCACAAAAGATTCCTCCCCCATGTACTCACTGTCGGCAACACTATCACCATGCACTTGCCTCTCGCTCGAATCCCCCTCCTTGTTCGTCGATATATCCCAGACGACACCTCCATCCCGCAACAACAATCACATTTTATTCCCATTATTTCCTCCGATTCCATCATGCGCACTCTAAATGAACACCCCCCAATATTCAACGTTAGCACCTCGTCAATTCTTTCCAAAAAATCTGTCTCAATAAGGAATCTACAACGTTCAAACGACGACGGCGCATTCGTATCCCCATCCAATTGAATGAATTCACCCCACAATTCCGCAATGTTCTTGCACGTCCCTTCGGACCAAGCATGTATGGGGATACCACTAGCGGATAACCAAACTCTCCTATTCGGCAGTCCCAAAGATTCATTCCATGGCATTACATTTTCCAACCATTCCGAAAAGGCCTGTTTATCTAGGAGTTTTGATCGAATATCGATGTTCTCAAACATCAACAAGACCATCGAACCCGCCACTCGCATTATCGAGAAACCATTCAATTTTGCTCTCCGAAATTCCAATGCTAGGTCCCGAATTTTGGATGGTTTTTTACAGAAACCGACGGCACAACATCCAAGTATTCCCATTTTCTCATCATCCACCACGCCTTCCACACTCCTCTCTTCTCTATGTATATTTTCCTTCTCTTTGATCACATTAAATTCCTGTGCCGTAGTCGATTTTTGCATTGTGGAATTCCCTTTCTTCACAAATGATTTTTGAGAATTCGATTGCTGCTCCATCGGTTTCTTTTTCCAATATTCTGATCTTGCCTCTCTTTTAGCATATGAAACCCTAATCCACGATCCATATAATCTGAATCCATTCAACCTCTCAATAACTCTGTCCGCATCTATTTTGGATCCCATTCGCACGAATCCGAATCTTTTTCCTTCTTTCGATCTTTTATTCGGTATGAAAACATCCACAACTCTCCCATGTCTATCAAACACTTGCCATACACCCTTCCAATGCAATTGTAAAGGTAAGTTCATCACGAATAACGTCCATACCTGACCTTGAGATCGCTCCGATTGCCCGCTCCTTTGATTCTGATCTGGTCGCCCTTTCCCTAAGTAATTTTCCGATCTCCAATCCGATCGCCCCGATCCGATCGCCATTACATTCCATGACAAACGTGTTGTTGAAATAAAATTGATAATTTTTAAATAAAATAATTAAAAATTGTTCATCTAATTATCAAATTCATGTTCAATATAATTTATATATTAATTATTTACTGCTTAAACTAAAGTTATTTTTATTTAATTTTTGTACATAAAATACTTTCTTTAATCGGTGTGATAAATTCTAATAAATATAAAATATACATTTGCATGGATATAACTATTATTTCCAACCCCAACTCGGACTTAAGATTTGATGGAATATAGAGCTGAAATTCTTTTAGGCTTTTTTTTTTGATCGACAACCATATGTTTTTATTCACGTAGTAAAGAAAACATATAGTTTGACGAAATCGCACGCCTCATTAAAAACCTCCCTAAACCTATTGGAGGAAAAGAGTACGATGCGATCCGTCGAGTACAAAAATAAATTCAAGGAACAAACACCCATTCATACTTAACGAGTTACAAAAGCATGCTCCCAAGGAATCCCTCACCGCGACAATCTTCTCTGTAATCGAAGTCCTCTCCTATCGC
The DNA here is from genome assembly GCA_958450335.1 of Hibiscus tridactylites. Lineage (NCBI taxonomy): Eukaryota > Viridiplantae > Streptophyta > Magnoliopsida > Malvales > Malvaceae > Hibiscus > Hibiscus tridactylites. The sequence continues at coordinate 64,063,822 of OY288290.1, read as the reverse complement.
AATATCTGAAAATAGACCCATAAATAACGACAGCCCTTGCACTTACAAGCATGCCACGAAAAGGGACAACCGGTCCACTCCCTCCTTAGCCAAGGCATCGGCGAAACCATTCTTTTAGGCTTTGTTTAGCGGAGAGGAAAGAAAAATAAAAGAATGAAAAATAATTTTTTTTATCGGTGTGTTTGGTTGATAGGATGAAAAACTAGAAGAAACATACCCCGACGGGTACATTCTCGGTGGCAAAGCTGTCGCGCTTAATGGCGACATTTGGATTGGAAGGGGAAGCCGAATGGGATAATGTAGGTATCTGGTCGTTGTTAACACCGCCGAAGGTACAGTGCTTTGTGTGGTTTGTCCTCCTTGACCGATTACCAACTTTATGCTTGCTGCGTGACCGTGGGGTGCATTTAGAGGCACATGATTTTTCTTGTCGATGGTGTGGGGAGGGGGAGGATGAGGCGAATCACATTTTGCTTCATTGTCGATGGATGTGGCAGGTGTGGTCACTGTTTTTAGATTGGTGGAAGGTGGAGGTGGTTCGGCCGGCGTCGACAGTGGCATTTGTGCATATGATCCTTGATGGACCTTTTCGAGGAATGGTTAGACATTGGTGGATGTCGAGCTGTGCAGCGGCATTGTGGTCGGTGTGGCTCGCTCGCAACGACTTATTGTTCAATGGTAAGAGGGTTTCATCGTCGGATTTATTTTTTACCATTAAATTGCGAGCATTCTCTTGGGTGAATGTGCTGGACCACACCGCAATGCTTGTGGAATCGGTGTGGTGGGATTGCCCTTGGTGGTGTGAGAATAGGGGACGGGTCATTGGGCCTCAGGTAGGGGTGATGTGGGTGCCGCCATTGGCAAATATGGTCAAGCTTAATGTTGATGGTTCAGTTAGAGGAAAACCGGGACTCGCGGGATGTGGTGGGGTGTTACGCGATGCAGGGGGTAAGATGTTGGCGATGTTTGCTGGCCCTTTGGGGATTCTTGATTCGAACGAAGTTCAAATTCATGCGATTTGCTATGCCCTTGAGGCATTTAGCGGATCGCAATGGCGTGCATAGCCTTGCGTTCTTGAATCTGATTCGTTAGTAGCTCTTTCTTGGGTATTAAATATGGAGAGTAGACCATGGAAATATAATTGGTTGTTTCGGAGGATTGATAGAGCATGTCGTGAAGTGAATTGCACTTTTCAACATGCGAATCGTGAAGCTAATGGTATTGCGGATATGCTAGCCAAGGGAGGTGTCGATCGGAGGGATTGGTTGCGTGTGGGATTTTAGTTGATTGCTGAAGGAGCAGTACGTGTGATCGGCAATTGGACAGGGGGCCGACGATAAGGCAATGTGCCTGGGAGCTGGATGCGATATAGCAGGAGGGGGTGCGGGGGAGTACAGCAGGGTAGCTGGGCTGCTATCGGGAGGGTGGGTGTGTGGTGTGCATCTTTCATTTTTCGTTTCGAGGGAGGGGTGTCACGTACTTGCTATCGAATGTATTTTCGGGTCCAACTTGGGTACTCTTTTCCTCTATTTAGGTGTAGGGAGGTTTTTAATGAGGCCCGAGTTTGGACTTTTTTGTATGATTTCTTCTTAATAAAATCATACGATTGAGCAAAAAAAAATTCACTTCTTGTCAAATTATGCATACACTATATTTGAATAAAAAAAATTAGAGAGTGCAGAAGACAACATCTTTCATTTTTTGAAATTTTAGTGATTTGAGAGTGAATTTTGAAATTAAGCCTCCACTAAAACAATATAGTTTTCTAGTGACAAATTAGCAGTGTCGATGAGTAAATTGGTCACAAATATTAAATTTTTGTGACAATTTTTTTGTGTGACACTATTAGTATAACTAATTATGATGCATTTTTTGTAAGGGTAAACTACTGCAGGGGTCACTTACGTTTAGCGTCTGTACAGAGTTAGTCACCACTTTTGAAAAGTGCATATTAGTAGTCCTCTAAGTTTTCGATGTGTAAATATTTGGTCACTCCGACGTTAACTCCGTTAGTCCCCTAACGGATTGCTGACGTGGCGAAAGTAAAATAAGGATAAATTACTGCAATAGCCATTAAAATTTATCTCATGTACATTTTTTCTCCTCAATTTAAAAAAGTAAACATTATAGTCACTAATAAAAAATGTTTCTTTATAATTTCACCCTTAAATTTTTAAAAATTCATTTTTCAATCCTAAAACTTTTCAATCAATTAACACAATAATATTATAAATGTTTAGATGAAAAATAGGTGCCCAAAGTATACCCTTTAAAACTTAGGTGCCCAAATTGCTCCTATTTAATAACTCAAACTTAAAAATTTAGTCCACTAACTACTAAAAAATTCGAGTTATTGGAATTTCTATTTTATAATTCAAACTTTATTTTGAATTTTTGAGTCGAGTTTATGAAATTATGAGTCGAGTATTTTCACATCAAACCAAAAAATTTAATTTTTTCGAGTCAAGTCGAGTTATTGGAATTTCTATTTTATAATTCAAACTTTATTTTGAATTTTTGAGTCGAGTTTATGAAATTATGAGTCGAGTATGTTCACATCAAACCTAAAAAATTAATTTTTTTGAGTCAACTCGAGTTATTGGAATTTCTATTTTATAATTCAAACTTTATTTTGAATTTTTGAGTCGAGTTTATGAAATTATGAGTCGAGTATTTTCACATCAAACCTAAAAATTTAATTTTTTCGAGTCAAGTCGAGTTATTGGAATTTCTATTTTATAATTCAAACTTTATTTTGAATTTTTGAGTCGAGTTTATGAAATTATGAGTCGAGTATTTTCACATCAAACCTAAAAATTTAATTTTTTCGAGTCAAGTCGAGTTATTGGAATTTCTATTTTATAATTCAAACTTTATTTTGAATTTTTGAGTCAAGTTTATGAAATTATGAGTCGAGTATTTTCACATCAAACCTAAAAATTTAATTTTTTCGAGTCAAGTCGAGTTATTGGAATTTCTATTTTATAATTCAAACTTTATTTTGAATTTTTGAGTCGAGTTTATGAAATTATGAGTCGAGTATTTTCACATCAAACCTAAAAATTTAATTTTTTCGAGTCAAGTCGAGTTATTGGAATTTCTATTTTATAATTCAAACTTTATTTTGAATTTTTGAGTCGAGTTTATGAAATTATGAGTCGAGTATTTTCACATCAAACCTAAAAATTTAATTTTTTCGAGTCAAGTCGAGTTATTGGAATTTCTATTTTATAATTCAAACTTTATTTTGAATTTTGAGTCGAGTTTATGAAATTATGAGTCGAGTATTTTCACATCAAACCTAAAAATTTATTTTTTTCGAATAAGTCAAGTGTTGCACTTCCCTACATATAATTTTTAATTTTAATCCGTGTTTGTCCCAAGAAAAAACTTCGGATTAAAATTAAAAATTATATGTAGGGAAGTGCAACACTCGACTTGATTCGAAAGAATTAATTTTTTAGGTTTGATGTGAAAATACTCGACTCATAATTTCATAAACTCGACTCAAAAATTCAAAATAAAGTTTGAATTATAAAATAGAAATTCCAATAACTCGACTTGACTCGAAAAAATTAAATTTTTAGGTTTGATGTGAAAATACTCGACTCATAATTTCATAAACTCGACTCAAAAATTCAAAATAAAGTTTGAATTATAAAATAGAAATTCCAATAACTCGACTTGACTCGAAAAAATTAAAATTTTAGGTTTGATGTGAAAATACTCGACTCATAATTTCATAAACTCGACTCAAAAATTCAAAATAAAGTTTGAATTATAAAATAGAAATTCCAATAACTCGACTTGACTCGAAAAAATTAAATTTTTTTGGTTTGATGTGAAAATACTCGACTCATAATTTCATAAACTCGACTCAAAAATTCAAAATAAAGTTTGAGTTATAAAATAGAAATTCCAATAGCTCGAATTTTTTAGTAGTTATTAAATAGGAGCAATTTGGGCACCTAAGTTTCAAAGGGTATACTTTGGGCACCTATTTTTCATCTAAGCATTTATAATATTATTGTGTTAATTGATTGTAAAGTTTTAGGATTGAAAAATAAATTTTTAAAAATTTAAGGGTGAAATTATAAAGAAACATTTTTATTAGTGACTATAATGTTTACTTTTTTAAATTGAGGAGAAAAAATGTACATGAGATAAATTTTAATGGCTATTGCGGTAATTTATCCTTATTTTACTTTCGCCACGTCAGCAATCCGTTAAGGGACTAACGGAGTTAACGTCGGAGTGACCAAGTATTTACACATCGAAAACGTAGAGGACTACTAATATGCACTTTTCAAAAGTGGTGACTAACTCTGTACAGACGCTAAACGTAAGTGACCCCTGCAGTAGTTTACCCTTTTTGTAATCCCCTCGTCTCGGTCCGGACGCTTGACCGGTCTGAGTGGGCTACACGGGGAAAACCGAAGCGAAATCTGCTAAGGATTCCATCTCGGTTAGCAACCCAAAAAAAATCTTTTAATTTAATCTTCTCTAAAGGCACATTTGCAATCCCATGTGATCACGACAGCGGAAGAAAACAAGAAAGACATGCGACCGACCCCAAATCAACAAGTAAACAGCTAATTTTTAAATTATTAAGCAGGCCATTTCGAAACACCCAATAGGTGTATCAAAACGCCCTGACTTGGTCAACGGCCCAGAGACCACACGAATAGACCGTATCGGAATGGAGGTCAACCGTTCCGAAACACCCCCAACGATCAACTTCTCGTGGTCAACGACATATTGACCGTTCCGAAACACTAAAGCCTGTTTCGATACGATAATTTATCGTCAATTTCTCAGAATTCCAGTAGCAAAAATGTATCGAAACGACCCCTAGGTGTATCGAAACGCTCGACCAAAAACAAAGGGACCGTATCGAAACGGGGTCGACCGTTTCGAAACGCTCTCTGTCTGCATACTGGTTTTAGCTGGTTTATGGCACAAGGATGTCCCTAAACCCCTCTAAAACTTCAAACAACACACTAACATCAAACCTAGGGCAAAACCAACATAACAAACATGCTTAAAACATCAATACAACAAGGCTAAACACTAAAGGCAACAACATCACAAAAACCACACATCCATACATAGCATTAAAGGTATTAAGCTTCAACAAGGCCAACACTTAGGCAAAATAAGATAGGTAAAGGCCACCATGGTTTACAAGCAACATGGCATTTAAATCCCAACCAACAAAGCATATAAAAGGAGTCTAGCATGCTCCTAGCAACAACATAAACACACTTCAAAAGCATCGCAACACGAATACATGTCCCATTGCTTGACCATTACATCATAATTAAAAAGTTCACACTTGGTAGCTAAACAAGCACCACGAAGCACACTTGGAGCCCCCCTTCTTGCACTTAGCAACCCACGAACTAAGGATCTGCATTGTCGAACAAAGAGAGAGCGTAAGCAATAAAGCTTAGTGAGGGTAAGCTCTTTAAAAAAAACCTCGACAATGTAGGGTCCAAGCACGATCTCAACCAAGGTAAATGCATGATTATACCATTGATCCTCAAGAGCTAAATGTTAAAGATGCATGAACAATATTCAATTATATGCCATGCTCAACAAGCTCTATTTCACAACATATGTAAACATATATAAACATCCAAGTAGAGATCACATTCCACAACACACTGATACACATATCAATCAATATTGGAACCTAGCTATGACCCGAATACGCGGATAAACACGTTGGAACTCACATCCAACAACCACTTTACCTCACGGTGGGATTACACTCACCGGTCTCGCGGAGGGGATTCCACTCATCCTCACGCCCCGTTGATGGGATTCCACTCATCATCGACTAATATATATATATAACAATTTCCGGGCGAACTCGTACTCCTCCTTGGTGACTCAATGCCACCAAGGCCACGCGCGAATTTGACTCATGTGTGCACAGTAACATCCTAATGATCGATCATTTGTACTCAAGCATATTAGTGCCAACATTTAACTCAATCCACATTATCATTTACAACCAATTTTGTGTTTAGCACGTACTCACCATGATCACAATCATGAACCATCCACATGCATAACACAATGCATCGCATCCATGCCTCATCACACATGTAAAGCACTTTATACATAAACAATCTTATCACAAATAATACGAGGCATAAACATCCATTACAAGTTCAACCAATGGCTCTAGTTTAAGTTTAGAATTAGGCTACCACCCTAATCCTAACTCTAGGCGGGTCTACCAAGCCCGACCTAGTCCATATGCTCGAACCAAACATTTAAAACCACTTTAAAACATTTACCACTCACCTAAACTTCCAAGCTCAATTACCAAGCAAGCAACCACCCTCAAGCTTCCGGATTTCCTCCCGATGCTTCACCGACACAAGTTCTCGCTTCTAAACAACCCCAATACAACCAAACAACTTCAAATATGTCCAAGCATCAAAGTAGCTAACCCGGAACACAATTCAAACACAAATCACAATATTTCAAGCCATGAACAAACCCCACATTTAACAATTTCGTGCAGCCCAATAACCTCATCCAAAACTCATGTTTCCAACACCTTTTATACCCACAAATGATCCCAAATCAACCCCTAACCATAGCACTAACATTAGCCCATCAATTCCAACCTAAAACAACCCCCAAAACTCACCTAAAACCCTTCAAAAACCCTCTTTAAACCCAATTTCGGGAATTTGCTCAAAACCAAGAAAAATTCATATATGTGGTACATTTAACTCCTAGACTTCATAACTAACAACATTAAATCGAAATATTAAGTTTAACAACATAAATTTATCATTTTTAATCAAAATCTCCAAAAACTCCATTTTCAAAACATTGAGGAAAATGAAAACCATTTGTACTTTTGAAGAGAGAATGATGAGGAGAAGTTGAAAATGAAATTACCTTTCGAAAACGAGTTGAAATGGAGAAGAAATGAGATGGAATAGTGGAGAGGATGAGAGAGCTCTTCAAACCGTTGTTTTTGTTTTGAAGGAGAAGAAGGCGAATAATAAAAGATGATAGGAAGGGGATTTAAAATTAAAAGTTGGGCTAATTACAATATTGCCATTAATGAATGACCATTCTCCAATTTCTTTAAAAACTCTTCAATTTGCAATTCATTCAATTTGATCCAATGTAAAATATTTGTTTTTGAAACCCGAAACTTAAAAGATTATGTTAATTATAGAACCGAACCCAAAATAATATTAAAATATTATTTTCACCCGACCCCTAAACCCGGGTGTTACATTTTTATTTTTGTCAATGTTGTAACAGTAATTGTGACGATTACATTTACATTTTTTCACAATTAAATTCTCACTACACGTCTATAACCGTGACACAAATTTCATTGTCACTAAACTTTGTCACATGATAGTGACGATATATAAAGTGATCACTATTATTTGATATTTGTTGTGACACTTAAATTGCTTGTCACTTAAAATTTTATTTTTTATTGTGATAAATTTTGTCACCAATAAAAAATAAATATTTTTACAATAATAAATTTATTTTTATAATAGTAATAATAATAACACTTATAAAAAATTGAAGTTGTCATAAACTAGTTTGTCAAAAGGTAAAATATTTTTATTAGTCTCTATACTATATGTAAATTGTTGTTTTTAGTAGTAATAATAACAATTATAAAAAATTGAAGTTACCATAAAAAAATTATTTAATACTTTTAATGACCCGTTTTAATGTCACTAAAATTACATTTTCTTGTAGTGCTCGTATGAAAAAAAATAAATTTAAATAGTATGTTTCTATAATAAGTATTTTAAAAAATAGACTCCTAATAACAAGCGGTGAAAAAAATAAATTGTAAGAGTATGCCGTTAATAATAAATATTGAAAAAAAAATTGGGCCACCACTGACAAGTATTGAGAAAAATAGAACCCTAATAACAAATATTATAAAAAATCAATGTTTATGTATATTTTTTTAAGAAAAGAAAAAACCTTCTACTACAAAGTCTTGGGAGAAGTTAAGAATGATAAATTAGGCACCATATAGATTAAAAATATAGATGGCGGCGGCGGCACAGGGGAAAAAGGTTGACGGCGGTAGGGAAACAAGATCACGACGGGATATTAGAAGACGGGGTTGGTCTCTTTTCATCTATAATCTTCCAGACCAACTTCATTGGAAGGGCGTATGGCAGGTATTTGATCGACATGGGGTAGTGGTGGATGTTTTCGTACCTACAAAGCGTTCAAAGGATGGTGTCCGATTCGGATTTGTTCGAATGGAATCGCAAACAGATGCGGAGAGAGTGATCGAGCGTTTCGACGGATTTCGTCTATATGGTTCGAAAATCAGGGTTTCGTTCGCTAGGGAGGGAGGAATGGTGCGAAATAAGGAAGGGAATTCAGGGGTTTCGCCTAAAATTAGTGACGATAGTCAGGGGAATCGAACAACAAATAGTGATCGGCCTAAGCAATGGGAGAAGAGGGGAAAACTCACACCGTCGACATCCGAAGTTAAACAAGTTATAGGAATTGTCGACATGGATAAATGGCAAATTTTGCAATCCTGTGCAATTGGTTTCTGTCGTCAAACTTGTTCAATTGAGTCATTGGCCGGTGAATTCAATCGGGAGGGTTTAAAGGGGTTAACCGTGATGAGAGTAGCGAGATCGCTAGTGTTATTGATGTTCGACAATGGCAATATACGTGAGTCGACAATTAAATCAGGGGTATTACAGCAATGGCTGGAAAATGTGATGGAATGGTCGCCGTCGATGACATTACCAAACCGACGAGCATGGCTCTCGTTGTGCGGACTGCCCATCCACTTATGGTCGGATGATACTTTTAGGAACATTGCCAATCTATGGGGTGAATTAGTGCGTGTGGATTCGGAAACAAGTGCCCCTTCGTCATTCGAGAGAGCCCGAATACTAATTGAAACAGATTGGATATATCGAATTGATGAGATGGTAAATGTTAATGAAGGGGAAACGAATTTCCTGATCCGAGTTTCTGAATTTGATGAAGGATTTGGCATGAGGAGGGAGTACAAGAATGACATAGGTTCGTGCTCGGAAAAAGAGGAGAGCTGTAGAGAGAGGGAAGTGGAATGGAAATCCAATTCGGTATTTGCACATGATGAGGAATCCGATGGTGAAACAATTGTACCGAATTCGGTTGGGCGGGAGGAAAATCACGCTGAATTGGGAACTACTCGAGAGAAATCCTTTATCGATCACATGTGGAAGGACAATGTTAAGGAGGATGTTAGGGTGGGATCATACGAGAAGGGAGTAGGTGAGGAGGAGCAGCTGGTTTTGTTGAATAGGGACTTCGAGGTATCATTGCCGTGTGATTCAAGCCTTAGAATGGATGAATTGGAGAGGGAGAAGCTCAATACGAGGGAGGTTCAATCACATCTGGTCACAGAAGGTGGTGGTGAGGATGAATCGCTAGGCCTAATTGATCGTAATATACCGGTTGGGGAGGATCGGTATTTAGTGGAGGTTGCAACGTTGGGAGGAGGGAGGGCCGAGGGGATAATGGCTGCCTCGGACGAGGAAGGTGTGATTAGGACCGAGGGGCAGGGGCATTTTGACTTTATGGGTGGCGACAGCCGAAAATCAAAGGCGAGTGTGCTAGAAGTAAATGGAGAAAAGCGAAGAGTTCGACTCCTATCGGAACTCAACCCTCCCCAAGTGGTTAACTCTCCGACAAAGACTAAGGTAGTAAAAAGGGGGCGTGGCCGTCCGAGAAAAAATAAAGACGACGGACAGTAGCAAGCGTTGGAGATAGCTAACGGATCTTTATCCGATTTGGATTTTATTTGTCGGAAACAAGTGATCATCCGTGAGGCTACGGAAACAGCGAGAGTGGGCAATTTGATTGGGGCGGTGACAGCAGGTAGAGAAGAAGAAGTAATACACGATATTGCGCGCTTATTAAAGGCGCGTGAGGTTCCGAAATAGCAACTGATGAGGATGTTGTCGTGGAACGTGCGAGGGCTAGGGGCAGCAGCGAAACGACATTCAATTGGACGTGTTCTACGGCAACAACGTTGCGGATTGGCTCTCTTCCAAGAGACAAAGATGGAAAGCATATCAGAGAGGTTAGTGAGTCAATTGTGGTTTTCTGATTCGTTCGAATTTCTTTTTGCTCCTTCGGAGGGTCGGTCGGGAGGAGTTCTTTTGGTGTGGGATCCTTCGAGTTTTCATATGTCAGAATCAGAGATTGGTCGAAACTTAATTATGGTGATTGGGAGATGGACGAGAGAGGAATGGGAGTGTGGTTTTATTGGGATATATGCACCTTGTGGAGTTGCGGATCAGGCTTGTTTCTGGGATGGAATTAAAACAATTGTGCAAAGTAGACCAATAGAGTGGTGTGTGGGGGGCGATTACAATGTGGTGAAATGCCATGAGGAAAGGCGTGGGAGGGGATATGAGTATCCGGGGGTGGACAGATTTTGTGCTTTTATCGAGTCTATTGCTTTGATAGACATACCGGTTACAGGTATTTTGTTCACGTGGTTCGGACCACAGTGGAGGTGTAGTCGGCTAGACCGCTTTTTAGTTACGGATGGTTGGTTTCAGAGGTTTGAGTCGCTAGTAACATTGCACTTGCCGAAGGAGCTGTCGGACCATTCGCCTATTGTTTTGGTGAGCGAGATAGAGGATAGTGGTCCCAAACCGTTCCGATTTGTTAATGCATGGTTGAAGGATTTACCTTACATTGAAAAGGAGTGGAAACAGTTGTTTTCGGGTGCGGGAGGTATACCAATTCGTTTGAAATTGAAGAGCTTAAAACAGATTTTGAAGGGTTGGAATCAGTCTCAATTCGGTGATTTGGATAAGGAATATGATGCTTTGGCGAATCAAATTGCGGAGTGTGATTCGAAATTGTTGTCGACGCCTAGGACGAGGGCTGAGGAAGTCGAGTATCGAAGTTTACATACGCGGTTATGGAAGGTGGCGAATTTGCGGGAATCCGTATGGCGCCAAAGATCGAGGGCATTATGGTTAGCGGAAGGTGACAGAAATACATCTTTTTTTCACAAAGCGGCAAAAATAAGACAAGCACAAAACACAATTAGAGGCCTCCTTTTTGGTGAGTTATAGGTGAACGAAATTGGCCAATTAAAACAGTTGGTGCGATTGGAATTTTTGAATCATTTTGGACAGCATCCGACAATGGGGAATTCTTGTGCCTGAGGTGGGTTTCTCACGTATTTCGTTGCAGCAACGAGAGATGCTGGTCAGGCCGTTTACGGAAGAGGAAGCTAAACACGCGATATGGAGTTGCGAGGGGTCTAAAGCGCCGGGTCCGGATGGATTTCCTTTTGAATTTTTTCGAAAGGGGTGGGAATTTGTGCGTGACGATGTAATGGCTTTTTTGGAGGAATTCCATGGTACAGGTCGACTGGAAAGGGTCTATAATTCGGCGTTTGTTGTGTTGATTGCAAAGAAGGAAAATCCCCGGATGTTGGGGGATTTTCGCCCGATTTGCTTGCTTAACTCGGTATATAAGATTCTAGCTAAATGTTTAGCTCGTCGACTTCAAGTGGTATTGCCTCAGCTTATTAGTGATGTTCAGTCCGCTTTTATTGATGGGCGACAAATTTTGGATGGGATCATGTTAGCTAATGAAATTATTCATTCTATGAAGACTTCGGGGGATCGAACGGGTAGCTATGTGCCGAAACTTGACTTCGCTAAAGCCTATGACTGCATTGATTGGGGTTGTTTACGGTTTGTTCTCACAAAAATGGGGTTTGGGGAGACATGGTGCGGATGGATATCGGAATGTGTGGAAACAGCGAGGCTTTAAGTGTTGATTAACGGCAGCCCGACGGAGGAATTCCCGATGCGGCGAGGGTTGAGGCAAGGGGATCCCATTTCGCCTCTGCTGTGTGTTATTGTGGCTGAGGTATTGCACATTTTTCTTTTGAATGCTGAACGAAGGGGTTTAATTGCTGGGGTTCGGGTGGCAGGGGATGTATCGGTGTCGCATCTTCAATTCGCGGATGATACGATATTATTCTTGCGAGGTGATGTTGAGATGGCGAGGAACTTAAAAAGGGTGCTGACCTGCTTTGAGCTCACCACAGGTTTAAAGATTAATTTTGATAAGTCTTGCCTTTTTGGAGTTGGTCTAGAGGATTCGATTATTGAGGGTGTGAGCAGCGTTTTGGGTTGTCCGAAAGGAGTGTTGCCGATGACGTACCTGGGGATTCCGATTGGGGTAAATCCGAGAGGCATGGCTATATGGGAGCCTTTAATTCAGCGGTTCCGCCGGCGGTTGGCGGGGTGGAAACGGGACTCGCTATCATTTGCGGGGCGTTTAGTGTTGGTTAATTCGGTTTTGTCAGCCCTTCCGGTATACTATATGGGAGTCTTTATGATCCCAAAGCGAATAATTTTGAAAATTGATCGGATTCGGCGGAATTTCTTATGGGGAGGTAAGGAAGAGCGAGCTAAATTTAGCCGTGTGGGATGGGAAGTGGCATGCAGTCCGAAAAAGCTAGGAGGGTTAGGAGTGATTAATTTGCATGACCGAAACTTAGCGTTGTTGGCGAAATGGGCATGGAAGTACACGGTGGAAGACGAGTCGCTGTGGAGGAAGATTGTAGTCGCAAAATATGGCTCTGAGGTGTTGTCTTGGCGGATTCATCAGCGGAGTTCACGTTCGATGTCAGCAATGTGGAAGCATGTGGTAGATGTTCAGCAAAATGAGATGGTTGGTAGGTTCCTGAATGGTTCCCAATTCGTATGGATTATAGGAAATGGGGTGCGAGTGTTGTTTTGGCATGACCGTTGGTGTGTGGCCGAGCTGTTGAAGGTGGTTTTCCCACGGTTATATGGGCTGGTTGTGAATAAAATTGAGCGTGTTGGTGAGGTGTTGGGACGGACAGAGGCAGATTGGAGTGGCTGTTTTCGCAGGGAGTTGAGAGCTTTTGAGAGGGATTTGTTGAGGAACTTGCTGGCTTGTATTCATGGATGGGTGCTGAGACATGACGTAGAGGATCGACTCATTTGGACCCCGGAGACAACGGGGGAATTTTCGGTGAAGACTTTAAATAAATTAATGTCCTTGTTGGGTATGTCGGATATGTCGGATGTAAGTTGGCCGTGGAATTTGCCAGTGTTACCAAAATTACAATGCTTTATTTGGTTTCTTCTTATTGATCGACTGCCTACGTTGGCTATGTTGATGGCACGAGGTGTACCGTTGGGGGAAACATATGTCGTTTGTCGATTTTGTGGGGGCAGGTGAGGATGCGATAGATCATATTTTTTGGGACTGCACAACGGCATGGATGATTTGAGACAGCTTCTTTGCGTGGTGGGGTGTGGCGGTGACACGTCTGAGGAAGGTACGAGAATTCATTGTTATGTGTTACAGTAGTTTCTTTTATGGGGATTTGAGGGAGTGGTGGCTTATCGGATGTACGAGTGTGTTGTGGTCTATTTGGCTCGTAAGAAATGCGATATTGTTCCAAGACAAGAGAATGCCGATTGGGGGGATTAATATTCTTAATACAATTGCGGTCGTTCCATTGGACACGCATTAAATTTGAGAAGGGTGACATCCGTGAGGAGGCATGGTGGGACTGCCCTTTGTTATGCGTGAATGAAGCAGCAGGACGAAATGCGTGCAGGGGACCGGTGTCGTGGGTACCGCCTTGGAAAGGGACTTGGAAATGCAATGTCGATGGAGCAGCTCGAGGAAAGCCGGGCTTAGCGGGATGTGGGGGAGTGATCCGAGATTGGGAAAGTCGAATCTGTGGCTTGTTTTCTGGGGCAATCGGTATTGCGGACTCGAATGAGGCCGAGGTCCAAGCGATTGCTTTTGCGCTTAAGCTGTTATGGGAATCGTCGCGAGAGGGGGTCCAGTCGATAGTAATTGAATCTGATTCAAGGGTGGCTCTTGCGTGGATTCAAGGGATTGAACGGAGACCGTGGCGATTGTGGCGTTGGTTTTTTTCAGATTGATGAAGCTTGTGAGGCTCTACCGAATGTGTGTTTTGCGCATGTTCTACGGGAAGGTAATCAATTGGCAGATGCAGTAGCCAAGGGGGGTGTAGATCGGAGATCGTGGCTTTGGGTTTTGGCGTGAGTTGTATGCGTGTTTGCTCTCTTTGTGACATTACTAATGGTACTCTTTTCCCCCATTTAGGATTAGGGGGTTTTTAACGAGGCCATTAGTAGTGATCTGTATGATTTTGATTCAATAAAATCATATCGCTTTTCAAAAAAAAATTATAAAAAATCAATTTTAAGAGTAGACCCAACAAATATTAGAAAAAATTGAGACCCTAATAACAAGTGCTGAAAAAAAAGTTGTGCTCCTAATAATTAATATTGAAAATAGTAGACAGTATTGGAAAATTAAACCCTCATAACAAGTAGTACTAAAAAATAATTGGGCACGGGGCATGTATCTCTCTTGCCCAGACTCAGAAATAACATTGCTCGAAAATTCAGAAGCTATGTAATATTTATTAAAAATGAGACTTTTGATTAAAAATATTTTTTTGACTTGTGTGCACGATAAGCTAACTTTTTAAAAAAATATCAAGATTTAAAATTTATGAAGTAGGACAACAATTTATTTTCAGCATATGCCTTACACTTGAGACCCATAACTAATCTTTTATTTTTTCTTTATAACTATTTAATCTAACTTATTTTTAAATTTTCTTCTTTCTAGAGACTATACACGATCACTTCTATTGCCCATGTTTACATTGACTCGATTATTACTAAATGTTTGAATGAATAAGTCTCAACCCATCACATTTGTATTCACTCTTACATTCCTAAAATGGTGTCCTTCAATTATAGCATTTTTGTCTCAATGGAAGAATTATAATACTCCCATGATCAAAATGAATGTCTTTTTACAAGGTGGAGGATGAAAAGATTGATCAATTGAAAATAAAATGAGTTGTTAATTTATGGTCAACTGTTTATCTTTTAGTATAAGTATTTGTGGTGAGAAATTAGTTGTTGTTATCGACGATACATATTCTGATTTAAACAAAAAAATCTAACCAGTATTCAGCATACTCGTCTGGTAAATGTATGATCTTTACATGATTAAAAATGCACTTGTTATAGACATTGAAGTAAGACTGAAAACAGGGAACACATGTTCATTTGAAAGGTGAAAGAAATATTGTACTGAATTGCTATATACGGAATTAAAATACAAATTATTGGCCTAATCTTTCTCAATATTGGTACATGATACTTGACATTTTTTGAGGCTAAACACTAATTATCATATTTTTTATACATGAATTATAATGATCAAATTAAAATTCGACAAATTTTAGAGGGGCGGGGCTGCTAGCCCTAGATTCAAATATTAGCTCTGGTTTTGTTTTTTGTTTACTTTTTTTATACGGTGATTTTTTGGTTTAATTATCGGTATTTAATTAATTAATTGACTAATTCAAATTAGTATTGTAGATGTCTATAATGGGAGTGACATTCTTAACTCAATTGTTCCATTTACAACGTTAGGATTTGAACTCCTAATCTTATTTAAGGGATCTAGACTCAAGGACGGACACAAAACTTTATGTTAAGAGAGTGAACTTATAAAATTTCAGGGAGACAAAAATAGGTTTCTAATAAAAAATATATAATTTTTTTTTTATTTTTTTAAATTTTAGGGAGGCGACCGACCCATCCAACCTCCTCTCGATCTTTCATTGGACGTAGTGTCTTAACCCACAAGATCATATTGTTGTTGATTTTACACGGTGCAGATTAATTCGTAACTTCCTATTTTCGTTATGACACGTGGAGAACATGCACTTAACCACATTGAATCCTTGTAACAAGTAGTACTAAAAAATAACTCGGCCCGAGGCATGTGTCTCTCTTGCCCAAACTCAGAAATGAAACTGCTCGAAGATTCAGACGCTCTGTAATATTTATTAAAAATGAGACTTTTGATTAAAAATGTTTGTTGATTTGTGTGCACGATAGGCTGACTTTTAAAAAAATCAAAATTCAAAATTTATGAAGTAGAACAATTTTTTATTTTCACCATATGCCTTACACTTGACCCATAACTAATCTTTTACCTTTCCTTTGTAACTATTTTTAAAAAAAACACTAAATTTTTATAAATTCATAGAAAAAATACAATTACAATGCATCCAAGAAAAAAAATATTTGGATTAAACAACCCAAACAAATTCTTACAACCAAAAACAAAGAAAAATGAAAATTTCTATGGAGATAAACATACCAACAAAATTTACCAGCCTACTGATTTTTCCCGTCTCTGTCCAAACGAGACACATAAAGGAAGGAGTGGTGCGCCATCCAAACTGTCAAGCAAAAAGTACCGCTATCCAAGACTGATTTCATCAGCACACAACCATCAACCGAGTGGGGATATAACTTTCCAAGTGACCACCGACAAAAACATAAATAAAAAACTAGCGCCGACTGAGTCTCTGTGCGAACAACAATCGATCGCTAGGGTATGCTGAAACATGCCACAAAGACAGATGAACCAAACCACAAAATAAAAACAAAGACATGTCACAAGGACAGAGGAAAAAACGTGTCACAAGGACAAAGAAAAGAATTCTTATTAAAATAAAAAACAAGAAAACTAATAAATCCGGTAGTCAGCAACCAATACTAAAATTGATTACTGACCACCGATCAAAGGGATTGATCAAAATAGATAACGACTAGGATTGAAAGAATTTTGACTGTGGAGAGCGACTAGGGTTGAAGAAATTTTCTTTTGTAACTATTTAATTTAACTCATTTTAAAACTTTCTTCTTTCTAGAGACTATATACAATGACTTCTATTGCCCAGGTAAATTCACTCGATTATTACTAAATGTTTGAATAAATAAGTATCAACCCATCACATTTCTAGTCACTCTTACATTTCCAAAATGGTGTCCTTCAATTATAGCATTTTTGTCTCAATGGAAGAATTATAATACTCCCATGATCAAAATGAATGTCTTTTTTACAAGGTGGAGGACGAAAAGATTGATCAATTGAAAATAAAATGAGTTGTTAATTTATAGTTAGCCGTTTATCTTTTAGTATAAGTATTTACGGTAAAAAAAAAATTAATTGTTGTTATCGACGGTAAATATTCTGATTCAAACAAAAAAATCTAATCAGTATTCGGCATACTCGTCTGGTAAATGTATGATCTTTACATGATTAAAAATGCAGTTATTATAGACATTGAAGTAAGACGGTGAAAACAGGGAACAAATGTTCATTTGAAAGGTGAAAGAAATATTGTACTGAATTACTATATACGGAATTAAAATACAAATTATTGGCCTAATCTTTCTCAATATTGGTACATGACACTTGACATTTTTGGAGGCTAAACACAAATTATCATATTTTTTATACATGAATTATAATTATCAAATTAAAATTAAAAAAATAAAATTCGACAAATTTTAGAGGGGCGGGGCTGCTAGCCCCTAGATTCAAATATTAGTTCTGGTTTTGTTTTTTGTTTACTTTTTTATACGGCACATTTTTTTGTATAATTATCGGTAAGCAACTAATTAACTGACTAATTCGAATCGGTATTGTAGATGTCTATTATGAGAGTGGTCTTTCTAACTCAATTGCTCTATTCACAACGATAAGATTTAAACTCCTAATC
This sequence comes from Hibiscus tridactylites, assembly GCA_958450335.1. Classification (NCBI taxonomy): domain Eukaryota; kingdom Viridiplantae; phylum Streptophyta; class Magnoliopsida; order Malvales; family Malvaceae; genus Hibiscus; species Hibiscus tridactylites. The sequence goes on along the minus strand of OY288290.1, from coordinate 64,046,145 downwards.
TTATTTAAGGGATCTAGACTTAGGAACGGACGCAAAACTTTATATTAAGAGGGTTAACTTATAAAATTTTAGGGGGCAAAAATAGGTTTCCAATAAGAAACATATAGGAAATTTCTATTTTTTTTTTTAATTTTAGGGGGCGACCGCCACATCCAGCCCCTTCTCGGTCTTTCCCTGGACCTAGTTCTTAACCCACAAAATCATATTGTTGTTGATTTACACGGTGCAGATTAATTCGTAACTTCTTATTTCCGTATGGACACATGGAAAACACGCACTTAACCACATTAAATTTTAGTTTTAGATACTTTTATCAGTCTTTCTTGTAAGCATGCCAAGTTTGGAACATGCAGTCCATCCATGTTTCAATCACTATTCAAGAGTAAAAATGTATATTAGTGAATTTCAAGTAAAATATATATTATAATATTAAAATTTGATTTTAATGCATAATTTGACATATATTTTTTTTGATAAGCAAAGCGATGTATATTTTATTGATGAGAATATACAACGCAAGTCAAACAAGCGCCTCATTAAAAACCTCCCTAATCCTAATGGAGGAAAAGAGTACGACTTGTTGACTTTTAGAAAACAACAGACCCCCCTTACAATTCATAACGAAGCCTGGAACAAAGAGACACGAGACACCCCCTCCTTTGCTAGCGCATCGGCTAGCCCATTCGCCTCCCTAAAGATATGAGAAAAACACACGGAGCCTAACCTCAAACACACACGATCAATCACACAAAAATACTCCCACAAACGCCACGGCCGGTGGTCCACCTGCAGCACCCACCCAATAGCCACTCTGGAATCCGACTCAACGATTAAAGGACGATCCGCCCATCTAGACTCTACAAAAAACTCCAGGGCAAAAGCTATCGCCCGAATCTCAGCCACATTTGAATCAAGAGTACCAAGAGGACCGGAGAACAAAGCAAGAATCCGACTCTGAGCATCACGCAAAACCCCACCAAAGCCCGCTGGTCCTGGTTTCCCGCGCGCGGATCCGTCCACCGAAAACTTCACTGTATTTCCTATAGGGGGCTCCCAACTCACTCCCACCCGCTCCGAAAACTGAGCATGCCCTTCGCGATATAAGCTCGGACAATCCCACCAGAGGGACTCGGAAACCGACAATCCCTCCTTGAGGGTCTTGATCCAATAAAACAATCGGAGCTTAACCAAGAAACCAATTTCCGCGGCTGTGACAAGCTTATCATTAAAAACCAAGTCGTTCCGCGCAAGCCACAACGACCACAATAAAGCAGCAATACTCGACACCCACAACTTCCTCAAGGTGCCTTTAAAGGAACAGTGCATATCCGGGATAAGAAATTCTGCAAATAATTTCGGCAATGGCAACGAAATCGCCCACCACCCTCGAAACCAATCCCACAATCCCTGGGCAAACGGGAACACATAAAAGAGATGATCAATATCCTCCTCTCTCGCACGACACCACCTGCACATACCTCGGTCATCACCCAAATCTATCCCACGAGTCCGCAAAAAAGCAAAAGTCGGCAATCGACGCAACCAAGCAAACCAAAGAAATGCTTGGACCTTAGGAGGAACTAACACCTTCCACGCAAAACAGTCCCCAAACTCACTCTCGCCCACTTTATCTATCATAAGCAAACGAGTCGACCCCTTAACGGAGAAAGTCACACGAGTATCCGGTTTCCACACTAACATATCGAGTCCGCCTTGTCGCAACTTGACCGGGCATACCAGCGCTTTCAAATCCAGCAATTGCCGTGCCTCAAAAGATCGTAGACTACGGCGAAACAAAGCTTCCCACTGAACGTGCTGGAAGCTCTCAACAACCGCAATATCCTTCAGCATTGCTAGCCGTTCTATCACTATTGAGAATAGGCGAGGGAAAACATCTTTCAACGGCTATTCGATACACCAAGCATCAAACCAAAACAACACTCTCTCCCCAGAACCAATCTGCCAAATGAAATGATCCTCACCCATATGTTGTTGTATATCCTCTGAGTTAGCAGTTTGCACTATTTGTTTCCAAATCACAGACATCTGTTCCCTTGCCGATGTATTAAATCGCCACCACTGTGCCGCTTCACCATACTTAAAGACAATAATTGCCCGCCACAACGAGTTCACATCCCGAGCATATCGCCACGACCACTTCGCCAAAAGAGCCTTATTTTGAACCTCTAGATCAGCCACCCCCAAGCCTCCAAGATGGCGAGGCCTACATACCACACTCCAGCTCACTCTGCTCATTTTACGCTGAAGATTCACCCCACCCCATAGGAAAGCTCGTCTCAGCCTATCTATAGCAGCAATCACCCCTTTCGGCACTTTAAACATACCCATATAGTAAACTGGAAGAGAGGATAAAACAGAATTTACCAGAGTGACTCGTGCCGCAAACGACAAAGACGTCTTCTTCCAACCTGCCAACTTACGTCGAACGGATGCAATTACTGGCTCCCATACAGCAATGTTTCGCGGATTTACCCCCAACGGTAACCCCAAGTATACAAACGGTAAGACCCCCTGTTGACAACCCAAAACCTCGGCCATGGAAGCAACCATATCCCCATCTATACCTATCGAATACAGAGAAGATTTAGAGAAATTGATGCGCAAACCTGAGTAGACTTGGAAGCAACACAATAGCCTACGGATATTTAGCGCTGCTGCAACAGAAGCTTCGAAAAAAAGGACGGTGTCGTCAGCAAACTGTAGGTGTGTTATCGTTACCCCCGGAGCCACTTCCACCCCCCCTAATCAGCCCCACTTCCTCCGCTTGTACGAGTAACCGATGCAGCGCCTCTGCCACGATGACAAACAATAAAGGCGACAAAGGGCAGCCTTGTCGCAGCCCCCGCCTCATTTCAAATTCCTTCGTTGCACTACCATTTAACAAGACGGATAATCGAACAGAGCCAATGCATTCCATCACCCAACCCCTCCAAGTAGAACTAAATCCCATCGAAACCATAATTTGATCCAAAAACTCCCAACGAACACAATCATAGGCCTTCGCAAAGTCTAGCTTCAGCACACATCCCTCAACTCGGCTTTTGCGCAAAGAATGTATCGTCTCATTTGCTAACAGAATACCATCAACTATCTGACGTCCACGGACAAAAGCAGACTGATGGTCACTGATCAAACCACCTAATATCACCTGTAAACGCCTGGCTAAGATTTTAGCTAGAATCTTATAAATGGAGTTCAACAAGCTAATTGGTCTATATTCGTGCAAAGTCACTGGTGATTCAACTTTTGGTAACAGCACAATAAATGTATTATTAACGCCCAACGGTAATTTTCCGGAACTAAAGAAGTCGGCCAAAAATCTTTCCACATCCGAACTAACAACCTCCCAGCACCTCTTATAAAACTCCATGCTATAACCATCCGGACCCGGAGATTTTGACCCCTCACTACCTCGCACCACATCCCATGCCTCACCCATAGAAAATGGCAAAATCAGATTCGAGTTCTCATAGTCACTTACCACATTAAACGCCCCATCAAACTGCCATGTACAAGCCCTCGTTTCCGCAGCAAAGTGCCTAGCGAAAAAGCGCACCACATGTTTCCGTAACCTGTTCGGGTCACATACCCAAGAGCCATTAACATTTAAACCAACAATTGCATTTCGTATCGCTCGTAACTTTGCTGCCCTGTGGAAAAATGCGGTGTTTCTATCACCCAGTTTAAGCCACGTCGCTCGTGACTTCTGACGCCATAACGACTCTTTTCGACGAATCGCTCGCCATAAAGCTTGCATCCATGCTTTCTTGCGCTCGTTAAGCTCACCACCCTCCCCCACTACTAGTTCCTCATCACCATTATCTAAGCTATCAAGGCAGCCTTGTAATTGAGTAATTTCTTTCTCGACATCCCCAAAATCAGATTTATTCCATTTTCTAAGGAACAACTTCAGATGTCTCAACTTTACCGAAATGTTTGAATTACCTATCCCCAAGCCCGTCAACCGACACCACTCCTCCGCCATTCGTTTCACATTGCGTTTCTCTTCCAACCACACATTTATGAATCGGAAAGGCCTCGGACCCCAGTCAATATCGTCACATAGCAAGAGAATAGGGGCATGGTCCGATATACCTCTCGACATAGTAAGCTGTTCAATTCTAGAAAAACAATCCAACCACCCAGTTGATACAAGGAACCTATCAATACGACTTTTCCGATTGTCCCTCCCAAACCATGTATACTGCTTCCCTCTTAACGGTAAGTCAATCAAACAAGCCAAATTCACAAATGAAGCGAAAGAGTGCATACCTCTATGCTGCGATTGGCAGCCTGCTCTCTCCGACGGACACATCACCGAGTTAAAGTCACCCATAACGCACCATGGTCCCGCGAAATCGTTGATCACTGTCACTAGCCGTTGCCACAATCCCTCCTGTTCCGACACATCGCACGGGGCGTATACCGCCATAAGACAACAAACGATATCCTCCTGCTTCCATCGCCCTTGAATCACCACAAAATGTCTGTCAACATCTACCGACTCCATCACAAATTTAGCACCCTCCCATATTACTATTATACCACCCGAAGCACCCACGGAAGGCGAAAACACAAATTCAAAACCATCACTATACCACATTCCAGCGATAACCGACGAATTCAATTCCTCTAGCTTCGACTCCTGTAAAAAGACCATATCAAACCGTTGCCTTCTAACAACTTCACCTACCCGTCGTCTCTTCAATAGCGACCCCAACCCCCTGACATTCCAACTCATTAATCGCATTATTGAAAATTGCGAATGCCGTCTTGCAGCACTCGCGAAAGATCCTTTAAAATTTCTTTCTCGCGGCCTAACGATGTCACTCCCACCAAATTCCCTATAGCCGCTGTTGCTGTTGCTTCACGGTGGAGAATTTCCTGCCGACGTTGGACATCCGAGTCCGTTATTGATGCATCGACAATAATTTGATGAGGATCACGATTACCACCCTTCCTCGGTCTTCCCCTCCCCTGCTTCCAAGTTTTCACCACCCCAGAAATTGCGTTCACTGATTTTGTTTTTTTTAGAACACCATTAATCCATATCGGGATGACAGCATCATCTGTTTCGGTTTGTCTTTGTTCTTGTTCACCGTCTAAATGTTCCACCGAAATCGTGAAAACCCCCGTCGGTTCATTCGTATGAGATGTAATTGGAACAGAAATTAAGCTCGTCGATGCTTGCTGTCCACACCCCGTCTCCTCCCGTCGATCAGAATTACGTGATTGAAGAAGCAGATTTTCCCCGTGATTTAGCTCAGCTGCTGTAGGAAGAAGAGTTTGATTATCTTTAGCTATTTCATTGATTTGAAATTCTATTACCGTAGGACTCTGTTGAGTATTGCACAATCCTATTACTGGTAGAACTCTCTCCAGATCAGTTGCACCGCCGCCTTGTGACGGCTGACCCTGCATCGTCGACGACGGCAGGCCCCCGCGATCATCAACCCTTGGGCCCTCGATCATGCCATAATCCCCACGATAAGCATCGTTCCACAATTGATTAGTTTTCCATTCTTTCAGACCCTGACCTTCCACTGTTACTAATTCACGTTGACAATCCTCCCCCATACTCGACTCCGGCACATAATCCGACGAGCTATATTCACTTGATTCATCGATGCCATTGTCATCGATCGCTGTGCATTCACAGTCGGTAGGAGGCCCAAAAATGGTCACCTCCTTTACAAAAATATGGTATGGCTTACCCTCGACTTCCAGCACCAAGCGAGAATCAATCGATTCCATCGTGTCCGTTTCGATCAACAACCATCCCCGTTCGAACGATGTTGGTGATGTTGTGTTATCCGCAACTCGGACGAGCGAACCCCAATTCTTCGCGATATTATCAAAAGTCTCGTAAGACCAAGCATGTATGGGAATACCGCGGACTGAAATCCATGCTCGTCGTTTGTCTATTACCATCCTCGGTTGCCAATCCATTAGCTCGGTGAAAACATCAGTAAACCTTGTCTTCGCCAATACCTCGTCCTTTATTTTCGAGTCCGTGAACATCAGCAATATAGCTGGTCCAGCAATTCGCACTATAGACAAACCGTTTAAATTGGGAATGTTCATCCTCGATGCTAACTCCTTCAAGCTCCATTGGCGGCTGCACCATCCTACCATACAATGCTTGAGAATAGCCATTTTCTCATCATCGACACACCCTTGAATCATCTTTGCCGACATATTTGATCGCTTCGAATTCACACTATTTGAATGTCCCTTGTCCTCCCCGCTTTTCTTTTGATCTAACGCAGCCGATTCCCGTCTTCTCTGAAACGATCCACGGTCGGCGTATCGAGCCATGCTTACCATCAATCGCGACCCATAAATCCATTTGTGGTTGAGGCGTTCAATCGCTCGATCCGCGTCGCTTTTACTGGCCATCCTAACAAAACCAAACCTCCCTCCATCTCTTGCCCTTTTCCGAGGGATAAAAGCATCGAGTACTTCTCCATGTCTATCGAAAACTTGCTAGAGCCCTTTCCAGTGAAGGGAATTCGATATCCGTCCCACAAATACTGTCCATTGTTGCCGGCGGCCGGTCTCCATTGTGCTCATATCTCCCCTGCCGGCGGCGGCGCTGATGAAACCTTATAACCGAATGGTTTAAATTAGAGAAATTTAATTTGACATATATTATTTTTAGTTTAAATCAGGTATTTAAATTTGAATTTAATATTTAATTTGATATTTATTTTTTGTCTAACTAAAATTTTAAACTCAATATCTATGTTTAAATTGATAACTAAATTTAGCTTAAATCGTTTAAGTTAAGTATTAATTTGAACAGAAAAATGGCTTTTAAGGTAAGTATTAATTTGAGTGTCTATGTGAATAACAAATCAAATTCGCGTGTCTAATTTGAATAATATAATTTAAAAATTATTAACGTTTGGATGATTTGGAAATACAAAAAATAATTTAAATCTAAAAATACAAATTAAAAGAATTTAAAATTTAAATCAAGTGCATTGGATGCACACATTTACCTTCCAAATATTACAACAAAAACAGGAAAGACCTGAGTAAGCCTTCCAAATAAGATAAGGGGGAATTAAATTATTTTGGTGAGAATCTGCCTTTTTTTTCTTAAAAAATAATATTTCACCTACATTTTTTTTTAGATTTTGTGACTGTGTTTTTTAGACAACCCATTATCTTAAATTCTCAACAATAAAAATAAGTAATAATTAGAAAAAGGGTAATTACATAAATAGCAACTAAATTTTTAGGGTACTTTTATTTTAATTATTGAATTTAAAATATGCAATTTAGTTACTAAACTTTTAATCCGTTTTCATTAAAGTCACGGACTTTAACTTTATGTTAAACAAGAAGTTAGCAGTCGCGTCAGCGTTCTTTAACAGCAATGACTTTAATGAAAACAAATTAAAATTTTAGTGACTAAAATTAAAGCACCCTAAAAATTTGGTGACTACTTATATTGTTTACCCTAGAAAAGGTGCTAATTACCAAAATTGGAACAAAAATTAGTTACAGATATTTCCAATTTATTTTATAAACAATTTGAGTGGTCATTTCCTCATTTTCGACCTCCAAATATTTGTTCTAAAAAAAACACTTGAACTCAGTAGCTATCAATGATGAGTCAATTGAAGGAATCTGACACCCCCCACTCTTTTTCCAGGTAATTTTTCATATCTTGTAACCCCTTTAGACCCGCCTATGCGTTATTACGGGTCCTAGGAAGTTACATTAGGGTCACCGGAGCGACCCACGATAAAATTTCAAATAAATAAATTTGCTAAACCATTTGAAATCCTAAATCAAGTTTTGAATTAAAATACAATTTCACAAAAATATTTAGACAATGAAACAAAACTCTGATACAAATTATTAACACAAGTTTTAGACTCGAATGTAAATCAAGATGTGACATACATGCCCCTAATTATACAGATACCATACTCCGCAAGCAAGCCAAAGAAACTCTCATACCGACGTTGACAGCTGTGACAATGTCAATCTTCTAACCTGTGATGGTAAAAACAACGTGAGCTTCGGAAAGCTCAGTAATACAAACTACCAGGAGATGCTAAAGGTGCAAGTAGGTATATGGCAACTTAACATTGTCATGGAAAATTAAGCAACGGTAAGCTCAAATTACGATTCGATAATTCAGTGAAGCATTATTAGGAGGTCACAGAGTTGTTCTTTATTTGATCACCCGAACCGTAAGAGGTGGTCTAAAGTCAGAGATTCAGAGGAGGTTCAGATTTCAAAAGTTGAATCAAGGAGTTCAGAGTGGTCCATTAAGTGCGGACCGTAAGTTTACTAAGAGTTCAACATTGATATATTAATTTAGTAGGATATGTTTCAGAAGAGGTCAGAAAGTTCTATTAATTAACTTAACTACCCTCAACCGAACTCTAAAGTGCAATTCGCCCTGAACTGCATACAGAAGGTCTTACCCTAGGCCTGAGGCATAGGAGCCTACCTAAGCGGATGCCTTAGGTCCAAAAAGACTTACCCTAGGCCCGTGGGCGTAGGAGCTTAACAGAAAGGCTTACCCTAGGCCCATTGGGCGTAGGAGCTTAGGTACAGAAGGACTTATCAGCGCTGAGCCTACAGATTATCATTCATATCCAGATAATATACCACAGATGATTTCAATTTATATTCAGAAGACAATATAGCAGAAAATAAATATTAAATCTACTTTTATACCATAAGACATGTATCAAATTTATTTTATTATCATTATCATTATTTCATATTCAATGTCATATATCAGATATATTTTCCATAACAGAGGTCAGAAATTAGAGAATTGTTTTCCTTTCGTATTACAATATCATACTTTTAAATTTTAAGCATATTATCTTGGTTTAGAACAGAAAGTAATTACAGATACAGGATACACGTTTTATGGCCTAATTCATTTCTTAGAGGTACTCGATAGATATCAGAAAAATGACACTTGACGAATTTAGACTGATTTCAGAACGAGGTCCCTACGAATAGGGGAGTTCGGTAAGACAGATCGAATTAAAATCGAAAGTTGATGCTTCAAAATCAATGGGATTTCAGATATATCAAGAGTGATTCGATCACTAAAGCTTACGAGGGTAATGTTTGTCATTCCGACCTTCGGAGGGTAATTTGGTAAGCTGAACCAACAAGGTATAAACGATGATGTACAGAATTTAGGAATTCTAATTGCTCATCAAGCTTTCGAGTCCCTCTGAACTAGTTGAAACCATTAACAAAGAGTTTGAAAAATAATCGGATAAGTACATCTTAAGCATTCATTTCCAGAACTGATTACAACGTAACAACAAAGCAGATCGTCTTCACCTTACATCCACTGAACTTACTACGAGAGATCAAACATGTATCCAAGCAGTAATTTTCCAAATTCCTGAGCATGCATATAACCCCCGAACTCGTTCCATAGCATCAAATTTATCTTTTTGAGGAAACATGTTGCTTTTACCAATCGCCGAGTACTTTCTCCAAATAACCCGAACATGTCGACATGTGGTATCTTTCCAAAATTAGGATAGTATCAGAAACAACCAACAAACATGAACCGTGAATTACCACTTTAGAGTTGTTATATTGTCTAGCTTTATTGGTATTCCTTATTACAGTTTTGGAGTTAGCTTCAGTCATTTCAACATTCGCAGGTATTTCGGATGCTTCATATCTGAAGGTGTTCCAAAACAAATTCTGAGCCTTTCGGTCGTTCTAACTATTCAATCCTTTCCGATATCGAGGGTATATTCGTCATTTCGATTAATATGACAATTGGTGCCGAGGATACATTATTCCTTTTAATCAAAACTTCAAGATTTTCAGAAGGTTCGATTGTTTTACCGGATCTAGTGTAGATTCTCAAACCACACTCATTAATAGGGGTATTTTAGTCATTTTCATACATCAAGGGTATTTTCGTAATTCATTAGCAAAAATAATCAGACTTAGAGATTAACACTTTTTATTAATCGTTTACTGAACTTGAAGGTCCTTTCGATTTATCAAACCTCTTATGCGAATATTTGCCTTGGCCATTAATATTCTTATTTCATAATTGATCGACGTAATCAGAAATAATCATATGCTCAAGCATGATTGTGTAAACATTAACCGAATACCAACATGTTGCAAAAACATGCAGAAGGTAGTAATGTATTACCTTAATTCCGAGCTACAACGGTTGATTCATGACACCTCCTCCGATCGCACTCGATCCCAAGATTTGACGGCTCCCAACATCTCGAATTCAAGGATATTTTGATACCTTCAACAACATAGGTTCACATTTCAGTCCTTATCCAAAGAGTTCTTAACAAAATTAAACACTTTGGGGAAAGTCAGATTCAGAGGCCTTCGGGTCAGAATTTTGCAAGACGGGCTTCAAAAACGGACTCAGGACGTCGAAAAACATGGAATAGAAGTTTTCAGAAAATTTTGACTTTTGGTCAACGGTCAAAGTCAACGGGTCAAAGTCAACGGTGACGTCAGCGGTCAAAGTCAATGTTGACGTCATGCTGACATCACTGGTCCAAGGCTGACTCAGCGAGTTGACTCGCTGGGTTGACTTAGACGAGTTGACTCACTGAGTTGACTCGGACGAGTTGACTCACTGGGTTGACTCGGTCAACGGGTCGGGTCGGACTCAGGCAGACGGGTCAGGTCGGACCGGTTTCACTCACCCCAAAAATTCCAGTCACCGGACGGCCGTCGGAAAAGTCACCGAAGATGACATTTTCATGTCGGTTCTGCCGAAAATCAAACGAACATTGAACCCCGAATCATATTACACCTAAATCATCACCAAAACAAACCAGAATATGACTGAAACTTACCCAAAATAAACCCAAACAATTGGAAAACATGGCGGCTCCGACGAAGCCTCTATCGATATCGGACGGAGGATCGGCCGGCTGGGATTTGCTCGTCGTGGTGCGAGGAGCCCAGATCAGGTGGTTGTGCGACCATGGGACGCCGGAGGCGGCCGGAAAACACGCAAAACAGTGGGCGCATTGGGCTTCTCTGACGAAGCACGCAAATGGCTTCCCACGGTGGACGGCGGCTGATAACCGCGAGTGGCTACTGTGGTTGCGTTCAGGGAGAGCTGGCGGACACGGTGTCAACGGCGGACGGTGATCGTGGCGACCGGAATCAAAGCTAGAACCCTAAGGTTCTGACGAAGCTTCGAACGACGATTCACGGTGATCGGGGAGGGCAGACGACGCGTGGTTATGAGGGTTTTGGTCTGGGCTCGACGAGGAAGCCAACGGTGGTGGCGGTGAACGCCACAGAGCGGCGGTGACGGAGCCAAGGCGGTGGTCGGGGATTGGGTTGCTGAAACGTCTAAGGAGGAGAAATTTTTTTTAGATCTATCTGGATATTTCCAGATCCAATATGAGGCCTTAATTGGGGTAGTTGGCTATAATTATTATGGATACATAATATAAAATATAATTTAAAATTAAAAGAGTGCATAACAACACCAATGAATGATTTAGCTTGAATGGTTAAGGCTTAGGCTTGCCAAGCATAGGTCATGGGTTCAACACCCAATGGTAGCACCCTCTCCTATTATTCTCCCTTTTTTTTAACCATTTATACCAGAGTGTTACATATCCATTTCCAATTTTTTATCTTTAATTTTTTAAAACTACTGTTTAGATTAAATTTTTTTATGGATCTCAAAATATAATTTTTTTTTAAATCATTCTTTTTCATAACGTGCAATTTCTGTTGATTATTTTATTTTAATTACTTTATTATTGTTTATGCCAAGATTCCTTCAATCGACTCATCATTGATAGCTAGCGAGTTTATGTCCAACCCAAAAAAAAAATCTTCATTACTTTATCATGGAAATTAATGATTCACTAACTTTAGTAAGCTGGGGGACTTAATTTAGCTTTATATAGAATAGCACTTTGTTTTATGCAGATGATAGAATACTTGTAAATATATGCACTGGTTTTGAAGTCCCAACTTCCTCTTTTCTCTTGTCTTGTTGAGCTGCTATATTTCTCCCATAAGCATTCTGTTTCTCTAAGCCAATCTCCGTAGGAGCTTCTGTTCAAGCAGATTTTATTTCTTTGCTTTTATTCATAATAACTATGTGTAACCTTTTGAATTACCACAGATACTTTGAAAGCATGAAGGATTACGGTGTTGAAACCAGCATAGAGCATTACTGCTGTGTTGTTGACCTCTTTGGTCGAGCTGGAAGGCTAGCAGAAGCTGAAAACTTCATCCTCACCTCGGGTTTCAAGAATAATCCAATAATGTGGAGAGCCTTGTTGAGTGCTTGCAAGGTTTATAAGGATGCCGTAACTGGGAATCGTGCTGCAATGAAAGTAATCGAGCTTGAACCCCAAGAGTCTGCATCATATGTTCTTCTTCACAGCATCTATGCTGATGCTGCTGTAGAACCATTGGCTGCGAGTGTCAGAGAACTGATGCTACAGCGAGGGGTTAAGAAGGAACCTGGTCTGAGTTGGATTTAGGTTGGAAACATAGTTCATTTCTTTTCTGTGGTTGGAATATCTCACCTTGTGAGTCAAGTAATCTAGTGAGTTTGGGAGACATTTTGGAGAAGATGAAGGACTTTGGTAATGTTAATCAGAGGACTGCTTCTAGTTCAACTGAAACAAAGGCAAAGGGAGCTCCGCGATGAACTATCACAGTTTTACTAGCAATTACCTTGAGATCATTCTTTTCCTGTTGCACAAAAAGCCAAGCCATTGCCATGAAGTAAAGAGGGTATATCTTGCTCTGCACCACTCCGAGGCCGGAGCTGCTGTCTGGGTAGATGTAGCAAACCCATCACTGTGTTCAATGCCTCCATTGAAGTTTGTTACTTGTGTAATATTTATTAAAAATGAGACTTTTGATTAAAAAAGTTTGTTACTTGTGTGCACGATAAGTGACTTTTAAAAAAATATCAAAATTTAAAATCTATGAAGTAGAATAACATTTTATTTTCACCATATACCTTACACTTGACACATAACTAATATTTTACCTTTCCTTTGTAACTATTTTTTTTTATATAAAAGCCACTAATTTTTTATTAAATTCATAGAAAAAAACAATTTCAATGTATCCAATAAAAAGAATATTTGGATTAAACAACACAAAAAATCCTTACAACTCAAAAACAAAGAAAAATAAAAATTTCTATGGAGATAAGCATACTAACAAAATTTAGCAGCCTCTTGAATCTCCTTATCTCTGTCCAAACGAGACGCATAAAGAAAGAAGGAGCGGTGCACGATCCAAACTGTCAAGTAAAAAGTACCGCTACCCAGTACTGATTTCATCGGCAAATAATCATCAACCGAGTGGGGATATAACTTTCCAATTGACCACCGACGAAAACATAAATAAGAAACTAGTGTCGATTAAGTCATTGTGCGAACAACAATCGATCACTAGGGTATGCTGAAACATGCCACAAAGACAGATGAAGCAAACCACAAAACAAAAACAAAGACATGTCACAAGGACAGGGGAAAAAACGTGTCACAAAGACAAAGAAAGCGATTCTTATTAAAATAAAAAAACAAAAAAAAAACTAATAGATCCGGTGGTCGGCAACCAATACTAAAATTGATTTGCCAACCACCAATCAAAAGGATTGATCAAAGTAGAGAACGGTTAGGGTTGAAGGAATTTTAACTGTGAAGACCGACTAGGGTTAAAGGGATTTTCCTTTGTAACTATTTAATTTAACTCATTTTAAAACTTTCTTCTTTATAGAGATTATATACGATCACTTTTATTGCCCATGTAAATTCACTCGATTATTACTAAATGTTTGAATAAATAAGTATCAACCCATCACATTTGTATTCACTCTTACATTCCCAAAATGGTGTCCTTTAACTATAGCATTTTTGTCTCAATGGAAGAATTATAATACTCCCATGATCAAAATGTCTTTTTACAAGGTGGAGGATGAAAATATTGATCTGAATTGAAAATAAAATGAGTTGTTAATTTATAGTTAGCGGTTTATCTTTTAGTTTAAATATTCTGATTCAAACAAAAAAATCTAATCAGTATTCGGCATACTCGTCTGGTAAATGTATAATCTTTACATGATTAAAAATACAGTTGTTATAGACATTGAAGTAAGACAATGAAAACAAGGAACAAATGTTCATTTGAAAGGTGAAAGAAACATTGTACTGAATTACTATATACGAAATTAAAATACAAATTATTGGCCTAATCTTTCTCAATATTGGTACATGATACTTGACATTTTTGGAGGCTAAACACAAATTATCATATTTTTATACATGAATTATAATGATCAAATTAAAATTAAAAAAAATTCGACAAATTTTAGAGGGGTGGGGCTGCTAGCCCCTAGATTCAAATATTAGCTCTAGTTTTTTTTGTTTACCTTTTTTATACATTGCATTTTATTTGGTTTAATTATCGGTATTCAACTAATTAATTGACTAATTCGAATTAGCATTTTAGATGTCTATTATGGGAGTGATCTTCTTAACTCAATTGCTTCATTCACAGCGTTAGGATTTGAACTCCTAATCTTATTTAAGAGATCTAGACTCAGGGACGAACGCTATACTTTATGTTAAGAGGGTGAACTTATAAAATTTTAGAGGGACGAAAATAGGTTTCCAATAAAAAACATATAATTTTTTTTTTAAATTTTAGAGGGCGACCGACCCATCCAATCTCCTCTCGGTCTTTCTCTAGACGTAATGTCTTAACCCAGAAGATCATCTTGTTGTCGATTTTACACGGTGCAAATTAATTTGTAACTTCCTATTTTCGTTATGACACGTGGAGAACATGCACTTAACCACATTGAATTTTAGTTTTAGATACTTTTACCAGTCTTTCTTGTAAGCATGCCAGGTTGGGAACATGCAGTCCACCCATGTTTCAATCACTATTCAAGAGTAAAAGTGCATATTTTTCTTATTAAACAGAGATACAGTAAATATTGTGATTCGAACCCATACAATATTGACAAATTTCAGTAAAAATATATGTTCTAATATTTAAATTTGATTTAAATGCATAATTTGGCATATATTATTTTTAGTTTAAATCAGGTATTTAAATTTAAATTTGAATTTAAGATTTAATTTGATATTTATTTTTTGTCTAACTAAAATTTTAAACTTGATATCTACGTTTAAATTGATAACTAAATTTAGCTTAAATCGTTTAAGGTAAGTATTAATTTGAACAGAAAAATGACTTTTATGGTAAGTATTAATTTGAGTGTCTATCTGAATAACAAATCAAATTCGAGTGTCTAATTTGAGTAATATAATTTAAAAATTATTAACGTTTGGATGATTTGGAAATACAAAAAATAATTTAAATCTAAAAATACAAATTAAAAGAATTTAAAATTTAAATCAAGTGCATTGGATGCACACAATTACCTTCCAAATATTACAACAAAAACAGAAAAGACCTGAGTAAGCCTTCCAAATAAGATAAGGGGGAATTAAATTATTTTGGTGGGAATCCGCCTTTTTTTCTTAAAAAAATAATATTTCACCTACCTTTTTTGGATTTTGTGACTGTGTTTTTTAGACAACCCATTGTCTTAAATTCTCAACAATAAAAATAAGTAATAATTAGAAAAAAGGATAATTACATAAATAGCCACTAAATTTTTAGGGCACTTTTATTTTAATTATTGAATTTAAAATATGCAATTTAGTTACTAAACTTTTAATCCGTTTTCATTAAAGTCACGGACTTTAACTTTCTGTTAAACCAGAAGTTAACAGTCACGTTAGTGTTCTTTAACAGCAATGACTTTAATGAAAATAAATTAAAATTTTAGTGACTAAAATTAAAGTACCCTAAAAATTTGGTGACTACTTATATAGTTTACCCTAGAAAAGGTGCTAATTACCAAAATTGGAACAAAAATTAGTTACAGATATTTCCAATTTATTTTATAAACAGTTTGAGTGGCCATTTCCTCATTTTCGACCTCCAAATATTTGTTCTAGAAAAAAACACTTCAACTCAGTAGCTATCATTCATGAGTCAATTGAAAGAAAATCTAATCAGTATTCGGCATACTCGTCTGGTAAATGTATAATCTTTTCATGATTAAAAATGCAATTGTTATAGACATTGAAGTAAGACAGTGAAAACAGGGTACAAATGTTCATTTGAAAGGTGAAAGAAATGTTGTACTGAATTACTATATACGAAATTAAAATACAATTTATTGGTCTAATCTTTCTCAATATTGGTACATGATACTTGACATTTTTGGAGGCTAAACACAAATTATCATATTTTTTTATACATGAATTGTAATGATCAAATTAAAATTAAAAAAATAAAATTCGACAAATTTTAGAGTGGCGGGGCTGCTAGCCCCTAGATTCTCTGGTTTTGTTTTTTGTTTACTTTTTTATACGGTATATTTTTTGGTATAATTATCGGAATTCAACTAATTAATTGACTAATTCGGATCGGTATTGTAGATGTTTATTATGAGAGTGACTTTCCTAACTCAATTGCTCCATTTACAACGTTATGATTTAAACTCCTAATCTTATATAAGGGATCTAGACTCAGGGACGGACGCAAAACTTTATGTTAGGTAGTGAACTTATAAAATTTGAAGGGGCCGAAAATAGATTTCCAATAAAAAGCATATAGAAAATTTCTAATTTTATTTTAAAATTTTAGAAAAGGCGACCGCCCCATCTAACTCCCTCTCGGTCTTTCCCTGGACCTAGTGTCTTAACCCACAAAATCATCTTGTTGTTGATTTTACACGGTGCAGATTAATTCGTAACTTCCTATTTCTGTTATGACACGTGGAAAACATGCACTTAACCAAGTGAATTTTAGTTTTAGATACTTTTATCAGTCTTTCTTGTAAGCCTGCCAAGTTGGGAACATGCAGTCCACCCATGTTTCAATCACTATTCAAGAGTAAAAATGTATATTTTTCTTATTAAACATAGATACCATAAATATTGTGATTCGAACTTATATAATATTAGTGAATTTCAGTAAAAATATATGTTCTAATATTTAAAGTTGATTTTAATGCATAATTTGACATATATTATTTTTAGTTTAAATTAGGTATTTTAATTTGAATTTAAGATTTAATTTGATATTTATTTTTTGTCTAACTATAATTGTATACTTATATCTATGTTTAAATTGATAACTAAATTTAGCTTAAATCGTTTAAGGTAAGTATTAATTTGAACAGACAAATGGCTTGTAAGGTAAGTATTAATTTGAGTGTCTATCTGAATAACAAATCAAATTCGAGTGTCTAATTTGAGTAATATAATTTAAAAATTATTAACGTTTGGATGATTTGGAAATAAAAAAAATTTTGAATCTAAAAATACAAATTAAAAGAATTTAAAATTTAAATCAAGTGCATTGGATGCACACATTTACCTTCCAAATATTACAACAAAAACAAGAAAGATTTGAGTAAGCCTTCCAAATAAGATAAGGGAGAATTAAATTATTTTGGTGAGAATCTGCCTCTTTTTTCTTAAAAAATAATATTTCACCAACCATTTTTTGGATTTTGTGACTGTTTTTTGACAACTCATTTTCTTAAATTCTCAACAATAAAAGTAAGTAATAATTAGAAAAAGGGTAACTACATAACTAGCCACTGAATTTTTGAAGCACTTTTATTTTGATTATTGAATTTAAAATATGCAATTTAGTCACTAAACTTTTAATCCGTTTTCATTAAAGTCATGAACTTTAACTTTTTGTTAAATAGGAAATTAACAGTCACGTCAGTGTTCTTTAACGTCAATGACCTTTATGAAAACAAATTAAAAATTTAGTGACCAAAATTAAAACACCCTAAATGTAACACCTGGGTTTAGGGGTCGGGTGAAAATAATATTTTAATATTATATTGGGTTCGGTTTTATAACTAAAATAATCTTTTGGGCCTCGGGTTTCAAAAACAAATATTTTGTGTTGGACTAAGTTGAAATGAAATTCAATTTTGGGGGATTTTAAAGAATAAGGGAATTAGCCATTCATTAATGGCAAAGTGGTAAATAGCCCAACTTTTAATTTTAAACCCCCATTTTATCAATAGCCACTATTCACCTTCTTCTTCTAAAAACAAAAACAACGGTTTGAAGAAGCTCTCATCCCCTCTACTATTCCATCACCTTGTTCCTCCATTTTAGCTCGGATTTGCAAGGTAACTACATTTTCAACTTGTCCTCATCATCCTCTCTTCAAAAGTACAAATAGTTTTCATTTTCCTCAATGTTTTGAAAATGGAGTTTTTGAAGATTTTGATTAAAAATGATAACTTTATGTTGCTAAACTTAATATTTCGATTTAATGTTGTTAGTTATGAAGTCTAGGAGCTAAATGGTTCAACATATATGAATTTTACTTGGTTTTGAGCACATTCCCGAAATTGGGTTTAAAGGGGGGTTTTTGAAGGGTTTTGGGTGAGTTTTGGGGGTTATTTTAGGTTGGAATTGGTGGACTAATGTTAGTACTATGGTTGGGGGATGTTTTGGGATCATTTGTGGGTATAAAATGTGTTGAAAACTTGGGTTTTGATCAAGGATTGTGGGCTGCTCGAATTGGATAAAATTGGGGTTTGTTCATGGCTTGAAATGTTAAGTTTGATGTTTGAATTGTATTCCGGGTTAGCTACTTTGATGCTTGGGCTGATTGGAAGTTGTTTGGTTTGTGTTGAGGTTGTTTAGAGGCGAGAACTTGTGTTGGTGAAGCATCGGGAGGAAATCCAAAGCTTGAAGGTGGTTGCTTGCTTGGTATTTGAGCTTGGAAGTATATGTGAGTGGTTAATGTTTTCTAAGTGTTTTGTAAGTATTTGGTTTGAGCATGTGGACTAGGTTGGGCTTGATAGACCCACCCAGAGTTAGGATTAGGGTGGTAGCCTAATCCTAAACTTAAACTAGAGACATTGGTTGAACTTGTAATTGATGTTTATGCCTCGTAATATTGGTGATATGATTGTTTATGTATAATGTGTTATACATGTGTGATGAGGCATGGTTGTGATGCATTGTGTTATACATGTGGATGGTTCATGATGGTGATCATGGTGAGTACTTGCTAAGCACGGAATGGGTTGTAAATGATAATGTGGATTGAGTTAAATGTTGACACTAGTATGCTTGAGTACAAATGATCGATCATTAGGATGTTAGTGTGCACACATGAGTCAAATTCGCGCGTGGCCTTGGTGGCGTTGAGTCACCAAAGAGGAGTACGGGTTCGCCCGGAAATTGTTATTTATATATAGTCGATGATGAGTGGAATCCCATCGACGAGGCGTGAGGATGAGTGGAATCCCCTCCGCGAGACCGATAATGAGTGTAATCACACCGTGAGGTAAAGTTGTTGTTGGATGTGAGTTCCAATGTGTTTATCTGAGTATTCGAGTCATAGCTAGGTGCCAATATTGATTGATATGTGTATCAATGTGATGTGGAATGTGATTCCTACTTGGATGTTTATATGTGCTTACATATATTGTGGAAATGAGCTTGTTAAGCATGACATAAAATTGAATATTGCTCATGCATCATTAACATTTTGGTTCTTGAGGATCGAAGGTATAATCATGCATTTACCTTGGTTGAGTTCGTGCTTGGACCCTGCATTGTCGAGGTTTGTTTTTAAAGAGCTTACCCTCACTAAGCTTTATTGCTTACGCTCTCTTTTTGTTCGACAATGCAGATCCTTAGTTTGAGGGTTGCTGTAACCCCCTAGACCCGCCTATGCGTTACAACGGATCCTAGGAAGTCACATTAGGGTCACTAGAGCGACCCACGATAAGATTTCAAATAAACATATAGTTAAACCTTTAAAATCATAAATCAAATATGTGATTTAAAATACAATTTCAGAAATCGTTCAAAACGATAAAACAATTATGATACAAGTTGCGGAAATAAGTTTCAGACTCATTTGTATAATACAAACACGACACACATGTCCTCTAGTTACACGGATACCATACTCCCTGACGAGCCGAAGAAACTCTCATACCGACGTTGATAGGTGCAATTTGTCCGATCTTTTATCCTGAGATGGCAAAAACAACATGAGCTTGGGAAAGCTCAGTAATACAAAACTACCAGAAGATGCTATTAGCACATGCAGATATATGGTGAAGCATAACATTTTAGTTATTTAACTATCATGACAATTTTTCAAATATAACAAAATCATAACAGAACGACGATTATAATTCTCAAGGGCTCTAACATTTTATCAACCTCTAAAATGTGCTTAATGCGGCATATACCAACTTTACAATACTTACTAACATTCAGATGTGAATTGCATGTATCAGAACTTAACACTTAGAGGCACTTTAGTCATTTAAGTCTTATTAGAAAATTTCAAGATTCCATTGGGTGTATAACCACATATTTAACTGAAAGGGGTATTCTGGTCATTTTGGAAATTTGGGATAAAACCACCATTTCTTTTTTTTGAATTACCATTTGGTACCTCCATCATTCACGTACTCGGTAGAGATTAAGTCGTCTTAATCCCTCTGACCGTTACAGATGATTCATTCATTTCAGAACTTGAAGGTATAAACGTCATTCCAATTAATTGGACATTTAGGTGCTCGAGGGTGGTACAGTCTTTTTTTTGGTCATTACAATTATTCCAATTAATTGGAATGACGTTTATACCTTCAAGTTCTGAAATGAATGAATCATCTGTAACGGTCAGAGGGATTAAGACGACTTAATCTCTACCGAGTACGTGAATGATGGAGGTACCAAATGGTAATTCAAAAAAAAAGAAATGGTGGTTTTATCCCAAATTTCCAAAATGACCAGAATACCCCTTTCAGTTAAATATGTGGTTATACACCCAATGGAATCTTGAAATTTTCTAATAAGACTTAAATGACTAAAGTGCCTTTAAGTGTTAAGTTCTGATACATGCAATTCACATCTGAATGTTAGTAAGTATTGTAAAGTTGGTATATGTCGCATTAAGCACATTTTAGAGGTTGATAAAATGTTAGAGCCCTTGAGAATTATAATCGTCGTTCTGTTATGATTTTGTTATATTTGAAAAATTGTCATGATAGTTAAATAACTAAAATGTTATGCTTCACCATATATCTGCATGTGCTAATAGCATCTTCTGGTAGTTTTGTATTACTGAGCTTTCCCAAGCTCATGTTGTTTTTGCCATCTCAGGATAAAAGATCGGACAAATTGCACCTATCAACGTCGGTATGAGAGTTTCTTCGGCTCGTCAGGGAGTATGGTATCCGTGTAACTAGAGGACATGTGTGTCGTGTTTGTATTATACAAATGAGTCTGAAACTTATTTCCGCAACTTGTATCATAATTGTTTTATCGTTTTGAACGATTTCTGAAATTGTATTTTAAATCACATATTTGATTTATGATTTTAAAGGTTTAACTATATGTTTATTTGAAATCTTATCGTGGGTCGCTCTAGTGACCCTAATGTGACTTCCTAGGATCCGTTGTAACGCATAGGCGGGTCTAGGGGGTTACAGTTGCTAAGTGCAAGAAGGGGCCTCCAAGTGTGCTTCGTGGTGCTTGTTTAGCTACCAAGTATGAACTTTCTAATTATGATGTAATGGTCAAGCAATGGGATATGTATTCGTGCTATGATGCTTTTGGAGTATGATGTTGTTGTTTAGGAGCATGTTAGACTCCTCGTATGTGTTTGTTAACTTGGCTTTTGAGATGTATGCCCTTGCTTGTAAGCCATGTTGGTATTTGTTTACCTTAAAATTTGCCTAAGTGTTGCCTTTGTTAAAGCATGCTTTATGAAATGACATGAATGGTCTTTGGATTAGATGCCTTTCGTATATCTTGTGTTTGTTGTGTATGGTTGCTAGGGAGCATGCCTCTAGAATGTATTTGTATGGTTTGTATGCCTCGTGTAGTTGTTTCGGACGTTTGAAACCTCTAGGAGTTGTCTAAAACAGATTTTGGGATTTTGCAGACAGCCAGTGTTTCGAAACGGGCTGAGCCATTTCGGAACGGGTTAGGCTTCAGGGACCCCGTATCGGAACTCGTTTCGATACGGTTTGGCCACTGTGAACCCTTGTTCTGAAACGGGTATCAGAACACTTTGGCTACTGGAAATCAGAGAATTTGCCGAGATAATGGGGTTCCGAAATGGGTCTAAGTGTTTCGGAACGGTCAATATCTCGTTGACCACGAGAAGTTGACCGTTGAGGGTGTTTCGGAACGATTGACCTCCGTTCCGATACGGCCTCCTCGTTTGGGCTTGGGACCGTTGACCAAGTCAAGGCGTTTCGATACACCTTGAAGGTGTTTCGAAACGGCCTGCCTAATAATCTAAAATGGACTATTTTGCGTATGATTGTTCGAACGATCGTTTTTATGATTGCTTGTGTTCCGCTGACGTGTCTCACATAGGACAACAGTAATGCATATAGACAAGATAAATAAAATAAATTTTTTAGGGTTGTTAACCGAGGGGGAACCTTAACGGGTTTCGCTTCGATTTTCCCCGTGTGGCCCACTCGGACCGGTCAAGCGTCCGGACCAGGACGAGGGGGTTACACTAAAAGTTTGGTGACTATTTATATAGTTTACCCTAGAAAAGTTGCTAATTTCCAAAATTGGAACAGAAATTAGTTACAGATATTTTCAATTTATTTTATAAACAATTTGAGTGGCCATTTCCTCATTTTCGTCCTCCAAATATTTGTTCTAGAAAAAAACACTTCAATTCAGTAGCTGTCAAAGATGAGTCAATGGAAGGAATCTGACACCATGTCCAACCCCACTCTTTCTCCAGGTAATTTTTCATCTCCATTTCCAATTTTTTATGTTTAATTTCTGTTGATTATTTTATTTTAATTACTTTATTATTGTTTATGCCAAGATTCCTTCAATTGACTCATCATTGATAGTTACTGAGTTTATGTCCAACCCCAAAAAAAATCTTCATTCCTTTATCATGGATGAGATTTTTGGGGGATTTAGTTATATTTTTTGTCCGATTTTAAGTTTATGCCAAGATCTAGTCAGTTTGGTATAAAGGGTCAAAGAATTGCCATAAAGAACCATACAGATCTAGATTAATAGTTGATTTCTTTCTTCTTATGAAAACTTAAAATTTATTGTAAAAATAATACAAACATATAATTATCTCATTTTTTATACGCTATATCGTAACATTTGTGAAATGGTACGAAGTTCAGAATTAAAAAATAATAATTTAAGTCTCATAAATAGTGATAACAATGAATTTTACCCTTCATTTAGGTTCGATCCCAAATATATTTAGGATTTATATAACTATCAAATACTTTGGTTATGCCTTATTTACCAAGATGATAAGGTTGGTGACAAGGATATGCCTATTGAGGAAGGGCTCAATAGTGTTCGAAATTTCACTATAATTGCTAGAAAAATTTAATAGCAAAGAAATTGATATTATTGAAACCTTCAATAGTGTTAGAATATTCAGATTATACTATTCAACTTTTAGGAAGAAGAGTGAAAGTTGGATTAATTATGTCATGACCCAATTTTAAGAGTTGGGTCGAGTCACGACATAAATAATATTTTTTTATGTCATAGTTAGTATAATTAATAGTCATTCTACACAGACAAATCTATGCCAAAAGTAATAAACACATGATAAGCATGATAAATTAGGTTAGGATTAGGGACCACCTGATAATTGATGGATGAGACAATGACTGATAAATTCAATAATTCAGTCGCCTTACCATTAGACAAATAGGTTAGACGGATGATAGATAAGCATTACAAGTAAGATATGCCGTATGATGACTCCAAGTTGTCTATTGTAGTCGAAAATCCTTATCCTCCTATTATTAGTTGTCACATGACAACATGGAGTATAAAAGGAAGTTTTTTTATTATTAACAAGGAAAAATATTAATCAAGCATCAAACATACACCAAAAACCATAAAAGTTCATAAACAAACAAGAAAATAAAATCCTGAGCATAAACCAACAGAAAAATTAAAATACAATTGAAGGAATAGCATAAACCATATGCTTGAAGCTTAAGGGCTTGGAGAAAGGAGTTAGCCACCTGAATCTATTGAAGATCCACTAATCGGGGATAAGGAGACAACCACAAAGGGCACTACCGTTGAATCTAAGCACTAGGGTGACAATACGAGCAAGAGTCATGCCATTTTGGCCGATGAAGACATAGCTCATCTTATCTGCTCTACCACCCAGAGAAAAAAGAACTTTTGAATGAGCAACTGAAAGAAAGTCAAAGCCTAGAAACTTCAAGATCACATTTTGTTGAGTGGATCGAAAGATCGATATTTACCAAGAGGGGGAGTGAATTGGAAATTTAAAGGATTGTAGTGGAAATTGGCAAATTAAAAATGATGAACAAGGAATTTAGAGTGGTTCAAGTTCCAAATGAACTCTACATCCACTACCTTAATCTCACTAAGGATTTGCAACAATTTCACTAAATTGATCTTCCCCTTTTCTAGGACAAGGAGGCAACCCTTTACAATATCGGTTGATTTTTCTACCCAAAAATCAACCCAACCCTCACTCAATAGAACAAAGAAATTTGAAGGCTAATTAGGTATCTCTCAATACAAATGATAGCCCCAATACAAGCACTCAACCCAATTTTACAAAGTAAGAATGAAGAACACAAATTGGGATTTTACACAAGTTGGGATTTTTGCTCAAATGCTTGAAATTGATGTTTGGATGTTTGCTTGAAGTTCAATAGTTGTTGCTGATGCTTTTGGATGTCCCTTTTATACCTTCTCATTGATTTCTAGCCGTTTGGGTGGTTGGGAACATAAATGGAGCCGTTGGAACCCTCTCTTGCCACCATAAATGCAGTCTGTACCAACCCGTTTCGGAACACGGGAAACCTGTTTCGGAACGGACTAAAATAGAAAGAGCCGTTGGGGTGCATTTAAGAGCCCGTTTCGAAACGCCTTAGGGCCGTTTCGGAACGGTTTTGCCACTGTAAAAGGGTCGTTTCGGAACGGTCCTAGCCCGTTTCGAAATGCCTTAACGGTTTTCAGAAAATCAGTTAAAACATACAACGGTCATATTTTTCAAACTGAAACCTAGCCCTTGTTTCGGAACGGGATTAATCCGTTTCGAAACGAAATGGCTACTGTCAAAGGGTCGTTTCGGAACGGGCTTGATCCGTTTCGAAACACCCCTTTTATATTTAAAAGTCTGAAATATTTGAAATAAATTAGCCCTTTTTAAATCCAACATGAAGAACAGTTTCGAAACGAGTTGTGCCGTTTCGAAACGGTTTCAAGTGTTTCGATACACGTATCGGAACAGTGGTCGACAGTGGTGAAAATGTTTCGAAACGCCTTAGGGCCGTTTCGAAACGGGTACTTGAAAAACACTGTTTTGGCTTGAAACACTTGGAAAAAATATTTGAAAATGTATGTTTTTAACTTGGGCATAATACTAAAATTATATGGGGATAGGACTTAAAATTCGTTTTGATTTTTTCGATTTAGTCCTTAGGTTTTTAGTTATATCAAAATTAAAATATTTGTTTCACAATCTCCCCCTTTTTGATATAACAAAACCAAAGTTAGAATTTTTGAGAATTTTGAAAGTTTTGAAAATATTCTAACTCCCCCTTAATTTAAGATAGGTTTTTAAAAAAAAATTTGATTTGAAGTTTAAGTTTAAAAACCTTTTAAAAATTTAAAAACGAATTTTAGTGTTGTGGCTCTTAAATTTCTTCTCCCCCTTTTTGTTAGATCAAAAAGAACAACATAAGCTCATAGAGAAGATAAAAGATTAGTACCAATAAGCAATAATAAGCAACCATAGAATTAATTCATAATAAAAATATCCAAAGCATAATTCAAACATGAAGTTCAACATAATTCAAACAATAAAATCCCAAATAAAAGTCATAAGCATAGGTTCCTAAAAACATGAGAAAACAAAAAGATGCAATCTTAATCCTAAAAAGCATAAATAATATGATATGATATGAAGTTCCTAGGCCTCATCATCATCATCCTCGTCATCATCATCATCGTCCTTGGCTTGAGAACGGTGAAACTTCGACCATTGCCCATAAAGAGTGGAGAAGGAAAGATCCAAGTTGGAATGAGAAGTTTCAAGAGAAAGAAGGCGATCTTCGACATTCTTCAAACGATTTCCCATTGTTTCAAAGCCCGAAGCAATGCTAGTGTCCAAAGCATTCATTCGAGTGTCCAAAGCATTGAACCGCTCGGTGAGGAAAGTTGTGAGAGCTTCATTGTTTGCCATTTGAACTTGCGGTGGAGGAGCAACGGGAGGAGGAACCGCTTCTCTATCAATTCTTTCCCAAATACCATTCACATATGTGAACCCGGACTTGCGAAGGGATGACTCACCAATAGTGGTTTTGCGAGGTTCCGGAGAGTCGTAGGTACAATCGATACCAAGATGGTGAAATAAGGCGCTCAAGACAATGCCATAAGTAAAGGACTTCAACTCATTTGTGTCAATAAGTTTGATATTATTGACTATCTCGGCAAAGATTATCTTAGGGACATTTGGGCACTCACCCCTACGGAAACACTCTAGCCAAAAGTGATCGGTTTGACGGATGTGGGAATATTTACCGCCGGAAGGGCGAATAAACCAAGAGACCATCAAGTGAAGAACACGATCATGCACATCCAAATTAAGTGCTTTACCGGTGAAAGTGCCAAAGTGGCGTTCATCCTCAAGACCCTCATTCTTAAGTTTAAGAGCAGACTCTAAAAGTTTAACATTTATGACAACCTTTTTACCTAGCAAGGATGACTCAATTCCTATGATCTCGGTTTTGGACTCATCATAAAGAAAATGAGCATTAGAGTAAAAGATGAGTACCAAATTTTTGTAGCAAACATCCGGAAGGCTCAAGAAATCCATGAGATTCCACTCATCCAAACGAGGAAGATAACGAAAAAGAAATCGCTCGGAATTGAGGAACTCAAGATCAATGACACGTTCTTTACGAACCGCGAATTCCTTGACAAAAGAGAAACGAGCACGTGCCTCCGAAGTCTTGAAAGATTTCTGAAAAAGCATCGTGATATTCGGACGAATGCTCGATTCACCAGATTGAACGGCCTTGCGTTTCTTGGTCGATTGATCCGCCATCTAAAAACATTAAGCAAGTGTTTTAAAATTAAGTGTATGCATTGATAATTAAAATCAATCCAATAATAAATCCCACTTAGGTTTTTGAAAACAAAATTAAAATAAAAACAGTTTAAAAAAAACGATTGAAAAATTATATATTCGAATCAAAAAATTTGAGATTTGAAAATTTTTTTACAAGGTGTTGAAAACCCACAACAAAAAACATATAATTTATACAAAAATAAAATTTTCTAACCTAAGATTCGAACATAATTTGAAAGAAAAATAGAAAAATTACCTTAGTTTGGGATTTTGGATGATTTGAGAAAAATCCTTGCACAAGATTGATGAAACTTGCTTAGACTTGAGTTGTAGAGAAAAACCCCTCACGATTTTGTGAAAATCAAAGAGTTTTAGAGGGTATTTATAGAGAGGGAGGCGGTTTAGGGTTTTAGTGTTTGATAAAAAGTGAATTTGTATCATTAAAAGCCCTAATTTAAAGCAGTCCGCGATGCCGTTTCGGAACGGTCAAGACCGTTTCGGAACGGGCGGCTAGGGTTTTGACCATTTAAAACCATAAACAGAACGTTTCGATACGGTGTTGACTGTATCGAAACTCCCTTTGACCCGTATCGGAACGCGTTCCGATACACCCCTTAGCAGAATAAAAACGTTTCGGAACGCTTTTGAGGCGTTTCGAAACGCCCTTCTCTCAGAGCTGGATTTAAGGTATCCGTATCGAAACAGGTTCACCCGTTTCGATACACCTGGGCCTGGAAGTGCAGATGAGGCTCTAAAAATGCAGAAAAATGATCTTTTAAGAGGCCTAACATGCATAAATGTCATGAATGAGTAGGCAAAACATATTTAAGCATAAACATACTCCCCCTAACTATAAGCATGGATGAACTTAGGAGTTTAAACACATCAACATGACATTTCACAAAATCAATCATATTTAAGCACAGAAGAGGTCCTAAAAGGTCAAGATAGGCTAGCTAGACCTAACTCTCTCCTAAGGGACCAAAAACGCTCTTTGTCTAAGGGTTTTGTAAAAATGTCCGCTAATTGATTCAAGGTGTCTACATACTCTATAACCACATCTTCCTTAAGGACATGATCTCTAATGAAATGATGCCTTATTTCTATATGTTTGGTTCTAGAGTGTTGGATGGGATTTTTAGTTAAGCATATTGCACTAGTGTTGTCACATTTTAGGGGTATGGTTCCAACTTTAATTCCATAATCTAAGAGTTGTTGCTTCATCCAAAGGACTTGAGCACAACAACTCCCTAAGGATATGTACTCGGCTTCGGTGGTAGATAAGGCTACACTATTTTGTTTCTTAGAGAACCAAGATATGAGCATACTACCTAAGAATTGGCAAGTTCCCGAAGTACTTTTCCTATCAATTTTGCAACCCCCATAATCCGCATCCGAGTAAGCATGTAGGTTGAAGGTAGAGTCTCTAGGATACCAAAGGCCTAAACAAGGAGTGTCTCTAAGGTATCTAAAGATTCTCTTAACGGCTATAAGGTGAGACTCTCTAGGACTAGCTTGAAACCTAGCACACAAGCAAACACTAAACAAGATATCCGGTCTACTTGCGGTAAGGTAAAGCAAAGATCCAATCATAGAACGATAAAGCTTAGAGTCAACACACTTACCTCCTTCATCTTTGTCAAGCTTTGTAGATGAGCTCATAGGAGTGGCTTGAGGCTTTGCATTCTCCAAGTCAAACTTCTTGAGCATATCCTTTATGTATTTTGCTTGGTTGATGAAGGTGCCATCCTTCCTTTGCTTGATTTGGAGTCCCAAAAAGAATGAGAGTTCCCCCATCATGCTCATCTCAAATTCACCTTGCATTAACTTAGCAAACTCTTGACAATGACATTCATTAGTAGAACCAAAAATAATATCATCAACATAAATTTGAACTACTAAGATGTCATTTTTATACATTTTTATAAAGAGTGTAGTGTCCAACTTACCTTTTTCAAATCCTTTTTCAATTAAAAAATTTGAAAGCCTTTCATACCAAGCTCTAGGAGCTTGTTTTAAACCATAAAGGGCTTTGGTAAGTTTAAAAACGTGATTTGGAAATTTTGAATCTTCAAAACCCGGTGGTTGTTCCACATACACTTCTTCATTTATAAAACCATTTAAAAATGCGCTTTTAACATCCATTTGAAAAAGCTTGAAATTATGATAACATGCATATGCAAGCAACATCCTAATGGCTTCCATTCTAGCTACGGGTGCATAGGTTTCATCAAAATCTATTCCCTCTTCTTGAGTGTAACCTTGTGCAACAAGTCTAGCTTTATTTCTCACAATGTTACCACTCTCATCTAGTTTGTTCCTAAAGACCCATTTAGTTCCTATTGTAGATTGATTACTAGGCCTATCAACTAACGTCCATACATTACTTCTCTCAAATTGATTTAACTCTTCTTGCATAGCTATAATCCAAAAGTCATCTTTCAATGCTTCTTTTATGTTTTTAGGCTCTATGCATGAGATAAATGCAACATGGTTCATTAATCTAAGAGAAGAACGAGTGGTTACCCCCTTGGATGGATCACCCAAGATTTCACCATCTTTGACATAGTTCAACTCCCTTGGGTAGCTCACTTCCTTTTCCTCAATAGCCAAGTCCTTCAAGGCTTCAAGAGGTGGATCTTGTGTATCTTCTTCTTTTGGTTGAATCTCATCCTCCTTTGAAGTTTGACCTCCATCAAAGGCATTTATGATTCCTACATCATCATCATCACAAGAATCCTTCCTAGGAAGGAGGTTATCATCGAATACAACATGAATGGATTCTTCTACTACTAAAGTTCTTTTGTTAAATACTCGATAGGCTTTAGAGGTTAAAGAGTAGCCTATAAAAATGGCTTCATCACTTTTTGCATCAAATTTACCTAAGTTATCTTTTCCATTATTTAAAACAAAACACTTGCACCCAAAAGGGTGAAAATAGCTAATGTTAGGCTTTTTAGATTTTAAAATCTCATAAGGTGTTTTCTTTAAAATTGGCCTAATCATAACTCGATTTACAATATAACAAGCGGTGTTTGTGGCTTCCGCCCAAAAATATTTTGGTAAATTATTTTCACAAAGCATAGTTCTAGCCATTTCTTGTAAAGTTCTATTTTTCCTCTCAACTACCCCATTTTGTTGAGGAGTTCGAGGAGCCGAAAAATTATGGCTAATACCATTTTCATTTAAAAGTTCTTCAAACCCTAAATTTTGAAACTCGGTTCCATGATCACTTCTAATGTGTGAAATTCTAAGTTCAAGATCATTTTGGGTTAATTTTGAAAATGAGATGAATTTTTCCAAAGCCTCATCTTTAGTACTTAAAAAGAGAACCCAAGTAAATCTAGAAAAATCATCAACTAGCACAAAAGCATACGATTTACCACCCAAGCTCATAGTCCTAATTGTCCCAAATAAATCCATGTGAATTAATTGTAAGCATCTACTAGTAGAAACATCATTAATGGATTTAAAGGAAGACCTATGTTGTTTACCCTTTGAGCATGCATCACAAATTTTGTCATTTGAAAATTTTATTTTGGGCAAACCTCTAACTAGATTTAGAGAGATTAGTTTTTCCAAAACACTAATGCTAGCATGTCCTAGCTTCCTATGCCACAACCATGCATCATTTTCATTTTGAGCAACTAAACATGCATGAGATGTATGAATGTCATCTAAATGCACCATGTATATGTTTCCTATGCGATGACCTATGAGCATAATACTATTTGATTTAATGTCTACAATTTTACATCCATTTTTATCAAAAAGAACATTAAATCCTTTATCACACAATTGACTTATGCTCAATAAATTATGTTTAAGACCATCGACATACAAGACATTTTCAATGAGAATGGTAGAGTGATTACCTATGGAGCCAATACCTTTAATGTGGCATTTGGAGTTGTCACCAAATGTTACTACTCCTCCACTTTTTGGCTTTAAATCCATGAATCGACTCTTGTCTCCGGTCATGTGTCTCGAGCATCCACTATCAAGGTACCATGAGTTTTGACTTTGTGCTTTGGCCTTGAAGCAATGCTCCCCCTACAAACAAAGATATTAAACCTTGGTTTTTGGTACCCAAATCATTTTGGGTCCATGAGTGTTAGCTCCCAAAACCTTGGTTCCCTTAGGAATCCAAGATGACATAGCAATAATATTATTAGATTTTACAAGTTCCTTAGGAACCCATACACTTCTAATTCTTTTAGCTCTACTATGTCTAGGGTAGCCACCTTGTTTGTAGTAATTAGTCCTTTTCTTAGGTTGGTGTGTTCTAGATGATTCTCCTACTTCATGCTTGACACTTCCAACATTTTTAAGGACTTTTTGAGCTCATTTAGCTCACCTAACACCTTTTGGTGTTCACTATTGCATTGAGACAAAAGATTATTAAGATCAACATTTTCATCTTGAAAGAATTTAAGTTCATCTTTTAATCCTAAAATCTTTTTCTCAAATTTAGAATT
The DNA here is from genome assembly GCA_958450335.1 of Hibiscus tridactylites. Taxonomy (NCBI): domain Eukaryota; kingdom Viridiplantae; phylum Streptophyta; class Magnoliopsida; order Malvales; family Malvaceae; genus Hibiscus; species Hibiscus tridactylites. The sequence continues at coordinate 64,014,436 of OY288290.1, read as the reverse complement.
AGCTTGAGTGAGTGAGTCATTTTTCTCATTTAGCTCTAAAATGATTTTCTTGTTTTTAATGACCGACTCCTTAAACTTCTCAACTAATTCATCATATACCTCTTGTAACTCATCATATGCATCATTTAACTCTTCATATGAAAAATCTAAAGTAGATGAGTTAGAGGTTACCAAGGAGGAATCTTCCTCAAGTGCCATGAGGCAAAGGTTAGCCACTTCTTGTTCGTCATCCTCCGATGACTCCTCATCACTCCAAGTAGCAAGTTTGGCTTTGAGTTTCTTCTTCTTCTCAAAACCCTTCTTCTTGAGTTGAGGGCACTCCGAACGGATGTGGCCGGGTTGTTTGCACTCATAGCAAATGATGGGATCCTTTCCATCTTCTTTGTTCTTCCCTTTGAAGTCCATCTTTCTTTGGATTTTTCTTCCTCGGTTGGACCTCATGAATCGTGAGAACCGTTTGGCTATCATAGCCAATTCTTCAAGTTCGTCCTCATCACTAGATGAGCTCTCATCAAGTTGTGAAGCTTTAGCTTTGAGAGCTATTCCCATCTTCTTCTTCTTTTCAACCTCAAGCTTCTCTACTCTTTTCTCTTCCTTCTTTTTCTCATCTTCCCTTCCTTGCTTCATGATCTCATGAGTAAGGAGAGAACCCACAAGCTCATCAAGCTTTAATGTCTTCAAGTTCTTTGCTTCGATGATAGCGGTTCTCTTCCCATCCCAAGCTTCGGGAAGTGAATAGAGTAGCTTCCGGACAAGCTTGTCTTCCGGTATGATTTCTCCATATCCCTTTAGACCGTTGACGATTGTGGAGAATCGATCAAACATCTTTGACACCGTCTCATCGGGCTCCATCTTGAAGTTTTCATAACTAAGATTGAGAAGTCCAATCTTAGTTTCTTTGACATCATTTGTGCCTTCATAGGTGGTCTCAAGAGTGTCCCACACTTCCTTGGCACTTTCAATTGATGAGACCTTCGAGTAGATGTCCGGACCGAAAGCACAAAATAGCATGTGGAGAGCTTTATCGTTGACTTGAATCTTCTTCCTCTCCTCTTCACTCATTTCAGCTTTCTTCTTCAACACCATCTTGCCTTCACCATCTTGCTTCAATGGAATGTATGGCCCATCCTCAATGACATCCCATACAAGATAGTCACTTGACTTGATGAATAGCCTCATTTTGTTCTTCCAAAAGGAGTAGTTGTCACCATTGAAGAAAGGAGGCTTGGTGGTTGATTGTGACTCGTACATGCCGGAACCGGAGGTTGAAGCCATCTCTTGATATTTTGATGATCACACTCTTCCAAGGATCTCCTCTTGTTGTTGTTAATCCTCAAAGAGTTAAGCTCTGATACCAATTGTTGAGTGGATCGAAAGATCGATATTTACCAAGAGGGGGGGTGAATTGGAAATTTAAAGGATTGTAGTGGAAATTGGCAAATTAAAAATGATGAACAAGGAATTTAGAGTGGTTCAAGTTCCAAATGAACTCTACATGCATCCACTACCTTAGTCTCACTAAGGATTTGCAACAATTTCACTAAATTGATCTTCCCCTTTTCTAGGACAAGGAGGCAACCCTTTACAATATCGGTTGATTTTTCTACCCAAAAATCAACCCAACCCTCACTCAATAGAACAAAGAAATTTGAAGGCTAATTAGGTATCTCTCAATACAAATGATAGCCCCAATACAAGCACTCAACCCAATTTTACAAAGTAAGAATGAAGAACACAAATTGGGATTTTACACAAGTTGGGATTTTTGCTCAAATGCTTGAAATTGATGTTTGGATGTTTGCTTGAAGTTCAATAGTTGTTGCTGATGCTTTTGGATGTCCCTTTTATACCTTCTCATTGATTTCTAGCCGTTTGGGTGGTTGGGAACATAAATGGAGCCGTTGGAACCCTCTCTTGCCACCATAAATGCAGTCTGCACCAACCCGTTTCGGAACACGGGAAACCTGTTTCGGAACGGACTAAAATAGAAAGAGCCGTTGGGGTGCATTTAAGAGCCCGTTTCGAAACGCCTTAGGGCCGTTTCGGAACGGTTTTGCCACTGTAAAAGGGTCGTTTCGGAACGGTCCTAGCCCGTTTCGAAACGCCTTAACGGTTTTCAGAAAATTAGTTAAAACATACAACGGTCATATTTTTCAAACTGAAACCTAGCCCTTGTTTCGGAACGGGATTAATCCGTTTCGAAACGAAATGGCTACTGTCAAAGGGTCGTTTCGCAACGGGCTTGATCCGTTTCGAAACACCCCTTTTATATTTAAAAGTCTGAAATATTTGAAATAAATTAGCCCTTTTTAAATCCAATATGAAGAACAGTTTCGAAACGAGTTGTGCCGTTTCGAAATGGTTTCAAGTGTTTCGATACACGTATCGGAACAGTGGTCGACAGTGGTGAAAATGTTTCGAAACGCCTTAGGGCCGTTTCGAAACGGGTACTTGAAAAACATTGTTTTGGCTTGAAACACTTGGAAAAAATATTTGAAAATGTATGTTTTTAACTTGGGCATAATACTAAAATTATATGGGGATAGGACTTAAAATTCGTTTTGATTTTTTCGATTTAGTCCTTAGGTTTTTAGTTATATCAAAATTAAAATATTTGTTTCACACGTTTCATGTGCATGCACCAACAACCGAAAATATCATGCCAAAAGGACTGCCGAGAGGATCGGAGAAACGTCGAATATAATTGTAGAAGGAGAAAGAATGAGGAGGAGAAAATGGGAGACGGAAGAGGTCTTCTACTTCGTACTTCTTAACTCGGGTCATCATGAAAGCCCTGACTTTTTATTTTCAAAAGTGCTCCCGAATTTGAATTGTGGCTAGCAAAGACACCAACATCCACCGAACCAACCAGAGGAAAGCAACAAAAACAAAACCGAAAGGAGAAAAAAATCTCAACAAAGGAAGAAAAGACAAAGGAAAAAATTAAAGGGTGGGTGACAAAGAGGCCAGCCGCTCAAAATCAAAGTAGCTGGCCGCCGGATAAAAGCTCCTTAAGATTTTCTTTAGTTAAGAGCATTTGCTTTCTTTTACTCGTAATTATATATTGGCGATTATCAAAGACAACTACTATTTTTTTTATTTGAGTATAAAAGGAAGTTGATTCTCTCCTTTATGAGGATCGACACTAATAACTCAAAATCTGTCTTTAAAATTCACAATTATTGTTACGTTCTATCTATTATCTTGTGACTCTCTATTCAAATCAGAAAGGATGCGAGTCATAATCTCTAATTTTAGACCATCAACAAAAAGAAAGAAATAAATATTTAAGTTAAATTATTGATATATTTGAAAGAAATAAATTTGGAGAGAAGAGAGATAAAAATCTATTATTATTATTATTATTATCCTTTCTCAAATTTTTCATGGAAACTAAAGATGGAGGCAATGATTGAATCGGCGACCCTCAAAGGTTTACATCAATGAAACAAAGTCTTCCATCATACCAATGAGGAACGAGTTCATACATCACCGGGAAAGTCATTTATGAGTAACTTCAACCCCTTTAATCATTAATGAAGACCGTTCCACAAGAAAGCCAGGTACTTAAAAATTAGTTCGACACCTACTAAAAGAAGCCGTTTGAAAGAATATAAAAATTTAAAAAAAAATAAACAAACAATAGCATAAGGAAAACCCCACAATCAAAAGAGTAATGAGAAAAGAAAAATAACAACACGAGACAAGAGGATGGATAGAGAAAAAAGAAAAATAATTTCAACGGAGAAATAAGAAAAGACGATGAAGAAAAAAAGAAAGAAAAGAAGATGAAGAGAAAATGATTAATGTTGACAAATATATTGTTGTCAACAAAAAAACATAAAAAACAAAAAGAGAAAAAATATGATTGATGGTTGACAAAAAATGTTGTAGACAATAAAAAATGGAAATGTGATTAGGTTTTGATGAGAGAAAAGAGAGAAAAAAGAAGAATATTTTTTTGTTTAGATTGATTAGATTTGAAAAGGAAAAAAAATCACTGAAATAAGACAAAAACCACAAATCCAAAAGAGTTTAATTTTAATATACAAGCTGTAAAAAATATTTTACACAAGCTTGTATATTTGTACTATAAACTTAAATTTTAGATTATTAAATTCTAAACCATAAATTATAAACACTAACTTTAAATTCTAAATCTTAAAACCTAAACCACTAAACTACATCTTTAACCCATAAAATTAAAAGACTCGTGTAAACTTTACTTATGTATTAAAGTTTTTTTCAATCCAAAATCTTTCATCAAAATAATATCTTTCCCCTATTTATATATGGATTAATATCCTATACACTGGCGGTGGAAACTAAAAGTTTTCACAAGCGCCTTAGTTTTAGGGTATATGGAGTTAGTTTAGGGTATAGGGTTTAAGGATTTAGGTGTAGGGGGTTAAAATTTAGAGATAGTTGTTTCAATTTACGATTTAGGGTTATAATTTAAGATTTATAGGTTATGATTAGTTTTTAGAGTAATTGAAACAACTATCCCTAAATTATAACCCTAAACCTTAAATTAAAACAACTATCTCTAAATTCTAAAAATAATATCAACAACTAAGTTATAGTCCACAAGCACCTCCCCTAATGAGCGGGGGAGCTCACAACCCTTTGATGACATGAAAAATACAAAATGCTTCGACTCTGTGTCATGAGAGTTTGGATTCGATTCTCAGCATCATTCTCTCTTTCTACTATTTATATATAAAAGGAGAGAAAGAAGAAAAAAAATCAAAGCTCATTGGATTAGATTTGTTTTAAAAATACTCTGTATGAATTAAAAAATTAGGACACAGAATAACATAACAAAGACATATTAATAATTTACTTTAGTTAGATGAGACGTTAGGTCTTATAAGAAAGGTTAGAGGTTTGAATTCTGATCTTGAAAATAAAACACAAGTCTAAAACTCTCGTCAAATTAAGAGATTATTATTAGTTGAGATCATAAATGATACATTGAGTAGAGTTCATTATACAATTTCTTCAGGGTGAGTTTTGAATCATTTGAGATTGAGATTGTTTTAGACTCATTTCGGTATTTTTTTCAAATCATATTTAAGTGAGTTAGGATTTGAGGATTTTTAGGGCACATTTTAATATTTATTTTGATTTCTTTACTATCGTTTCAAAATGTTAAACATTTATCGTTGTACTATTTTACTTTGGTGTAATTATGCCCTTTAGCTCTTGCACTCTTTCGGGCTTTTAAAGTTTATCCATATTCTTTTAAATTAAAGTCCAATTAATAATATTATTTATTGACTTCTGTTAAATTTAAATATACATTGAACTTTAATTTTTAAATCAAACCTTTGAATAATAAAATGCTACATATTCAAATTTAACATAAATCTATTAGTAATTTTATCCATGGGACAAATAGATGGACTAAAAGTAGAGGGACAAAATTTTAAAAATCCAAAGAGTAGGGGGATTGGGGACACAATTGTTTAAAATTGGCAGGGGTCCCGGTCCCATAAGCAACTAGTGGTGTGATTGAAGCAATCCCTGTTTCCTTCTTTCCTGATCCAAGTCAAGACACTGCTCCGACTCGAAGGAGAAGAGCTAAAATGGTAAGAAATTCGAACCTATATAAGATGAGAAAACATGAACATTAACGGCCATTTTTAATACATTTTGTGATGATTATTTCATGGTTATCTTTTTTTTTTGAACTGATTTCATGGTTATCTTTGAATGTTGTGCATATCATCCAAAGTCACCACAGCCTGACTACCTAGTTCATTGGGATGTTTATGAAAAGCAACGCCCAAATGGGAGGACTGATAAGGTAATTACCCTCTTTAAATGACTTTTACAAAAAAAAGAAACCATGCATTTGTTTATAATAGTTTCAGTTAAGCTAATCACAAATGATTTGTGCTCTCCTTGGTTAACAGTACTATCGCCATAAGGAGCTGCGCTTCTTGTGCCGGTCGCTGAAAGAGGTGGACGCGTACGAGACAAGCGGAATGCGTCGCACACGTGCGAATAAGCCGAAAGGCAACAAAGAAGAGATTATGTCCCATGAACTTCCTTCAGTAATGGTAAGTGTGCCTTTAAAATTGGTTGTATAATCGAATCGAATCGAATTGATGTTGGAGTTCGTTTTTTGTATTTGTTTATGATGCAGAGATGAATAATTTCGATTCTTCTCTATCTTTAGCTCCCTGACACAAATGAATATTTTCTTCATCTGTTGTTGTTACATTGGTATTTCAACTTCTGCAGTTGTTGCCATGGAAAGAGGAAGCTGAAGCTGCTGATGAGAAAATAAAAAATATGAATACCTCTGATCCTTCAACTTCAACTGTAGCTTCAACTTCAACTTCAACTGCGCCAAAAGGTATCTCTCAATATTCACTTTCAAACATATTTGAGCTCTAATAATATTCACATTCAAACACATACATGTATCGAATATATTTGTTCGAATCCGAGTAACATAGAATTCTGTTTCCTTTTTATTTCACCAGTTAAACTTGAAAGGAAGAAGAGGGTGGAGAAAACAGAGAACAGTTTCAATTGGACTGGTCTGAGTGGATTGAAGCTGCTCCAGGTTCCAATTACTTATGTTAAGGAGTTTAAGGATCATGAAGCTGTTCCAGAGGTTTGATAAGAAGATGAACTGTATCATCTTTCTTATAAGAGACTAGGCTGCACAATGTTTTCTTAAACAATTTACTTTTCTTTCGCTCAATCGGAAGTTTATTTATGCTAATTGTAACTGTTGGAAACTTCCACCAGCATGAAGGTACAAAAAGTTTACAGCTCCCTTCTTAGTGATTTGAACATTTTCTGTACTTTTTTTTTGTTTTTATTCATATTTCAACACTGAAGAACCCGTGAAGTGGTTCCGGTAGTAAAGGATGATGTTTTTTATTCCGTGACTCGAGTTCGAGCACCATGTGTCTACACTAAACCATAAACTTTATTTTTGGTATTTGATCATACATAGAGGCACAAATAATGACAGAGTATTTATGTTTGTACTATGATCCGCATAAATGATCGTGTTTCGGAATGAAATAGTATAACATCGAATGTTGTCCATTTGTTGTCTATCATTACGCGCCAACCAAGTTGACAAACGTGTTGTTGAAATAAAATTGATAATTTTTAAATAAAATAATTAAAAATTGTTCATCTAATTATCAAATTCATGTTCAATATAATTTATATATTAATTATTTACTGCTTAAACTAAAGTTATTTTTATTTATTTTTTGTACATAAAATACTTTCTTTAATCGGTGTGATAAATTCTAATAAATATAAAATATACATTTGCATGGATATAACTATTATTTCCAACCCCAACTCGGACTTAAGATTTGATGGAATATAGAGCTGAAATTCTTTTAGGCTTTGTTTAGCGGAGAGGAAAGAAAAATAAAAGAATGAAAAATAAATTTTTTTATCGGTGTGTTTGGTTGATAGGATGAAAAACTAGAAGAAAAATAATTTTTTTCCACTTCATTGCTTAATACAATAGAAAAGTGAAAAAAAAAGAAAATCAAGCTTTGAAAAATACAATTTATTTTTAATTTTTATAATTTAGTCTAATATTTTTAATATAATTATTTTATTCAATTTAGTCTCTAAAATTTTTATTTAATCTGAAATTGATCCCTATTTATTTCTATTTTTTATAATTTAATCTAATATTTTTAATATAATTTTATTTTTGCTCAGTTAAATCCCTAAAATTTTATTTAATTCAAATATAGTGTATTCATTTGATCACTCATTGGGACATGCGAGTTGGGAGGATTTCTTTTCACGACAATTGCACGCGTTTGAGGAGACACAATTGTGTGAATTGCGAAGTGTGGTGGGAGCGTTATAACTTGTTGAGGAGGTGGTGGACAAATGGGTCTGGAAACATACCCCGACGGGTACATTCTCGGTGGCAAAGCTGTCGCGCTTAATGGCGACATTTGGATTGGAAGGGGAAGCCGAATGGGATAATGTAGGTATCTGGTCGTTGTTAACACCGCCGAAGGTACAGTGCTTTGTGTGGTTTGTCCTCCTTGACCGATTACCAACTTTATGCTTGTTGCGTGACCGTGGGGTGCATTTAGAGGCACATGATTTTTCTTGTCGATGGTGTGGGGAGGGGGAGGATGAGGCGAATCACATTTTGCTTCATTGTCGATGGATGTGGCAGGTGTGGTCACTGTTTTTTGATTGGTGGAAGGTGGAGGTGGTTCGGCCGGCGTCGATAGTGGCATTTGTGCATATGATCCTTGATGGACCTTTTCGAGGAATGGTTAGACATTGGTGGATGTCGAGCTGTGCGGCGGCATTGTGGTCGGTGTGGCTCGCTCGCAACGACTTATTGTTCAATGGTAAGAGGGTTTCATCGTCGGATTTATTTTTTTGCCATTAAATTGCGAGCATTCTCTTGGGTGAATGTGCTGGACCACACCGCAATGCTTGTGGAATCGGTGTGGTGGGACTGCCCTTGGTGGTGTGAGAATAGGGGACGGGTCATTGGGCCTCGGGTAGGGGTGATGTGGGTGCCGCCATTGGCAAATATGGTCAAGCTTAATGTTGATGGTTCAGCTAGAGGAAAACCGGGACTCGCGGGATGTGGTGGGGTGTTACGCGATGCAGGGGGTAAGATGTTGGCGATGTTTTCTGGCCCTTTGGGGATTCTTGAATCGAACAAAGTTGAAATTCATGCGATTTGCTATGCCCTTGAGGCATTTAGCGGATCGCAATGGCGTGCATGGCCTTGCGTTCTTGAATCTGATTCGTTAGTAGCTCTTTCTTGGGTATTAAATATGGAGAGTAGACCATGGAAATATAATTGGTTGTTTCGGAGGATTGATAGAGCATGTCGTGAAGTGAATTGCACTTTTCAACATGCGAATCGTGAAGCTAATGGTATTGCGGATATGCTAGCCAAGGGAGGTGTCGATCGGAGGGATTGGTTGCGTGTGGGATTCTAGTTGATTGCTGGAGGAGCAGTACGTGTGATCGGCAATTGGGCAGGGGGCCGACGATAAGGCAATGTGCCTGGGAGCTGGATGCGATATAGCAGGAGGGGGTGCGGGGGAGTACAGCAGGGTAGCTGGGCTGCTATCGGGAGGGTGGGTGTGTGGTGTGCATCTTTCATTTTTCGTTTCGAGGGAGGGGTGTCACGTACTTGCTATCGAGTGTATTTCCGGGTCCAATTTGGGTACTCTTTTCCTCTATTTAGGTGTAGGGAGGTTTTTAATGAGGCCCGAGTTTAGACTTTTTTGTATAACTTCTTCTTAATAAAATCATACGAGATGATAAAAAAAAATCATACGATTGAGCAAAAAAAATTCACTTCTTGTCAAATTATGCATACACTATATTTGAATAAAAAAATTAGAGAGTGCAGAAGACAACATCTTTCATTTTCTGAAATTTTAGTGATTTGAGAGTGAATTTTGAAATTAAGCCTCCACTACAACAATATAGTTTTTTAGTGACAAATTAGCAGTGTCGATGAGTAAATTGGTCACAAATATTAAATTTTTGTGACAATTTTTTGTGTGACACTATTAGTATAACTAATTATGATGTATTTTTTGTAATCCCCTCGTCCCGGTCCGGACGCTTGACCGGTCTGAGTGGGCTACACGGGGAAAACCGAAGCGAAACCCGCTAAGGATTCCATCTCGGTTAGCAACCCAAAAAAATTCTTTTAATTTAATCTTCTCTAAAGGCACATTTGCAATCCTATGTGATCACGACAGCGGAAGAAAACAAGAAAGACATGCGACCGACCCCAAATCAACAAGTAAACAGCTAATTTTTAAATTATTAAGCAGGCCGTTTCGAAACACCCAATAGGTGTATCGAAACGCCCTGACTTGGTCAACGGCCCAGAGACCACACGAAAAGACCGTATCGAAACGGAGGTCAACCGTTCCGAAACACCCCCAACGGTCAACTTCTCGTGGTCAACGACATATTGACCGTTCCGAAACACTAAAGCCCGTTTCGATACGATAATTTATCGTCAATTTCTTAGAATTCCAGTAGCAAAAATGTATCGAAACGGCCCCTAGGTGTATCGAAACGCCCGACCAAAAACAAAGGGACCGTATTGAAACGGGGTCGACCGTTTCGAAACGCCCTCTGTCTGCATACTGGTTTTAGCTGGTTTATGGCACAAGGATGTCCCTAAACCTCTCTAAAACTTCAAACAACACACTAACATCAAACCTAGGGCAAAACCAACATAACAAGCATGCTTAAAACATCAATACAACAAGGCTAAACACTAAAGGCAACAACATCACAAAAACCACACATCCATACATAGCATTAAAGGTATTAAGCTTCAACAAGGCCAACACTTAGGCAAAATAAGATAGGTAAAGGCCACCATGGTTTACAAGCAACATGGCATTTAAATCCCAACCAACAAAGCATATAAAAGGAGTCTAGCATGCTCCTAGCAACAACATAAACACACTTCAAAAGCATCGCAACACGAATACATGTCTCATTGCTTGACCATTACATCATAATTAAAAAGTTCATACTTGGTAGCTAAACAAGCACCACGAAGCACACTTGGAGCCCCCCCTTCTTGCACTTAGCAACCCACGAACTAAGGATCTGCATTGTCGAACAAAGAGAGAGCGTAAGCAATAAAGCTTAGTGAGGGTAAGCTCTTTAAAAACAAACCTCGACAATGCAGGGTCCAAGCACGATCTCAACCAAGGTAAATGCATGATTATACCATTGATCCTCAAGAGCTAAATGTTAAAGATGCATGAACAATATTCAATTATATGCCATGCTCAACAAGCTCTATTTCACAACATATGTAAACATATATAAACATCCAAGTAGAGATCACATTCCACAACACATTGATACACATATCAATCAATATTGGCACCTAGCTATGACCCGAATACGCGGATAAACACGTTAGAACTCACATCCAACAACCACTTTACCTCACGGTGGGATTACACTCATCGGTCTCGCGGAGGGGATTCCACTCATCCTCACGCCCCGTCGATGGGATTCCACTCATCATCGACTAATATATATAACAATTTCCGGGCGAACCCGTACTCTTCCTTGGTGACTCAATGCCACCAAGGCCACGCGCGAATTTGAATCATGTGTGCACACTAACATCCTAATGATCGATCATTTGTACTCAAGCATACTAGTGCCAACATTTAACTCAATCCACATTATCATTTACAACTAATTTCGTGTTTAGCACGTACTCACCATGATCACAATCATGAACCATCCACATGCATAACACAATGCATCGCATCCATGCCTCATCACACGTGTATAACACTTTATACATAAACAATCTTATCACAAATAATACGAGGCATAAACATCCATTACAAGTTCAACCAATGGCTCTAGTTTAAGTTTAGAATTAGGCTACCACCCTAATCCTAACTCTAGGTGGGTCTACCAAGCCCGACCTAGTCCATATGCTCGAACCAAACATTTAAAACCACTTTAAAACATTTACCACTCACCTAAACTTCCAAGCTCAATTACCAAGTAAGCAACCACCCTCAAGCTTCCGGATTTCCTCCCGATGCTTCACCGACACAAGTTCTCGCTTCTAAACAACCCCAATACAACCAAACAACTTCAAATCTGTCCAAGCATCAAAGTAGCTAACCCGGAACACAATTCAAACACAAATCACAATATTTCAAGCCATGAACAAACCCCACATTTAACAATTTCGTGCAGCCCAATAACCTCATCCAAAACTCATGTTTCCAACACCTTTTATACCCACAAATGATCCCAAATCAACCCCTAACTATAGCACTAACATTAGCCCATCAATTCCAACCTAAAACAACCCCCAAAACTCACCTAAAACCCTTTAAAAACCCCCTTTAAACCCAATTTCGGGAATTTGCTCAAAACCAAGAAAAATTCATATATGTGGTACCATTTAACTCCTAGACTTCATAACTAACAATATTAAATCGAAATATTAAGTTTAACAACATAAAGTTATCATTTTTAATCAAAATCTCCAAAAACTCCATTTTCAAAACATTGAGAAAAATGAAAACCATTTGTACTTTTGAAGAGAGGATGATGAGGGGAAGTTGAAAATGAAATTACCTTTCGAAAACGAGTTGAAATGGAGAAGAAATGAGATGGAATAGTGGAGAGGATGAGAGAGCTCTTCAAACCGTTGTTTTTGTTTTGAAGGAGAAGAAGGTGAATAATAAAAGATGATAGGAAGGGGATTTAAAATTAAAAGTTGGGCTAATTACAATATTGCCATTAATGAATGACCATTCTCCAATTTCTTTCAAAACTCTTGCCCCCATCATGTGCAGGCCGTCACAGGTGCAGCGACGGGAGCAGAGGCAGGGTGTTGTGTGGATGCCGCCACCACAGGGGGTATGGAAATTCAATGTCGACGGGGCATCGAGGGGAAAACCAGGTGCGACAGGTTGCGGGGGAGTACTCCGCGATGGGTGCAACAAGATTGTGGCGCTGTTTTCAGGGCCTATCGGGGTCGAGGATTCCAATATGGCTGAAGTACAGGCGATAGCGTATGCTATGAGGATGGTGCGGGAGATCGATTGTGAGGGAGTGCATTCGATAGTGATTGAGTCGGATTCCGTCGTTGCAATTTCTTGGGTATTAGGAGTGGAGTGGATGCCGTGGAGGTTGGGAAATTGGCTTCATCAAATCGACGATGCATGGGAGGCGATGCCTTTTATATGTTTTAATAAGATTTTTAGAGAGGCCAATTGTATTGCGGATGCACTAGCTAAGAGTGGCGTATTACGCGCTAATTGGGTATGGATGTATTGAGTATTGTCAGGTTTTAGCCTATTGGGATTCATCGTTGTACCATATGCACGAGTACTCTTTTCCCCCATTTAGGATTAGGGGGTTTTTAATGAGGCCGGTGCATTGGTTTTTACATGATTTATCAATAAAATAAAATCATGTTGCTGATAAAAAAATTTGTTTTTGAAACCCGAAACTTAAAAGATTATTTTAATTATAGAACCGAACCCAAAATAATATTAAAATATTATTTTCACCCGACCCCTAAACCCGGGTGTTACATTTTTATTTGGTCAATGTTGTAACAGTAATTGTGACGATTACATTTACATTTTTTCACAATTAAATACTCACTACACGTCTATAACCGTGACACAAATTTCATTGTCACTAAACTTTGTCACATGATAGTGACGATATATAAAGTGATCACTATTATTTGATATTTGTTGTGACACTTAAATTGCTTGTCACTTAAAATTTTATTTTTTATTGTGATAAATTTTGTCACCAATAAAAAATAAATATTTTTACAATAATAAATTTATTTTTATAATAGTAATAATAATAACACTTATAAAAAATTGAAGTTGTCATAAACTAGTTTGTCAAAAGGTAAAATATTTTTATTAGTCTCTATACTATATGTAAATTGTTGTTTTTAGTAGTAATAATAACAATTATAAAAAATTGAAGTTGCCATAAAAAATTTATTTAATACTTTTAATGACTCGTTTTAGTGTCACTAAAATTACATTTTCTTGTAGTGCTCGTATGAAAAAAAAATAAATTTAAATAGTATGTTTCTATAATAAGTATTTTAAAAAATAGACTCCTAATAACAAGCGGTGAAAAAAATAAATTGTAAGAGTATGTCGTTAATAATAAATATTGAAACTTAGCGTTGTTGGCGAAATGGGCTTGGAAGTACGCGGTGGAAGACGAGTCGCTGTGGAAGAAGATTGTAGTCGCAAAATATGGCTCTGAGGTGCTGTCGTGGCGGATTCATCAGCGTAGTTCACGTTCGATGTCCGCAATGTGGAAGCATGTGGTAGATGTGCAGCAAAATGAGCTGGTTGGTAGGTTCCTGAATAGTTCCCATTTCGCATGGATTATCAGAAATGGGGTGCGAGTGCTATTTTGGCATGACCGTTGGTGTGTGGCCGAGCCGTTGAGGGAGGTGTTCCCACGGTTATATGGGCTAGTCGTGAATAAAATTGAGCGTGTTGGGGAGGTGTTGGGACGGTCGGAGGCAGATTGGAGTGGTTGCTTTCGCAGGGAGTTGAGAGCTTTTGAGAAGGATTTATTGAGGGACTTGCGGGCTTGTATTCAGGGATGGGTGTTGAGGCTTGACGTAGACGATCGGCTCATATGGACTCCGGAGACAACGGGGGTGTTTTCGGTGAAGACTTTAAATAAATTAATGTCCTCGTTGGGTATGTCGGATATGTCGGATGTAAGTTGGCCGTGGAAGTTGCCAGTGTTACCGAAATTACAATGCTTTGTTTGGTTTCTTCTTATTGATCGATTGCCTACGTTGGCTATGCTGATGGCACGAGGTGTGCCGTTTTTTTTTTGATCAGCAACTATATGTTTTTATTAATAAAAAGAAAAACATACAGCTTGACGAAATTGCACGCCTCGTTAAAAACCTCCCTAAGCCTATTGGAGGAAAAGAGTACGATACGATCCGTCGATTACAAAATGCAAAAACATGCCGCGTAGGGACAAGTCACATACAAGCCATGAACATTGAAAGCCTATCTACGCCCTCTTTCGCCAGTGCATCCGCAAATCCGTTCGCTTCCCTCGGCACGTAGCAGAATTGAATATCATGTATGACTTGACAAGCTTGATCAATTTCCAAAAATACTTCCCATAGACGCCACGGTCGTTTTGCATTCTGGTTGATCCAGCTCAACGCGACTTGAGAGTCCGTCTCCATAATCACACAAACCTGTCGCCATTCCTTCTCTTTGATCATTCCCAACGCAAAGGCTATCGCTCGGACCTCTGCTTCATTTGATTCCATCACGCCTATAGGGCCTGAAAAGAGACCCAAAATACGGCTATCCGCATCTCGTAACACACCACCAATCCCTGCCGGACCCGGCTTTCCTCGCGCTGATCCATCCGTGTTAAATTTTAGAATATTTTGTAACGGGGGCTGCCAGCATCTTTCTCCCCTCGTCCTCTTCGGTTTGGCAGTAACCTCAATTTTAGAAGGACATGTCCACCAAGTTGCCTCCGCTACCAATTCTCCCCGCCTATCAGCTTTTATCCAATAATAGGATCTCAATTTCACCAAGAAACACAATTCAGCCAAGTTCCATCTCTTCCCACGGAAAATAAATTCATTTCTTGCAATCCATAAAGACCATAAAACAGCGGCAACACATGCTATCCACCACATATTCATGCATCCCTTGAAAATACTATGAAAATCAAGAACGTAGAATGCATCAAAACTAACCGGTAAAGTCGTGTCTATTCCCCACCATTTCCGCATCCAGAGCCAAACCGACTGCGCAAACGGACATTCATAGAGGATGTGAGCGATGCTCTCCTCTACCATCGCACACCAAGGGCATCGGCCTTGATCTTCCGGTAGTGGAACCCCACGTGCTCGCAAGAAGTCAGCAGTGGGTAATCGGCGTAACCATGTAAACCATAGGAAAGCTTGAACCTTCGGCGGCACCAGCACCTTCCAAGCGAAACATTCTCCAAAGTCCATTTCCCCCACCCTATCTAGCATGAGCAGTTTCGATAAAATCCCCACTGAAAAAATTCCACGCTCATCCGATCGCCAAAATAACATGTCCAGCTTTCCTTCCCATGCGCGGAAATTGGATACCGTTTGAACCAAATCACGTAACACTCCCAATTCAAAAACTCGTAGTGGGCGTCTAAAAAAATCATTCCAACCATGGTGCGATAATCTACCCTCCACCATATAGTCCCCCACCCTCGCTAATTTATCACATGCTAATGAGAATAGGCGCGAATATGAATCTTTTAATGCCACTTGATCAACCCACGGATCGAACCAAAACAAAATCGATTTACCATCCCCAAGCTTCCATAGAAAACCGGTCATGCCCATATGCTTTTCAACTTGTGCATCGCATGAGAGAGCTACGATTTGCCGCCATACAAGCGACATAGATGACATCCTTTCCGTGTTGAAACGCCACCATTGTGGATGTTCGCCATATTTTGCAATTATCAAACCACGCCACAATGAATCTCTATCTTGCGCATAACGCCACACCCATTTTGATAGCATCGCCATGTTCTTAACTCGCAAATCCGCGACTCCCAAACCCCCTAATTGTTTCGGACGACAAACTACCTCCCATCCTACTCTGCTCATCCGCCGTTCCAAACCCACACCCCCCACAAGAAAGCTCTTCTAATTTTATCGATCTTCTCAATTACTCCTCGGGGAGCGACAAATAATCCCATGTAGAATATTGGTAACGACGAGAGGACTGAATTGACTAACACCACTCGAGCTGCAAAGGATAGAGAGGTCCTTTTCCAACCTGCTAATTTGCGTCAGAAATTAGCAATCACTGGTTCCCACGTAGCTATTATTCTCGGACTTGCGCCTATTGGAAATCCCAAATAGACGAAAGGAAATTCAGCTTTTCTACAACCCATTACCTCGGCTACGTTGCTGCCCAGCTCATCTTCTATACCAATTGAGTATAAGGAACTTTTACCGAAGTTAATCTTCAACCCCGAGCAAACTTGAAAGCAGTGCAGAATTCGCTTCACGTTTCTCGCAATTTCTAACGATCCCTCAAAGAACAAAAGTGTGTCATCGGCAAACTGTAAATGTGTCACGGATATCCCTGCCGCTACCTGAACTCCACGAATTAGACCCTCTAATTCCGCCCTTCGCAGCATCAAATGCAATGCTTCCGCGACTATCACAAACAACAAAGGTGATAGCGGACAGCCTTGTCGCAAGCCTCTGCCCATTCTGAATTCCTTTGTGGCATTGCCGTTGAGAAGCACCGACAACCTGACTGAACTGATACATTCCTGAATCCATTTTCGCCATGTGTCACAAAATCCCATTCTTCCTAACACCTCATCCAAAAAACACCAGCTCACGCAGTCATACGCCTTGGCAAAATCAAGTTTCAATAAAAAGCCACGTGCACCCCGTTGTCGTAGAGAATGTACCACCTCAAGTGCTAGAAGTACACCATCCACCAATTGTCGACCCTTAATAAACGCCGATTGGGTATCACTTATTAAATCTGCCAATATCCCTTGTAGACGAGTCGCAAGGCATTTTGCCAAAATTTTGTACACTGAGTTTACTAGACATATCGGCCTATATTCACCAAGGGTCGTGGGAGATGTTACCTTAGGAATTAACACGATGAATGTGCAATTCACATCCTTAGGTAGCCGCCCACTTGCATGGAAATTTTCAAAGAATCGTAAAATATCAGCATTGATCACATCCCATCCTTTCTTGTAAAAATCAAGCGTAAAACCGTCCGGGCCCGGTGCCTTCGAACCATCACAACCTCTCAATATACCGTGTATTTCTGCCAAGGTGAATGTCGCCACCAAATTCCCCCTAGCTGTCTGCGATATCATCCTAAAATCCCCCTCAAATTGCCATACGCATTCCCTCTTATCACAAGAGAAATGCTTCCTGAAAAATTGAACTATGTGGCGTCGCATAAGAAATGGTGAGCTGATCCAATTGTCATTAATCATGAATCCCGGAATATAATTTCTTGCCGCTCTCAGTTTAGCGGATCGATGAAAATAGGCTGTGTTTCGATCCCCCAGACGCAGCCACGTCGCTCTGGATTTTTGTCTCCACATCGCTTCCTTGTGTCTCATAGCTTTCCACAAAGCCTGTAGCCATTGTCGCCTTTCCCCCTCTATCTCCTCATCAATACTAGCTGTAGAAATTGCGGAATCCGCCCGGTCAATTTTATCTTGCAACTCGGATATTCTCTCATTCACATCCCCAAAGCTGTCCCTATTCCATTTTTTCAAAAATGCCTTCAAATGACGCAGCTTCACCATTATATTTATCGTGCCAATGTCTAATTCAGTAAGTCGGATCCATTCCTCAATAATCTGCCTCATGTGATATTTACCCTCCATCCAACAATTAAAGAAACGGAACGGACGAGGACCCCAGTCATTTTCATCGCATTTCAACACTAGAGGTGTGTGGTCGGATACGCCCCGTGCTAGTGCCACTTGCTGGATTGAGCTGAAAGCATCCATCCATTTTGCCGATATCAGAAATCTGTCAATTCGGCTACATCGATTCTTTGGACCAAACCATGTATAACGTTTGCCTAAGAGAGGTAAATCCATCAAACCTGCTTGTAGAACAAAATCCCCAAACGCTTCCCTCTCCATAGTCCTGTCTGAAGTACCAATTCTATCTGACTCGTGTAATATGGCATTAAAATCTCCCGCTATGCACCACGGGCCTTCTTGTTCACTAATTTTACTCAAAATTGCCGTCCAAACAGCTTGTTGCCCTTCCAATTCGGACGGTGCATACACCACTATCAAACCACAACTTAGATCATCCTGTAACCATCTACCTCGCAGCATAATAAAATTACGTTCAATCGCTACCACATCTAAATGAAATTTACTAACCTCCCATATCACTATAATATCGCCCGACGCACCAATTGATGGCGTGATCGCAGATTCGTAATTATCACTTCCCCAAAGGTTGGCTAGCCACAATTTCGGACACTCCTCCATCTTTGTTTCTTGTAGTATTGCCATATCCGCATCGTTTTTCCGAATTACATCTCGAACAAACCGGCGTTTAGCACTTCCTCCCAAGCCCCTCACATTCCATGATAATATTTTCATGAGTCACAAACCGCGTAGGTCGCCACCAATTACTTTTGATATGTCGCGGATAATTTCTTCTTCCCGGCCGTTGGAATTTACACCAATCAGAGAGCCCAGTTTCACCGTTGCATCGCTTCTCTTTCAATGTTGTTTGTTTCCTGACCGTCGTCCCCTTCACCTCCCGTATTTGATACTACTTGGTTGGTTTTGTAAATTCGGTTAGTCTTCTTTTTTCTAGAAATCCGACACCCTTCCAAGCTTCCCCCTACAAACCGTCGAATCTTGCAAGTGGGAAACATCTATCGTTTGTCAATTTTGTGGGGCCGGGGAGGATGCAATCGATCATATGTTTTGGGAATGCTCAACGGCATGGATGCTTTGGGATAGTTTCTTTACATGGTGGGGTGTGGCGGTGACACGGCCGAGGAAGGTACGAGATTTCTTTGTTATGTGTTACAGTAGTTTCTTTTATGGGGATGTGAGGGAGTGGTGGCTTATTGGTTGTACGTGTGTGTTGTGGTCTATTTGGCTTGAAAGAGATGCGATAATGTTTCAAGACAAGAGAATGCCGCTTGGGGGGATTATGTTCCTGATACAGTTGCGGTCGTTCCATTGGACACGCATTAGATTTGTGAAGGGGGACATTCGTGAGGAGGCATGGTGGGTCTGCCCTTTGTTATGCGTGAATGAAGCAGCAGGGCGAAAGGCGTGCAGGGGACCGGTGTCGTGGGTACCGCCTTGGAAAGGGACTTGGAAATGCAATGTTGATGGAGCAGCTCGTGGAAAGTCGGGCTTAGCGGGATGTGGGGGAGTGATTAGAGATTGGCAGAGTCGAATCCGTGGCTTGTTTTCTGGGGCAATCGGTATTGCAGACTCGAATGAGGCTGAGGTTCAAGCGATTGCTTATGCGCTTAAGCTGATTTGGGAATCGTCGCGTGAGGGGGTCCAGTCGATTGTAATTGAATCTGATTCAAGGGTGGCTCTTGCGTGGATTCAAGGGATTGAACGGAGACCGTGGCGTTTGTGGCGTTGGTTTTTTCAGATTGATGAAGCTTGTGAGGCTCTGCCGAATGTGTGTTTTGCGCATGTTCTACGGGAAGGTAATCAATTAGCGGATGCTCTAGCCAAAGGGGGTGTAGATCGGAGATCGTGGCTTTGGGTTTTGGCGTGAGTTGTATGCGTGTTCGCTCTTTTTGTGACATTACTAATGGTACTCTTTTCCCCAATTTAGGATTAGGGGGGTTTTTAACGAGGCCATTAGTAGTGCTTTGTATGATTTTGATTCAATAAAATCATCTCGCTTTTCAAAAAAAAATATTGAAAAAAAAATTGGGCCACCACTGACAAGTATTGAGAAAAATAGAACCCTAATAACAAATATTATAAAAAATCAATTTTAAGAGTAGACCCAACAAATATTAGAAAAAATTGAGACCCTAATAACAAGTGCTGAAAAAAAAATTGTGCTCCTAATAATTAATATTGAAAATAATAGACAGTATTGGAAAATTAAACCCTCATAACAAGTAGTACTAAAAAATAATTGGGCACGGGGCATGTATCTCTCTTGCCCAGACTCAGAAATAACACTGCTCGAAAATTCAGAGGCTATGTAATATTTATTAAAAATGAGACTTTTGATTAAAAATATTTTTTTGACTTGTGTGCACGATAAGCTAACTTTTTAAAAAAATATCAAGATTTAAAATTTATGAAGTAGGACAACAATTTATTTTCAGCATATGCCTTACACTTGAGACCCATAACTAATCTTTTATTTTTTCTTTATAACTATTTAATCTAACTTATTTTTAAATTTTCTTCTTTCTAGAGACTATACATGATCACTTCTATTGCCCATGTTTACATTGACTCGATTATTACTAAATGTTTTTTTTTTGAAAAGCAAGTATGATTTTATTAGCCAAGAAATCATACAAGAAACACAATGCAAATCGGCCTCATTAAAAACCTCTCTAATCCTAAATAGAGGAAAAGAGTACCGAGTTGCATGTGACGATGGAACAAAAACACTCTAATTGCTATACAACCATACCCACTCCCGTCGCACAATACCACTCTTTGCCAAAGTATCTGCCAACCCATTTGCCTCTCGATAGATATGGTTGAAGCACACGCACGGTAGCCTCGCAATATCCTCCTCAATCTGCTGAAACCACTGCCACAACTTCCACGGACGGTGCTCAGAGCAAGACATCCATGAAATCGCTACCAAAGAATCCGATTCCACCACAATTGAGGATACCGTGTCAACCTTCATCTCGCGTAACAAACGCAACGCATAAGTGATCGCTTGGATCTCAGCCATATTTGAGTCCGCGATTCCTATCGAACCTGAAAACAAAGCCAAAATACGGCTACAACTATCCCTTAACACACCACCGCATCCCGCCCTTCCCGGCTTTCCCCTCGCAGCACCGTCCACATTGAACTTCCACACACCCGCCACCGGCGGTCTCCAAATACTAAGCCGACGTGCCATATTGTCCCCCTTTTGCAACGACCAGCTGATACGCGGGCAGCCCCACCAGCTTGCCTCGTTCACGCACGATTCCTGCAGAAACGCTCGAGTCCAATAAAGCGCTCTGAGCTGAGCCAGGAAAAAAATCATTCTACTCGTCGCCCGCTTCTCTTGAAAAATAAGCTCATTCCTTCCCAACCATAGAGACCAAAGAACACTCGCACAACCAATCAACCATCTTGCGCGGACCTCCCCATTGAACCAGCTCCCCCAACACTGTGCAATAAGCTCTTGCACCGTTCGTGGCCAAACCACCGCCACATCCCACCAAGAAAAGAACAAGGCCCATACCTCGACGGCAAACATACATGACCATAGAATATGGTCGCTGTTGTCCTCTCCCAATGCACACCATCGGCAACCAATCGATTCAAGAGGGATTGGAATACCACGGTCATACAGCATGCGCAAAGTCGGTAACCTGTCCACCAAAATGAACCATAGAAAACATTGGATTTTTGGTATAAGAGGCATGTTCCAAACCGATCCCATAATCTTAGTCTCCGGTAGTCCAACTGCACTCATCAACTCATGCAATTTCCCAACCGAGAACTTACCCGAAACAGCATGTTTCCATACCAAACGATCTGCAACACCCACGTGAATTCTCACTGCTGCCACACTAGCCTTAAGCTCATCTAATTGTCTTAATTCGAAAGCCCTCAACACCCTTCTAAAACAAGTCGTCCACTCCCCCATCGGATAATTCATCATCTCATTCACAAAGCTCAACTTGTTAATAGCCAAACCAAAAAGACGCGGATACACAACCTTTAGCGGAACGTCAATCGCCCACACATCCCACCAAAACAGAACCGACCTCCCCTCCCCCACAAGCCAAATAAATTGCTCTTCATTTGTAAACGCCGCCACCAATTCCTCTTCCTGCACCTCAACAATCTGTTTCCACATTGCCGACATATTACGTTTCCCCTTATTCGGTAATTTCCAATGCTGAACCTCAGACCCATATTTTGCCTTGACCACCGCTTTCCACATCGACTTGTCCTCTTGTGCATAACGCCAAGCCCATTTAGCCAAAAGAGCCAAATTTCTCGTGCGCAAGTTCACTACCCCAAGACCCCCCATTCTTTTCGGCTTACACACCACGTCCCAATTAATCCTACTCATTTTCGACCTCTCCTCCGATCCTCCCCACAAGAAATTCCGGCGAATACAATCAATTCGTCTAATAACCTTCTTAGGCACCATAAAAATACCCATATAATAAACGGGAAGTGCCGAAATGACCGAGTTAATCAAGAGCAATCTGCCCGCAAAAGAAAGGGATTGCCGCTTCCAACCAGCAAGTTTACGACGAACATTACGGATCAACGGTTCCCACAATTGATCCCCACGCGGATGGACTCCTAACTTGACCCCTAAGTATGGAATCGGCAGCTCCCCCATTGAACAGCCGAGAATCGAAGCTACCTCCCTCGTTACCTCAAAATCAATTCCCACACCATACAAGCAAGACTTTTCAAAATTAATATGGAGGCCTGATACAAATTCAAAGCAAGACAGCACACGTTTTAGGCTCCTCGCCTCCTCGATGTCACCGGAAAAGAACACTATTGTGTCATCAGCAAATTGGAGGTGTGACAACCACACGTCCCCCACCACTCTAACACCTTTGATCAGCCCCAATTGTTCCGCATTGATCATATAACGATGGAAAAGCTCAGCAACAATCACAAATAAAAGCGGAGACAACGGATCCCCCTGACGAAGACCCCTCCTCATCTGGAATTCCTTCGAAGGACTTCCATTAACTAAAATCGATAACCGGGCTGAACACACACACTCCATAATCCAATTCCTCCACCGTTCCCTAAAACCCATATCACACATAACTCTATGTAGACAGCCCCAATCGATGCAATCGTACGCCTTCGCAAAATCTAATTTTAAAATCACACCTCCATTCGCCCACGTAGCTCGCTTCAATGAATGAATTATCTCGTTAGCAAGCAAAATGCCATCCAAAATTTGTCTACCACGAATAAACACTGATTGTACATCCGAAATTAAAGATGGTAATACTTCCTGTAGGCGTTTCGCCAAAACCTTCGCTA
The DNA here is from genome assembly GCA_958450335.1 of Hibiscus tridactylites. NCBI lineage: Eukaryota > Viridiplantae > Streptophyta > Magnoliopsida > Malvales > Malvaceae > Hibiscus > Hibiscus tridactylites. The sequence continues at coordinate 63,991,135 of OY288290.1, read as the reverse complement.
GGATTTTGTAAACCGAATTCAGCAAACAAATCGGTCTATAATCTCCAATGGAGCGTGGACAATCTTTCTTCGCTATCAAGACAACAAACGCCGAATTCATTCCAGGGGGCAAACAGCTGGAAACATAAAAATCATGCATGAATTTCATCACATCATCCTTTAGGAATTGCCAACCTTTCTTAAAAAATTCGAACGGAAAACCGTCCGGACCCGGCGCCTTCTCCCCCTCACAACTCCCTATCGCAGCCCACACTTCCATTTCCGAGAAAGCAATTTCCAAATCCCGTTGCTGGTCACACGATAAAATTTCAAACTGCACTTGTGGCACCAAGATGCCCGCGGAAATGGGCTTACTAAAATGCTGCTGGAACGCCTTTCGGAACCCCATTTTCATGCATTCGGGATTGGTCTCCCAACGGTCTCCTACTTGTATACCAGCAATATGATTATGAAGTTGGCGAATCTTCACCATCTTATGATAAAAACTCGTGTTACGGTCACCCTCCGTCAGCCAAATCATGCGTGACTTTTGCCTCCAAATTGAGTCCCTCAACTTCGATATCTTCCAAAGACTCTGATACAACTCCCTTGCCCGCAATTCATCTTCCCTCGACTGTCCCATGTTCCCCACATTCGCTTCCAAAACCTCCAACTCCGCTACCACTCGTTTATATTGTAAATCAAGGTCCCCCACACCCTTATTCCAACCTTTCAACATAGCCTTTAAACCTTTAAGTTTCTGCGAAATCCCCATGTCTACCTCAGCCATAGATAATCTATTCCATTCCTCCTCAATTTTCACTATATCTTTCAGCCAAAGATTAAAGAATCGAAAAGGCTTTGGACCACTATCATAAACATCCCCCATCATAATAATTGGCGAATGGTCGGACAATTCCTTCGGTAGATTTAAAACCGTCAAACCCTCAAACCTGTTCACCCAGCCTTGAGTCACAAGGAAACGATCCAAACGGCTACCTTTTCCCCCCGGGCCGAACCAACCCTGCATTGGCACGTCAACTACTCCAATATAATCAATGAAATCACAAAATAAACTCATACCTTTCGCATTGTGGTTTCCTCCTGTGTGTTCCTCCTCCTTCATCACAACATTGAAATCTCCACAAATGCACCACTCTACAGGCTGATCCCGCATCACCAATTTAATAACCTCCCAATAATTTTGTTGATCCGCACAATTACAAGATGCATATACTCCTATTAAACCAGCCTCCCAATCGTCGGAAACCCACCGTCCCATTAAGATAATCAAATTTCCTCGCCAATCCTTCGATCTCAATTGGAATTCCGTAGGATCCCACATTGCAATAATGCCCCCCGCTCGCCCATCCGACGGTACAAAGAAAAAATCGACCACATCCTCATACCACATTTGTCTCACCACCTCCAATGTTACTTGTTCCATTTTGGTCTCTTGTAAAAGAGCCAAAATGCATTTATGTTGTCGTAGAACACGTTGTATAGATCTTCTTTTCGATAACGCCCCTATTCCCCGAACATTCCACGACAACATTTTCATTTTTTGCTATAGCTTTTGATTGCGCGCTTCAATTAGGCGCGCAATATCACTGATTACTTCCTCTTCCCGTCCCTCCGTTACCGCTCCAATCAAGTTCCCCAATTCGACAATTTCTCTAGCCTCACGCAATAATCCTTGCTTACGGATAACAAAATCAGAATCGGAAAGAGAACCATTTGCAATTACCTCATTTTCCGATGGAGCAGTCTTTTTCTTCCGCGGTCTACCACGCCCTTTTTTGGTTTGCTGTTCAACTGTTGGCTGCTGTCCAGCCGTCGCCAAGCTAGCTTCAATTCCCTCAAGTTGCCTTATTCGTTTTTGTTCCCCATTGATTTCAACTATAGTTGCTTTATTAACCCTTGGAATCTCAATCCGCGGGCCATTCGCCACTGGGCTTAATTCTTTTCGTTGTTCTTGCGATTGCATTAGGCAAATAAAATCGACTTCCTGCACAGCACCTCCCACATCTCCCACACTCCGTTCCCCTTCATCCCTACTGATCATCCCCACCAATTCATCACTCATCCAACTAGAAGTCTCCACTACTCCCCAACCCTCACGTTGGTTTTCCTCTCAAATCCGATTAAGATAACTCCGGTCTACCACTATATCATCCATAGCCTTCGTCGCTTGTATCGAAATCGAATTTGGTACCACTGTGTCCCTCATTGACTCATTATCGATGAAGACCGAATTGGTTTTCCAATTGACATCGTTGTCTCCCGGATTGGAATTGCTCTCACTAGTATCATTCTCGCAGCTACAGTCACATTTGGGGCCTATCGCTTCTTCAAATTCTAGCACACGGATTTGATAAATTTCCTTTCCCACTTCTAAGTCGACAAACTCATCTATATGGTAAATCCAATCCGTTTCAATCTGGATTCTCGCCCTTTCAAAAGACGACGGTCTTAATGTTTCAATATCAATCCGCGTCAACACTCCCCAAATGGTCGCGATGTTTTTGAATGAGTCCTCCGACCAAGCATGTAGCGGCATGTTCCCTATTGAGAGCCAAATTCTTCGGCTTGGGATCACCGTTGTTGGTGTCCATGGTGCGACACTCTCCAACCAATGATCAAGACGATTTGAAAGCAAAGTTGCGTCTCTAATATCTGCTGTGTCGAACATCAGCAAAACCACAGCCCCTGATACTCTCATCACTGATAACCCGTCGAATCCAGCATTATCCAATTCTTTCGTTAATTCCGCGATTTGATACGGCTTGCGACAAAAACCTACAGCACATGAATGTAGAATTTCCGATTTCTTCTCATCAATAATCCCTATTGCTTTCTTTCGGTGTTTCAATTCTTGTTGGTCATCTGAAGGAGAGCTGTGTGACATCATGATTCCCCCCTCACTCCCTTGCTCCTTTGACATGTTAATCACATTAGGTTTAGCCTTTTGCGGCGGCTCCCTTCTATCGGCTGGGACTTGTGATGTCACTCGATTCGTTTGTTTCGCATTCAAAGGTTGTTGTCGTTGATTCGATTGGGTATTGATCATCTCCTTTTTCCGAAAGCGGTTCCCCCCATCATATGCCATCGAAATTCGAATCTTGGACCCATATAGCCAGAAACCATCGAGCCTCTCAATTACTCTGTCCGCATCCGTTGCGGATGCCATTCGCACAAAACCAAACCTGGTTCCATCTCTCGCTCGTTTCCAGGGAACGTAAACGTCGACTACGACTCCATGTCGATCAAATACTTGCCATACACCCTTCCAATGGAGTTGATTTGGGAGATTAGCCACGAATAACGTCCATACCTTGTTCCCTCTTCCCTCTCACCGTGCACCCATTTTTTTTAAAAAAATTTGGACCATTTCTCGTTAAGTCTGTTTGGTTTATGCTATCTTTTTTAAGCTTTTTTAAAAATCTTGTTCATTCCAAAGTTAAACATCTTGACCCTCTCATTTGAATGAATAAGTCTCAACCCATCACATTTGTATTCACTCTTACATTCCTAAAATGGTGTCCTTCAATTATAGCATTTTTGTCTCAATGGAAGAATTATAATACTCCCATGATCAAAATGAATGTCTTTTTACAAGGTGGAGGATGAAAAGATTGATCAATTGAAAATAAAATGAGTTGTTAATTTATGGTCAACTGTTTATCTTTTAGTATAAGTATTTGTGGTGAGCAATTAGTTGTTGTTATCGACGATAGATATTCTGATTTAAACAAAAAAATCTAACCAGTATTCAGCATACTCGTCTGGTAAATGTATGATCTTTACATGATTAAAAATGCAGTTGTTATAGACATTGAAGTAAGACTGAAAACAGGGAACACATGTTCATTTGAAAGGTGAAAGAAATATTGTACTGAATTGCTATATACGGAATTAAAATACAAATTATTGGCCTAATCTTTCTCAATATTGGTACATGATAATCGTCTTTAGTCTTAATATAATGTATAGGTGATCCTAGCAAAAAATGCTCTCCACGGGAAGTTGGAACCGCTTAGCCGCCGAACAGGAAAACATCACCGGCTGGAACAGCGAATCACACACAGGCAGCAGATCAGCGCAAAGAGACCAGAAAAATCAGCAAGTCTGGACTTTATTCATCAGTGGTCTCTCTCGGACAATCCACTGGAAAGGATTGTGGCAAGTGTGTGACAGACAAGGGATTGTAAAAGATGCATTCATACCGAACAAAAGGGCTAGAGATGGACAGCGGTTTGGTTTCGTTAGAATGGCGTCGAAGGAAGATGCAAACAGGGTGATAGAGAGATTAAACGGTAAATGGATCTACGGCGGCAGATTGAGAGTATCTATGGCGTGGAAGGGCAAAACGGAGTGGTATCGTAAAAGAGGGGGCAACACAGAACAACATGGGAAAAAGGAAAATGAGGAATCAAGAAAATCAGAAACATCGACAGAGAGAGACGAAGTGAAACAAAACAGACCGAGAGTATCAGGAATAGTGGATGAAGACAAATGGGCAATACTACAATGGTGTGCGGTAGGCTGGTGCCTGAATCCATGCAGCATAAAGGCTCTAGCGGAGAGGTTGGAGGTAGACAAACACGATGGTTTCTCGATCTTGCGATTATCCGGATCAATGATCTTGCTAATGTGTACATCGGCATCCATTCGCGATAAAATTATGCAGCTAGACCGGGTGAAAGAATGCTTCGCGAAGGTAGAAAAATGGTCTCCAGCGATCAAGGTGGAATCGCGAAGGGTATGGATGTCGATAACCGGCCTTCCAATACACCTATGGCACAAAAGAACGTTCATGAACATTGCAAGTATATGGGGTGTTTTGATTCGAATGGATGATGAAACGGAAACACCATCCTCATTTGATTGCGGTAAAATTATGATCGAAACATCCACGTTCAATAGGATTGAGGAACAAATTGAAGTTGAATTTGGGGGGGAATCATATACAGTTCGCGTGTTAGAAATGGATGGAAATTCCCCGGTGGTGGAATGCGATTGTGGGGAAATAGATTCATCGGACGACGAAGGAAGTAGTGATAACAATTCACCACCGACTAAGAGAGTTGAAAACGTAGTGGATGCAGCAACAATTCAGGAACCTACAAATCCGGTTATATGGCTTGCGAATGAAGCATATCAACAGGGAGATTCATCCGGAAAAGAAATACATTCTGATCGGAATTACATTGACGAAAAAGGGGCATCAAACAACTCTACTCGACCGCCGGACAGGCCATCGGAGAACCTGCCGGCAAAGACAATGGAGGCGGCAGAAAGAAGCCTGAGCGGGGAGAAGTTTGGTGGTGAAAGGAGTCCTACAGAGATAGGAGACATTCAAAATTGCAAGAGTTTGGATATAGCGGGAATTGCTAATTCTAAAAATAGTGATTCAATTGAATTGGAGTCTAACCTTCATGCTGTGGATAATTTAGAATTTAATTCTAAATTAAATCCGAATTTAAAATTTTTTCCTCCTATCTTTTCGACATGTGCACAATCAGATTTGAGCAAACCCGAAGTTGTTCAGGTGGGTCAGGCATATTGCAAAATCAGACGATTTTTAGGGGGCAATTTGGAAGTTTGTCGGTCCTATAGAAAAAAGAAGAGTAACCGAGTGTCTAAAGTTAGCCAAGAAATATTGAATACGGGAAGATTGGATGACGGGCAAGCAACAAAAAATATTGAAATAGAAGCAATTGAAACGGTGAAGCTGGGTTCATTGATTGGGGTTAATTCCAACGGCAGGGAAGAAGAGATTATTCGAGACATTTCAAGGGTGATTAGCGGCGATCGTCGGGGTTTGTGAATCATGAAAATGCTATCGTGGAATGTTAGGGGCTTGGGAGGGAGTACTAAACGACGGTTTGTTCGAGATGTGATATTGCCTTGGGTAAAATATAGGAAAGGGAATGGCGACAGAGTTGTGTGATTTTGGAGTCGGATTCTCAAGTTGCGTTGAGTTGGATTACTCAATTTGCAAAAAGACCTTGGCGGCTTTGGGAGGAGTTTTTGGCAATTGATCAGGCTTGTCAAGTCATTTACGATATCCAATTCTGCTATGTGCCGAGGGAAGCGAATGGATTTGCAGATGCATTGGCGAAAGAGGGAGTAGATAGGTTTTCGATGTTTGAGGCATGTTTGTGACTTGGCCTTATTGTGTTTTTTTCTTTTGTAATCGACGGATCGTATCGTACTCTTTTCCTCCAATAGGTTTAGGGAGGTTTTTAACGAGGCGTGCGATTTCGTCAAGCTGTATGTTTTTAATTTAATAAAACATACGGTTGCCGATCAAAAAAAAATATTGGTACATGATACTTGACTTTTTTTGAGGCTAAACACTAATTATCATATTTTTTATACATGCATTATAATGATCAAATTAAAATTCGACAAATTTTAGAGGGGCGGGGCTGCTAGCCCTAGATTCAAATATTAGCTCTGGTTTTGTTTTTTGTTTATTTTTTTTATACGGTGATTTTTTGGTTTAATTATCGGTATTTAATTAATTAATTGACTAATTCAAATTAGTATTGTAGATGTCTATAATGGGAGTGACATTCTTAACTCAATTGTTCCATTTACAACGTTAGGATTTGAACTCCTAATCTTATTTAAGGGATCTAGACTCAAGGACAGACACAAAACTTTATGTTAAGAGAGTGAACTTATAAAATTTCAGGGAGACAAAAATAGGTTTCTAATAAAAAATATATAATTTTTTTTTTTAATTTTAGGGGGGGGGGGACCGACCCATCCAACCTCCTCTCGGTCTTTCATTGGACGTAGTGTCTTAACCCACAAGATCATATTGTTGTTGATTTTACACGGTGCAGATTAATTCGTAACTTCCTATTTTCGTTATGACACGTGGAGAACATGCACTTAACCACATTGAATCCTTGTAACAAGTAGTACTAAAAAATAACTCGGCCCGAGGCATGTGTCTCTCTTGCCCAAACTCAGAAATGAAACTGCTCGAAGATTCAGACGCTCTGTAATATTTATTAAAAATGAGACTTTTGATTAAAAATGTTTGTTGATTTGTGTGCACGATAGGCTGACTTTTAAAAAAATCAAAATTCAAAATTTATGAAGTAGAACATTTTTTTATTTTCACCATATGCCTTACACTTGACCCATAACTGATCTTTTTTTATCGGTAAGCGTATGATTTTATTCAGTGTAAAGAAAACATACAACCTCCCATATGCCTCCTTAAAAAACCTCCCTATCCTAAATTGGAGGAAAAAGAGTGCATCATGGAAGGTATAGGCCAAGATGCCCCGAGTCGGACTAAAATCCCCATTACAAATTCATCCCATTATCCGCAGTAGCATGAAACCAAGATACTCTATCCACACCCCCTTTAGAGAGCGCATCGGCGAATGAATTCGCCTCACGAAAAGCGTGGTGAAAGCAAACACAACGAAGCTGCAAACAAGCATAATCAATCTCGCGAAACAACCCTCTATAGCTCCAAGGTCGTTTGTCCTTGTGCAGCACCCAGGACAACGCAATCCACGAGTCGGATTCGATAATAAACGACCCGTCCTCCTTCCACCTTGAGTCGGCCAACAATCGCACCGCATGACAAATGGCCCAAACCTCAGCTTCATTCGATTCCATACACCCCAATGGTCCCAAAAAAACAGCCAGCACTACACCCCTCGCATCCCGCAGCACACCCCCACATCCCGCCAAACCTGGTTTCCCCCTTGCCGCGCCATCCACGTTAAACTTTAGTACGCCTTCTATCGATGGGCACCAATGGATTCCATCTCTATGTTTTACTGTACCCGATGGCACACACAGCACTGGCCACTCCCACCAAGCAGCCTCGGATATAACATCGCCGTGTACGGAGAATTTAATCCAATAAAATGCACGAAGCTTGATAAGGAAGAGCAGCTCCTCGACACCCATCTGTTTCTGATTGAAAATCACCTCATTCCGCGCAAGCCATAAAGACCACAATACCGCTGTAACACCAACCATCCACCAAGCTCTCCCAACTCCCGACAACACCCCACTACAACACTGCACAAGAAAATCCGCAAACATTTTCGGATTCGCCCATGATATCCCCCACCAGCGGAAAAACGCCTCCCACACTCTGCTTGCAAATATGCATAGAAAAAATATATGCTCTTCCTCGTCAACCCCCCCTACACCACACACATTGAATTCCCGCTAAAGGCACGCCCCGAGCGCTGAGCATAGATAGCGTCGGCAATCGGCATATTTGCACGAACCATAGGAAGCATTGTACCTTCTGAGGCACTTCAATTTTCCACACATTAATACCATCAAAACCATAGTCGGATAGACCCAACGAAGACATCAATTTCATTAAGCTCCCCACGGAAAACTGTCCAACCGCATTCGGCTTCCAGACCAGCACATCTCTTTCGCTCGCACACAAGGTAAACCCCCTCACAATCGCTCGCATTTGTCTCAGCTGGTGTTGTTCAAAAGATCGCAAGTCACGGTTAAAAAACAGCAGCCATACCTCATGGTTCAATGTGCCTTGCAACGCATAATCACATACCACGGCAGCCTTGTTACTAGCACATCTAAAAATGTGCGGGAATACCTCACAAAGAGGCTCCTCTAAACACCATCGATCGTACCAAAACAGCACCCTTTTCCCGTTCCCTATGTGCCACAAGAAACAGTCTTCACTCATAAATTTACCAGCGGCATCCCCTTCTTGTATCTCAACAATTCTCCTCCAAACGAAAGACATGTGCTGCTTACCCACCACATTCGGCAGTCTCCCCCTCACTGCAACGCCATACTTAGCTTCCAAAATCGATTTCCACAAAGCCTTGGGGGAATCGGCATATCGCCAAAGTCATTTAGCAAGCAACGCTGAATTTCGAAGCTCAATATTTGCCACTCCAAGACCCCCTAGCTCCTTCGGCTGACACACTTTCGCCCAAGCTACTCGGTTCATTTTCCTTTTTAAATCCGTATCGCCCCACAAGAATGCACGCCGTATCTTCTCAATTTTATTTAATATTGTTTTCGGCACCTTAAATATGCTCATATAATATAGAGGCAGCGTAGAGAGCACCGAATTCACCACTGTCACCCTTGCGGCAAAAGATAATGAATTTTTTTTCCATCCCGCTAAACACAAGCGCATCCGATTAATCACCGGCTCCCAAACCTTACCATTCCGTGGGTTAATTCCTATCGGAATTCCCAGGTATTTAAAGGGTAGATCAGCTCGCACACATCCCAGTTCCTTAGCCATCTCCAAGGCCACTGCCTCCTCTAATCCCACATCATACATTGCCGATTTGGCATAGTTAATTTGCAGCCCCGATCCATACTCAAAACACGTCAGCACGCGCTTCAAGTTTCTAGCAAATTCAGCCTTCCCTTGAATGAAGATAATCGTGTCATCGGCAAATTGCAAATGCGAGAGCCGACAATCCGTAGCGACAATCACTCCTCTAATCAGCCCCAAGCTTTCCGCATTCACCAAAAATTGGTGTAACGCTTCCGCAACAATCACAAAAAGTAACGGCGACAAGGGGTCACCTTGTCGCAACCCCCTTTCCATGGAAAACTCCGGTGTTGCACTACCATTCAAAAGGACCGAGAGCCGTGCTGTACCCACACAATTCAGTATCCAATTCCTCCATATCACCCCAAAATTCATCCGGAACATTACATCCACAAGAAACTCCCATTTTATGCAATCATACGCCTTCGCGAAGTCAATCTTCAGCACCACACCTCCTTCTCTAAATCGTCGCATCCGAAGTGAATGAACCACTTCGTTAGTTAATAATATGCCATCAACAATTTGCCGACCTTTAATAAAAGCAGATTGCTCTTCACTAATCACCGAATGAAGTACCTTTTGTAGCCTTCCTGCTAAAACTTTCGCCACTATTTTGTAAACAGAATTCAATAAGCATATCGGCCGAAAATCGCTAATCACCTGCGGGTTCTCTTTTTTCAGGATCAATACTACAAATGTCGAGTTGGCCCCTTTCGGCAAAGAGCCATGCGCATGGAAAGTCTTAAACAAGCGCCCCAAATCATCCTGCAAGAACTCTCATCCCCGCTTGAAAAAAGCAAAACTAAATCCGTCAGGCCCCGGGGCTTTCGCGCCTTCACAGCTCATAATTGCATCTCTAATTTCGGACAACAAAAAATCAGATTCAAGCATATCAGCAGCTGCCCTATCCAGCATACAAAACCGCACATCTGCCTCCATCGTTCCAAGGCAAGGTCGACGAGCAAAATGTTTGCAAAACTCAACCTGAATATGGCGTTTAAACCTCTCCTGATCCTCCACCCATGTACCATTGATCCACAAGCCAATAATCTTATTTTTTCCAGCTCTAATCTTAGCACTTCGATGAAAAAATGAGGTGTTGCGATCCCTCGCTTTTAACCAAAGAGCTCTCGACTTCTGTCGCCAAATCGATTCCCTGTACTTGTGAAGACGCCACAGCTCAATTCTCAGCCGACAAATCTCATCAGCCCGATGGCCTCTATCCCCCGACACTTCTACCACCTCATCTAACCTGTCTATATGTTCCGTCACCTCCCCAATTCTAGTGTCGACATGTCCAAAACATTCTTTATTCCATGTGCGCAAAAAAATTTCAGCTCCCTTAATTTATATTGTATCGAATACCCCTCCAATTCCACTGAAATTTGCTCACATTCCTTCGCCATTAAATCAACATGTTCCTTCTTCTCAAGCCAAACATTTAGAAACCGAAACGGACGAGGTCCCCAATCACTATCCTCACTTGTCAGACGTATCGGCATAGGATCCAAAATTCCCCTCGAAAAAATCAATTGATACAACGAAGAAAAGCGATCAATCCACTCTCTCGACACTAAGAATCTATCAAGGCGACAAGCTTTGTTCCCCGATCCGAACCAAGTGAACTTCTTTCCCACCACTTTGATATCCATAAGACCCACATCCTCCACAAACTCGTTGAAATTCTCCATTCCCCTCGATGCATCAACACAGCCACATCTCTCCCCCACCTCCCGCACCGTATTAAAATCACCTCCCATACAACACGGCCCCTCTAATTTCCCCCATACCCGTCCTTGATTCTCCACCTCGCAAGGAGCATAAACATTAACCATCCAGCATGGCAATTTCTCAATCACCCATTCCCCTTTAATGAAAATAAAATGGCGAGATACACGTGTTTCTAACTTCCGGAATTTATCGCTATCCCAAATTAACATTAACCCCCATGATCGCCCAATAGAAGGTGCTAAAACAAAATCGAAATTATCCGAAAGCCACAATTTACTTACCCCATTTGCTGACAGCTGCTCCAATTTCGTTTCTTGAAGCATCACCATCGCACACTGGTGTTGTCGTACTCGATCACGTACTGCACGTCGTTTCGCGGCTGCACCCAAACCGCGAACGTTCCACGACAACACCCGCATCGCCAACTGCTATTTGTTTTCAATGCGCGACTCAATGATGCGCGCAGTGTCTTGTACAACCGCCTCCTCGTTTCCTACTGTCGAAGCCCCTATCAATCTGCCCAAATCAAGAGTTTGTTTTGCCTCTCTCAAAATCACCCTCTTCCTGTTTACAAAATCTGAGTCCGATAAGGAACCATTAGCAATCCCCGTATCCTCCTGTATTTTCTTCTTCGGCCTTCCACGAGACTTTTTTGTTAATTTAATCACAGCCTCAGACCTTTCCTCCGGATTCAAAACACTTATCAAAACATTAGATAAGCTTCTCATCTTGCGAAGGACTCCATTGTGTTCAATATACCTAGCATCCGAGGCCCTCATTTGTTCAGGCCCAGCCTCGAGTATTTCCCCTAAGTTCGCCCCCATCGTTTCATCGGCAATATGCACTGCCAACTCCCGCTCCTCAATGTCATTATTCCCACGGACACCGTCCCCTACACAGCAGGCAAAACGGTCCATATCGACCTTCTCAGCCGCTGCCATATCGAGGCTTGTGCACTCCCCAATTCTCTCCCTAACTAGCATATCCACCTCCTCAGCCGCTGCCATCGAATTCCCCTGGGCACTGTCCGCTTTATAAGCTTCAAGTTGAGCCACATCTAAGCTCTTGTGATCGCCTGTCCCCTCCCTATCTATCAAAGCGACCACCTCATCTGAAATCCACGAATTTCCTCCACTTGTTGATACCACCCGCAAATCAATCTGTTTGTCATACGTGCACCCTTTTTTGTGACATTAGCATCCCATTTCGAATCAATTTCCTGGGCATCTCTGGAAATTAGATTTGTATCTTCCCCATAAGACTGTCTTGAACAAACGAGTGCAACATCGGATCCTCACCTTCACTCGATTTATTAGTCTCGTTAGGTACATTAACTCGATGGGAATTAGTTTCCGAGGATGTCTCCATGTCCTCTTCCTCGTCCCTATCTTCTTGAACCACCTCTCTTTCCCACTCTTGCACCCGAATGTTATATGAATTCCCCTCTACCTCCAATTCCAGCAGCTCATCAATCCTGTCGATCCAATTGGTTTCGATCAGGATTCTACTTTGCTCGAACGAAGAAGGTGAGATCGTCGATAAGTCTATCTTTACCAATGATCCCCATAATTTGGCTATATTTTCAAAAGTCTCTGTTGCCCACGCGTGAATGGGAATCCCGCTCATAGCGAGCCATACTCTTCTCGTCGACATCTGAATCGCTGTTGACCACGGACGTACATCCACAAACCACTTCTCTAAATCTGTCCGTGACATAATATCCATCCTTTCTCCCGATTCGTTGGGCATTAATAGCACCATTCGCCCTGCCATGTGCATAATGGAAAATCCCCTCACATTGTTCTCATATAGCTCCTTCGCCATTTGAGCGATCGAGATCGAATTGCGTCGCCATCCAACCACACAGGTTTTCAAGATTTCCCATTTGTCTCCATCAATTTTTCCCACAATTCTTCTCAACAGGACAGGTTTTGTTGTTGCAATTGGATCTTGATCACCCTTGAATTTCTTTTTTTCCACAGAATTCTTGTTTAACTGCGAGGGTTTAGGCTTATGATCCATCAAGCCCTTCTTTCGCCAAGACGAATCCTTCACCCCCATCTCTAGCAAATAGGACCGTGATTACCGATCCATAGAGGCAGAATCCATTCAATCGCTCGATTACACGCTTTGCATCTTGAATAGTCGCCATCCGAACGAACCCAAATCTCGCTCCATCTTTCCCCTTCTTCTTTGGTACGAACACGTCCACCACAACCCCATGCCTATCGAAAACTTGCCAAATCCCCTGCCAATGCAGTTGTGGCGGCAGATTCGACACGAACAGGGTCCATACTCGGCCTCCGCCCTGTCTCGTTCGGTCTCGACCACGTTGAGTCCGCCTATCGCCCATTCGCTAGACTCGAGTTTTATATTAATAAGGACAAAGTGTGTGTACCTCAGTCTGATTGCATCAATGAGAAATGCAATAGTTTTAGTACCCTATTTCCCACAAAAAAATAAATTCATTTCTCTTAATTTTAACACAACTTAAGAACAAGTTTGTCCAGATCTTTACATAACTGATCTTTTACCTTTCCTTTGTAACTATTTTTTAAAAAAAAAACACTAAATTTTTATAAATTCATAGAAAAAAATACAATTACAATGCATCCAAGAAAAAAAATATTTGGATTAAACAACCCAAAAAAATTCTTACAACCAAAAACAAAGAAAAATGAAAATTTCTATGGAGATAAACATACCAACAAAATTTACCAGCCTACTGATTTTTCCCGTCTCTGTCCAAATGAGACACATAAAGAAAGGAGTGGTGCGCCATCCAAACTGTCAAGCAAAAAGTACCGCTATCCAAGACTGATTTCATCAGCAAACAACCATCAACCGAGTGGGGATATAACTTTCCAAGTGACCACCGACAAAAACATAAATAAAAAACTAGCGTCGACTGAGTCTCTGTGCGAACAGCAATCGATCGCTAGGGTATGCTGAAACATGCCACAAAGACAGATGAACCAAACCACAAAATAAAAACAAAGACATGTCACAAGGACAGAGGAAAAAACGTGTCACAAGAACAAAGAAAAGAATTCTTATTAAAATAAAAAACAAGAAAACTAATAAATCCGGTAGTCGGCAACCAATACTAAAATTGATTACCGAACACCGATCAAAGGGATTGATCAAAATAGATAACGACTAGGATTGAAAGAATTTTGACTGTGGAGAGCGACAAGGGTTGAAGAAATTTTCTTTTGTAACTATTTAATTTAACTCATTTTAAAACTTTCTTCTTTCTAGAGACTATATACAATGACTTTTATTGCCCAGGTAAATTCACTCGATTATTACTAAATGTTTGAATAAATAAGTATCAACCCATCACATTTGTAGTCACTCTTACATTCCCAAAATGGTGTCCTTCAATTATAGCATTTTTGTCTCAATGGAAGAATTATAATACTCCCATGATCAAAATGAATGTCTTTTTTACAAGGTGGAGGACGAAAAGATTGATCAATTGAAAATAAAATGAGTTGTTAATTTATAGTTAGTCGTTTATCTTTTAGTATAAGTATTTACGGCAAAAAAATTTAATTGTTGTTATCGACGGTAAATATTCTGATTCAAACTAAAAAAAAATCTAATCAGTATTCGGCATACTCGTCTGGTAAATGTATGATCTTTACATGATTAAAAATGCAGTTATTATAGACATTGAAGTAAGACGGTGAAAACAGGGAACAAATGTTCATTTGAAAGGTGAAAGAAATATTGTACTGAATTACTATATACGAAATTAAAATACAAATTATTGGCCTAATCTTTCTCAATATTGGTACATGACACTTGACATTTTTGGAGGCTAAACACAAATTATCATATTTTTTATACATGAATTATAATGATCAAATTAAAATTAAAAAAATAAAATTTGACAAATTTTAGAGGGGCGGGGCTGCTAGCCCCTAGATTCAAATATTAGCTCTGGTTTTGTTTTTTGTTTACTTTTTTATACGGCACATTTTTTTGTATAATTATCGGTAGTCAACTAATTAACTGACTAATTCGAATCGGTATTGCAGATGTATATTATGAGAGTGACCTTTCTAACTCAATTGCTCTATTCACAACGATAAGATTTAAACTCCTAATCTTATTTAAGGGATCTAGACTTAGGAGCGGACGCAAAACTTTATATTAAGAGGGTTAACTTATAAAATTTTAGGGGGCAAAAATAGGTTTCCAATAAAAAACATATAGGAAATTTCTATTTTTTTTAAATTTTAGGGGGCGACCGTCACATCCAGGCCCTTCTCAGTCTTTCCCTGGACCTAGTTCTTAACCCACAAAATCATATTGTTGTTGATTTACACAGTGCAGATTAATTCGTAACTTCTTATTTCCGTTATGACACGTGGAAAACACGCACTTAACCACATTGAATTTTAGTTTTAGATACTTTTATCAGTCTTTCTTGTAAGCATGCCAAGTTGGGAACATGCAGTCCATCCATGTTTCAATCACTATTCAAGAGTAAAATTGTATATTAGTGAATTTCAAGTAAAATATATATTATAATATTAAAATTTGATTTTAATGCATAATTTGACATATATTATTTTTAGTTTAAATCAGGTATTTAAATTTGAATTTAAGATTTAATTTGATATTTATTTTTTGTCTAACTAAAATTTTAAACTTGATATCTATGTTTAAATTGATAACTAAATTTAGCTTAAATCGTTTAAGTTAAGTATTAATTTGAACAGAAAAATGGCTTTTAAGGTAAGTATTAATTTGAGTGTCTATCTGAATAACAAATCAAATTCCTGTGTCTAATTTGAATAATATAATTTAAAAATTATTAACGTTTGGATGATTTGGAAATACAAAAAATAATTTAAATCTAAAAATACAAATTAAAAGAATTTAAAATTTAAATCAAGTGCATTGGATGCACACATTTACCTTCCAAATATTACAACAAAAACAGGAAAGACCTGAGTAAGCCTTCCAAATAAGATAAGGGGGAATTAAATTATTTTGGTGAGAATCTGCCTTTTTTTCTTAAAAAATAATATTTCACCTACATTTTTTTTTAGATTTTGTGACTGTGTTTTTTAGACAACCCATTATCTTAAATTCTCAACAATAAAAATAAGTAATAATTAAAAAAAGGGTAATTACATAAATAGCAACTAAATTTTTAGGGTACTTTTATTTTAATTATTGAATTTAAAATATGCAATTTAGTTTTTTTTTTTTGCTCAATGATGTCGTATATTAAGATGCAATATACAACCAAAAAGCCACAACGGTCGCCTCGTTAAAAACCTCCCTAAAACCTAACGGAGGAAAAGAGTACGAACCGTATGTGGTAAAACAAGAGTCCAACGAAACCACAAACGGAAACAACACCAATAAAAACTAACACTAACAAGCACAAAATAATGAAATCCGCGTTACCCCCTCCTTTGCCAATGCGTCTGCTAAACCATTCGCCTCACGGAAAATATGAGAAAAACATACCGAAAGTAGAGATGAGCAGTAACTGTCAATCTCGCGAAATACCTCCCAAAACCGCCATGGCCGTTTTTCCATATGTAACACCCAACTAATAGCAACCATGGAATCCGACTCTACTACCAAAGGAAGCGCTGCCCATGCCGACTTCCGAAAGTACGACAATGCGAAAGCAATCGCTCGCAATTCAGCCTCGTTTGAGTCAATACAACCAAGAGGGCCAGAAAATAACGCCAAAATGCTACCATGCTCATCGCGTAACACGCCCCCATAGCCTGCAGGACCCGGCTTACCACGTGCAGAACCATCCACCGAGAACTTCAATGTCCCCCGCGATGGTGGTTCCCAACAAATACCAAGCCGTGCTGATCGCGAATGTGACGGCTCAGAAAAAAGACTCGGACATTCCCACCACATCGCCTCGCCAATGCACAGATCATTCCTTAAAGTCTGCATCCAATAAATCGAGCGCAACTTAATCAAAAAGCACACCTCCTCAACCGGTAAGAATTTCTTATTGAAAACCATCTCATTCCGTGCTAACCAAATCGACCATAACATCGCTGCTACGCACGACACCCACATGCAGCGACGCGTACCCGAAAACGAGCAATGGAAGTCGGGTACAAAGAGATCGGACAAAGTTTGCGGCAACAGTAAGCACACTCCCCACCAGCAGCGAAACCAGTCCCATAGACGCTGAACCACCGGGCACGAGTACAAGAGATGATCGACGTCTTCCTCCCATTCCCTACACCAGAAGCATAGCGTGCATTGCCCCTCAAAAACAACACCCCTACGGCTCAAAAAATCAAATGTCGGCAGGCGACGCAACCACACAAACCACAGGAAAGCCTGTACTTTCGGTGGAACTAAAACTTTCCACGTGAAACATGCCCCAAACTCGCTCTCCCCAGCTTCATCTAACATCAAAATCTGAGAAACAGCTTTGACCGTGAACATACCTCTACTATCCGGAGTCCAAATCAGCTTGTCGCGGACACCTCTATGTATATGAATGTCGCCTAGCACTGCTCGCATATCTCGCAACAGCCCCGCCTCAAAAACACGAAGCGGACGACGGAAAAACTCAGCCCATCGTGAGTGATGAAAACCCCCCTGTACAGAAAAATCCATGACCAGCGCCAATTTATTGATAGCACAAGAGAAGAGCCTTGGAAATATATCTTTTAAAGGCTTGCTCGCACACCATGAATCAAACCAAAAAAGAACTCGACTGCCCTCCCCCACTTGCCATACCAACTTCTCGTGTAAATTTCGCTGCACTTCAGCCGAACAAGCAGCTTGCACTATTTGTTTCCACACCACCGACATCGCATGCTGACGTGAGGAATTAAATCTCCACCATTGAACATCCTCCCCATATTTAGCCACTATAATGGCCCTCCATAGCGACGATGCATCCGTGGCATATCGCCACGACCATTTAGATAATAAAGCCGTGTTGCGTACCTGTAAATCCGCTATTCCCAGACCTCCCAAATGTCGTGGTCTACACACCAACTTCCAGCTAACTCTGCTCATTTTTCTATGTAAATTTACGCCACCCCAAAGGAAAGCACGGCGAATCTTATCAATTGCTGCGATAACTCCTTTAGGAATGCGGAACACGCCCATATAATAAATCAGCAAAGAAGAGAGGACAGCGTTAACCAAAGTAACTCGTGCCGCAAATGACAACGAATTACGCTTCCACCCTGCTAATTTCCGTCGAACATTTGCAATAACTGGTTCCCAAACCGCCAAGCGGATTAGAGCCTAACGACATCCCCAAATAGGTGAAAGGGAAAGAACCGCGTCTACAACCCAACGCCTTAGCACACAAATCGGTAAACTCCTCTTCAACCCCAATAGCATATAATGACGACTTGCTGAAATTTATTTGCAAACCTGAACATACTTAGAAGCAATTGAGAATATGTCTGATAGAGTCAGCACAGCCAGGAGAAGCCTAAAAAACAAAACGGTGTCATCTGCAAATTGCAAGTGCGATATAGATACCCCCGGTGCAACACAAACGCCCTTTATTAATCCCGCCGACTCAGCCTGAACCAATAAGCTATGTAGTGCCTCCACTACGATAACAAATAACAATGGCGACAGTGGACAGCCCTGTCGCAAACCACGCCCCATTGTAAACTCAGACGTAGCACACCCATTTAACAGAACATACATTCGAACCGTTGAAACACATTCTAAAATCCAGTGACGCCATACCTCACAAAAACCCATACAAACCAACATATGATCCAGGAAATCCCATCTCACGCAATCATAGGCTTTAGCAAAGTCTAGCTTAAGCACCAAACCACCCCTCGAACGCTTCCGTAAAGAGTGAATTATCTCGTTTGCAAGAAGAATGCCATCCACTATCTGTCGGCCACGAATAAAAGCCAACTGATGCTCACTGATCAACGACCCTAGCACCCTTTGCAACCTTGTAGCTAACAATTTCGCAAGGATTTTATAGACTGAATTAACAAGACTTATCGGACGGTAATCGCTGAGTACCTTAGGTGAATCGGTCTTAGGAATCAAGACAAGGAATGTACAGTTTACACCCGGTGGTAACCTGCCGGTTGCGTGAAACTCGCCAAGAAACCTTAACACATCCTCACTCACTGTGTTTCAACATACTTTAAAGAAAGCCATGCTAAACCCATCCGGTCCTGGCGCTTTCGAGCCATCACAGCCCCGTATAACCCCCCACACTTCCTCACGACAAAAAGGTGCCACTAAAGCTTCATTGACGTTCCTATCAACCCTGCCGAACTCGCCCATAATGGTCCACGTGCACCGACGTTTTGCTGCCTTAAAATGCATGGTGAAATCTGTCACTATATGTTTCCGAAGGCGATGAACATTCGTTTCCCACCGACCATTTATCAATAGACCGGAAATCATATTCCGCACAGCTCTAAGCTTTGTCGCACGGTGGAAAAATGCGGTGTTGCGATCACCTAACCGCAACCAGCTCGCCCTTGATTTCTGTCGCCAAAGCGATTCCTTACGCCTAATAGCCTGCCACAAACATTGTAGCCACTCCCTTTTCCTCTCAATCAAAACAGCTTCCGATTCACACAGTTCAACATTCGAAACCGCCGCATCTGCATCATCCAATTTCATTTGAATCGACTGTATTTCCTTTTCCACATCACCAAACACCGCCCGGTTCCAAACGCGCAAGAAACTCTTCATGTTTCGGAGCTTTACCATAATATTAGCATTACCAACCCCCTGATCCGACAATCTGCTCCATTCATTAGAAAGTTCAAGTACACTTTTGTTGTTCTCCAACCAACAATTTATGAATCGAAAAGGGCAAGGCCCCCAGTCCTGTTCATCACACGCCAACAAAAGAGGTGTGTGGTCCGACACCCCCCTCGGCAAAGCATGCTGACCAATATTGTTAAAAACATCCACCCAAGCAGAAGATATCAAAAATCTATCAATTCGACTACGCCTAAAACCCCTCCCAAACCATGTGAACTGCTTTCCTATCAACGGCAAATCAACAAGCCCAGTATGTTCAATAAAATCAGAAAATTCTTGCATACCTTTCGCCATCGAACTACACCCTGCACGTTCTGATAGCCAACGTATGGAATTGAAATCCCCTGCGATACACCAAGGTTCATCAATACCCAGAATAATCTCCCCTAACCTTTGCCACAACTGATTCTGTGCCTCCGCATCGCAAGGAGCATACACATTCAGCATGCAACAACTTAAATATTCCGCACGCCATTTACCACTAATGAATATAAAATTGCGATCCACCTCTAGAGAAGCGACATTGAATCGTGACGTTTCCCAAACCTTGATTAAGCCCCCTGATGCACCTATCGACGGTGAAAAAACAAAATCAAATCCATCCGATGCCCACATACACGTAAGCATTAGAGCTGAAACCTCCTCTAATTTCGACTCCTGAACCATTGCCATATCCGCCCTTTGCTTCTTTAGTACATCACCTATTGCCCTACGTTTCAAATTCGAGCCCAACCCCCGAACATTCCAAGACACGATACGCATTGCAAAAACTATCGCCTGTCCCCAGTAAAAAACTGTTGAAGATCTTTTATAATGTCCGCTTCACATCCCACCGTTCGCACGCCCACAATGCTGCCTAAGGCCACTGTCGCCTCTATTTCTTTAGCGATCAAACGTTGCCGATTCTGTAAATCTGAATCCGACAAAGACGCGTTTGCTACTTGCGTCGAAACAGGCTGTGGATTTAAATACTTGCGCGGTCTGCCCCTACCAGTTTTCACTGTCGATACCACACCGGAAAGAACGTTGATGGACTTTGTTTTTTTCCATTAATCCTAATGATATTGCCAATGTCTGAAGCACCCGTATTACTGCCAGGTAAAGCCCTTATTTTCTCATTTTTTGAGTCCACGTTATCCAACTTTGAGATAGGTTTAACCAATTCCAGAATTGTTGCATTCAAATCCACGGAATTTGACTTGGATTGAAATTCCTCAGCTAGTGTTGTAGAGCCAGGACTCTTCTTCCCCTCACTTGTGGAACTCCCGGAGACTTGCTCCACCGCCAGGCCGGCCACCTCGCCAAAGACCTGTGCCTCCACCGGAGCAGCCGTAACCCCAACATCCTGTAATTGTGCCGAATTCGAATGATCCTTCGAATTCGTCTCCTCCACATGGCTGGTCGCCATCCTATGATCCCATAACGAGTTTGTATGCCACTGCCGTGACTCGGCCAATTGAACCTGGTTACCAATTGAAGCCTCCTTTGACAAATCCTCAATTTGATAATTAATACAATGATGTCCCTCATCCGATCCTTCCGATCCCTGCGTCGAAGATGCATCATCTTCATCCTCAGAATGTAACAAAGTGCACTCGCACTCCAACCAAGGTCTAAATGTACATTCTCGGACTTGGATAGGGAATGATTCGCCCTCCACCTCCAACTTTAGCGTGGCCTCTATATTTGTCATTGTCCGTGTCTCGATTAGAATCCAACCACGCTCGAAGGATTTAGGCGAGGTGGTAGAGTCTGCCACGCGAACCAGACTGCCCCAAATGCTTGCGATATTCTCGAACGACTGTTGGGACCAAGTATGGATCGACATCTCTTGTATCGAAAGCCAGACTCTACGTGAATCCAATACCGTTGCAGGGGTCCAAAGTTCAATCCGCGTAAAGCAGCCTGTAACTGACTTCAATTGCAACACTCTATCGCGCGTACTCGAATCCTTAAACATGAGTAAGATTGCAGCCCCTGCTATGCGCAAAATTGAGAGTCCCTCCACCTCCGGTAAATGTAAATTCGCCGCCAATTCTTTGATACTCCATGGCTCTTTACACCATCCAACTGCGCAATTTTGTAATATCTCCATCTTATCACTATCCACTGATCCCTTCACTGTGAAATTCAAGGCCTTACTATCATTTACCTCCTCTTCTGATCGCTGTGTCCCCGGCTGCTTCGAACCCAATTTCCCTGCCATAGTGGACTGATCTGTATCGACTTTGGATCGCTTTCGTTTCCAGTAAGAGTTTCGCTCTCCGTATCTCGCTCTACACACCGTGATCCACGAACCATAAATCCACTTATCATTTAATCTTTCGATCACCCGTTCAGCGTCTTCGCGGCTGTTCATCCGCACGAACCCAAATCTGCGGCCGTTTCTATCGACTTTCCGGGGAACAAACACGTCCACCACTATCCCATGGCAATCAAAAACCTGCCAAACCCCTTTCCAGTGAATCGACGTTGAGAGATTGCCAACGAAAACCGTCCACACCTTCCTTTCGCTCATTCTTTGCTCTCCTAAACTTTTAATCCGTTTTCATTAAAGTCACGGACTTTAACTTTATGTTAAACAAGAACTTAGCAGTCGCGTCAGCGTTCTTTAACAGCAATGACTTTAATGAAAACAAATTAAAATTTTAGTGACTAAAATTAAAGCACCCTAAAAATTTGGTGAATACTTATATTGTTTACCCTAGAAAAGGTGCTAATTACCAAAATTGGAACAAAAATTAGTTACATATATTTCCAATTTATTTTATAAACAATGTGAGTGGTCATTTCCTCATTTTCGACCTCCAAATATTTGTTCTAGAAAAAAAAAACACTTGAACTCAGTAGCTATCAATGATGAGCCAATTGAAGGAATCTGACACCCCCACTCTTTTTCCAGGTAATTTTTCATATCCATTTCCAATTTTTTATGTTTAATTTTTTAAATCTACTGTTTAGATTAAATTTTTTTTATGGATCTCAAAATATAATTTTTTTTAAAATCCTTCTTTTTTATAACGTGCAATTTCTGTTGATTATTTTATTTTAATTACTTTATTATTGTTTATGCCAAGATTCCTTCAATTGACTCATCATTGATAGCTACCGAGTTTATGTCCAACCCAAAAAAAAAATCATCATTACTTTATCATGGAAATTAATGATTCACTAACTTTAGTAAGCTGGGGGACTTAATTTAGCTTTATATAGAATAGCACTTTGTTTTATGCAGATGATAGAATACTTGTAAATATATGCACTGGTTTTGAAGTCCCAACTTCCTCTTTTCTCTTGTCTTGTTGAGCTGCTATATTTCTCCCATAAGCATTCTGTTTCTCTATGCCAATCTCCGTAGGAGCTTCTGTTCAAGCAGATTTTATTTCTTTGCTTTTATTCATAATAACTATGTGTAACCTTTTGAATTACCACAGATACTTTGAAAGCATGAAGGATTACGGTGTTGAAACCAGCATAGAGCATTACTGCTGTGTTGTTGACCTCTTTGGTCGAGCTGGAAGGCTATCAGAAGCTGAAAACTTCATCCTCACCTCGGGTTTCAAGAATAATCCAATAATGTGGAGAGCCTTGTTGAGTGCTTGCAAGGTTTATAAGGATGCCTGTTAAGATCTTAGACAGATCTTAGACTTAAAATGAAAGAATGAAGATGAAATGTGAGGGAAGGAGAGACGGTACTCTCGTTTCTGTTTTATTGAAAAATAACCGTAATATTCTCAAAGAGAACCGGCTTCTTATATACAGAGAGTTAGAGAGGTTAGGCTGAGATAACGGTACTAACAGACTCCTAACCGTTTCTCTACCTACCTTTCTAGAAGAATCAAAACACAAATGGTGCAGCACATACAATTCAAACTGCACTCATTTCAGAAAAACAAAATCTACATTATCCTAACCTTACCTTTGAGCTTTACACTTGACATTCCCCCAGCTTCACCAACCGAGAAGATCCCTGAAAAAAAATTTCATTTTTCCTTCCTTTAGTCTTCATTCCCCCAGCAAAATGAACTCTGAAGGTCCTTAACAAACTTTCCACAATAAACATCATGAGAAAAAATCCTGTAAAAAGAAACACAGCCAACGCAAAACACAAAAGAAAAGCAAAGAACATAAAAGATTAAGACATAGGAAGAACAGCAAGTTTTTGTCTATGTCTGTGAAAAGCAGGGGCAGACAAAGGCTTAGTCAGGATGTCAGCTAATTGCTCAAACGCTGGAACTTCATTGACTTGAAGCTTTCCTGCAACCACTTGTTCACGCACAAAATACAGGTCTAGTTCAACATGTTTGAACTTAGAGTGCATAACTGGATTGGCTGAAACTGCAACAGCACTTGAGTTATCACACCAAAGCACAGGCAAGCCATCAGATTGAATATGTAACTCACTGAGTAAGGATTGAAGCCACATAACTTCGGCAGTAGCACATGCCACACTCCTATACTCAGCTTCAGCAGTGGATCTAGAGACCACTGGTTGCTTCCTTGAGCCCCACGACACAGGATTGCCAGCAAAAAATATACAAAAACCAGACGTTGATCTTCTATCATCAGAATCCGAGCCCCAATTAGCATCAGCAAACCCCTCAATATGTAACCTGGAGTGATTGGAAAACTTGAGACCATAATCCACAGTCCCCTGAAGATATCTGAGAATTCTCTTCACAGCATTGAAGTGAATGTCACTAGGATTTTGCATGAATTGACATACTCTATTCACCGCAAAAGCAATCTCAGGTCGAGTTATTACTATGTATTGTAGAGCTCCCACAATGCTTCTATATTCAGTAGCATTTTCAATAGGACTACCATCTTGACTAGACAGTTTACAACTAGACACCATAGGAGTGGGAAGACCTTTAGCACCATCAAAACCATATTTGCGCAAAAGATCCAAAATATATTTTCTTTGACTCACCATCAAACCATCAGAAAAGTAAGTGATCTCGATACCCAAAAAATAATTAAGTGTACCAAGATCCTTCAAGGAAAAGGTCTGATTAAGTCTGTCAACAATCTCTTGAACTTCAAGATTGTTAGAACCAGTCAAGATGATGTCATCTACATATACAAGTAGATAAACCACAGATTGAGAAGATACCTTCACAAACAAAGAAGCATCAGATTTTGTTAAACTAAAGCCATCTAACAAAAGATACTCCTTCAATCGTTCAAACCAAGCCCTAGGTGCTTGTTTGAGACCATAAATTGCCTTATTCAATCGACAAACTAAATTCAAAGATGAATCCCCCTGTTCATACCCAGGAGGTTGAACCATATACACCTCTTCCTTCAAAATGCCATTCAAGAAAGCATTATTGATGTCAACCTGCTTCAAAATCCACCCACGAGTGACAGCCAAAGAAAGAATCGTACGAACAGTCACAGGTTTTACCACTGGACTAAATACCTCATAGTAGTCAATACCAGCTTCTTGAAGATATCCTTTGGCTACAAGCCTGGCCTTATATCTATCCACTGATCCATCAGGTTTCCTTTTTATCCTGAACAACCATTTGCAATTTACAGCCTTTCTATTCATAGGTAGAGGCACAAGTGTCCAAGTCTCATTCTTAACTAATGCATCATATTCAGCTTGAACAGCTGCCTTCCACTGTTGATTCAACATGGCTTCTTTAATAGTCCTTGGCTCAAAGTCTGAACCTGAGCAACTAGAAGACACTTGATAAATTTTGGGCTTATAAATCCCACTCTTGCTTCTTGTGACCATGTGATGACCAACACTATTAGCTTCATTTGAACGACTCAACAAAGATTCTTGAACACAAGAGGGAATGCAATCCCCAGGTTCCTCTGTAGGTGCCACTACAGTGTCTACAGTAGAATCCACAACACCAGCAACATTGTCTCCTGTAGACAGACTTTGTGCAGGAAAATTACCTTCCTCAAACAAGAAATCACTGGAAACACCTTTCACAATATCTTCTTCATGAAAAATAGCCCCTTCTTCAGGTATATCACCCTCAATGAAAAAATCTCTAGACCCTTCTCCAAAAGAAGGTTCCACAGTGCCTACTTCATTGGAAGAAACATCACCATGAGCATTACTCGAAGTGGAAACTCTTACAGCAGCAGCACTTTCAGAGGCAATAGAAACTCCTACTGCAGTATGCACAGGAGCCTGATCTGGACCCACATCAGTTTCTACAGATAAATCAACACCACATCTATTTGTATTCTCACAACCTTGAACCCCTATATCAACATCATTAATCTGAACAGCATTTTCAACACCAACAACATCACCATTACCAGAAACAGGAGAACTATGAGCAGAAACACTAGACTCATGTATAATATCTGCAACCTCTTGCTGATCATGCAACTCAGGACCAGTCTGATCAGAACAAGGCTCAGCACTCATGGGAGCAACACCAGATGGATTAGATAAATCAAGAGCAGGAGAGGAACAAGAACCATGAGAAAGATTGTTGAAAATGGAACCAGTACCACATACCACAGGTACACTAGATGAACAAACTTCATTTTCCTCTGGAGAACCTGTTGACTTATGTAAAAATGGAAAACTAGACTCATCAAAGACCACATGTCTAGAAACCACAATCTTCCCATCACTATTCAAACACTTATACCCTTTCTGAAAAGAGTTATAACCCAAAAAGATACAACTAGAGGTTCTAAAATCAAATTTGTGATGATTATATGGCCTTAAGTAAGGATAACAGGTACAACCAAAAATTTTCAAGAAAGAGTAATCAGGCCTCTTGCCATATAATTTTTCAAATGGTGACAAACCATGCAAAACATCAGTGGGCATCCTATTAATTAAAAACACAGCAGAAGTAAAGGCATGATTCCAGTACTTCAAGGGTAAACCAGCCTCAGCAAGAAGAGTCAAACCAGTCTCCACTATATGCCTATGTTTCCTCTCAGCCTTACCATTTTGTTCAGATGTATGAGGACAAGAAACTCTATGCTGAATACCATTTGAAACTAACCAGGTCCTTAAAGCTAAATATTCAGTCCCACAGTCAGTTTGTAAGTTCTTAATTTTTTTACCAAACTGAACCTCTATCAACTTATGAAAATTAATGAAACACTGAGCAACATCAGACTTCTTTTTAATTAGGTAAAGCCAAGTGTTTCTGCTACACACATCAATGAAAGATACATAATAAAGATAACTATCAGAGCTAACAGAAGCAGGTCCCCACAAGTCAGACACAATGAGTTCAAAAGGTTCAGTATATTCAGTTTCAGAAGAAGAAAAAGGAAGCTTATGTGCCTTTCCTTGTAAACAAGCAGCACAGACATTATTCAAACTTCTAGACTTAGTATCAATGTTGCACAACTGCATAACAGCACTAACAACACGACTAGAGGGATGGCCTAGCCTCTTATGCCACAAATCAAAAATATCTGAAGACTTAGAAACATTATTGACCTGAATTCCATGTCCTATTGAGCAGCAATCTGAAGTAGCTGAATCTGGAGCAAGAAACTGATACAACCCCTCATGAGTGAGCTTCCCTTCCAGAAGGATCCTCTGAGTCTGAGTATCCTTAACACAACAGCCATTAGCATAGAATTCAACACAAACATTGTTATCACGAGCTAGCTGAGAAACAGACAACAAATTCTTTTTAATCGATGGAACATGTAGCAAATTTTTCAGAACTAAAGGTTTAGACTGAGTGAAGAGATAACCTTGACCAACATGTTTAATAGCAACACTATCACCATTTCCCATGAGAAGAGAAGTGTTACCTGTGTACTGAACTCCTGAATGTAGATTGGACTGATCAGCAGTCACATGGTGAGAAGCCCCAGAATCAGGACACCACACACCATGAGACACAGATGAACCACCAGGTGTACCCATCATAGGAACATGGGAGAAATGACTAGCAGGTTGAAACCCAGAAGTAGTATGATCATTAGTAAACTCAACACCAGACCCAATTGCAGAGGAGACTTGTTTGGTACTAGCAGGAGAAAAAGAATTCATCCCTTGACCAGCTATCGAAGAAAATTTGCCTTGATTAGCAGAAAATCCATTACCAGAAAAAACCTGATTGTACAATCCAGTACCAACAGCACAAGGAGTGAAAACATTTGGTTGACCACCAAAGGTATGAGTATACGCTTGAGCTGGCTGGTTCACAGGTCTAGAGTTTCCTACTGTAGGAGTAAGACTTGTGTTCTGAGGGGAAACATAATTTGTACCTTCACTTTGATTATCATCTTCATTTGCAGCATACCCAGTGTAACTCAAATCAAACCTATAATAACACTTTTGCACAGTATGGCCCATACGACCACACAATTGACACTGTGGTCGACTCGATCCATACCTTCCTCGACCACGACCTCTGTTGTTAAGAAAACCACCACGACGGCCTCTAGAATAAAACTGATTACCTCCTCCTGACTGAAACTGACCAGTTGAGTTATGAGAACCATGAGACACAGCACCTCGATTCTCATCATATGAAGATGTGTTACCCTCATCACTCTGAAGAACCGGATTTGCATGAACAGGCATACTATCTTGATGAAACATTTGCATTCGAGCCTCACAATCCAACAACATCTCAGTTAACTTTTCAAGAGACAAAAACTCCTTTGAAGCAACAGCTATAACTGACTCAAACTCTACAGACAAGCCAGCAAGAATGACACTAACATGCTCTTGTTCAGAAACAACACTATCAGATGCATTTAAAGTATCACAAATCATTTTGATTTTAGCTAGATACTCAGTGACAGTTAGGCCTAGTTTCTTCTGCGTATGAAGACTATGCCTAAGGGAAGATGTTTTAGTTGTAGAACACGCACCAAACATACGAGTAACAGTGGTCCATATCGCACGAGTTGTAGTGCACCCAGTCAATTTGAGAAGAACCTCAGAACTGATAGTTGACAGCATCCAAGAAGCAAGAAGCTTGTCCTGCCTATAATATGCAAGATATTCAGGATTCTCACTAGTCTGTCCTGCAGCATTAGTCAAAACACGACTAGGAATAACTGTATCATCAGATAAGTAGGGAAGCAGACCATAACCATCAATTATCAACGAGATCTGCTGTTTCCACAACACATAAGTGCTGGCAGACAACTTCACAACATCAATTTTAGGAATCTGTTGAACGCTAGAAACATTCATAGCATTAGTCACCAGACCAGAACTAGTATTAGAGTCATCTGATCCTCCTCCTTGAGTCATTTTCACACAGGCAAACTATCAAACAGCTTGCAGGCACACAACCAGAATACACCAGATCACACAAAATTAACCACGAACGATAACCAAGGAAAACAAGAAATTCAGAGTCTCAGCGATGTTTCAATTGAACACAGAAATTCAAGAAAAACTTCAATCAACACCTAAAGGATATCACAGATTGAGTCACTAGTTTTACTCTGTAACCTATGAGTCTCTGCGAGTAAACATTCTTATGACCAGAAAAGAGGATAATCCTAGATTTTAGAGGTGAAGATTGATGCAATAGAGACAATAACCAGAAGAAAATGAATCCAATGCAACCGCGAGACAGTGAATCAAGAGAAAAGGAGAGATAAACACAAAACCTGACGAAAACCGAGCATAGAAATCACGAACACTCAATCCAAGAAAAGGAAAACTGATCGGACGACAGCGGAAGACAAATCTCCAGGAAGAACGGCGATTGATACCATGTTAAGATCTTAGACAGATCTTAGACTTAAAATGAAAGAATGAAGATGAAATGTGAGGGAAGGAGAGACGGTACTCTCGTTTCTGTTTTATTGAAAAATAACCGTAATATTCTCAAAGAGAACCGGCTTCTTATATACAGAGAGTTAGAGAGGTTAGGCTGAGATAACAGTACTAACAGACTCCTAACCGTTTCTCTACCTACCTTTCTAGAAGAATCAAAACACAAATGGTGCAGCACATACAATTCAAACTGCACTCATTTCAGAAAAACAAAATCTACATTATCCTAACCTTACCTTTGAGCTTTACACTTGACAATGCCGTAACTGGGAATCGTGCTGCAATGAAAGTAATCGAGCTTGAACCCCAAGAGTCTGCATCATATGTTCTTCTTCACAGCATCTATGCTGATGCTGCTGTAGAACCATTGGCTGCGAGTGTCAGAGAACTGATGCTACAGCGAGGGGTTAAGAAGGAACCTGGTCTGAGTTGGATTTAGGTTGGAAACATACTTCATTTCTTTTCTGTGGTTGGAATATCTCACCTTGTGAGTCAAGTAATATAGTGAGTTTGGGAGACATTTTGGAGAAGATGAGGGAATTTGGTAATGTTAATCAGAGGACTGCTTCTAGTTCAACTGAAACAAAGGCAAAGGGAGCTCTGCGATGAACTATCACAGTTTTACTAGCAATTACCTTGAGATCATTTCTTTTCCTGTTCCTCAAAAAGTGCCCCAACAAAGCCAACACCATGGCCATGAAGTAAACAGGGCATGTCTTGCTCTGCACCACTCCGAGGCCGGAGCTGCTGTCTGGGTAGATGTAGCAAGCCCATCACTGTGTTCAATGCCTCCATTGAAGTAATGTGCTTAAATTCCTTTGGAAATGTTATTGTGAAGTCAGTAGTCACAACTCACAACACCGATTCCAATTTCCATGTAATTTGCTTCCAGACCCACCATCTTATTGAACTCACACATTTTTTTATTCAAATATAGTGTATTCATTTTTTTATTCACTTCTTGTCAAATTATGCATACACTATATTTGAATAAAAAAATAACAATTTTCATTTTCTGAAATTTTAGTGATCTGAGAGTGAATTTTAAAATTAAGCCCCGTATGGAAAAAAATAAATTTAAATAGTATGTTTCTATAATAAGTATTTTAAAGAATAGACTCTTAATAACAAGTGGTGAAAAAAATAAATTGTAAGAATATATCTCTAATAATAAATATTGAAAAAAATAGGCCACTACTAACAAGTATTGAGAAAAATAGAACCCTAATAACAAATATTAGAAAAAAATATATTTTAAGAGTAGACCCATAATAACAAATATTAAAAAAAAATTGGGACCCTAATAATAAGTGTTGAAAAAATTGTGCTCCTAATAACTAATATTAAAAACAATAGACCTTAACAAGTATTAAAAAATTGAACCCTCGTAGCAAGTAGTACTAAAAAATAACTGGGCCCGAGGCACGTGTCTCTCTTGCCCAGACTCGAAAATAACACTGCTCGAAGATTCAAAGGCTCTGTAATATTTATTAAAAATGAGACTTTTGATTAAAAAAGTTTGTTGACTTGTGTGCACGATAAGTAACTTTTAAAAAATATCAAAATTTAAAATTTATGAAGTAGAATAACATTTTATTTTCACCATATGCCTTACACTTGACACATAACTAATATTTTACCTTTCCGTTGTAACTATTTTTTTTATAAAAGCCACTAAATTTTTATTAAATCCATAGAAAAAAAAACACAATTTCAATGTATCCAAGAGGAAGAATATTTGGATTAAACAACACAAAAAATCCTTACAACTCAAAAACAAAGAAAAATGAAAACTTCTATGAAGATAAGCATACCAACAAAATTTAGCAGCCTCTTGAATCTCCTTGTCTCTGTCCAAATGAGACACATAAAAAAGAAGGAGTGGTGCACGATCCAAACTGTCGAGCAAAAAGTACCGCTACCCAGTACTGATTTCATCGGCAAATAATCATCAACCGAGTGGGGATATAACTTTCCAATTGACCACCGACGAAAACATAAACCAGAAACTAGCGCCCGAGTGGGGATATAACTTTCTAATTGACCACCGACGAAAACATAAATCAGAAACTAGCGCCGATTGAGTGCTTGTGCGAGCAACAATCGATCGCTAGGGTATGCTGAAACATACCACAAAGACAGATGAACCAAACCACAAAACAAAAACAAAGACATGTCACAAGGACAAAGGAAAAAACGTAACACAAAGACAGATAAAGAGATTCTTATTAAAATAAAAAACAAAAAAATTAATAGATCCGGTGGTCGGCAACTATTACTAAAATTGATTGCCGACCATCGATCAAAAGAATTGATCAAAGTAGAGAGCGGCTAGGGTTAAAGGAATTTTGACCGTGAAGACCGACTAGGATTAAAGGGATTTTCTTTTGTAACAATTTAATTTAACTCATTTTAAAACTTTCTTCTTTCTAGAGACTATATACGATCACTTTTATTGCCCATGTAAATTCACTCGATTATTACTAAATGTTTGAATAAATAAATATCAACCAATCACATTTGTATTCACTCTTACATTCCGAAAATGGTGTCCTCTAATTATAGCATTTTTGTCTCAATGGAAGAATTATAATACTCCCATGATCAAAATGAATATCTTTTTATAAGGTGGAGGACGAAAAGATTGATCTGAATTGAAAATAAAATGAGTTGTTAATTTATAGTTAGCTATTTATCTTTTAGTATAAATATTCTAATTCAAACAAAAAAATCTAATCAATATTCGGCATACTCGTCTGGTAAATGTATGATCTTTACATGATTAAAAATGCAGTTGTTATAGACATTGAAGTAAGACGGTAAAAAAGGAAACAAATGTTCATTTGAAAGGTGAAAGAAACATTGTACCGAATTACTATATACGAAATTAAAATACAAATTATTGGCCTAATCTTTCTCAATATTGGTACATGATACTTGACATTTTTGGAGGCTAAACACAAATTTTCATATTTTTATACATGAATTATAATGATCAAATTAAAATTAAAAAAATAAAATTCGACAAATTTTGGAGGGGCGGGGCTGCTAGCCCCTAGATTCAAATATTAGCTCTGGTTTTGTTTTTTGTTTACCTTTGTTATACGGTGCATTTTTTCTTGCTTTAATTATCGGTATTCAACTAATTAATTGACTAATTCGAATTAGTATTGTAGATGTCTATTATGGGAGTGACCTTCTTAACTCAATTACTTCATTCACAGCGTTAGTATTTGAACTCCTAATCTTATTTAAGGGATCTAGACTCCGGGACAGACGCTATACTTCATGTTAAGAGGGTGAACTTATAAAATTTTAGAGGTGGCGAAAATAAGTTTCCAATAAAAAACATATAGATTTTTTTTTTAATTTTAGAGGGTGACCGACCCATCCAATCTCCTCTCGGTCTTTCTCTAGACGTAATGCCTTAACTCAGAAGATCATCTTGTTGTTGATTTTACACGGTGCAAATTAATTCGTAACTTCCTATTTTTGTTATGACACGTGAAGAACATGCACTTAACCACATTGAATTTTAGTTTTAGATACTTCTATCAGTCTTTCTTGTAAGCATGCCAGGTTGGGAACATGCAGTCCACCCATGTTTCAATCACTATTCAAGAGTAAAAGTGCATATTTTTCTTATTAAACAGAGATACAGTAAATATTGTGAATTGAACCCATATAATATTGACAAATTTCAGTAAAAATATATGTTCTAATATTTAAATATGATTTTAATGCATAATTTGGCATATATTATTTTTAGTTTAAATCAGGTATTTAAATTTGAATTTAAGATTAAATTTGATATTTATTTTTTGTCTAACTAAAATTTTAAACTTGATATTTATGTTTAAATTGTTAACTAAATTTAGCTTAAATCATTTAAGGTAAGTATTAATTTTTAACAGAAAAATAACTTTTATGGTAAGTATTAATTTGAGTGTCTATCTGAATAACAAATCAAATTCGAGTGTCTAATTTGAGTAATATAATTTAAAAATTATTAACGTTTGGATGATTTGGAAATACAAAAAATAATTTAAATCTAAAAATACAAATTAAAAGAATTTAAAATTTAAATCAAGTGCATTGGATGCACACATTTACCTTCCAAATATTACAACAAAAACAGGAAAGACCTGAGTAAGCCTTCCAAATAAGATAAGGGGGAATTAAATTATTTTGGTGAGAATCTACCTCTTTTTTCTTAAAAAAATAATATTTCACCTAATTTTTTTTTTTAATTTTGTGACTGTGTTTTTTAGACAACCCATTTTCTTAAATTCTCAACAATAAAAATAAGTAATAATTAGAAAAAGGGTTATTACATAAATAGCCACTAAATTTTTAGGGCACTTTTATTTTAATTATTGAATTTAAAATATGCAATTTAGTTACTAAACTTTTAATTCGTTTTCATTAAAGTCACGGACCTTAACTTTCTGTTAAACAAGAAGTTAACGGTCACGTCAACGTTGTTTAACAGCAATGACTTTAATGAAAACAAATTAAAATTTTAGTGACTAAAATTAAAGCACCCTAACAATTTGGTGACTACTTATATAGTTTACCCTAGAAAAGGTGCTAATTACCAAAATTGGAACATAAATTAGTTACAGATATTTCCAATTTATTTTATAAACAATTTGAGTGGTCATTTCCTCATTTTCGACCTCCAAATATTTGTTCTAGAAAAAAAAAACACTTCAACTCAGTAGCTATCAAATGAGTCAATTGAAGGAATCTGACACCATGTCCAACCCCACTCTTTCTCCAGGTAATTTTTCATATCCATTTCCAATTTGTTTATGTTTAATTTTTTAAATCTACTGTTTAGATTAAATTTTTTTTATGGATCTCAAAATATAAAAAATATATAATTTTTAAAATCCTTCCTTTTCATACCGTGCAATTTCTGTTGATTATTTTATTTTAATTACTTTATTATTATTTATGTCAAGATTCCTTCAATTGACTCATCATTGATAGCTACTGAGTTTATGTCCAACTTCCTTTATCATGGATGAAATTTTTGGGGGATTTAGTTATATTTTTTTTGTCCGATTTTAAGTTTATGCCAAGATCTAGTCCGTCTGGTATAAAGGGTCAAAGAATTGCCATAAAGAACCATACAAATCTAGATTAATAGGTGATTTCTTTCTTCTTATGAAAACTTGAAATTTATTGTAAAAATAATACAAACATATAATTATCTCACTTTTTATAAGCTATATCGTAACATTTGTGAAATGGTACGAAGTTCAGAATTAAAAAAATAATAATTTAAGTCTCATAAATAGTGATAACAATGAATTTTACCCTTCATTTAGGTTCGATCCCAAATATATTTAGGATTTATATAATTATCAAATACTTTGATTATGCCTTATTTACCAAGATGATAAGGTTGGTGACAAGGATATGCCTATTGCGGAAGGGCTCAATAGTGTTCGAAATATCACTATAATTGCTAGAAAACTTTAATAGCAAAGAAATTGATACTATTGAAACCTTTTTTAATACATTTTTAATACATTTTTTGATGATTATTTCATGGTTATCTTTTTTTTAAACTGATTTCATGGTTATCTTTGAATGTTGTGTATATCATCCAAAGTCACCACAGCCTGACTACCTAGTCCATTGGGATGTTTATGAAAAGCAACGCCCAAATGGGAGGACTGATAAGGTAATTACCCTCTTTAAATGACTTTTACAAAAAAGAAACCAGGCATTTGTTAATATATAATAGTTTTAAGTAATGATTTTTGCTCTCCTTGGTTAACAGTACTATCGCCATAAGGAGCTGCGCTTCTTGTGCCGGTCGCTGAAAGAAGTGGACGCGTACGAGACAAGCAGAATGCGTCGCACACGTGTGAATAAGCCGAAAGCCAACAAAGAAGAGATTCAGTCCCATGAACTTCCTTCAGTAATGGTAAGTGTCTGTGCCTTTAAAATTGGTTGTATAATCGAATCAAATCGAATTGAAGTTCGTGTTCGTTTTTTTTTTGTATTTGTTTATGATGCAGAGATGAATAATTTCGATTCTTCTCTATCTTTAGCTCCCTGACACAAAAAAACATGATGGTTTTATGAATATTTTGTTCATCTGTTATTGTTACATTGGTATTTCAACTTCTGCAGTATCTGCCATGGAAAGAGGAAGCTGAAGCTGCTGAAGCTGCAGTATCAGGTATTTAAATTTGAATTTAAGATTTAATTTGATATTTATTTTTTCTCTAACTAAAATTTTAAACTTGATATCTATGTTTAAATTGATAACTAAATTTAGCTTAAATCGTTTAAGGTAAGTATTAATTTGGACAGAAAAATAACTTTTATGGTAAGTATTAATTTGAGTGTCTATCTGAATAACAAATCAAATTCGAGTGTCTAATTCGAGTAATATAATTTAAAAATTATTAACGTTTGGATGATTTGAAAATACAAAAAATAATTTAAATCTAAAAATACAAATTAAAAGAATTTAAAATTTAAATCAAGTGCATTGGATGCACACATTTACCTTCCAAATATTACAACAAAAACAGGAAAGACCTGAGTAAGCCTTCCAAATAAGATAAGGGGGAATTAAATTATTTTGGTGATCTTTTTCCTTAAAAAATAATATTACACCTATTTTTTTTGGATTTTGTGACTGTGTTTTTTAGACAACTCATTTTCTTAAATTCTCAACAATAAAAATAAGTAATAATTAGAAAAAGGGTAATTACATAAATAGCCACTAAATTTTTAGGGCACTTTTATTTTAATTATTGAATTTAAAATATGCAATTCAATTACTAAACTTTTAATCCGTTTTCATTAAAGTCACGGACTTTAAATTTCTGTTAAACAAGAAGTTAATGGTCACGTCAGCGTTCTTTAACAACAATGACTTTAATGAAAACAAATTAAAATTTTAGTGACTAAAATTAAAACACCCTAAAATTTTGGTGACTACTTATATAGTTTACCCTAGAAAAGGTGCTAATTACCAAAATCGGAACATAAATTAGTTACAAACATTTCCAATTTATTTTATAAACAATTTGAGTGGCCATTTCCTCATTTTCGACCTCCAAATATTTGTTCTTGAAAAAAAAAACACTTCACCTCAGTAGCTATCAATAATGAGTCAATTAAAGGAATCTGACACCATGTCCAACCCCACTCTTTCTCCAGGTAATTTTTCATCTCCATTTCCAATTTGTTTATGTTTAATTTTTTAAATCTACTGTTTAGATTAAAATTTTTTATGGATCTCAAAATATAAAAAATATATATTTTTTAAAATCCTTCTTTTTCACATCGTGCAATTTCTGTTGATTATTTTATTTTAATTACTTTATTATTGTTTATGCCAAGATTCTTTCAATTGACTCATCATTGATAGCTACTGAGTTTATGTCCAACCCCCAAAAAATATCTTCATTCCTTTATCATGGATGAAATTTTTGGGGGATTTAGATATATTTTTTTGTCCGATTTTAAGTTTATGCCAAGATCTAGTCCGTTTGGTATAAAGGGTCAAAGAATTGCCATAAAGAACCATACAAATCTAGATTAATAGTTGATTTCTTTCTTCTTATGAAAACTTAAAATTTATTGTAAAAATAATATAAACATGTTATTATCTCATTTTTTATAAGCTATATCGTAACATTTGTGAAATGGTACGAAGTTCAGAATTAAAAAAATAATTTAAGTCTCATAAATAGTGATAACAATAAATTTTACCCTTCATTTAGGTTCGATCCCAAATATATTTAGGATTTATATAACTATCAAATACTTTGGTTATGCCTTATTTACCAAGATGATAAGGTTGGTGACAAGGATATGCCTATTGCGGAAGGGCTCAATAGTGTTCGAAATTTCACTATAATTTCTAGAAAACTTTAATAGCAAAGAAATTGATACTATTGAAACCTTCAATAGTGTTAGAATATTCAAATTATACTATTCAACTTTTAGAAAGAAGAGTGAAAGTTGGATTAATTATGTCATGACCCAATTTTAAGAGTTGGGTCGAGTCACGACATAAATGATATTCTTTTATGTCATAGTTAGTATAATTAATAGTCATTCTACCAAGATAAATCTATGCCAAAAGTAATAAACACATGATAAGCATGATAAACTAGGTTAGGATTAGGAACGACCTGATAATTGATAGATGAGACTATGACTGATAAATTCAATAATTCAGTCTCCTTACTATTAGACAAATAAGTTAGACGAGTGATAGGTGAGCATTACAAGTAAGATAGACCATATGATGACTCTAGGTTGTCTATTGTAGTCGACAACCCTTATCCTCCTATTATTAGTTGTCACATGACAACATGGAGTATAAAAGGAAGTTTTTTTATTATTAACAAGGAAAAAATATTAATCAAGCATCAAACATACACCAAAAACCATAGAAATTTCGAAACAAACAAGAAAATAAAATTTCGAGCATAAACCAATAGAAAAATTGAAATACAATTGGAGGAATAGCATAAACTATATGTTTGAAGCTTGAGGGCTTGGAGAAAGGAGTTAGCCGCCTGGATCTATTGAAGATCCACTAATCGGGGATAAGGCGACAACCACAAAGGGCACTACTATTGAATCTAAGCACTAGGGTGATAATACGAGCAAGAGTCGTGCCATTTAGGCCGATGAAGACAGAGCTCATCTTATCTACTTTATCACCTAGAGGAAAAAGAACTTTTGAATGAGCAACTGAAAGAAAGGCAAAGCCTAGAAACTTCAAGATCACATTTCATGTGCATGCACCAACAACCGAGAATGCCATGCCAAAAGGGCTGCCAAGAGGATCGGAGAAACGTCAATATAATTATTGGAGAAAGAATGAGGAGGAGAAAATGGGAGACGGAAGAGGTCCTCCACTCCGTACTTCTTAACTCGGGTCACCATGAAAGCCCTGACTTTTTCTTTTCAAAAGTGCTCCCGAGTTTGAATTGTGGCTAGCAAAGACACCAACATCCACCGAACAAACCAGAGGAAAGCAACAAAAACAAAACCGAAAGGAGAAAAAAATCTCAACAAAGGAAGAAAAAACAAAGGAAAAAAGTAAAAGGTGGGGGACAAAGAGGCCAGCCGCTCAGAATCAAAGTAGTTGGCCGCCGGATAAAAGCTCCTTAGGATTTTTTTAGTTAAGAGCATTTGCTTACTTTTACTCGTAATTATATATTGGTGATTATCAATGACAACTACTATTTTTGTATTTGAGTATAAAAGGAAGTTGATTCTCTCCTTTATGAGGATCGACACTAATGACTCAAAATCTGTCTTTAAAATTCACAATCATTGTTATGTTCTATTATCTTGTGACTCTCTATCCGAATCAGAAAGGATGCGAGTCATAATCTCTAATTTTAGACCATCAACAAAAAGAAAGAAAGAAATATTTAAGTTAAATTATTGTTATATTTGAAAGAAATAAATTTGGAGAGAAGAGAGATAAAAATCTATTATTATTATTATCCTTTCTCAAATTTTTCATGGAAACTAGAGATGGAGGCAATGATTGAATCGGCGATTCTCAAAGGTTTACATCAATGAAACAAAGTCTTCCATCATACCAATGAGGAACGAGTTCATACATCACCGGGAAAGTCATTTATGAGTAACTTCAACCCCTTTAATCATTAATGAAGGCCGTTCCACAAGAAAGCCAGGTACTTAAAAATTAGTTCGACACTTACTAAAAGAAGCAGCTTGAAAGAATATAAAAATTTAAAAAAAAAAAAACAATAGCATAAGGAAAACTCCACAATCAAAAATGTAATGAGAAAAGAAAAATAACAACACGAGACAAGAGGATGGATAGAGAAGAAAGAAAAATAATTTCAACGGAGAAATAAGAAAAGATGATGAAGAAAAAAAGAAAGAAAAGAAAGGAAGATGAAGAGAAAATGATTAATGTTGACACCTATATTGTTGTCAACAAAAAATATAAAAAACAAAAAGAGAAAAAAATGGTTGATGGTTGACAAAAAATTGTTGTAGACAATAAAAAATGGAAATGTGATTAGGTTTGGATGAGAGAGAAGAGAGAAAAAAAAAAGAAGAATTTTTTTTGTTTAGATTGATTAGATTTGAAAAGGCAAAAAATCACTGAAATAAGACAAAAACCACAAATCCAAAAGAGTTTAATTTTAATATACAAGCTGTAAAAAAATATTTTACACAAGCTTGTATATTTGTACTATAAACTTAAATTTTAGATTACTAAATTCTAAACCATAAATTATAAACACTAACTTTAAATTCTAAATCTTAAAACCTAAACCACTAAACTACATCCTTAATCCATAAAATTAAAAGACTCGTGTAAACTTTACTGATGTATTAAAGTTTTTTTCAATCCAAAATCTTTCATAAAAATAATATATTTCCCCTATTTATATATGGATTAATATCCTATACACTGGCGGTGGAAACTAAAAGTTTTCACAAGCGCCTTAATTTTAGGGTATAGGGAGTTAGTTTAGGGTATAGGGTTTAGGGGTTTAGGTGTAGGGGGTTAAAATTTAGAGATAGTTGTTTCAATTTAAGGTTTAGGGTTATAATTTAATATTTATAAGTTAGAGTTTACTTTTTAGAGTAATTGAAACAACTATCCCTAAATTATAACCTTAAACCTTAAATTAAAACAACTATCTCTAAATTCTAAAAATAATATCAACAACTAAGTTATAGTCCACAAGCACCTCCCCTAATGAGCGGGGGAGCTCACAACCCCTTGATGACATGAAAAATACAAAATGCTTTAACTCTGTGTCATGAGAGTTTGGATTCGATTCTCAGCATCATTCTCTCTTTCTACTATTTATATATAAAAGGAGAGAAAGAAGAAAAAAACCAAAGCTCATTGGATTAGATTTGTTTTAAAATACTATCTGTATGAATTAAAAAATTAGGACACAAAATAACATAACAAAGACATATTAATAATTTATTTTAGTTAGATGAGACGTTAGGTCTTATAAGAAAGGTTAGAGGTTTGAATTTTGATCTTGAAAATAAAACACAAGTCTAAAACTCTCGTCAAATTAGGAGGTTATTATTAGTTGAGATCATAAATGATACAGTGAGTAGAGTTCATTATACAATTTTTTCAGGGTGAGTTTTGAATCATTTGAGATTGAGATTGTTTTAGACTCATTTCGGTATTTTCTTTTTCAAATCATATTTAAGTGAGTTAGGATTTGAGGATTTTTAGGGCACATTTTCATATTTATTTTGATTTCTTTACTATCATTTCAAAATGTTAAATATTTATCGTTGTACTATTTTACTTTGGTGTAATTATGCCCTTTAGCTCTTGCACTCTTTCGGGTTTTTAAAGTTTATCCATATTCTTTTAAAGTAAAGTCCAATTAATAATATTATTTATTGACTTCTGTTAAATTTAAATATACATTGAACTTTAATTTTTAAATCAAACCTTTGAATAATAAAATGCTACATATTCAAATTTAACATAAATCTATTAGTAATTTTATCGATGGGACAAATAGATGGACTAAAAGTAGAGGGACAAAATTTCAAAAATCCAAAGAGTAGGGGGATTGGGGACAGAATTAAACCTTTTACTTCTTATACAGTAAAACAAAACTTTTGTCTTGATTTGGGACAGAATTTACTGAATTGTTTAAAATTGGCAGGGGTCCCGGTCCCAGAAGCAACTATAGGTGTGATTGAAGCAATCCCTGTTTCCTTCTTTCCTGTTCCAAGTCAAGACACTGCTCCGACTCGAAGGAGAAGAGCTAAACGGGTAAGAAATTCGAACCTATATAAGATAAGACAACATGAACATCATTACCAGTCGGTGAATTAGTAGATATTGAGTAGTGGACACATTAGCTGCCATTTTTAATATATTTTGTGATGATTATTTCATGGTTATCTTTTTTTGAACTGATTTCATGGTTGTCTTTGAATGTTGTGTATATCATCCAAAGTCACCACAGCCTGACTACCTAGTTCATTGGGATGTTTTTGAAAAGCAACGCCCAAATGGGAGGATTGATAAGGTAATTACCCTCTTTAAATGACTTTTACAAAAAATAAACCATGCATTTGTTAATAATAGTTTCAGTTAAGCTAATCACAAATGATTTTTGCTCTCCTTGGTTAACAGTACTATCGCCATAAGGAGCTGCGCTTCTTGTGCCGGTCGCTGAAAGAAGTGG
Organism: Hibiscus tridactylites; assembly: GCA_958450335.1. Lineage (NCBI taxonomy): Eukaryota > Viridiplantae > Streptophyta > Magnoliopsida > Malvales > Malvaceae > Hibiscus > Hibiscus tridactylites. The sequence goes on along the minus strand of OY288290.1, from coordinate 63,949,350 downwards.
ACGCGTACGAGACAAGCGGAATGCGTCGCACACGTGCGAATAAGCCGAAAGGCAACAAAGAAGAGATTAAGTCCCATGAACTTCCTTCAGTAATGGTAAGTGTGCCTTTAAAATTGGTTGTATAATCGAATCGAATCGAATTGAAGTTGGAGTTCGTTTTTTGTATTTGTTTATGATGCAGAGATGAATAATTTCGATTCTTCTCTATCTTTAGCTCCCTGACACAAATGAATATTTTCTTCATCTGTTGTTGTTACATTGGTATTTCAACTTCTGCAGTTGCTGCCATGGAAAGAGGAAGCTGAAGCTGCTGATGAGAAAATAAAAAATATGAATACCTCTGATCCTTCAACTTCAACTGTAGCTTCAACTTCAACTTCAACTGCGCCAAAAGGTATCTCTCAATATTCACTTTCAAACATATTTGAGCTCTAATAATATTCACATTCAAACACATACATGTATCGAATATATTTGTTCGAATCCGAGTAACATAGAATTCTGTTTCCTTTTTATTTCACCAGTTAAACTTGAAAGGAAGAAGAGGGTGGAGAAAACAGAGAACAATTTCAATTGGACTGGTCTGAGTGGATTGAAGCTGCTCCAGGTTCCAATTACTTATGTTAAGGAGTTTAAGGATCATGAAGCTGTTCCAGAGGTTTGATAAGAAGATGAACTGTATCATCTTTCTTATAAGAGACTAGGCTGCACAATGTTTTCTTAAACAATTTACTTTTCTTTCGCTCAATCGGAAGTTTATTTATGCTAATTGTAACTGTTGGAAACTTCCACCAGCATGAAGGTACAAAAAGTTTACAACTCCCTTCTTAGTTATTTGAACATTTCATTTCTGTACTTTTTTATGTCTTTATTCATATCCCAGCATTGAAGAACCCGTGAAGTGGTTCCGGTGGTAAAGGATGATGTATTTCATCCAGGTAATTTGGGTCTAAGCACCATGTGTGCACGATGTGCATGTGTGCGTTATTAAAGGCTAAGAAAATTAAACATATACTACCTTGTAATCACATCAGCATATTAAAAAACACTGAAAAATTAAACCCTAAACAAAATCATACACCTTACACCCTAACCCTAAACACTAATACTAAACCATAAACTTTACTTTTTAGTATTGGATCATAAATAGAGGCATAAAAAAATGACAGAGTATTTATGTTTGTACAATGAGCCGCATAAGTGATCATGTTTCGGAATGAAATAGCATAACATCGAATGTCGTCCATTTATTTTCTATCATTACGCGCCAACCAAGTTGACAAACATGTTGTTGAAATAAAATTAATAATTTTTATATAAAATAATTAAAAATTATTCATCTAATTATCAAATTCATGTTCAATATAATTTATATATTAATTATTTGCTGCTTAAACTAAAGTTATTTTTATTTATTTTTACATAAAATACTTTCTTTAATCGGTGTGACAAATTCTAATAAATATAAAATATACATTTGCATGGATAGAACTATTATTCCCATCCCCAACTCGGAATTAAGATTTGATGGAATATAGAGCTAAAATTCTTTTAGGCTTTGTTTAGTAGAGATGAAAAAATATTAAAAGAATATATATATATATATATATATATATATATATATATATATATATATATATATATATATATATATTATAGTTGTGCTTAGTTGAGAGAATGAAAAACTAGATAGAAAATATTTTTTCCACTTCATTGCTTGGTATAATAGAAAAGTGAAAGAAAAGAAAATCAAGCTTTGAAAAATACAATTTATTTTTAATTTTTATAATTTAGTCTAATATTTTTAATGTAATTATTTTTATTCAATTTAGTCTCTAAAATTTTTATTTAATCTGAAATTGATCCCTATTTGTTTTAAGCATGACAGGTTGGGAACATGCAATCCAATCATGTTGTTAATTCAATGTGGTAGTATTTGTTCATAGTAATTTTTAGTCCTTTGATAAAGTAACTCACCTTACATACATAGATACTCGAATTCAAATAATTCAGTCGCCTCGTCATCAAACAAATAAACTAGACGGGTGATAGATGAGCATGACAAATAAAATAGGCCACATGATGACCCTAGGTTGTTTATTGTAGCCGTCAATCTTTATCCTCCTATCATTAGTTGTTATATGACAACATAATAGTATAAAAGAAAATTTTTTTATCAATAAGGGGCACTCATTCATCATACATTAAACATACACCAAAAGTCATAGAAAGTCAAAAACAAATAAGAGAATAAAATCTCGAGCATAAACTAACAGATAAATTGAAACACAGTTGGAGGAATAGCATAAATCAAATGCTTGAAACTTAAGGGCTTGGAGAAAGGAGCCGGTCGTATGAATCTATTGAAGATCCACCAATCGGGGACAAGGCGACAACTATCAAGGGCACTATCGTTGAATCTAAGCATCAGAGTGACGATTCGAGCAAGAGTCAGGCCATTTAGGCCGATGAAGAAAGAGCTCATCTCATCCGCTCCACCACCTAGAGGCAAAAGGAACTTTTGAGTAAGTAGCTGAAAGGATGGCAAAGCCCAAAAACTTCAAGAGTACATTTCGTGTGCATGCACCAACAACCGAGAATGTCATGCCAAAAGGGCTGCCAAGAGGATCGAAAAAAATGTCGACTAGAATCGTAGAAGGATGAAGACTGAGGAAGGGAAAATGGGAGACATAAGAGGTCCTCCACCTCGTCCTTCTCGACTTGAGCCACCATGAAGTACCTGACTTTCACTTTTCAAAAGTGCTCCCGAGTTTGAATTGTGGCTGGCAGAGGCACCAACGTCCATCGAACCGACTAGAGAAAAGCAAAAGAGATGAAACCGAAACAAAAAGGAAAAAAGAAGACATCTCAACCAAGGAAGAAAAGAGAGAGAAAAAGTGAAGGCGTAGGGAACAAGGAGGCCAACAGCTTAAAACCAAAGCAGTTGGTTGTCGAATAAAAACTCTTTAGGGTTTTTTTTAATTACATGAATATCAGACTAGTTAGAACTAGACTTGCAAAATATAAGGCCTTGGGTATCTCTATCAAGAAGACTGCAAATAGAGGCAGGAGGGCCTTTTCTTCTCCACTATAAACTCTTCACAATAAAATTTAACTCTTCTGCATCGTCTTCTTTGCACGACATTTCTTTGCCTATAGTCATCCGAACATAGAGATTATAGAATGACTGGAGCATTCATGATTAACCTTATCAAGAAGCGAACAACACTCTTGATAAGACTGATGTTAAGTCTACTTAGTATGTCAGCTAATTTTACTGACTAACAATCTATGGTTATACTGTCACGGCTAGAGGTAGCAAACGGGTCAATCGGTTCGGGTTCGGTTCGGGTTATTTCGGTTTCAGTCATTTCGGGTCTGATATTATTCGGTTCAGATTCGAGTTTAGTTCGGTTCGAGTTTGATTTTATTGTTCGGTTGATTTTCGGTTCGGATCGAATCGGTTCAATTTCTGGTTGATGGGAGATCGGTCGATTTTAATCAAGTTATTAGGTTGGTCAGTTTTTTTACACCCTTTATATGGCTTTATAAAGCCAATATATTTGACTTTTTGGTGAGTTGTGTGATTATTCATATCTCATCTTTTCATTTCTATTAATATCTTTTATTTATTTCAGGTTGTCTTCGGTTCGGGTCCATTCAGTTCGGGTCCATTTCGGTTCAACTAAAAATCAGTTTATTTTTGGTTCAGTTTCGGTTCGGTTTCGAGTTTCGGGTCAAATTTCAGGTGAGCGTGTTCGGTTCAGTTTCGAGTAAATTGGTTCGATTTTGGGGTCTCGGATCAAATTTACCAGGTGTAGTCACACCTATCATTCTTTATAAAGTCTAAACTTGACATTCTGCTAGAACTATATTAATATAGTTATGAAGTGAGATTAGAGAGAAAGAGAATAAAAAACACATTACTTCTTCTCTTTTTTCTCTTTACAACGACTATAAATAGTGATTCTTTACTTAAATTAAAAGAGGTGAACTGCCCAAACACGATAGTTATTATCATCCCATTTTGCTCATCAATAAATTCGTTTAAAATATATATTGTCACGAGCCGCCAGTTCGAGCCCGTGTCATATGCACATTTGCCTACAAAATGGGTTCAAACACAGGCTTTGAGCTCGAAGAGACCACCAGACAAAGTTCGATCCGTGGGAGATTCTAGAAGGTTCTGAAATGTTCTAGAAGATCCTGGAAGATTTAGTCCATCATTATCCATTTGAATTGATTTATTTAGATAATGTTGTGATATTTAAAGATTTTGTAAAGATATAATGTAAATCTCGTCCGTCGATGTAAATCAGTTTTGACCGTCAGATCTGGGGGAGTTCAACTATAAATAGAGACTCCCCACCTCACTTGTAAATCACTCAATTTTCTATCTCCAGAGTAATCAAGGCATTCACTCTATATCCTCGGTGTTGTTCTTCGTGTTCTTGGTGTTGAGTTGATCACACAATTGCAAATGACCAAAAAGGGGTGAATTGGCAATTAAAATTTTGGTAGGAGGTAAGAGTGAAAAATAAAAGTGACACAAGTGGTTAGAGTGTTCAAGTTCTCCAAATGAACTCTACATCCACTACCTTAGTTCCCACTAAGGATTTTCAACCAATTCACTACTTGAATTCTTCCCCTTTTCTTGGATGAGGAAGTAACCTTACAAATTGATTAAGCTTTCTACCCAAAGCTTAATCCACTCACTTTTACAAAGAGATGAATTTGGTAAACTCTCAAAATTCTTCTCAAAGGATAAATGTTTACCCAAATACAACTTCAAGCTCCTCAAACTCACAATACAAGATAACAATAAAATCACAAGAGTTGGGTACAAGAATTTGACTATGAAGAGCACTAGGGTTTGGATTTTTTGCTTTGATGTTGCTTGTAGGTTCAATAGTTGTTGCTTGGTCAATTGAAGCTTGTTTTTATACCCTTGCATTGAATTCTAGCCGTTTGGGTAGTTGGGATCAACAATAGAGCCGTTGGGAGCATTTTTCCCGCAATAAATGCAGCTCTGCAGCCTACCGTATCGGTACTTGAAGAAGGCGTATCGATACCTGCATCAAAGAGGAAAGAGCTGTTGTGACTAAAAACAGAGCGCATCGATACGCATAGAAGGCGTATTGGTACAGTTTTAAGGGGCGTATCGGTACGGATGGCCGTATCGATACGATGTTTCCTCACTGGAATCCCAAGTTTGGTTTTTCTTAAAGAGCGTATCGATACGCATACCAAGCGTATCGGTACGATATAACGGTCTTTTAAAAATTGGGAAACCAACCAACTGACAAGTAACGGTCAAAAAATTAAATGCAAAGATTTTTCAAAGATAAGCTTATCGTATCGATACAGTTGCAAAGCGTATCGGTACGATTTCATTGAAAGAGTTGTCCAGATGAATATCGTATCGATACGGGGTAATACCGTATCGGTACGCTAAGTCCATTAAAATTCCAGTGGCAAAAGCCCGTATCGACACGCCTAAGGGTATCAATACGCCTGGGCGTTTTTTTATAGTTTGGCTTGAAAATCATAAGAAAAGACTTAGCCATTAAAATTCCAGTGGCAAAAGCTAGTATCGATACGCTTAAGGGTATTGATACGCTTGGGCGTTTTTGCATAATTTGGCTTGAAAATCAAGACTTAGAAAATTTTCATATGTTTAAGAGCTTGTATTGAGATATTATTTTGTTTAAAATACTTGTCAATTGTGAGACTTTAAAGAGTACTTAAAAATTTATTGTTTTGCAAATTGATCCTTAAGTTTATATGTTATATCAAAATCAATTTTGGTTTCACAATCTCCCCCTTTTTGATATAACAAAACCACAAATAAATTTTTTAAGTTTTTGAAACCTTGAAAAGCTTTCTCCCCCTTAATTAAAGATAGATTTTAAAAAAAATTGACTCTATAATCCTTCTCCCCCCTTTTGTTAGATCAAATATAAATACAAGGATAATAGCAACAATTAATTCATTAAACTCAAAGCAATCATAATAGTTCAAATGCATAAACTTCAAGGTAAACATAATAGTTCAAATGCATAAACTTCAAAGCAAACATAATAATCCAAACTTTAAAATCCTAAAACATAGATAATAGGCATAAACTTAGATCCTAAAAACAAGAGTGCAATAACAGAATATAAAAGACTAAATGCCACAAGATGATATGCATAAACTACTCGTCCGCCTCATCATCATCATCGTCTTCGTCCTCTTCATCTTCATCATCTTGAGAGGGTTGATTCCTTCGGTTTTGGTTAAGCCAAGCACCATGGAAGGCGGTAAGAGAGATATCCATGGGGTTTTGGCGAGAAGCCATGGTTTCTATTTTCTTCTCCATACCTTTGATGCGATCTTCCAAGGATGTGAATCTAGTGTCCATCGCAGTAAACCCGACTTCCATGGAAGTGAACTTCTCATTTAAGAAAGTCATTAGAGTGCCCATGGAAGAGGAATCAATCGGAGCACAATGAGAGCTCGAAGAAGCACGAGAAGCATCGACAGGGGCATCTTGTGGAGGATCTTGAGTGTTACGAACCCATTTATTATCAATATAAGAGAAACCGACACGAGCTAGAGAACGCTCATCTAATGGTAAGCCAAGGGTTTCGGGATAGTCATGGGAACAATCAATGTCAAGGGAATGAAAAAGATAACTCAAAGCCGTAGAGTAGTAGAAAGATGAGACTTGTTTGGTGTGACGGTGTTGGACAAGATAGACAAGGTCGGCAAACATGATTTGACAAAGGTTTGGACGTTGACCTTCCCTAAAGCACCTAAGCTAAAAACCATCTACTTGACGAATAGTGGAAAATTTCCCTCCCGATGGACGAAAAAATTAAGAGACAAGAAGATGAAGGATACGGTCATGAGCATTTAAAACTTTGACTGAGCCTAAAGGACCCGTACCTAACGACCTCTCATCATCAATACCAATGTTTTCAAAACCAAAGACATTGCATAAAGTTTTTTGATCAATTGCAAAGGTTTTGCACGTAACAGAAGATTCAATAGCAATGACATTCTCCCTAGCTTCATCATGAACACATAAAGCATTTGAAAAGAAAACGATGACTAGATTCCTATATAGAATAGGAGGAATGCTCAAAAAAGTTAAAAACTTTCATTGCTTAATTAAAGGGAGGTATTGGAATTTAAAACGGGCAGAACTTAAGAATGGGACTGACACAACACGTTCTTCCCTAATACTCATGCTTTGAAATAGTTTGTACTGAGCTATATCGGCATCATCGAGAAAACTTAATTGGATAATATAAGGGAGATTAGGTTTAGGGTTACCATCGGTATCCTCACTAGGATCAGAAGTAGAAAGATAACACTTAGTTCTCTTTTTCAATGGTGTCATAACCCTGAAAACACATCAAAAACGATTCGAATATGTATGCAATTAACATCCTATTCAATCCAATAAATTCTAATAATTCAAGGTAATTGTAAAAAGAAATTTAATTTTAAAAGGATATATACAAGTTTGAAAAAAAATGTTAAAAAATATATTAAAAATACGAATAGAGAATATATTCGAATGAAAAAAAATTGATTTTTGAAAATTTTTATGAAAAGGTTGAAACCCATAATATAAAACTATGTTTTGTAAAAAAAATTAAGTTGAAACAAATATAAAAATCAAACGAAAATCAAAGAAAATAAAAAAAGAAGAGTTTTATACCTTGAAATTTAGATTGGATGAATGAGTTGATGTGAATGCACAAAATTTGTTGACAAAGCTTAGTCTTGATGTGGAGATTAAAAACCCTTAAAGAATTTTTAAGTTTGATGGTAAAAATTGAAGGATTGAGGGGGTTTTTATAGGGTATTGCGGCTAGGGTTTTGAAGAGAAAAGATGGGTTTTAGTTTTTAAAGACTTTTAAAGATGCATCCCTAAATAGCCTCTCCGTCGAGGCCGTATCGATACGCTATACACGCGTATTGATACCCTTTAACCCTAATTTTTTATTCGTCGTTACTACCGTATCGATATGCGGGACCGTATCGGTACGACTTGGCTTTGACTATTTCCCTTGACTTTAACCGTATCGATACGCGGGGTCGTATCGGTACTCGTTCAGCTTCAAAGTTTTCCCAGTTATGAACCCGTATCGATACGCTTCAGCCGTATCGATACGCCTTTACCAGATTAGGCATTTTTGACAGATTTAAGTGCAAAAATCCAACTTGAAACGTCCCTAAATGCATGTAAATGTCCTATGAACAAGTTTTAATGGTTAAACTTAATGCATACTCCCCCTAGCAACATGCATAGAAGAAAAAGGAACAAAATTAACACAAGCATGAATCACAAACAATTTCAAGCAAATTTTTGACATTTTGGGACCTAGAAGGGGTCAAGAAAGGCTAGTTAAACCTAACTCTCTCCTAAGGGTCCAAAAGCGCTCTTTATCTAAAGGCTTTGTGAATATATCCGCTAATTGGTTCAAGGTGTCAACATACTCTATAACAACATCATTTTTCAACACATGATCTCTAATGAAATGATGTCTAATTTCTATGTGTTTAGTTCTAGAGTGTTGGATGAGATTCTTAGTGAGACAAATGGCACTAGTGTTGTCACACCTAAGGGGTATGGTTTCTATTTCAACACCATAATCTAAGAGTTGTTGCTTCATCCAAAGGACTTGAGCACAACAACTCCCTAAGGATATGTACTCTGCCTCGGTGGTAGATAAGGCTATGCTATTTTGTTTCTTAGAGAACCAAGATACGAGCATACCACCTAAGAATTGGCATGTCCCGGAAGTACTTTTCCTATCTATCTTACATCCCCCATAATCCGCATCCGAATAAGCATGAAGGCTAAAGGAGGAATCATTAGGATACCAAAGGCCTAAGGTAGGTGTGTCTCTAAGGTATCTAAAAATTCTCTTAATGGCAACTAAGTGTGATTCTCTAGGACTAGCTTAGAATCAACACACTTACCTCCTTCATCTTTGTCAAGCTTTATGGAAGAGCTCATAGGTGTGGCTTGAGGTTTTGCATTCTTCAAGCCGAACTTTTTGAGCATATCATTCACGTACTTAGCTTGATTTATGAAGGTTCCATCTTTCCTTTGTTTGATTTGGAGTCCTAAAAAGAATGAGAGCCCCCCATCATGCTCATCTCGAACTTACATTGCATTAGCTTAGAAAATTCTTTACAATAACACCCATTAGTAGAACCAAAAATGATATCATCAACATAGATTTGTACTACTAAGATGTCATTGTTATATCTTTTTATGAAGATTGTAGTGTCCACCTTTCCTTTTTCAAAACCTTTTTCAATTAAAAAATTTGAAAGTCTCTCATACCAAGCTCTAGGAGCTTGTTTTAAACCATAAAGAGCTTTTGTTAGTTTAAACACATGGTTTGGAAATTTTAAATCCTCAAAACCCGATGGTTGTTCAACATACACTTTTTCATTTATAAAACCATTTAAAAAGGCACTTTTCACATCCATTTGAAAAAGCTTGAAATCATTATAACATGCAAATGCTAAAAGCATCCTAATGGCTTCCATCCTAGCTACGGGTGCATATGTCTCATCAAAATCAATGTAACACCCCAATTTTGGGCTTAGAAGTTTTGAGTTTGAACCGGACCGGTCGGATTTTCGGTTCGAATATAAAGGTGGTTTTAAGGAAAGTCTAGTTCGGGATGCATTAAAAATATGGAAAAATATCCAAAAATCCTCTTTTATTATATATAAGAGAAAGGTGAAATCAATTTTACAAAATGAGATTTGGAAGAGTGACATTTTGGGTTAGTGACCAAAATGTAATTTTTGAAAACTGGGTGACTATTTTAAAAAGGATTGAAACTTTGAATCTTTAAGGAGCTATTTACCCAAAAGAGTTTCTCCAGATTTTTCTTAATATTAATCAATTTAATTAATGGTTTTAATTAAGTGTAAAAAGGAGGGAAATATATTTTGGCATTTGTAACTAACTTTTCTCTAAATTTCCATTTTCTTTTCTCTCAACTTTTCTCTCAACCCAAACACATTTCTCCAGCAAAATTCCCTCTGATTTTGACAACTAAAGATGAGATTTCAATCCTCAATTGATCTCTAATCAATTCTACAACAAAACCTTGGCATTAGCTTATTGAATTTTCAAGAATCTTGGTCCCAAAAAGGGAGAAACTCAAGTTTAGAGGTATGAACGTCCTTCTCCTCTAAATTCTCAGTTCTTTACTGAAATTCCCAAGTTCTCAATCCTTGATTTGAGTTTTATTAAAGGTTTCGATGTTGAGATCTTGATTTTGGCTTAAAATGCAAGATTTGGATTTAATTTTGAAGAAATTCGTAATAATTGATTGGGCTCTGTTTTGAGATGTCTTTTTGATGTATATTGGATGTATAAATGATGTGTAATTGAGGTTTAATCAATGCAATCCCGAATAGGTTGATTTTCCTAAGTTTTTACTTATGAAAATGGTGGTTTTTGGGATGATCTTGGTGTTTTGTTAATGCTGGAGGTATAAGGACGTGTTTAGGATCATTTTGGATGTTAATTGATGTTTATAAATGGTTAGAAGTGATGGATCTTGGCTGGGTTAAGTCTTGGAAGTGTTTGGAGGTGATTTCGGTTGTGTTTGGTAGCCGAAATGTTGGATTTGCAAAGAGCAGCGAGTTTAGGTGTGTTGCTGGTGTTTTTAATGCATTATGATGCATTAATCCTCTGTTGTTATGTGCTTGAAACGGGGGAGAATGATCCGTGAGCAATAGAGGTGGCGTTGAAGGTTTCGGATGCTTGGAAGGCTTGTTGGCTAGCCTAGTTTGTGTATCGGTGAGTGAAGTTGGGTTTTCAGCTTTTAAACCAAGGTTTGAAGGTTTTGGGAGCTTAGTTTAAGTCTAAACAACTTAGCTAAGCTCAAGAGTAAGTAAATGGAATTTCGCTCTTGGTTTGTGTTATGAATTGGTTTTTAAAGCACTTGTAATTGTTGGATGCAATGCATGTGATTTGCATGTTTTAAATTTTGTTTTGAAAGCATATTTTAGCATGGTTTAATGCTGGTTTTGAAAGCCATGTGTGAAGGATGCTCAAGGTAAGAGATCCTTGGTTTTGTACATTGGAATTGTGGAATTGTTGCATAGTGTTGCATGTTGTTTAATGGCTTTGTGTAATGCTTCAAAAACAGTGGATTGATGATGGTAATTGGTGGTTTTGGCATTTTGGTTATGCTTGTAAAACAATGGATTAATGTGGTAAAATGGTTATATTGGCAAGTGATGTAAGTGGTTCTTGGTTACTTTAATCGGATATAGTTAGCCGGCTATAGGATTGGGTGCACCGTGAATAAAGTCGCCTTGGATGTGGAGTGGTTGTGATTGTACCGGTGACTCCATCCAAGTACACTAACGAGATGGTTAAGAACACCATGGTGGTTAAAAGTCCATGGGTGGGTCTTGTGTTAAGGTCATAATGGTGGTTAAAATTCCATTTGAGGACCTTGTGTTTGTTAAGATCACAATGGTGGTTTAAAGTCCATGTGTGGATCTTGTGTTGTATGTCACGTGATCTCGTTAGTGATGTTATACAACTACCAATGGGTGATAGTAAGGTCATAATGGTGGTTAAAATTCCATTTGAGGACCTTGTGAATGTTAAGGTCATATGGTGGTTAAAAGTCCATATGAGGACCTTGTGTATGGTAAGGTCATAATGGTGGTTAAAATTCCATTTGGGGACCTTGAGATTGGTAGTGTGTATGAAGCGTGGGGACAACGCTTGTAATCCGCGTATCCGATTGTATCTTGCGTTATGATGGTTTGTGGATTATCATTTGGAAGCCAATATAATGTTCTTAAATATGATGAAGCATGTGATGCTTGAAATGATGCATGGTTGCATGAGAAGTGCGTAATGTTTTATGAATGCATGTTTACTTGTTAGCTTGAATAAGAGTTTATTTTCTAATGAGAATGGTGCATGTGTGCATGAAATCTCTTTAGTGCATTGAAGTCTTGCGAAGACTTGTTTTTAAGGGCATGTAATGCAAATATTGGTTTTGTGGTTCATATGTTGCATTTGTTTAATGCATAAGATAGATTGAATGAGTAAGTGGTTTCTAAGGCTTCTTGCTTGAAATGACTTTCAAAGTATGAGAAAGGTATGATGTGAAGTGGAAGTGTTATCCAAGGATCTTGTATTTAACTTTGCATATGATGTTCATGCATGGAATGGTTAAATTGGTGGTTTTGCAAGGTTGTGCTTTGAAATGAATTACTTAGCTATCCTAAGCTAAGGGTTGGTTTTCATGTTTGAGCAAAGCATGTCTTAAAGCACGTTGTTAAAAAGGGGTTTTCAAACATTGCTTTGGTTTATCGAATTGTGTGGCTTTTAAAAGAGGTTTTATGTCTCGCTGCATTGATGGTGTTTTGGTTTTGAGCATTTCCTCACTAAGCATTATGTGCTTACGCTCCTTTTTGTCCATCAATGCAGATATTTGAAGTTGGGACAGCAAGAAGCAAGGGATTCAAGGAGAGCTCCACTTGAGATGTATGTCTCGGTTAATAGCTATAGATAATAAAGGCAATGGGGGAAAGTCCCTTATGTTGATGTTTAATGAGATTGTGTATGTTGGACAAGTTTGGTTTATGTTTTTGAATTATGTGGTTTAACGGTTGCAACCTTTGAATCTTCTTATTCTTAAGTCGTTATGCTATGCTTCTTGTTTTAAAAGCATGATTGAGTGTTGGATGTGTTAAATGAGTTGGTGCACCTAGGGGTGGTTTTGTATCTAGATTTTGATGCAATTATGTTCCCTGAGTGTTGAATGTCTTGCTGGTATATTTTGGTTGCCTTTGGAGCATGTTTGATGGATCAATTATGTAGTAAACCAGCAAAATTTCTGCAATCTGGGCAGCCTGTTTCGGAACAGGAGCTACCGTATCGGAACGGAGGGCCTGAAATGGCCTAGGCGTTCCGAAACGGGTAGAACCGTTTCGGAACGGTTTTGCTACTGCCAGGCCCTGTTCCGGAACTGGTTTCGGAACGGTCCCGCGTTTCGGAACGGATCTTCACTGTTCCGAAACACCCGACCGTTGGGCACTGAAATTGTTGGTTAAATGTTTTAAAACCTTTGCGTTTTGGTCCTGAACTTTGTATATGCAATTGAATGAGCTCGAGATGTCCGTTGGAGTTGAAATTTGGCAGGGAAGCATGAAACATGACTAATTTCATATTGGTAACTCAGAAGTTGGTTAAGCCCTTGAAACTTCCAGAATTTACATTTTGGTCCCTTAATTCATGTTTTGTGCAATCGAGTCCCTAAATGTTTTCTGATTGCGATGATCGTTGAGTATGCTGATTGTATGATCATATCTAGGGTTAATGTGCATTTAGATAAGATTAAAAAGAAAAAAAAGGGTCGTTAATCAAGGTTGACTTTCGGGTTGGCTTTGGTTTTCCCCGTGTAAACTTCTTAATTTGGCTCAACCGTCTGGGCCGGGTTAAGGGGGTTACAATCAATTCCCTCTTCTTGGGTATAGCCTTGAGCAACAAGCTTAGCCTTGTTTCTCACTATATTACCACTTTCATCTAATTTATTCCTAAATACCCATTTAGTTCCTATAGTAGATTGATTACTATGTCTTTCAACTAATGTCCAAACTTTACTTCTCTCAAATTGATTTAATTCCTCTTGCATGGCCAAAATCCAAAAATTATCTTTTAAAGCTTCTTTAATATTTTTAGGCTCAATGCATGAAAGAAATGCAACATGGTTCATTAATTTGAGAGAGGATCTAGTTGTTACCCCCTTGGATGGATCACCCAAGATTTCACCACATTTGACATAGTTGAACTCCCTTGGGTAAGATACCTCCTTTTCCTTAAGAGCCAAGTCCTTCAAGGCTTCTAGAGGTGGATCTTGTGTATCCTCATCTTTAGTTGGAATCTCATCCACCTTTGACGTTTGTCCTCCATTAATGGCATCAAGAATTCCTACATCATCATCATCACAAGATTCCTTCCTCGGAAGGAGGTTATCATCGAAAACAACATGTATAGACTCTTCAACTACTAGAGTTTTTTTATTAAATACACGATAGGCTTTAGAGTTTAAAGAGTACCCTAAGAAAATAGCTTCATCACTTTTAGCATCAAATTTACCTCAGTTTTCTTTACCATTATTCAAGACAAAACACTTGCAACCAAAAGGATGAAAATAGCTAATGTTAGGCTTCTTAGATTTTAAAATCTCATAAGGTGTTTTCTTTAAAATTGGTCTAATCATTACTCGATTTATAATATAACGAGCGGTATTTGTGGCTTCCGCCTAAAAATATTTAGGTAAATTGTTTTCGCAAAGCATGGTTCTAGCCATTTCTTCTAAAGTTCGATTTTTCCTCTCATTTACCCCATTTTGTTGAGGAGTGCGAGGTGCGGAAAAATTATGGTTAATCTCATTTTCATTTAAAAACTCATCAAAACCTAGATTTTGAAATTCGGTTTCATGATCACTTCTAATGTGAGAAATTTTAAGTTCAAGATCATTTAGAGTAATTTTAGAAAATGTGATGAATTTTTCTAAAGCCTCATCTTTTGTACTTAAGAATAGAACCCAAGTAAACCTAGAATAGTCATCTACAAGTACAAAGACATATGATTTACCACCCAAGATCATTGTTCTAATATGCCCAAAAAGATCCATATGAATCAATTGTAAACATCTACTAGTAGAGACATCATTAATGGATTTAAATGAAGTTCTATGTTGCTTACCCTTTGAACATGCATCACAAATTTTATCATTAGAAAATTTAAGTTTGGGTAAACCTCTAACTAGATTAAGGGAAATTAATTTCTCTAAGACACTCATGCTAGCATGTCCTAATTTTCTATGCCAAAGCCATGAGTCATGTTCATCGTGTGCAACTAAGCATGTATGGGATGAATGTGTAATCACTAATTTTGTTCAGACCTTGAACCCTCTTTAATTTATGTTTAACTTGGGCTTATCGGGCTATTAGGAAATTTAAAAATAAAAAATAAAAAAAAAAGAAAAAGGAAAAAGAAAAAAGAAATATATATATATATATGTATGTCATATTATTATTTAGTACTGCTACCATACTATTTTCATTAATTAGTGCTATTTATTGTGTATGTATGCATGTGACATATTAGATATAGGTGTGTTTTGGTTACATATTGTGTACATATTATTGTTTATTATTATTATTATTATTATTATTATTATTATTGTTATTATTATTATTTTAATTTACCTTTAATTACTATTTATTATTACTTATTGGATAGTATTATACTAAAAATTAAATGTAAGATATAAAGAGCCCAAATTATATAAATAAACAGTCCATACTTAAATAAATTACATGAAGCCCAATGGCAAAAAACCCTAAGCTAACCCTAATCTTATACTTTGTTGGTGCAGCCGCCACTCATCCGTAGCCGTTGGATCTGGCCGGGATCCAACGGTCCAGATCTCCCCAGACCAGCGAAACCCTAGAGAGCACTCCTTATCCCTCGCGCCGCTACGCCACAGCCGTCAGATCTGCCTCAGATCTGACGGTCCAGATGAAGTCCGAAGAAACCCTAGCGAGCCCATCCATTTTCCCAGCGTCGCACAACGTCGACCGTTAGATCGAGTCGATCTAACGGTCCCAAATGAAGGACGATGAAGATTCCAGAGACCCCAACGCGATGTTCTGCTTCCCATGCGCGCATGCCCGTGACTCCTCCTCTGCCACCTCTGTTTCTGCTGCCTCTACCGGCACGCCTTGCTACCTCTCTCGATTGGGCTCATCCGACAACATACACAGAAAAAAAACAGCGGTCAGTGACCCAAAAACAGCAAAAAAGACAACAAAGCGGAGGCAATTAATAAAATGTCAACCAGACAAGAAAATAGAGAGCAGAACAGAGAGAAAAAAGAAAGGGAGTTGCATGTAAATGTTTCGGATATAAAAATCCGAACGAAAAACCATTGTAAAGGGATCGGAAAATTTCAAAAAGAGAAATCAATAAAAAGAAAACCTTCTGAGGTATCCCTTTCGATTTTTCTTTCCATGGCATGCATCAAAAATCAACCCAAATAAAAAAACAGTGGTTTGCGTTTTACCTTCGCATCTCTCCTTCTCAGCTCTTCTCCGTTTCTCCTTTACCGGCGATAAGCCATCCGACATCATCGGTCGGGACGGATGAGCCAACGGCAGGGGTGAGCGGCGGTTTCGAGTTTCTTTCGGGGTTTCGTCTTTTGAAAAAGGGGAAATAGTTTTTGGTTTCATAAAACAAAGGTTCCTTTTTGTTTTGGGTTTTCGGGGAAGTAAAAAAAAAAACCTTTTTTTTAGGGTTCCGACGCCGGCAACGGCGACCGGAACCCTTGCGGCGCCGGAGTTTATAGAGAAAGAGGGGAGGTTTTTAGGTTTCAAAAAAAATCAAAGAAGACAAAAGGGGGGAAACGTTTTTTAATGTGTATTTATAGTGTTTTTACGTTTTAAATTTGGTTTAATTCCCTAAAGAGTCGTTCCGTGTTTTCTTATTCCATGAGCAAGGGCTTCCACGTCTGATAATTACTCCTTGGGTCCTTACATGTTTCCGAGTCGTTTCAATTTCACCCCTTTACTCGTCTGATTTGATAAAACCCGCATGGGGAAATCCCTTTTTCAATCCCTAATCTTTTTCTCTTTTTTTAACGTGTTCCCCCTTTAAATTATTACCTTCTTTCTTTAAAAAAAATCCTTTTTTTTCCTTTATTATAATTCTAATTAATGTTTTCCTTTTCTAAAAATTACCGTGTATGTGTATATATATAAGGGATATTCCTTATTTATTATAATATATAATATATATAGTATATTGTATAATATATATATAATATCTGTTTTTAATTAATTTCCCATTAATGCCGTTTTGATTTTCTTATTTACCTTTAATATATATTTTTTCTATCGAATATTTACCTTTAATATTTTTTTATTGAATATTTGCCTTTAATATTGCTTTATGCTTAGCTTTTTCGTTTTTGTTTGGTTATCATATTATCTTGTGTTTTGCATATTCATTCTCGTATGCCATGTTAGGTTACATTTGAAATATAAAATATAATGCGATGTCTTTTTATTCGGGAACGAACGAGGCCAGTACCAGTCGTAGTGGTGGTGGTTCGGACGTTCCTTCTCGAATATTAAGGCTTTTAAAATTCACTCGCCAGTATAACCAAACTTCGATACGAACCGTCACTTTAATTCGCAAAATTTCATATTAATTAAGCGGTAATGTTTTTGGTACCGATTTTCGGGCACGTCGAGGGTGCTAATCCTTCCTCGCGTGCAACTGACTCCCGAACCCTTTTAAATCTCTGGTTTTATTCCGGTGTCCGGTCTACCATTTTAAATGGCTGGTGGCGACTCCTCCTTTTTTATAATCCGACTAATTTTCCAAAAACCCTTAAAACCCGGTTCGTCCGAGCGACATCTGAGGTACGTTGTATTTTCTGAATTTTTTTTAGTCGCAACAGATGGCGACTCCGCTGGGGACAAAAATTTGTTTTCAAAAACAAAAAAGAGAGTCAAGCCAAAAAAAAATTACCGCTCAATTAATATTAGAAGTTGCGAATTAAAGTGACCGAGTCGATCGATATTTTTTTATAAGTGCGAGTTTATTTTAAACGCATTTAAAATTGGCATTTAAACCCGTTCGTTTAAGTGGGGGGAAAACGCTAGTGCTTTCGTGTGGATATTGTTCCTCCGTGTAGGCCTAGTAAGTACCTTCGGAGCTCGAATACCCTATATCTTCGTGAGAATATTGTTTCTCCGTGCAGATATAGCGAAAGGGTCCCCTTGAATTGAACTCGGTTGAGAGGAGCCTATAATGGGTGATGACCGGGGGCCTTGCTACCCTTAGTAGAGGACAGCGAGGACAGTTCGAGTACCTCCTAGAACCAAAACTGCATGTAGAGAACTAGATTGCCCACCCATTTTAGAGCCATGCAGACAACCTAGGTTCATTAGACGGGATAAATAAGGTTGCTTGCTTTTATGATTGCCTTTTTATCATGTTTATCCTACACTAACGATTATTTTTATGATCTTTTTGCATCTACTTTTCGTGCATGCATTTCATGAGTTAGGGTGGTTCTACCCATTTTTGGGGCTATCATTGTGGACGGGAGGTTGCTAGAAAGGATAATGCCAATTAGCAAGTCCGACATCGGACAGAACGGATAAAGGGGTAGTCTACCGAGCGAAAGCACAGTGTCAGGTCATTTAATGTCCACCACCGAAGAAGGCACATCTCTTCTCCATCCCGAGGAAAATTTCGAACCGTCTATCGGATCAACATCTTTAGATCACAAGCGGAAGCACATTTGTAAGACTTTGCTATGATTGTCTTTTAACAAGGAACCTCCTTCACGTTCGAATGATAGTCGACCTAAGGGGAATCACCTATAGGGCCAACACATTTCATCCGTATACACATGTGTACATATTTCATTGCATCATATGTTCATACATCATGACATGCATTGACCAACTAAATAACGAATTAATATTGGAAAATATTATTACAGTGGTGAAGTTTCTAATCTACAACCATTCCACGTTCGTACGATACCCGTTCTCAGTCACGAGCAATGGAAGAAAGGATGGCCAGGGTTGAACAAGGTCAGAAGGACCTCGAGGGCCGATTGGATGGAATCGAGCAAAACATTAAGGATCAGATTGCGCAATCACAAACCACCATCATCGCTCAGATGACCGAACTGCTTGAGAAGAAGTTCAGTAAAGAAGGAGGATCATGGGGCAATTCGAATGAGAGGGGAGTAGGTGAGACTACATCGCATATCCAATTAGGAGCGATGACCACCGGGAAGAGAGTGCATATCAACCTTGAGGGAATACCTGCTAATCGTCCTACGGGGGCGTCGGCTAGCCGTCACTTGGACCAACCTGTTGAGTTAGAAGAAGATCTCGAGGTTGAAGTACCGGATCTAAACATGTTGAATGAGGCAGAAGAAAGGATTAGGGCCGAGGTGGAAAAGAAGTACGAAGAGAAGTTTCGTCTCTTTGAAGAAAAGTTCATGGCCTTGCAAGGAACAGATAAGCAAGGGAATGATGCCAGTGATTTGAGCCTTGTAGCGGACTTAGTTTTACCTCCAAAATTTAAGGCCCCTGACTTTGATAAGTACGACAGGACTACTTGTCCTTCAGCTCACATCACCATGTATTGCCGAAAAATGGCGGCTTTTGTAAAAGACGAGAAGCTACTTATCCACTGCTTTCAAGACAGTTTAACTGGTTCTGCAACCCGTTGGTATACTCAACTTAGACGAGTCGACATCAAGTCATGGAGCGATCTTTCGAAGGCATTCGTGGGTCAATACAAGCATGTAACTGATATGACTCCGAATCGGCTCATGCTACAAGGGATGGAACAAAAGCACGGTGAGAGTATCCGTGAGTATGCCCGACGTTGGCAAGACATAGCAGCTCAAGTGCAGCCCTCACTTTCGGAAGGTGAAATCATTCCCTTGTTTGTGGATACCCTAAAAGGAGTCTTGTACGATCGCTTGATAAGCAATCCCTCCAGCAGCTTTGCGGACATGGTCTTGACGGGAGAACGTATCGAGGACGCCATCAAGAAAGGGAAGATAGTAGATCCCTATGGCACAACCACCCACAAGGGGCATGGGTCCCAAGTTCACATGGTAGGTTCTCACTCAAACAACCAGTCTTCTGGCCGCTACCATAATCAAGCATCCTGGTCTGCAAAGCCTCAAAAGGACCTTCATCCAGTTCCTATGTCGTACACCGACTTGCTCTCAATGCTTATTGAGAAGAAGCTTCTAACTCCGGTTCAGTCCAAACCAAAGGATCCTCCCTATCCTGAAGGCTATGATGTCAATGTCGTTTGTGACTACCATGTGGGAAGCACGGGCCACACCACGGAGAATTGTGGGGCACTGAAAAACAAGGTACAGGCTCTAATCGAGAACGGTCACTTGACATTCTGAAAAGAGATAGCGGGGACGTGACTTTTGGGGTGTGCTAATGCCCGATCATCTTTAGGAGTCTTGTATGATGTATTTTTCTCTCGAAGTAATGCATGGAACAAACGTTGCTATCCTTTGCCCGAAGATAGCAATGATTTTTTTCAAGGGCACTTGTTATGTTTACGATTTAATGTTCTAATGAAAATGCATTTTTTTATAAACATACAATGGCCTTGAAATCATGTATATGCATATATCTCTCCTTACCTCCGTAGGTCCTCGGATATCATATGCATAATGTGGCATTGATTCTACTCAAAGGGATCGATCGAATGTGTGAAAACGATGAAGTGTGATGTCCCGCTCCGTCCGCTCCGGTCGGTAAAGCGAGAGAAGCAAGATCACTATTCCTTTGATGATGTTCGATGATAAGGGAATCTCCTAAGAAAGCCCAAGTAGAGTTACTCGAATGTGCAAAACATAAATACAAATAAAAATAAAAATAAAAAGGAAAGAGAAATGAAAGAAAATATATACTGATTCAAAACAAAAAAAATTCAGAGCCTGGTAATAGGCATTAATCGAAAAGCACTGCAATGTTCGAAACCTGGTAATAGGCATTTTCAAATACGAGTTTGGAATTCTTAGGGCACTCCGCTGAAGCCCGAAACCCTTCGCTTCATGAGTGATGGTAATATTTTCAAGTCGTGACTATGCCGAGTAACTCGGGGTATTGTTGTATGCTCCATCAGTATCCTCAAGACAAAGGACTGTGACGATTTGAATTCCCCTAAGAAAAAAGAAACGAATGAGAAAATCGAATAAGTCTCGGATGTGAATCCTTGAGGACACTGACACAATACTAATTGTAATCAGAAGCACATGCTTACATTTAAAATTCTGGGAGTGACATTTTCTATTCAATGGGCTAAATTTTTTGAAAGCATACGGAGAAACGTTATGAGAACTAGAAGGAATAGTAATCGAGCCAATTAAGCAAATACCATAATCATGAGGATGAACCGAGCGATTTGGAAAAGGTTTCACAACTTCGCATATCACCACAACATTCAGAGTCTCCATTGACTCAAGCTGATCATCAGAAAGTAGGATCTAAGACGCTCTTGCATTTGATATCCGGGGCATTCTATTCCTTTTTTTCTTTTGATTAGAATTTTGACTTCAAGGTTCTGTATGGTAATCAAAAAGGGCATTCTTCATTAGAATGACAATCCATAAATTGATACTTTTTTGAAAACAAGAAATCTCTATGTATTACTTCGGAGATATATGCATCAGTAAGGCCCGAAGATTGAGGGGCACGACGCAAGGTGGAGAGTCGGTAAGGCTAAATTGCCATAATGGGGCACCTTTGCCCGCAGAGGAGCTAAGATTTTCACTAAAAAAGGTTCAAACCGAAGTGTATGAAAGATAGCGCAAGGCCAGAAAGAATTTAGAATGCGACCGAGGTCACTCGACTCAAATTTTAAAAAGAAGAACGAGCGGCAGAAAATTAGGGGCCAGATTTCTTAAGACACAAGATTGATAGATGGTTGTAGTCCCAAGATAACAACCACTGAACCTAGAAAGCAAAGACAAACTAAATCCATGCATCTTTGCATTCTCATAAACACACGCACCTTTGCATTCTCATGAACACATGCATCTTTGCATCCTGAAATATGCTCATGCATCATCGATAGCTAGATATCACCCATGCTAGGAGCATGCTAAATCATATCATCATAGCATTTTGGTTTTCTTTAAACAGACATTTGAAGATCGGTAAAAGAACAGATCTACAGCTTCACGAGAGGAGAATCGGATCTCACAAGAATCAAGAGTCCTTTGACTTGCATAATTTGGGTTTCTAAAATCCTTCCAACCCCCTGGTTTTAATCTTCCTTGAAGATTGTTTTTCTTAAAACTCAAAATTTCTCACTTTTATCCTTCCAAAAGGACGTTTTTCCCAAAACTCAAAATTTCTCAATTCATATCCTTTCCAAAGGTTGTTTTTCTCAAAACTCAAATTTCTCAATTTTTATCCTTCCAAAAGGATGTTTTTCTTAAAACTCAATTTCTCAATTTTATCCTTCCAAAAGGACGTTTTCCTCAAAACTCAATTTCTTAATTTTATCCTTCCAAAAGGATGTTTTTCTCAAAATTTAATTTCTTAATTTTATCCTTCCAAAAGGATGTTTTTCTCAAAACTTAATTTCTCAATTTTATCCTCCCAAAAGGATGTTTTCCTTAAGACTCAAATTTCTCAATTTCATCCTTCTCAAAGGATATTTTTCTTAAAAGTCAAAATTTCTCAATTTTTATCTTTCCAAAAAGATGTTTTTCCTCAAAACTATATCCTTCCTAAAGGATAATTTTCTTAAAAAGATCAAAATTTCTTAATTTTATCCCTTTACGCAGATTCT
This sequence comes from Hibiscus tridactylites, assembly GCA_958450335.1. Classification (NCBI taxonomy): domain Eukaryota; kingdom Viridiplantae; phylum Streptophyta; class Magnoliopsida; order Malvales; family Malvaceae; genus Hibiscus; species Hibiscus tridactylites. Next base: position 63,926,921 of record OY288290.1, on the reverse strand, counting down.
TGAAAGACAACTTGAATACCTCTCGGGACGAAGAGAAAACAATAAAGCGAGAATTAAAAGGATTTCAGGAAAAGCCTTTCAAGCCGCCGCTCCGGAATGTCAGGTGAAACCTTCCATGTTCGCCACTCAAGGATTTCAGATGAAAGCTTGCAAGCTTGCCAACAGATTTCAAGATGAAGGATCCTACAGAGAAAGGGTCCAAACAAGCTCTATATAGGAGGAACTTGCGACTTCAGGATCTCGAAAGTAGAGGGTCCTACGGAGAGGGGACTTGTAGATCCTTGATTTCAGAGAGGAGTTCCATAGAGAAGAAACTACTACTCGAAGAATACGCTAAGGAAGAGGAGTTTAGTGGAGAAAAAACTCAGAATCCTAAGGTTTCAGGATCTCAAAAGCGGAGGGTCCTACAGAGAGAGGACTTGGAGATCTTTGATTTCAGAAATACGTGGACGAGAGTTCTATATAGAAAGAACTGCCACTCGAAAAATACACCAAGGAAATGAGTTCTATAGAGAGAGAACTCATAAGGTTTCAAAGAGAAAATTACTCGGTGTAGCACGCTGCAGCTCCAGGAGAGTAAATCGTCCAACATGGAAGTTGGACAGATATAGTTATGACCAGTTTGCTTTAAGACCATGAAGAGAAAGCAAACCCACTTGGACGCTCAAGTTCGCCTTTCTGCCGCGAAGAGGAGGCAAAAGTATTTGGAATTTCAGCTTGCTTTTTGACCGCAAAATGGACAACTTGCTTTTAGACCGCGAAGGGAAGGCAAGGTTGTTTGAATGACCAGCTAGTTTTTACGAAAATGGAAGACAAAGATATTTGGAATCTGCTCATCTATTCGGGCACTTGGAGAATAGAACCCGCCTAACCGTTCGGGCACTTGGAGAATGGAAATCTAGAAAGAACAAAAATCTGCAAAAAAAACACTCTTTGTCTATCTGTTTGGGGCATCTGAGGGCAGAACTCGTGATCAAAAGGCATTGGAGAGAGTTGCTTGGAATCACGTGATTGTTTCGGGAAACGAACCGTCCAACAGGGAAGTAGGACAAAATTAGTGCTTATGGTCTTTGCTTTATTCTTGTTCCACAAGTATAAGCAAAGAGGGGCAGCTGTAATCACTAATTTTGTCCGGACCTTGAACCCTCTTTAATTTATGTTTATCTTGGGCTTATCGGGCTATTAGGAAATTTAAAAATAAAAAATAAAAAAAAGAAAAAGAAAAAAGAAAAAAGAAACATATATATATATATATATGTGTGTGTGTGTGTGTGTATGTCATATTATTATTTAGTACTGCTACCATACTATTACCATTAATTAGTGCTATTTATTGTGTATGTATGCATGTGACATATTAGATATAGGTGTGTTTTGGTTACATATTGTGTACATATTATTATTTATTATTATTATTGTTATTATTATTATTTTAATTTACCTTTAATTACTATTTATTATTACTTATTGGATAGTATTATACTAAAAATTAAATGTAAGATATAAAGAGCCCAAATTATATAAATAAACAGTCCATACTTAAATAAATTACATGAAGCACAGCGGCAAAAAACCCTAAGCTAACCCTAATCTTATACTTTGTTGGTGCAGCCGCCACTCATCCGTAGCCGTTGGATCTGGCCGGGATCCAACGGTTCAGATCTCCCCAGACCAGCGAAACCCTAGAGAGCACTCCTTATCCCTCGCGCCGCTACGCCACAGCCGTCAGATCTGCCTCAGATCTGACGGTCCAGATGAAGTCCGAAGAAACCCTAGCGAGCCCATCCATTTTCCCAGCGCCGCACAACGTCGACCGTTAGATCGAGTCGATCTAACGGTCCCAAATGAAGGACGATGAAGATTCCAGAGACCCCAATGCGACGTTCTGCTTCCCATGCGCGCATGCCCGTGACTCCTCCTCTGCCACCTCTGTTTCCGCTGCCTCTGCCGGCACGCCTTGCTGCCTCTCCCGATTGGGCTCATCCGACAACATACACAGAAAAAAACAGCGATCAGTGACCCAAAAACAGCAAAAAAGACAACAAAGCGGAGGCAATTAATAAAATGTCAACCAGACAAGAAAATAGAGAGCAGAACAGAGAGAAAAAAGAAAGGGAGTTGCATGTAAATGTTTCGGATATAAAAATCCGAACGAAAAACCATTGTAAAGGGATCAGAAAATTTCAAAAAGAGAAATCAATAAAAAGAAAACCTTCTGAGGTATCCCTTTCGATTTTTCTTCCCATGGCATGCATCAAAAATCAACCCAAATAAAAAAACAGTGGTTTGCGTTTTACCTTCGCATCTCTCCTTCTCAGCTCTTCTCCGTTTCTCCTTTGTCGGTGATAAGCCATCCGACATCATCGGTCGGGACGGATGAGCCAACGGCAGGGGTGAGCGGCGGTTTCGAGTTTCTTTCGGGGTTTCATCTTTTGAAAAAGGGGAAATAGTTTTTGGTTTCATAACAAAGGTTCCTTTTTGTTTTGGGTTTTCGAGGAAGTAAAAAAAACCTTTTTTTAGGGTTCTGGCGCCGGCAACGGCGACCGAAACCCTTGCGGCGCCGGAGTTTACAGAGAAAGAGGGGAGGTTTTTAGGTTTCAAAAAAAATTAGAGAAGACAAAAGGGGGGAAACATATTTTAATGCGTATTTATAGTGTTTTTACGTTTTAAATTTGGTTTAATTCCCTAAAGAGTTGTTCCGTGTTTTCTTATTCCATGAGCAAGGGCTTCCGCGTCTGATAATTTCTCCTTGGGTCCTTACATGTTTCCGAGTCGTTTCAATTTCACCCCTTTACTCGTCTGATTTGATAAAACCCGCATGGGGAAATCCCTTTTTCAATCCCTAATCTTTTTCCCTTTTTTTAACGTGTTCCCCCTTTAAATTATTACCTTCTTTCTTTAAAAAAATCCTTTTTTTTCCTTTATTATAATTCTAATTAATGTTTTCCTTTTCTAAAAATTACCGTGTATGTGTATATATATAAGGGATATTCCTTATTTATTATAATATATAATATATATAGTATATTGTATAATATATATAATATCCGTTTTTAATTAATTTCCCATTAATGCCGTTTTGATTTTCTTATTTACCTTTAATATATATTTTTTTCTATCGAATATTTACCTTTAATATTTTTTTATTGAATATTTGCCTTTAATATTGCTTTATGCTTAGTTTTTTCGTTTTTGTTTGCTTATCATATTATCTTGTGTTTTGCATATTCATTCTCGTATGCCATGTTAGGTTACATTTGAAATATAAAATATAATGCGATGTCTTTTTATTTGGGAACGAACGAGGCCAATACCAGTCGTAGTGGTGGTGGTTCGGACGTTCCTTCTCGAATATTAAGGCTTTTAAAATTCACTCGCCAGTATAACCAAACTTCGATACGAACCGTCACTTTAATTCGCAAAATTTCATATTAATTAAGCGGTAATGTTTTTGGTACTGATTTTCGGGCACGTCGAGGGTGCTAATCCTTCCTCGCGTGCAACCGACTCCCGAACCCTTTTAAATCTCTGGTTTTATTTCGGTGTCCGGTCTACCATTTTAAATGGCTGGTGGCGACTCCTCCTTTTTTATAATCCGACTAATTTTCCAAAAACCATTAAAACCCGGTTCGTCCGAGCGACATCCGAGGTACGTTGTATTTTCTGAATTTTTTTTAGTCGCAACAGAATGGATGTCATCTAAATGCATCATGTAGATATTGCCTATTCTATGTCCTATGAGCTTTAGTTGATTTGTTTTAATGTTCACAATTTTGCAACCACTTTTATCAAATAAAACATTAAAACCCTTATCACATAATTGACTAATGCTCAATAAATTATGTTTAAGACCGTTGACATACAAAACATTTTCAGTGAAAATAGAAGAGTGATTACCAATAGAGCCTATTCCTTCAACGTGGTCTTTGGAGTTGTCACCGAAAGTTACTACTCCACCACTCTTTGGCTTTAGTTCCACAAATCTACTCTTGTCACCGGTCATATGTCTTGAGCATCCAGTATCAAGGTACCATGAGTTTTGGCTTGAAGCTTTGGCCTTGTAGCAATGCCCCCTACAAACAAAGAAATTAGACCTTGATTTTTGGTACCCAAATCATTTTGGGTCCATGTGTGTTAGCCTTCAAAATTTTGGTTCCCTTAGGAATCCAAGAAGCAATAGCATTCATATTATTAGAAATAATGAGTTTCTTAGGAACCCAAACACTTCTAACCTTTTGACCTCTATATTGCTTATGAAAATTTCTTTGTTTAGGAATAAAAGGTTTTCTTTTTACATATTGGGATTTAGAAGAGTTTCCTTTTTCAAAATGGTTTTTCCCAATAGCAATTGATGTTTTAAGATTATCCACTTCCTTTGTGTGATAATCTTGAAAATCGGAAAGAAGTTTATCAAGTTTAAGATTTTTCGTTTTAAGATCATTTGAAAGATTTACTAAAAACAAAACTTTCTTTTCCAATTCAGAGTTAGTTTTTGAAAATGTTTCATTTTGATTTTTCAAATCGGAAATGGTTTTCTTGTTTCTCAAAATGGATTCTTTATATTTTCCTACTAACTCATCGTAAACCTCTTGCAATTCATCATAAGCATCTTGAAGCTCATCAAAGGTAAAATCAAAATTAGATGAGTTAGGATTTACCTTTGGTTCATCATCAATGGCCATGAGACAAAGATTGGTCACTTCCTCCTCCTCCTCAGATGACTCATCGTCACTCCAAGTTGCTACTTGAGCTTTGAGCTTGTTCTTCTTCCCAAAGTTCTTCCTCTTTAATTGAGGACATTCGGAACAGATATGGTCGGGATTTTTGCATTCATAGCAAGTGATTTGGTCCTTCTCCTCTTCCTTACTCTTGCTCTTGAAGTCTCTTTTTCTAATGAACTTTCTCCCATGATTGGACTTCATGAAGCAAGTGAACCGTTTGGCCAACATGGCCATCTCCTCATCTTCATCTTCACTTGAATCGCTTTCATGATATGAAGCTTTAAGAGCGATTCCAACCTTTTTCTTCTCAACATCCTTCTTCTCAACCTTCTTCTCTTCCATTTTCTTTTCTTCTACTCTTCCCTTCCTCATGATCTCATGTGTGAGTAGAGATCCAATAAGAGCATCAAGCTTGAGAGTCTTCAAATCTCGAGCTTTAATAATAGTCGTTCTCTTGCTATCCCATGACTCCGGAAGAGAGTACAACAATTTCCTCACTAGTTTGTCTTCGGGGATGATCTCACCGAAACCCTTCAATCCGTTGAAAATGACCGAGAATCGATCAAACATCTTGGAAACACTCTCATCGGGATCCATCTTGAAATTTTCGTAGCTTAGGTTGAGTAGCCCAATTTTTGTTTCCTTGACATCACTAGTTCCCTCATATGTTGTCTCGAGGGTGTCCCAAACCTCCTTGGCATTTTCGATCGAAGACACATTGGAGTAGATATCCGGACCAAGTGCACAAAATATGCCATGAAGAGCTTTATCATTCACTTGCATCCTTCTTCGTTTATCTTCTGTCATTTCGGCTTTTACTTTTGGGACAAGTCTTGCTTCACTATCACTCTTCATGGGAATTTATGGGCCTTCTTCAACCACATCCCACACCATGTAGTCGGTGGACTTGATGAAGAGCCTCATCTTATTCTTCCAATATGGGTAGTTATCCCCATTGAAGAATGGTGGCTTTGTGGTAGATTGGGACTCGTAGAGGTTGGAGTTGGAGGTGGATGTCATTGCTTGACTAGTTGTTGATCAAACTCTCTTAGAATCGACTCAAGAGGGTTGTAATCCTTCCAATGAGTGTAGCTCTGATACCAATTGTTGAGTTGATCACACAATTGCAAATGGCCAAGAGGGGGTGAATTGGCAATTAAAATTTTGGTAGGAGGTAAGAGTGAAAAATAAAAGTGACACAAGTGGTTAGAGTGGTTCAAGTTCTCCAAATAAACTCTACATCCACTACCTTAGTTCCCACTAAAGATTTTCAACCAATTCACTACTTGAATTCTTCCCCTTTTCTTAGATGATGAGGTAACCTTACAAATTGATTAAGTTTTCTACCCAAAGCTTAATCAACTCACTTTTACAAAGAGATGAATTTGGTAAACTCTCAAAGTTCCTCTCAAATGATAAATGTTTACCCAAATACAATTTCAAACTTCCAAACTCACAATACAAGATAACAATAAAATCACAAGAGTTGGGTACAAGAATTTGACTATGAAGAGCACTAGGGTTTGGATTTTTTGCTTTGATGTTGCTTGTAAGTTCAATAGTTTTTGTTTGGTCAATTGAAGCTTGTTTTTATACCTTTGCATTGAATTCTAGCTATTTGGGTAGTTGGGATCATCAATAGAGCCGTTGGGAGCATTTTTCCCGTAATAAATGCAGCTCTGCAGCCTACCGTATCGGTACTCGAATAAGGCGTATTGATACCTGCATCAAAGAGGAAAAAGCCATTGTGACTGAAAACATAGCCAATCGATACGCATAGAAGGCGTATCGGTACAGTTTTAAGGGGCATATCGGTACGGATGGCTGTATCGATACGATGTTTGCTCATTGGAATCCCAAGTTTGGTTTTCTTAAAGAGCGTATCGATACGCATACCAAGCGTATCGGTACGGTATAACGATCTTTTAAAAATTGGGAAACCAACAAACTGACAAGTAACAGTCGAAAAATTAAATGCAAATATTTTTTAAAGATAAGCTTATCGTATCGATATGGTTGCAAAGCGTATCGGTACGGTTTCATTGAAAGAGTTGCCCATATGAATATTGTATCGATACGGGGTAATACCGTATCGGTACGCTAAGTCCATTAAAATTCCAGTGGCAAAAGCCAGTATCGATACGCCTAAGGGTATCGATACGCCTAAGCGTTTTTGTATAGTTTGGCTTGAAAATCATAAGAAAAGACTTAGCCATTAAAATTCTAGTGGCAAAAGCCAGTATCGATACGCCTGGGTGTTTTTGCATAGTTTGGCTTGAAAATCATAGGAAAATACTTAGAAAATTTTCATATATTTAAGAGCTTGTCTTGAGATATTATTTTGTTTAAAATACTTGTCAATTGTGAGACTTTAAAGAATACTTAAAAATTTATTGTTTTGCAAATTGGTCCTTAAGTTTATATGTTATATCAAAATCAATTTTGGTTTCACACTTGGTTTTCTTCTTTCAAATTCAAAGGCCATTCATTATAGTTTGCTTCCGCTTAGAACGATCTTGCGTTCTTGAGTGCCTTGGAAGTTTTGATCTTCTGGAGTTGGAAATTAGGCTTACTTAGGCATTTGTGTGGTGAAATTCGCCTAAGGCCGTGCGGTTTGCTAGTTCGGAAATCTAGCCCCGTGACAGTTGGTATCAGAGCGAGAGTTCGAGGAAGGCATTGATCGTGATGGCACCGAAGAAAGGAGAGAATGCTGCAGCAAAAGGATGCGGAGACCTAGGTTGTTGAGGGAAAGCGAGCGAGTTCGAAAGATATCCTCACGTCGTTAGAGGGGAAGGTAACCCGACTTGAGGAATCGGTGAAAGATTCAGGTGAGCGACTCGACGTGGTCGATTCACGCTTTGAAGAGCAAGACAACAAGAGGGACCATCTCAAGGGAGAGATGGAGGAACTTCTGACGGATGTGTTCGAGAAGTTGGGTAACAGAGGTGATGTGCTTGAGGGCTGAGTTGAAGGCTTTGAAGATAGAGTTGGAGGAGATGAAGGCAGACATGGCTATGTTCAAAGCTGCCTTGAAAAATGTGACCGAGCCAACTGCATTCTTACTAAGGAAGGACATCCCAAAACCGATGGAGTTCAAGGGGAACAGGTCGGCCCAAGATGTGGAGAACTTCGTTTGGGGCATGGAGCAGTATTTTCGGGTCATGGGCATCAAGGATGATGCGGAAAAGGTAACTGTTGCTTCTATGTATTTGACTGACGTCGCTCTTTTGTGGTGGCGACGCAGATGCTCTGAGAAGGAGAGCAAGGACATTCCTATTGAGACTTGGAAGGAGTTTCAAGTTGAGTTCAAATATCAGTTTTATCCGACCAATGCTCAACATGAGGCTCGAAAGAAGTTGCGGGAACTGAAACATGAGGGTTCCATCCCAGAGTATGTTAAGGAGTTCATTGAGCTCAAATTCTAGATTCTGAATTTGAGTGAAGTCAAGGGCTTTTTTACTTTCACACATGGACTCCCACGATGGGCCCAAATGGAGTTAGCGCGGAGGGGAGTCAATGATCTCTCTAATGCCTTGACCGCAGCTGAATCTATTGCACAATTTGAAGTTGGGAAGTCCAAATCTTATAAGCCCCGAGGCAATGACAATGGTGGGGGAGACGAGGATGATTATTGTTGCAATGATGATGATGAAAATCCCAACAATTTCGTCAAACCATTGGAGATAATGGAACGAGGACCCATAAGGTGCCACCATTGTGGTGATTCGCACATAGTGAGGAACTGTCCCAAGAAAGGATGTCTCGATGCCATCATCAATGGGGACGACGAAACAAAAAAGGAGGAATGTCGACTTGGTGCGATTGCCAGTGTCAAAGTAATCAAACCAAGTGTAGGAGGGAAGCAGATGAAATGTTACCAGTGCAAAGGGCCTCATATTGTGAAAGAGTGCCCGGATAGAGTCAAGCCGTCCAAGGGGGATGACAAGTCCGAAGACAGTGAGACTTTAAAGCTTGGTTCGACGTTGTTGATTTCCTTCCAAGGCGAGCAAGAACTGAAAACAAAAAGGGTTGATGTATGTAGACATCAGCGTGGCAGGTCAAAAGAGAAGTGTTCTTGTGGACACATGAGCATCTCATTTGTTTGTGTCGAAGAAAGCTACCGACGAGATTGGTTTGAAGGTTGAAGAGTCAACTGGGGTGATCAAGACCGTCAATTCCAGAGGTGTTTCGACAGTGGGAATGGCACGAGGCGTGGAGTTGGAAATTGGAGAATGGAAAGGCAAGGAAAAATTTGAGGTAATTCACTTGGATGACTATGATTTTGTCATTGGTTTAAATTTCCTTGACCAGGTTAATGCACTCCTTATCATTTTTTTCGATTGTGTTTGCATTTTGGAGCCTCGCAAACAATGCGTCGTACCGGTTAATCGGGTTGTGAGGATTGAGAACATGGTTATGAATGTTGTTGAGTTAACTAAGGATGCTGACTTGGTTGCTGCCACTGAGGAAACTACCTTGGAAGGACTAGTGGAGCCGAAGTCTTTGGAAGACATGGGATCCGTCGAGTGTCCACTAGTGAGTAACATGGTGGGGCATTGAGCTTCGTGGACAAAGAAGCGTCAGTGCGAGATGAGGTGTCGGACTTCCAGATTGAAGAAGTGTCAATGTTGTCGATAAGCGATGAGTTGCCAATAGGTGATGGTGCATCAGACTTCGCGAGGAAGAAAGTGCTGATGCGAGTTAGAGTGAATGCCAGTCGAAGTAGACTGAAAGAGGTATATCTCGAACACAGTTATGGTGTTTCACAGTTTAATTTTCCTGGTTTGCTGGGTGTAGGTAGTAGAAAACCTAACCCAACAGATGGAGTTGCCAAGACTTGGCGAGAATCCAAGCAACATTTCAGAGTTATGAGGGTCCGTTCGGTGTTCAATGTGATGGGGTCCGAGTACTCGAGCAAGAATCGAGGGGATCCGGGTAGGGGCAAGTTACAACTGGTAGGAAAGAGTTCCTATGATCGAGATGTACGTGGTGGGTCGACGAATGATGTTACATGGTGGAGAGTGCCGAAGCGAGCAGTCCTTATGTGATATGAACCCGGCAATGTAGCCCGAGTCATATAGATGTGCCCGATCGTGATTCTAGTAAGAAATATTCTTTTCTATGCTTTGAACTCTGAGATATCATACAACAATCATGTGAGATGAATAGCAATATAATAGAAAAATTAATGAAGAAAGGAATTGGATAGGTAATATGGATAGTATGGTGGCTAAGGATGGAGGATGATAATCATGGAAAGGTGTAAATCAAAGGAGTGATGGAAGATGCTAAAGGCGGCGTGGATTTGTATGGTTGCAAGGATAGCGAATTGTGACCCGCTAGCTATAACGAGCTAGGAACCAACAATATATTTTGATGGAGTCGAGGTGGAGGAGTGTGGAACGTGACCCACAAGATATAAGAGAGCTTGGAACCAACGCTATAGCAAAATGAAATGGATAGAAGACTACAATCACAACTTGAAGCCGATAGAATTCTCGCAAGAACAAGATGAAAGCAATCTTTCAAAGGTGTATATATTCTCTAAAAAAGTGTTTACAAATGAACCTAAGGTGCCGATTTATAGTGTGGCTAGGCACCATATGAAAAGTCACACAAAAGAGAGATGAATGCTCATCTAAATGCTATTGAATACAAATAAATGAAATGTTTCTTTCTTATCCTTTTGATGGATAATTTTTGCTTTAAATTTAGATGAATTTAGCCTTAAATTCGTCCAAAAGGAGTGGTGACTCTTGAGCTGCTTCATTTTGCTTGCAAATGGATAAAAGAGAATGAATGTGGACATAGGATGAATGTAGACATCCCACACATCCAAATCAGTTTGTCTCTTTGAATTCCTTGATGATTTTATCACTTAATTTGATGATTAAATGATATTAAACCAGCCTTCATTGCTTGCCCATTTGTGGAATATGATCAGCCTTCAAAAATGATAAATAAAGGCCTTGAATGCATAATTTGAATGCTGATTGTTGCATGTCCCTTCTCTTGAACGTGAATGGCCTTCATTGGTTCATAATTTCAACCTTGAATAGGTGAATTATGAAGCTTAAATGTTTTGTTCTCTAAGAAGATGAACATCCTTGAAAAGATGAAAAGAATTCAGCCTTGAATTGCCTTCAATTGCCTTGTTTTTATGAGTAAAGATGGTCATCAATGACTTGTTTCCAAGTTGAAGTTGAAAAGTCTCTTCTTTAATCCACATGTCACATGAACCTAGACACACACAAAGGATTTATTCAAACTTAAAATAATAGATGCATGAAACAATTAAAGAGTTAGTTAATTGAGTGAACTAGTTAAATGAATGAACTAGTTTAACTAAAGAACTAACTTTATTGAATTTAACTAAATGCATGAATGAAGTAGTTTTAAGAATGATTTAAGATACATAATTAAACTACTTCCCTAAATGAACTAAAACTATAAATGAAGTGCATGCTTTAATGGCCAACACACTTTACCAATGCAATGGAAGTTTGAAATACTTAAATTCTCATGCAAATGCATGCATGAGCAAGGTAAGGCATTCCTCCCTTATTATGTCTTCTTTCTCACGTTCATGGCTTGTTGTAAACAAGCTTTCCATGGCTGATTGAAACTCCTTGGCTCGTGCACGTGTAATGGGGCCACTTGGGTACTTCTCCGGGTCCTTGTTCTTGATGGTCATATCAGTCCCTCCCTCTTTAAAGCGATTTGTCCCCAAATCGTCACCTACATCAAAAGGAGATAAATCAGCAACATTAAAGGTTGCACTAACATTAAACTCACCTGGGAGGTCTAGTTGATAAGCATTATCATTGATCCTTTTAACTACTTGAAATGGCCCATCTCCTCGAGGCATCAATTTAGATTTCCGTTGGGCTGGAAACCTTTCTTTTCTCATGTGCAACCACACCCAATCTCATGGCTCAAAGACAACTCTCCTTCGACCCTTGTTTGCTTGCTGCTGGTTTTCTTTTCAATATTATCCCGCACTTGTTGATGAAGTTTCTTAACAAATTCAGCTTTGTTATGTCCATCTTTATTCACAATTTGATCAGCGGGTAATGGCAATAAGTCCATCGGAGTTAATGGATTGAACCCATACACAACTTCAAAAGGAGTGTGTCCCGAGGTGGTATGGACTGATCGGTTATATGCAAACTCCACATGTGGTAAGCACTCTTCCCATGTCTTTAGATTCTTCTTAATAATGCTCCTAAGCAACGTGGAGAGTACTCGATTCACCACATCGGTTTGGCCATCCGTTTGAGGGTGACAAGTGGTGGAAAATAGCAGCTTAGCTCCAATCTTACTCCATAAGGCTCTCCAGAAGTGGCTTAAGAACTTCACGTCTCGATCGGAAACGATAGTTCTTGGCACACCATGTAATCTCAAGACTTCCCTGAAAAACGAGTTAGCAATATGTAAGACATCATTAGTCTTGTTGCAAGGAATAAAATGAGCCATTTTGGAAAATCTATCCACTACTACAAAGATGGAGTCTTTTTTATTCTTTGTGCGTGGAAGCCCTAGCACAAAATCCATTGAAATGTCCATCCATGGTGCTTCTAGAATAGGTAGTGGTGTGTAGAGTCCATGTGGCATGGATTTAGACTTAGCCTTCTTGCAAGTGATGCAACGTTCACATAACCTCTCTACATCTCGTCTCATCTTTGGCCAATATAAATGCTCTTGAAGTATGGCCAAAGTCTTTGCTATTCCAAAATGTCCCATTAAGCCTCCTCCATGGGCTTCTTTGATAAGTAATTCACGTGTGGAACCTTGTGGAATACAAAGTCTTCCTTCCTTGAATAGGAACCCATTGTCCCTATAATAATTTTCAAACGTGCCTTTCTCACAAGCTTTGTAAATTTTTTCAAAATCAGAATCAGATTCGTATAAATCCTTAATGAAAACAAAACCCAACAACTTAGATTCTAAGGTGTTTAGAAGAGCGTACCTCCGAGGCAATGCATCGACAACTATATTCTCCTTACCTTTCTTATATTTGATGACATAGGGAAAAGATTCAAGAAACTCCACCCATTTGGCATGTCGTTTGTTGAGTTTATGTTGCCCCCGAATGTGCTTCAAAGCCTCATGATCGGTGTGAATAATGAACTCCTTAGGCCATAGATAGTGTTGCCATGTTTCCATTGCGCGAACAAGGGCATACATCTCCTTATCATATGTTGGATAATTCAACGTAGCTCCACTTAATTTCTCACTAAAATATGCTATAGGACGTCCACCTTGAGATAATATCGCTCCAATTCCCACACATGATGCATCACATTCAATTTCAAACGTTTTGTTAAAATCAGGTAAGGTAAGCAAAGGGGCATGAATTAAACATTCTTTAATGACATTAAAAGATTTCTCTTGGTCTTCCCCCTAGAAAAAGTTAGCATTCTTCTTGATGACACTAGTTAAAGGGGCGGCAATGGTGCTGAAGTTTGGCAAAAATCTTCGGTAAAAGCTTGCAAGTCCATGGAAACTCCTAACTTGGGAAATGCTTGTTGGTCGTGGCCATTCTTCAATGGCTTTAACCTTCTCTTTGTCAACCTCTAAGCCTTTAGAACTGACAACAAAACCAAGAAAGACAACTTTGTCAGTACAAAATGTACACTTGTCTAAATTAGCATATAACTTCTCCTTTCTTAAAATCAACAAAACTGGCCTCAAGTGTTGAACATGTTCTTCCATTGATTTACTATAGATTAAGATGTCATCAAAATAAACCACACAAAATTTACCCAAAAACGGTCTAAGAACATGGTTCATTAACCTCATGAAAGTACTTGGTGCATTAGTTAAGCCAAAAGGCATAACCAACCATTCATAGAGTCCTTGCTTTGTTTTAAATGTTGTTTTCCATTCATCACCTTCCCGCATCCTTATTTGGTGATAACCACTCTTAAGATCAATCTTAGAGAAAAGGTTAGAACCACTAAGCTCATCTAACATATCATCTAAACGAGGAATAGGGTGGCGATACTTTACCGTAATTTTGTTTACAGCTCGACAATCTACACACATGCGCCAAGTTCCATCCTTCTTTGGCACAAGTAATACCGGAACGGAACATGGGCTAAGGCTCTCCCTCACGTAGCCTTTGGCCATTAGTTCAGCCACTTGCCTTTGTAACTCCTTGGTTTCCTCGGGATTGCTTCGGTAAGCTGGACGGTTAGGAATGACGGCACCGGGAATGAAATCTATTTGATGTTCAATGCCACGAATTGGTGGCAGCCCACTTGGTATCTCCTCCAGAAATAATTCGTCAAATTCCTGCAACAAAGACACAATAGAAGAAGGCAAAGTGTGATCAAGTTGGTTAGTGTTCAATAAACTTTCCTTGTACACAAGTACAAGTAATTCCTTTCCCGACAACAAACACTTTCTCAACTCTCTTTCTTTGGTAAAAACACTCATTTTCGCACCCTCACTTTGCTTACTCTCACTTGCTTTTACCTCCATTTTTGATTCTCTCTTTGGCTCTTTCAATACTTTCTCTCAAATGTATTTGGTCTTTGTGAATTTGTTTTGGTGGAAGAGGGGCTAAGGTAATCTTTCTTACTCTATGGGTGAGTGTATACCGATTGGTATATCCATCATGTATGACTCGTTTATCGAATTGCCATGGCCTCCCAAGTAGTAAATGGCCAGCATGCATCGGAACAACATCGCAAAGAACTTCATCCTTATACTTTCCAATGGAGAAAGCAACAAGAACTTGCTTGGTAACCTTGAGTTCTCCTCTGTCATTAAGCCATTGCAGCTTGTAGGGATGTGGATGCTTTGTGGTTGCTAATCCAAGTTTTTCTACCATAAGAGTACTAGCAACATTAGTACAACTACCTCCATCAATAATGACAAAGCATACCTTTCCATTAACATGACAGCGAGTATGAAAGATATTCTCGCGTTGCTCATTCCCTTCACTCGCTTGCACACTTAGGCTCCTTTTCACAATAAGGGCCCCTCCTTCTGCTGCATACTCTATATCATCACCTTCATTGTATGGCAGCAACTTCATCTTCCTCCTCTTGTTCCGATTCAACCTCTTCATCATCACGAAGAAGCATGGTGTTGCAATTTGGGCATTGGCTTGCAATATGCCCTCTTCCCAAGCACTTGAAGCATTGTATATCACGGGAACGGTTTGGAACATTCGGAGCCTTACCTTTGCTAGTTTCGGCATTGGCCTTGCTTCCTTTGGGTGGTGCGCCTCTTTCATTGGGTGGAATTGGAGGACTCCGTTTGTAAGAACTTTGCCCCGATCTTGATGATACTCCCCCATAGGTTCGTGTGGAACCCTTCCTTTTAAGTTGCTTTTTCACTTTTATGGCCATATGCACCATGTCTTCGATCTCCACATAATGTTGCAACTCAATGACGACCGCAATATTTGGGTCAAGGCCGGATAGAAATCTTGCCATGGTGGCTTCTCGATCCTCATCAATGTTATCTCGGATCATGGCTACTTCCATCTCTTTAAAGTAGTCCTCAACACTACGGTTGCCTTGGGTGAGATTTTGAAGCTTGTTGAACAACTCCCTATGATAGTGAGTTGGAACGAACCTCCTACGCATAACGGCCTTCATCTCATTCCAAGTAGAAATGGGATGTTCGCCATTGCATCTCCTGCTAGATGTCAACTGATCCCACCATATTAGTGCATAATCTGTAAATTCAATGGCTGCAAGTTTTACCTTCTTAAGCTCAGAGTAGTTGTGGCACTCAAAGATGTGCTCAACTTTTTTTTCCCATGCAAGATAGGCTTCAGGATCCGTTCTTCCTTGGAAATGAGGAATGGTTATTTTGATGTTGCTAAGATTATCATCAACTCTTGGCCGAGCTCTTTGGTACCTAGGTTCTTGACGCCTCAAACTTTGCTGGGAGGCTCGCTCGTCTATGAGTTCTTCGTCAACCTCTCCCTCATACTCTTCCTCGTGATCTGAATTATGCCTTCGTTGAGATCTTTCCTCCAAATGATCTAATCGTTCTTGCATCGTCCCTAACCTTTGTTGCAACAATCTGTCCATCTCTCGGATAATATCTTGAAGATTGGAGTTAGTTGCATCTACGTTAACATTATTACTTCCTCCAACAGAGTTTCTCACGGAATTTTGAGACATTATTAGTAACAAAAAAAAAATTAAAACCTCACAAACACAAAACCTCACCTATTCCACTCCAAGAAAATGCACTCACACTCGTGTTTCACTCGGGATGGCTTTTACCCTTGATGTGCACTCTTGCCTTTTTCCACTCTTGCTCTCAATCAAGTCCTTTTAAGAACTTCCTCAAGGCTTGCAAATGGCTTGTAGAGTTCGGCTGAAAAAAAAAGTTGGCGAAAAGAATTTGGAAGGTGGAATAAGAAAAAGTGGCAACAAAAAAAAAGGTAAATTGTGAGAGTTGGTAAAGATGACAAAATAGTAGTAAAAGAAAAAAAAATGATGTAAGATTTTTTTTAAAGAAGAATAGAGAATACGATACCCCCTCCCTCTTTAACTTTCTCTAATTTTTTTTCGGTTTTTTTTCTTTTTTTTCTTTTCTTTTTTCTTTTTTTTTGTCAGAAGAGAGACAACGACTATCTTACTGAATCAACTTTGCTCTGATGCCAATTGATATGAACCCGGCAATGTAACCCGAGTCATATAGATATGCCCGATCGTGATTCTAGTAAGAAATATTCTTTGCTACGCTTTGAACTCTGAGATATCATAAAACAGTCATGTGAGATGAATAGCAATATAATAGAAAAATTAATGAAGAAAGGAATTGGATAGGTAATATGGATAGTATGGTGGCTAAGGATGGAGGATGATAATCATGGAAAGGTGTAAATCAAAGGAGTGATGGGAGATGCTAAAGGCGGCGTGGATTTGTATGGTTGCAAGGATAGCGAATTGTGACCCGCTAGCTATAACGAGCTAGGGACCAACAATATATTTTGATGGAGTCGAGGTGGAGGAGTGTGGAACGTGACCCACAAGTTATAAGAGAGCTTGGAACCAACGCTATAGCAAAATGAAATGGATAGAAGACTACAATCACAACTTGAAGCCGATAGAGTTCTCGCAAGAACAAGATGAAAGCAATCTTTCAAAGGTGTATATATTCTCTAAAAAAAGTGTTTACAAATGAACCTAAGGTGCCTATTTATAGTGTGGCTAGGCACCATATGAAAAGTCACACAAAAGAGAGATGAATGCTCATCTAAATGCTATTGAATACAAATAAATGAAATGTTTCTTTCTTATCCTTTTGATGGATGAATTTTGCTTTAAATTTAGATGAATTTAGCCTTAAATTCGTCCAAAAGGAGTGGTGACTCTTGGGCTGCTTCATTTTTCTTGCAAATGGATAAAAGAGAATGAATGTGGACATAGGATGAATGTAGACATCCCACACATCCAAATCAGCTTGTCTCTTTGAATTCCTTGATGATTTTATCACTTAACTTGATGATTAAATGATATTAAAACAGCCTTCATTGCTTGCCCATTTGTGGAATATGATCAGCCTTCAAAAATGATAAATAAAGGCCTTGAATGCATAATTTGAATGTTGATTATTGCATGTCCCTTCTCTTGAACGTGAATGGCCTTCATTGGTTCATAATTTCAACCTTGAATATGTGAATTATGAAGCTTAAATGCTTTGTTCTCTAAGAAGATGAACATCCTTGAAAAGATGAAAAGAATTCAACCTTGAATTGCCTTCAATTGCCTTGTTTGCATGAGTAAAGATGGTCATCAATGACTTGTTTCCAAGTTGAAGTTGAAAAGTCTCTTCTTTAATCCACATGTCACATGAACCTAGACACACACAAAGGATTTATTCAAACTTAAAATAATAGATGCATGAAACAATTAAAGAGTTAGTTAATTGAGTGAACTAGTTAAATGAATGAACTAGTTTAACTAAAGAACTAACTTTATTGAATTTAACTAAATGCATGAATGAAGTAGTTTTAAGAATGATTTAAGATACATAATTAAACTACTTCCCTAAATGAACTAAAACTATAAATGAAGTGCATGCTTTAATGGCCAACACACTTTATCAATGCAATGGAAGTTTGAAATACTTAAATTCTCATGCAAATGCATGCATGAGCAAGGTAAGGCATTCCTCCCTTATTATGTCTTCTTTCTCACGTTCATGGCTTGTTGTAAACAAGCTTTCCATGGCTGATTGAAACTCCTTGGCCCGTGCACGTGTAATGGGGCCACTTGGGTACTTCTTCGGGTCCTTGTTCTTGATGGTCATATCATTATGGGGGACGACTGAGTCAGAATTGAGTGCTCTTTATGGGGAGAGCGGTCTTTGTGGGGGGACAACCAAGCCCGATTCTGAGTAGGAGGTAATCCAAAGTGCGGAAGCGAATCCATGATCACCTAGTCAAGCTTCATCCCGAAGGCGCGAAGAGGGCGTCACCAAGTTTGGTGGGGGAGATTGTCACGGGTCGCCAGTTCGAGCCCGTGTCATATGCGCATTTGCCTACAGAAGGGGTTCAAACATAGACTTTGAGCTCGAAGAGACCACCAGACAAAGCCTGGTCTGTGGGAGATTCTAGAAGGTTCCAGAATGTTCTGGAAGATCTTTGAAGATTTAGTCCAACATTATCCATTTGAATTGATTTATTTAGATAATGTTGTGATATTTAGAGATTTTGTAAAGATATTATGTAAATCTCGTCCGTCGATGTAAACCAGTTTTGACCGTCAAATCTGGAAGAGTTCAACTATAAATAGAGACTCCCCACCTCACTTGTAAATCACTCAATTTTCTATCTTCAAAGTAATCAAGGCAATCACTCTATATCCTCGGTGTTGTTCTTTGTTTTCTTGGTTTTCTTCTTTCAGATTCAAAGGCCATTTATTATAGTTTGCTTTCGCTTAGAACTATCTTGCGTTCTTGAGTGCCTTGGAAGTTTTGATCTTCCGGAGTTGGAATTTAGGCTTACTTAGGCGTTTGTGTGGTGAAATTCGCCTAAGGCCGCGCGGTTCGCTAGTTCGGAAATCTAGCCACGTGACAATATCTATTTCATGTTTAATACTAAATTATTTTGGCTAAAGGGGTACTTTTGCCCCTAAGTTCGACCTAAAAATTTAATTTTACTCCTCGCTGAAAAATGTACTTAATGTGACCCCTAGGTCCGCGAAATCGATCAAATTGACCATTTAACCGACATTGACCGTTACGATACTAACGTGACAGTTAACGGTGATGACGCGGCGGTCCACGATGCTGACGTGGTGGTACACGTGGGATGGTGACTTGACAATGAGGGGTTGAATTGATTATTTTAACCGAATTCGTTAGCATAATTAATTTTTTATCGAGTTCATGGGCATAATTGATTTTAATTAAAAGTCCGATAACTAATTTAATATTTAAGCTAAAAATAAGATTTTATGAAATTATTAAAATTTTAAAAATATTAAAACTGGATAAATAATTTGTTTAAATTTCAAGTTAATTTAATTGATTATTTAGTTTTTAAATAAAATTGGGTAAATAATTTGGTTTTTCGAGATAACTTTTACAAATAGAATTGTTGCGTGTAAAAGAGTCTATCGCAATGTAGTGCAAGTGTACACGACGCAAGTGTTAAAGTGATACGTAAGTATCAGATATCGTCTCCACAGGGACTGGGCTAATAGCTTTAACCTTGGATTGCTGCACAAGAGGGAAAAGAAAGAGTTTAATTGTTTGTCACGGAGTAATAAAGAATATTGAAAATAAGAGATGAAAATATTCAGAGTAAAGAGTATGCTGGTATTGATTTGCTCAGTAGTGCATATATTGCACTGCCTAGGACTTCTCTGTTCTGTCGTAGCGTCTGTCGCGACAGCACCTGCTGCGACAGCGGTCTGTTGTTGTCGCGGTAGCGGACACACAACTTTGTACTTCAAGCTTGGTAAGAATCCTTGTTCTGCCTTGGCCTATCCCTAGGTCCAAGTCTGTCGATGAACACGTCTTTGATGATACCTCCCGGCGTGAATCGAAGGATGAACACCGATGTTGTTGAATTCTTCCTTAGCAACTTAACCTCGTTTTATCCCTAGGTCCGAGATAGTTCAACCATAAACTGGAGAACTCATACTTATTCCTTTCGTATACTTAACTCTCCCGATATTAAGTAAATGTATAATCTCACAATGCTCTCCCGATACTCTTGCAAGATGTTGAAAACCAGAATAAGCAAACTTGAAGTCTATTTTATTGAACAGAAAAATTCCTAAAACAAATGCAATCCTTGCAACTACTTTACAGAATCAACCCTTAGCCCTAGGGGAAGTTTAGAGCATGATGAGAAGGGGGAAAACGAGTAGGGTTTAAGGAAGACGGCTAGAGAGTAAGATATTCTTCCCTAGGTCGAATTACATGCCTTTATATAGGCCTTAGGTTCAAGTTTTCTAATATGGCAAGAATACAAGTTTAAATTACAGTACAACTCTATTAAAGACCAAATCATCAGAGTAGATGTCTTTAATTCGTCCTCTCTTCTTGCTTGGAGTTTTTTCCTTGAACTTTGGGCTTGGCCTTCATTCTGATCTAGGGCTCTGAAAAATATAAGAGTGTTCCCAGACAAACCGGCTTAATTTCCTCTTTCTGTCGAGCTCCACTTCACTTTTTCCCTTCACCATTGTTGTCGCCATTCGCTGCCACGGCAGCGGCCATGCCAGCATCCTTCTTCTCGTCTGCAGTCTTGTGTTCCAGCTCTGCTTCTCCACTGCCTTGCGTCTGCTACAACAGCTACCTGCAAAAGTAACCGATTTCAATAGCAACTGTGTCATTTAATATAGTTGTGGTGTATGAATGAAATATATCCTAAATGCAATGAATTGTGCTTGAATGTAGCAGAAATATGGGTTAAATAGGGGGTAAAATATAGAACTTTTACACACTCAACACACTCCCAAACTCAAGTTTTTGCTTGCCCTCAAGCAAATATTACCTAACTTAATAATAATAAAAAAATTCTTTGGCTTAAATCAGTGAACTCTGCATTACCTACCACTTGTATTCTATCAAGAGTAGTACCTTGTCGGGCATTTCTGGATTCATTCGAAACCATGCTATAATTCTTGTGAAGTGTTTGTGGGTTTTGTGAACACTTATGCATCTAGACTACCTTAGTATACCAGAATAGTTATGTCTACAAATTTGAGGTTATGCCATTTCAATTTTTTCTGGAGGCAATTCTTAGGCTCCTTTAGTTTTTTCTGACTCTTTATTTAACTGCATCTTTTCTGGAGGCAATTCTTAGGCTCCTTTAGTTTTTCTAACTTAGCTCAAAAAGAAATCCACTAAAATAAGTGCAAGGCAGTTTTGCAAGCTATTGAGTCTAAATATTTTTCCTTGTTTTCCTAGAGCCAGTGATAGGCGCTTTTAGGGGCATTTTCAAGTGGGTAAACATTCTTATTCCAGTGTACTAAAGTAATCTAAAAAACATAAGAGTCACAAAGAGTGTTTTACAGGGTAGAATCATAGCATGGCTCTAAATAGATCCTAAAATTTCTTAAAGGCGCTGTCACGACAGCATATGTCGTGACAGGTAAGTGAAGTTCAAAGACTTAAGCCAAATTTTCATCATTTTTTAAAGCAAAAATAAACTAAACATTAGACATGATTTCTAAACTTAAAGACACTTCATTAATGGAGGGATGCCACCCCCAAACTCAAGGGTTGCATTGCCCTCAATGTATGATGACAAAATGAAGAAAATAAAATAAAAACAACATCACAATTATAACAAAATAGCAAACAAAAAAGATAAGATAAAAACTTAAATTTTAAGCGCTGTTGTTGTTGATGTTGCTGCTGTTGATTTGAATCTGCCGACGGGCAGTGACTTTCCCCGTTGAGGCTGTAACTACAGGCGTGAATAACGGGGACAGCTGTTACGCGGTTTCTGACGTGTCTGTCACGCGTTTCCGTGTCTGCTGCGCGTCTGTTACGCGTTTCTGTGTCTGCCGCGACAACGTGTTGACAGGCTGGATTTTCCGCGTCTATCACGGCAACTGTAACGACATGCTCCTATTTTGGGCTTTTTGGGCTGATGGTGAGATGCTGGGCTGAGTTCACTTCTTCTCTTCTCCTTGTCTCTTTTATTTCCTAAAAATAATAAAAATAAAATAATTCTAATTACCTAATAAATAAATAAATATAAATAATAATAATAATAATAATAATAATAATAATAAAATTAAGTTGAATTAGGGATGCCATGAGGGGCATCTCCTAAAGTAACCACTTCCTGCATTTTGGGGGCTTCACTCCCGTGATAATGCTTCAATCTCTATCCGTTGACTTTAAATTGGTGCACGTCTTTTAAGGATTTAATCGTGATGGCACCATGAGGAAAAACTTGCACCACTTGAAACGGGCCGGACCATCTAGATTTCAACTTTCTTGGGAAGAGTTTCAACCTAGAGTTGAATAACAACACAAGCTGCCTTGGGTAGAACTATCGTGGCAGCAGTTTCTTGTCATGCCACTTCTTTGTCTTGTCCTTGTAAATCCTTGCGTTGTCATAGGCCATTGCTCGAATTTCTTCGATCTCATTCAAGTCAAGTAGCCTTTTCTGTCATGCCTTTTCCAAGTCTATATTCACTACTTTGATGGGCCAGTATGCTCTGTGTTCTATCTCAATAGGTAGATGGCATGTTTTTCCATAAATCAGCCGGTAGGGTGACATTCCCAATGGAGTTTTGAATGATGTTCTGTAGGCCCAGAGTGCATCATTGTGGTGTAGGGACCAGTCCTTTCGAGTTTGTTTAACCATCTTTTCAAGAATGTTCTTTACCTCTCTGTTGGATATTTCGTCTTGTCCATTGGTCTGAGGGTGGTAAGTTGTTGCAATCCGATGTTTGACACCATATTTCTTTAAAGCAACAGATATAACCCTATTGTCAAAATGCCTCTTTCATCACTGATAATCGCCTTCGGGATGCCAAATCTAGAAAAAATATTCTTATGCAGAAATCTCTAGACGGTCTTGGCATCATTTTTCTGTGTGGTGATCGCTTCAACCTATTTGGACACGTAGTCCACTGCCAAGAGGATATAAAGGTTCCCACATGATGCTGGGAATGGTCCCATGAAATCAATCCCCCAAACGTCGAAGATTTTGACTTCAAGAATGTTTTGCAGCGTCATCTCATGTCTCCATGAGATGTTTCCAGTCCGTTGACATTTGTCACATCTTTTGTAGAATACATGGGCATCCTTGAATAGTGAAGGCCAATAAAAACTAGACTGCAAAACCTTGGCAGCAGTTTTGTTACCACCTAAGTGTCCTCCATATTGTGAATCATGGCAGTGATGAAGCACAGCTTCTTGCTCATCCTGTGGTACACACCTCCTGATGATTTGATCTGCACACATTTTGAAAAGAAGAGGTTCTTCCCAATAATAATGCTTAACATCATTTTGGAACCTCTTCCTAGATTGATAGTTAAGGTCAGGAGGAAATATTCCGCTAACTAAATAATTAACGAAATCAACATACCAGGGGAGTTCAGAAAACTTACCTGCCGCCATGGTTGTCGCGACAGTGCTTGTGGCTGCGAACAGCTGCTCATCGGGGAAGGTCTCCAGTATGTGTGTCTCGTCTATTGGGAGACTCTTTCCCTTCTCTAATCTCGACAAGTGATCTGTAACTTGGTTTTTTGTCCCCTTTTTATCCTTGATTTCTATGTCGAACTCTTGCAGCAGTAGAATCCAACGAATCAATCTGGGCTTTGCGTCTTTTTTAGCAAACAGATATTTCAGTGCAGAATGGTGTGTGTGGACCACCACTTTCTTTCCAAGTATGTAGGATCGGAACTTGTCAATTGAAAACACCACAACCAACAATTCCTTCTTTGTTGTGGTGTAATTCACTTGGGCATCGTTGAGTGTTTTGCTAGCGTAGTAAATTACATGGAATAGCTTGTCCTTCCTCTACCCAAGTGCTGCCCCTACAGCATAATCACTGGCATCACACATAATCTCGAATAGCAACTTCCAGTCTGGTGGCTGTACAATCGGGGTTGTTACTAGCTTCTCTTTCAAAATTCTGAATGCCTCAGTACATTCAATGTTGAAGTCGAAGGGACGATTCTGCTCTAGTAGGTGGCATAACGGTTTGGTGATCTTCGAAAAATTGGCTATAAACCTTCGATAGAACCCAGCATGCCCTAAGAAACTCCGAATTCCCTTGACTGTGGTGGGTGGTGGCAGCTTTTCAATTACCTCAATTTTGGCTCTTTCGACCTCTATGTCGCGGCAGCTTATTTTATGGCCTAGGACTATCCCTTCATCCACCATGAAGTGACATTTATCCCAGTTTAATACCAAGTTCACTTTCTCGCATCTCTCGAGCACTTTCTGTAGGTTCCCTAAGCAGCTTTCAAAATTGTCTCCAAAGACAGAGAAATCGTCCATGAATATATCCAGGAAATCCTCCACCATGTCGGAGAATATCGCCATCATACACCTCTAAAAGGTTGTTGGTGCGTTGCAAAGTCCAAATGGCATCCTCCGAAAAGCGTAAGTACCGTATGAGCAAGTGAAGGTCGTTTTCTCTTGATCCTCTGGTGCGATGGCTATTTGGTTGTAACCTGAGTAACCATCAAGAAAACAGTAATAAGGCTTTCCCGCTAATCTATCAAGCATTTGATCAATAAAAGGTAGGGGAAAGTGGTCCTTCCGGGTAGCTTTGTTAAGCTTACGATAGTCCATACAAACCCTCCAACCGGTCACAGTCCTGGTTGAGATTAACTCGTTTTCTTCGTTGGTCACCACGGTTATTCCTCCCTTCTTAGGAACGCACTGCACCGAGCTCACCCACTTACTATCCGAGATGGCATAAATTATCCCAGCGTCTAGTCATCTGATAATTTCTTTTCGGACCACTTCTCGCATAGCATCATTCAAACGTCTCTGAGCATCAATGGTCGGCTTATGATCATCCTCTAAGAGAATTTTATGCATGCATAGTGCCAGACTGATGCCTTGGATATCAGCTATCGTCCATCCAATAGCCTTTTTGTGTTGATGTAGCATCCCTATCAGTTGTTGTTCCTGTTCTTGCATCAACTTGGAAGAGATGATTACGGGTAACGTATCATTTAATCCAGGAAAAACATATTTGAGCTGCCCTGGCAGGGGCTTAAGATCTAGAACATGTGGCTCTACAGTTGATGGCTTTTGGATGATATGTTCATTCGAGGTATAGTTTAAGGGCTCGAATAACTTACCTAGACGATTGCCTATCCAGTTTACCTCCTCATGATCTTCAGTGTCAGATATGTCAGAATCTGAGGAGCTGTTGTCGTCGTCGCTGCCGTGACAGTCTTCTAAATGGCTGCTGGGGCAGTGGCCAAATTTGATGTCATGGCAGTCCGACCTGATGCAGGGTTGGTCAAGGATAACTTCAGTGATAGCCTTGAATTCTTCTTCTGCATCAGCGTGCTTTATTGCTTGGAGAACATTCAGCTTGATCTTTTGATCATTCACTCTCATAGTGAGTTCTCCCTTCTCTACATCAATCCGTGATCTTCTTGTGGCTAAAAAGGGTCGCCCCAGGATGATTGGTGCATTCTCATCTGCTTCACAATCTAAAACAAGAAAGTCGGCAGGAAAAATAAATTTATCCACTCTTACCAGAATATCTTCAATTTTCCCTTCTGGTTGCACGTAAGAGCGGTCTGCCAGCTGCAGCATAACTGTTGTGGGTCGTGCTCATCCAATACCTAATTTTTGAAATACAGATTTTGGCATTAAATTAATACTAGCACCTAGATCACAAAGTGCATTACCCACGAATTTATCACCGATTATGCACGGTATTATGAAGCTCCCATGATCCTTCTTTTTCTGGGGTGGATGCTTGTGCAGAATAGTCATGCATCCTTCTGTCAGTTTTACCATCTCAAATTCCCCAAGTCTGGATTTTTTTGACATATCATCCTTGAGAAATTTGGCATAACCAGGCATCTCCTTGGTAGCATCTAACAGCGGAATATTTATGTGGACATGCTTAAGAATATCATAGATCTTCTTAAGCTGGAACTTTTGTTTCTGCTTTTGTAGCCGTTGTGGAAAATGAGGTGGAGGACGATAGTCTTCAATGCGTCCTTCCCACTACATTCGGATCTAAGGAGGCTTAGGTTCTTCATCCTTCTCCTTTGTCTCTTCTGCTGCCGTGATAGGTGTATCGGCAGCAAGCTATTTGTCGTCTGCCGGGGCAGTGTTCTCGGCAGTCGATTCTAGGGCCGGTTCCTTAACTGGTTCAGCTTCCTTCTCTGGCCCTGGTAATTTCTTCCCACTCCTAGTTGTGATAGCTTTGCACCGCTCATGTGTGGGTTGTCTAGCGACCTCAGTATCGCTAGGGAATCCTTCATTCTGCCTTGGCTTAATATGCTGGGAAACCTGACCCATCTGTGTCTCCAGTGATTTCAGAGTAGCTTCATGGTTAGTCATCTGCATCTCTGTTTTATCCATGAATGACTCAGTCTTCTTGACGAAGTGATTCATGTTCTCAATGTAAGTTCTTGTCTGAGACATAAACGTGGCCAAGGTCTGCTCCAATATACTAGTTGTGGTTGCTGGTGGCTGTTGCGGTTGCTACCGTGTCAGAAGTCTAGGTGCCCCCTGATTTTGAGTGTTCTGTACTTGAGGATTCAGGGCATTGTTTGGGTTGCTCCAAGAGAATTTGGGATCTTTTCTCCAATTGGGATTGTAATTGTTGGAATTGTAGTTCTGCTTGTTATAATTTCCAACATACATCCATTTCTCTAGCTGTAGCGGGTAGTCTTCCGAACTATGATTCCCATTACAAGTTCCACATACCTCTTTTGCAGCGTAGACAGGTTGAGAATCCTTCTTCAGCAAGTTTTCTACTGCCATTGTGAGATATGCGACTTGTGTCTTTAATGAATTATCGGCTTCGTAATCCTTCACAGCTAGTACTCTTTTACCTCTCCTTGATGTAGGGAATTGCTCTTCATTCTTCGCCAAATTCTTTAAGACTACCATGGCATCATCCGGATCTTTATCCAACAACAACCCATTGGCTGCTGAATTGATTCTCATATGTGTCTGTAGGTTGGCAGCATTGTAGAATTTGATTACCTGATTCCATACAATGAATCCGTGCATCGGGCAATTCCTCAGAAGAGTAGTAAACTTGTCCCATGCCTCGTGCATTGGCTCGTCGTCTTCTTGTTGAAAAGTAGCAATTTCGTTACGTAATCGCTCAGATAAATGGGAAGGGTTAAAACGAGACAAAAATTCACGAGTTAAATCTGCCCAAGTTCGAATTGAACCCGGTGTTAGTTTGTTCCACCAAGTTTTAGCTTTGTCCCTCAATGAATGAGGAAATAACCGAAGCCTCAATATCTTCGGATTCACTCCTGGTAGTCTAAACGAACCACATATTTCTTGGAACGTTTTTAGATGTTCCCTAACATCCTCTGTAGCAGCACCACTAAATTGGCCAGCGGAATTAATCATGCTGAACATGACAAGTTTCAGCTCGAAATTTTCTACTTCCACGTCTAGCAAGGTGGTCTCTTGTTCCACATGATCATTGATCATGTAATCTCGGCATGACCGGCGTGCGGCCCCAGCAGCAGGAGGATCGGCAGGCCGTCCGTTTCCTCCATCTCCGATAGGATCTTCAGGACCTCTGGGATTCCTTTGGTTGTTCATGGCCTCTAACTGTTCTTCAAGGTATTCGTTTCTGGCTAATTCAAGTCGGAGTCGGTTCTTAAGATTGCACGAGCGTTCGATTTCAGGATCTATCTGATACTCAAGTTCCTTTCCTCATCTCGATCTGCGCATAAATAGAAAACCTTGTGAAAAGCACAGGGTGAACAATCCAAGTAAAATAGAAAAATTTAAAAAGTGCAGTAAAGTAGGGTAAAGATATGTTGTCAATCCCCGGCAACGGCGCCAAAAACTTGTTGTGTGTAAAAGAGTCTATCGCAATGTAGTGCAAGTTTACACGACGCAAGTAGTAAAGTGATACGTAAGTACCGGATATCGTCTCCACAGGGACTGGGCTAATAGCTTTAACCTTGGATTGTTGCACCAGAGGGAAAAGAAAGAGTTTAATTGTTTGTCACGAAGTAATAAAGAATATTGAAAATAAGAGATGAAAATATTCAGAGTAAAGAGTAGGCCGGTATTGATTTGCTCAGTAGTGCAGGTATTGCACTGCCTAGGACTTCTTTGTTCTGTCGTAGCATCTGTCGCGGTAGCACCTGCTGCGGCAGCGGTCTGTTGTTGTCGCGGCAACGGACACACAACTATGTACTTCAAGCTTGGCAAGAATCTCTGATGTGCCTTGGCCTATCCCTAGGTCCAAGTCTGTCGATGAACACGTCTTTGATGATACCTCCCGGCGTGAATCGAAGGATGAACACCGATGTTGTTGAATTCTTCCTTAGCCACTTAACATCGTCCTATCCCTAGGTCTGAGATAGTTCAACCATAAACTGGAGAACTCGTACTTATTCCTTTCGTATACTTAACTCTCCCGATATTAAGTAAATGTATAATCTCACAATGCTCTCCCGATACTCTTGCAAGATGTTGAAAACCAGAATAAGCAAACTTAAAGTCTATTTTATTGATCAGAAAAATTCCTAAAACAAATGCGATCCTTGCAACTACTTTACAGAATCAACCCTTAGCCCTAGGGGAAGTTTAGAACATGATGAGAAGGGGGAAACGACTAGGGTTTAGGGGAAGACGGCTAGAGAGTAAGATATCCTTCCCTAGGTCAAATTACATGCCTTTATATAGGCCTTGGGTTCAAGTTTTCTAATATGGAAAGAATACAAGTTTAAATTAAAGTACAACTCTATTAAAGACTAAATCTTCAGAGTAGATGTCTTTAATTCGTCCTCTCTTCTTGCTTGGAGTTTCTTCCTTGAACTTTGGGCTTGGCCTTCATTCTGATCTAGGGCTCAGAAAAATATAAGAGTGCTCCACGACAGACCGGCTTAATTTCCTCTTTCTGTCGAGCTCCACTTCACTTCTTCCCTTCATCATTGATGTCGTCATTGGCTGCCACGGCAGCAGCCATGGCAGCATCCTTCTTCTCGTTTGCAGTCCTGTGTTCCAGCTCTGCTTCTCCACTGCCCTGCGTCTGCTACAACAGCTACCTGCAAAAGTAACCAATTTCAGTAGCAACTGTGCCATTTAATATAATTGTGGTGTATGAATGAAATCTATCCTAAATGCAATGAATTATGCTTGAATGCAGCAGAAATATGGGTTAAATAGGGGTAAAATATAGAACTTTTACACACTCAACAAGAATATATGAAAAATCAATTAACAAATTGGTGTAAATATCATTTGAATCCCTTATAATTTTAAAAATAAGCAAAGTGAGGACTCTCACAAAAAATCAAAATATTCTTTATTTTTTTATAAAAACCCATAAAGTTAATTAAAATAAATAAAATATTCAAAAAATTTACTGAAAATGAAAATTATATAAAAATTTATAATGTATTACAAATTATAAATAGTTAAATTTTAAATATAAAAATGTAATAAATTTTTATAAAGTATTAAAAAAATTGAACACTTTCTTCGGAAAAGTCTTCGACTTGGTCAGTTTGAGTATTATCATTCGTTAAACAAATTTTAAGTGGAATTACCATTGTATTAGAGTAACAATAAAACTCAAATTTTCTTTCACTTTTCTACATCAAATTGATGCTCATTAATATTTGATGTAAAAAAATGAAAGAGAATTTTAGTTTTATTACACTCTAATACAAAGATGTTTCATTTGAAAATATGTTCAAGGAACATTACTCCGCTTAGCATAACGAGAAACAGACAAAGACTTTTATGGTTTATATATATATTTAAATTTTGTTTTTTTTATATTTGTAACTTTTTAATGTTTTTAATTTTAATGTTTTTACTTAATTTTTTAATTCATTGGGATGTTTTTATTTTTTATATTTTATGAATATTTAAATATTAATATTTTTAGCTCAAAGATTAAGTAAGTTATCGAACTTTTAATTAAAATTAATTATGTCTTTAAATTCGCTAAAAATATCAATTATGTCATTGAATTTGGTTAAAATAATCAATCAATTCCCATCGGCACATCATCATCTCACATATACTGGCACATCATTATTGTGGGTTGTCACATCAACACCATTAACTTTCATGTCAACACTGTAATAGTCAACTTCGGTAATTTAATCAATTTTACGAATTAAAAGGCCACATTAGCTGCTGATTTTTTAGGTTGAAGCAAAAATACTCCAATTATTTTTAATAAAATGGATTGGGGAAAATGAAGGAAACAAGTTGGAATCGGGTGGGTGAGGCAGAGCACTGAGCATATGGGAAATTGAGAAACGTAAAGTTGGTCCACACATGAACCGAAACAAAGGCTGAAACATAGCCCCGCAAAAGAGAAGCTAGAAAAGATGAATCTGACGTAAAAGTAGAGCTACCTACCAAATCTAACCACTTGTCTTTCTCATCAACTCGGTCAATTCCATCGAGTCTATTGGCCTGGCCCCCCTTTCTCTCTGACGTATAAATTCTTACACAACCACCCACCAGCTTTATCCATTTTCCTACAACCACTGCTTCAGGACAACCCATCTCCATCCTAGGATAACTGATTTGCTTTCCATTTCCGACAAGCCATGGGTCGATCACCTTGTTGTGAAAAAGCTCATACCAACAAAGGTGCCTGGACCAAGGACGAGGATCAACGCCTCATCGATTACATCCGTGTTCATGGCGAAGGTTGCTGGCGTTCCCTCCCCAAAGCTGCCGGTAACCCCATTTTAACTTCTTCTTTCTTGCTCACCGATTTGGTGTCTTAATTTATGGTTTGCACTTTGCAGGCCTGCTTAGATGTGGTAAAAGTTGCAGGTTGAGATGGATAAATTACTTGAGGCCGGATCTCAAGAGAGGGAATTTCACCCAGGAAGAAGATGAGCTCATCATTAAGCTTCACAGTTTACTTGGAAACAAGTCAGTTTTTTTTTCTTCTTTTCTTTCGATTTCCACTATGTTTGATAAATTTTCTAATGTCTTCCGTTGTATTTGCAGATGGTCTTTGATTGCTGGAAGATTACCGGGAAGAACCGATAACGAGATAAAGAATTACTGGAACACACACATCAAAAGAAAGCTTGTAAGCAGAGGAATCGATCCGCAAACTCATCGTCCTTTGAACGAAACCGCAGCCGGTTCCGCCAACCCTACTGAATTGGATTTCAGAACCGCACCCAAATCGGATTTCATCAAAACCCCATCACATCTAGAACTCAAATACAATGAAATTCGATTCAAGTCGAACGCGGATTCCCTCGAAGAACCCAACTGTACCGCCAGCAGTGGCATGACTACAGATGAAGAACAACAACAGCGACAGCTACACAAGAAGAAGCAGTATGATAATCCAAGTGATGGGCAAGAGTTAAATTTGGAGCTTTCGATTGGGATTAGTTCGGTTGATTCGCCTCGGGTTTCGAGTGCTAACTCGGTCGAGTCCAAACTAAAGCTAGATAACAATAATTTCCAGTTTCTTGAACAAGCGATGGTGGCCAAGGCAGTATGTTTGTGTTGGCAATTAGGCTTTCGAACAAGTGAAATTTGTAGGAACTGTCAAAATTCAAATGGTTTCTACAGATTTTGTAGACCTTTGGATTCGTAGGGTCATTTTTATTTTTATTTTTTTCATTTTAGATGATAATTGCATAATTATTACCATATTATTCGCTGTCTTATGTAATCAAAGCTAATTGTTAAAGAAGATTAAAAAGACCATTAATTTCTGCTGTCTGCAGATATTATTAAATTCTTTCGGATTTGTTTTATGGATTATTATCCAATACAAAAGCAGTTGAAACTTTTGTTCTCATAAGTGCTTCAATTTTAGGGTTTAAAATTTTTTAATTTAGGGTTTATAGTTTAGTGATTTTAGTGTATGGGTTTAGAATTTAGGGCTCATGGTTAAATTTTAAGGTTTAGGGTTAGAATTTAGAGTTTAGGGTTATTGCTTAGGTTTTAGGATAATATGGTTAGGGTTTTAGGTTTTAACCTATAAACCCTAACTATAAATCCTAAATTTTAACCCTAAACCCGAAATTCTATCAACAACCCATAAATTCAAAACTACTGCACTTAAACTCTTAAATCCTAAACAAAATTCTTAAACCCTAAATTAAAATACTTGTACAAACAAAAATTTCACAAGCGCTTGTATATCGAATAATTGCCCTTATTTTATTAGTTAAATGAACGTGCAATCCCTGATGAAAGGAAACATGGAAGATTAAATTATGTTCTTCCAATTGCTATTTTCATATTATAAAACAAAGGTTTGAAGTCACAATCAAGCGTTAGATAATGGTTGGTACACAAATTAAAATTTTATAAATTGTTCAAAATTATTAGAAGTAAAATACAAGAAAAAGTTTTTGAACCAACAAAAATAAAAACTAAAAGAAATAGAGTTATGGAAAGTCGTCCCGTGACTTTTTAATTTTGGAGACCGGTGTTATAGTCACAAATATGAACTAAGCTGATAGGGACGGAGTCAGATCAACTTGAGGGACAAAACATTTTTTTTTTTAATTTAAGAGACAATTTATAATTATCTCACAATTTATAAATTATTATCTAAATTAAAGGTAAATTTTTATTTTGGATAGGATTAGGGTCACAAGCCTCTCCCAGTGCATGCATGCATGTGAGACTTATCTTTAATCATTTAATGAGAGAAAGTTGAAAGATTATATTTAAATATTTGAGTTTTTGAATTCAACAAGTGGTTCTAGTGGAAAATGAGATGAAGTTCTTTTATAGGAGATTTAGATTTAAATCGTTTTATCTGCAATGTTTGTGTGCATTACCAAATAGTTGATAATATGTATAAACATATACTATCTTATAATCACCTTAATTCTTAGGGTCAGACGGTCAACTTTATCAACTAATCTTCTATGAGCACATGGTGTGATGAATAAAAATTCTCCGCCTATACTAAAAAATTAGGTTTAGGGTTTATGATCATAGTTTAAGGTTAGTGTTTAGGGTTATAGTTTAGGGAATTATGGGTAGGGTTTAAGATTTATGGTGTAAGAATTAAAATTTAGAGTTTAAGAATTAGAATTTAATTTTTTTAATATTAAAAAAATATAAGAAGACACTAAAAAGAGTAATTTTTTTGTCAAGGTGTGGTGCGTTACATAAAATATCACCTCCTTTATTTTTAAAAAATATGAATCATTTATTGTATTTTAAAACTCAATATACTAGGGTTTTAAGCGAAGAACATGATGTTCGTTTGTATCGCATTTAAAAAAAAAAGAATAAGGAAATGTTTTATGGTAATGCAAAAAAAAATCCCACATTGGTTGAACATAAACTTTTTAAAGTGTTTAAATGTAGTCTTTTGAATTTTAATGGTTTTATCCAATGTAGTGTTTGAACTTTTTTGTTCAAATCCCACATTGGTTGAACATAAACTTTTTAAAGTGTTTAAATATAGTCTTTTGAATTTTAATGGTTTTATCCAATGTAGTGTTTGAACTTTTTTGTTCACTAAATTATTTGAAGGTAAGCCATACGGTATGATCTCATAATGCAATATCATTAAATTGGCTAGAAAATCATCAAGTTCAAAAAAAT
Organism: Hibiscus tridactylites; assembly: GCA_958450335.1. Lineage (NCBI taxonomy): Eukaryota > Viridiplantae > Streptophyta > Magnoliopsida > Malvales > Malvaceae > Hibiscus > Hibiscus tridactylites. The sequence goes on along the minus strand of OY288290.1, from coordinate 63,893,493 downwards.
AGAGACTAAATTGTTTAGTAAGGGAAATTAAGGATCAAATTGAAGAAAAAAAAACAAATTTAAAGACTAGATGTTTTTATGATTTTTTTCAACCTTCACTTTTCAAACCTCTCCTTATTAAAAAAACATTGAAATGATGAGAAGATTAAAAAAAATACAGATGAGAGGTGTTGAATTATTAATGAAAAGATATGGATGTGAACATGAAATGCAATGAACTGTGGAAGCATGTGAATGAGATGGTGACTAGCTTGTTTGGGCTGGCAATGGCTGGCATGCATGTTTAAACCGACTTACACCATAACATATATATATATATATATATATATATATATATATATATATATATATATATATATATATATATATATATATTTAATAATTCATATAAGTAAAAAATGTTGATACACATGTCGCATAAACTTTAGTTTACACGTGACTTTTAGTTTTAGGAGTACTTAAATTTTTAGTTTAAAGTTTAGGAGTTTAGGTTGCAAGGTTTAGAATTTAAGGTTAATGTTTAGAACTTATAGTTTAGAGTATAATTTTTGAGGTCAGAGTTAGGAATTTAAGATTTAGGTTTTATAGTATAAATATACATGTATGTGTAAAATTAATTTTACACGACCTATGTATCAAAATTTTACCATTCATATAAACAACAAAAGATTCTATATTAATAAAATTATAGGGTAAATTATCTATTTAGTACCATCTATCTTTGTGTTTTTATTTTAGTCACTCAACTTTATTTTTTACAAAATAATTCTTATTGTTGTAATTTGTCCATTTGACTACTTTATTATTAAAAAATTAACGATAAAACTAACATGTCATCTTCTTATTAAAGAAAAACTAAAAAAAAAGTGTCTGTCGTTTATTTACCCAATAAATAGGGTATTAAATAAGTAATTTACCGAAATTATAACATGTAGTAGGGATCGTACAATGGCGGTGATGGAAACAAATCCATATGTGTTTTAAGGTTTGGAAGGAGAACGACGACCTTTCCTTCTGCAACAAACTTCCTTGGGAATAACATCTTTTGTTAAATAAATAAATATCACTTCTTTTTATCTTCCGAGATAACAATTACTATATTTATTTGTTTAAAAAACAATTACTATATTTATATTTACATTTTAACAATATATTCAAAATAATATTTTTTATATCTCTTCACTCTTGCCAATGAGTTTTGATTCCATCGTAATATTAAAGCTTTCAAAATTTTAACACGTTTAAGTTTAAGTTTTATCGTATATAAGAGTCTAACTAAATTTATTAGGGTAAATTATATTGATAGTCATCAAACTATTGGTTCTTTCTTATTTTAGTCACCAAATGTTTATGTATGTAAACATTTAGATGTTATAATTTATATTTCATTTGGAATTTCAAAACTAGTTATATTTTGATACACGATATGTATAAAAAAAGTTATACAACTCTTCGTATTTAAAACATACAATTTAAAATCTAAATTATTAATATTAAAATAATAAATCCTTAATCCAAAACTATAATCATACAACTCAAACTACTAAATCTTAAACTAAACTCTTAAATTTAAAATTTAAAATGGTTGTGTATCAAAATTTTCAAACGTATTCACCCCTAAACAATATTATTTTCTTTTGTGAAGAAATAAATAAGGGGGACAGAGAAATTAGGTAGAAACTAGGAATGGGAGTAGGTGGAAATATTTTAATATTAGTTACGAAGTAAATGAAAGTTCAATCGATAATGAAAAAGAAAATATCCAACTCTTACCAAATAACCATCCATATTAGAGAACTCATTGAGTGGTCCTAATAAAAAAGAAAATTTTGCTCTTCCTAAGAAATTATGGTTCAAACAGTTTGTCTATACGATATATATAGGATAAGATCTAGTTACACATTGTAAAACTCTCTAAGTTTTACACGTTTTTTGGATCGTTGGATGAGTGAAACTTAAAGAGTTTTACACTGTGTAAGTTGATCCTAATCATATATATATGAGATATGATTCGTTTACACAGTGTAAAACTTTTAAGTTTTACACGTTTTCTGGACCGTTTGATGAGTAAAATGAATGGATGAGATTAACAGTAAATATCTGAAGATTATCACTTGGAAAAAAAAAGAGTAAGGAGTTAATCTAAACCATCCATTCCCCTATATAACGATCAAGAAAACGTGTAATACTTAAAGAGTTTTACATTGTGTAAGTTGATCCTAACTCTATGTAAAACTTGAAGGTTTTACACATTTTTGGACCGTTAGATGAAGGTAAATGGATGAATGAGATTAACAGTAGATAATGTGAGGATTATCACTTGGAATAAAATAAGAAAATAATCTTAGCCATTTATTATCATCATCCAACGGTCCAAAAAAAGTATAAAAATAATTGAGTTTTACACAATATAAGTGGATCCTAACTATATATATATATATGGATGAATGAGATTAACTCCTTATTTTTTTTTCTCAAGTGATAATCTTCACATATTCTACTGTTAATCTCAGTCATCAGTTTCACTGATCCAACGATCCAAAAATCTTGTAAAATTTAAAAGAATTTTACAATGTGTAATTATACCAAAATTAAGAGAGAGAAAAAAATAAAAACAACCATCCAATTTAGGTTACATTAAACCTGGTAATTTAACGTGGAACCAAAAATAAGTTGGAAATTAATGCTTTTCTATTTGGACATTTCTATTATAATGTATACTCTTCCTACTTAATTTAACAAAAATAATTTAATGAATTTCAATAAGTTACAATTGAATAATTATACGTAATTTTTTTATTGAAGATAATAATTTGTATAACCAACAACATAAACGAGCAGTGAGTACGTGTTTTGAGTTAAAAAAATAATAGGGATAACTATATTTTTAGTACCTCACCTTTACCCGTTTTTTTATTTTGGTGCTGCCACGTCATTTTCTCTCTCCTAGTCAGCATTCTTTTAATTTTTTAACGGCGGGTACCAAAATAGAAACAAAATGTAACGTTAAGCATTATTTTGCCAAGAAAAATAGATAGGGTACCAAAATAGGAAAACGAGTAAAGATGAGGTACTAAAAATGTAGTTATCCCAAAATAATAATTCATATATAATACTTTATAGGTAAATTAGTGAATTATAATCGATGGCGATTTTTTTATATCTCTTTCATTTCTTTCTTTCACCTTCTTTTTCTTTCTCACTTTTCTAGAATTTATTTTACGGATCACTTTTCATTGGATTATTATTTAATTATCTTGTTGATTTACTACTACATTTGAGCTCCTTACTATTTTTCTCATTTTAATATGTGCTCGCATTGCAATCACCACAAATATGTCATTTTAAATTATGATAAAATTAATTATTATTTTATTTTATTTTCGTGTTAATATTAATGATGTTTATTCTTTACCACAAACAATGATGCTTGTATTATTTATTTGCTCGAATTGTTTGATTGGATCTTCTATTCTTTTATTGTATGATTTTATTTTATGAAATGAAAAAAAAATTGATTATTCAACCAGTCAATTACGACTTTTGACTTCAATTTCTTTTCAATTTCGATACATTTAATCTATAATATATAAAAATACACGTCAGAGAATTTTTTTTTGAATCGGCTGAAATACTCTTCATTTTTAATATATTATTTATTTATATAATATTTGCAAAAAATTCTTCAGATAGATTAAAATCATAATAATTATAGTTATTATTTTTTGTATAGAAATTCATGCTACAAATTTGAAGAAGTAACATAGAATTAAATGTTATTAATAATTTGTAAATGTATGTGTAATTATGTGGGTGATGAATTTGTTGAGTAAGGAGTAGAGCATAAACACATAGTCATAAATAAGATTAATAAATAGGATTAGGAGGAGAAGGGTGGCCTTTTTAAATATGATTGGACAAGTTTAGTAAAAGCATGTGGGATTGGTTGGAGGGAGATGGTGGCATGTGACATGTTTGGGATTTTAGAGGTCAGGTAGGTGGCTAACCCAATCTTCTTTCTTATCCATTAATTTATGGTTTTCAATTATTTTAGGCTCAAATGAGAAATAATTACTTAAAAAGTAATTATTTAAACTATACATCTTGTTAATTTTAGGTGTCTAAAGTATTTTTTGTTAAAAATAAGTGTTTAAAGTTTACATCGTTACAATTTTAGGTGTCTGATAGTTAATTACTGTTAAAAAAATTCATTGACCAATCAAAAAATGACATGTGACATGTTTATTTTATTTTTTTCAAAATAAAAAATTTAAAATAATATTTTACACAAAATGCTAATTTTTCAGAAATCTTAAAATTCTTCTATTTTTATAAACACAGCCCCTAAATTCCTAAAATTTCTCAAACCCAAACCCTTAAATTGCTACCGCTTTTGTCGTCGATCGCCGCCCCTGAGGACACTCCTTTGGGAGTTGGACTTAGCCACTCATTTCCCTCAACTTAATGTCGTCGGAACGATGAACGACGTGCTAGCCGAACGTTGATTTCTCGTTAGACGTTTGAATGACATGTCGTTCGACGTTTCTGATGACGTTGTGTTGGGGGAAATGATCGGCTAGGTTCGGTGACCGAAAGGGTGTGTTCAGTGATATCGATCGGCGGTGATTTGGCGGTTCAGATTTTAAAAAAATTTACAAATTTAAGGATTGTCTTGTAAAAATTTAAGAATTTCAGAATTTTCTGAAATATTAAAAAATTGGCTTTTTCTTCAAAAAATTAAAAAAATCAATTATTGTTATGTGTCTAGCATTGATTAGTTAACGGATTTTTTTAACAGTAATTAACTACTGAACACCTAAATTATAACAATATAAATTTTAAGTACTTATTTTTTAAAAAAAAATACTATATGGGCATAAATCTAAAACATATATAGTCTTGTGACTTATTTTTCTTTTAAGTTATTATTTTAAGTGATATTAGTTAGTTAGAGTTTGGTAAGGGAAAAAGATGGGCATGTACCCACTCATCTCATCCCATGTGCCCATACACTAGCTGGTAGGGAATGAATTTTTCAGGACGGATTTTGATGTTAAATTTTGAAATAACCAATTACAAAATAAAAATATTTTAAAACTTTTAAAAGTCAGTAGAATAAAACTTCAAATCTTTGGAGAGTCATTATATATAGAGTTATTCTTAAAAGGGGTTATTTTGTTCCTGAGTTCGACTTAAATTGATAATGTTGCCCCTCGCACGAAAACGCGTTTAATTAGGTTTTTCAGTTTGCACATTACAGTAAATTAACCTCTTGACTAATGTTGACCGATGTAACCGTTAATTTGACCATTAACTTTTAACGCGTCAGCCGTCTTCGCTGATGTGGCATGCCATATCAACGCTAAAAAGTCAAAATGCTGATGTGGCATAGGTGCTGACGTGGCAAAATAAAAAAAATAAAAATTATTTTTTATCTTATTTTACATATTTATTTTTATATTAAATTTTAACAAATCACATGATGACAACTAAGTGCTTTACCACCAGACCAATCTCTTAAGCTTATCATTAATCACCAAATATAGTATATAATCTCATCCAAATAGCATGACTAGTACTTCTTCTTCATTACCTCAGTTAGCCAAATCGACAATAACTACCCATGTTAAAACTACCTTCTAGTTTAAAGTGCGGTTTCTAACTTCCTTTATTCAATGTTTTTCAGGCTGAGATAATAAAAATATATTTTTTTAAACTAAAAAATTCGAATCATCTTCAAATTCGAAATAGAAATGAAATCCAGATCATTCATAATGGTAGACTCCTTTCATTTGTCTTTTGTTTTCATTCATAAAGGCGGAAGCTAAGATTAGGGTCTTGTATACTCGTAATTTTCGAAGCACTTTCCAAGGCCTGAAGGGCCTCAGACTGGCTAGCAACCCTCTCAAAATCGAATAAAGCTGATTTTGAATGTGTTGATTGAGCCACACCTAAGTAGTTTACCTTTTTTATTATTCGAATTTACTGTTCGATATATATGCTTATCATTCCAAATTCTAACTGCTGCAATTTCTTGAAAAAATTAAAACTTAGTGATTTGTGATCAATCTGGAAGTAATGGGAAAATGTTTAATTATATGATTACTCTATTTATTTTCTCTTGTCGTTTTGTATTTCTTGAATTTGTTGTATACGATGTCTGATTGTATTGATTATATTTAATGCGTGATAAGAGAACACAAAATCATTTCCCTCGTATATTTCTTGAATTCATTCATGCTTAGTGATTTTAGAAATGCATTTTTGAGACCGGCATGGGAATGAGGTTGAAGTTGTAGAGGCGCTCTCCTTTTGGTTATTGTTGATTTGGCTAATAGATGTAACGAAGAAGTAGCAGCCATGTTATTTGGATAATATTATATACTATATTTGGTGATTAATGACAAGTTTAAGAAGTTGGTTTGGTGGTAAAATACTTAATTGTTCTCTCTTGAAACTTGGGTTTGATTCCCATCTTTTGCGTCTTAAGAGTTATTTTAACTCTTTATTTTAAAATCAATCAGAAGATAACACATGATTGGTTAAAAATTAATTTTTAATTTTTTAATTATTGCCACGTCAGTTTTTTGACTTTTCAACGTTCACATGACATGTCACATCAGCGAAGACCGCTGACGCGTTAAAAATTAACGGTTAAATTAACAGTTATGTCGGTCACCGTTAATCAAGGAGCTAATTTGTTGCAATGTACGAACTGAAAGACTTAATTAAACGCGTTTTCACGTGAGGGACAATACTAATTTGGGTCGAACTCGGGAGCAAAATAACCCCTTTAGCCTTTTTAAAAATTTGTAGGGCAATTAGAACTTATAATATTTGAAGCTATATATAATCGAAGTAGAAGAGAAAAACTCTTTTTCAAAAAACCCTAGGATGACTTTTTTTTTTCCTCCTATTCCTCCGGAGGCCGATGGAACTAAGGCGACGGTTCTGTTTAGTGATTCCGGCGGACAGCCGCCGGGAGGGGTGGTGGATGTCTCCTTAACGGCCCCGCTGGAGAGACCGGGGTCTCTTGTGGCCATGTCGGATCAACTAGTGTTGAAGAAAGCGAGGGATGTTGAAGCGTTGGAGATTAGCGGTGATGTTGATATGGTAGGCGGGTTGGAGCAGACAATGTCGGTGGGAGAAGGGACGTTGGTTGATGAATCTGGTAGTGGACAGAAGGCAAGTGACATCGTTATGTCAGTTGGGACGGAGCAGGCTGTTATAGAGGAGGCCGGGAATGTGGTTGAGGGTGCTGGCAGTGGTAGGAAATCGTACGCGGCAATGGTTGCGGATTCGTCGAAGGGAGGGGGTGGTGCAACTGAAGGCGATTTGGATGATGGATTAGAGGTTTTGGATACCGACGTTGTAGTGGACCGTAGTGGCCTTTTCCCCCGCATTGCTTTCTCGGAAAGAATTCATGCATGTATCGATGATAGTATGCAAAAGACTATAATTGTTCGGCCTCTTGGTAGAACGATAGGGTTTAAGACTTTGGCGTCTCGTGTGCATGCGTTATGGAGAACGGAGAAAAATTCCAAGTGATTGACTTGGATAACAATTACTTCTTGGTGAAATTCGAATCGATGGATGACTATACGAAGGTTCTTACGGGCGGTCCGTGGACATTGTTTGGTTGTTACTTAACTGTACAACCGTGGGGTAGGAATTTTTCGACGGCGGAAAAGCACCCTTCGAAGGTGGTTGTATGGATTCGGTTGCCGGGTCTCCCTTACCGGTATTATTCGAAGGCGTTGTTTCGGAGGATTGCGGATGTTATTGGTCGTGTAATCAAGATTGACTATAGTACGTCGTTAGGGGAAAGGGGTCGCTTCGCGAGACTTGCGGTGGTGGTGGATCTTAATAAACCGTTATTGTCTTGCATAGGGATTGATGGTTTTGTCCAAAAGTTGGAATATGAAGGCCTTCATTTGATTTGCTTTAAATGTGGAAAATATGGGCATTCCGTTGAGTTGTGTGCAACTGCAAATATGGAGTGTGGGAGTGAGGAAGTGCCTCGTAAGGATGCAGCTAATTCGAGTGTAAGGGCTAATGAGGAGATGTCGAAAGAGGATTTATTTGGACCTTGGATGGTAGTCGAGAGGGCTCGACGCAAGTCTAATAGGGTAACGGGCAAGAAAGATGATAGTGGTCATGGTGCTCGAGGTGGATCTAGATTTGGGGTGTTGCAAAATTTGAGGGATGGTGAAGGCGGCGTGGCTGAACATGCTGCTGATGATAGTGCTAGGGGCAGTCCACAACGTGGGGTTATGCCCGTGCGTGGGCAAGGTTCGTCCGGCGGTGCGTCGTCATCCATGCAGACGGTGCTACAACAAGGCGTGGGAAATAAAGCGGGTGGGCGTAAGCCACTGGGTGCCACTGGGCAGAAGGATACGGTTAGCAAGGATATGTCAGTTATGGTGAGGGATGATGTTGTAGGTGGGGCAAGTAGGGCGGATAAGGGTAAAGGTGTAATGCTAGAAGGGGTTGGTGCAAGCGAGGGGTTGAATCACCCTCAACATGGTGTTGGCCAGGTTCCGGTGGGTAGCGTGGTACATCAACCGGTGGTTGTGGTGCCTTCGGTGGCGGGAGGTGAAACACAAGCTATTCAACACAACCCAGGTATAGCGTTGGGGTCACATAGGGCAATCTCCATTATGGAGGGTAAGAGTGACTTCAAGTCGACATCACGTTTGCGTGGAGGTGTGGTTTCAAGTAAGGTTGGGAAGTCTCTTTCCGCGGTGCAACGGAAAAGTTTGAAGGTGTCGAAGAAATCGGAGGCTAGAGTGCCCCCACGCCCTGTTTTGACAGAATGGGTTTCATCGCTATCTTCGAAACTTGATCAGCTGCAAGATATAGGGCAAAATCATGTTCCGAAGGCCGATAATGGTGCAGGCGGCCAATCGATATGCCTTGACAAGGGGTCTAGTGGTGGTGACAGCGTGTCAGTGGGGAAGGAAAACCTTCCGCCTTCTCAGTAAGGGTTGGTTTCTTTTATTTTTTCCTATCAGTTCTAATGAATTTTATGTTTTGGAATGCTCAGGGCGCAGGAAGTGCTGAATTCCGACGCCATTTTAGGAATTTTGTTCGTTTGAATAACCCGCGGATTGTTGCTCTGTTTGAACCACGTGTGAGTTATGGTGAAGCTGATAGAGTAATTCAGAGGTTTGGGTTTCCGAATTCATATCGGGTTGAGGCACGTGGTTTTAGTGGCGGTGTCTGGCTGTTATGGCGAGATGGTATGGATGTGATTATTTTGTCAGTTTCTAATCAGTTCGTGCACGGCAAAGTTCGAGAGGTTAGTTCTGATAATTGGGTCTTTTTTACTGCGGTTTATGCTAGTCCGAATGTTGGTGTTAGGCGTCAGTTGTGGAACAAGTTAAGCTGTCTTAATCCAGGGGATGATGTACCTTGGGTTTTAGGCGGTGACTTTAATGCAATTTTGCGTAAGGAGGAAAGGTGTGGTGGCTCGAGCGATGTTTTGGGCACTAGCTCCTTCTTTCAGGACTTTATTGATAATACATGTCTGATAGAGCTTGATTTTAAGGGTGATGGTTATACTTGGTCCCGAGGTAATTTGTTTCAGCGGCTTGACAGGTGTTTAGCTAATTGTGCATGGATGGTGGCGTTTCCTTCATCTTTAGTTATTCATTTAGATCGTGTTGGCAGTGACCATTGCCCTCTTCTTCTTAAACCGAATGGCGTTTTGATTCCTGCTAGGGAACGCCCGTTCTGGTTCCTGGCGGCATGGCAGGATCACCCTGGGTTTCGTAAGTTTCTTGAATCTGTTTGGGAAAGGTCGGGGTCTGTGGTGGACAACGTCCAGAGTTTGCAAGAAGGGGTTAAGCAGTGGAATGTGGAGGTTTTTGGACATATCGACAAGAAGAAGAAGAGGATTTTGGCGAGGCTTCGGGGGATTGAGAAATCGCTCCAACGTTCGCATTCGGATTTCCTGGTTGAATTGAGGGGTAAATTGCGGGCTGAATTAGATGTCATTCTAGAACAAGAAGAAACATTGTGGTTTCAGAAATCTCGTAGTCAGTGGATTCTGGGTGGGGATAGGAATACCTGGATCTTTCATGCTTCTACGATGGCGCGTCGACGAGCGAATATGATCATTGCGCTAAAATCAGATAATGGAGTTTGGAATACGGATCAGGAGGTGCTGCGCTCTGAGGCGATTGAGTTTTACAGGAAGCTCTTTTCTGCGGATCCGAGTTGTGCTGGCAACTACAAAATACGTGGATTGTTTCCTAGATTGAGGGTTGATGTGCGGCGGGCATTGAGTGCACCGGTGACGAATGTTGAAATAAAGGTTGCTATTTTTGATATGGATCCATGGAAGGCACCTGGGATTGATGGCTTGCATGCGGGGTTTTATCAGCATAATTGGGAAGTAGTGGGTGATAGTGTGTGCCGTTGTATTCGGAATGTGTTTGAGGGGGAGTCGTTTCCGCTTGAATTTAACAGGACAATTATGGTTTTAATTCCTAAGGTTACCTCACCTGAATCTATGAGCCAGTTCAGGCCTATCAGTCTCTGTACGGTTCTTTATAAAACAATCACTAAAGTGATTGTTAATCGGATTAAGCCTTTCTTATCGGATTGGATATCAGAGAGTCAAACAAGCTTTGTTCATGGGCGTGCGATAACTGACAATATCATCATTGGCCAAGAGATTATTCATTCGATGTTTAGAAAATCGGGGAGACGTGGTTGGATGGCGTTGAAAATCGATTTGGAGAAAGCTTACGATAGGTTGGAGTGGAGCTTTATAGATGATACTCTGCAGGATGTTGGCTTTCCGGATAGTTTGCGCGAATTGATTTTACACTGTGTTTCCAGTGTTTCGACTCAGATCAGCTGGAATGGCTCGCTCACTGATTCCTTTGTGCCATCTCATGGTATCCGGCAAGGGGATCCTATTTCTCCCTACTTATTTGTGTTGTGTATGGAGCAATTGAGTCAGGCGATAAATCAAAAGGTGGCTTTGGGGCAGTGGAAAGGGTTTTGTACATCCAGACGGAGTCCGATAATTTCTCATTTGATATTTGCAGATGATATGGTGCTTTTTGCGGAGGCTTCTAGGGAACAATTGGATGTGATACGCGAGGTGTTGATTGAGTTTTGCAGGTTTTCAGGGCTCAAGGTTAGTGTACAGAAATCTAGTATATTCTTTTCCAAGAATGTACCCAGCGATATACGGAGTTTGTTGAGTGATGTGGTGGGGTTCTCGGAAGTGTCTGATCTTGGGCGGTATCTAGGCGTTCCGATACTTCATAAACGTGTAACTCGAGCAACCTATGGTTACCTAATCCAAAAGGTACATGATCGCCTGTCCAGTTGGAAGGCAAAATACTTATCGCTTGCGGGGCGGATTACACTTGCGAAGGCAGTGTTGTCGGCTATCCCTTTTTATGCTATGCAGTCTACTAAACTACCTATTGGTGTGTGTGAGGATATTGAAAGATTGATTCGTAATTTTGTTTGGGGGAATATGACTGAAAAGAAATGTGTTCATTTAGTGAATTGGGAGGATTTGTGTAAACCTGTTAGCTGTGGTGGTATGGGTTTCAAAAAATTAAGGTTTTAGAATGATGCGTTCTTGATGAAGATTGGTTTCAATTTGGTTGATAAACGAGATCATTTATGGGTGCGTTTTTTGCGTGCGAAGTATAAATGTAGTGAGGTATTGCCGGGCTCTATTAATCGGAATAATTGTTCTCATCTATGGCGTGGGGTTTCGGCTATTTGGAATGTTGTACGTGAGGGTATAATTTGGAGAGTCGGGCATGGAGGTAATATCGATTTTTGGCATGATGATTGGGTTCGAGGCGTTGGTCCTCTTGCACGGGTGGCTACGGATACGAGCATGGTTCCGGTTATTTTCACGCCTTTGAAGGCAATGACGATAAGTGGTGGTTAGTGGGATTTACGCCGACTTCAAAGCTTATTTGACCATGAGGTGGTCGATAGTATCATGGCCATCCCAAGCCCTTGCGATGGTGAGTTGGTGGATACACCTGGGTGGAGATGGACTGCGAACTTGGCGTTCTCGGTGCGATCGGCGTACGAGGTTCAACAGTCGCAGGATGCTGCTAGTGGTAGTCGAATATGGCAGTTGGTGCAAAGGTTCCAAGGGCCTCAGCGGATCAAATGTTTTTTATGGTTAGTTTGCAAAGGACGGATTTTGACAAATGTTGAACGTGTCCGCAGGAATATGGGGGAGTCGTCTGCTTGTGTTTTATGCGGGGCAAGTGAGGAAACTATTGATCACTTGGTTCGACAGTGCCCAACGGCACAACAGGTTTGGTCGTTTTTCATCCCGGCAAGGAATAGGCAAGGTTTTTTTAGTTGTCCGATGGGAGATTGGTTACAGCAGAATTTGCAGCAGACATCGGCTGCATGGGGGGGAGTTCGATGGGATTTGTTGTTTGGGGCCGTGCTGTGGCACTTGTGGCTTGCGAGGAACAATATGGTTTTCAAGGGGGTAGCTCGAGCTGCTGGAGAAATTGCTGAGCGGTGCCAACAGCTTGTGCAGGATATTGAGCGCGCGTTGGGGATGCGTCGGGTGGTACGGGATCCTGTGGTTTCCTACACTCCGCGGCTGCGTAACTGGGGGCCACCGAAAAATTCAGTTTTGAAGCTGAATGTGGACGGGGCTTGCAACAAGGATTCGGGATTGGCTTCCTGCGGTGGGGTGATCCGTGATAGCAAAGGCTCTTGGCGAGGCGGCTTTTCGAAGTTCATAGGCCGGTGCAGTGCGGTGGAAGCGGAGCTCTGGGCGGTTCATGAGGGGCTGAGGTATGCGATCGATAATCATATTGATGCTATTACCGTCGAATCAGATTGTGTTGAGGTTGTCCGGGTGTTGCACAAGGAAGGAGGGACTATGGCGAAGTCGCCTTTTGTGCATGCGTTACGTTGTTTGATGAGACGCTTTAGGATTTGTGATGTTCATCACGTGTATCGTGAGGGGAACAGGGTTGCAGATGCATTGGCTAAATTAGGTTCTTGGCAGGGATATGAGACGATGTACTTTGGGTCCCCGCCCGATGCGGTGTTGAATTTGTTGCATGCTGACTTGCCTAGTCCGGACTAGTGGGTTCTATTAAGTTTCGTTTTGTTGTAATACTATGGTAAGTACTCTTTTCCTCCATTTAGGTTAGGGAGGTTTTTAATGAGGCTTGCCATGGTATTTTATTCCCTTATTTAATAAAAAAAAAAACTCTTTTTCAAAAAGGAAAAAAAACCCGTCGAAACTAACTCACATAATACATTTAAAACAATTCAAGGAACTGGTCGAGGAACAGAACAAATTACAGAGAAGTGAGTCAGATCCTACCTAGATGATGATAAAGTTATCACTGTATTTGCAAATATACATATAGCTTATTCTTTGTTCTAAGAAATTTATACCATCATCCTCTCTCCATGAACAAACCATGGAGCTCTGTTCTGTACAAACTATGATACAAAAGATTACATTGTTTAGACTTAGTCAGCGCCAACATTCCACCTCAGCTTCCAATACTATTCCTCATCCAAAATATAACATAATAATACAAAAGAACTTGTTAAATATTTTGCCTCAATTACCATATCCCTAGATCAAATAATGGAGGAGCTTGAACCCCACCATTCTGCAGGTTTGAGTTTGGTTGACCAGTTAACTCTTGCTTCTCCAAACATGGCTTCCACTTGTTCTTCAGAAGCATGGTAGCCTGTGCCTCCAGTTCCACCGCATCAAGATCTAGACTTGCATAGAATTGATCATCATCATCATCATCAAAGTCATTGTCATTCCCATTGTTCATTTGAGGCTCCTAAGAAGCATTATTACTTAATTCTTTTCCTACAACCTCGGATTTGAAAGTTATGGATAGATTCACAATGTTCTCAAGCCAATAACTTCTCAAATAAATGTATGAAATTTGCAGATTTTGGAGTTCATCTGACTGTTCAATTATATTTAATGACTTTTAAACGTGAATGCTTGCAACTTCATAGAGAGTTTAAGATGATGGAAGAAATAACTAGAAGGAAACTGTGAGAAACCTGTATATAGCCATCATGTCAACTCTACCAGATTCAACCTGGGTATTGCATGCAGTAAGGTTTATCCTGTCATCTATGAAACTATTATCATACGAATCACTCTCATCATCTTTTTCAAGAGAGAGACTTCAGCTTCAGTTGACACTCTGAGCCAGAGATTAATAAATATATGAAATACTAATTATACAACCATAATGGAAGACAAACTAATGGATGAAAGCCTTTCTTTTTTGTCAATAACTACTCAGTGTCCCCTTCTTTTTTTCCTAAAAAATAAACTTGGAGCAAGACACTTACTCACCTTCCTCATCAATGAATGTTCTGACATCATTCTCTGGCTTCTTTTTACCTGAAAACAACAATAAATAAGAACCTGATCAACAGCCTGTATACAAATTTTTCTCTCGACATTTTTAATTTTGCAGTGCTCCGATAGTTATGAGAGTGCAAATCCAACAAAGCTTAAGACAACTACTCAATCCGGGGAAAGGTAGCAGTCAAACTAAAAAATCCTTGCACTGGTAACAAGCATGTCATGTATGACATAGTACCTCTACCATACTTCGCTTGAATAGGACCAGCACCAGAAAAATATTTGACACGGTTTGCTAGAGAGACCATAGATTTTTCCTTCATGCTTTTTGAGCTCCTATCTTTTCCACAATCCCCAACTTTGCACAACCTTTTAAACACCCTTGCATGCTCAAGTGTCTCTGGTTTTTCTCCAGAACTTAAGTGCCAACTTTTACTACCGCAACTATTTGTAAGGTTGGCCAAGGGACTTTTCATTCCCACCACGAGTGGAGAAACAGGGCTACATCTTGTGCTAGAAACATGGCTTACTGAAAATTGATGAAGATTGCTGTAAATTAGATTGTAGATTGTAGCTTGATGAAAGTTATTTACATTTTTTAATTGTTAGTAGCTAATACTTAGGGATTTAGCTACTGATTTTTTTAGAATAGGCACTCTAGTATATTATAAATATGTGTTATTCTTGTCAATGTAAATAAGAAATACATATAACAATTTTCTCTACCTTAAAATCTCTATTTTTCTACATGGTATCAGTAGCTTTATTTTTTTGATCTAGAAAACCTTGAAAAATGGATACCCCTCCAACCTTTGAAATCAGTTCGGGATCTAATAAAAATCCTTTTCAAAATCATGGCAAACTATTAGAGAAGAAGAGTCTGGAAGATAGTCAATCTGTTAGTTTGTTAAAAAGGTCTGTTAGATTGTTATGAGTTTGTTAGGCCGTTGGGCTTATACAGCTATGTAAGGCTTAGGTTATAAATACCATCTGAATAATGTAATTGGGCCAAGACCCATTTTCAGAGTTAATTCAATATTCAGATTTGTTCTTTATTCTTTTCTTTTTCTCTTTCGAGTCTTCCTTTTTCCCTCTTTCGTTCTTTCTTCTTCTTCTGTAAATCCCTAAATCTCATCATTCTCTGCTCAAATTCAATACAGCTATAGTATTCTAATATGGTATCAGAGCTTGTGTTCAGTTTGTTTTGTTGTGGTGGTCATCTCCGGCGTGGTGGTGTAACGGCCGTCACTTCGTTCTGAGGTTTTCTGTTCGTTATTGCGATTTTCCGTTCGTGATTGCGATTCAGTTGCTTGATTGATTGCTGCGCGTGGTGCATCTGGTGCGTGTGGCTTTCTTTCTCTATGTGTAGTAGTCTCAACACTACTCAAGGTATTTTTCCTGGTTCGTCTTGCTTTGCATCTCGTCTCTTTGTGATTCTTGCTGCGGATCTCTGGTTCTTGTGAGGTTTGTTCTTGTCCTATCAGTTTGGCATCTGTTCTTTTCTCTATCTGATTTTGGCTGCTTTTGTTCTCTGTGATCTGGTTGTTTGGCGGTTGCACTTCGATTGGATTTTATACTTCATCTGTTTTCTAATTTACTTTGGCTACTGTGAGATTTGTGTTCATCTGCTGTTGTTACATCTGTTGATTACTGTTGATTCGCTTTTCTGGTTGCTTGAGCTTGCTTCTTGTGTGTTCTCTGTATGCAAAATGGCTCCTGATGTTACTGCTCAAAATACTGATAATGTTGATAATGCTGCTGATACTACACATGCTACTCAAACTACTCATGTTGATGGTGTTAATTCTAATAATATCACTGTGTCTAATACTGCTTCTACTAAGCTGTTCTCAACTAAAAAGATTAATGTCACGTTGGATGACCATAATTACCTTTTATGGCATCAGCAAGTGTATCTCACCATTAAGACTCAACGGTTGCTGAAATTCATTGATGATAATGTTCAATTACCTGTTAAGTACATTACTCAGAGTGGAGTTGTTTGTATCAATCCTGAGTTTGAGTTGTTTGAAGAACAAGATGGGGCATTAGCTACCTGGCTATTGTCCACTGTTAGTGAGTCTGTCTTACCAAATTTAATAGGTCTCAGTACTGCTTCAGACATTTGGCATACTCTTCATAGGCTTTATAGTAGTAAAACCACCTCTCGTCTCATGTCCTATAGGAGACTCTTGCATACACACAGAAGAAAGGAGACCTAACTATGCATGAGTATCTCATGAAAATTAAGTCGGTGTGTGACAATTTGGCTAGTAGTGGTGAACGAATTTCTGAGCAAGAGCACATTACAGCTATTCTTAATGGTCTATCTTCAGACTATGATTCAGTGATCACTGTCATCACTGCTAGTCCTTCCTCCTCAGATTTATCTTTTGTAAGTTCTATTCTCTTGGATGCTGAGGCAAGGCACTCCAATTCTATTCCTTCTATTAGTGCTTCAGCTCATGTTGTTACACAACATTCTACTTCCACACAAGGCTTTACTTCTTCACATTCTTCTGCTCCTACACAACAATCTGTTCTAACTCAGCACTCTGCTCCTGATCTTACTCAGCACTCTGCTCCTTTGCCCTCTAATAATAATAGTGTTGAGTCCACAGCACATACTATTGAAGCTCATGTTGTTGAATCTCAAGAGCCTTCTGGTTATGGTTATGGTAGAGGAAGGGGTGGACGAGGTCGCAACTCCAGTTTTAATAATAGGCCTCAATGTCAACTATGTGGTAGGCTTGGACACTTGGCAGAACGTTGTTATTATAGATTTGATATGCAGTTCAAGTACAATATGGACAATTTTAGGCCAACCTCCTCTACTCCTAGGAGCTTTGCTCCTGCTCAAGCTAACACTTCTGTTTTTACTGCACCTATTCAGTCCTATCAATCTTCTTTTCAGCAGCCCTCTGTTCAGTTTGTGCAGCCTCAGCCTCAGATGTTTCATACTGGTGGTTCTGTTCTTCAGCCACAACCTATGGTTTATCCTTCTAATACAGTTCGTTTCATTCCCCCTGTCAATGTTTATCCTTCAGCATATCATTCCCTGCAACCTCAGTTTTCTTCTATTCAACATTCACAACCTGCTGGTCAGAATGTTCATCAAGCTACCCCTCAGATTCATCTTGTCACTTCTGATGTTGTGGGTGACAATTCTTGGTTTCCTGATTCAGGAGCCACTCATCATCTGACTAATGACATTACCAATCTTCAAACTGCCACTTACCCTGGATCAGGTAGTGTTCAAGTTGGAAATGGTAGTATTTTACCTATAAAATGTTCAGGGCAATCTAGCTTTCTTTCTGGTTCTAGGAATTTTAAGCTTAATAATTTGTTGTTTGTGCCTAATATCACTAAAAACTTACTATCTGTCTCAAAGTTTACACAGGATAATCAAGTTAGTCTTGAGTTCTTTCCAACTCATTGCCAAGCTAGGGATTTGCACTCGGGTCAGATTCTTCTTACTGGAAGTGAAGCTAATGGTCTGTACAAATTGGATATGTCTCTTAGTGGTCATCTTTCCAAGAATAAATCTGTTGTTCCATCTCATAATCCTTTCTCTTTTAATAAAGTTGTTACTACCTCTGATGATAGCTTTCCTAAGTATTCTTTGTCTTCTGTTCAGCTTTGTAATAAATTTTCTTTGGATGTCTGGCATAGTAGACTAGGGCATCCATCTTCTACTGTGTTGCATCAAGTTTTAAAGAGTTGTAATATTCCTTTTGATTCTAATAAAGGTCAGAATGCTATATCTCTTTGCCAAGCTTGTCAGTTAGGTAAAGCTCACAAGTTACCCTTTTCGAATTCTGTTACTACTTATTCTGCTCCTCTTCAACTTGTTGTGGCTGATGTATGGGGACCTGCTCCCATGTTATCTTCTGGTTATAAATAATATGTTGCGTTTACTGATGCATTTTCTAGATATACTTGGTTGTATTTCTTGAAGTATAAGTCACAGGTGAAGGATGCCTTTGTTCAGTTTCACATGCAAGTTGAAAGGCAGCTTGGTGTTCAATTGAAAATTTTTCAGTCTGATGGTGGCGGGGAGTTTGCAGCTTTGAAGTCTTACTTCTTATCTTATGGAATTGTTCATCGGTTGTCCTGTCCACATACATCGGAGCAGAATGGGTTGGTAGAGAGGAAGCATCGCCAGGTTGTAGACATGGGACTCACCTTACTTGCTCAGGCGTCTGTGCCTCTGAAGTACTGGCAGGATGCATTTACTACAGCAATTTTTCTCATCAATCGGCTTCCTTCTTCAGCCTTATCAGGTATATCACCTTATCAAGCTCTTTTTCAACAAAAGCCTGATTATTCATTTCTGCGAATCTTTGGTTGTGTCTGTTATCCCTTGTTGCGCCCTTATAACAGTCACAAATTTCAGTTTCGGTCCTCTCCATGTATCTTTCTTGGTTACTCTCCCACACACAAAGGGTATAAATGTGTAGATGTCAATGGTCGTGTTTATATCTCCCGTCATGTTAAGTTTGATGAAGGTATTTTTCCCTTCAAGTCTGAGTGTTCTTTCTCTGCTTCTAAAGATGCCTTACCTTCTGTTGCAGTTTTTGATCTTTTTCAATGTCCTAGTGAGTCTGTATCATCTTCTCCTTCTTCTATTTCTCCTGTTTCTCTACCTTCTGTTCCCATTTGCAATTCTCCTTGTCTAGTTAAGTCCCATGTTCTTCCTTCTCCTTCTGATGTTGTTGATCATACTCTTTCTCAACAACATGTTTCAGGTTTTTCAAATCTTCCTCCTGAACATGTTTCCTCTAGTTCTCCTTCTCACAATCTGGTTTCTCCAAATCTGGTCAGTCCTACACATTTGTCATCCAGTTCCGGTTTAGGCTTAGGCTTTGCTTCTGATTATCAGTCTTTACATGGGCAGCATCATCATGATTTCTTTCAATCTGTTCCTTCTCATGTGCCTTCTAGTCCAGTCACATCTCCACACTCCACTTCACATGCTATTACCACCTCCACAATTCCACTTCAAACTCCATCTCCACACTCCACTTCACATGCTATTACCACCTCCACAATTCCACTTCAAACTTCATCTCCACACTCCACTTCACATACTATTACCACCTCCACAATTCCACTTCAAACTCCATCTCCACACTCCACTTCACATGCTATTACCACCTCCACAATTCCACTTCAAACTTCATCTCCACACTCCACTTCACATGCTATTACCACCTCCACAATTCCTCTTCAAACTTCATCTTCACCTTCCACTTCCCCTGCTATATCCATTTCCACTGTTCCACCACAAACTTCATCTCAGATTGCTTCCTCCATTGTTCCTATTCAAAATGCACATCCTATGGTGACCCGTGGCAAGTCTGGGATTTTTAAGCCCAAGGCTTATCTTCTTGAGGGTGATGTTGCTGAGCCCACTTCGGTTCGTGAAGCTCTCAAACACTCCGGATGGGCTGCTGCAGTCCATGCTGAATATATGGCCTTGATGGACAATGAAACTTGGGACTTGCAACCTCTTCCTCCCTCTCGGAAAGCAGTTGGTTGTAAATGGCTTTTTAAAGTCAAGAGGAAGTCTGATGGATCTATTGACAGACTTAAGGCCAGACTTGTTGCAAAGGGGTATTCTCAGGTAGTAGGCTGTGACTATCGAGAAACCTTCAGTCCTGTTGTCCGAGCTGCTACGATACGAGCAGTTTTGGCCATTGCAGTTTTGGAGAAGTGGTCTATACGTCAGATCGACATTAACAATGCTTTCCTAAATGGAGAGCTTGCTGAGGAGATCTACATGTGCCAACCTCCTGGCTTTGAGGTCAAAGGTTCCAATGGGGAAGAGCTGGTGTGTCATTTGAAAAAAGCTCTTTATGGTCTTCGACAGGCACCACGGGCCTGGTTTCATACTTTGAGAAGGTTTCTTGTTGATACTCTTGGGTTCACAGCTTCAAAGGCTGATACCTCCTTATTTATTAGAAATACAAGTGATGAGCAGTTAATCTTGATGGTTTACGTTGATGATATAATCATCACTGGTTCTAATGATAATGCTGTGACTGATTTGGTGATGCATATTAATTCTGAGTTTAAGTTGAAAGATTTGGGCAACTTAGAATTTTTTCTTGGGATGGAGATTGCTTCTAGCTCCTCTGGGTTAATGTTGAATCAGAGGAAGTATATTTCTGATTTGTTAGACAAGGCTAACATGCAGGGTTGTAATTCTACTCCTACTCCCATGGTTGTCTCTCCCAAGTTGCAGTCTGCTGATGGTAGTGCTGCCTTCTCTGATATTCATTTGTACAGAATTATTGTTGGTGGGCTTCAGTACATCTGTCTGACTCGACCAGATATAGCCTTTGCAGTTAATAAGGTCAGTCAGTACATGAACTCTCCATCTGATTTACATTGGAAGGCTGTCAAGCGTATCCTGCGCTACTTAAAAGGCTCTCTCAACTATGGTTTGTGCTACAAGCTGGGTGGTGTTTTTGATCTGGTTGGTTATTCAGATGCTGATTGGGCAGCTTCAGTTGAAGATCGTCGTTCTACTACTGGTTTCTGTATCTATCTTGGAGGTAATCCCATTGCTTGGTGCTCCAAAAAGCAGAGTG
Source organism: Hibiscus tridactylites (assembly GCA_958450335.1). NCBI lineage: Eukaryota > Viridiplantae > Streptophyta > Magnoliopsida > Malvales > Malvaceae > Hibiscus > Hibiscus tridactylites. The sequence goes on along the minus strand of OY288290.1, from coordinate 63,872,523 downwards.
TAGTATCTCGCTCTACTGCGGAGGCAGAATATCGAAGCCTAGCCAATGTTGTGTCTGAGCTTTTGTGGTTGCAGCAGTTACTCATAGAAATTGGTGTGACCCTTGTTCGTACACCAACTGTTTGGTGTGACAATACCTCTACTGTCTCTATTGCTTCTAATCCTACTCATCATGCTTATGTGAAGCATGTCGAAATTGACATCCATTTTGTTCGAGAAAAAGTACTCAACAACAAGCTTCTTGTCAGCTATGTGCCTTCGACAGAACAGGTTGCTGATATACTGACAAAACCACTTCCACCGGCTGTGTTTTCACAGTTCCGTACTCGATTGGGTGTTCTAGCTTGTTTTCAAGGTTGCTTAGAAGAGAAGAACCAGGAGAATATTAGAGAAGAAGAGTCTGGAAGATAGTCAATCTGTTAGTTTGTTAAAAAGGTCTGTTAGATTGTTATGAGTTTGTTAGGCCGTTGGGCTTATACAGCTATGTAAGGCTTAGGTTATAAATACCATCTGAATAATGTAATTGGGCCAAGACCCATTTTCAGAGTTAATTCAATATTCAGATTTGTTCTTTATTCTTTTCTTTTTCTCTTTCGAGTCTTCCTTTTTCCCTCTTTCGTTCTTTCTTCTTCTTCTGTAAATCCCTAAATCTCATCATTCTCTGCTCAAATTCAATACAGCTATAGTATTCTAATACAAACCAGCTGTAAGGGAATCTCCTAAATCTAGGCAGCGACGAGAAGGTCAAGAAAATTTGGTGATGAGTGAGTACAGCAGCAGCCAAACATTCATCAAAGAGATCGCAACAAACATTGATCAAAGTACAGGCCTTGCAGCCCGCCAAGGTAGTGTTCCCTTTGCAACAATTGCTAAAAATCTAACATCTCCTACTTGGATCGTAGACTTCGGAGCCTCTGATCACATGACAGGTGATATAAATTTATTTCAGTCTTTAAAGGCATTGAACCATCCTTCAAATGTAAAAACAACAAATGAGAGTCTTTCACAAATCAAGGGAGTTGGTTCAGTTAAAATCACCGAAGATATCACTATGCATTCGGTCCTATATGTACATCATTTAGCATAAAATTTGCTATTTGTTAGTAAACTCTCTAAAGAGTTACATTGTTGCTCTAATTCCAGTTCACATGGTTGTAAATTTTAGGCAATGAATTTGGGGACGTTAATTGGCAATGCTGAGCTGTGTGATGGAATCTATATTCTCAAAGGTCAATTCCCTCGTCAAAGTTATGCTCCTTCCAATTGAACTTCGGAAACAGTTTCTCCATCTTCTTCCAATTTTTTCAATGATGTTATGCTATGGCAATGTAAATTAGGTCATCCAAAATTTCATCTATATTGCCAAAATGTTTTCACATTTATTCATCAATCAAAGTCCTAAATTGTGTTCTTGTGAAATTTGCCTACTTGCTAAACATACCAGAATCAACTACCCAAAATTGGCCTATAGACCATCTAAACCCTTTTCTAATGAGGAAAAAATCAGAGACTGAGAATACATTCAAAGCCTTCTATACGATGGTTGAAAACCAATTCAAAAGTAATATCCAAGTCCTCCTAACTAAGAACGGGAGTGAGTAATTTACTAAAAAATTAGGAACAATTTTTCAAAGCAACGGTATTGCTCATGCGAGTTCTTGCGTGGATACACCACAACAAAATAGTGTGGCCGAGAGCAAAAATAGACACCTTTGGTTTCTCGATCGTTAATGTTCTTTACCAATGTTCTTAAATACTTATGGGGGGAAGCAATTCTTTGTGCTACATATTTAATAAATAGAATGCTTAGTAGAGTTTTTGAGTTGAGATGTCCTCCTTCAATGTTTCCCTCATCTTAAAGTATTTTTTTTTCAGATCTTTCATTAAGGGTCTTTGGGTGTACAACATTTGTTCATATTCATCCTCGGTTTAAAACCAAAATAGATCCTAAATCTATTAAATGTGTCTTTCTAGGTTATTCCTCCAATAAGAAGGACTACAAATGTTACTCTCCACTTACCAAAAAGTTCAATAATTCCATGGATGTAACCTTTTTTTAAAAGTAAACATTTCTTGTCCAAATCTGAAATTCAGGGGGAGAGTTTTAATCATGTATTTCAGATTTTTGACAGGTTACACCAGCCCATTGTTATTAAAAGTTTCCAACAAAATTCAATCTTCCAGCAGCCCACTGCTGTTGGTTATTTGCAGCCAGATTTAGCAGTTTAGCAGCCCACTACTGCTAGTAATTTGCAGTCATCTTCACACGTTCAGCAGCCCACTTTTGTTGAAAATATATCTCCATTTAGTCCCAAGTATCCTAACTATAGTTCCTCTTCCATTCCACTACACATGCATTCACCAAGAACTTTTCAAAGAACCATAATTGTGGAGCCTAAAAATAAAGAACTTAGTGTCTACAAAAGAAGAAAAAAACTCATTCCAGAGTCCATCATACATCCTAGTATCTGCCAGGAACTGAAACTGGCTTCATTTGTCTCAAAAGCAAATGAAGGTATGGACCCTTTTGACCAATCAATTTCTAATTTATCTACTGATGACATTGATCTATCTATTGCTAAAAGAAAAAGTGTCAGGGAGTGCACAAAGCACCCTATACAGAAGTATATGGAATATGGGAAGCTGATGCCTTCACTAAAGGCATTTACCACAAAGCTAGACGAGGTATTAATTTCAAAGACCATTCATGAAGCTTTAATAGACCCTAAGTGGAAGCTATTGTCGAAGAAGAGATCAAAGCCCTTGAAAAGAATAAGACTTGGGTAGTTACAGATTTACCTTCGGGAAAGAAAGTTGTAGGCTGCAAATGAATCTTCACGGTAAAATATAACAATGATGGGAGTATAAAGAGATACAAAGCAAGACTGATAGCCAAAGGATTTACCCAATCCTATGGTATTGACTATAAGGAAACCTTTACTCCAGTTGTCAAATTGAACACAGTAAGAGTTCTCTTATCCTTGGCAGTAAATGAATAATGGCCCCTTCATCAACTAGATATTAAAAATACTTTTCTAAATAGAAAATTGGAGGAAGATGTTTATATGGAGGTTCCTCAAGGCATACATAAACCAGCTAATAATAAAGTGTGCAAGCTTCAAAGATCCTTATACGAGTTAAAACAATCACCACGAGCATGGTTTGACAAATTTGTCGAGACTATTATTAACCATGGCTACCAACAATGTCAATCAGATCACACTCTATTTGTTAAAATGTCTCAAGAGGGAAAAAGATCAATCTTAATCGTGTATGTTGATGATATCATCATCACTGGAGATGATACAATAGAAATCAACAAGTTAAAAGGCTTCCTTACTAATGACTTTGAAACAAAAGACCTTGGGAGTCTTAGATATTTCCTGGGTATGGAGGTCACAAGGTCACAAGCTGGTATAGTGATCTCTCAAAGAAAATATGTGTTGGATCTTCTAAAAGAAACTAGGATGACAGGGTGCATACAAGTAGAAAATTGAAGCATATTCTGATGCTAGTTGGGTTGGACAGTTGACAGATAAAAGGTCTACAAGAAGTTATTGCAGAGTTGTGTAAGGAAATCTGGTTACTTGTGGAAGCAAAAAGCAATCTGTAGTCTCAAAAAGCAGTGCTGAAGTTGAATATCGAGCACTTGCACTTGGAATATGCGAAGGGATGTGGCTCAATAGACTATTGGCAGAACTGAAGTTAGGCACAAACAGTCCAATAGAACAACAAATGACAGCCAACCTGCCATCAACATTGCAAAGAACCTTGTCCATCATGACAGGACTAAACACATTAAGATAGATAAACACTTCATATCAGAAAAGGTTAACAGTGACTTAGTTAACCTTAACTTTGTTCCTACTAAAAAACATCTTGATGATGTGTTCACCAAAGCTCTACCAAGAGCAAATTTTGACGACTTATATTCAAGCTGAGGATCTACAACATTTACTCGCTAGCTTGAGGGGGAGTGAAGGTTGATGAAGATTGCTGTAAATTAGATTGTAGCTTGATAAAAGTTAGGGATTTACATTTCCTAATTTCTAGCAGCTAATATTTAGGGATTTAGCTATTGATTTTTCTAGATTAGACACTCTAGTATATTATAAAATATGTGTTATTCTTGTCAATGTAAATAAGAAATATAGAGAACAATTTTCTCTTCATCAAAATCTCTATTTTTCTACACTTACATTAAGTAAAGACATCATTTCATCTTTCATGACATAGACTTTACTTCCGTAGGGACTATTTTCCATTAGAGATCTCAAAAGCAGCTTAGTGTGCAACTTGGAAGGTGATGCTTGATCTGGAATAAAGTGAACAAACTTAGAAAGAAAAAATATTATTTCTCATTATTTCTCTATCAAAGGTGTTGAGAAATATTTTGATATAACAATTATGTGAAAAATGTTTTGGACTTGTTTAAAGATTTCAAAAATAATTCAGAAGTCTTTAAAACTTGAAAAATATGTTTAAAATGTTTTGACTTTGCACATATATCGAATATACATTTTAAAGTTAAAAAAGTAGCCAAAATTGGGTTTTTAAGTGAAAGTTTCGAAACCATCCCTATAAGGTTCCGAAACCTTTCTGGGCAGAATACCACTGTTTTTGAAACCTTAGCAAAGGTTTCGAAACCTTCATAAAGGTTTCGAAACCTTGGCCTTGTAACGGCTAGTTTTTACAAATTCCTCCTTAAGGTTTCGAAACCTCTGTGCAGGTGAGAATTTAAAGTTCGACTTTATGACTTCCCAACGGCTCCAAAACATCTCCAACGGCCATAAATGGCTAGAATATCATTCCACACTATAAAAGCAACCTTGGGACACTTGAAGATGGTTAGAGACAATATCCAAGCTTCATGATCAAGAGAAATAGCATTTAAGTCTTTATTCTTCATTTCTCTTGTATATATTGTATAGAGAGTGTTTTTTTATTGTTTTATTCTTTACACTCTTGTGAGCTTAATTCTTGTAAACACCCACCTTGTGAGGTTTTCATTGTTTACACAAACTACCTTGTAAAAGGGAGTGGTTCTAGTTTAGCCTAGGTAAAAACTAGAGTGGTTCTATCTTAGCCATTGAAAAGATAGGGTTGTAAGGTTATCCCTTTGGCCTCAAAAGGAAGAATTCATATTAGTGAATTGGAAAATCCTTAGTGGTGTGCTAAGGTAGTGGATGTAGACTTTGGTTAGAAAGTCGAACCACTCCAAAATCATCGTGCAAATTGTCTATCGTTTTTATCGGTTTTAGCCAATTCTTTCGGGAGTTCAATTCAACCCTTTTGACGGTTTTAAAAGATCGATTCGAGCGTTCCACAAGCCCAACAAAAGGCTACAACTTATAGGAAAGAGTTAGTACCAAAAAAAGGGAAATTATCCCTAAAAATCTGAAACTAATATTAGAGACTATTTATAGTAGGTAAATTCCTAGAAATAAGGAAAAGGATATTGTCCCTTAATTCTCGAAATTCCATCACTCCCCCTCAAGCTGGAGTGTAGATGTTTATCAAACTCAACTTGCCAATAAGATCTTTAAACATGCTTTTGTTTAGGCTTTTAGTTAACAAGTCTGCAACTTGTTGTTTAGTGGGTAAGAAGGTTATACATACTTCTCTTGAGTCGACCTTTTCTTTGATAAAATGGCGATCTATCTCCACGTGTTTGGTACAATCGTGATGAACTAGATTTTGTGATATGCTGACTGCTGCCTGATTGTCACAGTACATCTTCAAAGGTCTGATATGTGGTACCTTTAGTTCCCCCATTAATCTTTGTATCCAAATTCCCTCGCATATATCGTGAGACAAGGCTTGATACTCAGCTTCAGAACTGCTACGAGCTACAACAGATTGTTTCTTACTTCTCCATGTCACAAGGTTACCCCATACATAACTACAGTAGCAACTTGTAGAACATCTGTCATTAATTGAACCTGCCCAATCTACGTCAGTGTAGATTTTCACATATCGGCTAGCTGTTTTCTTGAAGTGTAGGCCTTTACCCGAAGTTCATTTTAAATACCTCAACACTCTACATGCACCTTCTAAGTGTTTTCCCTTGGAATGTGCATATATTGGTTGATTACACTCACACCGAAAGCAATATCGGGACGAGTGTGTGATAGGTAGATGAGTTTTCCTACGAGCCGTTGATTTTTTCCCTTGTCTACTTCTTCTCCATCCTCATCCGTGCCTAGCTTCAAATTGAACTCCATTGGGGTCTCGGCAGGTTTGCAACCCAACATGCCAATTTTCGTTAGTAAATCAAGAACATATTTTCGTTGATAAATAGAGATACATGTCTGAGACCTTGCTACTTACATTCCAAGGAAGTATTTGAGATTTCTCAAGTCCTTAAGCTCAAATTTTGTGCTAAGAAACTCTTTTAGACTTCTAATTTCACTCAAATCATCCCATGTTAGGATGATATTGTCAACATAAACGATAAGAATAGAGCATTTACCCTCTCATGAGTGTTTGTAAAATCTAGTGTGGTCTTCCTGCCCTTTAACATAATTCATGCTGGTCACAGCCTTGGCAAAAATGAATGAATCATGTCTTTGGGGACTGTTTCAACCCGTATAAGGACTTCTTTAATCTGCACACTCAACCTTTTTCTTCTTCAAATCCTGGTGGGAAATTCATATATACTTTTTCATTTAATTCACCATTGAGGAAGTCATTTTTTACATCTAATTGAGTTGAGGGCCAATCAAGGTTGACAGCAAAAGAAAGGAGAACTCATACAGTATTGAGTTTGGCAATGGGAGCAAACGTCTCGTCGTAGTCGAGGCCATAAGTTTGGGTGAAACCCTTTGCCACAAGTCGATTGATGACAACTATTACCCAATAATAACGTTAAACATCGTCGTTGATTGCCAGCCGTCTGATTCTGATTGGGAAAACCCGGTAAATACTAAGCAAAACTAACTCTCAATTTTTACAAAGTTTACAATTAACTCCTGCCTTATTGTTGATATTATTTACAATCTGATCATCTGCCATGAAACAACTTTGCAATCCCTTGCCTCTTAAGTAGAATAAAAGAATTCGAAGCAAATTTGAGAATAAGAACAATTAAAAATTTACCCCCTCAACTTTAACATTTTTTGACATAATTTTTATTCTCAGTCCATCATTGATTTTTTTTGTTGCCCTTTCGGCTCTGAAGGGGTTTTGGCTGATTAATTTGAGTTGACTTGCGTCGTACACCTAATTTTAGTGGATGAGTTTCTCAATGTAGATATTTTGCATACATAGGGCTGACAATTACCCATGGATGCTGGCACACCCGACCCACCCAATCCAACTAAATGGACGAAAACTCGATAAAACATGGATTTGATCCGTTTGAAGTGGGTGGCGGATGGAGCGGGTGATGGATTCAGGTGAAAAATTTTCAACCCACCATTTGATCCGTCATCCGCCCCATCAATCGATATATTATTAATTTTAAAAAATATTTAAAACCTTAGACTTTTTTAAGCTTTTGTTTATTATCGGGAAATGAGAATTTTGTTTATGTAGGTTCTGTTGTATGTAAGATTATTTAGAAATTTAGAACTTAAATAATAGTTGACTTTAATGTATTAAATATTAAATGTTTTTAGTAAAACTTTACATGTATTTTTAACTATAATTTTCTAATAATAGAACTCATTTATGATCCGATCCACCCGCCTCATCCGTGGTTGATGGGTGGGGCGAATTTGGGTCAATGATCAAGCGGGTGGTGAATGAGTTGGGTGACGATTTAAGATACGGATGATGGGTTGGATAGGTTGAGTTACAATTTGATCCTCTGCCATGAAACAACTTTGCAATCCCTTGCCTCTTAAGTAGAATAAAAGAATTCGAAGCAAGTTTGAGAATGAAAACAATTAAAAATTTCCCCCTCAACTTTAACATTTTTTTGACATAATTTTTATTCTCAGTCCATCATTGATTATTTTGGTTGCTCTTTCGGCTCTTAAGAGTTTTTGGCTGATTAATTCAGGTTGACTCGCGTCGTACACCAGATTTTAGTGGATAAAATTTTTAATATAAATTTTCTGCATAATACACAAGACATCGAACTCGAAATTTGTTTAAAAAAAACTAAATTGCTTATTACTTGAATCAACCTCGTTGGCGTTCACTGATTTATTAATCTGACATAAGTACATTTAATGTCCTAACATCTAGTGATTTAGGCCGAACATTCATACAAAGAACAAATAAATAAGAAGATAAGGGTCCTCTGCCTCACTATTCTAGCCCCAGTAACCAACCAAACTACCATTTAATAAGATAGAAAATTTTGGTGTAATAATACAAGTCCAAATCCATTCCAAGATATTCTATGTCATCTCCAAAGCAACAAAAACATGAAGTATGAATTTTATTGACGAGTTCGTTAGTTTGGTGGTCAAAATAAGAATCCTCAATTAGTTCGGTGCTCAATGGTATAGTTTACCCTAATAATAATAATAATAATAATAATAATAATAATAATAATAATAATAATAATAATAATAATAATAATAATAATAATTCGACCAGTAAAGGAAACAAAAGTTGTAAAGAAACTGCAACCAAAAAATCGAATAAATAAAAAGCTGGGTAGATCCAAGTTTTAGGTGCCTCAGCAATCAGCATGAATATGAAGGGATGACACCTCCTCAGTCTCAACAATCAACATATACATAAGCTTCAACCGTCCGATGATTATCAGGAGGCCGGGGTCCCCCCTTCCCAATAAACCTGTCCAGCCTACAATGGAAGTGTTTTTTCTTAGAAATATGAGAAGACGAAGAAGAAGCACAACTTCTGTTTTCGCATGCCTTATCGATTTCTCTAACCGCTGCTTCCCAATCAAAAATTAACACAAATCAATACCCACCAAAATGAATTAAAACGATTTGCTCAATTCCCTGTGCCTGTAGAAAATAGTTTTTTTTGTTTCATGAAGAAAAAAAAATGGATTAATAATGATAATAATAATAATAATAATAATTTGGTAAAAATAATTATGAATAAGGGCCCAACCGGGTTCGAACCGGTGACCTCTTGATCTGCAGTCAAATGCTCTACCACTGAGCTATGGACCCTTGATGAAACATTTTCTAAAATATTTGTTAAAAACTTAGGCTTGAATTGAACTTGATTTTATTATTTTTTTTAAATATATAATTTGTATTAATATCAATATTGATATTTTTTATTTAACTATCACTGTCACGATTCATTTGTTGACTAATCTATATCAAATTTTGTAAAAACTCAATATAGGAGGAAGCAACCCTTTCAATACAGTTTTCTCCATTTATACATACATGGTTCGAACCCCTAATATCCATATACTTTCATAAAAACTAAATAAAATATATTTTAAAACGATTTAATTAATAGAGTTGGGCAGCCCCCATCTTCAAAATCTTTATCCAAATTCAACCCGGTAGACCACCCGACTCATGGACATGTCAATTAAACATTAATAAAAATATACTTTTAAATAAATTTAATTGTAATCCAGGCAAACACACCCTCAAACTAAAATATATATGATAGGTCATCTTATCAGATATGGTCCAAACCAATATATTTTGAAGGGGGTCGCCACAGTACTTTTGCCGACTTCAATTATATTTCTAAATCAAACCTTGGGGATTTCGGGAGTAAAAAAAGAACAATCTTTTTTGAACTAAACTGACCCTAATTACCCAATTAATCAAATGTGAATGTGGTTTTCTCAGCAGAGCAGACAGGATTTTATGAAATTGAACTTTACCATAATTGTATGGAACCAAACTCGAAATTTTGTCATTGGGAATCAATATTGTTTTGGAGTTTTGGTAGGGAATTGCATGGTCTTGGTCCCCCATAGGCATAGCCAATGTTTGTGGTAGGTGGAGCGTTTACTGACGTTGATTTCGGGTGAGTAATCCAACAAACCAACCCACTTTCTCCAAACCTATGTCCCTATCTACCATACACGCCAACAACATGGCGATGCCAAGATCCAATGAGAAGCTAAAAGAACCAAGAAATAATCTAAAAGAACACAAGGGGACAAGGGGTTCATGTTTTTTTTTGTGTGTGAAATGCAGAATGTGGCCGGTGAACGGTCGGTTTGGTATTGTTTTTGGAAAGTACGGAAAGTAAGTGTTTTTAAAAAGTGATTATATATTTTTGATTTATAATATGAGTGTAATATTGTTGTCCAGATGAGTGTAATATTGTTGTCCAGAAGTGTTTTAAAGAAAATAAAATGTTTTATTTTATACATTGTTTTGAAAAATATTAAAGTATTGATGATTTAAACGAAAATAAACGAGTAATTATACTCAAAAGTACTTTGGAAAAACGAAGCTACCATGGGATGGGAGTTCCAATCGATAGTAGTATTAAGAAAAAGTGAAATTGCATGCTTGACGTCAATAAATGAAAATTACTTTCAGGTGATTCGATACTTATAGATATGGCATCTGCCGCCACGAAACTTAATTCCTTTAGTGTATACTTGAAATGGAAAACAATGCATGAGCCATCAGCCATGGCTGCAAAAACAACATCCTTGTTTTTCGTCAATATTTTTGCGACTCGAAAACGTAACGTAACTCGTACGGATACAACGGAGCTTTTTGAAGCTGGTCTCTTGTTGTTTTCTTACTTTTCTGTTAGGACAGCTTTAGCAGGTCCAAGAAGATGATCTCTTTATCAATGGCTTCATCTGTTTGTCCTCCTCCAAAGAAATCATCCCCAAGTGCGATGGATCCTCCAGCATCATTTTTGCCACTAGATATCCAGCTATTGACCATGTCTGAAACTTCCTAGCCTGTTTCCCGATATATCTCCCGAGTTTGCCATCATAATATTCTGGCCAGCCGTCTTTCAACAAGCGTGTCTCGGCAAGGTCAATTGCACGCCTTGCAATTTGAGGCCTTCCCGTTTTTATGCAAGCAGCTGTCAGCAACCACAGAAGCACTGCATGCAAATAGGGAGAAATTGCAGGATTATGGAAAAAGGGCAATTTACAAATACAACAAACAATAATATTCATGTTCATCCGTTCAAAAATTTATCAATAATCATTATTTTATATGTATTGTAGTTAATAGGCTAAAAGGGTCGTATTTGGTCATCTAAAGTAGCCCAAGCAAATAAGGTACATATGCCTCGGGATCGTGTAATGTGTATTTGACATAATCATCTAAAATACTAGAACTTTGAAGCTTCATGGTTTTCAAAGATGACACCAATAAATTTCTATTTAAGATCAAAAGCACTGAAGTGAAGATATATTAGGAAGCAAAGGCCTTACCTGGCCAAGATCCTCCATTGTGATAACTCCATCTCGTGTTCTTCGGGTCACAACCGGTAACAATTCGCCATTCGTGACTTTCTATAGCGGGATAAGCTATTTTTAGTGGCATTTCTCCAACAAGCTCATCCCAACGCTCTTCAATAAGGTCCATTATAGCCATTGATTGCTCCGGAGTTGCAAGAGAAGATAGAATTGCTATACAGTTACCCAAACAAAACCATCTGAAATCCATCCTTGCAGGACTAACATTACCGATAAAGTAGCCACCACGTGTTGGCATGAAATCAAATACCCAGTCAGGGATGGAATCAGGAATAACATTAAACTTATTTACCGCGGTGTGAGAATACTCCTCCGTTTTATATCTATAAATATCATTTAGTTGTTGGAAGTCGAGCCAAAAGTAACTGCGCATGTGATAACTCAAAGCATGCAAACGCTTCACAATTCTTTCAATGCATTCTTTGCCTTCGGCGTCATGCTTCAGCAATGATAGAGCACACCTCAGGGCCATAAAGAAAAGTGCTTGAATTTCAATAGGATAACCATAAATACCCTGTCAATGCCGAAGAAAAAAAGTTCACACCATCATTAGAACATGCACAGTACAAGACTCATTGGTCTTAGAGATGGGGAGGGAGTGGTGACAAAATATATATACACATGTGTGTTGATGAATTAACGTTAACATTCATAATAAAATAAAGAGAATCAAAACCGGCATCACTTTTACCGCCTGAATCTACATCGTTCTCGTCTACCCTATCATGCAACAGCCTAGCAAACTGCTCCAAGAATGATCAATTATTATTATCCATAGCTAGTTTTCCGCTACTCAACCCATGTCTGTCAATTACTATCATTTAAATCTCTACTACACAGCAATATCACCACACTTTCAAGATCTTGACATCTTGTGAACATTTGACTTGGAATATTAACATCACATTCATTAATGAAAAAGACAGACTAACTATATCCTACCAGTTCTTAGCAATAATAGGACAAGGATAAATTTGGTTCAACGTTATAGACAGAGATGAAAAAGTTGACGTGGACCGTATTTTCTATGTTATTAGCTAGTTAAAGTCCCATCAGATGGTGGATCATATATTTGCATTGATCCTATGGTAAAAACTTGTGAAGGAACCATATAGCTTTTCGTAAGAATTTAATAGAAATAAACACGAACCCAGAACCAGAGCATGAGAACGTATTTATGTTAAGAACAGCCAAGATATCTGGTTGTATCCGATAAGATTCTCAAATAACTGTTTTATTTAAGACCATATAACATTATTACTGCACTGTAACTCAGGCCAAAACAGCATTTGAGACTGTTTCACTCGTAAACTATGACTATTTCGCTTTCATGCAAAGGTACATGTGATAATATATAACATATTTTGAAACCATTGCTTCAATATCTTACAATGACATTAGGAGATTGATTACAAAACCGAGAGTAGATTGGCCTAAACGAAGGAATACATTACAGCAGTTGGACCATCACAGTAAACCACATCAACATGTTTGCAGAAGCAGCATGCTACCAAATTAAAACCAAGGAATCAGATTTCAATAGGTCATGCTGCTCCACTGTCTCCACCACTCATCAATAACAACAATAAATTATCAGCTACACCTTTTTTTCTATGAATAATGTGTATTAGATCTAAATTTCAATTTTCATAATCTTGTGCTACTTTTAATTTCTCAGATGCATTGCACGTCTCACATTAAATCAAACAAACTATACAATCAGTAAAGAACATAAAATGTACGAACAGGCAAGCACATATACATGCACAAAAGAAAAAGAAAGAAAAACTAGGCGGATAGCTTACCATTCTTCGATCAATCATAGAGCATCCATCAGCACAAAGTAGGGTTGGGAATGTATCGAATCCTTCTGATAGACAAAGAGTGAGTATGAGCCTCATCCCTTTTTGACATTCAGGTGTCTCAGCTAGAGATAAATCCCCTGTAGATTTTGTATATGCACGGAGCAGAATGATCCACCAGAATCCTGAATCAACCGGAGCAACTCTTCCAATGGCACTCTCTCCAAAATCTGCAATAATTGTGTCCGATTTACGTACAGGATCATGAAGAACTTTGAAGCTAGCTGGCATTGCACCTTCCCCTAGCTTGAATCTATCTATTCTTTTTTCCCACCCTTGAAGCTGAAGAGTCTTCAAGAGAAAGTTCCTAACTATCTCAGGCTCTCCATTCATCAGAAAAGCCAGAGCACTGGGTACAAAGTCTCGAACAAAAACCTGAAGAAAACTCCGAACAGAACAGTCTTAGTGGATTTCAATAATTTAACTGACTAAATGGTAATGGATTTCAGTATTAAAAATAACATCTTTTAACTAATCAAACCTACCATTAGCGTCTTAGCGATCAGAAATCTCTGTTCATGTTAAATTTCAATTCTAGCCCATGTTTGACTAGACGTTTCACCTAATCAAAGTCATCCAACTTGGACCAATGTATTTACTATTAAATGATGTTATCCTACATTCAGTTAAGCTTTATAGTTTGCTATGACCTTATATATTCAGGTTTAAACTTTCTATAATTAACAATTAGTTTTAAATTGAATAACTAACACTCATTTTAAGCAATAATAAATGCCAGGATCATAGTTTACAATCTCATACATATGCAACAACAATTTGAATATCAATAAAGAAAACGGTTCCAAGTATCTAATGAGAATCTTACCTGATCATAGTTCAAAACTTCCTCGGAAGCATGGTCATACGCGGCAATGGTACCAACCGGTTGACCTCTGAAATACACCAGAGATCTCCTTAGAGCATCCCATGCTTCAGCCACCATGGGGTGCGGTTCAAAGGAGTTTCTAGCCGATGAGGCTGGGGTATTGAAACCAGACCTCCAACCGGGCGAGTGCGTGGTCTCATAGTTGTCATGAGCCCCTCTTGATAGAGCAGTAGAGAGCTCACCCAGCGATCTCTCATCGAATGATCTTTGCCTCTCGATGTTAAGCCTTGGCTTATCAAGGAGGCGTGAGAGATCATAGTCTTCTGTTTCGGAGATCGAGCAAGTTGAGCTCACATTTCTAAGCCCTGTCACTTTAGCCCCATCCATTTTCTTTACCTTCAATGATCAAAAACGAAACTTGCAAGTTTCAGAATAAGAGATCTACAGTTTAGAAGGGAAAAAAACAGATAAAAAGGATTCGAACCCCAAATGTTTAGAATTTAGAACCCAAATATTTTGGATAACAACAAAGTAAAAACCCTTATGAATAGCAAAGAAACATGCTTGAAAATCTGAAATGCTAAGACGACTGTATTATAAAGCTGATGAAATGAAAAATCCCATTCAACAAAGAGTGAATAAATCAAAGTTCTTGTTCATTACATTACCCAGATGGCTGAAAAATAAAGGAAATTTCCAACAACCAACCCCCAACCATCATTATTATATACAAAATATGGATTCGGAATGACGCACACAAAATATTTTTTAAAATTAGAAAAATGGACAGTGCAGTTTACATTTTTTAACTGAATATTTGACCATAAGAAAAAAATTAATAAGATTTTTAAAATATCAACGAGAAAAGCATGAAGATGCATACCAAGAAGAAACCAACAAAGGGCATGAAAAAGGAAATACTGCAAATCAATCCACCAAAAAAATCCAGATCTGAAACTCATCTAATCAAAAACATGAAGTAAAAAAAACATAACCCCACACGCAAAAAAAGAGCTTTTAAAAAATTAAAAAAGCGCACCTCTAGAAGCAAAGGGTGTCTCTAAAATGAATTTCCCGGCGAAAATTATAGATGATATGACCGGCGATTTCGCCGGAAAATGGTAGGAAAGGGGATATACTATGAGATGGGAGGAAGAAGAAAAAAAGACTGTAGTCAACGAGGATCTGATACTTATAGGCGTTTAAAGAAAATGACTTAAAAAGGAAGTACAAAACAAGTGCTCGTTTTTTTTAATATGTGTTTAAATATAATTTTTGATTAAAATAAATGTTTAAAATTTTAATTTTAATTAAAAATAAGGGTATAAAATTTTATATTTAATTAAAATATGTGTTAAAGTAGATATTTCAATTAACTTTAAAAAATTAAAAATAAAATTTTAAACACATATTTTAATTAAAAAAATACTTAATACACCAATTAAAAAAATAAATATTTTAATAACTTATTTTATAGTTAAGCCTAAAAACAACGACCCCCGTTCTTCTGTAATAACAGTGTGTAAAGTTTTCCGGTAATTGCCGGTAAAAGCACGTGTACAAAAATGCCCACTTGCTGTTACCAAACGACGCAGTTTGGACACGGACTTCTCTTATGTTACTATTTATTTATAATAATATTTTGGTATGTTTTATAAATAAAATTTAGTTGATTGAATATTTTTAGAGTTTTGATTAATTAATATATTAATTTAATTGTTTGATAAATAGAAGATTACAACAATAAATTGCGATAAATTTTTAAATGAATCGCAAAAAATAACGTTTTATATTTAAAGTATTGAATATAAATGTTATAAAGATATTTTTATCCTTAACGGTCTTTAACGTTTACAAAATAATGTTTTTTTCTTTATTACTTTCGTTAGTTTATATTGTATTTAAATAACTCATATATGCTTTGAAGTATAACATGAATCTATTTATAATCTAAGTAATTGGTTTTCCTTCAAATATATGAGTTTAATACATATGTTTCAAATATTATTTAAATTCAATAATTAATGAAATTTTATTATAGATATAATTCGATGAATAAGAAGTTAATACATACATTCTTCAAATAAGCTTAGTAATATTATATTAAAAAAATTAATTTTCACAATACAGTACATATAATAGATATCAAATATTGATAACCAATAAATTATTTAAATAAATATTAAATATAATCATGTTGTCATAATAAGTAAACAACTATCAGTTAATTTTATCATATAATTTTATACAATTAATTAATATAATCAGTGAGATCCACTAATTAGCTTAGTGGTTAAGGATGTTCATATTGCCTCATCTTAATTGGGTTCGAATCTCGGTATGGGAATGTAATACCTCCTTATTTAATAAAAAAATAGGCTCTGTTTGGCAATTAGCAGATTACATTAGCTGATAGCGGATAGCTGATAATATTAGCTAATTTGACTACTAGATTACATTAGTTGGTTGTATAAAAGCGCTTGGTAAAGTTAAATGATAATTGATAGTTGATTGATTATTTGAACAAGCAAAATGACTTATAAGTACATGATTATATTGATATTTGTTTGAATAATGTTGGGTTTTTCGGTGCTCGTTTTCCTTCAACCATTCTAGCTCGCCAAGTGTGGAGAAATTGAATAATTGGGTGAAATTGTGGGAAATGAAATATAGACAATTGACACAAGAATTTATAGTAGTTCGGCCTTCTAACAAGCACTTACATCCACTACCTTAGCTTCCCACTAAGGATTTCAACAAATTCACTCTTTGAATTTCGTCCCCTTTTCTCGGCTTAGGAGGAAACCATTACAACGATCAAGCTTTCTACCCAAAGCTTGATCAAGCACTCTCTCACAAGAGAAATTCTAAAGCAAACTTAAAATCCATCTAATAAGTAATTGTTTGCACTATTAAGCTTTCACCCAAAACCTAAACACTTGAGCAAATATAACAGTGTTTAGCTCACTAGTGTTGTTTATACAAGAAAATGAACACTTAAGCTCTAAGATAAATTCTTGATCATTATGTTGTTGACAATTGAAGCATTAACCATATCTTGATGCTTGGAGGTCTCTTTTATACTCCTAATTGAGTTTGTAGTCATTGATGACTGTTGGGGTTGTTTTGGAGCCGTTGGAGCCTTTATTTCCCACCATAAATGCAGCTATGCAGCTTGGCGTATCGATATTTCTCAAATCGTATCGATACGGTCCCGATAACGAAGTAGCCGTTGAGCACTTCAGCTGGTGCGTATCGATACGCCTAGTAAGCGTATCGGTTCGGTCCTGCAATTCAAAAGACCGTTGAGAAAATGACCGTTGAGGGTAGTTGAGCGTATCAATACGCGATACAACCGTATCGGTACGCGAACTAGCCGTTGGGCTATTTTAAATCACTATGTATCGATATGGCTAAGCGTATCGGTACGGGTTTTAGCTATTGAAAAATTACTGTAGTTGAAACCCTAGGGCGTATCGGTACGAGTACTTGAAAAACATGGTTTTGACTACTTTAAATGCACTTTAAATCTTTCCAAAGCCTTTGTAAAACCCTTAAACATATTTTCAAGTTGTTTTTGACTAAAAACATATTTTAAATTCTTTTCAATTTAGTCCAAAATAATTTTCAAATATTATATCAAAACACTTAGTTCTATCATCTCCCCTTTTTTTTATATAATAAAACCAACTTAAAAATTTGTTTGGGATTCTCCTCATTGGTAAGAAAAATTGAATAAAAGATTTAAAAAATTGAATGAAGTTAAAGCTCTCATTATTCTCTTGAAAAATTAATTTTTTAAAATCATTTTCCCTCTTTTTGTTATATCAAAAAGAATTTAAAAAGACATTAGGTTCAAAATAACTTATGAGGTTTTAAAAGATTTGACACAATTAAAAACTTTTGGTTTTAAGCATGGCTCCCCCTTACTCAAAGCATCATAAAAAATGTTAGTCCAACATATATGATTATCTAGTTGAATGTAAAAATAAATTAAATCAAATAAATGAAAAAAAACAACTAGATTTTTACCACAGTTGAACTCAAAAGAGGATGCGAAGCTTTCCTTCTTCAAGTGTTCTTTCTTGTGTGCATGGAGCTCCCCCTCAAATTTGGACTTGTTGATCACTCTCCATCACACCTAAACAAGACAATGAAGTAATTTTTGGTATCCAAATTGCTTTGGATCCATAGACGTTAGTTGCACAAAGTTTAATCCCCTTATGAATCCATTTTTAAATTTAAAAATAAATAAAGAAAATGATGTGACACGTTTTGATTGGTCAAAATAAATTTCTTTAATGGCAAAAAGTTTAAGAGGTAAAAGTGGGTAAAACGTAGTTTAGGTGGCTAGTTGAGAAAGCATGTAAATTTTAGGGGAATGTGTATTAAGCCTTTTAATAATTATTAAATTTAGGTGTATATATTAAATTTATATGTATTTATTAATTTATATATTTGTTTATTATTATGAAATTATTTTTTAATTTTATTAGTTAATCTAATTTATGTTATTTAAAGAATTTTTTTTATAATTATCAAGGACAAAATAGTCTTTACAAGTCTTTTATCCAAACTTCTAACTCAAAAAGCTCTTAAAAAAAGCTTTTTCAAAATGAAAGGTTTCACCTCAATCCGCTATTACAATCCTCTATTTATCAAACATCTAAACGAGCATATTTGACTAGTCAAACCTCTAAAAATACTTCAAACCTCTAATTTTAGCTCAAAAAGCTATTTATCAAACATAGCCTTAATATAAGGGTTAACTACTGGAATGGTCACTTATGTTTTCCCCTAATACAGAGTTGGCCACCAATTTCCAAAAATGACTAGTAAGGTCACTTACGTTATCGGGGTGTAAACTTTTGGTCATTCAACCGTTTGTTGTCGTTAAACATTAACAGGAGGCTGATCTGACACAATAAAAAAGGATAAATTACCTAAATAGTCCTTAAACTGTTACTTCAGTCCTATTTTGACCACCGAAATAAAAATAATTTGCATAATTACACATTTAATCCTCCATATTTGCAATTTTTTTATTTCTTCTCCCCTCCACCGTCTTCCATATTTTTCTTCATCTAACTCAGTCCCTAATTTTTTATTATATTAATCATCAATTCACACATCAAAGTTAGATTTACCTTTCTTTTCACCGTTAAACCAAATAAAAAAAATTAATTTTCCATTTATTTTTACAATTTGGTAATAAAAGTTGAAATCAACAGAAATGCCTGAAACATATATAAATTAAAATCTAAGTTGAAACTTAGAGGCACAATATACAAATATTTCACAAGTAACGTAAACCCAATATTAACTAGAAAGCACCTTCAGGTGAGCCTTTCTCGTATTTTGTCTCATTTGATGTGTTAACCCCCTTATATTAATAGCTGCAATCATTATATGAAATAAAAAATAAGCATCATAAATAACAATTGAAGAGTAGAATGATGCTGAATAAAAACTACCTGAACGTTCAAACAATGGAAAAATGTGCTAGAAACATTAAGGTTCGCCCACAAAATGCCACATCATTTGCCTATAATGTCAAGTTCCAGTGAATTAAAAAAGCAGATAAACTTCATATTTTAAGATTGATGTATCTATATCAAAGTAAATGTTGTGCATATGTGTTTTAATTCTACATAGGTAATTACCTTTGTAATTTTATTTTCATGATTTTAGTGGGAAAAACATATGTAATTGACATAACTAATATAATAACCAATCAGAAAAATACTTTCAAATTAAACTTATGAATCTATATAAGTGTAATTCAACACCATATCTTAACTGTTAGATGGAATTTATTATGTATGCTTCTAGAATTCTCGGACATCTTAAAACAAAAAGATCGATATGTTTTAGATATAATATCACAATAAAACAACCTTAGAACATGATAAAAAAAAACGTATTAAATAGTTTTTTTAATATTATACTTTTACACTCGGCCAAAACACAAAGGGCTAGAGAAAAAATCACTTTTTAGACAATATAACACCGTATAAAGACCAATAAGATTACTGGAACCAATACAAATATTGCTTCTCTTGAGCTGAATGTTTATACAGGTTTGCATGTATATGTTTATACAAATATTGCTTTCGATTGAGATTAAAAGAGAAAGAAATGGAAAATTAAATTTTCTTATTTGGTTAAACGGTGAAAAAAAGGTAAATCAAACTTTGATGTGTGAATTGAGGATTAATATAGTAGAAAATTAGGAATTGAGTTATACGAAGAAGAATATGGAAGATGGTGGAGGGGAGAAGAAATAAAAAAATTGTAAATATGAAGGAATAAATGTGTAATTATACAAATTATTTTTATTTCGGTGGTCAAAATAGGATTAAAGTAATAGTTTAGGGACTATTCAGGTAATTTATCCTTTTTTATTGTGTCTAGTCAGCTTCCCGTTAATGTTTAATGGCAACAAACGTTGGAAGCCTCCCACCATTTTCAAAGCTTCTTCAAAACCTTGGTTACTATTCCATCCATTATCTCCTTCAATTAAAGGTGTTTTTCAAAGGTAATTACGTTTTCTTAACCTCCTCTTTACCCTCTACCTAACTATTGTCTTAGATTTCAAAAATATGGAGTTTTGGAAATTAGGGTTTATATTAAAGTTTGGATTTTTAAGGGGGTTTTTCAATTTGTTTTGATAAATTGTGTTGGGGTTTTGTTTAAGCATAATGAAATACACAATATATATTAATTTGGTTGATTTTGGATGAAAATTCATAGTGGGTCCTTAGGGCAAATTTTAGAGTATGAAAACTTGGGTTTTTGGTGGGTTTTATGTTGAAATTGAAGGGCTGATGGTCTACCTATGTTAGGAGGGTGATTTGGGATGTTTTGGAAGTCATTTGGGTGTTTGGAAATGGGTGTTTCAGCCAATGATTATTGGAGTACGAAAATTGGGTTTTTGAGATATTATGTGGTTTGGGAAATTGTGGAAATTGGGTTGTGTTTGCAAAGTAAGTTGATGGTTGAGTTAGCATTGAATTGGGAAGTAATGTATGTGTTTTGTTTGACTAGAAGCAAGAGGAAACGTTGAGGAGGCTTTGGGACCGAATCCGGGTTCGTAGGAGGATTGGTTCGAATTGCTAAGGAAGGGCGGTGAGTGGTCTTAACTTGTTTTAAAGTTTGGTTCGAGCATGAGTAGTGTGTGTGTGTAAAGTGTGCTTGGTAGGCCACTTCCTTATAATCCAAGTAGTTAATTTAGTCTTGTTTTCCTTAAATGCCAATGTGCTTAATGACTATGCTCTTGTGCTTGTGATTATTTGGTACATGTACATATATTATGATGTGGATATATGTGATGAGCATGAGTGTGATTGATGATACGTGATTGATGATGATAATTGGCACTAAATAATTACCGGTTGTAAATGATCGATCATTAGGATAGTGTGCACACAAATTGAGTCAAAACGTACGTGGCCTTGATGGCGTTAAGTCATCAAGGAGGAGTACGGTGATGTAACATTCCACCGGAAGCTTTTATTTATTTCTAGGGGATGATGAGTGGAATCCCATCCGTAGGGCATGTGGCGATGAGTGGAATCCCGCACATGCAAGGTCCGGTGATGAGTGAAATCCCACCGAGGTAAAGTGTTGTTGAGGTTTATATCCGCACAATCGGGGTAATTAAAGTGGCCAATTAAACTTGTTCATGTATTGTGATATATGATGGTGATATGTGATTGTGGTATATAGTGTTGTTGCATGATGATTATTATTGATGTTAAGCTTGTTAGGATTGAGAGACCATATATGCCACTTGAAAGACTAGCTAGGTCTACTTGATTTTATGCCTATGCTTGATGTATGTGAGACTAGGATTAACGTGCTTGAACCCTGCATTGTTGATGTTTTTCGTTTTAGAGCACCCTCACTAAGCTTATAGCTTACGCTCTCTATGTTCAACAATGCAAATCATTAGCGTGGTGTTAGCTCGAGGCAAGGCAAGAAGGGCTTTCCAAGTTGTTGCTCAAGTATGGTTGATTTTGTAGTAGTTAAGCAATGTGGCAATAGGGTGTCTTTATATGAGCTTGTATGACTCATTTGAATGATGATGTTGTTGAGTTTGATTATGGATTGTAAGGCATGTGATACTTTGATGCATATTTTGGAGTGTGATGGCATGCTTTAGAATGTTTAGGTTGCCTTGTGTATAAGTGCAAACCTCCCATGATGACTTGTTCTCTTTAAGACCATTTGAGCCTTTATGTATGCTTAATATTGCCTATATTGCTCTTTGAATAGAATGCTATGTATGAAAGCTTAAATCCATGTTTGAATGACACTCTTGGCTTAAATATGTGTGCTTGCATGTTGGTATACGCTTAGGTGAGTCGAGAAATGCATTTAGAGTCGTGTTGGGGTCGTTTTAGTTGAGTTTGAGGAGTTGCAGTGCAAGGGTTATCGATACCCCAAGCTAGGGTATCGATACTCTCTTGCCCAAAAGGCCTCAGATTTTGCCTGGGTATCGATACCCTAAGGGTATCGATACCCTTCAAAGTTACTGGAATCGGGTGTTGTGGACGAGAGTAGAGCGCATCGATACCCCTGGTTAGGGTATTGATACCCTGGTATTGATACCCCTGGTTAGGGTATCGATACCCTGGTATTGATACCCCTGGTTAGGGTATCAATACTGGCTGTCCTATAAGCTTAAAAATAGACTGTTATGTATGGTCGTAGTTCGAATGTGTTTTTCCCTTGAATGTTTTCCGCTGTTGTGAATCACATAGGACTTAATGTTCATCTAGGCAAGATTAAAAAGAAAAAAAATATAGGGTTGCTAACCGAAGGGAACCTTAACGGGTTTCACTCGGTTTTCCCCGTGTGGCTCACTCGGACTGGTCATCCGGCCAGGCCGGGACGAGGGGGTTACACCTACCGCCGGTCCTTGCTTTCAGATCGTTTTGGGTTGGGTGTCCTGTCTTTTGGAACTGTTAGGGTTTTGTTTTTCCTGGTCGTTCTTGGCTCTTTGCTTCTTTGATCTCATGGCTGATAAGAAGGTTGATTTTATGTTTGATTTCGTTCCGATTACATCTAAAATTACTGATCATAAATTGAATGGCTTTAATATTCTTGATTGAAACCATACAATTGAGTTGTATTTGTTGAGCCTTTCTATGGATAGACATTTGACTGATGATCCTCCAACGGATGATTCTCGCCTACCATGGATGAAAGAAGATATGACCTGTATATCTAGATTCGTAATTCTATTAACAGTGAGGTGGTAGGTTTGGTTAATC
The DNA here is from genome assembly GCA_958450335.1 of Hibiscus tridactylites. Taxonomy (NCBI): domain Eukaryota; kingdom Viridiplantae; phylum Streptophyta; class Magnoliopsida; order Malvales; family Malvaceae; genus Hibiscus; species Hibiscus tridactylites. The sequence continues at coordinate 63,849,202 of OY288290.1, read as the reverse complement.
ATTGCAAGACGGTGAAACAATTGATGAGCTATTTGTAATTTTTATATTCTGGCAAAGGAAATATTTCACGTATCTATGATGTTTGTCAGAATTTTTACAGGGTTGACAAAGAAGACCGGACTTTAACTAGTTATTTTATGGATTTTAAGAAAACGTTTGATGAGCTTAATATGATGCTTGCCTTTAGTGTTGATATCGAGGTCCAATGTAGTCAGCGAGAGCAAATGGCAGTTATGAGTTTTCTAGCTGATCTTCCACCAGAATTTGAGACTGTTAAATTTTAGATTCTCTCTGGTTCAGAGATCTCCAGCCTCGATGATGTTTTTCGGCGGGTACGACGTACTGAGAATTCTTTGCCTGCTTCATCCATGCAACATGGCAGTGTTCTGCTCAGTCGTGCTCTTCTTTCTGACTCTAGCAAGCAACATTTCAAGAGTAGTGGTCTTGGTCGTTCCATGGGGTCTGGGTCTACCAAAAGCGATCCACAGTTTGGAGTTCGTGGTCCGGATCACAGTGCAGTTATCTGTCATTATTGTCACAAATCGGGACATACCAAGCGTGATTGTCGGAAGCTGCAGTTTAAGAAAGCTTCGTCTGCTCATGTTGCTTCTAGTGTAGACATTTCTTCATCGGCTGTTACGATATTTGTGGATGAGTATGCCAAGCTTCTTCACCTTCAAGACACTGTCAAGCATCCTTCCGGTTCTGTTTCTGCCCTTGTTGAGTCAGGTAAACCCAATACATGTCTTGTTTCCACCCCTTCTAAATGGGTCATTGATTTTGGTGCCACAGACCACATGACAGATAACCCCAATCTTCTTTCTCATTTTACAACCCATCATTCTATCAATCATGTTACTTTAGCTGATGGTTCCACATCTTCTGTTATTGGCTCTGGCACTTTGTACCTCACTCCCTCTCTTACTTTGTCCTCTGTTGTGAGTTTACCACATTTATACTTTAACCTGATGTCAGTTAGTAAACTTACAAAAACCCTTAATTGTTGTGTCTCATTTTTTTCCTGGTTATTGTGTGTTTCGGGATCTTTTGACGAAAAAGATTATTGGTAAAGGGTATGAGTCTGATGGTCTCTACATCTTTGACACCCATGCTTCAGAACCTATTGCTTGCACTGGAATTATCAATCCTTTTAAAGAACATTGTCGATTGGGTCATCCTTCTCTACCTTCTTTGAAGAAACTTTGTCCTCAATCTTCTAGTTTAAAATCGTTAGATTGTGAGTCTTGTTAGTTTGCTAAACATCATCGCCTTAGTTTCAGTCCTAGAGTCAATAAACGAGCTTCTGCTCCATTTGAGTTAGTTCACTCTGATGTTTGGGGTCCTAGTCATGTTACTTCTAAACTTGGTTCTCGTTATTTTGTTACTTTTGTTGATGATTATTCTCGAATGACATGGCTTTATTTAATGAAATCTCGCTCACAATTATTTACTCATTTTTGTTCTTTTAGTGCTGAGATTCGAACCCAATTTGGTACGCCTGCCCAAAACTTGAGAAGTGATAATGCAAAAAAGTATGTTTTAGGTCCTTTTCAGAAATATATGCTTGAGCACGGTATTCTCCATCAAACTTCTTGTGTTTACACCCCTTCTCAAAACGGTGTTGTTGAACGTAAAAATAGACATCTCCTTGAAACAGCCCGAGCTTTGCTATTTCAAATGCAGGTTCCAAAATGTTTTTTGGGCTGATTACATCTCCACAACTTGTTTTTTGATCAATCGTATGCCCTCTTCAGTTTTGTTGGGTAACATCATTTTTCATACTCTTTTCCCCACTAAAAATTTGTTTCCCCTCTCCCCGAAAATTTTTTGTTGTATTTGTTTTGTTTGGGATGTTCGTCCTCAAGTTACAAAACTTGATCCTAAGTCTTTGAGATGTGTGTTTTTGGGGTATTCACGTGGCCAAAAAGGGTATCGTTGTTATTGTCCGGGTCTGAGTAGGTATCTTGTGTCTGCTGATGTTACTTTTTTGGAACACAAACCTTTTCTGTTTTCTTCAGGGTCTATCGCTTAGGAGGATGAGGATTTCTTGTTTTATCAGGTCCCATCACCCTTGGAGTTGTCCTCATCCTCCTTGGTTCTGCCCTCTTTTGTTAAGCCCCCGATAAAAAACATCTATACCTGCCAGCCACAACCTCCCCCTTCCAACCCAATTACAAACGTTCCAGATGTTCCAGATTCATGTCCTGATGAGCTAATATCTTCGTCATCAGATTCGCCTCGTATTGCTGATCTTAACCTTCCTATTGCTCTTCAGAAAGGTAAACGTGCTTGTACTTACCCCATTTCCTCTGTTGTTTCTTATAATTGTTTATCTTCTTATTCTCGTGCCTTTGTTACATCCCTAGATACTATTTTTGTCCCTAAAACTGTTAGCGAGGCATTATCTCATCTTGGATGGCGTGCGGCTATGCTTGAGGAAATGACTGCTCTAGATGTCAATGGCACGTAGACTTTGGTTTTTTTGCCTCACGGTAAACGAGCTATTGGATGTAAGTGGGTGTTTACTGTTAAATTTAATCATGATGACTCTATTAATCGTTTGAAAGCCCGTCTTGTTGCCAATGGATATGCTCAGACCTATGGTGTGGATTATTATGATACTTTCTCTCCTGTTGCCAAACTTGCTTATGTCGGGCTATTTATCTCCCTTGCAGTCATTTTTTATTGGTCTTTGCATCAATTGGATATCAAGAATGCTTTCCTTCATGGTGATCTTCGGGAGGAGGTGTATGAAGCAACCACCTGGGTTTGTTGCTCAAGGGGAGTCTGGGAAAGTATATTATCTGAAGAAATCTTTATATGGTCTGAAACATAGTCCTCGAGCTTGGTTTGATAAGCTTAGTCAGGCTATTGAAAAGTTCGGGATGCAAAAAAGCGAATCAAACCATTATGTTTTCTTTAGAAAGTCTGATGGGGGCACTATTCTACTAATCGTATATGTGGATGATATTGTACTCACTGGTAATGACACTAGCGAAATTTTCTCACTGAAGTCTTTTCTTCATACTCAGTTTCACACTAAAGATTTGGGGATGTTGAAATACTTCTTGGAGGTTGAGGTGAACAAAAATAAAAAAGGAATCTTCCTATCTCAGAGGAAGTATGTGCTTGATCTTTTATTGGAAACAGGGAAATTGGGCGCCAAACCTTGTAGTACACCAATGGTCCCTAAACTACAATTAACTAAAGAAGGTGAATAATTTGATGACCCTGAAAGGTACAGAAGACTTGTCGGTAAATTAAATTATCTCACGGTGACGCATCCTGATATATCTTTTCTAGTGAGTGTTTTGAGTCAATATATGTTGTCACCGACTGTTGAACATTGGAAAGCAGTAGAGCAAGTTTTGATGTTATCTGAAAAGTGCTCATGGGCGTGGAATTCTATATGGCAATCATGGTCATACTAGAATTGAATGTTTTTTCGACTCGGATTGGGCAGTATGTAAGGAGGATAGAAGATCCACCTCAGGATATTGTGTGTTTGTTGGAGGAAACTTGATTTCTTGAAAGAGTAAAAAGCAGAACGTAGTCTCACGATCTAGTGCAGAAGCCGAATATAGAGCAATGGCCAAGTCTGTATGTGAGATTATATGGGTATATCAGCTCCTCGATGGGATTGAAATTAAAGCCTCAATACCTTCAAAACTTTGATGTGATAATCAAGTTGCATTACACATTGCTTCTAATCCAGTTTTTCATGAAAGAACGAAACACATTGAGATTAATTTTCATTTCATTCGCGAAAAGATACAACAAGGTTTGATATCTACTGGTTATGTGAAAACCGGAGAACAACTAGGAGACATCTTCACTAAAGCTCTCAATTGAATTCGAATCAATTATCTATATAACAAGTTGGGCATGATTAATATCTATGATCCAACTTGAGGGGGAGTGTTACAGATTCTTAGGCTAATATCTAGGCTATTTATTAGGCTAGAATATATTGTAATTAAGGTCATATATTATGTTACCTAGTTTAGGTAAATTAGATGTGTATATATAGCCTCATATGTTTTATGAATAATACACAAGAAATTACTTTCTACAAATACTAAGCAGAATTTTTCAATATTTCCATAATAATAAATAAAGCAACGCAAATATATAATGGCCTTGTTTGGCAATTAGCGGATAGCTGATAGAGAATTATATTAATGGATAGTTGATTGCATTAGCTGGTTTGACTAGCGAATTACATTAGCTGATTATGTAAAAGTGTTTGGTAAAATTAACTGATAGTTGTTTGATTGTTTAAACAAACAAAATGACATATAAGAACATGATTATAATCGATGATTGTTTAAATAGTTTATTAGCTATCAATATTTTGTATCTATTACCGTTCAAAAAATATTATTTTATATTTATTAATATTAATTAGATTATGAAAAAAAAATTAATATAACAATACTAAGCATATTTGAATATCTATATATTAACTTATTATTTATATAGGTATTTTTAATACAATATAATTAATTACTAAATATAACTATAGATATGAATGTGTGAGAAAAAAAAACAAAAAAAAATATTACTTTACAAATGTCACAATATAAATACGTGAGGATAAAAAATTAAAATAAATAAGGTTAAATTTAGGTTATTTGGAGATTTTTTATAAATGTTAAGGGTAAAAGGGTATTTACAAGTATTATGTCAAACAGTCAAAAAGCTCCTATTAGCAGCTTTTTTAAAATTAGAGGTTTCACTTCAATCCGCTATTCCAATATGTTATTTACCAAACATTTAAATTAGCGAATTTGACCGGTCAAACCTCTAATATTAGCTCAAACCTCTAATTTTGTTTCAAACCGTTATTTATCAAACAAGGTCAATAATATCTTGTACATTGACATCTAACAGTAGATTTTTTTTTAAGAAAATTGTAGATTTAAAAAAATTATACACGAAATTAAAACTTATTGTATGTCAGATTAAATCTATAAATTCTTCTCTCTTTTTGAACCAAGGTATCCACCGTCGATAGCAATGACTAATCCCTTCGTTGTATATGCTTTCACTAAGAGGTAATCAGCTAACCATAAAATGTACTCCATTCTTATTAGCATGAATTGGACCATTAACCTTATAGTTAAGAGAGAATGTGAGCTACCAACGCAACTCATCTCATGGTTAATCACTAAAACCGGTAATTAAGTTCTGATAATTCCTTTGATTTATATATATGAGATATGTGACCAACTTTATAGAATTATATACTTCTCAAATAAGTAAAGTTGATTCAATTTCCAATAATACATTCAAAATATACGGGGTTTAATTGAAAGCCGGTGGAATATGTAAAAATGTTGGATATTCCAATTACTTTCCTCCAAATCTCCGGCATCTTTTCGGTTTTTATGCAGCATTATAGTCAAACTCAACTTAAATTGAAATTAAATATGCTCAACTTTAAATTCTGGTTTTAATTACTTCCCCCATTTTTTTCTTTTTATGTTTATCCAAATTTATTTTTGGAATTCAAGCTTTACTTGATATTATAGTCGATTTACTAAAACTTATTCGATTATAATCTTTTGAGTAAATAATTGATTCGATTTTCATACTAATTAACTTCTCATTTAAGTTTTATATTTTTAATATTATTTTTTAGGAAAATTCTACAACGTGCGACGAACACCGACGAACACCACTAATGATGAACACTGATGAACACCATTAAATTAATTAATAAAAATTTAAAATTTTAAGGACCCATCATACAATTAATAATTACTTTTAAAAATTCAATTAAATTATTTTTTATATATATTAAAATTTTATTTTTTAATAAGGGTAAACTATATATCTAGTACCTCACTTATTTTTGTATTTCTATTGAACCCTCATTATTTAAATATTATTTCAATTTGACCCTATTCTCTATAAAAAATAATTTAACCCTTAACATTCAACCTAAAACCCTAAACTATTAAACCTATACCCTAAACCATATACCTTTAAAAATAATTTCACCATCATCATCGATTCAATTCCCACCTATTGTCTTCTCAATGTACCGCATATATGCCTTTTGCTTAGCTTTGTTTTCCCTTTTCATTTCAGTGATTTTTTTGCTAAAAATCTTAGATTGTTAGTACTAAAAACCAGAACTTGGCTTGAAATTAAGATCGTAATTAGAGACCCAAAGGTGCAATTTGCTTAACTGCTTTCCCAGATGAGATGGTGACCTTTTGTTTTGCGAAGCTCCATAGAGGAATAGATATCTTCTAGTATCTTTTTTTCGGCTTTTCTATATGAATTATTATCTTATACATGGGCGGTGAATTTTTTTTGTGTCTATAAGCATCTTAATTTTAATTTTAGGGTTTCAATTTAAAGTTTTAGTGTATGGGTTTAGAATTTAGGGTTTGTGATTAGAATTTAGAGTTTAGAGTTAGAATTTATGGTTTAGGATAATATGGTTAGAGATTTAGGTTTTAACCTATAAACCCTAAATTTTATTAACAACCCCTACATTCAAAACTACTACACTTAAAACTCCTAAACGTTAAACCCTAAACGAAATCCCTAAACCTTAAAATTAAGCCGCTTGTGTATGTAAATCCCTAAAAAAACTAAGAAAGAAACTAATAAAGAAATGAGGTTGGGGTGAAAAACTTTGTTGATGGCTATAATCCATATCAATTATTTTATTAAATAAAATTATTTTTAAGGGTATATGTTTAATAGTTTAAAGGTATATGTTTAATAGTTTAGGGTTTTAGGTTGAGGTTAAGGGTTAAATTATTTTTTTATAAACAATAAGGTCAAATTGAAATAATATTTAAATAATGAGGGTTCAATAGAAATATAAAAATAAGTGAGGTACTAAATATATAATTTACCCTTATTAAAAAATAAAATTTTAATATATATAAAAAATAATTTAATTGAATTTTAAAAATAATTATTAATTGTATGATGGGTCCTTGAAATTTTAAATCTTTATTAATTAATTTAATGGTGTTCATCGATGTTCATCATTAGTGGTGTTCGTCGGTGTTCGTCGCACGTGGTAGACTCATCCTATTTTTTATATATAAGTAATAAAAATTGAATATTTATACAAATTACTAGGGTTGAGTGTTTGATCGAGTCGAGTCAAAAAATTTTGAGTTATTCAAGTCTTATTTTACGATTCAAACTTTATTTGAATTTTTTTTTCGATCAACTTGAGTTTATGAAGTTCGAGTCGAGATTTCGAGTTTTTGTACAAATTTGATTATAATTATTTATAGTGTTATAATACATGTTGATTCTAATTTAAACAACTTTCTGTATTCATATACGATAAACATGTATATTTCTTCATATTTTTTACATGTGATATACATAATATATCAGGAAAAATTGACTGACTCGACTCGAACTTCAAAATTGATCAACTAATTACTAAAATTTTCAAGTTATTCAAATTTTCATTTTATAACTCAAACTTTATTTAAATTATGTTCAAGTCGAGTCAAAGCGAGTCAGTTTTTTCGCACCGGGATGAGTCGAATCGAATAATTCGCTTTTTTCGAATCAAGTCGAGTTTTGTCCACCCCTATAAACTACTCAAGTTTTAAACATTGGAATACTTTTGAGCGGTTAGTTTTAACTATGGTTTGGCATATTTAAAAATATTTAAAAATATTTAAAAATATTTAAAAATATTTGTGAATGAAATTAAAATATTTAAAAATTTATAAATTAATTTAAAATGAAGGTTATAGTTTAAGGATGGACGATACAATTAATTTATTTTTTATTATCTAATGATTAGTTTCTGTTCTTTGATGGTTTTAGAGAAAATGACCTATTAATGTAGTTAGTCAACTTAAATTTTATTTTTTCAGACAAATTATATATATTTATATTTCTTATTTATTTATTCAATAAAATTAACTATTATTCTTATTTAAAAAACATTTCAGCATAGCAAATTGTGTCAGATATAACTCGTGAAGCACGCGAAATTAAAAAAAAATGCATCCATTATTGCGAGGACCGGGACGATGGCTTTATCGCGGTCGCTGCAAGTTTTTTTTAATAAATTCTTGTAGCGTATTTAAATTATTGGTAAATTATAATAGATGTCATTCAATTATGAATAAGATTATATTTGGGGTCAACTAATTATTAAAAGTAATATTTTGGTCACTTAATTATGGATAATGTTACATTTGGGTCACCAAATTATTAAAAGTTATAATTGGGGTCACTCCATTATGGGTAAGATTACATTTGGGTCACCCTTTATATTTTAATAAAGATATCAACTTAGTCATTTTTCTTCCAAAAAACTTGTATACACTCGTTAACACTAAAGTACTTCATTTGAAACTATTAATTAATCTAATACACAAATTGGTATATAGTTTCGGGTAAACTACAATGAAGGTCACGCAATTATGGGTAAAGTTACATTTGGGTCACTCAATTATTAAAAGTTATATTTGGGTCACTCAATTATGGGTATGGTTACATTTGGGTCACTCAATTATTACATGTTACATTTATATCACTCAATTATGGGTAAGGCTACATTTGGGTCACCCTTCATATTTAAAAAAAGTATATCAATTTGTGTATTAGATTAATTAATGATTTCAAATGAAGTACTCTAATGTTAACGAGGGTATACACGTGATTTGGAAGAAAAATGACTAAATTGATGTACTTTTTTAAATATAAAAGGTGAACCAAACGTAACTTTACCCATAATTGAGTGACCCAAATGTAATCTTACCCGTAATTTAGTGACCCAAATGTAACTTTTAATAATTGGATGACCCAAATGTAACCTTACTCATAATTAAGTGACTTTCGTTTTAGTTTACCCTATATTTTTTTTTAAATATGAAAGCTGACTCAAATGTAACTTTATCTATAATTGAGTGACCTACGTGTAACCTTTAATAAATGGGTAACCCAAATATAACATTACCCATAATTGAGTGACCTCTATTGTAGTTTACCCTTAAATTATAGATTTAAATTTTAAATTTTAATTTGATAAATTTTAATATATGTATATAATTGTTAATTGTAGATTAGATAATATAAGTATATTGCGCAAATTTAAAATAATTAAATTAGATAACAGTAATTAAATATACAATTTACGTATAATATATAAATTAATAACATAATTTCACTTAACAAACACTATTTAAATTTTGACTATAATTTAAAATGTGTAAGATTCAGAGACTAAAAATGATCAAACTAAAATAAAAACACAACCCACACATGTTTCGTACACTATGATGGTTGTCAATTAGTTCATTATTGTATTATAGACTTTTCTTGTAACTTTGAACATTTATTCTATGTTCGATAAAATTAACTGTTAATGTTTTTAAATATTTTAAACCGATGCTAATTTATTACGTTAATATTTTTTATGTTTTCAACTTTTACGATATTACATATCACTGTAGTGAAATCGATGAACATAACATGTTGCCAATTGTTAAAAACTCGTTTTTTTTTCTATTCATATGTATTTATATTTTAAAAAATATTATTTAAAGCTTCGTTATTTCTTATTTTAATCCTCTTTCGGTTTTATTATTACTATTATCTATTTATGTTCTCCCTTACTCACCATTTGTCAACTCATGTCAGCTTTGTATTATTTAATAGTGTCCTAATTGAAATTGAATTACATTATTTGAATGTATTAATGTGATTTTACCTTGCATGCCTATAAATATTTAAATTTGAGTCTTTAAAGATAAATATTATCACATTAAGTTCAATATTAAATTACATATTTATTTGCACTATGGACTGTTAATTGATACAACACAATGTCATTATAATATTAAACCGATGTCATTTTGATTAAAAAAGTACTAATCTATAGAAACAAAACAGAAACAAAATCTTGGTCGACAAAAACTAGAGATCTCTCCGTGTGCACTCTCAACTCCCGATAACACAAGTAAGGTTTCTTTATCAATAAGAAAATCTATCAAATCTAATTAGTTAATTATTTGCTACCATACATTTTTGGAATTTTCTAAAATAATATATATGAAAAAAATCTTAAAATAACAATAATAATAATCATACATACAGACAGACAGACCCTTTGTTTTTTATTTTATTTCATATATATATGTCCCACAATATCCATTATGATGTAACTTGGAAGCAATGTTTTCCCTTTTATAGGGAATTGAATTCTCATAAATTTGAAATGTCAACAAATGAAGTGGAGATCTTATCCTTTCCCTTAAAGTGAGTCCAATTTAATTCTCATTAACTCACAATTTATTTCTTTTACGGTTGATAAAAAGGAATTTGGATGCTTTTTTATTTCCTTTTTAATGTTTTATCTGTGTATAAATGAAAAAAGGATTTGAGATTATTTTTTAGTTGGGAACAATCTCGACTCTAATAGAATGATATAAATTTAATTAGTAAAATGATTTATATAGATTAATAATAACAAAAATGAAATTAAATATATTATTAATGAAGATTTATAATCAATAAACTGGCGGCGAAAACTAAAAGTTTCTATAAGCGTCTTAGTTTTAGGGTGTAGAGTTTATGAAATTTAGGTGTAGGAGTTTAGAATTTAAGGATAGTCGTTAGAATTTAGGGTTTAGATGTAAGAGTAATATGATGATGATTTAGGTTTTAACTTATAAACCTTAAATCTTAAATTTTAACCATTACCCCAAATTCTAAACCCTTATACCTAAAACCTTAAATTGTACACCTTAAACTAAGCCTTAAACCCTCAAACTAAGGCGTTTGTGGAAACTTTTAATTTTTACCGTCCGTGTATGAAATAATTACCTTATTATTATTTTTATATATTTGATAAAATATATAATTTAAAAGAACATTTTTTAGAAATTTAGTAGAACAAATCAACAAAATACCGACCAGTTTTGGCTTGATGGAGAAGCAAAGGGCTCGCTAGGTTAGGTGTATCCAATTTTGTATTTCTTTTTTGGTGTTAGCATGTTAGGCTTATGAACATTAATTATTAGATATGTTAAATCTTATACCTTAAATATAATCAGTGACAGACATATGATTTTATATAAGGAAATGAACTTATAGAATTTTAATTTTTTTTTAATCTAATCTTTTTTCAGTCCATCTCTAAATATAATATATTTATACTGTAATTACATTTTTAAAATTTATTAAAAAATTTAATATAAAAGTTCATACATTTTGGGTGTTTATATTAAGGGTTACACAAAGTTGAATTCCCAAGCAATGCTTCCCGCATGATCCATGTGTTTGAGCACGACAGCTTGTCAAGTTTGACGTTCGGTGACAAACATTTTTTTCTTTAAAGTTTGAATCGTGGAATGATTAAATATTTATTAACAAATTTTTAAATTTCATCACTTTATATATATATATATATATACACTTGAATTAATCTTTAATCATTCAAAGGTGCATTTTATGAAGTATTTATTTGTAATGTATGATGAAGTAAATTTTAATAATTTAACTTAGGATTACTATGGAAAACATTTCACACAAATGTTAGTTTAAGGGAGGGTTAACTGCTGGGATGGAATGGTCACATATGTTCTCTAGTATAGAGTTAATTACCGATTTTGAAAAACGACTAGTAAGGTTATTTACGTTTTCGAGCCATAAACTTTCGGTCACTCAGTTGTTTGTTGCCGTTAAAGGTTGACAGTTAGCTAACCTACAAGTGAAAAAATAAAGGTAAACTAATGCAATGGCCACTAACATTTATCTCATGTACATTTTTTATCCCCAATTTTAAAAAATAAACATTATGGTCACTATTGAAAGAGTTTATTTCTAATTTCACTCTTAAATTTTTAAAAATCCATTTTCAACCCTAAAAATTTACAATCAATTAGTACCATAATATTGTAAAGGCTTAGATGATAAAATGGTTCCCAAAATATACTCTTTTTGAATTTTAGGTGCCCAAAGTTTTTTTTTTTGTAAAAATAGGTGCCAAAAGTTTCAAAAGTTAGAATTTTAGGTGTCTGACCATTAATGAGTGTTAAAAAATATATTTAATCAATCAATGCTTGACACGTGACACTAATTTGATTTTTTAAAAAGAAAAACACACAAAAATTTCAATTTTTTATAAAATCCCGAAATTTTGAAAATTTCACAAAACAATCATCAAACCCTACAATTGCCCAAACCCAAACCCCCAAATCGCCGCCACTTCTGCCGCTGATCGCCGCACCTGAGCAAACTCCTTTGGTATCCGAACCAAGGCGGTCATTTCCCCCAACACGACGTCGCCGAAAACGACGAACGACGTGCAGCCGAACGCGAAATCAACGTCCGGCTAGCACGCCGTTCGCCGTTTCCGACGACGCCGTGTTGGGAGAAATGACCGCCTTGATCTGGCGACCAAAAGGGTGTGCTTAAGGGCGGCGATCGATAGCGGAAGCGACGATGATTTGGGGGTTTGGGTTTCGGTGATATTAGAGATTTGAGGATTATTTTGTAAAAATTGTAAAATTCGGGATTTTATGAAAAACTGATTTTTTTGTTTTAAATTTTTTATTTTAAAAAATAAATTAAATAGTACACGTGTCAAGCATTGATTGGTTAACAAATATATTTACAATAAATCTTTCCAGTAGTGACCATAATGTTTATTTTTTAAAATTGGAGGCCAATGTACATGAGTTAAACGTTAGTGGCCATTGCAGTAATTTACCCTTATTTTTTTCGCTGGCAGGTCAGCAAGTTGTCAACTTTTAACGGCAACAAACGACTGAGTGACCAAAAGCTTACGCCCTAAAAACGTAAGTAACCTTACTGGTTGTTTTTCAGAATCGGTGACCAACTCTGTATTAGAGGAAACATAAGTGACAATCCCAGTAGTTAACCATTTAAAGAATTGTATATAAAAAAACGACTTCTCATTTTTAAGGTTATTTGTTGATTTTTTTCCCGCTTGCAATACACCAAATAATTATTTATTGATTTATAAGTAGATGAATCATTAACATAAATTAAGCTTGAACACTTGAAGCATGCTTTTTTATTTATGAACTAAAAACAACTAAATTAATTGAATAAATAGGATGTACAATGAAATTGCAAGAAAATATACAAAAATTAATATAATGAAATCATATCAATCGATTATTCTCTTTAAAAACTATAAAAAAAATACGCAAACTAGTCCAGAAATTGTGATCATACAAAAAAACATGGACGGATTTATACGGGGTGGGGAGGAGCCATGTTTAAATTTTTTTTTCATCTTTGTCCTCTTATTTAATTTGTTTTAAAAATTAATTTATTTATGAAATTGTCCTCCACTTCAAACATTTATAGTTTACCCCCAACCTCAAATACTAATTTCGTCCCTGCAAAATAAGATTAAAAAAAACATAAAACATAGACATGTTTATAAAACAAAACCTAATTTGGTTAGAATTATAAATAGAGCTTTTAAACTACAAAATTGTTGGGCCCAAAAAATTATATTAGTAAAATGGATGGTACGATTCAGCTCATACTGATTTTGTTTCTCCCATTCTTACCACTTCTCTTCACAAAGTCAGTAATGGGCCAGCCTTCAAAATCTGTTTCCCTGCCCAAAACTATTATTATTTCTTCATCGAATTATTATTTCGTTGGTAGATTTACAGGATATCCTATTGGGTTTCAAGTTCAGATTGAAATGATTCTCGTTTCTGACTTTTTTTTATGGTTAATACATGGTATTTGAGATTTTTTATACTAACAATTTTGTTTATAAGCTTCAAACACGACTTCTCTTTTTAGGAGAGAACGTATCTTGTAATTACATTCAACTCTTGTTGATTTATTTATAAAAAAATTTTGGTTGTTCTCTCGGTTTTCTAAGACTTTATCATGACTAACTTGAATCCATCCGTATCATATATTTAACTTTGATGGATGAATCTCTTGACGAGAATTTTCTACATACTAATTCGAGACCCGCTTAAGTAAATTTTTTTAAGGAACATATAAATAGTTATGATTAGTTTGAATTATAGAAGGCTTAAAGGCCCATTTGACCCCTGAAGTATACACAAAACTGAATAAACCCCTAAAGTATTTTTTGGGACGTTATGACTCCTGAACTAAAATTGTTATCCCGTTTGGTCTCTTCCTCTAATACTGTTTAAAAAAATTACGGACAAATCAAAATACGCCACATGACATTTTATTAACAAAAAAAATTATTTAACTTAAGTAAAAATGATAAATTGCACGTTAAGTATGTCATAATTTATTTACGGGCTAATTCCACAACACGAATTCTACAACAAAAACAATAGTATAAACCCTAAATTTCAAAAATCACAAGAAAATTTTGACCAAATTAACCCGAAATGAAAAAAAACTCAGAAAACATCTAAATTATGGAAAGCCTAACCAATCCCGGATTTACGCATACATAGGCATGTTTTTAGTTGCGTTTCGCAACCAAAAATCACTTTTTTAAGTGCTTTTAGATAAAACAGACTGTTTTTTGTTGCTTTTAAAACCAGCTTTTTCACCCAAACCAAGAAGTTGGATTTTATAGCTTTTTGGGTGGAAAAGCTAGTTTGAAAATAAAATTACTTTTTTACCTTATTATTTAATTATAATTTATTGTTAAAATTATGTTTATGCATACATAATTGTAAAATAATATATATTTTATAATATTTATATTGAGAATAAAATTGTTTTATTTGTATTTTATTTTATATTTATTATTAATGTGTAAGTGGTATGTTCGTATATAATCTAGAATGTAATTTATATTTTTAAATTAAATTTTATAAAAAATATTTTTATTATAATTGAAATTGATTTATTTCATAAATCATAACATTAATTAAATTGAACAATCACCCAGATTTACTTTTACTTTTTAATATCATGTCTAAAATAGATTTTTTATCTCATGAAAATCACTTTTTGACTTCAATGACAAACACTAACCAGTTTTTCAAAACTACTTTTCAACAGCTAGTTTGAAAATCACTTTTTTCACCACACTTTTTAAAAGCAACCACAAACTAAGCCTATAGACCAACTCAACCACCATTGTTTTCAGTTTTTTAGACCCTGACATTGAAGGACTAGAAGAACAAATTCAGCAGTAAAACAAGGCAAGTAAAGTAAATTGAAGGAGAAAAATTGAACGAAGAAGAAAATTAGATAGAAGGCAAAATGAGACTCAAAAGAAGAAAAAGGAGGAGTGCAGAGAAAGTTCCTTTTCTATCGGAATCATCACGCATTTCCATCGACTAATCTAAAGAAATAAAAATTTCGAGCAACTAAAATGAATTTCTTTTAGCATATTTAACATGTAATTTATCGTTTTTATTTAAGTTAAATTATTTTGTTATTAATAAAATAACACGTGATACGTTTTATTTGACTCGTAATTTTTTAAACGAAGTTAAATAAAAAGATTAAATAAGTTAACAACTATTAGTTTAGGAGCTATAACATCCCAAAATACTTTAAAAAGTTGTTTGATATTTTGTGTATATTTCATTGGTCAAATGGGCATTTAAACAATTATAAAACTATATTGTATAAAAAATACATAATCATCGGAATAAATTTATTTTGTTCCAAAAAAGAAACTTAAAACATCGTGTTTATGAAAATTATAGAAATATAGAAGCCATCCCCCATTCTAAATTTCCGATTCTGTCCGACCAAAGAGAAAACAACGAAAAGAAAGCGACAGAAAAGGAGACGACGAGGACGAGGCGGGCGAGATTTTCATTTTCTATTTCTTTTCTTAATCTGACGAAAATTACAATAAAAGCGAAAAACCCCACCTTTACCTTTCAACCCACCAAATTTCTTAACTTCACCAAACTCAGATCCAACACTCTTCTTCCTTGGCTTTTCAGGTACGAGTAGCTCTTCTTCTTTTGCATAATTAGGGTATTTAGTTCCTTCATTTACTGCTCTACTTCATTGTTTTCTGCTTTTGCTTATGTTCCTTAAAACTCGCATTAACTTTCGGATTAATGTTGTTGTTGTTTGGTCATAAAAGCAGAGTGCTTTATAAAAGAAATTTTAGAACGTAATTCTCTACTCTATATAAGACTTTATGTTTGCTGATCCTGTAATTCGTGTTTGGGGTTTGGGTTTTCTTTTTTGTAATATTTTTGTTGGGGATATTTTTTGTTTGCAGTGATTGTTTGATTTGTTTATTGAACAATGGATTCGAAACCCAAGAGGAGAGGTGCTACGGAGAATGGGGATACAGGGGAAGACTTGGTAGTTGCGACTATGATTGGGAATGGGGATGATTTGGGTCCTTTTGTTCGACGTGCTTTCGAAATGGGGCGGACTGAGGCGCTTGTTCACCAGCTGAAGCATGTCGTGAAAAAGAAAGAAGTGGAAATTGAGGAGCTCTGCAAGACTCACTATGAGGAATTCATTCTCGCTGTTGATGAGCTTCGAGGTGTCTTGGTTGATGCCGATGAGCTCAAAAGCAATCTCTCAAGTGATAATTTCAAGTTGCAGGAAGTTGGGAGTGCTCTTTTGGACAAACTTGAAGAGCTTCTTGAATCTTTTTCGATCAAGAAAAATGTGACTGAAGCTATTAAGATGTCCAAGATTTGTGTTGAAGTTTTGGAGCTCTGTGTCAAATGTAATACTTACCTTTCAGCAGGGCAGTTTTTCCTGGCATTGAAAACCGTGGATTTGATTGAGACAAACTACTTGCAGAATATCCCTGTAAGCGCAATCAAAATAATGATTAGGAAGAATATTCCTATAATAAAAGCACATATTGAAAAGAGAGTGACTGCGGACTTTAATGAGTGGTTAGCTCACATTAGGAGTTCTGCCAAGGATATTGGACAGACTGCAATAGGTCATGCTGCATCGGTACGCCAGAGAGACGAGGAAATGCTTGAACGGCAAAGAAAAGCCGAGGAACTGAACATTTCCGGCTTAGGAGATACGGTATATTCATTAGATGTTGAAGAGCTTGATGAAGATTCTGTTTTGAAGTTTGATCTTACACCTCTCTATCGGGCATATCACATCCATTCCTGCCTTGGAGTCCAAGAGCAATTCCGTGAATATTACTACAAGAATCGTTTATTACAACTCAATTCAGACTTGCAACTCTCTTCCTCAACACCATTTGTTGAATCATATCAAACTTACCTAGCTCAAATTGCAGGCTACTTTATTGTGGAAGATAGGGTCTTAAGGACTTCTGGAGGCTTGTTGTCTGCTGATCAAGTTGAGACAATGTGGGAAACAACTGTCACAAAAGTGGCATCAATTTTGGAAGAACAATTTTCTCATATGGATTCTGCAACACATCTTCTCTTGGTGAAGGATTACATCTCACTTCTCGGGGCAACTCTTACGCAGTATGGGTATGAAGTGGGTTCAATTCTTGAGGCCTTGGATAATAGCCGAGACAAATACCACGAGCTTCTTCTTGAAGAGTGCCGTCAACAAATTGCTAATGTTATTTCTAGTGGCTCCTATAAGCAGATGGTAATAACGAAGGATTCTGACTATGATAATATTGTTTTGGCATTTCATCTTCAGACTTCAGATGTAATGCCAGCTTTTCCATATATTGCACCATTCTCCTCTATGGTGCCTGATTGCTGCCGCATTGTTCGATCATTCATCAAAGGCTCGGTTGATTACTTGTCTTTTGGAGTTAATTCCAATTTTTATGATGCAGAGAGAAAGTATTTGGACAAGCTCTTGATTGATGTGCTTAATGAAGTTGTACTGACTACGGTTCAGAGTGATGGCATTGCTGTATCTCAAGCCATGCAGATCGCTGCAAATATAACATTTCTTGAAAGAGCTTGTGACTTTTTCCTTCAACATGCTGCCCAACTCTGTGGGATTCCAGTTCGATCAGTTGAGAGGCCTAAGGCCAGTTTGACTGCCAAGGCGGTCTTAAAAACTTCAAGAGATGCAGCTTATCTGGCTCTCCTGAAACTGGTAAATAGTAAGTTAGATGAGTTCTCGGAAAATATAAACTGGACCTCTGAAGAGATATCCCAAAATAATAGTGAGTATATGAATGAGGTGATCTTTTACCTTGACAGTGTTTTCTCAACAGCACTGCAAATTCTGCCATTGGATGCATTGTACAAGGTTGGTTGTGGGGCGCTTGAGCATATTTCCAATTCTATCGTTGCTGCATTTCTCACTGATAGTGTCAAGAGGTTTAATGCCAATGCAGTCATGGTTATCAACCATGATCTACAGGTGCTAGAGAATTTTGCCGATGAGAGGTTTGACAGCACTGGCCTAAGTGAGATATACAAGGAAGGTAGTTTTCGAAGTTGCTTGATAGAAGCCCGGCAGTTGATAAACCTTTTGTCCAGCAACCAGCCAGAGAATTTCACGAATCTTGTAATACGGGAGAAGTCCTACAATGCTTTGGATAATAAGAAAGTGGCTAGCATCATCGAAAAATTCAAGGACTCAGCAGATGGGATCTTCGGGAGCCTTTCAACCAGAAATACAAAAACAAGTTCACGGAAGAAATCGATGGACATGCTGAAAAAAAGATTGAAAGACTTCAACTGAGAATGATTCAAATGTTTGCTTGCATTAAAGCGGTTGTCTATTTTGGTCTTCATATTTCCTTCCTTCCTCCCCCCCCCCCCCCCTATATGGTTTGTAGCTCATTTGATCATAGGTTATTATAATAAAGTTTTTACATTCCTATTGATTCTCGTGCTCTTTTCTTTCTCCTGGTTAACCAAGTGGGGAAATAGTTCCGGAGATAGTAACTGCTCTTACCCGGATATTGATACTTCATGAAAAATGAACTTAGGGTTATAGTAACTGCTCTAGCCCACTTTTCTGTCCCCTGTTTCAGGTTCTCTCTACTTACAATTGTATTATCAGAGTTAGTCTATAAAGAACTGGTTTGGAGCTGCATTGATCGAAATTGCTGAATACAATGACATGTGAACGTCAAACAAGGTAAAATTTTCTGTCAAAAAATGCTTTTGTGATTGCAGTGCAAATGATTCTAATCACTGTTTTTATGGCAATGCAAAAATGGTCCAAAGTCAATGACAATCCTTGCTTCACTATTAGATGCTCTTTGGTTCCCCTGCCCTTGAGATTTTCCCTCTCATCTAACTAATGGAGTAATACCATGGGTTTCATAGGGAGTAAATGGCTGATATTTGAGGTTTTAAGCCGGAGGAAGCTGAAAGATAATTTTGGCTGCTTAAAATCAAGAGGCCAGTTCTCCATGTTAATTTTCAATAATTAGTTTTGAATGAGTTTTCCAACTCAACAAGATAACATAAACAAGTCAATATTGTGTACCAGTTTCTTGGGGTTCATAGATAGGTGACAAATTTAAGTGAACTTGTGCTAATAATATTATTGAAATGGATAACCCTATCCTATCTTTAGATCAGGAATCAAGAAAATAAGAATAAGAAGGATGTCCGCAACACTTGGGTTCACAGTCTTGGAAAGCTGGCTAAGCTTTCTTATGCCTCTAGCAATTGCCTTGTTGCCAACAAGGCTGCATGGTCACCCATTTTCTGTTAATTGACCTCTGCATGTATGAACTCAAAAAGACATGAACCGTTTAGACTTGTATTTTGTTGATTAGGTGCAAGGTTTGGTTTCACTCTGGATGAAGAATTGAAGAAACCTGCTGCTTGTGATGATGTCAAAACAGCTCTTGCACAGCTGAAATTAGCAGAGAGCGCATTAGGACTGAAGTATGTTAATTCTTACCCTTTTGAGTGCTGTATCAGGAGAATGCTATAGGTTCCTGGCTAATTCAATAATGTTATATTTTCTTCATCTAGACTTCCTTCCGTGTCTTAATTTTTATTGAAAGACAAGTTTACTTGACTTTATAAGATCACATAAGAGTCGAGTAAAATCTTAAATGTCCAGTTAGCTTTTAATAATCAATGGGAATAGTGAACCAAAACAATGGAAACTTGCTATTTTGAAGAATTTTCTCTTTTGGATGTACATATTATGGCACGTATGATACTGTTTTCTTGCCTGGTACACATCGACATCGTGTCTGAAAATCTAGCATTTAGAGTGTTCACAACTGATTTCACGAATCCAAGTGAAGTTGTACGATGCTAGTAGAAGTCATTCATCATGGCATTATTATTTTTGCATCTTCTGATTACTATATTATCCCAAGGAATTCCCATTTTAGCTTTATCTATGTTGGATGCATATCAGGCTGAGGGATTCAAAAATTGTTGAAGGTTCTTGTGACAGGGGAAACGTGTTCAATGATTTTGGCCATTGGTTGCTGCTGTATTTATCTGTAGTTGAGCTTACATTAGCAAATGCAACTTTTTTTGTCTTGGCTTCAATTCCATGATCTAAAGCAACAGTTTCCAATTGCAGATTCTATTAAATATCTTATTATTCATTCTCCAAAATCCGAGCAATCTCTGAACCTCAAAAACTGGTCGGATCCTTAATAGTTTGCTCCAATGCTTTTGTTGAACTTTTCCTTTGTTCATTCAATACCAAAAATGTGTACAAGGAATAGGTAGCCACTCTGTTTATTCAAACACTTATTTTTCCATGTCAAATCCAAGCAATTTAAAACAAGATATGATGACCCAAACCCGCATATGTCCTTGCCTTTCATTACATTAAGGAACAAGTTTAAACTAAACAGTAAACACACCCGGAATTTGATTTTACCATATAAACAAAGTAATCCATCGTGAACACAAAGTTACCAAATCCCTACAAATTTGATGGAAGAAGCAAGTGTTTGATTAAGAAACAAGAGAAGAACACCAATATTTTTCAATCTTAGAAAGAGCCATCAATTATTGACTTTGATTAGTCAATCGTCTATAATTAATTATTTTATTACTAAACTATTTTGATTCAAACATTAAATACAACCAGGGACGAAGCCATGCAGAGCTTGGGAGGGGCTCTTGCCCTCTTATTTTTTTGGTATAATTGCGTTTGAGGTTCTTTTAGTTTAAATAGTAGTAAAAGAAGATTCTTGCCCCTCTAATTTTTAAATTTAAAAACTTAATAAATTTTTATTCTTGTCGATATTTAACCCTAACTTCGTGCCTGAATAGGACAGTTATATTGTTTTAACTTTTAAGAGGGTTCATAAAAGCATTTATGTTAATTTTTCAACGGCACCAATAGGAAAAAAAGATGTTGAGAAATATAACAAGTCTGGTCTTTGTTTTTGTTTTTACAGAGAAACAGGAAGAAAAATAAAAGAAAGACAAGCCAACTAACGCAATTACTCTTTCCACCGCACCATGCAATTGAAACCTCTCAACACCTTCACCGTGACGCTCATGTTGTTCTTCACTTTCTTGATCCTCTTCTTCTCCGGTTTCCTCGAATTCCCTTCCGTTTCCTCCTCTATCCAACAACCCTTTCCCACCCTTCCCACCACCCTTTCCTCCAAGCCCCACCCTTTCACCGATCTGCTCTCTGCTTTCAGGACATGGGATTCTCAAATGGGTTGTGCCCGGTTCAAGCTCAAGCATCACGATTTGATCCGTTTGCTTTCTAACAGCTCTGGGTCTTTGCAGGAAGCTGGTGGCGAGTCTTCCTGCCATCACTTGAAAATGGAGCACGTTAGTGTTCTGGTAAAAGGCTGGACTTGGATTCCTGATAATTTGGATAATTTGTATTCTTGTCGATGTGGGATGAGTTGCCTGTGGACTAAATCTTCCGTTCTTGCTGATAAACCTGATGCCCTTTTGTTCGAAACCACGACCCCTCCATTTCAGGTACTTTCCTTTCCTTTCTTTTTGCCTTTGGCTTGGCTGCAGTTATGGAATATAGAATTTTTATTTATTTATTTATTTGCTTGATTAAAGTTGAAATCATGGAATTGAAATGGGTATTTGGTTAAGATTCCATCCGATCTACTTGACTTGTGGATTTAGAGCTGAGATATTCTCTGAATTGATATCACAATAAGATCAATAGTGTTCAGTTCATCACAATGTCAGTGAAATAAAGTTTTTTAGTAATTAGCTGCTGCCTGCTGTGAACAAGATGTTTTTGAACATGAGTGAATTTTATTTTGTTAGTAAGCAATTAGATAGATTGCAACGATTTAACCTAGGAGATTTTACTTTTTGTTGTGTTAATTTGAGGCATTGATAAATCATTAGGCATGAACATAGATAAAAACTTTTAGGGTATATGACCAAAGAGTAGAAGATGAGCTTTGTTTTGCCTGCCGTGGGAGTAGGGGTTCCTTTAAAAATGTGAATTAATTGGAAAAAGAAAATATCAGATCAAGTACTTGGGAGTCGGCAGTCGGCTTATGGTTTGATAATTTATGCAGTAATAGATGCTTTATAGAAAATATCTCTTTTATGGTATAGGAGACCCCTTCCTCAACTTGCTGCATTGAATTTTGGCTGCTAAGATGGCATTTTGAGTTAGGTCTGTTAATAGAGGCAAGAGACAAAAATATTTCACTTTATGATGCATTAACTTTCTAGTAATCAAGCGAGGTTCTCTAGCATGTTCCATGAATAATCTTATAGTGTTGAAAATTATGTTCGCGATAATTCGATTTAGGGAATTCACTATATAAGAATCCTGCATTTTATAACGTAATCTTTATGATGCATTAACTTTCTAGTAGTGTAGTTTGTTCTTCTTGGTATCTTGTTAGAGAAAAATTTTGTCAAAAGCATTCCTTTTGATAAAGGGGAAGAAATCCTAAAACATACAAGATATAATTCATTAGAGTTCTGAAAATCCTGCCAAGAAATCTAGTGTCTCATGTTATTCATTATCATCTTGAATATTGTAACAAACCATATGAAGAGATGCAAGAGAGATAAAAATAATCTTTCGCCTTGGTTTTTCTTCCAGCCAAGCATCAATCTGACTTATTATTCTTTATCCTCTATAATTAATGTCCTTGCTTTTGCCTTATTCTTTGACATGTCCGTGCTCTTGCTCAGCAAAAATAGTAGTCAACAGAACCAGAAGATATTCACCTTGGCTTGTTACAATATCCAACCAGTGGAATAGCTTTGTATGGATGTTTCGGTTTCCTGTTGCTTGTTAAGATGATTATACATCCAATATTTGATTATTATTTTCTGGCATCAATTGAAATGAGTTTTTTCTTTTCTTTTTGTTTAGAGGCACAGTGGAGACCCACTTCGTGTGTACATGGACCTTGAGGCTGGCAGGAGGCGCTCAGGTCGGGAGGATTTATTCATCAGTTACCATGCTAAAGATGACGTTCAGTCAACTTATGCTGGTGCTCTCTTTCATAATGGTCGAAATTATCACGTATCATCATATAAGAACAATGTGAGTAGCTGGCTTATATTTCCTTGTTCATGTGTTACCTCAATAATCCCCTTAGATAAATCCATGGTTGTAATCACATGCTGAGTTCGTTTTTCTTCTTTAAATGTATTTCTAGGATACACTTGTTTATTGGTCTTCATCGCGTTGCCTTTCTCAAAGAAACCAGCTTGCTAAGAGTCTCCTCAAGTTTCTGCCTCACCACTCCTTTGGCAAATGCCTGAACAATGTTGGTGGTTCAGACATGGCCCTTTCCTTCTACCCTGAGTGTGCAAATGATGCCAATAACCCAAAGTGGTGGGACCATTTACATTGCGCCATGTCTCATTACAAATTTGTCCTCGCAATCGAAAATACCGTTACAGAGAGCTACGTGACCGAGAAGCTATTTTACGCTCTGGACTCTGGTGCAGTACCTATCTATTTTGGAGCTCCCAATGTGCTGGACTTTGTCCCTCCACATTCAATTATAGATGGAACCAAGTTTAGGTCCATGGAGGAATTAGCTTCTTACGTGAAAGCCCTTGCTAATGATCCTGTAGCTTATGCCGAGTACCATGCCTGGAGAAGATGTGGTGTATTAGGTAACTATGCAAAGGCCCGTGCAGCAAGCCTCGACACATTGCCATGCCGGTTGTGTGAGGCAGTTAGTACAAAAGGTGGGAGAAATGCAAGAACAGAATGAGTTGTTTATTGTTTGATATACTTGACAATTTACTCTCCTGGTATTTGGTAAGCCATCAATTTTGTGTTTGATATAATACTAGAATTTAATGCAAAATGACCAATGGGATGTGTAAAGATCAATTTTGTACTTGGATCATTTGCATTCATGTTTACAAGGTGGAGATATGGTAATTTAGATCCATTTTCTTTGCTGAAATTGTTCATCTTTGGTGGCAATAAAGAAAGAAATACATATATGCTGCAAGGTTAAACTGTAATTATTGAAGTTAAGATTCCAGCATAATACAAATACAGTACATGCCCTTACCTTGGGCTTATGCCTGTTCTTCTGGATGGATATTCACACTCTTCAGTTCTTGAGGTCTGCCCTTTTAACATGCGACCCAAACCAAATCCAAGCTCTTTTTTTTTTTAATTTACAATGAAGATTAACGATCATGAATTATATTTAATAATTAAAATGTATTGAAACTTATATTAAAATAAATCTGAAAAAAATTCTAGACTTGGACTTGCACATAATAGTCACACATAGTTCAAGACGAGCTTAAAATTCAACATTCTTAAATTAATTTGCTCTTTGTTACTTAAGTTTTTCGGAATAGTTTTAATTTATATAAAATGTTTCAGAGAGATCAAAATGTTTTAAATACCTCAGCAGTCGGATAAAGAAAAGGAAGGCAATTATTGTAAGATGTGGAGTTGGTCCAAGTGGTAAATAACTTGGTATCGCTTAAACAGATTTTAAGTTTTACAAAAAATCTTCGTTAAGAGACTCGCTTATTAAAACTTGATGTGCACACAACACAAGTCAATTCAAATTAGTTAAGGTAAAATTTTAAAAATTAAAAGATCAACAAAAAAGAAAGGCAATTGTTGTCATTCGAAATGGCTCCGCATTTTCTTTTTGGGTCCGTAAATGTTCTGCATTTATACTATTAGTAGAGAAAAAAGTATAGGACAGTATTTTATTAATCACTGAATTATAGTATGTACATTAATATTATTATTATATTTTAAACTGGTTTAATTTAACGTTTAGGCTTTTTAACCTTGATTTTTTTATCACTTGCCGTAAAGTATTAACGGCTTGATGACGTAGTTTTTCCCCTTCGTTTTTAGAGAAAATTGTACTCTTTTAATTGTTATTGTCGTGTTCGTCATTTTTCGTCATTCATAGTAAAATTAATATCAAAATATTTATATTTCACTTTTTTTCTCTCTCTTTTAATTGATTTTCTACAAAATTCACTCAAAAATCAATAAAAGATTATCTAAATGTTTTGCATTCTAATGTTTTGATTTTTTATAATGATTATCTAATTAGGCTAGTTTTGAGGTATGTTGCTCATATTCCAAAAGAATGCTTCTTAATATTTGGATTTTCGAACAAACTTTTCGAATGTTAGATTTGTTGTGTTTAATTATATGAATTTTAAAGAGATTTTAAAAGAAGTGCATTTGTGTCTAGAGTGACCAAAAAATATTTTAGAATAATATTTTAAGCGGC
The DNA here is from genome assembly GCA_958450335.1 of Hibiscus tridactylites. Taxonomy (NCBI): domain Eukaryota; kingdom Viridiplantae; phylum Streptophyta; class Magnoliopsida; order Malvales; family Malvaceae; genus Hibiscus; species Hibiscus tridactylites. The sequence goes on along the minus strand of OY288290.1, from coordinate 63,823,683 downwards.
GGCAAAAAATGAGCGAAAAAAATTATAATTCTTATAGAAAAAGTAAATATGATGTACTGTAATAAAAATAAGGGTAAATTATGTAAATCATCACTATACTTTACTTTTAGACCTACTTTATTTTTTAAAATTTTAAAATTTTAATTTACTCACTAAACTTTATACACTATATTTTTTAGTCACCTATCCGTTAACTTTTTAACCCGTAATGACATCGACTATTTTATTTAATTTTTATTATGACATGACAAATTTATTAATATTAAATTATAAATATAATTTAAAATATCTAAAATACCTAAATCTCTATCCTAATCCCCAATCTCCTTTCAACCCTTTTGAATTGGCGGCCTGTGATTCTTCAGGTATTGTTTCAACCCTTTGGTTCTCGTAGCAGCTTGAGGTCGGAGAAGACGAAGTGGCAGTGTTATAGCAAACGTTTACAAGTCTGCTGGCGCCGTTTTCGGAGTTGGGGCTATCCATTTCTTCAATAGAATCCATGTACACTGTTTTTATTAAAAATAGAAAGAAACAAGATTTTGTTGGTGTTTGCTTGGTGGTGATGATGGGATGCTTCTTCTGCTTTCGATCTTGATGATGATAAGAACAACTTTTCATTCAAACTGTTGTTGCAAGGAATTGAAAATTTTGTTATTTTAAATTATATTTATAATTAAATATTAATAAATTTGCCATGTCATACTAATAAAATATTCCACATCATAATGGTGTTAAAAAGTTAACAGATGAGTGGCAAAAAAAATTCAATGTGTAAAGTTTACTGAGTAAATTGAACGTTTTGAAACTTCAATGGTTAAAATAAGTTTAAGAATAAAGTTCGGTGATGATTTACGTAATTTACCTTAATAATAATAATTTTAAACTTTTACATCCGCAGCAAAACCGACGTGTCATCCTAATGCTAGCGATTTAACAGTTTAATGTGAAAAAAAAACTAATGTCGAAAGTCTAGTAGAAAATTGAAAATATTTAAATTCTCATAAAATTATAAATAAGTTGAAATTAAGTGACTAAAGTGACATCTTACCCAAAAATATATGCAGCAGTGCAAGTAGCAGAGAACAATTGGATAACAATAATAAAGAAGGTGGTAATTAAGGGTAAACTACAATAGAGGTAACCAAATTATTAAAAGTTACACTTGGGTCATTTAATTATAGGTAAAGTTATATTTAGGTCACCTAATTATTACAAGTTACACTTGGATCGCTTAATTATGAGTTACATTTGAGTCACCTTAGCTCTTGCTGCTCTCCACAATCTACTATCATCTTCGTGGTGGTCGTCGTCCTTGGAACATTCAACCAACGCTGTGAAAAATAGGTCTTTTCAAAAACTCTCTGCAACAGCAACGGCCGACGGGAGTGGTGGAAGTTTTTTTTTCTAGGCTAGTAAATTTCTCACAATGTTCTTCCTGCAGGTTGGTGGAGTAGTCGAGGTGGCAATGGAAGCAACTTGATGGATTATTTCTTCTTGTGGTTTTGTAGCTTCTTAGGGATGCCCGGTAAACGTTCTCGTGAAAATAGAAAGCCCGGAAACTGAAGTGGAGCTACTGGACTGAGACACGAATCATCTTGAGAATACGAAGATTCAAGTAAAGATGAGAATATTGCTGACGACAAAGACGATGATGAGAAAGAGAATGAAGGTGTTCGCTGGGAAAAAAGAATATTTGGTAGTGAGAAGTAAGGTGTCGGATTTTTTGCGTGGACGAAGAAACCATGGCTATAGAGGAAAAGGAGGGCCAAGGGATAGGGGTGAGCAAAACTCGACTCGACTCGACTCGAAAAAATTGAATAACTCGATTCGAGGCGAAAATACTTGACTCGTCTTGACTCAACTCGAAATTTCATAAACTCGAACAACTCGAAAAAATTTCAAATAAAGTTTGAGTTGTAAAATGAAAATTCGAATAACTCAAAATTTTTAGTAACTAGTGGATTTATTTTTAAGTTCAAGATGAGTCCCTCAATTTTTTATGATATATACATATCGATATATAAAAATATGAAGAAATATTGTCACATGTGAAAAAAATATGAAGAAATATATATGTGCACATCTCATATAATTAGAGAAAGTCGTTTAAATTGGAATCAAACTGGACTATAACATGATAAATAATTACAATTAAATTTTTACAAGAACTCAAAAACTCGACTCAACTCGACTCGAATCGAAAAAAATTCAAATAAAGTTTAAGTTGTAAAATATGACGCATCAACTCAAATAACTCAAAGTTTTTTGACTTGACTCGATCGAACGCTCACCCCTACCAAGGGATACCAATTTGTGTTGTTATATGTGCTACTTCGATTTTATTTATTTATTTATTTAATAAAAATATTACAATTTCGAGTTAAATAAATATGAATATTTTTGGCCATATTAACTTATTATCTTTGTAATAAATAAATAAATAAAGATAATAATAAAATCATCAAAATTAATTAACTAAGGAACGACTCCATGGCAATGGGCAAAGGCATTGATGGAAAGGGACCAAACTCACCAAAGGGTGAAAGAAAAGGACTGAACATGGAAAGGGAACTAAATTGGGGGTGGTCATAAACCCTTCTTTTTAAAATATTTTTTCTACATATATTTTATATAAAAATATTAATTAATTTACATATTTACGCTTTAAAAAATAAAATTTTATTTGTTATTTCTAAAACATAAACACTAAATTTTAACCACAAACCATAACTATTAAATTTTACCAACTAAACTCATAAACTAAATCTATAACCCTTTAAATATATAAAAAAGATTTTATAGTATAAAGACTACACAACATGCACATCAAAGTTTTTTTCCTCGGTTTTTGATTGTTTTGAGAAAAATATTTTTGATAGGACAATGTAAATTTTAGTTTACACAAGTATGTTAATTTTAAGTTTTGGGTTTAGAGTTTAAAAGCTAAAGTTTAAGATTTTATAATTTAAGGCAATGAATTTAGATTTTATAATTTAAATATGAAAAATTTTGTAGAAAATACTCGCTTGTGTATCAAAATATAATTCTTATTTTAATTTATAAAAAATATCATTTTTGGTTTCCTAATATTTCCACTAAAGTGAGCTTAGTGACTAATCCTTTCGCATTTTGTTAGTCTATATAGAGAAAAATGATAACCATAAATTTTAAAATATATCATTTTAACTAGGGATGGTCATTTGACCAAGACCTAACAAGTTCCGATTCTATAGGGTCGATTTTTTTTAATAAAAAGCGGGTTTGAGCTCGGGTCGGTTCAAGTTTAAGAGTGAAAAATACTCTACCCGAAATAATAATTTTATTCTAAACATAAGTATAATTGCTATAATGCTCATTTCTATTTATATATTTTAATTATATCCCTATTTTTGAATAGTCTAAAGGTGACTATTGTATGTTCATAGATATTCTTAACCCTTTAACAATGCACACACACCTTGCAGACATTGTGATTGAACTTAGGTCTCCTAGGATGAACATCATCAACTTTTCCACTAAGACCGCTTGCTGGGTTCAATTATCTCCTTATTTTGTCTAAAAAATAAAATAATTATTATAATACCTCTCTCTATTTGTATTTTTTTCAATTAACTTCTTATTTTGTCGAATAAAAATCCTAATCAATGAAGCCTAAACTCTAATTTTTAAATTCTAAAAATTAAGAGTCCGTTTGGTTCTAAAAATATTTTCTATTTTGTTTTTTATTTTCATTTTCTGTTTTGTAAAAACTAAAGAACACATTTGGTTAAGAGAAATGATTTTTTTTTCAAAAATGAAAATAGTAGAAATGTGTTTGGTATCTGGGTTTTCAAAATAAAAAGGCTTAAATGTCAATTTATCTCTCAACGAAAAATAAAAAAAATCAATTAAACTCTTATAAAATTTTTACACCCAATTTAGCCCTCATAATTCAAATTACAATCAACCAGACTCTCAAAATTCAAATTGCGATCAATTTAGCCCTCCCATAATGTTAATCGTTATAGTTGACTGTCAACTCACAAATAATCATTAAGATGGTGACATGTGGTACACCTGGAATTATTAAAAAAACACATTTAAAATTAACCCCTCCACAACTAACCATATTTAAAATAGTTTGTTAATTAGTTCTTCTCCATAACTACCATTATCACTTGGATCCATTGAAACGCTGTGAAATTTACATGGGTTGGAGTTAAATTTGACATCCCAAGTTTCAACATCTATTTTCTTCTTAAAACATGTGGTTTGTTTGTTTCTTAGAAAATTAGTAAAATCCCAGTAAAAAACTGAATTCACGTGGATTGGAGGAAGATTGAATAGGGGATCTACAGTAGCTATAGTAGTTCTCACAGTAACAATAACAAACGAGGTTTGAGATTTGAATTAAAAAATTAATAAAGGCCAAATTAAAAAAAAATCAAAATTATGATTGTTTTGAAATAAAAAAAACAGCAAAAGGTCAAATTAGAAATTATTTTTAAAATTTTAATTTTTTAAAATTTTTAAATATTTTTTATATTTTTACGGTTTAATGACGTAACAGTTAACACTTTTAGAGTGTGTCACGCGTTATCATTTTATTGGTTTTCAATGAGTTAATGGTCAAAATTTGGTCAAATGTTACGGAGGACTAAATTGAGTAAGTTTCGACATATAGGTTCCAATCATTCTAATGCCAATTAATCCATTATTGATTTTTTTGGCATAAATTAAGTGTGTTTCAGATTAATTGATTCTTTTTATTTTTCGTTGAGGACTAATTTGATCTTTAAGACAAACAAAAATAAACAAATAATTACTCATTAAATAATTAATTTAAAGTATAACTATTAAAAATATTATTATAATAAAAATAAAATATAATTAAATAAGTCAAACTTTTAAAATTAGCATTAGAAGGATTCGAACCCGGTTAAATAAAGTTAAAATTTAAAAATTCTTGTATTTATATTTTCCACTTTTCTAAAACATTTTCAATCAAAACAGTGAAAACATCTTTTTATGTTTTCAAATTTTTGCTCATTCTTATTTTTATTTTCTAAAATTATTTTTAAAATTTACAACCAAACATATTTTTTTAATATTTTTTATTTTCTAAAAAATAAAAATAAAAATATCTTATATTCGGTAAAACCAAACACACTTTTTTCTACCGCAATTGTATATAACATTTGCCCAAAATTATTACATACAAGTTAAACTTAAATTTATAATTAATATTTTTCAAATCCGTGGGCGCGTAACCGTGCGTGTAGATATTGTAATTTGTAACGAAAATGGCGTTGTGAAATTCGGAAGTGGAGTTATCGAAACAGGAAGACGACGCGTAATGGCATATATTTTTAAAAGAAAAGGGGATAAATTAGGGGCTAAGTAAAGTATACACAAAAATTCAAAATTGTGGACCTTCGAATTTAAAAGGGGAAAGCATGGCTAAACATACATTCCATATGAACTTTCTGAGTTTATTCTGTTTGATAATTGCTTTGAATTGTTTGATCGAAATGGCTGAATCAGAGGCTGCTACGAAATCGGCGTCGTCGTCGCCGGCGACGGTCCACATCATTTATACCGAGAAGCCTCGGGATGAGCAGCCTGAAGCCTACCATCTCCAAACCCTCGCATCCGTCCTGGGCAGCGAAGAAGCTGCTAAGGATGCCCTGATCTACAGTTACAAGAATGCTGCCAGCGGCTTCTCCGCCAAGCTTACTCCCGAACAGGTTGCCGAGATATCGAGTAAGTGCCTTTTTTAATACTTTTCTATTTTTTAAAAGGGGATAATTGCTTTGAATTGTTTGATCTAGGGTGAGGCGCCTTACAAGAATATATTATTCTTTTTAAGGCGCCTTAAAGTGAGGCATCGAAATTCTTATAAAAATGGTAAGAATTTCGGTATCGATATGTTTGGTATATCAAATTTATTACAAAAAAGTGTAAGAATTTCGGTATATTATTAGCTTGTTACTGTTAGGAGACACTATATTCTTCCTGTTTCTTCTATTAAGCATTAGGATTAGTTTGCGAACTTGAAAAGTTAAATACCTGAATTGAGAATCAGTATTAGCATGCAATCTTGAAGAAGGAAAAAATAGCAATTAGCAGAGAGGAAAATGTTTATCCAAAATAACTTGGGTTTTAGTTTTTGTTAGTAAAGCATGTTTTTTACTTCTTTTGTGGAAATTACTGAATGGTATGCAATCCATCATTGAGGAAGAGCAATCTCAATCCTTAGAATTTGAGACTTTGAACTTGAATGTTTAATCTTTGTTCCCAGAAATACAACTTTTAAAGCGCTTGGCCTTTCCTTTCTTACTGTTTTTAGGATTCAGCTGTCTCTGTTTGAAGATTATACGTGCAATATCATTGCTACTGCATTTTCATTAGAAAGTGTTTTGATTTCTAGTTGTCTCAGCTGCTTCTTTTGGGGTTGTTCAAGCCTTGGTTTTAGCATATCTTGATTGGATGATGCTTGTTTTATTGTTTAAGTTAGAGACCTTTCACACTTTTCTTTGCCTTCTTAAAAATCGAAAATTAAAAATATGTGTGAGCAAATGAGAAAGTAGTTTTAATAATAACAACATTTAGGTACAAGGTTGAAAGATAAATGATGATGTGATTTGGGGTCTATGGCAGGTTGATTTTTGGTGTAGCATCAGAGTAGGCCTTTTAAGTTAATTCTTGCATATACCTTTTTGTTTTTGTGAACATACAAGTTCTTGTTACGATGCTCAATTATCTGATTTTGTAGAACAACCTGGTGTTCTTCAAGTCGTCCCAAGCAGAACACTCCAGCTGCATTCTGGACCAGGGATGCTGCACTAAGGTTCAAGTTTACACTCTCTGCCTCTCTGCCATAGTGTAGTTTATATTGAATCAGTCTGTGTTTACATGTAGACTTATTTGCTTATATTAATAATAAGTATGATCAGTTTTTATGTCAGCTTAACTGTTTTGTTTAGTTTGATTTTTTAAGCTGGGAAAATACCAATGCTCAGGATTTGGTCATTTAATCACAAATGTTGTTTGCAAAATGGTCTCAAACATGAACATTAGTATTTTTATTTATTTATTTATCAAAGGTTTCCAAAGCACAACTTTTGATCTCATCTTGTATAAAAATATAAAAACAAAACCCTATTTGCTTATCTTTAAACTACAGGCTGAAACATCGCCACAATTGATTTGGTTGATTTGTACCAACATGGGACTCACTTCCATGGCTTTAAAGGAAGTTCCTCTGAAAGCTTCCTGTTGAAAACCTGGAACTCAAACCTTTAACCATGTTTTCTGCATAGAGATTTACACTCTGCCTTCCGGCAACCAGGTCCTTCTCCCGATCCCATGGCTTCCATGGATGTTTCCCCTCCCACTCGTCTTTCTCTGACCGTTGCTTCAATTTCTTCTTTGGTCGCTTTGCAGACTCCTCTTGATGCTTCAATTTCTTCTTTGGTCGCTTTGCAGGCTCCTCTTGATGCTTCAATTTCTTCTTTGGTTGCTTTGCAGACTCCTCTTGATGCTTTTGCACCAATGATTTCGATCGTTTTTCTTTATTATATTTATCCACCAAATCTGCATCTGAAGTGTTTCTATTCGTCTTTACTTCATTCGAAGCAAGGGCTGCAGCCTCATTATAGGCTTCCAAGTAACTGCAATTAAGCAAGCAGAATCACAATAAATAACTGAACAAACACATAAATATTACCATGAGATGATTCACAAAACATTGAAAGCAAAATTCTCACCGCATCTTTGCTTTTTGGGCTCGCTGTGAAGGAGTATCGGTCCACACACTAGTATCACCCCGCCCTTCTTTTGCGCTCATGCTAAATTTGGTTGATTGCATTGTCACACCAGGCTGAGAAGAATAATCAAGTTGGATATTATAATTCAAGTAAGATTATGATGTTTGTGCAACTAACAATGCAAAAGTAGACAACTGTAGACCGAAATATCTTACTTTCCTCTCCGGAGGTAGTGTTGTCATCCATTCGTCCCTTTTTGGTGGCGCTTTAACTTCCACTTCCGCCAGGAGCTCATCATCACCTTCCATTGATATACCTGCGACAATTAAAAGTTCTCTTGGTTCAAGATCAACACATTATGAAGTATGAACTGTTAACACACTATGTAAAAGAATACTAAACTTCGGAGAATGTACAGTTAGCTATGAAGCACCAAAACTCTCTAGCAGGGGGGGCATATCCATGTCGGACATGATGGCTACGATGCAGCAGAATTTGTGTAGAATGCGCCAGAAAAAAAAGAGTAGAAAATGAAAACAAAATTCAAATATGGCAACACACATTTGAACATGGGACTAAAGTTTGTTTCTACATTCATTTATTTTTCAAATCTGAAATCAACTATCAAGAGCAAACCGAAATAAACCCATCACTAAAAGAATTTAAACCCAAATAATCCTATTAATATATTTAGAAGTTGCATGTCAATACTAGGTTTAAAAAGTATCAATTATACATTTTTATTGTATATTATCATATTAAAATTATATTTTATTGTTGTTTCTCTAGATATTTACGCATCACCACCATGTCCAAGTTGTTTCGTACCAGTATTGATTGTCTATGTTGTGCTTCCTAAATAGTCAAAGACACCTTACACAAGGACCTAAAACAAACACTGGAACTGCAATTTGCAGAAAGAGTGATAATGAGCTTGTCGTATCTCAAATTAATAAAGCCCAACTAATTTCCAACTAAAATATCCAAATTAACATATAAAAAATGCAATTTCATAATTGTTGCAAGTTAGAATATTAAAAAAACATGATAATTTTGAATGCATGTTAAAGCCAATTCATTTAAGAGGTATAAAAACTCAAAAATGTATCCTACTCATTGCAGCTAAAGTAATTAATGGGAGATAATACACGTGAATGCACGTGCATTAGCACACCTGCACACATAAATGATGCAGGTAAGAATAGAAAAATATCTAACCTTGCAATCTTCTCCATTGTGCAGCTTCACGCATTGCTCGTAACTCAACCTATAACAGAAAAAGGATTAAATATAACAAGTTGATACTAGAAAGTTTATCAAATTAATATAGTAAGAACTTGCAAGTAACAAATACCTTCAATTCCTCCTGCTCCTCCTTCAGTTTTATTTTGTCATCCAGAGCTTTTCGCTATAAAATGTGACAAGTTTGATGTGAGTATTCATGATACTAGGACTAAATCTTAAAGAAATAAGAGAATTAAAAATCACCCTAATTCAAAATGCCAAAATAATTCACCCAAAAGATTACATCAATAATTACCTCATGAAGATGGCACATGAAATCACTGATGACTAAAAAGTAAATATGCTTAATTAACAAACTAAAAACAGAACTACTACTTTTTAGCAATAATATTAGCATAGCAATATCATCTATATGGTGAGGAAGGGAAGAGATGCTGCCTCAGTCTCTAAAAAAGGTTGATCAATCTATTTTGATTGTAGAATTGACCTAATGTGCCAATCTTCCCAGTTCCCTTCCCATTTTTACCCGTGCAATTCTTGGATGACACAGGCTCACTAAGAGTGATAAGAATTATAATAACATTAACTCAGTACCAGAAGAAAAGGATGATTCATAAGCGCAATGAAACAAAACCTTGAAGGACAAGATCGGCAAAAAAGAAAGAAGAGGCATTCCATATTACAGTACAAAATATACCAGAAATGTCAATATTCAAGAAGACACTGATGAAACAGGTTTGATTATTAATGTAGACTAATAAGGATGATTTTCTTAATCCTGCACTTGTTCTACTGGGTGAAATTAGACTTTTTTAAGTTTGAAAGAGAAATAACTACTTCATCTTCTCATGTCTGGTTACTGTAAATGACTAGAGAGGACAAAAAAATCTCTTCAGACATTCAATGTAAGATAAGAAAGTCATAAGCGAAATCTGAGGTCCTATCTCCAGTGAGCATCTCAATACTAAAGTTCAATTATACTGACAATTTCAAAGAGGGGCTAACACATGCTTATTTACAGCATTGATTCACAGTTCACACAATGGTTTGACAATGAAGAAGCATAAGACCAAAAACGAAGGAGACATCCAAGGTATCAACCATGTCCTAAAAATGATAAATCAAACTCTCACCTTATCTGGATCTTGTAACTCCTTAAAAGCTTTGTTGAGTATAATAAATGCTTGGTGTGCCTGAGGATGAGGGCATTTGTCAGGATGCACCAAAAGAGAGAGTTTCCAGTACCTAAGGGGGAAAAGGAGGTAAAAGCTTGTGAGAAACACAGTTCAACCCAAGTATGGAAGGCAGAGTCCATCTACTAAATTTTGACATGTAAATCACCTCTAAAATGAGAAAAGCACATGAAAATATATAATGTATAGCCTCTTATCAACAAAACCTAGGACATGTATTTTGGCTCTCCAATCAGCAGCCTCCAGGGAAATTTCTTCCATTACTGCCAAATTCCAAGTTTGAAGTAATAAGTGAACCAAATTCCAAACTAGAGCAGTTCTCCATAGACAATTTGTTTCAAAGAACACCATGGTAAACATAATCCATAGCTTTCTAAAAGCTCCCTAGGTAGAAAATAGATGGGGTCGGGTCGGGTCGAGTTAGATATATTTGGATCAAGTTTGGAAGGGTTCAGGTTTGGGTTAGAATAAAATGGATAATTAGATACAGAGTTTTTACTACTGAGTTTGGATCATGGGTTTTCTTGGGTTTCTGCAATTCAGTGTTCAGACTGATTAATATTTAGATTCTTTCAAGTTTAGGTCGTTTTGAATTTAAGTGAATTTTTGTTCCAGGTCTTTGAAACTTTTGTCAATTTGGGTTTGTGTTTGGATTTTACAAACAGGTTTCAGGTTCAGGTTCAGGTTCATTTTCTACCTTTAATAATAACAAACTACCATGTGCATGCTTCTTTAGCTGATTCATACCTCAGACTATTTAAAGTAAGGTGCTGTTGGTACAAAATGGAACATCTATTGCTGGGGGGAAAGAAAGATTAGGTACATGCTAAACAATGAAAGGAAATGAAAATAAAAAAAAGAACAAATATTAAACTCTTCATCATCCATGTAAAAGAACAAATTATGCATACTATCATCGATAAAATTAAAGAAAAAAAAACTTGCAATTGGAAATCTTACTTCTTCTTTATATTATCAGCGGACATATTTCGGTTTGCTCCTATAACATCATATGGACTACCAGGTTCAGCTCCCATAATTCTTGTGACCTGCTCAGGTAAAAATGAAGCAATTGAGTAAGCATATAAAAATAACTGATTATCATTTATCCATACAATCATAATGCATCAAGCCAAGAAATGCTTATCATCCATCCAAGTTTATAGGTAACTGAGTATATGTCGCCTAGGACATCAGGTAACCTACAATATTTCGTTTACCTTACAGAACCAGAAGATGTTGACCGAAGATTATGCAAATCCAAGATAAAATGCAGTAGTTTGTTCCTACTTTCCTAATGATTTCAAAAAGGAACAAGGCCCTAAGCCCCTAAATAAAGAAGATAAATGATAACAAATGCCAGAAATACAGCTATAATGTGAAAATTCAACAGACATGATAAATGATGCTTGTACAGACTAGGAAGAAGATAACTGACTAATTATAGCTGGCAGACCATGAGTTAATTAAGGCAAATTCAACATAATAAAGATGATTTTCTTAACCACTATCCATCCTTCGCCACCACAATGAAAAGAAACGAGATGAGCCCAAATTTTAAATTAATTTCATTTTATTGTCAATGGTTCTTTTAATTAATATGACACTTTTATTTCTTTACAATGCCAGCTAGAATGAATCAGAAACTACTTAATTAAACAGACCCCAAGCAGCCATCTATCTCTTTTCTTCCCAACAACATATAAGAAATGGACAAGATGCATAAGAAGAACATAGGATCATTTTCACTAAACCCAAGACAATGAACATGAGCACAGCTAACAGAGCAAAATTACACCGATGAGAGAACAACAGAAAGGCAATAAATTTGTACGAGGTTCCTAAAAAATAATGAGGAAATTTTAACATTTCAAGAACAAGGCTCAAGGTTGCAATCACTATGTCTCTAGCAATCAAAGATAAATCTAAATCTGAATAAGTACAGAAGGGGTAAATTTTGGAACCTCTTCAAAGCGTTCTGCTTCATTTGCTGATTCAGCCTCAGCAACCAGAGCAGGTGGGGGAGGTCCAATAAACAGTTCATCATCTTCCTCTACTTCAGCTTCTCTGGATTAATTTGTGAAAAGAACACCAAGAAAAAGTTATAAAAGCCAGCATTAATTTTCTAATACAAAATAAGCATCTGTGAAATGTATTTGACAATCATGCAAACCAGAAACTTATAGAACAAAAAAAATGGAACTGAAATGTCAGAAAAAGTAAGCAATAAAAACTGCAAGTTAAAAAATGTGTAGTGTAGAACACCTGAGCTCAGCCTGGGCTTCTGTTAATTTGGCTGCTGCAGCAAGCAACTCAGCTGAGGGCATTGCAGGTCCAATCATCCTGAAAGAAAATGAAAACAATTAAGAGGTTAGATATCAACAAGAGTAATCCCATGCATCTGCAAGAAGCATCACATGTCCCGCTTAAAATTGGAAATCAGACTTTTTGCTACTGAGCTCAACAATTCATTAAAAACAATAACAACATATTTCCAAGGTATAATAACAAGAAGAACAACAAATGCCTGTAAAAATGAAAGTGTACCCATTGTTTGATTCTAGACTAATTTAGGACCTTAAATATGTTAAAGTAAATATCGTTATTAATCACTTATTTTCTAGCCATCTTAATTAGGACCAGGGGTTAAAAAAAAGGCCCGCGACTGCTATAGCGGCCGCTATTTAGCGGTAATCCCGCCGGCCGAAACCGTTATCGGCTAAAACAACGGTGGGAGGCGGAATCACACTAGTAGCGGCGGATTGCGGTCGCAATTTAACGGGTAGTGGTAAATAAGGGTAATAACGGGCCGTTATCCCTGTTTTCTCCCGTTACTGTAAAATCTAAAAAAATCCATGGGCGGGCGATAAGGGTGACGTAAGAGTGTAAAGGGAGGCGAGCTGATGAGACTTACAGGGAGAGGATTGGTCGACGTAGAGGGGAGGGGATTGACGGCGTGCCGACGACAAGAGGTGAAATCGCGCGGCTCTAGATGCTGGTCTGATGACGACGGCGGGAAAACAACCCTTTTAAGGTTTGAAAGCCAAAGAGTAAACGAACAATAAACAAAGAGGGATTTAGGTTTGTCATTAATATTATAATCTTATTTTATTATATTAAAAAATTATTAGTTTATGAGAATTCAATTAAGAAAATGTTTTAAGAGAGCCATCAATTTGATAAAAAAAAAAAGAGTCATTAAGTATTTTTAATTGAAATCAACGATTAAGGTTTGACCCAAAAATAAAAAAATAAATTATGATTTGAACACTTATTTAGTTATTAAGCCTTTATTTAAAATTATAGTTTAAGTTAATTATATTATCTTTATAAATAAAAAATCTATTAATTATAATAGAAATTATTAACTAATTAAAATAGATTTGTTTTATAAAAAAATATTTATATTTTGAGTTAAAAGAACTATTTGCAGTTGTTTATGATAGTACCCTAGGAAAGTTTATTTCATTCTACGCCATTTATATGTATATACCTCTTAATATAATAGAGACGACCTATATTTGTGAGCCTTGGTATGAAACCGTTAAACTCTTTAAGTCTTTAACTCTATAATCAAAGTGAACAATACTTGACCATATTGTCACGGAGTTCCAGTTCGAGTCACATGTGCGCATGATTGTCCAAGAAATTCCAACGGAGATTTAGGGACTGAAGAGACTACCAGATTTTGCCTGAACCGTGGAAGATTCTAAAAGACAACCAATTTGACCTATTAAACTTTTAATATAAATATAAAATTTATTTCCTTAGATAAGAGATATATTTTAGAGAATATTTCATTGTGATTGGTAGGCTTCGATCATTATCATCGATTTAAATCATTAAAGAGGAAGGGAGGTTTGGGTACCTAGTTATTGACGAGAGAATAAGGACAGAATTTATGTGGCTGATACTCTAACAAGGGCAGGTGAAGGGACAAAAGGGTTTTTACCCTAAATTTTTGGGTAAATTACCTATTAAGGGCTCCTAAAAGTAGCCCATTCCCAAATTTATCCCCTGAGGTTCCATTTTTTACAATTAAGCCCCTAGATTTCAATTAGGTTTCTTGATAAAATTTTCAATTAAATTTAAGTTTTAATTTAGAGATTTAATCCCAATTAAGATTTTAAATTGCGCATTACTTAGAGTGTTACAGTATACATTACCCTCCGAGCTTATTTCACGTGTGAATAACAAGTGTCTTTTCTGTATGATAGGGACATAGAAAGCTAAATCCAAACTTTAGCTTTCACTAAACTTGAAATGCACTATCCATGAAGTTATGAGTATGCCATATAATGGTGGCACAAAAATCATCTACATAATTTTTTCTCTGTCACCGTCAGCTTGTATCTAAGCTTACATAATATTCAGTTGCAGAACTAACAACTACGAAAATCAGCCACTAATACTGTGTATTGAATCTAAATCACTAATTTAGCAAATGCTATGAAAAATAAGTGTCTTCATTTCTAGGCTTTAAAAGCCAACTTAATATAATTTTACTTTAATTCATATCTAAACCATTCTCTCAATCTCATTAAGCACATTTTACTCATACATTAGCCAAAAAAGAAAGAATAAATAAAAAAAACTCGGTAATTACCTGTTTCAAATCATTACCAACATTAAGGAACTCCTTCAACATCTCTCGAACAACTAATTCAGGCTCAATCCACCCTTTAACACCCTCAGAATCAAACCCAGACACAAAATGGGTACCAAACCCGGATTCAGACTCAGACCCATAATTCCTTCTATTCTCTTTCTGCGATTTCTTTTTTTATTTTCTCCTTTTTTTTCTCATTCCGCTTTCCTTTTTCTCTCCTTCGTTCTTTCTCCCTCCTTGAGCTTCCATCCTTCTTACCAGGCCCGGCCCTGGGCAAGGGAAACAAGTGCGCCCGCCCAGGGCCTACGCTCAAAGAAATTATATGTTCTTAATTTTATTCAAATTGTATTTGTTCTTAATGATTTTAAATTTTTAATACTTATCATCAAAACCCTAATTTTTTCAATATTTGTTAATAGAGATTTAATTTTTTTCAATATTTATTATTAGGGATCTACTCTTAAAATTTAACTTTTTCTAATACTTGTTATTAGGGGCCTTTTTTAATATTTATTATTTTTGGTATACTCTTAAAATTCTTTTTTTAAATTTTTTTTTTGTTATTAACGTCCCAATTTTTCAATATTTGTTATTATGGATCTACTCTTAAAATTATTTTTTATTACTTGCTATTAGGGAAATAGGTTTAAATAATGGTATGCAACCGCAACAACAATCGTTGCATGACGATAGCGGTAGTGGCAGAGCCAATATTTTCTTATAGTGGGTTCATGAGTGAAGTATGAGGTATTGAGGATTCCTATACCACTAGAATAAGCATTGTTGACCCTATACCCCAACAAATTAAGTGGGGTCAAATATAATATTTTTTATGCAAAATTCTATATTACCTCATTGAAAACTCTATGCCCCAACAAATCAAGTGGGTTCAATTGCACCCTCAATTTATATGTTAAATCCGCCCATGGGTAGCGGCACCATCTGAAATTGCGATACTCACAACTATTGTATCCACAATAGCGTATGTTATTAAAAGATTTCATAATCGCGATACTCACAGTGACCAAAGTAGCATTTATATTCGGATTGTGCCCATTTTTAAGGCCCATTTTTTATATTCGGATTGGGCCACCAAAAGCTCAGGACCAACGCTGCTTCTTACGCCTGACTTTCCGGGATGATTCAAATTCGTATGAGGTTGACGGCGTTGAGGATGAAGTTGGTGTGTCGTCTACATGTTTTTTCCTAGTTTTTCTCCCCATGTCTTTGGAGCTCTGAGCTTGCAAAAGAAAACCCCAAATTATCTGTACAGAAACCTAAGTTGTTAAATTGTTCAAAAGATACGATCGGGAAGGTGAAAATGTTCAAAATATGTAAACCCCGGTAGATTGGTTCAAAATCGAGTTATGGTCTAAACTCAAAATCGCGCCACTTAAAATAGTTTGGGTAAACTAGGACGGACGTTATATTTGGCGCGGGGCTAAGCTGCGGCACCGCGCTAAAAAACGATGACGTAAATTCTTAATATTTTATAAGAATTTTTTTTTGGATAAATGGAACTTTATTCATCCAAAGAACCTTCCAAAGAGAAAATACAAAATCAACCACATTGTACAAACCGAAAAAAAAAAACTATACCATCAAGTAAGCCCTCATTCAGTGACTAAGTAAGAGCTTTTAGTATATTTATCCCTACCCAAAAATCTCATACGGATATCATATTTAATTAACAAAAATAAATCAGCAGCTTGCCTCAACCTTGCACCATGCAACCGCGTATTCCTCTCCTGCCAAATGTAATAAGTCATCCCATTCCATGCCAACCTAATTATCAAAGCCAACAACGTTCTTCCCCGACCATGCTGTTGCACCCAATCTAACATTTCCCCCCATGAATTGCAAATAGAAGCCATTCGACAAGCCTGCAATATAAAACTCCAAATTTGAGATGCAAAACTGCACTCCCAAAATAAATGATCACGCGTCTCAAGCCCATTACCACACATCAAACAGACAGGATCAACCTGACATCCCCAAGATATCAGCCGACTCTTGGTTGGCAACCTATCTTGGACCATTAACCATGTAATGAAAGCATGACGAGGGATAGAAAGGCTGCCCCAAATCACACGAGCCCATTGCACCCTCTCAAGTTTGTGTCGAAGGACCTCCCAAACGGCTCTCGCCTTGTAAACGCCATCTACAATCTCAATCCGAGTCATGTCATCCCTAAGCTTTAACATTTTCTTCCAAGCCCAACTATATCCTTGCTTTATAGATAGCTGCCAAATAGAAAGCCCTTTCAACAAATAAGCTTCCACCCAAGCCACCCAAAGAGAACCCGCTTTTGTTATCAAGAGCCATAAACACTTCAAAATGCAAACTCTGTTCCAAACACTCAAGTCCTTAACTCCAAGCCCACCCTCGCTTTTAGGATGACATATTTACGCCCAACTAACACGAGCACCTCGAGCCGAGTCATCCACCCCATTCCAAAGAAAAGCTGAGCACATCTTATTTATATGCTTAATGACTTTCGAGGGTAGCACAAAAATCCTACACCAGAAGTTTTGAACACTAAATAAAACTGACTGAACAAGCTGCAGTCGTCCAGCAAATGAGAGACTGTTCACCGCCCACCCTTTTATTTTCTTTCCAATATTCCTTACCAAACTTTCACAATCCAACCAAGTAAGGTTTTTTGTAACCAAGGGAACCCCTAAATACCTTACTGGTAAGCAGCCCACTCTAAATCCAGAATGGCTTACCATCTCTTGCAAGCAAACATCATCCACCCCTGCACAAAACAGCTCACTCTTCGAGGTATTCATCTTCAAACCAGACATTCTATAGAATAAATCAAGTACATTCTGAACTGCCAACAACGAGGAGAGATTACCCTTAGTAAAAACTAAAAGATCATCTGCAAAACAAAGGTGCGTCAAGCCAATTTTCTTACACCGCGGATGAAAATCAAATACTTTATGCTTCCCTGCAAGATTCAACAAGTTGGAAAGAACATTCAGAACAATTATAAAAAGGTAAGGGGATAGCGGATCCCCCTGCCTTATTCCTTTTGCACCAGAAAAAAAGCCAACTAAGCCACCATTCAGACCAACTGAAAACTTAGCATTACCCACACAAGCTCGAATCCAGCCACAAAACTTTACTGGAATACCCAAAACCGAGAGCACCTGAAATAAGAAATCTCAGCTTATCGAATCAAAAGCCTTCCGCAAATCTATTTTCAAGGCACATCTAGCTGACATATATTTTCGACCATAGCCATTAACAATCTCTTGGGCAAGTAGAACATTTTCAATGAGGTCCCTCCCTGCTAAAAAAGCACTTTGGTTCGGCAAAATAAGGGAAGGCAGCAATATCTTTAATCTGTTTGCCATAAGCTTAGTAATGCACTTATAGACAACACTACAACATGAAATAGGTCGAAAGTCCATCGCCTGAAACGGATTTACCACCATAGGGACAAGAGTGATAATGGTAGAGTTAAAAGCATGTGGCAGATTTCCAGTAGCAAAGAAAAACTGAACAGCTTTGAGAAAGTCCCCACCAACAATCCCTCACGCAGCTTGAAAAAATTTTGCCGAATAACCATCCGGACCTGGAGCCTTATTGCCATTCATTGAGAATAAAGTATCCTTAATCTCCCTATGAGTTATTGGAGAAATTAAAGAATCCTTCATCTCGGTAGTGAGCTCAACTCCCAAAATCTCTTTTAACAATTCATCAGAAAATACCTCCACATTTTCATCCCTAGCACCCAGGGACTTAGAGAAAAATTGGACCAATTCAGTAGAAATGGCTTCAAAGGACTCCAGCCTATTCCCATGTCTGTCTTGCAAGGCATGGATAAAATTTGCCTTTTGCTTTATCTTAGTTTGCCGAAAGAAAAAAGTTGAGTTTTGATCACCTTCATTAATAAACTGCACTCTGGATTTTTGCTTATAAAATTTCTCCTCAGCTTTACATAACTCCACCAGTTCTTTAGCAACCTTTCTTTCTTGCTCAAGGATCGCTGCAGATGGAGTAGACATCAACAACTTCTGGATATTAGTAAGTTCTAATTGTTTAACCATCACCCGCGATGAAATCTCACTAAAATTTTCTTTATTAAATCTCCTCAAAGGTTCTTTAAGTCGTTTCAGCTTAGTAAATAGGATCTGCATAGGGTTACCAGAACAGGCACACTCCAAGAGTCTTCAACAACCTTCAGGAAATCCGAATGATCCACCCAAAAATTAAAAAATTTGAAAGGCTTGGGAGGCTTAAACATAGCAGCTCTTAAAACCATATAACTGGGACAATGATCAGAGCAGTCAGGCGGCAAAAATTCAACCGTGGCAGCAGAAAACTCATTCATCCAAGCTTGATTGACCAGGAATCTATCCAACTTTCTCAACAAGGGAGCTTCTTCCCTATGATTACACCAAGTAAACAACATACCCGAGAAAGGATGATCAACAATATCCAAGTTACTCTGACAATCAAGAAAATCCTGTGAAGCTCCAGAAATACCTTGACTGCCATCATAATCTGAACTTTCTTGTGGGCTACTAGTGATATTAAAATCACCAGCAATAGCCCAAGGAAACTCCCCAACCGAATCCTTAAAACACAACAAATCCTTCCACAGGTTCTTCCTCTCTTCACGACCATTACATCCATACACAAAAGAGAAGAAGAAGAAGTCATCCCCTTTCCTCAAGGAACAATTTAAAACTTGATCAGACTGACTTATCACATGAACCAACCATCCCTCCCTAGAGAGAACCCAAATTCGGCCATTCAAAGCATCAAAATAGTTATGAACAAAATCCCAACCATCAAAACACCTATTAACAATACCCCTAGCATTCTGCTCTTTAACCCTGGTCTCTAAAAGACACAAAACAACAATATCCAGTTTCTTAACAACCTTTAAAATGCGCTTCTGCTTCAAAGGGTCATTGAACCCTCTGACATTCCATACTAAAACAGACATTAGAGAGAAGGAGAAGTACCCACTTTCTTACCTTTCTGCCCACCTTTCCCCTTATTTTTCTTTTGCCCTGGAGCTTTAGCTTTAGGCTTCATCTGGTTCAACAAATCTGCCACACCACCTGCAGCCACTCTCTCCTTTCGAGGAGATGAAACCTCGGTGGCAATCATACACAAAGCATCAAATTTATTGGGGCTAACAATAGGAGACGTCATCCCAGTTCCATCAGACACCACAAGTTCTCCAACGGAGATATCCCGGCTCTCAGAAAGTTGCAGAGTCTCAACAACATCCGCAACACCATTAGGCACCAAATTTTCTTTAGAAAGCTGCAAATTCTCAGCCACAACCTCAGCACCATCAGATTCCAAACTACCCTCTAAAGGCTTTAAAGCCTCAGCAAAAACCTCACCACCATGAGAGACCAAATTTTCTTTAGAAAGCTGCAAATTCTCAGCCACAACCACAGCACCATCAGATTCCAAACTACCCTCTAAAGGCTTTAAAGCCTCAGCAAAAACCGCAACACCATGAGAGACCAAATTCCCCTCAGAACATAACAAAGCATTCACATCCTTATCACCATTAGACATCACTTTATCCTCAGAACTAACAAATTCAACAGACTCTCCAGACGAAGCCACAATACCCTCATTCTTATTGATTCCAGCATCTACAGACACTTGGGCTATAGTCTCTGGAACCCCACCAACACCTTTAGCACAATTAAACTTAGGACATGTCTCATCCCCATGGCCAAAGATAGAGCAATGGCTACACCGAGGTGGAGACCAAACTAGTTCAACATCAACACTAACAATATTATCATGACCAAGATCAACAAAAATAGCAGAAGGCAAAACAGATTTCGCAGATACATGAACACAAAGTTTAGCAAATTCGAGTTGTTGCTTAAGTGCAGTAGCTTTATCAGTATAAAGGGGCTTACCCAAAGCACTAACCAGATATCCCAAGCCTTGTTGTGAATATAACTCCAAAGGTACATGCCATAACTTGACCCAAATCGGAGCAGATTCCAGATCAAGCACCTTATGAAGCAATTCAGGCGACCATTTCCTCAACACAATAGCCTTTTGTTGAATATGCCATGGACCTGATTCCAAAACCCAATCACGAACTGTCTGCGAAGGGAAAATCACGATATACACACTCAGCGCTAAGAACCGTATTATCACAGAACCTTCACGTCCCCACAATCGGTCAGCCGTCCGTTGAAAGACACTGAGAGTGGGAGATTTACTCAAAAAATTCCCAATTAAAGCATTAGACCATTGCTTAGCACCATTCCCGAGAACATCAGAAGGGGGCTGGACCAAGACATTTCCATTTTTTTCCACCGGAGGAAAAAACTCCAAGGACTGATCATAAAGCTTCCATTCCGTTTTAACCGGCACATCCACAGCAACCCGCGAACCTTGAGCTACTTCCCCAACCTTCGATGAACTTGCAGCAGGCGTCGATGAACCCACAGCAGGTTTCAAAGCTCCTTCCAAAGGGGGGAAGTTCACCAAATCCAAATCCCCAGCTTCCACGCCACGAGATTCAGACTTACCTTCAGGGACAACCACTTCCACCATGAGCAAACACTAAAACAAGAAATAGAAAAAGGAAAAGAGGCAAAAATCCCAGCAAAATCCCGAGCAGATTAGAAAAACGCAGCAAAAACTCTATAAGCGCACGATAGCCATGCTAAGATGCACCGAGAGAAAAAACCCGATATAAAATTCCTCATTTTATAAGAATTTAAGTTAGACTGAATAATAATAAACCGAGTGGATGATTATAAATTTGAAGAAACAAATATTATAGAAGATTGAAGAAAGGCTTAACTATAAAACACCATCAAGCAAATAAAAACTCGCGACTTACAATGGAAAACCAATAATAACAAAGGCTTAACTATAGAATAGTTGACCAAATTATACTATTTTTTTAATAGGTGCTTAAATTATTTTTTGGTTAAAATAGGTGTATAATGTCTTATTTTTGTTCGTTTTAAAGTTAATATGTCAAAAAAATTCATCACCCAATTATAGCTGGACAAGTGGGCTATATTTTTTTATTTTTTATTTTTATTTTAAAAAACAAACCGAAAATAAAATAAATTAAAAATATCCCAAGATTTTTAAAAAATTAAAACAGTCTCAAATCCCTAAAACCTTAAATTCCAAAATTGGCGTTATTATCGCCCCCGATAGTCTTACCGGACCTCACCACCGTCGTTGACGAAGTCCCTCGCCTATTTCTCCCAACTACCCATCGCCGGTAACCGATGAGAGGCACATCAATCAAACGATGAACGCAGAAGGGTTCAACCTTTCGACGTCTGATTGGCACGCCTCCCGCCGGTTACCGACGATGAGTGATTGGGAGAAATGAGTGGGGACTCTAGAGACGGCGGTGGTGAGGTGCGACGAGGCTATCGGCGACGATAATGACGTCAATTTTGAAATTTGGGTATTTGGATTTAAACTGTTTTGAAAATTTTGAGAAGTTTCTAGTTTTTTTTATAAATATTTTCCTTTTTCAATTTTTTTGGGAAAAATTAATAAAAGAAAATAAAAAATACATGTTAAATTTTGATTGGGTGTTAAATTTTTTAACAACGTTATCTTAAAATAATAACATAATGAAACTTTAAGCACTTATTTCAAACAAAATAGAAACGTTAGGTACTTATTTCAGCCAAAAAATAGTTTAGGCACCTACTATAAAAAAGACAAACTTTAGACATTTATTTTATAGTTAAGCCAATAACAAAAGACAAGTACAATAATAAACAAAAGAGAGAATAAAAGAGACTAGTCATTCAGACCCACTAATTGACTTAATAGTTAAAAATATTTATATTGTCGCACTTTGTATAGATTCGAATACGAGATAAAGATATAATCTCTATTTAATAAAAAAAATAGACATTTAAATTCATGCTTATTGGATTGATGGAGTTTAGACGCAATCCAGGAGCAGAGCCTAATCACTAAAACCCAATAGCCATTCTAGAGAGGGCTGATCGTATATTTTATCAAGAGCTTCGGGATACTACAACTAAAAAGTTTATTGACTACTTTTAATCTTTTATAAATACATGTATGTATATATTTTTTACAGGGAGTTTCAAAGAACTTATTATTCGCTTATTTATTTTGTATTTTAAAAAACTAAATTTAAATCATATTAATTAAGGATACATTTATTAACAATTTGATCTCTTTATGGAAGTGCTCTAAAAGGATTAAGTTTTTTTTTTACTGACAAATAATAGTAGTTAGTTTTATTGAATACAGAGAAAATATAATAGAGTTACAAGAAGAATATACAAGAATTAGAGTAGAACATTTATAGTACTTGGTGATTTCTCTTAAAACTATCGAAGTGCACAAATTTGTCATTGAAGCATAAAATAGGATCATGCAAAGAAATATTAAAAACCTAACCAAATAATTTGAGAAAAATAATAGATAAACAAACATTGTTATCTTCGGTGAAGGATAAAATGTCATCAACACTAACATAAAAATGCATATAACAATGATAGCACGATAACAAAATTAACTTCACCACAACTCAACTACGAACTATCTTTGGTAATTGTAAGCTTCTATCAATATGAGAGAACCAGTCCAAAAGTCCAAACTATGGATAGACAAGAATGATAATTAAATAATTGCCAATTTAAGAGACGACATCATATCTATTCCTGAAAATAGGGGAAAAACATACTATTAGAGCAGAAAAAAAATCATAAAAATAGATAAAGCTTGCTACAACAACAAAAAAATACATCTATAATTTTTATTAAAAAAAATACGTATTAAACCAAAACACACAAATATTTAATTATTGAGCTAAAAAGTATAAACGAAATGCAGTTATCTTAATTTTAAAATAGCATTCCTTCAAATAATTGCCACCGATATTTCATCGTAAGCTTTTCTATTAAATAGAAAAATTATTAGATGAATCTGACTCATCATGTTATTTGTGGTCATAACCAATAAGGTATCTACTTTTTTATCAAAGTGATTCTTTACCTCCTTCCTATATGTTAATAATAAGTTGATAGTTATTTGGAAGTTAAAATGAGATGGACGAACCTTATTAACTGAGATCACAAATGACGTAATAAGTTGAGTTCATTTAATAATTCCTCCGCTAAACGACTTAACAAAAACGATCTATGACACCATATATTGTAATTACAACAAAAACTAAACGTTCATAATCTTGATTTTCACATTTAATCAAAGTTAGAGATCTATTAATATGGGTCTTATCCCCACTTCTTATGATTAATAAACAAAGATTACCTACTACTTATTTGGGTGTATTTATTGTTTATTTTATGCGTTAAAGGAATTGATATTTTTTAAAAATGAAAAATATAGCATAAGAGATATTAAAAAAGACAATAATAATCGAAAACATAGAAGGATACATAAAAGTACAGAAGAAGACTACGGCTATGTTGTCTAACGTTCATACAAAGAAAACAACAAAAGGACAAAGTGACCTTTCTTAACCCAAACTCTAAAAAAAACTGCTTTAACAATATATATTAGTTTATTTACACATTAAGAATAAGAAAAATTACCAATAATCAACTAGTCTAGTGTGATGAAATATTAAAATTTTTAAATAAGATTAATAGTTTAAATTTTAATATACTAATAAATTAAAAAATTTGAGTTCAAAAGATCGCTCGTAATAGATCTATGCTGTTCCTAATCCGAATTAATTAACATATTCTTATAGTTAAACAAAAAATAAAAGAGAAAAAATAAGGAGAGACAAAAGGAATTAATAAAGAATTCAATCGGAAGCAACAAAGTTGGGCATGCCAGTGGGATACACAGACAAGTCGTTATGATTAATCAAACTTAGTTTAATTTAGAAAGCTACATTTCTCTAGAAGGTTTAATTTGTTAAGGTGCATTCCATTTTCATTGGGGTCTTATCATCTTTTCAGTTTAGTTAACTTTTCATACTCTGCTTCATTGCCCTTTGTTTGTTGAACAAACAATGATATATATTTAGTAACTGTAGAAATATTATAGGATGTTTCAAAACTTTGTGTGGTGTCTCTATGTATCTGTATATATATATAAACATTGTATTTGATGCACGAATTGCGTATAAATTCTTATATTAAAAATAAATTATTGTTGTGTGTAAGTAACCGTTGTTTTTTGCATTTGTTTTAATTTTAGGGTTTAAGAATTTAGTTTAGGATTTATAGTAATGGTTGGAATTTAATGGTTAGGGTTAGAATTTGGGGTTTAGATGTTATAGTTTAAGTTTTAGGGTAATATGCTGAGGATTTAAGTTTTAACCGATAAATCCTAAACTTGAAATTCTATTCACAATTCCTAAATTCTAAACTACTAAGCTTAAACCCCTAAACCCTACACCTAAACTGAATTTCTAAACCCTAAAATTAAGACAATTATGAAAACTTAATTTTTTTTACTGCAAGTGTATCCCATAATTAGTATCATTTAAATGTTCCAATAATTGAGTCAGAGAAATTATAAAGAAAATGATCCTTTTTATTAAATATTTAATTAGACATTGCTTAAACTAAAATAATTCGTATTAGTTGATTCAAATGTTTGGCGATATCAATAAATTATATTAAGATACAACGTCAGTAAACTAAAACGTGGTTTTAAAAGTAACTAAAACATATATAATTATTAAAATAAATTAACAAATGGCATATTGTGATTTGGTGATTATAGCCTATCAAAATATTTAAAAAGAAAAGATTTGGGCCCTGTTTGGTAAATAGCGGTTTGGGCAAAAATTAGAGGTTTGAGGTATAATTAGAGGTTTGACTAGTCAAATCCGCTAATATTGATGTTTGGTAAATAGCGGATTGAAAGAGCGGATTGAAGTGAAAAAGCTAATTTTGAAAAAGCTCCTAATAGGAGCTTTTTGAGATTAGAGGTTTGATATTAGAGTTGTAATGACTCTTTTACCCTTAACAATTACAAAAAATCTCCAAATAACCTAAATTAAATAATAATATTTTAATATAAATAATAACATATTAAATATTGGACTTATTTGTTGCTACTACTAATTTATATGGTGACATTTGTAAGTTAATTCTATTTTTTATTATCACATATTTATATGTGCATATAAAAAATTAATAATTATATAAAAAATAAATTAATATATGAATCTTTCAAATATGTTTAGAAAATTTATATTAAAAAATAATTTTTACAAATCTAATTAATATTTATTAGATACAAAATATTAATAATTGATAAATTATTCAAACAAGTATTAAATATAATCATGTCCTTATATGTCATTTTGCTTGTTTAAATAATCAAACAGCTATCAGCTATCAGTTAATTTTACCAAACACTTTTATACAATCAGCTAATACAATCCGCTAGTCAAATCAGCTAATGCAATCAGCTATCAGCTATCAGCTAATGTAATCCGCTATCAGCTATCAGCTATCCGCTAATTGCCAAACAGAGCCTTGGTGATTATATGAACTTGTTCGTTCTCCATGTATATTAATAATGCAGCTAAATATGAATAGTAAATCGGATATAAAAACACCAAGAAAAACAATTATATATATATAATCGATGAATGTGGGACATAAAACTCAAAAGTGCAGCGGCCTCCGACAGCCCCACAAACCGCCCCAGCAACTCCCACTTACTTGGTTTACACTATTTTAATTTTCTTGTTTGCTAGCTAAAGCAAACCCCACATCTCCCTTTTCAGACATATTTCACCCCCTCTTGGATCACATGCTGCACCACTCCAATTTTTTTCACGTCCCAATATTCTTCGATTCCTTCTCTCTCTGTAGGTATGATTAAGTGTGTACTTTTTCGTTCGACGACATGTTTGTGAACCGTTCATATAATGTTCGTTTATTATGTTAAATAAACGAGTATAATTTTTTTATGTTCATTTAATAAACGAACGAACACAAATATATGTGTGTTTGGTTCATTTATATTCACGAGCAAGCTTGTTTATCAACTTGTTTACATGGTCTTCTTTTCCTTTTATTTTTTTTATTTTAAATATTGGTGAAGGTAGAGACTAAATTCAATATACGATGACCTTTTGAGTTCAAACTATGAAAACATGGAGAGCTCAATGACTAGTGGCGTAATTTTACCTTTTTGGTAAACGTTAAGCGAACATGTTCGTGAACATTTAAACTAACATGTTTGTGAATGTTAAACAAACAAAAATGAACACAATATTAAAAAAATTAAAAGAACACGAACCAAACATGAATAGAGCATTGTTCGTTCAAGCTCGGTTCATTTACGAACAGAAATCCTATGGCTCCTAACTATGCCTCCTATGCCCCACACTAAAAAGTCACCAAAATTTAAATTCTAAACCCTAACCTAAAATTTCACATTATAAACCCTACACCTTAAAAAATACACCATACCCATAATTCCCTAAACCCTAACCACAACCCCTGACTTTTAACTCTAAACTCACTTTTTTAAAGTTGAGGCACCAAAGAAGGCATAGTCAGGGGCATGCAATTTCCCTCCTTCATTTGCACTCCTTGTGATTTTCTTCATCACGTAAAACTTTTAAATTTACACTTAACCGTTAGACAATAATAAATAGATATTTAAGATTAACAATAAAAAATTGAGAGATTTTTATATAAAATAATAGGATCGTCAGTTACACAATATAAAACTCTTTAAATATTTTTACGCATTTTTTGGATCGTTGGATGGGTGAAACAGATGACTGAAATTAGCAGTAAAATATGTAAAGATTATCACTTGGGAAAAAAGTAAGGAGTTAATCTAAGCCATCTGTTTCACCCATCCAACGATCCAAAAAATGTATAAAACCTAAACAGTTTTACACTGTGTAAGTGGATCCTAGCTTTCTGTATATATAATTGAAAAGTATTAAAGTGAATTCAAAAATCGTGTAAAACTTGTGTAAGTGAATCCTAACCATATATATATTTTGATTAACCTAACCATATATATTAAAGTATTTGAATGCTCAACAATAACATTGAATGAGAATTATTAAGAGATTTTTGTTTTGGAATATCCAAATTCCAAACCTCAAGAATATCATGAATATTAACTAAATAAATATTTTAATAGCGGATTATCTGATTATCTCAAGATGTTAATAGTTTAATAACTTATTAAGAATACTAAAAGAATTGCAGTCGTTAGGAATTGATTCTTTAAAAGAATAAACTGAATTTAATTTTAAATTAGTAAAAAGATATATTCTCACATTTAATCATGACAATCTAATGAAGTGGTGATTTAAATTTGTATAATAAATTATTTGGAAAATTATATGTTTATTTTTTTTCATAAATCTCAAGTGTTCACGCTTTTACAAAAGAAGTGATGCTATTATAAAAAAACAAATATAATTTTATTGGAAAAAACGACAACTATAATTTCTTATGAAGATAAGAAAATAAAAGAGAATGATTTATATTAAGAAAGAAGGACATTGGTTAATGTGGTGGGATTAAGGAGTCTAGCACTCTAATAGTAGAGTTGGGTCACCATCTAAGCAGCCCAACCGGCCAAGCCGCCATGAAAATGACCTATTGACTTACCTTCATCAACTTTGTCTACAGGTGTAAATGAATTGAGTTTGAACGAATAAAGTTTTACTCGTGTTCGTTTATTTATTTTTGAAGTGTTTATGTTCGATTTGCGTTCGTTTAAAATTTTAATATTTTCTTCGTGTTTGTTTGTTTCTTTGTTTTTGAAGGTATTCACGTTGTTTGTTTAGCGTTCGCGAACATGTTCGTTTAGATGTTCGCCAAAATGGTTAAATTACGCTACTAGTCTTTAAGCTCATTGGGCTTCAAAAATTTGAATTTCAAAGTTTATCATATGTTCAATTTAGTTCATGCCTTGACAAATATTTAAAATGTAAAAAATAAAAGGAAAACGAGAACCAAGTAAACGAGCTTGTTCGTGAACATAAATGAATCAAACACGCATTTGTTTGTTCATTCATTTATTAAACGAACATAAATTTTTTGTTCATACTTATTTATTTAACTTAATAAATGAACATAAACAAACGTTATATGAACGATTCACGAACAATTAATCGAACATATTGTTCATTTATGCCCTACCTTTATCTTAGTTAAAACTTTACATGCAACTCAAGTTAACTTGGGATAATTATGGACGATCTTATGCAAACGCCCTTTCATTTTCTACTAATAATCACCTCAACTACATTCATGTATGCTATCATTAACCATAACAAATTGACCTCACACTTTACTTTTTGTAATAAATATTAATCAACAAGCCTAGGATTTCATTGGCCAGGAGGCTTATCTTATCTTCTCTCTTGTTTGAATTTCGAAATGTAAAATTTATTTAAATTTTAAAAATAAATCACGGCATTAAAATTTTGAGATTCTTGATGTTTTATGTTTGAGTCTTACCATGCGTAAATACTATGTATATGAACATTGTTTAAATATGTTTTGATAATAAGTTTGATTGTGTTTTGTGATGTTGGATTATTTTAATAGTAATCAGATATGTATTATTTGTATTTGGCTTAAGGAGTAATTTTGCCCATGTAGTAATAATAAATCAACAATATTGTCTTTCATTTTTATTTTCATCAATTTAGCTTTTATAGTCTTCTAAAATCATCAATGTTGCCCATTCTTTTTAGTTCCATAAGCTAAGCCCTCAAACTCATGAATTGTATCAATATCGCTCTTTAACTATCGTTGAATGACATAGTCCACTACATCAAAACAGTTTTTACCGTCACTTTTAGTGGTGTTTTTAGAGCAAATGCCACTAATTTTGTATCTTTAGTGGCGTTTTTTTGTAAAACGCCGCATTAAACTATATAAAGTGGTATTTTATAAAGAAACGCCACTAAAGAACAGTTTCGCGGCGTTTTTAAAATATATACGCCACAAAAATAAGTTTTTCGAGACGTTTTTAAACACAAACGCTACTATAAAACAGTTATCCGCGGCGTTTGTAAACACAAATGCCACTACAGAATAGTTATCTCTGCGGCGTTTATAAACACAAACACCACTACAGAACAAGTTTTTCGTGGCGTTTTTCAAAAGCGCCGCTATAGCCCATAACTTTTTGGTGGCATTTTGTTAATCAAACACCGCTATAGATCTTGAAATTTTGCTGTGTTTTCTAAAAAAAGCCACAAACTATTGCGGTGCTGGTTTCAGCGACGCTTCTTGTGGCGCTTTCTTTAGCGTCGGGAGAGTTTTTAGCGGCGCTTAAAACGCCGCTAGAGAGCTAAAAATGCCGCTATAGACATGTTTTTAATGTAGTGGTCATTAAATCATGTGTATATGCCGCTATTTGTTTTCATACCAGTCGTTATTATCAATTGTCTTGTTGTGTTGATGATGGTGAGTCAATTTTAATGACGTGATATTACGAATAAAAAATTTTAAAATTAATTAATTATTTGAAATTATAGATTTTTATATAAAAAATTTACGTCAATCGTACTGCCAAATTATCAAAATTAACTCATCATCATCTTATTGGAGAACATTAATTTATTAAAAAATAATATATGGACATACGAAGTCAGACATCAATTACTTAACGATATAATGTCTGATATAACAAAGAACGATTGATGATAACAATTTTGTTAGTCAATGACAGTTAAAGGATGAGATTGAAACAATTCAAAAATTTAAGAGTTAAATTGATAAAATTAAAAAAAAAAAATAACGTTACTGATTTGAGATAACTAGAGGGACAAAATTACTCTCTAAGTTTTTATATTTAGAGTTGTGATTATGATTGTAATCGTGCATATAGTTGTAATTTTAAAAAAATAAATAAAATAAGATTAAACACTAGCAAAGTTGCAGTAGTACTACTACTAGTAGTGGTACTGTGTGAACGGAGAGGCAAGCAGAAAGAAGAGTTGATGAATGAATCATTATGTCTCTTATGGAGATGCAGGTAGGGGATTGGGTCACTATGATATCATTTCCATAATCATAATTCTGATCAACACAAGATTATTAAGAATTATGAACCCAGAAAATTAAACAGTTTCGTTATTCACACTACAAGTCTATACCCATCTTAAATTTTATATTCACTCTTTAGTTCATATTTTTTTTTTACTTTTTAAAATTATTAAGAATTATTAACAGAGAAAATTAAATGGAGGGTCTCTTTTGTAATATAACTATGTAATATTTGATATGAATTAACCGGTGAATAAATCGAATATCGATAATTATATAAAATATACTAGAATTTATTTTTAAATATGCATATAATTAAATTTAAATGTAAATATTTTTAATTAGTAAATGATATTTTGAGTCGAATAAAACTCAAAACTCAAATTTAAGCTTCAACAAGCCTATATGTAAATAAATGCATTTGTAATTGTTATATTTCCGCCTTTGAGGTTCTAAAGCCTTTAGAATTTTCTTTGAGATTAGGACTCAACCAAACGAAATCTTTATATCTTTCATTTAGCTATAGTCTCCCAATAAGATCATTGTCGAAGTTCACTTAGTCCACTAGTTGACTCTACTATCTGACAGTCAAATCTATCTT
Source organism: Hibiscus tridactylites (assembly GCA_958450335.1). Taxonomy (NCBI): domain Eukaryota; kingdom Viridiplantae; phylum Streptophyta; class Magnoliopsida; order Malvales; family Malvaceae; genus Hibiscus; species Hibiscus tridactylites. The sequence continues at coordinate 63,792,298 of OY288290.1, read as the reverse complement.
TGTCAACTCATCAATAGTTATCAACCTTAAAACTCACATCAACCACAAAACAAAATATCGTTGATGTCAGGGACATATAAATACCCACATAAACACCTGTTAAAAATAATATTTACACTTTTTAAAAGAAATAGTATCATCCTTTAAATTTTGACATAACAATTTAAATTTTTTAACTGCATCTCTGATAATAGTTCATACATTTTCGTTTTATGTTCCATGTAGCGAAGAGTCACAAAAAGTGTCTTTAATGTTTAACTCGCATCACCAATAGAAACGAGTATATAGAGATATTTTGCCAAGACATCAATGATTCTTCCTTTTTCATTTATAACGAATATGGTTTTACCATTCACCATCATAACACTTTTTTGCTCATCTCAACGTACGTATCAAGTTTTTGCTTAGAACCGAATGAAGTGCTTCCAAAATAACGACTCATCGAGTTATTTGATGGATGTTACATAATAATATCTTTTATATCCGAGTCGATTTGGACTTTATTAATATTTGGCAAGTATTTCTTAAAGGGTAAAATTTTGACTTTAAATTTTATACCTTAAATTCTTAACATCGTTTATTAAGAATTAAAATGAACATTATCTATTTTTTTATTAGAATATTTGTTGAGTTTAAATTTATTTTTAATTTTTAATTTTCAATTCTTATTTTATCATAAGAAAAATATAGGTAGGCATGACTCATGAGGTCCAAATTAGTCAGCGAAAGAGGCTTGGAAGCCTTAAATATAATGCTAACAGAATCTCTTACAAGATATCCTTTGCTAACTCTTTCACAACATCATCAATCGCAATCATCATTTTCTTCTAATATTTGCTATCCGACCATAAATATAAAATGGGACTAACCTACTTTTCGATTAATTTTTTAAATATTGTTGTTTAGAAAAATATTTTTAAATTTATTGTACTATACCTTTTATTTCTAGATTTATTGTACTTCTACGATGAAAAATAAAGTCGGTTAGATTACATGTGACTTTAGGTAAATAAAAAAAAAGTTAGCCATACTACATGCCGATTTCAGGTAAATAAAAGAAAAGTTGGCCAAACTACATACCGACTTCTGAAGTCACTCTGATATTACTTTAGCAAAAATTACTGGTTGCCCCATTGATGCGTTAGAAATCACCATAGATCGTAAAATAAAAATAAAACCATGCCAATCCTTGATATAAAAAAAACTCAATAACAACGTCCTATAAATTATCTCATAATATTCACTATTTTCTTTAGTTTATTCAAAAATTGAGATTTTCAGGTGTTTCCTTAATGATTCATTTTCTTTTACAAATTAAGTGATTTTAATTCAAATGAACGATTAGTGAGTATAATATAAAATGTTTAAAATGAATGAAGAATAAAAGAAGAAAACGTAACATTTTATAATAATATACATTCAAACCAGTTATCATCATAATCGAACATTGTATTATACAGTTCGATTAATAATTAAAATATATTCAAATCTAATCTAGAATAAATCTATAATAAGCCAACACATTATTGAATTTAAACAAAAATAAAATACGAGAGAAAAGACAAACGTGATATACATATGATGAGACTCGAAATTTATAATTTCAAGGTTTTCAAAATCTCAACCTTACCATTAAACGAAACTTTCGTTGATGGTATTGTTAGGACTAGGTTCAAAATTTCTAATAATTTGCTAAATTAGATGAAAAATTAATAATTTGAGAAATTGAATCTAATGAGGAAATAAATTGTGTATAATTATTTAGTATATTGTGGTGGAAATTAAAAATTTTCACGAGTGCATTAATTTTAGTGTTTAGGGATTTATTTTATGGTATATGGTTTAATGGTTTAATTTTAGTAGTTTAGAATTTAGGGATTGTGAATACAATTTAGTGTTTAGAGTTAGAATTTAGTTTTTACGGGTTAAAACCTAAATACGCAACATAATACCCTAAAACTTAAACCTTAACCTCTAAATCATGACCCCTAAATTCTAACAATTGTCCCTAAATTCCAAACACCTACCCCTAAACCCCTAACCATACACCCTAAACTAAGTACCTAAACCCTAAAACTAAAGCACTTGTAAAAACTAAATTCTTTTACCGCCAGTGTATACGATATAAATCCATAAATTATTATGTAATCAATTAGGTAAAACCCCTTTTTCCAATTGAAATGATGAGTAAAGCCAGAATTAATTAACTGCTAATTAATCAACTACGAAAGAGAAATGTAACCAATGAGAAAAAAAAGTGATTAATTGTTAGCGTGTATGGATCTGCAGAGTGTTGTGGGCTCAGTCTTATCTTGGGCCATCAGCTTTGTTGAGTGGTGGTTATATTCTTTGAATATAACAAATTTTGGTTGATGCCCGTTAGCAAAGCTAACAGATCGGTTGAGCTATAACCGTTTCTGTTAGGCTTTGGGTTGGGCTATAATAAAGGGATGGGTAACCCGACCCTGGCTATCTGATTTTTTGATAGCCCACATTTATTCATTCTTTCCAGATTCTTCCGTTTCTTTTCTTCTCTAACTTTACTCTTTTCTAGGGTTTCTTTGATTATCCAACATAGTATCATTCGCCGGCTGATCTTGGTGCCGCCGCTCCGCCGTTTGTATTCCGATCGTTGTTCGTTTCGTTTTCTCTCTCTGTTTGTTTCTTCGTTGTTTCTTTTGTCTTTTCTCTGATTCCTCTGTTTGCGATGGTTCGAGTCGCTGATGCTGCTTCTGGAGACGGAGAGGTCGATTCCACGGTGAGATCTGGTGGAAGGTTCTTTGCGAACAAACGGATCAATATCCTCTTGGATGAGTCGAATTTCCTCGTCTGGAAGCAACAGGTGTTGCTCACGGTGCGCAGTCATCGTCTTGAGGGGTTTCTCACGGGGTCGCGCAAGCCTCCTCCGGCCAAGATTCGTCAACCTGATGGATCTGAGTGTGACAATGAAGATTATGAAGATTTCCTTGCTCAGGATAGTGCGCTGTCCTCATGGATTCTGTCCACCATGAGCTCTAATCTCCTGACCAATTTTGTTGGAGCTACCACGACGGCAGAGATCTGGTCGCTTGTTCTTGAATCGTTAGGTAGTCAGTCTACTACGACGATCATGAGCTTGCACTTTCGGCTTCGTACGGTGGGCAAGGGAGACCTTACGAAGCGGCAGTACATCTCGCGTATTAAGGAGACCTGCGATGCGCTTGCCTCATGTGGAAGTCCGGTGTCCAAAGTTGAGCACGTTGCCACGATATTGGGAGGGCTTCCTGCTGAATACAAGCCTTTGTGGCTGTCATCACGGCGAGCCGTGATATCTTGTCTCTTGACAAGGTCACAACGATCTTAATTGATGCTGAGGCTCAGCAAGGGTTGTTTGATCGTGAGCAGGGGCCTCTGCTAAGTGCAAATACGGTTGCGTTGAGCTCTTCGTCGAATACTCCAACTGCTGGTAATGTTGGTACTGGTCAGCGACCGTATAGGCAAAATGCTCCCTCTGGTGGAAGTGGTGCCACTGGTGGTCGAGGCTATGGTCGAGCCAGGAATCGCTTTCAATGTCAGTTGTGCGGCAAAATGGGACATCTCGTGGACAGATGCTATCGGCGTTTTGATCAGAACTTTGCTGGGGTGTCAGCTAGTTTGTATAAGTCTGATAGTTCTCCCACAGCAAATCTCTGCTCCCTGAATGACATTGTGATTGAGTCTCCTTCTGCGTCCACATCCAGCAGTGGCTCTATTTCCCCATCGTGTCCTCAGTGCCTGCATGTGTCCCCATCTTCTAGTTCGGGCAATTCTGGTGGCCAATGGTTTGTAGACACTGGAGCAACTCATCATGTCACAGCTGAATCTGCAAATGTTCATCAGGGGGCTGATTTCTCTGGTCCAGGTAAATTACTCGTCGGTGATGGTAAGGGGTTACACATTTCTCAAGTTGGTTCTTCTATTTTACAAACTGCTTCACGTGACCTTTTGTTACATGATTTATTATTAGTGCCTCAGATTACTAAAAATTTGATTTCAGTGTCAAAGTGTGCTAAGGACAATGGAGTGTTCTTCGAGTTTCATGCTGATCGGTGTGTGGTTCGAGATGAGTCAACTGGTGCTGAGTTGCTGACTGGTGGTGAGAGTGATGGGTTATATGCTTTTAGTTCCTGTTTTCCTTCTGCAAATAATGTTGTTTTTGATGTTCGTACTTGTAGTCAGCGTGATGTTGATATTTGGCATTGTCGTTTGGGGCACCCTGCCCATAATGTTCTTACTCATGTCTTGAATTCATGTAATCTGAGTCTTGCATCTAGCGTTAATAAAGATACTGTGTGTGTTGCTTGTCGAAGTGGTAAGAGCCATAAATTGCCGTTTCATGACTCTGTTACTGTATATTCTGAGCCATTTAGTCTTGTTTTTACGGATTTGTGGGGTCCTGCCCATCTTAAGTCTGATGGTTTCCTCTACTATGTTGCCTTTGTCGATGCCTGTACAAGACATACGTGGCTCTATTTGTTGCGAACTAAGTCTCAAGCTCTTCAAGCCTACAAGCAGTTTTCTAGTATGGTTCGTACACAATTTGGTAAAGAAATCAAAGAGGTTCAAAGCGACTGGGGGGGGTGTAAATGGCTCTTTAGGATCAAGTATAATTCTGATGGGTCAATCTCTCGGTACAAAGCTCGATTAGTTGCCAAAGGATTTTCTCAAGTGCCGGGACAAGATTTTGGTGATACGTTTAGTCCTGTTGTTCGGTTCTTCACCTTGAATATTCTGCTTTCTGTTGCTGTTTCGATGAGATGGAAGCTGCGTCAGATTGACGTTAACAACGCGTTCCTCAATGGTGGTTTGGAGGAACAAGTTTTTATGCAACAACCACCCGGGTTTGTTGAACAAGCACCTGATGGGTCTCCGTTAGTCTGTTTGCTACAAAAGGCGCTGTACGGATTGCGACAAGCTCCTCGCAATTGGTACACGAAGTTAAGAAGGTGTCTTACTTCTCTCGGGTTTAAAGAATCCTCTGCAGACACATCCTTGTTTGTCTGCAGTCAAGGCTCTTCTGTTACATACGCCCTTGTGTATGTTGATGATATCATCATCACTGGTCCCTCGGAAGCTGTTGTTGAGAGTGTGATCCAGGAACTTCATCAAAAATTCTCACTTAAGGACTTGGGAGAACTTACATTTTTTTCTTGGTATAAATGCTCTGCGGATGGGGGATTCTTTGTTGCTAAGTCAAAAGAAATTTGTTCTTGAACTTTTGGCCAAAGCTAAGATGAGTCAGGCTAAGCCTTCTCCCACACCAATGACTTCCACTACAAAACTGACCCATGATGCTGGCAGTCCCCTATCTGACCCGTATGTGTTTTGTAGAACTAATGTTTTGATATAATAATTGAAAAATGTTTTGGACTGATTTAAAAAGTATTTAAAACATCTCCAAAGTCCAAACAACTTGAAATATTATTTAAGGAATTTTTCATTAAGGTTTTTCATGTTTTCAAAGGCCTATTTTCACAAATCAGACCAAGTGTTTCGAAACACCCTAGGGCGTTTCGAAACGGGTGCCTTCCAGTGGCCAAATGTTTCGATACTCGTATCGAAATGGGGCCAGCGTTTCGAAACAGGCTAGGCCGTTTCTATACGCCCACGTGGCACTGACCCCAACGGTCATAAACCCCAACGGCTCTTTCCCAACTAACTTTTAAATGCAGGTCGTTTCGATACGGGCTAAGGGCGTTCCGATACGCGTTCCGAAATGGCAAAGGGGTGTTCCGAAACGGGTACCCTGACAGACTGCAACGGCTCTTTCTATATTGAGGGTGTTCCGAAACGGGTTCAAGCGTTTCGAAACGGGGAGCTGCAGAACTGCATTTATGGAGGGAATTAAAGGCTCCAACGACTCTATTTCAATCCCAACGGTCCTAAACGGCTATAAACTCAATTGGGAGTATAAAAGGGACCTCCAAGCATCAAGAGAAGACTAATGCTTCAATTGTCAATCAACAAATGATCAAGAAATGTCTTAGCACTTAATTTGTCAAATTCTTGTATAGACAAACACTAGTGAGCCAAAATTGTTAAATTTGCTCAAGTGTTTTAGGTTTTGGGTGAGTGCTTAAAAGTGCAAACAAACACCTATCAGAGGGTTTAAGTTTGCTTTCTTATTTCTCTTTGTAAAGAGGGTTTTGATCAAGGCTTGGGTAGAAGCTTGATCGGTTGTAAGGGTTTCCTCCTAATCCTAGAAAAGGGGACGAATCAATTAGTGGATTGATTGTGAAATCCTTATTGGGAAGCTAAGGTAGTGGATGTAGGTGCTTGTTAGAAGGCCGAACCACTATAAATCTTTGTGTCCATATTCATTTTAGCTTCCTTTACCCTTCCACCCAAATATCCACCTCTCCACCACTTGGTGAGCATAATTGGTTGATCGAATCGAGCTCCACACAACCCAACAATTGGTATCAGAGCTTGGCTCAATCGGTGAGGATTAACATCCTATTGAGAAGATCCGGCAAGCTCGATCACTTTTTCATCAACCGGCTCAAATGGCGCAATCCATAGACAAACCGCCTTTCTTTGACGGAGACCACTACGCCCATTGGAAGACAAAGATGAAATTCTTCACCAAATCAAAAGATTACAAGTTATGGGATGTAGTTGAAGATGGTCCGTTCGTGCCTAAAAGAAGTAAAGCGGAGTGGAGTGCCGACGATCGCAAGAAGATGGAGCTTAATTGCAAAGCCTTGCACATCTTGTTTTGTGCATTTGGTCCATCCATCTATGAGAAGATGTCTTCTTGTGAGAGTGCCAAGGAGGTATGGGACAAGCTTGAAGTCACATACGAGGGGACAAACGAAGTCAAGGAGACCAAGATTGGGCTCCTAACCTTGGAGTATGAGAACTTCAAAATGGATCCGGAAGAGAACATTGAGAAGATGTTTGATAGATTCTCCACCATCACCAATGGTCTTAAAGGTTTTGGAGAAGCCATCCCGGAGGAAAAGCTTGTTCGAAAGCTCATCTACTCACTTCCCGAGTCTTGGGACTCAAAGAGGACCGCCATCATCGAGGCCAAAAATTTGAAGACCTTGAAGCTTGATGAACTCATGGGGTCTCTCCTTACTCATCAAATCATGAAGAAGAACAAAGAGGATGAGAAGAAGATGGAAGAAATTAGAGCTATGGGAGAGAAGAAAATCAAAGGGCTTGGCATCAATGCAAGTGCCATGGCTCTCAAATCCTCCACTTGCCATCATGTCTACTCAAGTGAAGAGGAGGAAGATGAAGAGATAGTTCATCTCTTCAAGAAGTGTGCCCCTTTCATGAAGAAAGCCTTGAGAGAGCTTGAACGAGAACCTAAAAGAAAGGAGAGGGCTAGCACTTCAAGCCATAAGAAGAAGGCACATGTGGCTACTTGGAGTGATGAGGACTCCACCGACGATGAACAAGCCAACCTTTGCCTTATGGCCATCGAAGAAGATTCAAGGGTAACTTCTAATTCATCTACTTCATGTTCTTACACTTTTGATGAATTACAAGATGCCTATGATGAATTGGTTTTAGATTTTAAAAGCCACATTTTGAAAAACAATAAATTGATTTCAAAGTTAAAAATTCAAAATGATTTGCTTTCTAAAACCAAACTTGAACTTGAAGCAAAACTTGAAGAGTTTGAACTAAAATGTCTTAATTTACAAAAATTGCTTCAAAATGTTCAAGTAGAAAAAGGTTTGATTTCCAAAGAGCTTGAAAAGAAAAACAATTTTGGAAAATCAAATTTTTATGTTAGACAATCGAGTGCCCCTAGATTTATAAATGGTAAATGTTTTAGAAGTGTTTGGGTCCCAAAAGGACTAAATACTTCAACTAAAAAGGATGAAATTGAAAAATGGATTCCTAAGGGGACTAAATTTTGTGCAACTAACGTTTATGGATCCAAAGCAATTTGGATACCAAAAGTTACATGATTGTCTATTATAGGTGTGATGGAGATGTTCAACAAGTCAAACATTGAGGGGGAGCTCCATACACACAAGGAAGAACACTTGGAGAAGGAAGGCTTCACATCCTCTCTTAAATTCAAGTGTTGGTAAAATTCTAGTTGTTTTTGCTTTTATTTGTTTATTTTAATTTAAATTCAACTAGATGATCATATATGTTGGACTAACATTTTGATGATGCTTTGAGTAAGGGGGAGCCATTTTTAAAACCAAAATTCATATTTTGTCAAATTTTGCCTCTATTGTTATTTTTGAACTTAATGTTTTAAATCTTTTTGATATAACAAAAAGGGGGAGAAATGGTTTGAAAAATTGATTTTTCAAATGAATAAGGGGGAGTTTTATTTGAATTAATTTCTTAATCTCTTATTCACATTTTTAAAGTTAAAGGGGGAGAATTCCAAACAATTTTTCAAGTGGTTTTATTATATCAAAAAGGGGGAGATTGTAGAACTAATGTTTTGATATAATAATTGAAAAATGTTTTGGACTGATTTAAAAAGTATTTAAAACATCTCCAAAGTCCAAACAACTTGAAATATTATTTAAGGAATTTTTCATTAAGGTTTTTCATGTTTTCAAAGGCCTATTTTCACAAATCAGACCAAGTGTTTCGAAACACCCTAGGGCGTTTCGAAACGGGTGCCTTCCAGTGGCCAAATGTTTCGATACTCGTATCGAAACGGGGCCAGCGTTTCGAAACAGGCTAGGCCGTTTCGATACGCCCACGTGGCACTGACCCCAACGGTCATAAACCCCAACGGCTCTTTCCCAACCAACTTTTAAATGCAGGTCGTTTCGATACGGGCTAAGGGCGTTCCGATACGCGTTCCGAAACGGCAAAGGGGTGTTCCGAAACGGGTACCCTGACAGACTGCAACGGCTCTTTCTATATTGAGGGTGTTCCGAAACGGGTTCAAGCGTTTCGAAACGGGGAGCTGCAGAACTGCATTTATGGAGGGAATTAAAGGCTCCAACGACTCTATTTCAATCCCAACGGTCCTAAACGGCTATAAACTCAATTGGGAGTATAAAAGGGACCTCCAAGCATCAAGAGAAGACTAATGCTTCAATTGTCAATCAACAAATGATCAAGAAATGTCTTAGCACTTAATTTGTCAAATTCTTGTATAGACAAACACTAGTGAGCCAAAATTGTTAAATTTGCTCAAGTGTTTTAGGTTTTGGGTGAGTGCTTAAAAGTGCAAACAAACACCTATCAGAGGGTTTAAGTTTGCTTTCTTATTTCTCTTTGTAAAGAGGGTTTTGATCAAGGCTTGGGTAGAAGCTTGATCGGTTGTAAGGGTTTCCTCCTAATCCTAGAAAAGGGGACGAATCAATTAGTGGATTGATTGTGAAATCCTTATTGGGAAGCTAAGGTAGTGGATGTAGGTGCTTGTTAGAAGGCCGAACCACTATAAATCTTTGTGTCCATATTCATTTTAGCTTCCTTTACCCTTCCACCCAAATATCCACCTCTCCACCACTTGGTGAGCATAATTGGTTGATCGAATCGAGCTCCACACAACCCAACATGTTTCGTAGTCTTGTTGGTGCGTTGTTGTATGTGTGTCATACACGGCCCGATATAGCATTTAGCGTGAATCGAGTGGCCCAATTTATGCATAAGCCTTGTGAGGGGCATCTTGATGCTGTGAAGCAGATACTTCGTTACTTGGTTGGTACTCTTGACTATGGATTACTTTTTACTCCGTCTGATCTGGGTGTTGGCACTGTCGTTGCTTTTTCTGATGCGGATTGGGGCAATGGATCTGATGATCGAAGGTCCACAACTGGTTATTGTGTATATGTTGACAACTGTCTTGTGGCCTGGAGTTCTAAGAAGCAGAAGTCAGTGTCGAGGTCCACTTCCGAGGCTGAGTATCGGAGTGTAGCTGATACAGTTTCTGAAGTTTTGTGGGTTGACATTGTGTTAAGGGATATGGGAATTCATTCTTCCTCTGTTCCTGTAGTTTGGTGCGACAACACGAGTGCTGTTGCGATGTCTGCTAACCCCGTCTTTCATTCTCGCTCCAAGCATGTTGAACTCGATGTTCATTTTGTTCGTGAGAAGGTTGCTGATCATAAGGTGCAGGTTAACTATGTACCAGCAGAGCATCAGGCTGCAGATGGGTTAACAAAGCCCTTGTCGAAAGCCTACTTTCAGTCATTTCGACATAAAATGAGCGTCCATTCTTCTGTTGTTTAATTTCAGAGTAAACAAAGAAGGTCAATGAAGAAAGCAGGGGGAATGTTAGCGTGTATGGATCTGCAGAGTGTTGTGGGCTCAGTCTTATCTTGGGCCATCAGCTTTGTTGAGTGGTGGTTATATTCTTTGAATATAACAGATTTTGGTTGATGCCCGTTAGCAAAGCTAACAGATCGGTTGAGCTATAACCGTTTCTGTTAGGCTTTGGGTTGGGCTATAATAAAGGGATGGGTAACCCGACCCTGACTATCTGATTTTCTGATAGCCCACATTTATTCATTCTTTCCAGATTCTTCCGTTTCTTTTCTTCTCTAACTTTACTCTTTTCTAGGGTTTCTTTGATTATCCAACATTAATTAATCCATGAATGACTATTCTTAATATATATAAATATATGAATCATAATCAATTGGATAGATCGCATCAGATTGTGATGATTTTATCAGATTAGGATCATGATTTCTTGTGGTTGATGACGATTGACGTGGGGGACATCTTAGAGAATGTTGCTTAATTAGCAAATAAAAAATAAAAATTGCAAACCGTGGAATTGATTAATTAATTAATTAATTAATTAATTAGTGCTATATTTCTAGGGAAAAAAACTTAAACACTTCTTTGTGAAGTGGAAGGGTAAATAGTATAGGAGAATAGTTGTACAAAATTGTAATATTTGTTAGATTTTTCTTTTAAGTAAAATAATTTCAATATTTTTCTTCTATAAAAATTATGTATTATATATTTACATATAAATAAAAATAAAATGAACGTTAAGGTGAAATAACCTTTTTCATTTCATTCTTTTGGGTGATATTTACTGCTTCGAAATAAAATTACAAAAGTTAAAAACACATATTATTTTTCCAATAGAGTTAATATTTTAAATTCTAACTTCGTAAATAAAATATATTAAATTAAATAAATTCTTACAATAGATTTATACAATATTAAATTCATATTAATTCATCAATAAATCAAATATCAATATTAAAAATAAATTATATTTTGAAGGGTAAATTTCCATCAATCCAATGGCGGATGTACATATAGTTTTGTCACTCACCCTAAAATTTTAAACTTCATACATTTAGCTTTATTTTTTTTTAATTTTTATGAATTAGCACTTACAATTTTTAATTTTTATAAATTGTAATCACCTTTAAATTTTTAAATTTTATGTGTGTCTACACTCAAAAATATTTCTGAATCTGTGACTGCAACAATAAAACTTCAAATGAATTCTTTACTAGCTTTTTCGTTTTTATTTATTAGAAATACATATAATTCCTGATCATTACGTAACAACATGTAGACCACCCTAACATTGCAGGTCTTCTTTTCGGTAATAATACCCGTAAAAAATGAAATATATCAACTTTTGATTTTTTCCGGTGTTATTATATAAAAAACTTTTTTTAATAGTCAATTACATAAACGACCCCAATTAATGTTATTTAGAAAAATGACACCTAAATCAACCACGTAAAGGGACTTCACGTTCTGAAAAACGCGATTTATAACATCGCGCTCTACACATAACGAGGTCCATCCGACGTAGGCCGACTTTTCATATTGCATAATTTAAAATTACTGGATAAGACCTCACGTTTTTTCAGAACGTGAAGTCCTCAAGATATTGAAGAGGCGCATTATTATATTGTGGTAATTATTGTAGGGACCTTGCGCTTTGCACATAGCGAGGTCGTGGCAGAAATTAAAGGGACCTCGTGGTATGTAGAAAGCGAGGTCCTCGTGGTATGTAGAAAGCGAGGTCCTCGTAATCCAGGCTGAAGTACAAGGATGTATAGGCATGTTTGTGGCATTTTATCGTGTCATTAGCTCGATAATTGTGGTAATTTTTAAGCTTAGAGACTTATTATTGGAACTTATCTTCCATTTGAGACTGATATTGGCACGTACGAGATATTGCACTTTGTATAAAAAGCGTTGAAAATGGTTCGAACGCTAGTTTTTGTCAAAGAATAAGAAGTTGAAATGTCTTGGTAGACATGTTGGAGGTGTTTTCCAGAGTTATTATTAGAATAACCTTCATAATATTTTAGGTTAGAGGCTTAGTATTGGAACTTATCTTTCATTTGAGACTAATATTGGCACATAACATACATTGTAAACGGTATAAAAATGGCCCTGAAAATGGTTCCAAAACTTATTTTTGAGCATGAATAAAAATGTGAAATGCCTTGAGAATCATGTTTGATGAGTTTATTTGGGAAGTTAATCCTCACATTCGCGTAATTCATACGTATACATATGTTATATTTTTTAAATGTATGAATTTAAATGCAATCAACACGTAAAATAAACAATTTTTTTTATAAAAAAGAAAAAAAATACCTCGAAAGTGATGTTATTTTGGACATTTTAATTAATTTCTTAATTATTTTGATAATTATGCCAAATTAAGAATAATTTGACATAATTATCTATATTTTCCTTTAATAGGACCCCACGCTTTGCATATAACGAGGTCCTTTGAGCCTATAAATAGAGGACTACTGTCTCTGAATATTCTCACAACTCATCTTCATTCTTCTTCTTCTTATTCTACTATTGACAAGCGTCGTTTTACCCGCCAAAATAAATAAATAAATAATTAATCTCTTTCAACTAACAATAAAATAAAGAAATTAAGTAGTTATAGGGAAAGAGGGTCGATCCACAGAGAGATTAGTCGGAATTCTTGACTTGAATTTTGTCGGATTTGAATTCACAGGAATATCTGTAAAAACAAGGAAATAAAAAGGGGTGATATGATATTGAGTGAAGTAATAAAATAAAATGCAAGAATTAAAAATAATAAGAAAAATCAAGTATGCAAATTAGCCTCGAGCTAGCCTTGTCAATTCCTTCGATCATTGAAATAGATTTTTACTCCGGGGATCATGTCGGTTACAGTCTGCGAGGCCCAACCCGTCGTAACTTGCTTCTCTCTCGAGTAACCAATCCTCCCAAGTCTATCTTCGAAGGTTGGTTCTTAAACAAATTAACCACGACTATCACCGTTAAAAATATTTAGTTTGAAAATAGAAAAAGTCCGACTCAGAAATTGTCTTAAAAAGAATCGCTTCTGATTTTATCTTTCCTTAGCGGACCGCCGCTAAGAGTGTTCACAGGAAGTCAAAATTGCCACAGGCCGATCCTTCCTCCCAACTATGTCTTTAAACGATTCCAGACCAATGAGCTCTTTTTTATTTGAAAAACGATTAAAAACTTTAGTAAGGCCGATTGCCAAACTATCTAAACAGAAAGATAGAAATGTATTCCCGAAGAAATTTAGGTATTGTTCAATTCTCACGATTAGAATTGATTTGGCTAGTTCTTGGCTCAAGAAATTTAGCTAAGCATGATATTAGTTATCATACTTAACTTGATTTCGTAAAAATAATTAAAGAACATAAAGAACAAAAGTAAAGAAAATAGAACTTTGATTAAAGAATAAAAAGTGTTTCAAACTAAAAGATGAAGACTAATTGATTGATGCCTAAGCCTTTACCAATGAGTGATATTTATAGGCTTGAATTTACAAAGATAAAAGATAAGAAAATTTAAAATAATAAAGTAAAGATAAAACAATTCAAATGTTTTGAAATTTAAATGCAGAAAATCTAAACGGATAAGCTGATAAAATCTTTTAGAACGTTTCAGAAGCTTCTAGAAGTCGCCACGCATCTGCCATGTCAGACGCGTCGTGCCTAGTGTCGTGCCCACGATGCCAGTCATGACCAGAATAATAAAAAGACTGCAGAAATACCCTCTTTTGCTGTTGTTTTCCAGAATTAGGTCTCTTGCACAAAATATAGCAAAATAAAATGGATTAGGTAGTAAGAAATCCTAAAAACTTAAAAAATAGCAATTGGAAAGTGTCACATTTGAGAGCTTATCAACTATTTAATATTATGTGTAAAGAGTTTGATCGATATAATATGTCGAAACGAGAATCTATTACAGCTTTGGTATACTATGATGGGCAAATAACTGCTGATGCATCTTTCGAAGTCTTATTTCAATCCTTAAGTACTCTATTGCTTCCACTGTCAAGGAACTTATCGTATAAAAAGTTGATGAAAGAAGTGAAGAAACATGTTCCACATGGTCGTGGGAAAAAGCTGGAACCGTTGAAGTGTCGACTTTCGACGTCGTTAGAACCATTAATGTACTCATTAAACTACGTTGTGGACAATGCTGATGTAAAATTGATGGTGGAATCCCACCTATAGTTTTCTTTAGGGAGGCAATTGAGCTTGAGTTGTATGCAATGTTTTCTGATGTTGTTATCGAAGTCCCAAATAATATGTAATTTATATTTTTATTTTTGGATCTTAAAAACAATTCCCATTAAATATTTTAAAAATAATAATAACTAAATAGCCAGATGTAAAAATTTCGGACGCCAGAGGAACAAATGACCTTATCGCTCAAAGAAGTTAATCGTACCCTTAACGTGCAGACAAAATAAATTATTGAGTTAGGCCATGTAGACAACCAAAATCTACCCTAAACATGTAGTCAATCGTTCCCCTAAACATGCAAACAAAATAAATTACATAGGAATTGATTTAGACGAGAGGTGTTATAGTTTGTTCGGGTTGTATGACCGCTGAGAGATATGTCATTGATGTAAACAAATGGCGCCATAGTTCGTCCTAGTTGTTGGAGCCCTAAACTTCTTTCGCGATGTAGACAATCGAGGACTAGCTTCATGGATTTTGTGAGTAACCGATAATCATCATCATCCATGATGCTCAAGGCTCCAACTATGTTACATGTGGTGGTCTTCTTATAGCCTTCACGATGAAGGCGTACGAAGAAGTTACTGGCAGCCTCAAACAAAAGCTCATGACTGATCTTGACGTTTAAAAATGACCACTCATTCTTTGATATTGTGATTTGTTGTAGATCTTGAACCAAAACACGGAAGACACATATCGCCAATATTATTAACCGACCAAAATAATGTAGTCACCGTATAAATGCAACTACTTATACTAATACATCGCAATATCAGGAAGATAAATTTGTAAAACAATTTTCCTTATACGTGATATGTTGCCATTAGTAGAAATAGTTGTATATTCTCTTCGAATCTTATACAATTTTTTCTAAAACGATAGCAAATGGTGGTGGGTTTGTTTGCCCTCATTTCTGCCTTATATAGGCAAACATTCGCACTCTCCAAAACGCGATGTATATGTTCATTGGATGCTAAATGTGGTGGTGTGATCCGGAATCACTTAGGAACTTGGATACTTGGGTTTGGTAAGTTCATTGGATGTTGCTCAATATTATAGGTTGAGTTGTGTAGGTTGAGTTGTGTGGGATATTTACTTGCGACTTTCCCTTGCTTGGGAGAAAGGCTTGCGTTGCATTTTAGTTGAGTCTGACAATGTTGAAACCATTAAGCTTATCGAACGAGATGATCGTGGTGGTTATGTTCTTGCTATTACGCGTTATATTCTAGAGTTGTATCGGAGGGATTGGCGAGTTTCTTGTCGCGCTATCTCTAGGAATGAGAATCGAGTTGCCGATTCCTTGGCAAAGCATGTTAGTTTTGTGGATTTGAAGCTGGTTTGTTTTGAATCTCCTTCAGCCTATGTTGTCGATCTTCTACGTGAAGACATGTTACCCTTGAATGCTTAAGTTGATGTCTTGAATGTAACCTTATTATCACGTGTACTCTTTTCCCTCCATTAAGTTTAAGGGAATTTTTTTAATAAGACACGTGATAACAATACTCTTTCTATCAAAAAAAAATGTTAGGAGTACAATATAAATAACATTAGTAAATAATATGTTTAAAATGGCTGTTAGTAAAATTTTGTGGGGCCACTAAGATTACATCAACCATTACCATCTTCATCGAAGACCAGCGAATTCCTGGATGACTTGACGCCTAAAATTTCTTCTAGAAAAAGAGAGTAATTAGTCTTACATTAGCATACTAATAGAATTTGTGAAGGTTAACTAATAATGATATGTGGCTGAACTTTGTGCACGTCAATATGATTTTCACAAGTGTGTTTAGTTTGAGTAAAAAAACATGCATTTTACAACAAAGACATACTGGTCTGCACGCCCATTGTTTCATATATTATATATATGTACGTATAAAGCCACAGATTCAATAAATACTCATCAATTTCTTAGGCATGTGCACTTGATTATTCATTTGCATTTCGGTCGGTCTCCTACCCTCAGTTTGCTTGACCTGATCCTCACGTCTTTTTTTCTTAATGTTAGGCCAAATGCATTAGTTTGAGTTACTGTTTTATTCATATAATTATCTGTGGATTTTTTTATATTATATACAAAATTAGAAATATGATATTTTATTATTTTATATTTTATAAGTTAAAAAATAATTAAAAGAAACGTGTATTGAATTTCTAAGTTTATTTTTGGAGTTAAATAGTATTACTAGTAGTCGATAAGGTACAAATCCTAACTGCATACTGGGTCAAGTCACAAGTGTGTCATCCATTTTTTTTCTCTACAATGCTTAATTTCTCTTCTCACTAATTATAATCACATGGATGGCCATTATTCACTCAAACTTAGCGACCTCTAGTACAATAATATTAGTGTCAACCGAATGAATAATTAATTGATTAATTTATTATACTGTTACTTTACTGAGTAATTTGTATAATATAGAGTTTGTATTATAGAGGTTCAGATGAAATTATAAAAAAAATAGGATCGAAGTATGTTAAAAATAAATTGAACCAAAAATGTAACTATGGAACACTGGATTACAATTATTAATAGCTATATGTTTTTATCTATAATTAGGGTAGAAGCTTGAGTGAAAATCCAACTTCGAATAAAAATTATCTGTCTTTTTTAGTGTCTTTATTTACGCCTTAACACTAAAAAACACTACAAAATTAAATTTCAAGCTTAAACTCTAAATTCTAAATCATAAACCCTACACCATATACTCTAAAAATACATTATACCCTAAATTTTTTAAACTCTAATCATAACTTCTAACCTAAAACTTTAAACCTTAAACTCTAAACTTACCATTTAAATGCAAAAACATAAATAAAGACACCAAAAAAGAGTGAAGGATTTCCGCCCCTTCCAAACGCACTATATATAAGGATCTTCATCTAAGTTAGGAAATGAATATATAATATTATGTAAATTAAAAAGCAAAAAAGAAGAAGAGAGAGAGGCAGAGTTGTAATTAGGAGATAAATTACAATTATGAAGTAATAAAGGAGAAAAAGCCAAGGACAGGTGATGATGAAAAGGACTGTAGCTTTAGTGGGACTCATCTCTGGTTGTCTGTCTCAAAACCCATATTGTATCCCAAAGCAGAAAGAGACAGATAACACAAATGTTTTATCCTATTTAACTTGACAGAGACAGCTTGTATACCCGACACTTGTCACCAACTTAGACATGCCAAATGGCAAAGGGCGGCGCACCAAACACAGAGACAGAGAGGAGATCTGAATTGTGGAAGGAATATTCAATTGTCTACATACAAATAACAATAGCCGGTAATGGTTAAATACACAATCCATGGAATTTATATCCCATTTATTTTAAATATTTGGAGAATTAAATTGTTTAGGTCAAGAGTCAAATAAGTAGTAATAATTTATATTGGTTTTGTTATGTTTTGTTTTGGGGGTTAAAGTGTGGAAAATCTTAGGACATAAAATTGCGGTGGGAAGAGAAGGGTGGGGGTGGCGTGAAATTTGGTGCCACGCCGTCCAAACAAACCTCTGCCACCCCACGCGCAATCAAATACCTCTTTCCTTCTTCGCCAACTATATATATATTTATATCTTCACCTTCTTTCTTTACATCTCCAAACATTCCAAATTCATCTTCTTTTCCACATATATAACAACCCTTCCTCTCCGTTTGCAGCACTAACACTTCCTTATAAACTCTCTCATTTCCATCTTCCGCCAAGAGTATATTCTATCAAACAACAAGCCAAGGATCCCAATATTTTCATCTTGTGAGTATAAATACATATGCATATACATATACATATACATATATGTATAGAAGCTTCCCTCTTCAATCTGCAGTACTGCGATTAGGGTTCTTCAATCTTCATTAGGGTTTTTCATGCATATATACTCAAAAGTATATTAGATTTGTGTTACTATGGTTTGGTTTTTCTAAACCATGCATTATAGATCAAGTAGTATCAATGTGGTAAGTAGATCTAAGCTGGAGAAGATGAAGCTTCGAGTAGAATTTGAGGGTGTAGTTTTAGTCCAACACCAATAGTGGTCTAAAAAAGGTTTAAAGTAAGAGGCCGGCTAAATCTAGGGAGATAGTTGGTGGGGTGTGAAAACATATTATCCACTAACACCACCACGGAGTGCACTGCACTCAAAGAAACACCATGCTTGTTTGTGCCAGCAAACAAAGTCAAGCTTTTCGGCAAAAAAGTTTATGCTCTATTTGCCCCTGCCTAAGCTCATGCAACTCCACCAAACATAAACATGCCACTACTCTTAGGTTAAAACTAAAAAAACCCCATTCTTTTTTCTTTTATTTCATTACAAGATTGAAAAAGAAAAGCATGCAGGGGCCAACCAGCTTTGGGTCCCATAAAGTCATCATTGATCACCCACTGTTATAATAAAAATAGCCACTCTTGCAACTCAAGAGTTGAGGGATGAAGCTTGTATACATTATGACAGTAACATATATAGGCAAAACATGTGCGTTTACTACCATTATCCTGTGTAAAAAGCATTCGCAATTCATGTCTTCCTTCTAACTTGCCCTTGTATTTAGGCTTACGCCAAAAACTAACTTCAACCCTGTGTTTGTTGGGACAAGAATGTATATATCTTCACATTATCCTACAACATTGTTTTAAAGCCTTGATTTATGATTTCACTTCAATTGTTAATATTTTTGTTCATGTTTTCCAGGAGAAGATCCATGATGGAATTGGAATCATGCGTGCCACCAGGCTTTAGATTTCATCCTACTGAGGAAGAACTTGTAGGATATTATCTCCAAAGAAAGATTAATTCACTCAGAATCGATCTAGATGTTATAATCGAGATTGATCTGTACAAGATGGAGCCATGGGATATCCAAGGTAAATTTACTGAACAAACCATTGCTGTTTCTAAGATCTACTGGTTCTATCCTAGCTAGGGTTCTGTTCAGTCCGAAACTTTTTATCTTAGTCATAAACTAATCAATGCCATGGCATAAGGTCAAAGGGATATTTTCAAAGCTAATATATGTTCACACTAATGTTACAAAACCAGGTTTGCCTATTGACTAACACAAGTGATTTGGGTTTGTGCAGCAAGTTGTAATGTAGGGAATGAAGAACAAAGCGAGTGGTACTTCTTCAGTTATAAAGACAGGAAGTATCCAACAGGAACAAGGACCAATAGAGCCACTGCGGCTGGGTTCTGGAAGGCAACAGGGAGGGATAAATCTGTGCTTTCAAAGAACAAAATTATAGGCATGAGAAAGACCCTGGTTTTCTACAAGGGCCGTGCACCTAATGGTAGGAAAACCGATTGGATCATGCACGAGTATCGACTCCAAACTTCTGAACTTGGACCGCCCCAGGCAAGTTTCAATTTTCACCTCTTCAATGCATATAATATATGAAGGTATTTACTGATATATGAGATTATTGCGACTGCAGGAAGAAGGATGGGTGGTGTGCCGGGCATTTAAAAAGCCGAGTCCTAACCAAAGGCAAGGCTTTGAAGCATGGAACCATGGTTACTACAGCCAAGTTAGGCCTCGTTTTTCCATTTCAGATCATACAGCAACTCCATCTCATCTTCATCTTCAGACGGACCAAGGATCAAGTTTTTATGAATCCTATGGTTCTGATAACCACAGTTTTTTGGACAGCCAACAACAAGCCATTGAACTACCGCAACTGGATAGTCCCCCCATTACTGTGTCTCCATGTTTAGCAGAAAAAGAAGTTTTCCACTGCGACGAACAAAACAGCAGCAGTCAAATACAGATAATCGACTGGAAGAACTTTGACAACTTGCTTAACTCTCAGCTGACAGATACGGCAGCACTGATATCCCAAAACGATGAACTAGAAGTACAACACCATCTGCTGGGTTGCTTCCCCGAATCATAGCGGAAGCATAAAGTTCTGCAACTGATTTTATGCTAGTATGCTGATTCAGACAGCTAAAACTCTTGTCTCAAATTTATATTATACTCCGTAGATTACAAATTGTAGTAGAGAAAGCATGGTTTTGTTATGATAAAGAGAGACTTTCTGCATTTCTGCATGCTTTAGGGTGTAGGCAGAAAGTTTCACTTTTACCTTTTTAATTTTGTCTTCTTGTTTTCATTTGTCATGTTTACGAAACTGTATATTGCTTATGCATTAGTGCATACATATGTATGTAACATTGTTGGTCTTTGTTTAAGCATTTTATGAGTTTTGTGGCGTCTTAATTAATTAAATTTTTTATAAGGTCTCTTTTCATAAACGTGACACTTTTTCTTTGGTTACGCCATGAAAATCTCTCTATTGTAGAACTTACCTGTGTTCATCAAAAGAGAAGATTTATTTAACCAGGTTTACATGTATTCGGTAGAGGGCAGCAAAATGGTATTGATGACAGTATACGTACCATCGACATTTCTTTGACTCGACATTTATTTTTTGGAAAAAAATACTTTCTGAATTTTCTAACGATGGAAAAATTACACCAGTCAATGAAAAAGTATGAAATTTTTAAGAAAATCTTTTTCTTAAGTCGGTTTTTAATATGAGATTGGAACCAAATATTTTTCCAACTTTCAGATTGGTTCGTTCATCAGTTGAGTGGTTTACCATAGTCGATCGACACGGATGGACCGATGAGCTGCAGAGATTTCAAATTTAATAAAATTTTTAAGAAAATATTTTTTTCCCGAAAAATTTATAAAATTCATGAAATGTTTTCGGAAAACCTGTCAAAACAATAAAATTATTTTAGTAAAATCATCGAAAAAAATGTTAGCTTTCAAAAAAAAGTTATTTTGGAGAAAAGCTTCTTAGCGAAACAAACTGAGCACGCGTGAGTCACAGAACAGCGTGTTGCATGCGGTTGACCTCAATGGAACAACTCTTCGTTGTTGATCCATTACAGTTTATTGAGCATTCCTTCAATTTGCGGCTACTTTTTTTTTAAAAAAAATCATGGAGAGTGATAATGCCTTCTTCTGTTTATGATTTGCTATCTGTTTTTTTAATATACGGTTATAATGTTTAAACTACTCATTATCCTTTCGACTCTATAAATTGGAACTAAATATATTAAACGTATTTGATATAAGGATGGTCATGAATCGGGTTTTTGGCCGATTCGCACCCGATTCTCCCCGACATTTTATGATGTTACACCCGATTTAAACCTGAATTCTAAAGTAAAAACACGAATCCAACCCGACCCGACTCGGTATAAATAAAAAATTAATCAATTTTCATTATTATTCGATAAAATAAGAAGCTAATTGAAAAAATACAAATAAAGAGGGAGCATTCTAATTATTAGACAAAATAGGGAGATAATTGAATATATATATATATAAAGAGAGACATTGTAGTAATTATACCTAAATATTTAGAATAAAATTAAACTATTATTTTAGGTCGAGTATGACATTTTTCACCTTAAAGTCAAACCCGACCTCATCCTCAAAAAATCATACCCGAATCTAACCCGAACATAAGGTTTTCTTTAAAAAAACACGACCTTATAGGGTTGGGCCGGAACTCATCGGGTAAGAGTCAAATAATCATCCCTAATTCAATATCATATATCTTGAATATTGTAATAACAACGATGACAACTCAATTAATCTTTACTCGAAAGTTACTAATTATTTTTATCTATACAATATCGGCTAATATAATTTATTTAAATTTAAAAATTGAACCGTGGCAAGAAACACTATATACTTCACGAATATTTAACGCTGCAATAATTATTTTAAATATTGTTATTACTAGTCAACGATCTCTATAGTGATTAAAACTTTTAGTTAACATTATCTCTCTTTATATAGGTTGTGAGTTAAAAATTCTTTAAGAACGAATTCCCTCATAACGTCCTCCTAGTAAAAATTCTTCCCAAAAAAATATATTATTATTACTATTACTAATTTTGTCCGGCAACAAAAAAATAAAATTTAAATAAAAATAAATCTAAATGAAAATAGAAAGTGAAAGGCCCAAAGGATCCAAATCCATAAGGCCTGGCCAAATTTTATACACTAACTTGGAAGCCTGTCCAAACGCGGCCTTATCTTCTGATATTTTTCTCGTATTCAAGGGTAAATATATACTATATTTTGGTATCTGAACTTGTTCTTTTGGTTCAATTTGATCCATGGACTTGATTCGTTGTTTTAATTTGGCGTGTAAACTTAGTTTTTGTTCAAATTTGGCACATGAACTTGGCTTCTAGGTTCGAATCGGTACTTATGGTTTTTTTCCTATTAGATACTTGAACTTGACTTCTTAGTTTAAACTAGTAACTAAATTTGAGTTTTTTCAATTTGGTACTTATAAATTTTTTGTCCAAATAATTATTACATTTACAATACAAAATTTATATTTTGTAAATTTTAAATTATTCGAATCCGTCCAAACCAGAATGAATTTAAGTCTGTAATAATTTAATTAAATCTAAGAAATTAAGTTTATATATCTAATTGAACAAATTGAATTAAAAAACTAAGTACAAATTTTAATTTAAACCAGAAAGTCATTCATGTATTAAATTGGGAAAAAAAAGAATTATGCACCAAATTGAAACTTAAAGCTAAGTTCAGTTACCAAAACATATATTCACCCATATTTTAAACCATGGCATGGGAGTGATGGGTCAGCTTTATCTTCAACCACTAACAAAGTCCGCTGCCGATTCAGAGAGCGAGTTTCCTTTGATGTTTGAACTCTGAAGACAAAAAATTAGAGAAAAAGAAAATGCTTCTCCAAACTACAATCTCAGCTCGGCCTTTATATCATCGGCGACATGCGTGCTTCTCAGCAGCCCAGCAGCAGCTCCCTCATTATTACTCGTTCCTCAAGTTCTCCCGCAAAAACCTCCTTTTCCAGGTCAAAAATCCAACACCCTTTACTGTTTCTTAATACAATTTGTTGTCATAATTATTCATACCAAAGTTTTGAACTTTAATCATCTCAACTTTTTCAAGAAAGAGAGGTCTTTGTTCAGTGCATGTTGTAGGAACCACTTCTGGGGTTAAAAGGGAGGCTGTTTTTAGTTACTTTTAACCTTTAAGAGGAAACAGATGTTATTGGGCATGCCATGGATAAGTTAAATATTCAAATTTGCTGTTTTTGGCTCATGCCAAAGCTGCCCAGCACTGCCACATGTTTAGTATACGACCATAACTGCAACACCCTCTCTTTCTTTGCCTTTGCCTCTCCTGGATTTATGCCACTTCTGATTGATTCAATTGTATAGATTTGGAGTTTTTAAAATAATGTTATGTAGTACCAACGGGTTGTTCAAGTGGTAAGCAACTTGGTATCGCTCTAGAACCTGAAGTTCGAGACCTTGTGTATGTAGAAGTGCGACGTAGGCGACTAGGTCGGTCTGGATTAGTCTGGGCAAAGCCCTGGGAAACAGGGAGAGCATAAAAAATAATAGTTTTATGTAGTGGTAAACAAATAAAGGTCAAAGGGAAAAAAGAAGAAATAAAAGGAAAAGTTTGATTCAAAATTTCCGTGCATATAAAACATGACAAGGTGTTTTCAAAATCAATTGTTCTTTCTTTTATTGGTAATATAACATGCATGTTTTTTTAATGAAAATCTAATATGCATGTTTGATTGCTTCAATTGGCAAAATTATATTGTGAATTAAATGAGGTGATAACAATTTCTACAATAAAATTGTCGAAAATTTGTGAATTTGTGAAATTATCCATAGTAGTGTCGTACTATGTTACTTGGACTCGAATGCCAGTATCATATATGGTTATGCATCCAGCACAGACATATTTAAGTTTCTCTAAGTTTTTCCATGTATTGGAAGAGTCTTCAGGGGGTTACATCCCCATAACTTTGTCCGAGTATGTGTTGAACATAGGTGAGAACACCATAGGTTACAGAATTTTGCAAAAAGAGTGTCAAAAACGAGATTTACCTGTTTTTTTTTTTACATTTATAAAGAACATTGGATAACGCTGCTTTCAATGGTCCAGGCCATTGTTAGGTGCTATCGTGAACCAGCTCTGAAAAACTCAGGGGCAGGCAATGGAGTGAATGACACTAAACTTCTCAACCTACATGTAAGTGTTTTGTACTCTCTTAGCTTCAATTGTTTTAAGATGAAATCCTTGTTGTACGAAGAAATGCTGCACCATTCATTGTAGGATTTTTTTTCCATATTATTTGTTTAATTTAGTCATTCTACCTGCTTAGCTTCGTTACCGATTTGGTCTTTCCCTTCATTTTCAGCCCTATTGTGTATACTCATCTGTGTTTTCTTAAAATAAATTTCATTATCGTTTTTTCTCACCACTTTGAATTTAATAATTTATAGTTGTAGATAAAGCCAGGCAACCTAACAAAGCTAATATTTACACGGCTAATTTTTTTCCCGCATCTAGGACTGGCTATGCAAGTGTAAATCTAAACTAGTTGGTGACTTGACATCTAAAGTTATTGTAATTATTTATGTTCCTTGAATAAGAACTGATGTTGAATTTTAGTTTAACTTTTTAACTCTACCAAATACTTCAAAAGTTGACATTTACTGCTTAAACTTCCTTTTAATTTATTTCATGATTTCTTAAAGTTTAGCACCTTCAAACTATTTTACTTGATGCTTATGCCTATGTATATTGGTCCAAATAAATGTCTCGACTGCTCATGAGGAGTAAGCACTCTGATTAGTTTTGGGAGGAGTAATGTTGGTGAGCTGGAATGATGATGAATATTGAGCCTATTTTAGTTGCAAGAGAGATGTTCAAGTTTTTGTCTGACATCATTAGAAATCTGGATTCTATCCTCATTGAATTTTAGATATGTTTTCTAACACTTTATGGGTCAAATAAGGGCTGAAGTCGAAGAATTTATAATTTATCTTTTAATAACTACTTTGAAACTTGGAAGTTTCAAGAAATGAAGCTATCTTAATCTATTGCCTTAAGATCAAAATTTGGTTGAAACTTTCGAAGTTTATGCTGTCCTGTTCAGAAGCCATGCATTTCAATGGCACTTAGCTTCCACCAATGCGGAGTGGTGGTGGGGAGGCGGGGATGTAAGATGTATTCAAGAGAATTCTAGACAGACAGAGACTTTAGCTGCAAATATCAATGCTTTTGTGTTGTTTTTGAGTACAGAAAAGAATCATGTTTTGAAAGTTTTAGCCCTTAGCTTGATGATATTTGAGTTTGTAAGATGAATACTCATATGTATTATATGGTAAACTAGGAACTAAAAGAAACAAAGTTAAATGGTTGCATGTAGTTTTCATTTAGAAAAGGCCTAAAACATTCTATGGCATAAACACGTAAAAATGGCGTGTAATTTTTCTGTGGCTTGGACAATGCCCCATCTTCAGTTTACATCCATGCCTATTCTGTTGATATATAACTTCTCATATCACACTGTTGTGCATATAAAATATTACCTGATTGCTACATATGAAAATTGCATCCATGCCTATTCTGTTGATATATATCTTCAGTTTACATCCATGCCTATTCTGTGGCGTGTAATTTTAGTGAATAGAGGTTGATATAAGATTCTCCTCTAACCCAAACATGCTTTCTTATAATTTTTCTTTTCCATTTTTCAATTGATTGTGGATAAAGGCAGATATTTCAAAAGGGAACGGCAGCAAAATCTCTTACCTCGAGACACTTTGATGGTAATTTCCATTCTCTTTGTTGCACTTTTTAGTATTAAGGTTGTTTAGCTGCTTATCATCAGTGCATGATAAACTTACATAGCATAAAGTGGGAAAGTTTGTACTCTTCATCTTTGTTTCCTAGTATATCTAAGGATGCAAGTGTCCTCCCCTTCTAACATTTAGCCATATATTTTTGCAATTTCTTTTCACCCAGCTGATAATACAAAACATCATTTTTTTCCCCTAAAATTTTATTTGTCTTTGCATATTAGTTGAATAAACATTCACTTGCTCCGCGTCAAGTCTCTCTACCTATCTTTTTCAAATTTCCCATATAAGAAATCTGTCCCCAAAATTTCAAACTACAATTACTTTTATGCTATTTACTTCCTTAGCCCTTCTATGCTAGGGGCGAGAAAACGTATCCAATTGCCTAGATAAAGCCTATTAAGCGCTCAATACTTGGGTGACTAAAATTCAGGAAAGAGAACTACAAGATCACAAAGCCAAAAATTCTCCTAACTTTAATGTACTTGATTGTAATATTCTTAATTTCACTATTTTGCCACTCATATAGGATTTTGGGTGGCTTAACATAAACTGATAGAGTCTTAGTTCGGTTGGCATTGTTGTTCTTGCAACATACAGGACTACGTGTGGGTTTGAGCACGCTTAAGCACCCAAAACCCTCTAATTAATGGGTGGGAAGGGTCTTGGTAATTCATGCATTTTGTATATATAAAAAGTGGCGTCAAGTTCATAGTATAAAATGGCGCAAGGCGCAGGCACGCGCCTTAGTGAAGTGAGGCGCAAATTTTAAAAATTGAAGATATACTTACTAATCTACATATATAACACTAAAATAGACCATTGAGTCATATAATAGTTCAACAAAAGCTCTCTATTTCATTAATTACATTTAACTTTCCAATCAAAAAGCATATAACATCATATTTTATAATGTAATAGGAAGCATATATATTATAAATAGACAAACCTAGTTGGATGATAATGTCAAAAAGGATATATGATAATATAACATCCTATGTAATCATCTTGAAATAACACATTATGCTCTAATATCGTTGAACGAGTCATGATAAAATGGAAACATTGTGTGTTATAACATCATATGTATTGAAAGGATATTATGATAATATATCAAAAGGAAACATCAATACATTATGTTTTAATATCGTTGGACAAGTCATGATAAAAATAACTTGAGCCAAGATTAATCTGAATTTAAACAACTCAAACTTGAAATAACTTTGCAGTGTATCAAACAATCAATTTTAATTCAAACTTGAAAACTAGACCAAGTTAATTTAAATTTCATTTGATTAATGTTATTTTGTGTGGTCTAGATGTGACCCAAGTTAGCATGTAAAAGATAATAAACAAAAAAAAGACAAAAAAACAAACAATTTAAACTAGGCGTTGCCTTTCAGCGCCTTTTGCGCGTGCCTCTATGCGCTTCATCGAAGTCGCCTCGCCTAGGCACAATTAGGTGCTTTGCTTGCGCCTTACATCGACTCAAGTTTGAGTACTTTGTAACTATGTCTGTCTAATTCTCACCCAAGGTTTTGGCCAAAATAGTACTTCAGTCAAGGATGAGAGACATGAAAATATATATATTTATACCAAGATTCCACCATAATTGCTTGAGTTTAATTATTGGTGTCACCGTTTTGTTGCAGAATCCTTGAAGAACCATCTGGCTATGGTTGATGACTTAAATGTGAAGCCATTAGTTATGGTGCCTGCTTTCCTCTTTAGTCAAGCATTGTGGTTGATTTCTGCACAACTAGCAAATGCAAGTGAAATTACTAGCGGAGATGCCGTCTACGAGATCGGAGAGTTGTTTGAGTTAGGAATCCAGCTATCTTATCTGCTTCTACTACTAGGTTTGCTTGGGGTTGGAACCTTCTTTGTAATCCGTCAAGTACTCGTACGTAGAGAACTTGACCTTTCTGCTAAAGAATTGCAGGTGAGAATCTGTTTTCCCATGCAAAAGAATGGTAATTAACTTGCTCTGCAATTATGTTTATTTTACATTTCTAAATGTCTGACGCTTAATTCTAGTTACCATAACAAAACAAAAAGCAAAAGTGGGAAGACTTTCAACTCTTTTGTTCTTAGCTTTGCTGTGAATTTTGACTGCACCTTTGTGCTTACATTATTCCTTAATATGATTGTTTTAATTTCAGGAACAAGTCAGAAGTGGAGATGCCAGTGCAACTGAGCTTTTTGAGCTAGGTGCTGTTATGTTGAGAAGGAAATTTTACCCAGCTGCCAATAAATTTTTGCTTCAGGCAATCGAAAAATGGGATGGGGATGATCAAGATCTCGCCCAGGTATGTTGTCATTCGGATCTTCCATATCTTACAATCAGAAGCAATTGGTTTTGTTTTGTAAATTGTGCTTTATGGAGTGTGATACGCTTGTCTTGCCCTGTTACAAAAATTATGCCAACCATTTTTTGTATGAACATTCATGCTTGAGTCATTTGGATGATTTCCTCAGAAACATTATCGGCTGTTAACATGACATAATCATCCATTACTGAAGTATTCTTCTTTTGACTTGTGAATCATGCACTAAGCATGTGTTCTAAAGGAAGAGCATTGTGAACCCTTCAATTGCAGACTTTCCTTTTATATATTGGTTGAAGCTATTCTAATCTATTTCGCTAACCATTTCACAGGTTTACAATGCACTCGGTGTCAGTTACACTCGGGACGGGAAGCTTGAGAAAGGAATCAGTCAATTTGAAACTGCCGTGAAGCTTCAACCAGGGTATGTCACTGCTTGGAACAATCTTGGCGACGCGTACGAGAAGAAAAAAGAATATAAGTCTGCACTGAAAGCATTTGAAGAAGTGTTGCTTTTCGATCCTAATAATAAGATAGCACGTCCGAGGCGAGACGCGTTGAAGGATCAGGTGGAAATGTACAAAGGAGTTCCTATCAAATCAAAAGACAGATGATTTTTTTTTTCAGGTTCCCGCGCATTTTTGGATCTGAATTTCGGACCATAAGACTAAAGGGCTGTTCAAACAAATCAACACTCAGAAAAGAAATTATGCCAGTTTATATTACTCTGTTACAATCTCTATGCCTCTATATCTTCTCATGCACCAGATTTCTTTATATTACTATTAACTTGTGAATTTAAATAAGATTTCGATTTTAAGTCTTGTAAAAAAGGCAACTGTCAGTTTGGGGTTTGACCTAGGGATGGGCACGGGTCGGGTCGGTTTTTTGGCCCACCCGAACCCGACCCGAAATTAAGTATCCTAAAACCGAACCCGACCCGATTTAATTTTTTAAAAAACTCGACCCGAAAATAAATATTCTAAACCCGACCCCGACCTGACCTATAGAAAAAAATTAATTTTAGGGACCTAATTGTAAAAAAATAATTTTAAGAGGCATAATTATAAAAAATAATAAATTTAAGGACTAAAATGTAAATGAAAAATTAATTTTAAGGACCTAATTATAAAAGAAATATATAAAGAGGGGGTATTATTACAAATATCCCTAAAAATTTAGGGGAAAATTACACTATTAGTATCGGGTCGGGTCGAATTTTTTCACCCTAAAACCCGAACCCAATTTTTTTTCATAAAAATACCCGACCCGATCGGGTCGGGACAGAACCCGTCGGGTCCAGGTGAAATGCCCATCCCTAGTTTGACCCAATTTGATTAAGGCTTCGTTTTTCATTGTTGTGCCCAAACCTCCGTTGGGGCTCTAGCGATCATTTTCAGAAGCTGAAAAATTCAACTGTCAGCAAACGCCCGTTTGGGCGCTAAAAGTAGTGGGCAAACGCGCGTTTAGGTTGCTACAAGCAGCCTAAGTAATATGAATGAGCTTAGACAGTGACCTAAAAAGAAGTAAAATAAAGTGCTTACAATAAAACGATGAAGGTTGCATTAAAATTTAAGAACCAAGGTTATGACCACATTACCTACAACACCAATACTTAAGAAATTCTAGGAAACACAAAAACATAAACTCTGGCATCTCACTATATCTAGGGATGGTGAACTAGTCTAATGGGCTCCAGCCATTGCGGTTCCAGGGTCGAGGGAGACTTGATTTTTGGGATTGGGGAGCGCAAAGATTGCCAAGAATGCGCTGATGGCAGCCATGATAGAGCCCAACACAAAGGCTGGTAAGTTTCCGCCACCAAATGCCGCATCCAGGGGTCCACTCACCACTGATATTAGCATCTGTCATGTTTCCCAATTCACCAAACAAAATTCATGTCAAACTCAAGGATTTTGCTTCATTTTATTTTAGAACAAAATAGCAAAATGATTCAAGTTATTATTACCTGGGGGATAACTATGGACAAGTTTAGCACTCCCAAAGACAGACCTACAATTTCCAGATAACCCTCAACATTAGTTAGCATATGGACAAGTTTACAAGTACAGAATCTTGATGTAGATACTTTTTTAAATAACTTTAATTTAATGTTATATTTTTTAAAAAAAATAATTTTGTTTAGTTTAAAAAGAAAATAATTTCTTTTTTAAATTTAAGACTGCCCAGTGCATGAAGGAATAAACAGTAGGTACCTTGACCGCCACCGGCATCAGAGCAATAGATGGATGCCAATGCGAATGGAATGCTAAATGTTACCTGCATCCACCATCATCACATAAACATTCATCATTTTAAAATATAATTAATTAACTAAACACTAACCGGATAAGATAATAAAAAGAAAGAGCTGATGCCCGTGATTAAGAAATCACGGACAGTCGCACATTTTAAATTTTTGTTCGACCGTAACATCAAACATTAATGAGAAGGCTACGGATAAGGAAAAAGGAAAGAGAAACTAACCGCTAACGGAATACCCAGCAATCCAAAGACCGCCAATGCATAGCATTTGACGTTGGTTGGTGGAGGGGTCAAGCTTTGTGGTCCAAGTTTACCCCTCCAAGCCTCAGCCACTTTGGTAACTCCCACCGTCCCGGCCAAGCAAGCGGCCAAAATGAAGTTGACCACCCCCCACAAATTCTTAACCCCGCCGATCAACTTGCTAACCGGCTCCAACCCCAACGACGTTAAAGCCAACACGATGGAGTTTATCATCAGCCCCAGCGCACCCGCACGAACTCCTTCATCGTACAGTTTTTGTTCATTCGCACTTCCCTTCACGTTCCCGCCGTATACCTCCACCCCCATCCAGTCCGTGTCGTACAACAGGAATGGGAACCAGGCGATCCAGTTCAGGCAGGTCACCAGGAGTAATATCCACATTGGCTTTTTCAGGGTCTTGAATGCCGTCACTAACTCTCCGATGAATGCCCCCGATGATTTCCCATCGCCTTTTTCTAAAGCTTCCTTGCTCGTCAACGCCGTCTCTTTCACGGTGCTGATCGCGGCTACCGTCACTGACATGAGGAAAACAATGTCGATGATGAAACAAGTTTTGAGGTTCGCACAGTAAACATCGCAGGCTGTTGTTTTTGTGAACGGCATGAGCTTGTAGAGGTTGGAATATGACCCGGCGGCGTAACCCAGAATGTTTCCGATGGCCATGAAGAAAGAGAACAAACCGTTGGAGATCCTCATTCTTTTATGATCGTTTGCGGAGAGGTCGGCGAGGAACGCCCGGCACGGACCTTGTAGCATGTTGTTAGCGACATCGAGGATCCAAAAACCAGTTACGAAGATAGCCACTGCTCTAGGCTTAGTGGAACTGTGGAGTGAATCGCCGGCTCGGTGGCCTATGTCTTTAGCGAAGCCGATGAAGAAAACAGCGACGGCGACGAAACCAGCCCCGGCTGCGATGTAAGGTCGGCGACGACCCATACGAGAGGTGCAGCGGTCACTGCTGTAGCCTACGATGGGTTGAACGAGGAGGCCAGAGATGGGGCCACAAAGCCAAATGAAAGCCGCCCAAACATGAGGAACACCAAGGGTTTGAACGTAAGGGGTTAGAAGAGAAAGTTGCAGAGCCCAGCCGAACTGAATTCCGGCGGCAATGGCTGAAACCACCACGATATTCCATAGCGGTCTTGGGTTTCCGTTTTGACCTGTCTCCAACTCCATGGGCGCTGCTATCCGATTCAATATTTTAGTATGGAGAGATATAAGTTACTATATGTATTTGGGTGGTGTGAACCCTGGAATCATAAATAAGTATACTGTCGGGGAGTGTGGTCAAAAATATTTTTCAGAAATAAAGGAAGTAATTCGGATCAATTCGCGCAAATAAATTCGGATCGGTTCGTCCTATATTATAGACCATGGTAATAATTTTATATCTCCTTGGATTAATTTTAATTAAATAAATCACATCTAATTGGCATAAGAATGGATCTAAGGAAATATAGTGAATTGTAAATTGTTATATGCTGCCAATAATAATAATAACAATATAAAAAAACGAATTATTTACTGCTATTACAAGATTATATATATTCATTAATTTTAGTTTTGTCAAGATATATACATTGTGTAAATAAATTATTTAAACTCGAGCCATTTAAAGATAACAAAATTTTTTTTCCCAATAATTACCAACCGAAAAGGAATCAATAATATCATAAATTTAAGGGAAAACTATATATTTAGTACTTAACTATGCACATGTTATTGTTTTAGTACCTCAACTATTATTTTTGGCAAAATGGTACATGACGTTACGTTTTTGTTCTATTTTAGTACCCGATCGTTAAAAACTAACAGAAATAGTGACGTGATTTGGGTTAATAACAATTTTAGTCT
Source organism: Hibiscus tridactylites (assembly GCA_958450335.1). NCBI lineage: Eukaryota > Viridiplantae > Streptophyta > Magnoliopsida > Malvales > Malvaceae > Hibiscus > Hibiscus tridactylites. Next base: position 63,759,477 of record OY288290.1, on the reverse strand, counting down.
AAAAACTTATACAATCTATCAATTTAGTCTAAAATTCTATCAATTTAAATATTATTTTATTTTTTGAATTAAAATTATAAATTCCTCATTTTTTCTTCCAGATAAACATAATTTGTAATTTTACCCTAAAATTAAGATGTCATTTTAAATTAATGGATTTTAGAATAAATTGTGTCTGTGCGTGCGCGTCAAAACAGTAACACGAGTATAACTAGCTGAGGTACTAAATATGTTGTCATCCCTGAATTTAATTATACTATTTTTTTTCTTTTATCTTATCCATTCACCTAAAAAGATTGTGATATATATGAAGTGATTCCAGTGAAAAATGATAGTGGTTTTTTATATATAGGTATATATTGTTTGAGTTCGAGTAACTAGCTGAGGTACTAAATACATTGTTGCTTAGGGTTTTTCTTTTTTTTTCTTGGTGCCGTTGCTCTCTCTCTCTTTTGTTCGAACATAGGCCGGCGGCAGCAATAGCTTTCGGGCTATTTGTCGACCGTCGGTCACCCTCTTTCATTTATTTGTTTCGTTCTTTTGATTTTCAGTCTTTTTAATTCAATAAATCTGTCTTTATGACACACTTTTTTCTACCGTTTGGTATGTTTTTATGCTTTTTATCATGTTTTTTATTTCTTGGCACGTTTTTCTATTATTTGTTTTCTATGAGGGTTGATTTGACGACGCCACGACTGATCAAGATGGCAATTATTTGTAATCATGTTGATTTTCCATGCTATAGACCTTCGGTTTGAATTTGGATATGCGGTTTGCGCTTGTGATGAGTTTCTTAGGTGCTCGGCTCTGATTTGCGTTTCCTCGGTGGTCTATCAATAGCTTCATCCCCTTTTGTGGTTCGTTTTGTCGATGCAGTCAGGTTTCGTATCTATTTTCGATCGAGTATTTGGATGGGTTTATAACCTTTTCATGTATGGTTCATATCTGATCTAAAGTGGCTAGTTTTAGAAGGAAGTCCAAATTATGTATTTAGTTTACAATGATAGTTTGTAAACCTTTATTGTAATTTTGGGTATTTTCTCATTAATAAAACTAGTGGCTTATTTTCAAAAAAAAAAGTTTGGGCAATGCTACATCTACTCAGCTGAGATGGCACAAATAATGTTACTAATAAATGAAATATAATGTATTTTTTAATAGACAATAAGTGCAGTACAATTAGAACATCTTTTACCAATAAACAAAATTTAAGATTATAAATATAATACAATTAATATGTATTTTAGGGGTGAGAAAAACTTGATTCGATTTAAAAAAATTGAATTATTCGATTTGTCTTAGTGCAAAAAAATCGACTCATTTTAACTTGACTCATAATTTTAATAAACTTGACTCAAAAAATTCAAATAAAGTTTGAGTTGTAAAATAGAAATTTGAATAACTCAAATTTTTTCATAATTAGTTGATCAATTTTTAAGTTTGAGTCAAGTCTCGCAACTATGTCTAATATATGTATATCGCGTGTGAAAAATATGAAAAAATATATAAGTATATCGTATATAGATATAGAAACTTGTTTAAATTGTAAACAATTTGTATTATAAAAGAATATAAATAATTACAATTAAATTTGTGCAAAAATTTGACTCGAATTTTATAAGCTCGACTTGAAACGAAAATTTTCAAATCTCATCTAATTGGCATAAGAATGGATCTAAGGAAATATAGTGAATTGTAAATTGTTATAGGCTGCCAATAATAATAATATAAAAAACGAATTATTTACTACTATTGCAAGATTATATATATTCATTAATTTTAGTTTTGTCAAGATATATACATCGTGTAAATAAATTGTTTAAACTCGAGCCGTTTAAAGATAACAAAATTTTCTTTCCCAATAATTACCAACTGAAAAGGAATCAATAATATCATAAATTTAAGGGAAAACTATATATTTAGTACCAAACTATGCACGTGTTATTGTTTTGGTACCTCAACTATTATTTTTGGTGAAATGGTACATGACGTTACGTTTTTGTTCTATTTTAGTACCCGATCGTTAAAAACTAACGGAAATAGTGACGTGATTTGAGTTAATAACAATTTTAGTCTAAAAACTTATACAACCTATCAATTTAGGCTAAAATTCTATTAATTTAAATATTAAAATTTTTTAAATTAAAATTATAAATTCCTATTTTTTTCTTCTAGATAAACATAATTTGTAATTTTACCCTCAAAATTAAAATATCATTTTAAATTGATGGATTTTAAAATAAATTGTGTGTGTGCGCGCCAAAACAGTAACACGAGATAACTAGTTGGGGTACCACATATGTTGTCATCCCTAAATTTAATTATACTATTTTTTTTTATCTTATCCATTCACCTAAAAAGATTGTGATAAATATATGAAGTGATTTCAGTGAAAATGATAGTGGTTTTTTATATGTAGGTATATATTGTTTGAGTTCGAGTAACTATATTTTAAGTTTAGGCAATGCTACATCTACTCAGCTGAGATGGCACACGGCGGATTACTAATAAATGAAATATAATGTATATTTTAATAGACAATAAGTGCAGTACAATTAGTACATCTTTTACCAATAAACAAAATTTAAGACTATAAATATAATACAATTAATATGTATTTTAGGGGTGAGAAAAACTTGATTCGACTTTAAAAATTAAATTATTCGACTTGTCTCAGTGCAAAAAAATCGACTCATTTTAACTTGACTCATAATTTCATAAACTTGACTAAAAAAATTCAAATAAAGTTTGAGTTGTAAAATGGAAATTTGAATAACTCAATTTTTTCATAATTAGTTGATCAATTTTTTAGTTTAAGTCAAGTTTCTCAACTATGTCTAATATATGTATATCGCGTGTGAAAAATATGAAGAAGTATATAAGTATATCGTATATAGATATAGAAACTTGTTTAAATTGTAAACAATTTGTATTATAAAGGAATATAAATAATTACAATTAAATTTGTGCAAAAACTCGACTTGAAACGAAAATTTTCAAATCAAATTTGAATCTATTAACTCAAAAAAATTATTCAACTCAATTAAATACTCTCCCTAACATATATGCCCAATAATTATTATTTTTTGTTTAGAAAGAGAGATAGAAGAAAGCTAGGTTTCTTCTTGCAGTAGGTTCCTTACGAAACTAGGTGGATCTTCAAATATAGTTTTATTAATAGGTCTCTCTCGACTTGCAGCGACAAGGACATCGGCAATTTTATTTGTTTCTACGAATCAACTTCGGACGTATCTTCCACCCAAACTAAAATATTGTGCAAATCGAATCCGCAAGCGCATTACCACGTAGAGCCATTGACTCAAATGTAAGTATTTCAAACACACGCATTGTCCATTTCGACTTTCAACCTTCAGACCCCGACTTCAAGCACGCTTTAAGACATCATGAACCGCCCGAAGTTTCTCCAATAATTTTTTTTCAAAACTATAAATGTAATATAATTAATATTTTATTTTTAAATATAATAAGAAGAGAAACTAAGCTAACTCAAAGAAACATTTAGCTTGCCGTACTATCATGATGTAATTCTTCCAAAATTTCTACAAAAGTCTTTAAAAATTTACAATATTCGGAAAGAATGTCCTTATATAAATGAAGTGAATTGACCAGTCCTTTTTCAACAAAGCATTCAGGTGAAGCAAAAGTGAAACTCTCACATTATTATTAATATCATAATATTTTTCGAATAAACAAACCCTTAAAAATTATTTAAGGTGAATGCATAACAAATTTGAAGAAAACTCATTTCATATTAATACTATATTTTTTCATCATAAAAAATAAGAATCTTAATACTCATTTTTTATTCTAGAATTTATTAAGGCTAATACCAAAAAATTATTAAGAGTAATGTCAACAATTTATTGAGCATGCAATTTAAACAATTTTTTTCTACCTAAATTGTCATATCAGGTGGGTAGATGACCCAATGAGTATATAAAGTTTTTTCCTTTTAAATTTAATTTAGTTCTAAAAAAAACAAATTAACGAGAATTTTCAGAACTGAAACGTATATTATAGGATAATGATATTGTTTCTTACCAAATAAGGCAAATTTAGTTGGTGTATTTTTCCGTTGAAGCGTGGCCAATGGAACTGACGTGATTAATATCAAGATAATGATATAGTTAATCTATATCAGATATGTTTAGGATGAAGTAACTTCTCTAAATTCAAAGAATTACTCGAATTTTGAGAAGGTTTGAATAACAATATTAAATCTATAAAATATATTTAGATAAAAACAAATTGAGTAAATTATAACGGATACCACTCAATTTTAAGCGGTGTATTGTTTATACTATTGAACTTTAAATTAATTTAATTTTTAATACTAAATTGTATTTTCGTTTCATTTATATCACTTCATTGTTAATTTTATAATAGAGTGATGACATAGACGACGACTGTTGACGTGAATGCTATAATAAAAAGACGTTTTTATTGCACTATTTTAATGCTAAAAACAATGTTTTTTTTTTATGAGAAACAAAAACACAAAATGCTCTCAAGGGGTTTGAACTATAGCCTAAGGATAGAGAGTCAAACACCCATCCAATAGACCAACATGAATCTTGTCACAAACTTAACCAAGATAATATATATATATATATATATATATATTAATTTACCGTTGAGATTAAATTGATTTTTATAATGATAAATATTATAATATTTAATATTATTATAGTATATATAATTTATTTTACAAAGATACTTTGACTGCCTTCTACTTTTTAATTTTTTATTTTTACAATGAGTATTCCAATTTATTCATAAAAAAATAAGATAAAAGTTTACAACTCGATCCAGACAAATTTCTAAAACAAAAATTAACGCATTTAGATCATAGATATGACCAAAGAAAGAAAAGGTAAAAAAACTTAATTCAAAGGCTCGAAACAAAGTAGATACAAAACATCACCAAAGCTCGACGATGAAGGTAAAAAACATCAACAACAACATTAAAAAGTGCATATTGTAGAACCGTGGCACGTTGACAACACATTTATTACCACAATTCAATCGCAAACAAGAGCGGTAACTAAACTTGCATCTATATCCAGTTCGAGGGTCCAAAGCAGGGAGATCACCATGATAACCAAAAGAGCGCCATCTTGATCAGTTGTGGCGACGTCTAATCCAACCCTGAAGCAAAACAAAAAACAAAAAAAATGTGCCAAAAAACAGAAAAGCATGCCAAGAGACAAAATACATACCAAAAGGTAGAGAAAATGTATTATAAAGACATATTTATTGAGAGAAAAACTAAAATAAAAAAAAATAAAAAAAAGAGAATGATCAGTGGTCGATAAAATAACACTGAAACTGATATCGTTGCCGACCTTAAAAATTATACAATAACAAAAAGAGTGAAGGGCATTCAATTCTTTTATCATAAATTGGTATTTGGAATTGAAGTTAAACGTTTCAAATATCTTATCACTTTCATCCTCCATTCTTTCTTATCTCTTTTTCCATCCTCATTTATTTATCAATTAATTCTCATATTTCTTTTCCCAAATTTTAAGCCATTAATTCTCATTTATTGGCATTTAATACTTAGATATCAAGTTGGAATTAAATTTAAACGATTTTGACTTTTTTTCCCTTAATAGTTTTCATGCTTCTTCACATTTCTATAATTGTTGGTAATTAAACGGCATTGCATGTGAACATACTAGATAAAGTGAAAAAAGGTGACAACTAAAATATTAATTCTTAGCATATATTTTCAACAATTACATTTTCTTCTGTAAGGCTATCAATATCATTGGTTAATTAAATTGGGTTAATAAATTTCACGGTTGACACACTTTTTGGTGGAGAATTGTCTAGGAGGGATAGTTGCTGAAGATTGGAGATTATTCCAAATTATTGATTTCTGTAGAGTTTTCGTTTGTACCGATAAACATGGACGGAACCAAAATATTAATTTTTTAGAGAAAAAATTCAGTATGTATTCATCTGAATTTGATCGTGTCAACCAAAATAATATTATTGACATAAATGAGAAATCTGAATAATTATTTTACGCATCAAATATAATTTTAAAAGACCAGATTATGTTGTGAAAGTATGAAACAAATATGTTAGAGAAGCGTATATATCATTTTCCAAAATCATTATGACATAAATGGGAAAATCACTATGAAACAAATATGTTATGCCAAAATACCACGTTTTTTTTCTTAAACTTGAAAGGGATGCACCATTTAACTACGATAACTTAAACATTGATTATTGGATTATTGCATGCATACATAATTAAACACATTAGAAGGGAAATGAGCCACAATTTGGATATGTAGAAATCCATGTGAAGCTTAATTAATACTCATGGCTCCTGCTGTTGAGCTTTATCAATTATTAATTGATAGGTATTAGGTAGGGCAGGTAACTAACACAACCTCTATTGATTATCAGGTTTCAACTTATTCACGTTATTGAGGAGTCTAAAAAACGACAAGTTAGTATGCGGTTAATAAACAACGAGTTTCTATTGTTGTTGGATGAGTATCTTTTTTAAATTTTTTTAATTTTGACCGATCAAGAAAAAAAGTGTGTAACCGGAAGTGTGTGTAGCCAGTAAATTAAAAAATACGAAACTTAAAATGTTACATATCAACCTAAATATTACCAAAAGATATAACATTTTAAGTTGACATTATAAGTTTAGAAACTTACTAACAAATATCGAAACTTACTATAATATGTACCCACAAACATAAATGTTACCAAAAGATATAGACCATGTTTGGTAAACAACGGTTTGAGCTAAAATTAGAGGTTTGACTAGTCAAATCCGCTAATATTGATGTTTGGTGAATAGCGGATTGTGGTGAAACCTCTAATTTTGAAAAACTACTAATATGAGCTTTTGAGATTAAATGTTTGATATTGGAGTTGTAAAAACTCTTTTACCCTTAACAATTACAAAAATCTCCAAATAACTTAAATCAAATATTTTCTTCAATTTATTTGATTATGTTCTTCTATTTTTTTCCTTCGTGTTCTTTGCAATTTTTTAATTTCTATTTCATATTTAATTATTTAGTTTAATTAAGAATAGTGAAAATATTTGTTTGATTTTTGTATGTTTGGGCTGCTATAATTGAGGTCTGGAAGTGGTAGGTGTCTTGATTTTTTTTTATTTTTATTATAACGTATTTATATGTGTATTTAAATTTAATAACTAATTAAATTATATTAAAAATTATATAAATAATAAATTAATGCATATAAATTCTTCGAATATGTTTAGTAAAGTTATATTAAAAATTAGTTTTTATAAATCTAATTCATATTAATTAGATACAAAATATTGATAACTAATAAACTATTAAAACAAGTATTGAATATAATCATGTCCTTATATGTCATTTTGCTTGTTTAAATAATCTAACAACTATCAGCTATCAGTTAATTTTACCAAACACTTTTATGCAATCAACTAATACAATCAGTTAGTCAAATCAACTAATGCAATCCGCTATCAGCTAATGTAATTCGCTATCAGCTATACGCTAATTGCCAAATAGGGCCATAACAATTTAAGTTGACATGGTAAGTTTCAAAATTTACTAACAAGTATGGAAACTTACTATAATATGTAACATTTATGTTACCATTATATATAACATTTTAGGTTGCAACCTAAAATTTAGAAACTTAGATAACATTTTTTGTTGCAACCTAAAATGTTACCAAAAGATATAGGCCATGTTTGGTAAAGAGAGGTTTGGGCAAAAATTAGAGGTTTGGCCAGTCAAATTCGCTAATATTATTGTTTGGTCAATATCGGATTGAAAGAGCAGATTAGGGTGAAACCGCTAATTTTGAAAAAGCTCATAATAGGAGCTTTTTGAGATTAGAGGTTTGATATTAGAGTTGTAAAGACTCTTTTACTCTTACCAGTTACCAAAAATCTCAAAAGAATCTAAATTAAATATTTTCTCACCATATTTATAAGCTAATCCTATTTACTTTTTTTTCTTTTTATTATCACATATTTATATGTGTATTTAAATTTATTAAGGGTAATCTTCACCAGTGGTCCCTTTCGTTTAGCGTGTGTTCTATTTTGGTCACCAAAATTCAAAAATGATTATTCTGGTCACTTACGTTTAGAATCGTTTCTATTTTGGTCACTTGGTCGTTAGTCTCCGTTACTTAAAAATAATAATTTCTAATTTAACCTCCAAACTTTCAAAAATTTATTTTTCACCATCTTCTCCAAAAATTATAAAACTAAAACCCAAAAATTATTTTTTTGAAGAGAATAGAATCAGTTTAGGGGTTAACCAATGGACGCCTGAGGTAATTCTTTGTTTCCTTTATCTCTTCATATATATACAAAATTCACGTCTTCTCCTTCTCCTGCTCCTTGTTTCCTTTAAACTCGGCACTGCCTTATCACAATCAAACAACACCCGTTGCTGTTGCTCTTCTTCAAACGAACCACTGTTATCAATGAGGTTTACTGAAGAAAACAAAGTTTTGTTTTTTAAGCATCCAGTGAGGAATCGGGAAGGAAATAAGAAAGAAAGAAGATGTCCTGTTTACTGCCACAGTTCAAGTGCCAACCTGACACTTTCTCTATCAATTTCAGGACTCACCATTGTAAGTTTTCATACTCAAAACAATGCCTTTCTTAAATAAAAAGAATTCAAATGGTCAGATTCAATCATAACTGAACTGGGTGTGATTTCTTTTGTTTTTCACTAGTTCTGAATTTGGCTAAGTCTTATTACTCGTAAATGCATTTGTTTTGCATTAGTTAGAATTGAGACTATTGAACCCAAAGTGAAAAGTGTGTGCTTTTGGATTTGTTTCAACCTTAATCTTAATGTGTTTGCTTTAGTTTTGGTAGTAATTTCAATGCCATAAATCTCAATCTATGCTGCTTGGGCTCGGTCGAATCTCGAATATGGGTATGTGTTTGGCAATGGACATCAGTATGCTCAATGTTTACTAAGTTTATGATGATTAAACCCCATCACATGTCAGACTATGTCTAACCAGTGTTGGACTTGGGTACTTCAAGTTTGAGTAACATAGATCCCGATTGCGCATGTGAACGATTTTTAATCGGTAACCAGATGAGTTTTTTTTGCTGGTTTTGTGTATTTTCATATAATAGCGCCTTTCTTTATCTCAAACAGGAAAGAGTTTAATGCAACTTTGTCGCTTTTACAACCTATGTTGCTTGGTCTGACTCTTGAATTTTCTTGAGGTACTCGTGTTTGGCGGACATAGGTATGGGATACAATCATCCAAAAATCTTGAAAAGAATTTGATCAAACCCATTTTGGATATATATTTATGTTCAACACTCACATCCGAGTCCAAGTAACATATTTTTCAACAATTTAAATTATGCCAATACCAACTTCATTTTACTGATTCTATTCTCTTCAAAAAATTAATTTTTGGGTTTTAGTTTTATAATTTTTGGAGAAGACGGTGAAAAATAAAATTTTGAAAGTTTGGGGGTTAAATAAGAAATTATTTTTTAAGTAACGGAGACTAACGACCAAGTGACCAAAATAGAAACGATTTTAAACGTAAGTGACCAGAATAATCATTTTTGAATTTTGGTGACCAAAATAGAACACACCCTAAACGAAAGGGACCACTAGTGAAGATTACCCATTTATTAATTAATTAAATTATATTAAAATAATTATATAAAAAATAAATTAATATATAAATCATTTGAATATGTTTAGAAAATTTATATTAAAAATTATTTTATAGATCTAATTAATAATAATTAGATACAAAATATTGATAACTAATAAATTATTCAAACAAGTATTGAATATAAACATGTCCTTATATGTCATTTTATTTGTTTAAATAATCTAACAGCTAACAGCTATCAGTTAATTTTACCAAACACTTTTATACAATCAGCTAATACAATCCGCTAGTCAAATCAGCTAATGCAATCGACTATCAGCTATCAGCTAATGCAATCTGCTATCCGCTATCAGCTATCCGCTAATTGCCAAACAGGGCCATAACATTTTAAGTTGAAACCTAAAATCAATGTAACTACTACAAATAACACTTTAGGTTTCAATGATACAATTTTTGTAAGTTTCGAAACTTCCGACTAAGTTTCGATACTTGTTGTGAAACCTAAAATATGACTAGTATGTATAACATGTTAGGTTGGGATGACATTATTTTTTTTGTGAGTTTCGAAACTTCCGACTAAGTTTCAAAACTTGTCGTGAAACCTAGAATGTAACCAATATGTATAACATTTTAGGTTGGAATGCTATTTTTTTTGTAAGTTTTGAAACTTCTGACTAAGTTTCGATGCTTGTCGTGAAACCTAAAATGTAACATGTATAACATTTTAGGTTGGAATGACACAATTTTTTATGAGTTTCAAAACTTCTGACTAAGTTTCGATACTTGTCTTGAAACCTAAAATGTAATCAATACGTATAACAATTTATGTTGGAATGACAATTTTTGTAAGTTTCGAAACTTTCGTTTGCAACCTAAAATATTACCTAATATTTAGGTCGGAGTCTAGCTGAGTTTCAAGTTCTTTAACTCTTTAATGGTGATTTGTTAATTCCGAATTAATGCTAAAATTTTCTATTGAGAAATGAAGATTTCTTAGAGTATATGGGTAATCTAAACTTGATTTTAACAAATTAAACCCAGAAATAAGTATTTGAAGAAATAACTAATTTTCAAGTTCTTTAACTTTTTAATGGTGATTTTGTTAATTCTGAACTAAGGCTAAAATTTTCTATTAGGTAATGTATATTTCTTAGAGTATATGAGTAATCTAAACTTGATTTTAACAAATTAATCTCGGAATTAGGCAATTGATGAAAGAAGTAGCTTATATTCAAATTTTTAACACTTTAATGATGATTTTGTTAATTCCGACATAAAACTAAGATTTTGTATTGAGTAATGAAGATTTCTTAGAGTATATGAGTAATCTAAACTTGATTTTAACAATTCAAACCCCAAATTTGGTAATTGATAAAATTTGTAATATTGCTTTTAAGCTAGAATTCTTGATTTTCAATAAAACTTAGAGCAAAATTTCGATACTTGTCGTGAAATATTTTTATTCTTGGACGGTCAAATCTCATATAACAATTTAGGTTGAAGTGAGTAAAATTTTAAGTTTCAACCTAAAATGTTATACAACAAAATCATAACCATTTAAGTTGCAACCTAAAATGTTACCAATTTAGGTTTCAACCTAAAATGTTACCAAAACATATAAGTTATAACATTTTAGTTTTGAAACCTAAACCTAAAATATTACCCAAAATCATAAAATTTAGTAAAATTTTAAGCTTCAACCTAAAATGTTATACAAAATCATAACAATTTAAGTTGCAACCTAAAATGTTACCAATTTAAATTTTAACCTAAAATGTTACCTATACATATAAAATTTTAGTTTGAAAACCTAAACCTAAAATATTACCCAAAATTATAACAATTTAAATCACAACTGAAATTGTTACCATATATATATATATATATATATATATATATAACATTTTAGGTTGGTAATCATGTAAAGGAAAAGAACGATCACACCGTATATTAGCCGCATTTTAACATTATGGCAGACCTACCCACGTTATTGAGCTTAACAATTAATGGTTGTTCCTGCATTATATTAAAAGGTGAATTTATATTTAAGTATATGAATTTCGATTATTTGTTTAAATTTTGAGTGGATTTAAATAAAAATATCAGATTCATGAAATGAGTTTGGATAAAATATTTGGGTTCATCTAAAATATATGTCAAAATTAGACTCCAACCTTCCTCGCTCGAGCCCATTAGGTTATTTTTATATACTTTATATTACATTAAACACAAATTTATAATATACGATATTGTAGTATAAACATATTAAAAATGACAAGGGATTCACTAAAATTAAGTTTTCTACACTAAGTTTTATACTATTGATATTTTAATAATATTAATAACTCAACCGTTAAATTTCATGTTCTATTCACGCAGATCATTAATTCATATCAAGTTTTAAATAAAAACTTTTTAATCATTAAATATATATTAACAAAGACGTTATATTGGATCAATATGATCGGGATATTATGTTACTTCGAAAATTTACATGCGTAACAAGTAAATGTTTTATTGATAAAATCACGTTAAAATTTTAAAAATATCAACAGTAGAGAAACTTATGAGAGTATGTAAAATTAAGTTAATATTTATACTTGTGTAAGTGGATAAACTTGTCTTTCTCTCCATGTTAGTTTAAAGGATTTTGTCAATTATCCAGTCCACAAGGCTTACGTTGTAGACACTGAATTAGGGAACTTGCATAATTAATCTTATCAAACATACTCAAAAGTCTGGCATCAATTAAAACGTAATTTTTGGGTTATATGTATGTTCGTCTTACGGTTTATGTTTAAGGTGTGATGCTATTTTTTTAATAATGACATCGCAAAAGTTTAAATTCACACCCTCTTTTTAAAAGTGCAATGTAACTTACCGATGCACCTAATACTTCTTGATAATTTTATTTCTGTTTACTACTTTCTTGTCGGAACACCATGTTATTTGAGTGCACAAGCGAAGTGCTACCTTCTTGTACTGATCTGGATTTTGACGATATAAATTGAAGACGGGAAGTTTTATATCATTTCGTTTACTTCTAACGAAAACATATATATTAGGTATTATTATATAAAAAATCTATAAATAGTTATTTACGTAAATGATCCCAACTAATGTTATTTAGAAAAATAATCTTCAAATCGTCCACGTAAGTCGAGCTCACATTTTACAAAAAACAAAATTCAAAATTCTTTTTCTACAAAAATCGAGTTGCATATTAAAAAACGCGAAAAATTAATTTTTTTTACTAATTTACTGAACACAAAACTTGCGTTTTGTAGAACACAAGTTCACCCTACCTCAAGGTTATTTTTCTAAATAACATTAGTTGGGTCATTTACTTAAATAACTATTTAAAAATATTTTTTATATAATAATGCCGATATATTAAATAAAAAAGGGTAAACTACACTGGTAGTCACCAAACTTTTAGGGCGCTTTCAATAAGGTCACCGAACTTTTAAAATTTTCATTACAGTCATCCAACTTTTAATTCACTTTCAATAAGGTCACTGCCGTCAACAACCGTTAAAAAACTAACGTGGCATGTTAAATTTAAGGGCAAAGTACACTGTTAGTCACTGAACTTTTAAGAGGCTTTCAATATGGTCACCAACTTTTAAAACTTTCATTACCATCACTCAACTTTTAATTTGCTTTTATTATCGTAAAAAAACTTGATGTGACACGTTAAGTTTAAAACTAAACGTTTTCCCACCCTATTTTATCTCCCCGTCTTATTTTTTCCATCCAAACATGTCTATCTGTTAGATACATTAATATTTTCCTTTGAACTCCTCACTATCCAGTGCATGACTCAGTAAAGGTCGGGCCTGAAGCATAAAGAGGATTTTTATGAGCAAAATTTTAGTTATTTCTTTAGCATTCCATCCTCGGATGTCTCCTAATATTTTTCTTGTTTTCACACATGTCGCATGCATGTCTAGATACATTCATATTTTCCTTGATGTGTTACTAGAGAAGTAATGGCCTTCACCAAAAAAAGTACAGTTTGATTTATATGGAAGAAAGACATGTTTGGATGGAAGAAAATAAGAGGGAGAGAAAATATGGTGAAAAAAACGTTTATTTTTAAACTTAACGTGTCACATCAGCTTTTTTTACGGTAATGAAAGCGAATTAAAAGTTGAGTGATAGTAATGAAAGTTTTAAAAGTTCGGTGACCATATTAAAAGCCTCTTAAAAGTTCAATGACTAACAATGTATTTTACCTTTAAATTTAACAAGACACGTCAATTTTTTAATGGTGGTTGACGGCAGTGACCTTATTGAAAGCGAATTAAAAGTTGGGTGACTGTAATGAAAGTTTTAAAAGTTCGGTGACCTTATTGAAAGCGCCCTAAAAGCTTAGTGACTACTGGTGTAGTTTACCCTAAAAAATTATATATTTATTTATCTCATATTTTTCAACATTTGGGTTAACTACACCACTGACCACCGAATTAATTGGGGATTCCTATTTTGACCACCGAACTAACGAACTCGTCAATCAAACCACCGAACTTATAAAACCAATCTATTTTGACCACCGTCGTTAAAAACTTAATGGTGGGGTGACGGAACTGCCACGCGGCAGTATATCGAATTTTTTAAAAAAATACACATTTGGTCCTTATTATTTACCTATTAAATCAATTTGGTCCTAATTTTAATTTAATTAAATAAAATTAACCAACCAACCAGTTGACGACACGTGTTATCACCTGATTGAATGAATTTATTCTATTTTTTTATTTAATTTATTTAATAATTTTCCACCTTATTGCAAGGAAATCGAACCCACAACCATCAACAAAATCTGCTCTCACTCAATCTACCACTAGGCTAAGCATTTCTATTGTTTCTAATATGCTAACTTATTTATTTAGTGACATATTAGGTTTCCCTATTCTTCTTCCTTGTTAGCAGTAAGAAGCCATTTACTAAAGCTGGTTCGCAGAGGGATGGAACTATTCAATGCTTCATTAAGAGAGACAAGTCTAATTTAACTTATCACCTTTTCCTTTGCCTTAGTCCCGATAAGCTACTCTTTTAGTCTTGTCATTTAAATTTATTGGCTTGATCGGGAGACTTACGGCTTTCCTTTCTCTGGTGTTTTTACATGTTTCTTGGGTGACCTTGGGCAATACCACTGATTTGTCTTTTAGCACTAATGTTTCTAATGTGACAAGTTTATGTTCAGTGTGGTGAAAAATGTTCGTTATTATATGACCTAAATTTTTTTAGATGCCAATATAGATGTGAAAAGCATCATATAACTGCAATATTAACTTGCAATCATTCTCCTTTTGTTCTCTCCGAAAGGCCTTCTAACAAAAATGAATGTAATCTGTAATAAATATACCTTTTAGCAAACTGCCAATACAGCCTGAGATATTTTTTTTAATTTCCCTTGCAATAAGGTGAACTATTTCTCTAATTTTGTCTCCTTAATTCCTTCTAGTTATAGATAGCACATTATCATGGTGTTAGTTGTCCTACATGCTATTCTGACCCTCATGCCTATGGAGTTTTAGTTTCATGCTTTGTATTTATGTACCAATTATATTTGGGTGTGACCTTAATCTTTAGTACATTTCCCTGTTAAAAATGGAAAGTTTCTTCTTTCTGCAAAACGGAGCCGTAGAACTACTTGCACAGAGTATGTAATCTATATGAATGCAGATAACATATCGAGATCTAGCAGCAAATACATTTGAAAACTTAGGTAGAATTTCTGGTTCCTTCCTGGATAATGTTGCTATCTATTATTTTTATCAGGCTTTGACTTCAAACTGTGTTGAACCAGTGGTTGTATTATATTTTATGTTATAAGTGACAAATTTGAGGAATGAAACAGTGTGTAATATTCTCCTGGAAATCCTCTCTCTAATTTGTTTGTCGTTGACATTATTTGTTAGGTTGTAAATCTGTGTCTGTGAGGTTGGTATTTTGACGCATGACGTGTGTGCAAAGTATGCACCGCCGAACTGATTTTTACCATAATTTTTATGTATTTTTTAATTTTACATATAAAAACACCCTAACAAGGAAGAAGAACAGGGAAACCCAATATACCACTAAATAAATAAGTTAGCATATTTAAAACAATAAAAAGGCTTAGCCTAGTGGTAGAGTAAGTGAGGGCGGATTTTGTTGTTGGTTGTGGGTTCGATTTCTAGCCATCTTATTTCTTTAAAATTTCACCCAATTAGGTGACACGTGTCGTCAACTGGTTAATTGGTTAATTTTATTTAATTAGGACCAAATTGATTTAATAGTTAAATAATAGGGATCAAATGTGTAATTTTTAAAAAATTCGATAAGCTGCCACGTGGCAGTTCCGTCACCCACCGTTAAGTTTTTAACGGCGGTGGTCAAAATATGTTGGTTTTATAAGTTCGGTGGTCTGATTGACGAGTTCGTTAGTTCGGTGGTCAAAATATAAATCTCCAATTAGTTCGGTGGTCTTGTTGTAGTTAACCCAATAAGGTGGTCTTTACATTACCTTGACTCGCGGCCCTCCCCTCTGTCGCTCCATTCCCAATTCTGAATTTTCAATTACAGTCACGTAGGTGTTTCTCTTCGTTCTCTGTTTAATTGCCGAGAAAATACTTTTCTTTGTAAACAAACGGAACTCGGATTTGAGATTTGTTTTTTGATGGAGACTGTCTACTCTTTTAGATCTGTATTTAATTATTAAATTCTGTTTTCTGTTTTCAGATTCTCACATGATTCCGCTTTTAATTTGTTTTGCTCTTTGAAGGTAACAGGTATCTGAAGAATCAGCAAAATGGTTTCCTTCGAAATGAACGATCGAAAAAGTGAGCTGTTATGTTCCTTTTTGTGTGTGCTTTCTTTGCTTCTTTCAATTCAATGAACGCATCTGTGAATCTGTGATTTATGTGAAACTTGTGTTGGTTTAATACTTCGAATATGATTTGATTTGCAATTCCTAGCAATTTTAGTGAAATACAAATCTCTAAACTTGGTTCTTCATTTACTCTTGCGAATTTTATTGATTATCATGCATGCTAGTAAAATTTTGGATTTTCTTCCAAGATTTCATGTTATTTTACATCCAGATAATTTGGGAATGATTTGATGTACTAATTTATTTCAAACGTTTAAATATGTTTTGACGAAGTTAGTCAAATATCTTTACGTACAAATCAAATTTTCATATATTAATTTATTACCCAAACAAATATTTCAGTAAGTTATTAGGAGTTGTTTGGTATGTTATGCTGCTTCATTAAGAAACAGATATTAGCTGGTAATTCTAATGAATTGACGCTAGCCAAATTCCAAAAGAATTTACAAGTGGATCTCTGTTGATCACATTCGATATGATTATATTATGAAGGATTTTTAATTGATTTGCACCGACCTCATTCTTCAAAGTTCAAATAGATAGGGAGTTAAGAGGATGTGGTTCTAATTGTTAACTTTATTTATGTATGCATTTATTCTTGGCGAAGCATGTTCACCATGTTTTGTTTGAGTTGCTAATGATGGTATTGTTTAAGCTGCACAAAATGACAAACCCTCTTACATGTGCGTTTTGTATAGAAATGCTAATTGAAAGTTGAAACAGTCTAGAGTTATGGAATTTTCATAGGAGTATTGCAAAATGTCTTGCGATAAGTAAACAATTTAATAGATTATTTGGTTATTAGACTTAATGCCAACACCCTAGCTATCTATATATGACATTGACTATTTTGTTAACTCTTGTTTTCGTTAGAATCTAATCTTTTCAGTTTAAAACTGAACATATTATCTGAACACATCATTTGTTCTGTTACATGGATTGTTGTGACTGATTTGTTTGGAGGTGAGTAGGGGGCTTTAGTTCTCTCTAGCATTTGATTCAGTTAGCTTTTCGTATTTACTGATATTTGAAATTGTGAAAAACAGAAATTGGTCTGGGATTAACGGGATTTGGCATATTTTTCTCATTTCTGGGAATTATCTTCTTTTTCGACAAGGGCCTGCTTGCCATGGGAAATGTAAGCTAACTTTTATTATCTTTTTGCACAATTCGTTTTATTTTCCACATTGAATTATACTGGATTAACACTTCTTTCTTTTTCTGTTAATAAGATCCTTTTCATATCAGGAGTGTCCTTAACCATTGGTCTGAAGTCCACCATGCAATTTTTCATGAAGCCTCAAAATTTTAAGGTTTTATTTATTCTTTCTCACATAAACACTCACATACATAAATGCAGACATCATAAGCGTATCTTTCATTTTCTTTATGATATATTGATGCTGAATGCAGGGAACAATTTCGTTTGGTGTTGGCTTCTTTTTTGTTGTCATTGGGTGGCCTATCATTGGCATGATGTTGGAGACTTATGGATTCGTTGTACTCTTCAGGTCTATATGAATTTTTATTATCTTGATTTAACTCAAATGCTAACTTTTTAGCTTCTTGTTTAACATCCACCATTTTTATTCAGTGGTTTTTGGCCGACACTGGTAGTGTTTCTGCAGAGGATACCCATTCTTGGTTGGGTGTTCCAGCAACCATATGTCAGATCGGTATGTTCAGTTTCAAATTCAAGTGAAATTTCTTTTTAAATTACAAACTGTCTGTTGAGCTAGCATTCTTGCAATCTATTATTTTGGTTGGTTAGTATAAAAGCATCCTGGTTCCTGGAACAGTTCCAAAATTTGAAAAATAATTGATGTCTTTAGTAGTGTTGAGTATGAAAGAAAGCCAGCAAATCATCAAATTCTAAGTCTCGTTGATCTTTGTTACAAGATCAAAGACGTGAGATTTGAAACCATTTTATTGTGCATCCACTAAGTTAGTAACCGAATCAGCTTTCTGCCTACTTGCTTGAAAGATGAAATTATGGAACTTGCCCTCTGATATGGTGAGAGGGAACACCTAAGAAAATGAGGAAGGTTGTGAATATCTATTTCATCTTTACCGGGAATGGAATTATTGGAAACATGAAATTATGGAACCTGCCCTCTGACATAGTTAGAGGGAAAACCTAAGAGAATGAAAGAAGTTGTGAATATCTTCATAATATTGCCTGCTGCACATATAGGTTTTCTGGTATAGTGAGAGGGAAAACTTAAGAAAATGAGAGAAGTTGTGAATATCTTCATAATATTGCCTGCTGCACATATAGGTTTTCTGGTCAGGCACAACTTAAGACAATGATGGCATGAATAGGTGGTTGCCTTTAGAACCTGTCGTAGCATCTCAGCTGAAGCAAAAAGTGCTTGAGTCACACACACACACACACGGACATAAATCAACTGAAAATTCTGTCAAACATGACTGTTTTTATATAAGCTGTCTTTCATCGAGTTATGAAGGGTATAATAGTTGACTATTGTTTTCTTCCCTCCTTAAATCAACTGAAAATTCTGTCAAACATGACTGTTGTCAAAATCTCCCATTCCCATTATACTTGGTACTAGGGATGGCAATGAGTTTTGCTGATTTGGATACCCAAATCCACTAAATGCAAAAGTTTTTGCTAATGGCAAGTCAAACCTTGACTTCCAAGGTTAATTACTTAGGGCTTTTACCAAGTGAGCTGGATATTGAATTTGAAAATAACATGCTACTAAAACTAAATTATATTTCTAATGAAATATACTAATGATCGAAAAATGCTTGCTTAAAATATAATAACAATAAATTAATTGTAAATTTAAATTAACTAATCATGTTAAATACCTTTAAATTCGTCTATAACATGCGTTTGAGACTTGGGTTACTCCTACATTTATATCATTTAAATTCCGATCATGATTTAAGATTTTATCACTGTGAAGTATGAATAACGTAGATTAAAAACGCTTGATTTGTTCTTTGTTGTGATGATTTTGTAATAACCTTTTTAGGTGCTTACGTTGGAGTTAACTTTTGGAACAAAAAGGAAATGAAGAATTTTCTTCATGACTCTTCTAATTTAATCTCACATTGATTGGGGGGAGAAGTTAGCTTAAAAACAAGCCTTTCCTTTCTTCTTTTGCAATTCAAAGCCTTAAGTTTTGGTATAACCACTCATTTGGTTGACTAATCCGGTTCAAATACTGTAGAGGCTCATTATGGGAGCTACCCTTCTAACCCAATTTGCTCCATTCACAATGTCAGGATATGAACCACTGACCTTGCCTAAGGGATCTAGTGCCTCATTGCACTAGAGCAATTGGTTGTTGGTAATTCAAGCCTTTAGTTTAATCCTATGTCAGGAAAAAAAACATAGTAAAGGAGGTAGATCCAATTTAAGCTAACAGCAATGTATGCTACCAATTTTGAATATTCCGTAAAAGAAAAAAGAAGGAAAAAGACCGGAGAACATTATTGAAGCACAACCATAGATCATCATTGTTGAGTGGAGGTGCAACCAATTAAAGCCAACCCTGGTGTTCTAATTCTGCATATCTGGAATGATCTGATCTGAAGAGTAAACTCAACATCACTTCAGACATATGCTTAAAATGTCAATTTGATTGGCATTAATTTGGAAGTATAAGCTATCGGTCTACAGGTGAAAAAAATGTGTGTTGACTGTTGAGTTTGTGAAACTGATTGATAGGCCTTAATATCTTTTGTGTGAAAATGTTCTTTGAGTTCATATAATGTTAATGCCTGCCTTGCTAAGCAAATCAACTTTCTTCGAGGTGGTTTCATTCAAAAGGAAATTATTGAACTAATGTTGCCCCCCTTTTTCTTAATGATGCAGTTGTTGGACCGATATCGGGGCAGGAGGGTGCCTGTATAACCTCCCCATATGGCTGAGAAAGTGGAAATAGTGCTAGGCTAATCGACTTATGAAAGTCCTCTATGTTGTTCTTATGCAAAATGGTGAAACATGCTTTCATGAAATGATGTTATGTACTACCCATGCCAAATATAATGAAAATCGATTTTTTTATTCTTAAAGATTCACATTATTTGTTTTATGAACTTTTATTTAAATTCTGTTGAATGAATGGGTTGAAACGAGCATTGGTAATCTGACTATTTTAATCAGCCGTTAGATTCTTGTAACTTTGTTTTTTTATACAATATTTTTTTAATCGAAATCCGCTAATTTTATTAAATAAGGATATATTTGAAATTACAATAAAAGTTTACAATTTAGTAAACAAAACACCTAAATTCAGACATTTTTAGTGAACAAAACTAGCGTCTCGGGATCAAAAGAACCTAACTTAAAGAAAGAAGGATACAAACATCACCAAAATCGATGATGATAAGTAAAATTATCAACAAACAACATAAAAATACATATTACAATGAGAGTACGTTGACAATAAGGTCATTATCATAACTCAATCTCGAATAAGGAATAGTAGATGTAATCGCGTATCCAAATTTAGTTCAAGGGCTCGAAATAGGAAGACCAGCAGTATAATGAAAGGAGTGTCATTTTGACCAGTCGTGACGCCGTCGGATCTAACCCTAATAGAAAATGAAAATAAAAAAGAAAAAACATGTCAAAAGGTAAAAAAAACGTACTAAAAAGTAGAGTAAAATCGTGCCACAACAAAATAATTTATTAGATTCCGACCGTCGGTAACCAATATTAAGAGATTTTTTTATACAATGTTTGCATTTCTGTTTCGAAAGGATTTTATACATAAATAAAGGAATGAGTGTTATGCGTACCAATTTCTTTTATTTTTCCCATAGTATGATTTTTAATAGATACTAGAGTTGAGCCCCGTTTTGCTGCGTGATTTTTTATTATTTGTTTAATTGATTAAGGATGAATTTAACTTTTATTTTCTTGTAGAATCCGTTGAGTGGTCTTATGGTAAAGAATAATATGTAATTTGAGATTGAGTATTATGTGTGCATATTGTGTTTGCGTCATTAAAGGCTAAGAAAATTGAATATATACTACCATGTAATCACACCAACATATTAAAAAAATATTTATTTTCTTGTATTATGATTTTTATGCTTCGAATATAATTTTCATTTTTTACCCGCACACTTTGTGCATGGTTTTTTTAAGGGTAATTATTTCATACACTGGTAGTGTAAACTAAAAGTTTTCACAAGCGTCCTAGTTTTAGGGATTCAATTTAGTATGTAGGGTTTAGTATTTAGGTGTATGCGTTTAGAATTTAAGGTTAGTGATTAGAATTTAAGCTTTGCTTGGTATGAAAGATGGAAATGAAGAAGGATGAAAAAATTGTTAATCAAATGGTGGAGATTCATAACCACCTTCTTACTTTGAATCTTTAACAATTTGACTAACAAAATTTTCATCCTTCCACATTTTCATCCTTCATACCAAGCAAAACCTTAGTGTTTAGGGTTAAAATTTAGGGTTTAGAGGTTAAAATTTAAATTCTCACCATATTACCCTAAAAACTAAACTCTAAATTCTAACCACTAACCCTAGATTCTAAAGCCTTACATCTAAACCCATAAGCACTACACCTTAAATTAAATCTTTAAACCTTAAAACTAAGGCGCTTATGGAAACTTTTAATTTTCACTGCTAGTGTATTGAATATAATTTTTTTTAAATAACATTCAATTCATTCAGACATTTTTTTTTTATTTCAGTGGAGAGGTTCTACGTTTCAAAGACATCAATATTTGAATCATCAAATGTGATAAAATGAGTAATTTTGATCACTCGGACATTTAATGAATTTTAATTATTCAACATATTTCAATCATAAATCGAATAATATTGCGTGATTAGATATGTTTAAACTTACATTTTTATATTAAAACAATAAATTTATCAACCAATTTAAGATTAATTACCCCTACTTTAGCGTTTGGATAATAATACAATGATGACTTTTATCGATTGGATCCTTCATTTAACTCCAATTCACGATCCCGATTGTTTTATGTAAACTGGTGTTGCCCTGCCAATTTCCATGGCAACTTTGACCTGCGATTTTGGCGGTGAGTCTATGTTGCAGACACATCAGAGGCACCCACCAATATAGCAGATCCAGTGGCGACACCAACAAATGTGGTCCAGGATATTTCCATGATCGGGAATGTGCTAGCATTGCGCAGAGGGAATAGATAAAGGAATGTGCCACGTGGTTTAACCGATTTTTGTTTTGTATTAAGTTTATTATCCTTAGTTTAAATAGCTCGAGTTGTGAGCTAATAAGGCATGCAAAAATCTTAAAAAAACATTATTTTCTCTTCTCTAATCTATCTTCTTCTTTGCCCCCTTCTATTTTCTGGTGTGATTACCCTAATACATAACAATTTGGTGTTTTTATTGATTTCTCTACCATGGTTAACAACACAGAATCCATTCGATCGCTCCAGGATACTACCACTCGCCATGAACAAACACTCACCTTCCTCGAAACCCATGTTGCCAACCAAGAAAAATGGAATGGCGGTTTTTTTAATTTTATGGAACGGACGATCACCATCGCGTCACGATGGCTTCGTTTCGAATGACCGGTACGTCGAAGAAATGGTTAAGGTGGATGCAGTGACAACGACAACTCGCAGGGTGGACTCATTTTGTTGAAGCTATTCGCGAACGCTTCATAGTAATGGAGATTGAATCCCCAGCCGGCCAGTTGGCGAAGTTGATGCAAACTACAACCATGGCCGATTATCAATCGCGTTTTGAGGATTTAGCGTTGCGAACGTCCAATCTCTCTGATGAATTTCTCTTGGACTGCTTCACCTCCGGCCTTCGCGTCGATATCAAGAATGAAGTTTTGGGCCATCGTTCCACATCCATGGTTGAGGTTCAGGCATTGGCTCGATTTCACGAAGCTCGGCTACAGGATCGTCATCACTTTAGTCGCCCTTCGAATCCTAAGCTTCCACCTCTGCTGCCTACCCCTACAGCATCTTCTCTTGATCCAAAAGGGCAACTAGGTCGCCCCCACCCTCGGACCCAAGCACCCAACTCTCGCACTCTCCACCACATGTTCGTCGTATT
This sequence comes from Hibiscus tridactylites, assembly GCA_958450335.1. NCBI lineage: Eukaryota > Viridiplantae > Streptophyta > Magnoliopsida > Malvales > Malvaceae > Hibiscus > Hibiscus tridactylites. The sequence goes on along the minus strand of OY288290.1, from coordinate 63,735,874 downwards.
TCCTCTGCGGAGGCAGAAGCACGTCGACTCAAAGGCCTTTGTTTTTATTGTGATGACCGTTATGTTTCGGGACATACATGCAAGGCCCCACAACTATTTTTGTTGGATGATACCGTTGAGAGTATCGACCAACTGCCTCCGAAGGACGATAACTCTGATACGCAAGCCCCAACCATCGATGAACACTCCACAATGTCGTTCAATGCTCTTTCTAGTTGTACTACTCCTAATACATTGCGGGTACAAGGAAGAATTTAAGGGAATATGGTTCGCATTCTAATCGATGGCGGTAGAACCCATAACTTCATTCAATCCTGCGTTGCAAAGTACCTTAGCTTACATGTAACAATTGCTCTAAATTTTTGGGTTCTTGTGGGTAATGGCCAACGTTTACAACATGAAGGTTGTGTCTGGGATGTCAAGGTTTTGGTTAAGGGTACTGAGCTGGTCACTGACTTTTACATATTGCCCCTGGAAGGTGCTGAGGTGGTGTTAGGTGCTGCCTGGATGGCCACCCTAGCCCCAATTACTATGAATTTTGCCACGTTGACTTTTGAATTTCAACAGGGAAATGTGCAACACTGTTGACAAGGTGATACTAAGCTTGGACCCCAACCAATTCACCTCCAATCCCTCCGCCGTCTGTCGGAAACTGGAGCTATTGCTGAGTTCTTTCGTTTGCATGTTGAGAACCCTGAGCATTCTATGTCTTTGCCTGATCGTGGGGATTTGAGAGACCTGCTTGAGATGTTTAGCAGTGTATTTGAGTCGGTAAACAATTTAGCTCCTCGGCGTGCTCATGACCACGCCATTCACCTCGACGCGTCGAGTAAGCCAATCAACGTCCGCCCTTATCGCTACCTTCACTTTCAGAAGGCTGAGATCGAAAAACAGGTTCATCAAATGCTCCAGGCAGGACAGATTCGTCCGAGCACGAGCCCCTTTTCTTCTCCCGTTATGCTCGTACGTAAGAAAGATGGCACTTGACGCTTTTATGTCGACTATAGGGCTCTCAATGCAATAACCATTCGCGATAAGTTACTAATCCCTACAGCTGATGAACTTTTCGATGAACTCGGACAATCACAGTTCTTTTCAAAGATGGATTTGCTCGCAGGGTATCACCAGATCCGGGTTCGTGGTGAGGATGTACATAAAACTGCCTTTCGGACTCACGAAGGCCATTATGAATTCCTTGTTATGTCGTTTGGCTTAACTAATGCTCCATCAACGTTCCAAGCTACGATGAACGCCATTTTTTTGCTCGTTTTTGCAGAAGTTTGTTCTCATTTTTCTGGATGACATTCTTGTGTTTAGTGGCACTTGGCAGGACCATCTTCAGCACTTGCGTAGTGTTCTTCAGGTCTTGAAATCTCATGGTTTTGTGGCTAAGCAATCCAAATGTTCCTTTGGACAAGAAACTGTGGAGTATCTGGGTCACGTTGTCTCTCGCGAGGGGTTAGCCATGGACACCACTAAAGTCGAGTGTTGAGTTGAGAGGAGCTCGATTCGTTCAACCGATATGGCTCACCAAGTGGTAGAGAGGTGAATTTTTTGGTGAAGGTGGTATGGAAGTTAAAACAAAGATGACACAATGATTTTAGAGTGGTTCAACCTTCTAACCAAGGTCTACATCCACTACCTTGGCTTCCCACTAAGGATTTTCAATCAATCCACTATTGATTCGTCCCCTTTTCTAGGATTAGGAGGAAACCCTTATACACCAATCAAGCTTTCTACTCAAAGCCTTGATCAAACCCTCTTTTACAAAGAGATAAATAAAGCAAACACAAATCCCTCTAATAGGTGTTTGTTTGTACAATTAAAGCACTGACCCAAAACCTAAAACACTTGAGCGAATTTGACAATTTTGGCTCACTAGTGTTTGTCTATGCAAGAGTTGACAATTTAAGCACTAAGACAATATTTGATCATTTGTTGATTGACAATATGAGCATTAGCCTAATCTTGATGCTTGGAGGTCCCTTTTATACTCCTTGATGAGTTTGTAGTCGTTACTAGTCGTTGGGGTTGAATTAGAGCCGTTGAGGACTTTAATTCCCACCATAAATGCAGTTCTGCAGCTCACCGTTTCAAAACGCTCGAACCCGTTTCGAAACACTCTTTAAGTAGAAAGAGCCGTTGTAGTCTGACAAGGCACCCGTTTCGGAACGCCCCTGGCCGTTTCGGAACACGTATCGAAACACCTAGACCCGTATCGAAACGCCATGCATTTAAATGTTAGTTGAGAAATAGCTATTGGGGTTTATGACCGTTGTGGTCGAAGCCACGTGGGCGTATCGAAACGGTATAGCCCGTTTCGAAACGTTGGGCTAAAATCTCATCCAGGGAATGCTCGTTTCGATACTAGTATCGAAACACTTTTGCTGCTGGAATGCACCGTATCGAAAACCCTTAGGTGTTTCGAAACGCCTAGAAGGTTTTGTGTACTTTGGCTTTTGAAAACATGCAAAACCCTTTATAAAATATCCCTAAACATAGTTTCAAGTTATTTGGACTTTTGAAATTGTTTTGAATTCTTTTTAAATCAGTCCAAAACATTTTTCAATTATTATATCAAAACATTAGTTCTACAATCTCCCCTTTTTTGATATAATAAAACTATCTTGAAAAATTGTTTGGGATTCTCCCTCTTTAACTTTAAAAATGTGAATAAGAGAATTAAAGATATAAATCAATTAAAGCTCCCTCTTATTCATTTGAAAATTCTATTTTTCAAACCATTTCTTCCCCTTTTTGTTATATCAAAAAGGATTTAAAACATTAAGTTCAAAATAATAATAGAGGTAAAATTTGAAAAAATAAGAATTTGGTTTTTAAAATGGCTCCCCCTTACTCAAAGCATGAATAAAATGTTAGTCCAACATATATGATCACCTAGTTGACATAAATGAAAATAAAACAAATAAAAGCTAAAGCAACTAGATTTTACCACACTTGAACTCAATGGAGGATGTGAAGTCTTCCTTCTTCAAGTGTTCTTCCTTGTGTGCATGGAGCTCCCCCTCAAAGTTTGACTTGTTGATCACTCTTCATCACACTTAGCAAAAGACAATCAAGTAATTTTTGGTATCCAAATTGCTTTGGATCCATGAACATTAGTAGCACAAATTTTAGTCCCCTTAGAAATCCATTTTCAATGTCATCCTTTTTAGTTGAAGTGGTTAGTCCTTTTGGGACCCAAACACTTCTAAACATTTTTCTTTTACAAATCTAGGGGCACTAGATTGTCTTACATAGAAATTTGATTTTCCAAAATTGTTTTTCTTTTCTAGCTCTTTGGAAATCAAATCATTTTCTTCTTGAACTTTTTGAAGCAATTTTTGTAAATCAAAACATTTTAGTTCAAACTCCTTGAGTTTTGCTTCAAGTTCAAGTTTGGCTTTAGAAATCAAATCATTTTGACTTTTCAATTTTGAAATCAATTTATTGTTTTTCAAAAAGTGATTTTTAAAGTCTAAAACCAAATCATCGTAGGTATCTTGTAATTCATCAAAAGAGTAAGAACATGAAGTAGATGAATTAGAAGTTACCCTTGAATCTTTTCGATGGCCATAAGACAAAGGTTGGATTTTTCATCGTCGGTGGAGTCCTCATCACTCCAAGTAGCCACATGTGCCTTATTCTTATGGTTTGAAGTGCTTGCCCTCTCCTTTTTCATGAATTCTCGTTCAAGCTCTCTCAAGGCTTTCTTCATGAACGGGCACACTTCTTGAAGAGATGAAATATCTCTTCTTCTTCATCCTCCTCTTCACTTGAATAAACATGATGGCAAGTGGAGGATTTGAGAGCCACATCACTTGCGTTGATGCCTAGCCCTTTGATTTTCTTCTCTCCCATAGCTCTAATTTCTTCCCTCTACTTTTCATCTTCTTTATTCTTCTTCATGATTTGATGAGTAAGGAGTGACCCCATGAGTTCATCAAGCTTTAAGGTCTTCAAATTCTTGGCTTCGATGATGGCGGTCCTCTTTGAGTCCCGAGACTCGGGAAGTGAGTAGATGAGCTTTCGGACAAGTTTCTCCCCCGGAATGGCTTCTCCATAGCCCTTGAGACCATTGGTGATTGTGGAGAACCTATCAAACATCTTCTCGGTGTTCTCTTCCGGATCCATCTTGAAGTTCTCATACTCTAAGGTTAGAAGCCTAATCTTGGTCTCCTTGACTTCATCGGTTCCCTCGTATGTGACTTCAAGCTTGTCCCATACCTCATTGGCACTCTCACAAGAAGACATCTTCTCATAGATGGTTGGGCCAAAAGCACAAAACAAGATGTGCAAGGCTTTGCAATTAAGCTCCATCTTCTTGCGATCGTCGACACTCCATTCAGCTTTGCTTCGTTGAGGCACGAACGGACCATCTTCAACTATGTCTCATAGCTTGTAATCTCTTGACTTTATGAAGAATTTCATCTTGGTCTTCCAATGGGCATAGTGGGTACCATCGAAGAAGGGCTATTTGTCGATTGATTGTGCCATTGAGCTGGTTGAGTAAAATGTCGATCAAGCTTGCCGGATCTTCTCAATAGGATGTGAATCCTCTTCGATTGAGCCAAGCTCTGATACCAATTGTTGAGTTGAGAGGAGCTCGATTCGTTCAACCGATATGGCTCACCAAGTGGTGGAGATGTGAATTTTTGGGTGAAGGTGGTGTGGAAGCTAAAACAAAGATGACACAATGATTTTAGAGTGGTTCAACCTTCTAACCAAGGTCTACATCCACTACCTTAGCTTCCCACTAAGGATTTCCAATCAATCCACTATTGATTCGTCCCCTTTTCTAGGCTTAGGAGGAAACCCTTATACACCGATCAAGCTTTCTACTCAAAGCCTTGATCAAACCCTCTTTTACAAAGAGATGATGTTCAGGACATATGAAGAAGAACATATGAAGCATCGGTTTCTGATGATAATAATGGGAAGTACAATAGGAAGGAGAAGAAGAAGGTGAAAGTAAAGGCAATGGCGACTCTGTCGTCAACTGACAGTGGATGTTTCAGTAGCGAATTAGGTGACGAAGATGAACAGACCGAAACCCTAATTTCTAATTCAATAAGCTTCTCTGACGGCTCATCTTTTGAGTTGGATCAATCACTGGCCGGTGAAGACTCTCCCATGGAAATCAAGAGGAACGATAAAAAAGTTAACGGTAAGAAGATGAAGAGACTAGGAAGCTTGGGATCAAAGAAATACAGAGGATCGTCAACGGAGAATACTGAAACTCCACGGAGAGGTTCTATTTTGAAAAGGACGATGGTGGTAGCGTCGCGCACGGCGGAAGAGAAGGTAGCGGAGAGCGTTGTGGTGGTGAAGAAATCGGAAGATCCTTATGAAGACTTCAAGAGGTCGATGCTGGAAATGATAATGGAGAAACATATGTTTGAAGCCAGAGATTTGGAGCAGCTTTTGCAGAGTTTTCTTTCTTTGAATTCAAAGCAACATCATCGAACCATTGTGGATGCTTTCACCGAGATTTGGGAAACATATGTTCGAAACGCCCTTTAAGTAGAAAGAGTCGTTGCAGTCTGACAAGGCACCCGTTTCGGAACGCCCCTGGCCGTTTTGGAACACGTATCGAAACACCTAGACCCGTATCGAAACGCCTTGCATTTAAATGTTACTTGGGAAATAGTCGTTGGGGTTTATGACCGTTGTGGTCGAAGCCACATAGGCGTATCAAAACGGAATAGCTCGTTTCGAAACGCTGGGCTAAAATCTCATCCAGGGAATGCCTGTTTTGATACCAGTATCGAAACACTTTTGCTACTGGAATGCACCGTATCGAAACGCCCTAAGGTGTTTCGAAACGCCTGGAAGGTTTTGTGTATTTTGGCTTTTGAAAACATGCAAAACCCTTTATAAAATATCCCTAAACATAGTTTCAAGTTATTTGGACTTTTGAAATTGTTTTGAATTCTTTTTAAATCAGTTCAAAACATTTTTCAATTATTATATCAAAACAGACTATTCGCAATTGGCCAGTGCCCCTAAGGTCCGCGATGTCTGCACTTTTTTGGGTATCTCAGGCTACTATCGTCGTTTCATTAAAGGGTATGCTACAATTGCGGCTCCTATCTCTGATCTGTTGAAACATGTTGACACTTTTGCTTGGTCTCCTGCGGCTCAGAAAGCTTTTGAACTATTAAAATCTTGTCTCGCTTCGGCTCTAGTTCTGGGTCTCCCTGATTTTGATAAAGAATTTGTCGTCGAAACGGATGCTTCCGGTGTTGGCATTGGGGCAGTGTTAACGCAAGCCAATCGGCCATTGCCATTTTTTAGCCAAAAGCCGAGTCCGAAGATGCAAGCTGCCTCGACATACCATCGAGAGATGTATGCCATAACCCAGGTCGTTGGCAAGTGGCGCCAATACCTTCTTGGTCGTCGTTTCGTGATTATCACGGACCAAAAGGCTCTCCGGGAGTTAACTCAGCAAACAATACAAACGCCGGAGCAGCAACAATGGCTTGCAAAGCTGATTGGCTTTGATTTTGAAATTAGGTATCATCCAGGGAAATTGAATATTATTGCAGATGCCTTGTCCAGGGAAGTTAGTGCTCACTTAATGGCGTTCTCTCGCCCGATGTTTGGGATCTTGGATGATATTCGAACATCGGTGGAACATGATTTTGATTTGGTTCAGATAGTGACGACGATACAAGAGGGTCACGATTCACCTCTGGGTTACTCTGTTAACCAAGGCTTATTGCTCTTCAACAACAGGATCGTGGTCCCTAATGAGAGTGCACTACGTTCTCGTCTCCTACGCGAATTTCATAGTTCGACAGTCGGTGGTCACGCCAAAATATCCCGCACATTTCGCCGTTTTTCAGCTCATTTTTTTGGAATGGGATGCGCAAGGATGTTCGTCTCTTTGTGTCTGAATACCGGACTTGTCAACCAGTGAAGTGTGACAATCTTGTTTCAGCAGGTCTTCTCCAGCCACTTCCGATACCTCAACAGGTTTTTAAAGATATTTCGTTAGACTTTATCACTGGTCTGACCCGCTCCAACGGTAAATAGGTGATTTTGGTTGTCATTGATCGATTGACAAAATATAGCCATTTTTTGCTTTGCCTGCATAGTATGATGCTCCATTGGTTGCTAAGATTTTCGTCCAAGGCGTGGTTAACTTGCATGGAATTCCACGTTCCATGGTAAGCGACAGGGACCCGATCTTCACAAGCACCGTGTGGACGGAACTGGCTCGCCTACAGGGAACCGAGTTGTGTTTAAGCTCTTCTTATCATCTGCAATCCGATGGTCAAACCGAATCCTTGAACCACTGCCTTGAGATGTATCTCCGTTGCATGACCGGCGATGAGCCACGCAAATGGGAACAATATCTGGCTTGGGAAGAATTTTGGTACAACACGGCGTTTTAAGTCTCCGTGAGTATGACACCATTCCGGGCACTGTATGGCCGTGATCCGCCTACCCTCATGTCCTATGTTGAGGGGGTTCCCTTAATCCTCAAGTGGACAAGGCCTTTCAGGACCGCGACGAGATTCTCCGTGAGCTCAAACATAATTTGGTCCAGGCACAACTGAGAATGAAAAACCAGGCTGATAAGAGACGTCGCGAAGTTGAATTAAATGTTGATGACTGGGCTTTCATCCGTCTCCAACTGTATCGCCAACTATCCCTTCGTCTGACCAAGCATAACAAACTCAATCCATGATATTTCGGCCCTTACAAGGTTGCCCAACGCATCGGTCCAGTGGCTTACCGTTTGGAGTTACCTGAGGCAGCACGTATACACTCGATTTTCCACATTTCCCAGCTCAAGCTTTGCAAAGGGCAGCCCTTACAGCAGTTTACTTTGTTACCCTTATTCGCAAAGACTCCAGCTACTTCACTGCCAAACCTTGAGGACAAGGTTGACTCTTTAAGGGGGTAATGTTGCAGACACAGCAGAGGCACCCACCAATATAGCAGACCCAGTGGCGACACCAACAAATGTGGTCTAGGATATTTCCATGGTCGGGAATGTGCCAACATTGCGCAAAGAGAATAGAGAAAAGAATGTGCCACGTGGTTTAACCAATTTTGTTTTGTATTAAGTTTATTACCCTTAGTTTAAATAGCTCGAGCTGTGAGCTAAGAAGGCATGCAAAAACCCTAAGAAAACGTTGTTTTCTCCTCTCTAATCTATCTTCTTCATTGCCTCCTTCTATTTTCTGGTGTGATTACCCTAATACATAACAGTCTAGGGTGCAACAGAGTTATAGTACGGTTACGGTGTGGTACTATTATAAAATACGAAATTTAAAATATTACTCATTAGAAGATGCGAGTTCAAATTTTGGAGACAGCATTATTTGGAGGGGCAATCTCGCATTTTAAACATGGACCGTAAGACAATCATGCATATTATCAAAAGAAATTGTTACCCATCAACCTAAAATGTTATATTTTTTGACAATATTTTAGATTGATGGTTAAGTATCGAAATTTGACTCCGAGTATCGATACTTTCATTTCTGATAATATTTTAGGTATGATTTTAAATATCAAAATTTGTCTTTAGGTATTAATATTTTATCGTGTTTTGCAATATTTTAGTAGGTGTCGTCACACTATAACCGTGTCATAACTCTCTCGATTTTGTGGGATCAAGAAAGACGCGTATAATTTCTGAGCAGGAATTTGGGTGGAAGGCCTTGAACAGCATAGGAACATGAAAAAGGACAAAAAATTATACATATCTTATCATCTTTTCTACATTTATGAATTATGTCTACCGTCTACGTGCACGGCTCAACTGCAAAACAAACTTGATATTAACATAAAAAGAAGTATATATGAAGATGACGAATGTCATCAGCTGGGATTGCATAGCCAATTACGGTTTTTATAACTGAGGATTTCAAATCTCAACCCCCAACTGCCCATGACCAACTCTCTCTTGTTTGAAACAAGTGCCACCATCCTTTATTGCCCTCATTTATTGACCACACCCAGCAGAGAAGTTCCATTGAGGATTTTCTTCATACACCTGGCGCGCCCGATCCTTTGTCTTTCAATTCTTCTTTTCAATTGACGTGTGCAAAACACAATCGCCACCTTGCTTACTCCGTGCCTATCAGAGCCTTCTCGAATAATTTCAGTCCTTGAACAAAAACTCAAAAATAAAGTCGTATAGAACGAAATTATATTTTATTACTTTAAATATTAATTTAATATTTTATTAATAAACCATAGAAATATGATTAAACTTTGTTAACCACATTATTTTTATTGTTTTGTTAAGAAAAATTAAAAGAATTGAATTGTAAGTATGATATGGAGCTTGATTTTGTACAACAAATACAAATAATATTGTATCATTTGTTTGTCGATAGATTAGAGAAGAATAACATATGATTAAATTTGGAGAGAATTAAATTTTACCGTTAGATTATTGATAAAAAATTACTGTTAAATTAATTTACTTATTTGATAAATTAAAAAGTATGATTTAAAATATAAAAATAATTGATTTTTAGGGATCCTAAGTTGGTTTGGGACCTGAGGCTAAACGATCACTCATGGTGCTCCCCTTATGAGACTCCAACGGTGCTTATAAAGATACAATATAACTTTTGAGTATCGTCGGGAAAGGAATCATGATTTAATAGATAAATTGTTTAATTTTAAAATTTTAATGATGATGTTTAATTTTAAGCATAATAATTATTCTATTTTTTCTTATTAGGTGCTTAGTTTTTTTTGTCTCTTTTAAGTGTCCAAATTATTGTTTTTTTCTATTTTTTTAAAATCAACTAAAATATATATTTACCAACAAGGGTTTGGTGCATTGGTAAGGGACATTGCATTCCCAAGGAGAGGACGTGAGTTCGAACCTTGGAGACGATACTGTTGGGAGGGGCAGCCATGCACCCTGAACATGGACCTAAGACGGATATACATTTAATAAAAAAAACTAAAATATATATTTTAACTAAAAAATATAATTTAACCACTAAAAACGAGATAATTTAATCACTTACTTTAATATTAAGCATTAAGTTTATGAGTTTTAAAACTACAACTAAAAGTACCATTAGAGAAAAAAATTGAGAGGCCATGGCCCCTTCCATTCCGGTTTCGTCAAAGCGTACCGCAATCAAATTTTCTACTCTTACTTATTGAAGGAATAATAAACTTTTCCATTGTTTTAATTAATAATTTATGTATGCATATTGTGTATCATGTATTTTTCCCATGGAAACATTATAAATATAAAAATAAAATAAAGTATCAGACGTTGTATAATTTAAGTTAAGAGTGTGATACATGTATTAAAATTTTTATGACGTCATTTTAATTTTTTTAAAAGTTTGTAATATATTGTAAAACTTAACGAGTGGTCTCAGTAAAAAAATAATGTTTTTCATCTGAAAGATATTCAAGTTCAAGCAAATTTATTGGCAAGATGTGTGTCTTATTAAAGAGTTTAAATAAAATATAAACAAATACTGCATTACATATTTTAAAATTCATGAAATGAGCGGTATCTATTAAATTTAAATTTCATAACTCGAATGTCGGACAAATTACATTTTTCTTGGGGCTTTCAATCAGAGACAGACACAAAATTTTTGTGTAAAGGGTGCACGAAGTATTAAAAAATTATATTAAAATTTAAGGGGTACAAAATAATAAAATTTTAAGGTTACAAAAAATTAAATTTTCAATAAAATATATAAAAAAGCATCTAAACTATAAAAATTTAAAATTTATAAGAGTGCGACAAGACTGCCCCACTGAACACCCTTCGTTCCATCCCACCTTTCAATCATGCTATACTCAATGCACTGCTACCCAATTAATATATAAAAGAGTTTAAAATTTTTGTAATGGAAATATGGACCTCATTATAAGAATCTCTTTTATCTTAATAAGTACTAACTTATAATTATATTTCAACTATTTTTTAATAGAGAATTATATTTCTGCCCAGCCAATTAGTACTATTGACCCTAACTAATTATTACGCTAATATTGGATTGACTTAAGATAAGTAATGCTTTATGAAAGTTTGAAATTAAAATATTTATTACTATATGATAAGTAAAAGCTGCAATAATTGCTTGGAAATAATTAAAAATGACCTGACGAATCAAAATACAATGATTTTTTTATAATAACACACAATAAATATTAAGTCAAAATATTTTAGTTTAATTAAATTTTTTAACAAATTTTAATTTTAATCCTACCTAGAGAAAATGAGAAGAAAGACTCTAGAGGAAGGAAGTGATGCTCTTAGTGAGTCTAGAACTTATGACATAAGGAAATATGAAATAACAAAAATGAGCAGCTTAACCAACCGACCAAATGTGTTTTCTCAATTTAATTAAAATTTTAAAACCTCTTCATTTATATAAAATATTAATTTTATTGATAAATGTTGAATGCATTAGCAAAATATATTATTATTAAGGATGGAATCTAAATTTCGAAGAGACAATTACAAACATAAACCATAGATGAATATCTTATTTATATTTATTTTATTTTTCAAATTTAATAAATGATGCTGATTAGCTAGTTTATTTTAAATTGATTCGATTTTAGAAAATAAAAGATTAAATTCAAACTCAAATTATATATATTTAAACTCAAATCATCCAACTTAAAATGATTTAAATTCAAACAAAAAAGTCCTCGCCGATTTAAAATTTTGAAATTGAAAACGAATAGTCGAATTGACAAATGTAGTTGCAAGGCTAACCCAATTAATATAGCTCATTGAGTGAGGCTGTCGAGGTGGAGCACTAAGTACCCAACAGAAATGTTGTTTTGATTTTTTTTTTAACAATGTTTTAATTGTTTTCTATTTAGTCATTTTCCAATGTGCTAAAAAGATTGAATTGATGTGTACCACTTTAAATGTAACCTAACTGCAACATTTATGATATCCAAATAATTCAAAACCACATTTATTTTGTGCATACATCAAGGAAGGAGGCTTTATATGTATGCTTGTGAAAATTTATTTTAAGAAACTAATCATCTATATTAATGTAAAATCATTTTATTTTTACACAATTTTATACTTTTTTATGTAGTTAATATTTGGGTAAAGTACACCAGTGACTACCGAACTAACTGAGGATACATATTTTGACCATCAAACTAGTTAATCAGACCAACAAACTTATGAAATTGACTTATTTTGACCATTGTCGTTAAAAAACTAATAGATAGACAGTGGTGTGTGGTTTAAACTTGGGACCTATAAGGTAAAACCACATATTATTACCACTACGCCAAACCACTTCCATTGATAGAAATTACAGTGCCCTTTTGTATATATATTTGTTTTACTAAATATGTTCGGAGATTTGTATACATATCTCACATTTTCTATTGACTTTTTTTATATATATTTTAAATATTTCTTATACTTGTTTTTATAACTCTTTGTATGATTAGTTTTATAAAATCCAAATAGTAATATCTAAAGTTCTATTTAAGTAAATTATGGAGGTTGAGTTTTGAGTAAATTAAAAACATATATTCAACCTCCATAATTTACTTAAATAGAACTTGAGATATTACTATTGAATTTTATAAAACTAATCATACAAAGAGTTATAAAAACAAGTATAAGAAATATTTAAAATATATAAAAAAAAAGTCAATAGAAAATGTGAGATATGTATACAAATCTCCGAACATATTTAGTAAAAAAAATATGTAAAAGGAAATTGGTTTTCAATATGTTTGTAAACCCGTAATGTAGTGCTCAACTTGTTACTATTAATTTTTAAAACATATCTTAAAGGTTCATGGTGCCACCTTGCTTTGGTTGAAGTCTAAAAATTTCATTGATGATACAGATTTAGTATTTTTTGGATTATTATTCTATACACATGCGGTTGAAATTTTTTATTCGTATAAATGTTTCAATTTTAGGGTTTAGAGTTTAAGGGTTTTAGTGTATGAATTTAGAATTTACGGTTCATGGTTAGAACATAAGGTTCATGGTTAGAATTTAGGGTTTAGGGTTGAGTTTATGTTGTAGGGTAATATGGTTAGGGATTTAGGTTTTAACTTATAAACCCTAAAATTTAACCTTGAACCTAAAATTTTATCAACAGCCCCTAAATTCAAAACTACTACACTTAAACTCCTAAACCTAAACAAAGTCCTTGAACCCTAAAATTAAAGTTCTTGTGTAAACAAAGTTTCTACAAGCGCTTGTGCATGTAATAATTATTTTTTTATTATTAAATAGAGATATTACATTCTCGAGACAAATAATGAGATTCGAATACATATAACTTATAAGATAACACAACACAAACGTCCTTGACTACTCAGTCAATTAATATCATATCTTTTATGTGTGTATATATACTTCTTCTCTGTGCAGAAGCAGAAGCAGAAGCAGGCATGTATTATGCAAGTGTTGTTGCGTATCACATATTCTTCAACTCAACCAAGTACCTCTATCTTCTTCTTCTGCTTACCTTTTCTTTGCTTAACGTTTTCATGTTCCCAGAACCAACAGAGCTGGGAAATATTTATATGAAGGGATGGGCTGCTGCTTTGTTTTCGGCTGCTGCTCATAACAATGGAGGAAACCACCGCTTCTGGGGATCCTACTTTTTAAGCTTTCTGGGTGAATAATTACATCAAGTTTTGATGTACTATATGTAAATTACCATTCTTAAAGTTCGCTTTCATCTTGTTACAGAATTTTCGTTTTTCTTGTCTTCTACTTCTATATCTATTACTATGTTTAGAGTATCTGATAACTCCTTCCAATAATATCCTTTGAGAACTTTTGAGATATTGTATTCTAGCTGAAGTTTTTTTTAATAAACGGAGTGATTATATAGTAGTATTTGTTCATATTTTTTAACTCTTTAACGATGTATATACACTTTGCACATAAAGAAGTTTGAACCTGAGTCACCTAAGATGAACATACATCATCTTTTCCACTGCAGTCACTCGTTGGGTTCAATTGACTGAATTTATTTTAATTTTTAATCCGATATATATATATATATATATATATATATATATATATATATATATATATATATATATATATATATATATATATATATATATATATATATATCTTAAGTTGTTACAAGGTTGAGAAGGTAATTCATCCTTTTTAATGTTTGTGAGAATTTAATTAAGGTTATACCGTAAATAATTAAAATATATTATTTAAAAATCAAACACAAAATTTGTGGATTTATATATAACTTTTTTTATCACTTCACTTATAATTAATCGTTTAATAAATTTTTATAAATATATTTTGTACATAAAAGTATTTCTATATTATAAGTGTGATAAAATATAATAATAATTTTTAATATATTATAATTAAATTAAAGTATTTTTATTATTTAATTCGTGTTCGTTTGTTTATTTTTAAAGGTGTTCATGTTCGGTACGTGTTCGTTTAAAATTTTAATATTATGTTCGTGTTTGTTTATTTATTTTTGAAGGTGTTCGTGTTTGTTTAATTATTCACGAATGTGTTCATTTAAGTGTTTGCGAACGTATTCGTTTATGTGTTCCCAAACATGTTCATTTTAGTATTCGTGAACGTGTTCGTTATATGTTCAAAAATGTTAACTAAAATAACAATAAATAAATAAATAAATAAATCGCAAAAAAGAACTTGCATTTCAGCATTAACTTATATAACGTTTGTAGTATTTAGATCCATCCACAATCATTTTCACCATACAAACGAGTGTATAAACGAGCTTATACATGAGCCTATAAACGAGCTTGTTCGTGAACATAAACAAACCAAACACAGTTATGTTCGTGTTCGTTCGTTTATTAAACGAACATAAAATTTTTGTTCATACTCGTTTACTTAGCTTATTAACGAACATTATGCAAACAACTCACGAACGATTCGTCGAACGCTCTGTTCATTTACCCTCCTAACCGGACAGACTCAAATCACAAAATTTCTCATCCAAAAAGTGTATTTTAAATTATTTGAACAGGTCCTAAAACTAGACATATTAATTATTTAATTTTGGAAATAATTTAATTATTTAATTTTTTGAACATATTAATTATTTAATTTAAATGAATGAAAGTATAAAAAGTAAATACAAATGTCACTATTTACCGCCTGAATCTAGACATGTTCCCTGCCCACCCTGTTTAATTAAATTAAATTTGAATTGGGTTAATTCAGAATATGTTTAGTAATTTATATCAATTTAGTTTTACTATTTTTTATTTTAAATTGTGGTTATCATTTTTAATATATATGAATATAAAAACAATATTTAAAATAATAAAAGAGAATTTGACCCGTTGATACGAAACAGAAAGCAATAGAAGCAGTGAATATTGTATAATATATTAACATTATACAACGCGGTCTTCATGATTGGGCTCTATTTATACTAAATAAGGCAGAAGACGAAGACCAACTGCAAGCTGTACGTAATGGGATCGAAAAACGGAACCCTTAAAATCCAGACTACGTTTGTTCTTCTAATTTTGGGGAATAATACTAAAATACTAAAATAAAAATAGTAGCAATGGCAACTTAAATGAATTGAGCATATTCTAAAAGATTTGAACTTCATATCCCAACACTTGTCTTGCTTTTCTTAATGGCGGACTTCCGTTGCTTCTTGTATTCTTCATATAACTGCAGGGATGTTGTTGTCCGATCCAACTCCCCCCTTAATCTCTCGTTCTCTTTAATGTCCCGAAGAAGAGCGAAATGCCTACCAAGCTTCTTGCTCACCTCATTTTCATCTATCGGAGAAGGCTCCTCCATTGCCAATGTCGACGGCAGTGCAGTGCTTCTGTTTTTCCTCTTGTTATTTGATTTCTGGGAACTGCCCTGTGGGTTGAACTTGAACGACTCCTCTTTAAATGACAGGTTCTTGAAAGCTTGTTGAGGCGAAATGTTGATATAAACCTGGTTCTGGGCAGAATTCATGTTCGAGATGCCTGAGGCCAGTGCAGATATGGTCGGATGATAGTGTTTAGATAGAAGATTCAGTTCCCAAAGTACCGAAGCAAGTGCACCACTTAAACTGGGGTCTGTGCCATATGGTTGGTATTTCTGTTTCGCAAAACGAAATTGTGGGTTAAAGGGGGCAACTCTAAAGCACTAGCCTCAAAACCAGTTGGCACAAAATGTTCATCTACTAAAAATTTCATGTTTGACTATTCCTAATTATCTTCTGGACATTCTTCCCATGACACATTGCTTAGAGCATAAAATCGATCAACCAGATAGTAGCATAATAAAGGAATCAAGGATATAGGAACAAAAAATTAATGCAGCGTCACTTTCAACAAAATGAGCAAGAAATTATTATTCCATCATTTGAATAGTAGCATAATAACTTACAGTAGCAATTGATCCCGACACGGAGCCACCACCAGCATCATTTTCTAAAAGATTTCGGCACTTCACATTTCTCTGAAGAAGCTGCTTTAACGTTACCAAGGCTGTACATGCGAAAAGGAAAACAAAAGAATGGCTTAAAATACCAAAATAAAGCACTAGAAATTAAATTGACCAGCAATTCAAATAAGTTACACACCAGCCATGGATTCAGCAGATCCGAAGCACAAAGAAAATGTGGCTAAGCGTTTTACAAATGCAGCTGCCTTTTGCATGTCATGTTGCCTATCATCGCATAGCATTACCTTAAGAGCCTCGGCTAAAACTTCACCTTGATCTCTGCAACAAAGATAACAGCAAAAAATAAACATCGGCAACACATTTTGCAGCTTTCTTCTCGTGACTAGCTTTTCTTAAAGAAAATCAGCACGTTCTTGTTTCGGAGAGTTGATTTCAGCATTTGAAGAAGTCTGCAATAAGGTAGCCTCAGCCAGCTTTTGCACTTGGGAAAGACTTTGTTTAAGTGTTAATATTAACTCCGAAGCTACTGCCACTCATTAGATAAATTATAAGGGATAGCCAATATCCTACTAACCTTCCAGGCCTGTACTCAAGTGCAAGATTGTAAAGCTGGACAAAAAATTCTTGTAAATCAACATTCAATGCATCAAGATTGTTCCTCATAACTTTAAAGGCAACAATGCAGCAGCGGAGGCGCTCAGAGACCGTCAAATTTTGCACTTTCTGGGAAGAACTATCTGAATTGCTACCTCTAGCCGCAAGCCTTTTCAAGTAATTCATAAGATCTCCAATGTAATCCAGGTCGATGAGATGAGAAAACTTTCCTAAACCATTCAAACAAGGAGCTAGCAGAGGATGTGCCCCAGGCCCACTAGAAGTTATATTACCATTTGTTTCAGAACTGAAAACAAAATAACAGAATTCACTGGCGTGCTAGAGATTTAAAATATATATATATAAAAAGACAAGTTCAAATAAAATAAAATATACAAGATTTTTCAACATCTTGAGGCACACTTTTGGTAAGGGAGAGGAGTTGAAGATTGTTTTTCATCAACAGGATAAAGAGGCAGAGCATGTTGCACTGCCTTCAACAAATTGTTGCTGAAAAATTCAGAGCACCACTAACCAAGCACACCAATAACTGTACTTGTGTAACAACCAACGCACCTGGCTACAGATGATTGCATGGTATGCCTCAAGATGCGGAAATAAGTCTCAAATACAGCAGAAAGTGCCTCAGATTGCATCCTCTTCCGTTCCACAACATCTGGTGTATAAGAAACAGATTTATAGTCTGCAGCAACCTGAGCAAAGCATTCAAACATCAACACAATGATGATTATAACCAGATAAAGCCAACAGAGAAATTATTGCTATTTGGGGGGATAAATACCTCTTCCTTCATCTTTGCTATAATCTCTTTCTTACTTTTCTTTCTGTCATTTCCTTGCAGTTGATTCAACTCTTCAGAATTCTTTCTCTTTTTATTTTTCTTGTTCTTCATTTTGTTTTTATCATCTTGAACCTCTGGCTTCCCAAGATCATCATCAAATGACAAAGTCATTAAAACCTGAAAAGGTATTGAAAATTAACAGAAGAAAAAGGAATTAAGGAGCAGGGACACTAAGTTATACAAAAAGTAAATAATGTGGATCAGGAAACGGATGATGACATTTCCACATCCTATTAAATCTTAAAGATAAACGTTCATAATGAAATTAGAATCTGAAGTATTCAATTGCTAGCTCCATCT
The DNA here is from genome assembly GCA_958450335.1 of Hibiscus tridactylites. Lineage (NCBI taxonomy): Eukaryota > Viridiplantae > Streptophyta > Magnoliopsida > Malvales > Malvaceae > Hibiscus > Hibiscus tridactylites. The sequence continues at coordinate 63,717,728 of OY288290.1, read as the reverse complement.
TGCATTCCTTAGATAATACCTTCTATGAGAGAAAGAGGTTAACAAACAAAGAGGAAAAAGGAACTTCAACAAAGTTATTATCTTCTAAGGTAAGGAGTTCAAGTTTAAGAGATAATCATAGCTTTACTTGGGAAGATAAAAAAAAATACTAATCATGTAATCAGACAAAAAGCAAAGGGTATAATAAAGAACCATAAATGCAGTGTGAAATGTACTATCCAATACCTCAACGGAATCAGGATGCAGTTGACAATCATGAGCTTTAACATGATCTGCAATCAACCGGACGGCCTCAACAGTAGCTTCACCGCCATGTTTCCCCTCATTGGTAAAAAGTGACTTAATAGTTGAACAACAAAGTCTCCTGTAATCAAGTAGTAGGTACTTTTGTTAGAAAAGACAAAAGCAACAAAGATGTACTTCGTGCAATCAGCACTGAGGCAACAATAGTAGAATGTTTTAAGGAGGGTGCAAGAAATTAATATCCAAGGTGATTCAATGATGGCACAGAAAACTTGAATATGAAACGCAGAGAACATTACAATTGTCATTACTGATATTAGAGTGAAATCTGCAAGAAATAAAATGAAATAATAGATTGTAATATACTGCATGTATTTGGACATTTGGTGAGGATTAACAGGCAAGCACAGTGACGGAGTAGCAGAGAAGTAACACGAGCTTTCTTTAACAGGAAGCGACAGAGCACTTACCATTTCCCTATGCATGAAATTATCATAGTAAGGGTCTAGATGAGTAATTGGATTAATCTTCTTTACCATGAGCTTAAACTTTAGAGTTTAATTGGGCTCTCCAAGTTCAATTATACTACTAACATATCAAATTCCCATTAATTACGTCAAAACTTTAAAGGCCCGGAATAGATTACTGAACAATTTTTAACATTTCAAAAAACAACAATACAATATACCTGACAACATCATCTGTGGAGCCTATGTTTCTGACTACAGCTACTAACAAGCTTTCTCTGAAGTTGAAGTGAGGAACAGCATCAAGCAAAGAACAAACACAACGAACCACAACATGATGAAATGTAGGCTGCTTTTCTAACAATAACAACTTCTGCAGGTAGCCCTGTTGCATATTCCGGAGAATAGCACGAAGAATGCACAAATTAATAACAATTTCTTGCACTAAAAGTGAATTCAAATGATGTGGAAAACATCAAACCCTATTACTAGCCGTACTATGAAACCAGCTAGAAGTTAGAATACTCGTAAACATATATTCACTAGAGATCCAATGCTTGCTAAAATATGACTTTGTTCATCTAATTGTAGGGGGCTAGGGGAATTACACATTCTTTTCATATTCATCAGGATATATTATGGTTGAACAAATCCATGTGCCAATTAAACCACATTGCAGGCTTTCAGATAATAACAGCTTTTATACAAAGAAAAGGTGGTGGACATAGCATTCTCAAATTGTGAATACACACAACATGCAGACTCCACTCAAGAACTAAATCAAATTATAGTTAAGATTTCAGAATAGTGATCACATTAAGAGCAGTTCAAACCTTGTAAGTTGATAGAAGTGTTGATTCATAGAACCGCATTTTTTTAACTTCCTTGGAAACCTTCATTTCTAGCTCCTTTTCGGTTGGAAGCCTAATCCGATAGCTGTATTTTGCACATTCAGAAGTAGATTAAAAATAGAAATACAATGCAATGAAAAAGGAAAAATAATTATAAAGCGATAATTAAGGGCCAGTAGAGAAGGAAAGAAAGGGTAAGTACCCAGGAATAATGTCTTTGAATACAGCCAACAAGGATAGCAGACTAAGCTTTACAATTGAGTGATCCCCATCCTTGGCAAGTTGCAACATCTCTTTCAAAGATTTTATGTTTGCCTCTGGGTCTGAAAGTAGTGCCATTCCAAGCTCAGCCAGCTTACGCTTTTTGGTTTCAAATGCTTCTTCAGCCGTGAGGTCTTCTTTTACCTCTGCCTAAAAGGCAAGCGCTCTTAGAATATTGAAGATAATGATAATACATTATCCAGGCATTCTTCACTGTCAATGCCATATGGTAGAAACAAATGCAAAAAAGCACACAAGCAGGATTTAGCATAACTAGAAGCATGCACAAATAGATGGAGCGGAAATTTCTCCACTTGTGTACCCAAAAAAGGGAAACAATGAAACATAGAAATAACTTGAATGAGAATGAGAAAACCTAAAGGAAGGGTTTGTTAATATCATACTTTGTGTGCAAAAGCAAGAGGAAAATTTTCTTTGCACCATTTTACTACGTAGAAAAGATGAAGCCTTTAAAGAAAAAACACATATAAATGAATATATAGATTCTACCAAACCCTTTCCTGAGATTTTCAGTGACTGAGTTCATTTCTATAAGATTCAAGTCGAATTTTGGTAATTGGTGAGCATTGCTAAAGCTCAGACTGGTCCCCATTCTTGTTCTCTTAGGACAGCTATAACATCATGATTTACTGATTCCCACCAAATCCCACTGATCAACTCCTCCAAACTAATGGTTCAAGTGGATGTTGATGCCAGAAAATATTGCTACGCATTCCACACCTTCCAGCCCCTCTATTTTTCAAATTCAATTGAACGGAACACTAAGTGCCTCTGCTAATCGACAATCCTAAAACCTTCCACTTTAGATATAGGCACTGCACATAACCCAACTAAGGAATTACGTGAATTCAACATATGTCATCTACTCCAAAAGGTAATACTTGTATACATTCATAATTGTATGAACTCTGTTTCCATCCTGTTCTGGTTATTGGCAGAGGTTATCATAAAGATAGACCGAGGATAAGGCAAAACAATAAGTGCCAAAATATTCAAGCTGTTGTCATGTAATTCCAGAACTTTAGGCAGTACGGCATATAATCAAGTTAGTCATGAATAGAAAGAAATCTAAGGCTGGATGATTGTTATAATTGTCCGACAGGCCAGTCCAGCTCAAGTTTCATACAGTGCTATATGATAGGATAATTATAAGGTATACAATTAACCTGTTATGCTATAAAGGTATGGATCCTACTACAACCTTGGTGCTCAACATGAATGCTCAACTTTACTATGCATAGTGTATTAACTTAATTGAAAATAACTAAGACGATTATCCCCATTAGATGTAGATCATTTTGATTTCAAATCACCAAATTTGTCTGAGATGCTAATATAAAGTTTAATATTCTTGTTGTTCTTGCTTAAATTTGAAAGATATAAAGAGAAATATATCAACATACTAGTGCAGTTTCTTGTTGAGTTGGTTGCACTTCTTCAGTTTTAGCCGGTTCCTTCCCCAGTTTCTTAGCCTCTTTCTTACTTTTTTTAAGCTTTGCCCTCCTTTCAGCTTTCGTCATCTTAATCATGTTCTTGTCTACATCCCCCTCATTTTCAGGCACTTCTGCTGCCTGGGAAACTGCATTATATAACAGCGTAAACCATTACATTATCTTCCTTAAATGAATACACTTTCTTTAGCAACAAAGAAAGTAGAATAATTTATTAAAAGTAGTAAGATACATGTTCGGTAGTAGACTTCTCCATCCAAAGACTTGACAGGAAGGGCATCAACAGGAGCTACTTCAACAACAATTTCCTCATTCTCTTTCTGCTCCAAGGCCTTCCTTCGTCGTTTCTCGTATAGTGCCTCCAAAGCATCTTCACTTACACCCTCCACACGAGTGACTTGCCTATCAACAAAAGAAAATTATCATCAGAAGTGGAAATAACTAATTCACATTTTAAGTTGCCATCGTAAAATGCTACAAATTACCACTATCAAAGTACTAAACAAAAGAATAAACAATCAGAACAGAAAACCATGATTCCTTGCTTACAAAACAAGAAAACATGACGGCACACAATTACCCAAAGACAAATGGAAATTGATCAAATGCAGTTAAAAAGAAAAACAAATTGTAAGATGAGAATATAGATTCCATATCAAATTACTGTATATTTATAATGACACTTTTCAATCAGATTTCTACATATAAATCTCGTATCATAAATTTGGTTCTCCAAACCATGCATTCTTATTAAACTAAAAAATATTTGTAAAAAACAAAAATTACACGGAAAATAACATAAAACCATAAAAATTACCGCAAAAGCAACTTCTATCCTGATAAAAATAATTTCTAATTTTGGAATAACACTCGAAAGAATTCCCAGTAAATAATAAATGATATTAGTGTTTATATCTAAAACTAAAAATTGAATTTGATAATTGATGAAAGAAAGAAGAATGAGACTTGTTAATAGAATGAGTATCCAAGCGAGAGACGAAGCCAGCGTAGTCTTTGTTTTCATCCACAAATTGGAGGTCCTCGTCGGAGACTTCAATCTCATCTTCTGCTATTTCCGGTGGGAGTTCCGGCGGCAGAATTATCTGCTTCCGCTGCTTGCCCTTCCCTTTCCCCATGGCGAATTTTTAATTTTTCTTTCTTTCTGAATTAGATAGAAATACGAAATTTATAAGGGTCTGAACTCTGTAGCGAGGAGAATGATGCTAGGGTTTAGGGTTTATCTGTCTTCGAAAGTACTTGGCCCAATCCAAGGCCGGTTGGGTCGGACTGGCAGCTAATATCTCGGCCTCCAATAGAGCTATTTATAATAATTAAAGCTAATTACGCCTCTCTTTAAAAATGTTATTTTATTTTTAAAATAAATAATTTGTTATTTGTATTTTTTGAGTATTATATACACTTTTGATTTGAAATCCAAAATTATTACCTCTTTAAATAAATAAAGGATATATGACGCAAACAATTACTTGACTATTAGCGGAATTTCATTTTGGTCACTCAATTATAGAAAACTATAAAATTATCCTTTGACTTAAAAAAATAAGGTTAAAACCTTTTTTAATAATTTAGACCTCAAAATTTTATTTTATTTTCTTTTTTCTCTTCTGTCATACTCTTGTTCCATAAAAAATTAAAAATTTAGAATTGTCTAAAATTCGATAACATATTATTAGATTTGGAGGCTAGGGATTCGAAGAGGAGAAGTTTCAATCTAGAGTTTTTCGATTAAGAAAGATTTGAGATATCGGGTTGAATGAGAGAGAAAATAAAAGAGTAAAATTTTATTAAAGACGGTTAAAACCAATAGTCAAAAGTTACAAAATACCTTTTGACTTTACTTGTTTATTTATACACAATTAATCCTAAAGAAAAGGATAAAAAAAAGAAAAAGAAAAAGAAACTTTAACCAATATAAAATACCATTTTTATATTTAATAAAAATCCAAATTATGGTTTAATCATTATTTTATATGGCACACAAGTTTAAGGAATCCAAAGTTTTTATAGGACATTGAGTAAGAATTGAATCATTTTGATGTAATTAACCTAGATTACCTTATATTAAAACCATTTTTATTTCATAACTGAACGCGGTTTTTTTTTAAAAAAGGTTTCTAATATGATTGAAAAAATTTACAAATCAAATTAAATTTGGAACAGAGAGCTCCCTGTTATAGTGCTTCCCCATGTTGACTCTAATTATAATGACTATTGGATTAAAGATAAATGAATGAGAGCCTTAGAGGAGAACACTTTGGCCCAAAAATTGAACTTGGAAATTAATTTAATTTATTATTTTATAAAATAGTATAATTATTGATTATATTAACAAAATATGTTAATCTGTCTGATATTGATGCAGATGATTTTTTTTTTAAAATTGAAAGTGTTGCAAGTGACTTTACCAAATGAGTTAATGTTGACATTGGAAATTCTCAAGTTTGTCAAAGTTGTGGATTGTTATCCAAATATTTCAATTGCTTATCGAATCCTCTTAACTACGTCGGTAACAGTTGCATCTGGTGAAAGAAATTTTTCGAAGTTAAAATTGTTGAAAACTTACTTGAGAGTTGAGATCATCAATGACACAAAAAAAGTTGAATGGTCTAGCCATTTATCCATTGAAAAAATATATATTAGACCATATTGATGTAGACACTATTATTAGTATTTTTGCATCTAAAAATGCTCGCAGAAATTGTTTTGTATGAGTAGTTGGGTGTTTTATAATTTTTTATGTTTTCCATGTCAATTATGATGTATTTTTTTACCAAGAATGTATTTATTTGATACTTTATTGAGCGTAATAAAAATAATTTACAATTAATTTATTTTTATACACATTAACATGGGCTCAATCTTTAAATTCGCCCTTAGACTATCAAAATCTTAAAAATCGCCATGCCCTAGATCATAGGCGGAGTTATGTGTGTAGTTGGGGGGTCAATTGACACCCCAAAAATGGTTGAAAAAAAAATTACCCTTAAAAAATATATTGACGTCCTTTAAATAAATATTGACACTCTTAAAAATTGACACCTCTTAAAAAAATTTAGACCTCTTAAAAATTAATACATAATTTAAAACTCAATTTAAAAATTAACTCACATAATTTTAAAATATACTTTATATTTTAATAGTAATAATATTTAAAACCCCTGCCCATGGCCCACCCACCCTTCCCCTGATACTTCTTCTATACGACACAATTCTACTTTTTCAAAATTTACTTTCTAAAATTCCTACCCAATAACCACAAACCCTACGATCATGTCTTCTAACCTTTTCTCCTTCTAAAATCTTCAAGGTCCTCCACCTTCCATTTACCAATTCATTATTATTTTAAGTTCATAATATAAGTATTTATGTGAAGGAGTAAGTAAGGTTAAATCTTTGTTCTAAGACTCAAGGTAAATCTATTCAGTTAATTAAATTTATTTATTATTTTTAAATTTAAAATATTTTATTATTAAGGAATTTAAGGTGAATTGTGGATTAACTTTAAAATTTAGATGTAAATTTACTAGTTGCATATAACTTTTGAAATTTGAAATCAAAATTAATAGTTTTTTAAATGTGGGTTATGTATTGTAAATGTTAACGATAAAAATGTGAGTTAATATGTCATTTATATTTAGATAAATTGTGATTTTTCGTAGCTAAATTAATAGATGTCATAATATATTTTTATAATCTAAACTTCTTGTTGTTAATATGTGTTTTATGGGTTGAAACTTAGTTAAAAAAATTTACCATGTTTAAACTAAATTTGTATATTTATACATGCTTAAAATTATATTTGTATTATTTTAAAAATAATAGTTAAATATCAAGTATGTATATTTATTTGTTATAAATGTTTAACAGGAATGGAGAGATATTTTTAAATGAAGTCAATTTTGATAGAAAATAACAAGAACAAGAATTAGGTAAAAAAAACATCCAAATGATAGAGACAACATAAAAAAAGCATATTTGTAAAAGAGGCCTTTCCAACCTCGCAATCACAACTTCTCCAAAATAACAATTGTAGGAGTGGAGCGAAGATTTTTAACTTTTTGGTATAAAGACCATGAAAATTGATTAGAATAGAGTATTGAAAAAGATATTGTATTTTGTTTATGTTGTTACTTTTTTGCTGACCAGAACAAGAAAAGTGGTAGTGCATTTGAGATTGATGAATTCAACATTTGAAATAAAAAAAAAACAGACTGGAGTTACATGTTGGAGCTACAATTAGTTCTTATAATATGGCCATGAGAAAGTGTGACAACTTGATGAAGTAAAGACAACACATTGATACGACTTTCTTAAGGCAATCAGATGAAGTTCGTAGTAAATATCGAACAAGATTAACCGCTTCTGTTGATTGTGCTCGGTTTCTTTTGAAACAAGGTATAGTATTTCGAGGACATGACGAGTCTGTTGATTTCATCAATTAAGGTAACTTTCTTGAACTTCTTAAATTAATTGGTGATCATAATAAAGTTGTAAGAAATGTTATTCTAGAAAATTATTGTTAACATCTCCAGATATTAAAAAGACATTGCACATGCTGATGCAATAAAAATAACAAATGTCATAGTTGAAAATCTTCTAGATGAATTATTTTTTTACTAGTAGATGAGTACACGATGTGTCAAATAAAGAGCAAATGAGAGTTATGCTGCGATATGTGAATGAAGAGGGATGTGTTTTAGAAAGATTTTTAAGAATTGTTCGTGTTGGAGATACTACTGCATTATAACTTAATGTAGAAATTGATGCATTCTTGGCTAAATTTGGATTAAGCACATCAAGAATACGGGGGCAAGATTATGATGATGCTAGTAACATGCAAGGGGTTTGAAAAGTTTAATTTTAAGAGAAAATTCGTCAGCATTCTACATTCACTGTTTCGCACATCAACTTCAATTGGCATTGGTTGTTGTAGCAAAAAATTATATTCAGATTGCATCTCTTTTTTATTTGATAACTTTCTTGATAAATGTTGTTTCCGACTCTTGCAAACGACATGATATGCTTCATGAATTACATTTTTTTTCAAGTTTAAAATACTTTGATCAATTCTGAAATTTGTTCGGGACGAGGATTAAATCAAGTGAGAACTCTTGTTCGACCATGAGATACTCGTTGGGGATCACATTATGGTACGCTTCTAAGCACAATCACCATGTTCAATTCGACAGTTGATGTTCTTAAAATTATCATAGATGATGGATTAAGATCCGAACAAAAGGCATAAGCTAATACTTTGTTAGATTTGGTACAATCATTTGAATTTGTTTTTCCTTGCATTTAATGAAACGTGTGTTGGGAATTACAAATGAATTGTCAGAAGCACTTCAAAAAAAATCAAGATATTGTTAATGCCATGTCGTTGATAAGAATTTTGAAAGAACAATTGCAGAAACTTTGCGAAGATGGATGGACTTCATTGCTTTTAGAGGTATCGTCATTTTGACAAAAACAGGAGATTGATGTCCCTAGCATGAATAATGCATTTATTAGCAAAGAAAGATCACGAAAAAAAGCTCACAAGGTAACAAATATGCACCATTATCGCATTGAGTTATTTTATACTTATTTTATACTGTAATAGATATGCAACTTCAAGAGCTTAACAGCCGTTTTAGTGAAGCAAACACAGAATTGTTGTTATGTGCATCTTGCTTATGCCCGAATAAAGGTTTTGTATCTTTTGATAAAAAGAAGTTAATTCGTCTTGGTGAAATTTATTCCTCCAATTTTTCTACTATTAAAGTTTTTCCACTTGATAGCCAATTGGATACATACATATGTGACATGTGTTCAAACGAAGAGTTTTTAAATTTAAAGGGGATTCAAGACCTTGCTAAGAAGATGGTTGCACTACAAGAAAATGCATTTGTAGTGACATTGAAAATAGTCACAAAAAGTGTTAAATTTAGTCACTGAAATTTACAGTGACTATTTTTCTAAGTCGTCACCTGTCGTCACTAATAACTCCGTCACTATTATATTAGTGACAACTTTCATGTATTTCGTCACAATAATTATGTTTTTTATGACCACACTATTTGACACAAATGATTATTAATAGTGACTAAAATTTAGACACTAATGTTATTCTTACTAGTGACAAACATTCTATCACAAATACATATTTAAATAGTGTCAAAAATATGTCGTCACTATCGATAATTAAAAATTAATTATATTTTTAGTTGTAACTATTTTATTTAGGGTTTAAACTAATCACTAATTGTCCCTGAAATTTAATGGAGCTTTTGCATTTTAGTCCGCAAACTTTTAAGTTTTCATTAGATCACTGAAATTTAATTATAGATGATGTAGCATATTCAAATATCAATTTTTAATAAATAAATGCAATGCATGGCTTCACAAGAAGGATCGAACCTGGAACCTTTAGGGCGAGAGTGCAATACTTATCCACTAGGCCAGGCAAGAAATTTTATACTATTTTGAAAGAAAAATAATATTTAGGTTTAATTGTAATTGAAATTAATTTTATTTATTTTAAAAATATTTATTAATTACAACACATTATTATAATAATAATTTACCTAATTTTTCTATGGTTTCTTATACGAAGTATGTATGTTGAAGAAACCATTTAGATTTTTTTTGTAGAAAAAAGTAATCAAAATGGAATATCACTGTTAAAATTTTCAAAAAAAAAATTCTATCATATATTATGCTAAAATCACATAGTAGTCTTTGTACTCTAATTTGGTCACTTTAAATTTCTATACTTTTTAAATTTTGAATTTTTTATCCTGGCATGAATGGTCGTATTTAAATATGTTAAGTAAAATTTTCTTTTTAGCTAATTTGTTATACATAAGTTGCTTATTTATTTATTTTTCTTTAATTTGATCATTTTTAGTCCTTGTAATTAGTCATATTTCAGGTGTCTCGTTAGGATTAGGATTAAAATTTTAAAATTTAAAAAATATAGGGACTAAAGTTGATAAAAAATAGATTGACTAAAACAACAATTTACACATAGTATAGACTATAGAAATATTTTACCTTTTGACAAACTAGTTTATGATAACTTTAATTTTTATAATTATAAAAATAAATTTATCATTGTGACAATGTCTAATTTGTCATTACTTTTATTTTATTTTTATTTGTGACAAAATTTATCACAACAAAAAGTGAAACTTTAAGTGACAAGTAATTTCATTGTAACAACAAATATCAAATAATAGTGACCACTTCACATATCGTCACTATCACGTGTCAAAGTTTTAGTGACAATGAATTTTGTGTCACAATTGTATACTTATAGTGAGAATTCATTTGTGAAAAATGCAATCGTCACAATTACTACTGTTACAATGACCAAATAAAAATATGTCACAATTACTTCTACTAATTGTGTCGCACAAAAAAATTGTCACAAAAAGTTAATATTTGTGACAAAATTATTCCTAGTCACTATCAATTTGTCACTAAAAACCTATATTCTTGTAGTGTTGGTACAAAAAAGAATATTGTTTATCCGTTGGTATATCATTCGATTAAGCTTGCATTGATTTTGCTCGTTGCTACGGCTAGTGTGGAAAGAACTTTTTCTGCGATGAAGATTGTAAAAAATTGTTTGAAAAATCGAATTGGGAATCAATAGATGAATGATTGTTTGGCTACCTATGTTGAGAAAGATATTTTTAATAGCATCGACAAATAAAAAATTATTTAACGGTTTCAAAACATGAAGAATCATCGTGGACAATTATAAAAAAATGTACGAGTTATTGAACTTTATTCTATGTACTTAGTCGTTTACTTTTTGTTGTAATAGTTTTATAGTAGTCTATCGGATATTAATGTTATGTATTACTGATTTATATTACTTTACTTAAATATTTTGATTCTCTAAATTATGACACTCTAAAGTAAAATTTTTAGCTCTGCCCATGAACTCAACCTTCTTTGACAACCGTCACTACACCGGTATTTGTAATTAAGATTAAGGCCACTACTTCCAATATTGAGAATGACATTGAGACTGCAATCCTCAAGTCTGAAACTAGCAACGAGGCCGTCGCACCAACCTCCAACATTTCGTTCTATATTTATAGTAGGGTAAATTACACAGTTGACCACCGAACTATAGGGTTGGTGTCGATCTTATCACTATTTTTTTTTCGTCTCAAATACACCACACAACTATTTAAATGGTGCCACGTTTGCCACACGCCGTAAAAAAAAACGAAAAAATTGACGGAACTGTTAAAAAAATTGGTATAATTACACATTTGGTCCTCTATATTTATACAATATATCAAAAAAATTAGTATAATTACACATTTGGTCCTCTATATTTATACAATATATTAATTTAGTCCTAAATTTAATCTAATAAAATAAATTAATTATTCAATAAGATGGTGACACGTGTCACCACCTTATTGGAAGTCTTTAATTATTTTTATTTAATTAATTTAATTAATTTTCCACCTCCAATCAGGTGGTGACACGTGTCACCCAATTGGAGATGAAAAATTGAAAGGAACAAAATCAGCCCTACCAGGATTTGAACTCAAGACCTCTAAGTAGAGAAGCTATGTGCTTGCCACTGAACCAAGCACACTTTCGTGCTATAGGGTCATTAATATATGTATTTAATGATTTTTAATGCCCAGAAAATTAAAGAGAAGAAAATGCAATTGCAAGGATTCAAACCAAGGACCTCATGGTTGAAAGGACATGTGCTTGCCACTACACCAAGTGTATTTCTTGTGATACAAAGTACAACATTTAATATATGTCTTATATAGATTTTAATGCTTGAATTGAGAAATTCGAATGAAATGAAATGTAGTTTTAAGAAATTCGAATGTAATATTTTTATGATCCATAAAAAAATCTAACCCAATTAAATAAATCTAATAACTAAATTAATATTATTTTAAAATTTTTATATTTTAAACTAAATTTAATATATTTTTCAATTTTAGATTTATTTTTATAATTCCACGTATATAATTGTTGAATTGAATTTTTTTTACTTAATTAATAATTTTAATATTTATTAAAAATTTAATCGTGAAAATAATATTAACCGAATTCGAGGGCAAGCACATCGTGAAAATAATAATTTTAATATTAATTTAGTTATTAGTTATTAGAGTTATTAGATTTTTTTAATTGGGTTAGATTTATTTTAATATTAACCGAATTCGAGGGCAAGCACATCGTGAAAATAATAATTTTCTCAAGCATTAAAATCTATATAAGACATATATTAAATGTTGTACTTTATATCACAATAAATGCACTTGGTGTAGTGGCAAGCACATGTCCTTTTAACCATGAGGTCCTTGGTTCGAATCTTTGCAATTGCATTTTCTTCTCTTTAATTTTCTGGGCATTAACAATCATTAAATACATATATTAATGACTCTATAGCACGAAAGTGTGCTTGGTTCAGTGGCAAGCACACAGCCTCTCTACCCAGAGGTCTTGAGTTTGAATCCTGGTAGGGGTGATTTTGTTCCTTTCAATTTTCCATCTCCAATTGGGTGACACGTGTCACCACCTGATTGGAGGTGGAAAATTAATTAAATTAATTAAATAAAAATAATTTATTTTATTAGATTAAATTTAGGACTAAATTGATATATTGTATAAATATAGAGGACCAAATGTGTAATTATACCAATTTTTTTAATAGTTCCGTCAATTTTTTCGTTTTTTTTAACGGCGTGTGGCAAACGTGGCACCATTTAAATAGTTGTGTGGTGTATTTGAGACGAAAAAAAAATAGTGGTAAGATCGACACCAACCCCATAGTTCGGTGGTCAACTGTGTAGTTTACCCTTTATAGTATTATAGTTAATACATTTTTTTACATAGGTGCATGAATTATGTTTTGAGTTAAACATTTAACGGTTCATTTTGTCACTCATTTAAAAATTTTCTGTCAACGGTCATTAAAAATATTTTGTCATCCAATCAGAACATAACACGCGGCTTGTTTCTTATATTTTTAATTTTTGAATTTCTTTAAAACTTTGCATTTCTTAAAAAATTCTAAAAGTTTTAAGTAATTTCTTTCATTCAAACCCCTAAATCACATCTCCTTCATCGTATGACATCCCCACAAGTCGGTGGTTCATCGTTCACCGCCCAAAGCGTTATTTACCTCACCGTTCGACATTCGTCATCCTCTACTCATCGGTGGAAACCCAGTCGGCCTAAACTAAATGAATTTACACCATGTAAGTGGATACCCATCAGTGGCTTCTCTCTCTCTAAATGTTTTAGTAAACATAGAGTTATTTATAGTTGAACTTTTTTTGAATATGTCAGTGTGATTACAATATAGTATCTGTTTAATTTTTTAAGCTTTTTAATAAAGCACACACACCGTGCACAAATAGTGCTCGAACCCGGGTCACCTCAATAAAATATATCATCCTTTACCACTGAGACCACACCACATGTTCATGGTTGAACTAATTTTTAATTTCGTTGACAACTACAATACATGATACATTACCAACCATAGTACATTTAGTTGCATATCATGGTTCGTGAATCATATCATATTATTTGTTTAAGGAATTCGTTCGAGTTGTCATTTAAATAGATAGATTTATTTAACAGTACTTGAACTACAGTTATGTTTTGTTGATATTTTTTTTCAAAAAATAGTAAGAAGTTGAAAGATTTAAACATAATGATCAGCTTTGGATAATTATCAAAAGCCAGGACTTTTGGTCTATGAATTTGAAACTATCGATGACATGGGGTTTTAAGAGGATATTAAAGCTACGAGATTAAGCTGCCCTTACTCGCAACCATTTATTTTTTGACCGTGCCTTTACTCGTCCTTTTTAAGAGTACGTATTGTCTTGAATCGTGCGTACACTAGATGGGATGGTGAACTGTGTTGGGCAGTGAAAAACATGAAGGGTAAGAGCCTGCATACTTTTATTTTTAAGCTTTCCTGTACCACATCAATTTATGTTATTTGGGAGGAGCGAAATCGGAGACAATTTCGACATGCATCTAGGAATGCGGATGAGATCTTGAACCATATTAAGAAAATTGTAAAAATCAAAATTTTAGATATATGCATAGATAGATACAAACTCCCCTCTTTGTACAGCTTGGAGATAATTTAGATACTAAGGCTCTGTTAGGCAATTAGCGGATAGCTGATAGCGAATTACATTAGCTGATAACTGATTGTATTAGCTGATTTGACTAGCGGATTGTATTAGCTGATTGTATAAAAATGTTTGGTAAAATTAACAGATAACTGATAGCTGTTAGAATATTTAAACAAGCAAAATGACATATAAGGACATGATTATATTCAATACTTGTTTGAATAGTTTATTAGTTATCAATATTTTGTATCTGATTAATATTAATTAGATCTATGAAATTATTTTTAATATAACTTTTTGAAATATATTCGAATGATTTATATATAATTTTTATTTATATAATTATTTTAATATAATTTAATTAATTAATTAATTTAAATACACATATAAATATGTGATAATAGAAAATATTTAATTTAGATTATTTTGAGATTTTTGGTAACTGGTAAGGATAAAAGAGTCTTTACGACTCTAATATCAAACATCTAATCTCAAAAAGCTCATATTATGAGTTTTTTTCAAAATTAACGGTTTCACCCCAATCCGCTCTTTCAATCCGATGTTCACCAAACAACAATATTAGTGGATTTGACTAGTCAAACCTCTAATTATGCTTCAAACTTCTAATTTTTGCCCAAACCTCTACTTACCAATCAGGGCCTAAGTATCTTTTAATACGGAGTACAAGGATGTTTGAGCTTGAAATTTTGTAGCTTTTGCTACTTTTTAGATAATGAAAACAAATGATTTATTTAAATTCAAGCTCATTTAGCTTGCAAGTGGTGGCCGTTTATGATTTTTTGTTTAACTGCCAGTATTTGACTTACTACCGATTAATTTGGATTAAATTTTGTAGAGACTCATTATAGAGGTTATCTTCTCAATTATATTTTCTCCATTTACAACGTCACGATCTGTACCTCTGATTTTATTTAAATAACTTAACGATCTATCCATGATTTTATCACAATATTAAAGGTGTGATTGATTAATCTTTAAAGTTTGGAAAATGTTCCTTTCAATTTTGGCCACCGATAGGCGATAATAACAGATCTATAAGCGCAACCCTACTTGCTTAAATGCGGTTGTAACAAACCTTAAATTAATTAGGTTGCTTTTATAACCTGATGTGGATTTTAATCAAGCAAACGTTCTAGAAGATTTAAAAGATCACCATTTTCCATTTTCCATTTGCCAGGTTCTACTTATCTTTAATGCTAGCGGTTAGCACAATAATTAGATTTTTAAAAGTTGCATCAATATTGATGGAGAAATTGTACATATTTCTTTTGAAAGTGAGATGATTCTTGTTAAAAATCCTCTCTAATACCAACAGAGAAAAGAGTACTCATAAAATTTTATTGAGTTAAAACTGTAAAATCCTTACAATGATTTCCCCGGCTAGCCACAATGATACAACAACTCACAATGGTTTACCAACTACCAGCGCTTTACAACTCAATACAGACAAAACTCACCCAACAGTCCAAATAAGATCTTTGTGTCTATTGACCCCACTTTTAACTAGAATATGAGCATCACCATTTTGCTCCCTATAAACAAATTCCAGATTGCAGTGCAATAAAGATAATGTATTTCTGCATATCGACACGATTTTTTTAAACGTGGAAGGGACCAAGCCATTGCCAACAATCCAATTTATCACCATCTGATTGTCTGACTCAATGATAATGGAAGGGAAATCTTGGTTATTAACAGTTTCACGCATTTACGTTATTATATATAGTTAATACCTTGGTTATTAACAGTTTCATGATCTAGTAGTTTACATCGCAACAATCTACATATTAAAAATAAAAAAAATATTGAAAAATCAATTTATTGAGTTATATTGCTAAATCCTCTTATTAAATTGATGACTTAAAATTTTGTCAAATATAAATAAATTAATAAAAAATAATCTTGAATTGTTAACAAATTAGTAAAAAATAACAATTATTGTTCACATATTCATTAACAAATTCGTTTAACTTTTCATTTTCCGTAAAAAAATAAGAATTAAATTCTGAAAATTTAAAGTATATGAACTGACTTTTCGATTTTTAGTGGAATATAAGGTAAAATCCAAAGTTAAACAAGAATACTATTTGGACAAATCGATCTTTTGAATCAATATTTAATGTAGTTTATTTATATGCGTTGTTTTGATAAGGTTTTATGGCAATTTAATCCATGAAAATTGTAAAAATTATATATAATAATTAGGGTTGTTAATTAAGTCGAATAGCTCGCAAACAGCTTGAGCTCGATTCGGTCAACGCTCGGTCTATGTTCAAGTACGACTCGATATCTTAGCGAGTCGAGTCAAGCCAGACGCAACTCAACTTGATAAGTTTACGAGCAGCTCATTATTTTTATATTTTTTTATAATTTTTTTGTGGTTACCTTAAAAAAATATTCCAAAAAGTTTAAATGCTAGTTGGAAACTCTAGATAAGTTCAATGGCTTGCTAGTTAATTTACATGAAAAATTATTGGGTAAACTTCATCGGATGTCCCTTTTGTTTGGGTTGTGTTCTATTTTTGTCACCCATTTTAAAAGAAAAAAAGTTATTATTGTCACTTACGTTTTCGATATATTTTTATTTTGGTGACTGTGACGTTAACACTTGTTAGTTTGATGACGTGAGACGTTAGTCAAAAGGGTTAATTTCTAATTTGACCCTAAACTTTAAACAAAATATTAATTTAACGTCTAAACTCTTAACCTTACTTTTAGCCTACAATGTTGCTTCTCCGGCCACCTTTTTTAGTGAGTAATAGCTCCGACCACCTCTATGTGCTTCTCCTTCTTTTCACCTCTTTCCTCCTCTTTTTTCTCTTATCAAAAGCTGAAACAAACTCCATGTTTTTCCCGAAGATTATCTAGGGCTCTTATGTTCTTGCTGCTTTTTCTTCTCTATTGATCATCATTCTCTTATTTTTCATTTACAATTTTATCACCTTTTAAAGTGGCTAGGATTTGTATGCAATTTTCAGTTGGTGGAGATTGCTAATGCCTTTGGTCCTTTGAAGGAATATCACTTTGATATGAACAATATGCTATGCTCGAGATAACATTGAGTACTGTATTTAGTTATGTTGGGTACCCATTTTATGTGCAAATGATTGTCAAATCTTCGCATATTCTACCGTTAATCTCAGTCATCTGTTTTACCCATCCAACGATCCAAAAAACGTGTATAACTTGAAATTTTTTACACTATGTGACCGAATTATATCCCATATATATATATATATATTAATGTGGTACTATTAAATATGTTAATGTGGTTTTCCAAAAAAAATGTTAATGTTGTCAAGTGAGAAGGAGATATGGGCGGAGGAAATGAGGAGAAAGGGGAAGAAAAGAAGGAGAAGGAGATAGAGGTGGTCGGTGTTATTATTCATTAAAAAAAGATGGTTGCAGCAATGACATTATGGGCTAAAAGTAATGTTGGAGAGTTTAGGGTTTAAATTAATATTTTATTTAAATTTCAGGGGTCAAATTAGAAATTAACTATTTTAACTAACGAGCCACATCATAAAACTAATGAGTGTTAATAGCATAATGATCAAAATAAAATATATAAAAAACGTAGGTGGTAATAATAAATTTTTTTTTCAAAATGAGTAACTAAAATAGAACACAACTCAAACAAAAGGGACATCTGATGAAATTTACCTAAAGTTATTTGGTTTTAAAATTTCAAAATGTCTTGTATTTCCCAAATTCAAAAAGTTGATTATATTAATATGAAATTAAATTATGATAATTTGTATTTTATTTTTTTATTAAAATATTTTTTTATAATTACTTTATGTATAAAAGTAGAAAAAAAAATCAGTTCTCATATAAAAAAATACGAGTGAAAGTTAAAATTCATAAATCTCTAAGATTTCTCATCTGTTTTTGGTTTTTTTAATTAAAAGACTTCTCATTTGTTGTTTATTGAAGATTGTTGACAAATTAAAAATAGTCTCACACTTGAATATCGACTTTACTTTTAACTCGGTCATGAAAAATTTGTTTATTTATCTCCATAGCCCTTACCTTGGTTTATGAATTCGCATGTTCATATTAAATTCTAATAGTATCACTAGATTTTACTTGTATTTAAAAAAATCAACGTAAAAATTTTACGAGTTCAACGAGTAACGAATCAAGTCGAATTACAAAATTTTTATATAAGCATGAATCGAGCACTGCTCAACTCATAGTCGACTACCTCAATGAAAATCTAATAATAAACATAAATTTTTAATGCAAAAGGAAGAATTAAGTCTTTGAATTCCTTTGACCAGTCGGAAATTAATCACTTATGGGATCTAAAAAGCTGCAGATCACAACTCAAAAAAAAAGCTGCAGATTGTTTTAGTCCCATCTTTTACGCCTTTGATTAGGCTCACCTACCTATTCAACAATTTTGAGAAAAATAATTAAGATTAGACTCTTCCTTGGTTTTTAATTAATTTATTGGATTCCCCCTCAAAATTCTTAATTAATTAGACTCTTCCTTGTTTTGTAATTAACTGAGACTTTTATTTTTTCAATTTCAGTGATCAAAAATTAAATTCTGATAATTTAGAATATTAAAAGTACGTACATAAATAGTTTCAAAAAATTTATGTAACATATATGTATGATAAAGAATTAATTAAAAGTATTTCTTTACAATTTAGATCGAGTATTGTAGAAGCTCATTACAAAATGATTTTTTCAATTTAATTTATTTTATTTATAATGTCAAGATAACTATATACGATTTACTTAAAAAAAAATGGGATTAATATGAAAACATAAAAATAGAAACTAAAATGAGAAGGTAGGTAGAAAGAAAATTAAATACTCATTTATTATGCGTTAGGTATATTAATGAATTGGTCTACTAAATGGCCTTTAATTAGCTTCATGCAGCAACCATAATAAAGCTCATCATTTGACAAAGTGTAGTTGAATGCAGTTTTCATACATTTATATGACACAACCATATTTCTTTTCCCTTTTACCATCCAAGCAAACCAAAGGGTAAGTTTTAATAATATTGAAATTGTCAGCAAAAAAAGAAATAAAATAAAGTTAAATATATGGTACATAAATGATAAATGCATTAAATCCATTGGGAAATGAGGCTGAATTGTTGAACACTCAAAGTCAGGCTATGCAACCAACACGAGTTGGTCTAAGTGATAAGCAGTTTGATTCTACTTAAGTAGATATTGAGTTTGAGGTGTTGTGTATGCAAGAAAGTCTTGCTGGGAGACTCACCCACCAAAATCAGGTGTGTGACGCAGGTCGATTTAGATTAGTTGAAGTGAAACCCTAAAAACCAGAAGAAAAAAAAGTCTGGCTATGCAAAGATTAATTGTTTTTCAATTAATGGTTTTAGACTTTATAGAGTTTCTGTTTAGTTTCTGTTAGTTGGATCAGAATCCTTAAAGGTTATTAATTAAGTGGAACGAACTTGTCAATGGTACAGCTTTTGTTGCCAAGAACCATGATTATTATGTTGCAAATATAATTAATTTACTGAATTAAACCTTAACGTTGCTTTTACAAATTATAATATATGTGAGGATGAGTGCTCGACGTGTTTAAATATATAATATCAAGAGGGATCGAGATAATTTAAGCATCCTATTGAAAATATAAAATTAACGTACTGATTAAATTTATATTAATTAATTAAGACTTACCCATGTTTTTTTGGTTAAAAGACTTACCCATGCTTTAATATAAAACATTAACCTTCTGTCCCTTCCTTAAGTCATTAAAAAATTACGACCGGAAGATATTTATTTTAGAAGACCTAGATTTTTTTAAAAATTTAAATATATTAGAATAAATTGATGCATTCTAAGTAAATATTGGAATTCCCTACTTAATGATCGTCTTTAAATGAAGAAAGGTTATTTGAAGAGTATGGTGCTGCAGCTTCCTTCCAGTGTAGGGCTCGTAAAGTTTAATTAGGCTTCCTTGATATTAAAACTTATTTACAATAATTGATATAATATATGAAGAAAGGTTATTTGAAGAATATGGCGACTTTTAAACGTGACATCTTAGGACGTAAATATGAATTTTGAATTTCAACATTTGTGCTTTTATTTTTTATTATAATTTATATATAAATAAAGAACAATAAGGATATTTTTATCTTCTTTTGAATTCTTTCTGATTTTCACCATCTAATATAAATATATCCGAATTTTGCTAAAGATCTAATTCATCTATTTTTTACAAAATTATAGTGAAAGCATTGGATATTAAAGTCACTCAAATTGATATATTGAGATCAATGCGAGGCTTCTTAGCAGCCGGCGTAATAGGAACAATGGTATTGCATCTAGGGCATTTAGGGTTATGTCTCATTATCAACACATAGGATAAGCAACCCGGGCAGCCAGCCGCGACCGGCGATGCAAGCTTCTCTTCACCCAATTCACCTTCTCGTGAATCTTTGATCGAAGACGACGACGAAGAATACGTCGGCGATAAGGGTGATCTCCACAACGACGACGGCGATGTTCGCTTCTTCACCGGCTCTTTCTCAAACCTTTCGAGCGCGAATTTTACTTTGTCAAGGGTGCACACGCTCTGGTAATTGCTCGACGATGATGATGCTGAACAGACTAATTTCAATTCCAAGCTAGTCTCATCAAATAGGTTTAGCAAAGGTTTAGAGGAAGGCGACGGCGATGTCGGGAAATTTAAATCTTGAAGCTTAGTCACTGTTTGATTAGTTTTGTGCTTAATCCCATCGGATGAAGATGAAGAATTTGTTGAATTGCATCTTTGCAAGTACACTTTACCAGACTGCAACAATTCACAAAATATTAAATGAATCATACATTAATTACAAGATAAAACGGATAGATTAAACAAAAATACATTTGAAATTCATCTATGCCAGAAGGCCCAGAATATTAAAGAAAAAGATTAAAATAGAAGTTAAAATAATTAACATAAGTACAAAACAGCAGGCGGAATTTAATTTGAAGATGCAGAGCATTAAAGAGTAAATTGTTTTTGAGGTAAATAAATGCAAATTTCAATTCTATTGATTGCTCATTGAAATCAATTTCTATGAATGGCTTGTTTCAGTTGAAGAAACTAATTGATGAGGAGACAAAAGTGAATTGAATTTCTTTAGAGTGAAAGCTGATTTAATCTCCCGATTCATTCATCATTTTCTCAGAATCCAAACAGAAGGATTTAACAAGAACAGAGAAATAATTCAAATAAATATATCTTTAATTCCCAAAAAGCATGATAGTAAAAAAATCTCCTAACAACGAAGAAAATTGATTAAAAAAAGTCTTGCAAAATGATTTTACAATAGATTAATCTATAGAATCAAATTAACACAACTGAAATCAACTGATAAAGAATCATTTCCATTTCATCGACATGAAAATAAATAAATAAATAACAGTGCGTACCTTCAAGTCAAGGCGCTTTTCCCAACCGTTAGGAACATGAAGGTCGAGGTCAAGTTCCTGGGATTGATCATTTTTAGTACCGATCAAGGCGGAGCCACCACCTCCGACGCCAAGCAAGTCTCTAGTAATCAAAGCCGTTGATTTCGCTCCAACAGATTCATTCCCCACCGTTTGATCATCCTTGTACCCACTTAAAACTCTGTGTGAAGTACTAACGTCGGCAGCCATAGCCAAAGCGCTTCTTCAGATTCTTCTTTCTCGAGACAGAGAAAAACAGAGGTTTTTTTTTTTTTTGCTTTTCTCTTGGAGTAATGCAACAATAAATATAGAGATATGTGAGTCATTTATAAGTGTTATAGCGAATATTATAGTTACGTTATTTAATAAAAATAAATAAATGGAAGGTCATAATTGGTGTTATTAATTAAATTAAATTTTGATTTAAGAAAATAAACCCATCGATTAAATTATTTGTCCTAATTTATTTGTTTCATTTATTTCTTTCCTTATCTATTTAGGTGGTTATTAATAGGTGTTTACAGGTACAATTATTTAATTAATAATTTCTTTAAAGAATGAGAAGGTTACTCTTTATATTACTCTATATATAGTAGTAATATCTTCAAATTACGAGCATTCCGTGTTTGTTTCATTGAAAATTACTTTTTGATCATGTTTTTTTATTATATTTTTTGTGTTTTTATATTAAAAAAAGTTTGTTTAATGAAAAATAAGTCATTTTTAATTGACTTATCTTTATGAAAATAGTAAGTCATTTACCAAAAAAAAAATAACTCATAAGAAATAAGTTTTTTACATAAAAAATAATAATTTGAATCCAATTAAATATTATTGATAAATCAACAATAAACTTTTATTTTGAATTCTTAAAAACATTCAAGAATATTAAAAGCTTGATCTCAAATATTATGTTTTTTCCAATATTTTCAAACATACATATCTATATTTTTATTTTAATAATATATAATATTTTTTATTTTAATAATAAATTACTAATTTAATAATATATATTATTTTAAATTTCATTATTTAATATTATAATAAATATATTTTAATATTAGTAATTGTTCTAAATTTAAAATAGCATATTTGATATTTAATTGCAAAAACTTTTTATTAATGTCTTAATATATTTATTAATTTTCAAAAAAACAACACATTTATTAATTTAGTTAAATAGTGATTTTTTATGTATTCATTATTAATATAATGTTTTAAATTTAAATGTTATTATTAAAAATGATAATATTTGAAGTTATAATATTTTAAATAATTTAATAGTTATGTAAACATTTGTTAAAAGAAATAGATTTTTAACAAATAATCAAATAATATAAAATATTTTACTTTTGGTGATCTAAACATTAGTAAATCTTTATTTTTTTAGAAAACATTTTCTGATGTTTTTTTAACGTGAAACAAGTATACCCTTCGTTATGACTACAATTCTAATTAGGGACTACAAAAGTACTCGTTAGACAAATTTCAAAAAAAAAAGTACTCGTTAGACAAATCATAAACTAATATTTCAGGAATTTTCACTTTTATTATAACATTAGTTTTACTAAATTCAACAAAAACAATCCCTTCTTAAATTATATGGGTTTTGTGCATAAAAGTTAAAACATTGATAGAAAATTACTCGACATTTAAGAAATTTTGTGACATTTAGTACACTAGTTTCATTGAATTCAAAAGAAAATATATTAATAAAATAACAAAATAAATTAATTATTCTTTTTATTTAACTACTGGTTTTCAACTCACTGACCGACTACTCCAGATGGATTTCGTAGAGGCCTATTATGTAGGTGACCTTCCCAACTTAGTTTTTTTATTCACAACGTCATGATTCGAACGTCTGATCTTATTTAAAGGATCTAGTGTCTCATCATACTAGAGCAACTGGTAGTTTGGTTATCAAATTGTTTTATTAGTTGTTGTATTATACGTATCTCTTATATTTACTATTTATATTTGAATTAATTGTTAGATTTTTTTCTCTAAAATATTTTTCTAATTTTTCTTTAAGAGTGTCGTATTTTTCTAATACAAACCTAACAAATGTCCTAATGAAAAAAAACATATGATATTCATTCGAAGAGACAAGAGTTTCAATCACGTTGTCTACAGTGTATATGTACATTGTCAAAAGGCTAAGAATATCTATAAACAAATATTACCTTGTAATAACCTTTAGACTATATATATATATAATTAACATTTTCGGATATAAATTTAACAAAGACCCACACCGACGAACCAATAACATTTCCATGTATTTATGGTTGGAGGAAGAGTGAGAAAGAAAAAAAAGAATTCAATGATAATATAAAGCATGCAAATAAATATCCACATTAATTGTTCGGAAACACAAGTGGATAACAGTTAGAAAACTTTGTATTTTACATGTTTATAATTCATCCACCCCATTATTTATTATTTTTCTTTGACCTACATTTGGGTTTAAGGAAAGTTATTTAATACATAAATGATGGCGCATTTAAATGCAGAAACTGCCTTATTAGTCACTGGAATTTAGGCATTATCTTATTTTGGTCATTAAACTATAAAAGTTTCAATTAAGACACTTTTTCAGTCATTGTTTGTTAGTAGACTATAAAATCATTACTGATGTAGTCGTTATCTTCCCCTTTTTATACAAAACCCTAAACTCTTCCGACCACCATCATCGATCATTTGTTGTTAACGACAAAATTAATATCAACATGTTTGCATTTCTCTCGTCTTCCTTTTCATCAAACTTGTTTTCTAAGAAACTCACTCAAAATTAACGAAAATCCATCCAAATGTTAGACCTTATAATACTTTGATCTTCTCTGACATACGTCCAAAGACACTAGTTTCGAGGTATGTTGTTTGTCTTCTCAGAATAATGTTTCTTATTGTTCAGTTTTTTAAACAAACTCACCAAAAAAGTTACGCTATCACAAAAATGAAAATATCTTTTTGGCTTCCACGCCAACGCACCTGCCACAAATATGTCACGACATCGGACTATTAATGATCTAACGATCCAATTAAAAGAACCGATTTTAAAAACTAGTGCTATAATTGAAACCTTTTTATAATTCAATGACCAAAATAAGACCATCTTAAATTTTTAATGATTAATGATGCAATTTATCCTTTTAAATTTCTGCCAATTATACCCTAGACTTCTTGTCGGAAAAACTCACATATAAAACTTCTAAAACAACAATATATAAGTCAATTTGAAAATATACCACTATCGTTTAAAATAATAATTCATTTAATTTTATCATTTTTAGTAGTTTAAAGCTGATTACAAAGTAATATTTGTGTATACATATCTGTTGCGCGTAATAAGTGCTTCGCAATTGGTGCAAGTGTACACGTCGCAAGTTATAGTATAGAAAGATATCGTCTCCACATGGATTGGTGCTTCTTCAGGAATTTAACTTCTCGCACTATAAAATAAAAACACAAGTAGGTGATTGTGGGAGTTCTAATTAACAACTAAACTAAGAGCAATAAAATAAACGAAGAATGTAATCAAGTAAGAGAGAATAGGTCGAGTTATCGTGAGTTGAGGAGTGATAGTCGGATGGATCGTCTCGGTAAATGAGTGCAACGACAACTCAATTGCTGCGGCAATTTGTGTCAATCGGTTGCCCAGGTAATTGGTGTAGTTGTTGCCGGGGAAACTAGTATAACGATGCCGGGGCAGTGATTGTCAGGGCAACTGTTTGGGCAACTAAGCGGCAACCTTCAAGGTTCGGCGAAGCATTCTTCAATGGTTCCTCATTATCCCTAAGTCGAAACTCTAGTTACTGTGCAAGCCTTGATAATACCTCTCAGCGTGAATCAAGAGTGAACAACAACCAATCTTGCACTCCTCTTAGCTGTTGAAATTCGTAACTTATTCCTAAGCCGAATTAGCCTTCATCGAATTGGACAAAAACTATGCTCATTTGTTTCTTGAATTTAACACTCCTGATATTAGATAAATAGATGAAATTACGAGATCCTCTCTCAATTCACTGGCAAGTAAAGTAAAAAAAACAAGAATGAGAAAGCCTTGAATAAAAAGTGCAAACTCAATTTACCTAAACAAAATCCAACCGTTTCTCACAACCACCAAACACAATAACTCAAGCCAACTAGATTTAGTTCATGGCTAGGTTCCAAAGAAACACAAAATAAAGTTCTCCTAACATAAACCTAATCGAACAAGAAGGAAAAGGTTGAAGAAGATGTCGACAACTCCTATTGGTCTCTCTCTTTCTCGAACACGATGAGGCTTGCGGCTTGGCCTTATTTAAATAGGGGATGGCTAGGTTAAAGTCTTTCCTGAAGAGGAAGTTAAGTTGTATTTAAATTGGATAAAAGAAATATTAAATTTATTCCAACTAAAACTTCTTCATATTTTCTCGGGCTTCGTCTTCTCTTGACCTCATCACAAACTTCCAACTCCTTTTTCTCCACGCCACCTATCCCGATTAAGTCAGCTTTTCTGCTCTTCAATTCGGCTACCACTTCACCTCATTCTTTTTTGTCGACGGTTGCCGCGACAACTGGTTCAGCATCTCCTTCTTGGGTTGCCACGACATCTCCTTCTTGGGTTGCCACTACAACTTTCCTGGCAACTAGTCCTGCACACATAAAAATAACTTTCGGCAGCATCTTTTTCCACCAAAACTAAGCAAAATATAAATTTAAACACAACCACCGAGGAAACAATGAAAAAATGCATGGATGCCTAATAATGCAACTAAAGTGAGCATAAGTCTAACAATAATAGGAGTAAAAAGGACAATAAAATAGGACTTTTTAACGCTTAACAATATTTTTAACCCTTTGACAAAGTACACACACCTAATAGACAAAACGATTAAACTCGAGTCTCTTAGGATGAACATCATCTCACTAGAACCACGTGTTGAGTGAAATTTTATCATCTTTTTATTCATGCTTCATGTTTAATATCTCAGATTTGTTAAAATTTTAAGAAAACAATAATATTTGTAGTCAACTTGTGTAATTTAAAAATATTGTCAGTATTATATAAAATAATAATTCATTTAATTTATCATAGTCTTTGCTATTGAGTATCATAATAAAATTTTAAGATTATTATAAGTTACTTTGGCTCAAACAAAAAAGTTATACAATATTACATTTAATATTTAATTAATTTAGATAACGTAATAAAATACACTAATAATATGAAAATAGGTATTAAATGAAGTAGGTTTTAGTACAACTACAAATATTGGGGTGTGCGAAGTATTTTTGACTTTATTAAAATATTTTAGGCGTTAGTTGAAGGGAGATGAACGACCAGTGGATTGTCAATTAAAATTCTAGTTTAATATTGTTGCTTCATTCATCTACTTACGAGCATTTTCAAAATTGTTATATAATGTAACCTTCCATCTCCTTCATTTAATCATTTAGTCTTGGGTTATTTTCAACATACTATATGTATTTATCTTAAACATCTAAAAATTAAAAAAATTAAATTTTAATTTAATTGACATTGTTTACTCTTTATTATTAAAAAAAGTTATAAATTTGAATAGACTTGAGATCCATTAATTGGCCAAATGGTTGAGAGTGTAAACATCTCTTTACTTAATAAAAAAATTACAACACCTTTAATTTAAAAATTTGAGAGGAATATAAATAATTTAACAATATATAAAAATTAGGTTTTAAAAAAATAATTTAGTTTTGGTTTAAAATTATATTTCCTTTGCTTTTAATTCGAAAAATGAAAATATGGATACGCTTTTAAGAGAACGTGCACTGATTAATTACGAAATCAAAACGGTAAGAGCCGAAACATTATATTATGACTTAATAAGCCTTTCACTTCAGTTTGAAATTCCCTTAACCAACTATTGCTATCTGTAATGCAAGGGGGGAAATGAGTTGTCATTTTTTTAAAAGCCTAAATAATTTATTTGAAAATTTGAGGAAATAAAAATACAAATAAATATTGTTGTCCGACAATGTAACACTCGTTGATAATTAGTTTTATCACAACAAAAATATAATATATCTGTAGTGATTTGAAACACCTATTAAGATGAAATAATTTGTCGAACGGTCCAAAACAGAAATAAATCAATAAGATAACTACTGTTGGGTGTGTAAAAGTTCTATCATTTACACCTTTTTAAACCCATATTTCTGCTGCATTCAAGCATCTTTGCATTGCATTTAGGTTAGTTTTCAATAAAACATCACAATTATATAAAAGGCACGGATTCTACTGAAAGATGGCTATTTTTGCAAGTATCTGTCACAGTGGATGTCGAAGGTAGGCGCAGGGCAGATAAGCAGGAGAGCTGAACTGGACAAGCAGCTGAAGAAGACGAACCTGTCATGGACCTGTCGTGACAGCATGATGACAGCAGATTTATGAAGAGGAAAAGTGAAGTGGACCTCGATAGATAGAGAAAAATCTGCTCGTCTGTCGTGTGGAAACCGAATATTTTTCCAAGCCCCGGATCAAAAGATATGTCAAGCCAAAGCTCAAGGAGAAGAATCCCCATGAAACAAGGAGGCGGCTGAAAAGTAGGAATCCTTAGAGATTTAGTCTTTATTAGAATCTTACTTTTAATTAAAGTTGTAATCCTTGTTACCTTAGATAACTTGAGCCCAAAGCTTATATAAAGGGCATAGATTAAACCTAGGGTATAGCCGACTACCCCATAACCGAAACCAAAACCCTGTCGTTTACCTGTCACCGATATGTTCTAAACTCCCCCTAGGGCTACGGGTTGTTTTGTAAAGTAGTTGCAAGGGTTGCTTTGTTTTAGGATTTTTCAAGTTCAATAAAATAAACTTCAAGTTCTTTTATCTTGGTTTTAATATCTTGCAAGAGCATCGGGAGAGCATTGTGAGGTTATCCATTTACTTAGCATCGGGAGAGTTAAGTATACGAAAGAGGTAAAAGCGCGTTCTCTAGTTTATAGTTGAACCATCTCGTGCTTAGGGATAAGGCGAGGTTAAGTGGCTAAGGAAGAATTCATACACATCGGTGTTCATCCTTCGATTCACGCCGGGAGGTATCATCAAAGACGTGATCATCGACAGACTTGTGCCTAGGGATAGGGCAAGGCAGATCTGGGATTCTTGCCAAGCTTGAAGTACGGAGTTAGTGTTCGCTGCCGCGACAGCTAACGGACAGACGCCGCGACAGGTGCTGTCGGCGACGGGTGCGACGACAGAACTGGAGATCCTAAGCAATTCAATACCTGCACTACCGAGCAACTCAATACCAGCCCATTCTCTCTCTCTTGATATCTCAATCTTTTATTTACGTTTTTACTTTATTATTCTCGTGACAACTCTTAATTATTTCCTTTACTTTCGTGCAGTGAATCTAGGTGAAGCTATTAGCCCAATCCCTGTGGAGACGATATCCGATACTTTGTATCACTTTACTACTTGCGTCGTGTATACTTGCACTATAATTGCGATAGACTATTTTACACGCAACAAGTTTTTGGCGCCGTTGCCGGGGACTGGCAACATAACTACACCTTTCTTTCCTTGCACTTTTTGTTTTTATTTTCGTTTTTGTTTTTATTTTTATTTTCTTTAATTTTTCTTTTGTGTAACTTTTGCTTTTCACAAGGTTTTCCTGTTTATGCGCAGATCGAAAAGAGGTGAAGATCCTGAGTATAAATTAGATCCGGAGATCGAACGTTCCTTTAATCTCAAGAAACAGATTCGCCACCTCTTAGACCGAAACGAATACCTTGAAGAAAAGCTAGAGCAGATGGCCCGTAATCAGCCTGCCGGTGAAGAAATCCCGCCTGTCGGTGACCCGCCCGCGGCAGGTGGACGACGGTCATGTCGTGACTACATGCTGAACGATCATGTAGAGCTGGAGACCACGCTGCCGGATATTGATGTTGACAACTTCGAGCTTAAACCTGTCATGTTTAGTATGATCAACAACGCCGGACAGTTCAGTGGTTCTGCGACAGAAGATGCCAGGGAGCATCTCAAAACGTTCCAGGAGATCTGTGGTTCGTTTAGACTACCAGGAGTTAGTCCGGAGATACTGAGGCTTCGGTTATTCCCTCATTCATTGAGGGATAGAGCTAAAACTTGGTGGAATAAACTTACACCGGGTTCTATTATGACTTGGGCAGATTTAACTCGTGAATTTTTGTCTCGTTTTAATCCTTCACATTTAGCTGAGCGATTACGTAATGAAATTGCTACTTTTCAACAGGAAGATGACGAGCCAATGCACGAGGCCTGGGACAGATTCACAACTCTTCTCCGAAACTGCCCAATGCATGGATTCCCCGTTTGGAATCAGGTAACTAAGTTCTATAATGCTGCTAACTTACAAACTCGCATTCGAATTGATTCTGCAGCAAATGGACTATTATTGGATAAAGATCCGGACGAAGCCCTGCAAGTTTTGAAACATCTGGCTAAGAATGAGGAGCAGTTTCCAACCGCTAGAAGAGGAGGTAAACGGGTACTTGCTGTCAAGGATTATGAGGTCGACAGCACTATGAAATCACAGGTAGCATTCCTCACTAAAGCCATGAAACACTTATTGAGTGAAGAGGAAGTACGAGGGTTTGCTGTCGAGGAAGTTTGTGCTACATGTGAGGGAAATCATAGTAGGGATGAGTGCCCTATAAATATAGAAGAAGGAAAATATGTTGGAAATTACAAGCCTAACTACAATTCCAACAATTACAACCCTAATTGGAGGAAAGATCCCAAATTCTCCTGGAGTAACCCAAACAACGCCCTGAATCCACAAGCCTATAATCAGAATCAAGGGGGTCCTAGATTGTTGACGCGACAGCAGCCACAGCCGCAGAACCTGCCGCAGAACCTGCCACCTCAGCAACAACAGCAGCCACCACCTGCCACGAGTAGTGTATTGGAGCAGACTCTGGCCACCTTTATGTCTCAGACTGGTACGTATATGGAAAACATCAATAAGTTTGTCAAGAAAACGGAAGACTTTATGGATGAAACTAAGATGAGAATGACAAACCACGAGGACACCTTGAAATCTCTAGAGACACAAATGGGTCAGGTGTCGCAGCATATTAAACCGAGGCAGAATGGAGGTTTCCCTAGCAATATTGAAAATGCTAGACCGCCCCTACACGAGCAATGTAAGGCAATCACTACTAGGAGTGGGAAAAAGTTACCAGGGCCGGAAAAAGAAGTTGAAACAGAAAAGAAACTTGCCTTGGATAAGCCTGCCGAGGTAGCTGCCCCGACAGGTAATGAACAGACTGCTGCCGATGAGCCTGTCACGACAGCAGAAGCGACAGAGGAGAAAAAAGATGAGTATCGACCTCAGATTCGCATGCAGTGGGAAGGACGCATTGCTGATTATCGTCCTCCACCACCTTTTCCGCAACGGATACAGCAAGCTAAGCATGAATCTCAACTTAAAAAGATTTATGATATTTTTAAACAGGTTCATATTAACATTCCGTTGTTAGATGCTGTTAGGGAAATGCCCGGTTATGCTAAATTTCTCAAGGATGTCATGTCTAAAAAATCTAAATTTGGGGAATTTGAAACGGTAAGGATGCAAGAAGGGTGCATGAGTATTCTTCATCGACAACCACCCCAGAAAAAGAAGGATCCAGGGAGCTTCCTCATACCTTGCGTAATCGGCGACAAATTTGTGGGTAAGGCATTATGTGATCTTGGTGCTAGTGTTAATCTAATGCCCAAATCTGTTTTTCAGAAATTAGGTATTGGCAAGGCGCGGCCCACGACAGTTACCCTACAGCTAGCCGACCGCTCTTACGTTCACCCCGAGGAAAAAATTGAAGATATTCTGGTAAGAGTGGATAAACTTATTTTTCCTGCTGACTTTCTTATTTTAGATTGTGAGGCAGATGAGAACGCACCAGTCATCCTAGGGCGACCCTTCTTAGCCACGGGAAGATCATTGATTGATGTGGAGAAAGGAGAACTCACCATGCGCGTAAACGATCAAGAAATTAAGTTAAATGTTCTCCAAGCAATGAAACATGCTGATGTGGATGAAGAATGCAAGGCCATCATTGAGGTGACCTTTGATCAACCCTGTATCAGGTCGGGCTGCCGGGATATAAAATTTGGTCACTGCTGCGACAGCCATTTACAAGCCTGTCACGACAGCAACGACGACAGCACCGACGACAGCAACTCCTCTGAATCCGATACATCTGATACTGAAGGTCATGAGGAGGTAGACTGGTTAGACCATCGCCCAGGTAAGTTATTCGAACCCTTGAATTACACTTCGAATAACCATTTAATCCAAAAGCCATCTACTGTTGAACCACCTGTCTTAGAACTTAAGCCCCTGCCAGGGCAGCTCAAATATGCTTATCTTGGTTGTGATAAAACACTGCCCGTAATCATCTCTGCTAAGCTGCCGCAGGAACAGGAACGACAGCTGATCGACATGTTGAGGCAACATAAAAGGGCGATAGGATGGACTATAGCAGACATTCAGGGCATTAGTCCGGCAATCTGTATGCACAAAATCCTCCTAGAGGAAGATCATAAGCCGACTATTGATGCCCAACGGCGGTTAAACCTTGCAATGAAGGAGGTAGTGCGTAAAGAAATAATTAAATGGTTAGATGCTGGTATTATTTACGCCATCTCCGATAGCAAATGGGTAAGCCCGGTGCAATGTGTTCCCAAGAAAGGAGGCATGACCGTGATAACCAACGAAAACAATGAGTTAATCCCAACCAGGACTGTGACCGGTTGGAGGGTTTGTATGGACTATCGGAAGCTTAACAAAGCTACCCGAAAAGACCACTTTCCTTTACCCTTTATTGATCAAATGCTTGATAGATTAGCGGGTAAACCTTACTATTGTTTTCTTGATGGTTACTCAGGTTATAACCAAATCGCTATTGCACCAGAGGATCAAGAGAAAACGACTTTCACCTGTCCCTACGGAACATACGCATTTAGGAGGATGCCGTTTGGACTCTGTAACGCACCTGCCACCTTCCAAAGGTGCATGATGGCTATATTCTCCGACATGGTTGAGGACTTCCTTGAGATCTTCATGGATGATTTTTCTGTCTTTGGAGACGATTTTGAAAGCTGCCTCGGCAACCTTCAAAAGGTACTTGAAAGATGTGAAAAAGTTAATCTTGTTCTTAATTGGGAAAAATGCCATTTTATGGTAGATGAAGGGATAGTTTTAGGCCATAAGATTAGCTGTCGTGGGATAGAGGTCGACAGGGCAAAGATTGAAGTCATAGAGAAGCTGCCGCCGCCAACCACAGTCAAGGGCATTAGGAGTTTCCTAGGGCATGCTGGTTTCTATAGGAGATTTATTGCAAATTTCTCAAAAATCACGAAGCCCCTATGTCATCTCTTAGAGCAGAACCGACCCTTTGACTTTAATGAAGAATGCACTGAAGCATTCAAGGTTCTGAAGGAAAAGCTAGTGACAGCCCCCATAGTACAGCCACCAGACTGGACGCAACCGTTTGAAATTATGTGTGATGCTAGTGACTATGCTGTCGGGGCAGCACTTGGGCAGCGCAAGGACAGGCTGTTTCATGTCATATATTATGCCAGCAAAACATTGAATGATGCCCAAGTGAATTATACCACCACAGAAAAGGAGTTGTTAGCTGTGGTGTTCTCCATCGACAAGTTTCGTTCTTATATACTTGGAACGAAAGTAATAGTGCACACTGATCATTCTGCCCTTAAGTACTTGTTCGCGAAGAAGGATGCAAAGCCTAGGTTGATACGATGGATCTTGCTATTACAAGAATTCGACCTTGAAATCAAAGACAAAAAAGGGACAGAAAATCAGGTGGCAGATCACTTGTCGAGGTTGGAGATGGGACAGAGTCTACCTTTAGATGAGACACACATACTAGAGACCTTCCCAGATGAGCAGCTCTTTGCTGCCGCAATAGCTGTCGCGACAGCCATGGCGGCAGGTAAGTCTTCTAACCTTCCCTGGTATGCTGATTTCGTTAATTTTATAGTTAGCGGAATATTACCTTCTGATCTTACTTATCAAGCCAGGAAGAGGTTTCAAAATGATGTTAAACATTATTATTGGGACGAACCTCTTCTTTTCAAAATGTGCGCAGATCAGGTTATAAGGAGATGTGTACCTCAAGAAGAGCAAGAAGACGTTCTCCATCACTGTCATGCCTCACAATATGGAGGACACTTAGGAGGCAATAAAACTGCTGCCAAGGTGCTGCAGTCAGGGTTCTACTGGCCGACACTGTATAAGGACGCACAGGAATTTTACAAAAACTGTGACAGGTGCCAGCGGACAGGTAACATCTCAAGGAGAAACGAGATGCCACTGCAGAATATTTTAGAAGTCGAAATCTTCGACGTTTTGGGGATTGATTTTATGGGACCTTTTCCATCTTCGTGTGGAAATCTTTACATCCTCCTAGCAGTAGATTATGTCTCCAAGTGGGTAGAAGCAATCGCAACTCAAAAGAATGATGCCAAAACGGTTCAAAAGTTTTTGCACAAAAACATCTTTTCTAGATTTGGCATCCCTAGAGCGATTATCAGTGATGAAGGGAGACATTTCGATAACAGGGTAATTGCTGCCGCCTTGAAGAAATATGGTGTCAAGCACAGGATAGCGACAGCATACCACCCACAGACCAATGGACAGGCTGAGATTTCCAACAGGGAAGTGAAGAACATTCTTGAAAATATGGTTAAACCAACTAGGAAAGATTGGTCTCTACTTCTGAATGATGCATTATGGGCATACAGGACAGCTTTCAAAACTCCATTAGGCATGTCTCCATTCCGATTGATCTATGGGAAAACCTGCCACCTGCTTGTCGAGATAGAGCACAAGGCATATTGGGCAATCAAGGCAGTAAACATGGACTTGGACAAGGCAGGCCAGAAAAGGCTGTTAGATTTGAACGAGATCGATGAAATACGGACGATGGCCTACGACAACGCAAGAATATACAAGGAGAAAACAAAGAAGTGGCATGACAAGAAGTTGCTGCCACGTCAGTTCTGCCCAGGGCAGCTTGTGTTGTTGTTTAATTCTAGGTTGAAACTCTTCCCAGGGAAGCTTAAATCTAGATGGTCTGGCCCGTTCCAAGTGGTTCAAGTTTTTCCCCATGGTGCCATTACAATTCAATCATTAAAGGACGGGCACCAATTCAAAGTCAATGGACAACGCCTCAAGCATTATCAGGGGACTAAAGCCCCAGGAATACAGGAAGTGGTTACTTTAGGTGATGCCCCACAAGGCATCCCTAATTTAACCTAATTTTTATTTATGTTATTTTATTATTTATTATTATTTATTAGGAATTTAGGTTAATTTTATTTGAATAATGTTTTGTTTTCAATTTCAGTTTTTAGGAAATAAAGGAGTCAAGTGAGAAAGAAGAAGTGGCCCAAGACCACCGCCCATCCACCAACCCAATAAAGCCCATATATGGTAACCTGTCGCTTCGGCTGCCGGCGCAGACGGATTTGACAGGCTGTCAACAGACGCACAGCAGACGAAGAAGCGTCCGACAGACGCTCAGCAGACGCATTAATGCGTGTCAGACGCGTCAGACACGAAATATCCAATCTGCCGCCCCGTTATTCCCGCCTGCCGTTGCGGCATTAAATGGGCAGCTACTCGACCGCTATATAAACCCCTTCTCCCTTTCATTTTTCCTCACTTCTGATTTTTTCTCTCTTGTATTCTCTTCTAGTTTATCTATTTTCTTTCTTTTTCAGCCCTTGCAACCAAAAATGTCCTCACGACAAACTCGCCAGAATGCTGCTGCCGCCTCTTCTTCAGCAGCAGCATCCCCGTTCGCCAACAAGGAACTATGGGAGGAACGGAGCTTCATCTATAATAGAGATGCCCCTCTTTTTGGACTCCGGTCGTTCATTATGAAGGCCATTACGGCACAACTTTGGGAAGACTTTGCCGAGCAGCCGGCAGAGCTTAACGACACTCTGGTCAGGGAATTCTATGAGGCGATCGAAAGTAAGTCGGCGACATCTGTCGTCGTCCGAGGAGTGACAGTTCCTTTCACCGCCAGCAGCATCAACCATGTATTCGGCCTCTTCTTTGGCCCCAATGACGATGCTCATCAACAGTTTTGGGACTCCCTCGACGCTGCCGGACATGATGCTGTCATGAGGGAATTGACAGAGGAGGGCACAACCTGGAGCACCAGCAAGAAGAACTCCAACTCCGTCAACCGGGCAGAGCTGCTCCCCGAGGCAAAACTATGGAATGCTTTTATCAAAAAGCGTATCCTGCCCTCGTCCCACCACACGACAGTCAACAGGCAGCGGCTGGCCCTCATTCACTCTATCATGCATGACAGGCCGATCAACGTAGGCAGGTACATGCGAGACAGCATTCTCGATTGTGCTTTCAGATCAGATTCACGACTATGCCTGCCCTTCACCATCACTGCCCTCTGTCGCTGCGCTGCCGTACCGGAGGACCCTTCAGACAAAATCAAGAAGGACAGCGGCTGGACCGACAGCAACATCTCCAGCCTCATGGAGATCATCGTCGTATCGCCCCTCAACGCATTCGATCCAAACGCCCCACCTGCTGAGTCTGATGATGAACCTGCCACCGAACCTGCCCCAGAAGCTGCGACCAACACCGCTCCGGCAGATCAGAACGCCCACATCTTAGCTGCCATCTTGAGGATCGAGGAGCGCCAGATGGGTTTAATGACATTCATCCGCGACTTCTCCAATGCAACGGTAAACTTCATTACCAATACTTTGAATTTTTCGGATGTCATTTTCCCCACCTTCCCCGCCCATTACTTTAATATCCCCTCCCCCACTCCCACACCACCTGTCTCTCCCCACGGAGAATCTGCCTCCTCCACACCCTCTCCGACAGCAGCCGACAGCCCACCGGCGGACACTTCCCCTCGAGGCACCAAGCGAGCTGCCACTGACGACAGCCCTCTTGTCCGGAGGAACTTGGACAGCGCCTTCACACGGGTGAGAAGAATTAAACATGTGGCCAACAAGAGGATGCTTTCCAAAGCCATCACGAGTAACAGCTGGGACAGCAGCAGCAGTTCTGATGTCCGACTAGTGGAGCCACCTGCCCTTCAACCTGCTGACGACCCTGTACCCCAACCGGAGGAAGAACCTGCACCTCAACAGGCTAATGAACCTGTTGACCAACCTGCTCCGGAACCTGCCCAGCCACCTCCCCAACGCAGACGCTACCATCAGATCCGCGTCAGCAGCAGCAGCGAGGACAGCGCATAAAATTTAAGTTTTTATTTCTTTTACTCCTCTTATTGCTGCCTGCCCTTCTATATTGTGATGTACTTTTATTTTTCATGTTTTTCTTTATTTGTTTTAGTGTCATTTTGCATTGAGGGCAATGCAACCCTCGGGTTTGGGGGTGGCAACCCTCCATATTTAATGGAGTCTTTAGCACATCTTTTGTTTAATTGTTGTGTCTTATTAGTTATTTATTTTCTTAAAAAAAATTAGAAAAATCAAAAAATTTGAACTGTTGGCTTAAAACTGTGAAGTTAACTTACCTGTCATGACGGCTCTGTCGTGGCAGCATCTTTAGGACAGGTTAAGGAAAAGTTTAGAGCCTTTCTATAGTTCTGAAAACTTAAACACTTTTGTGACTGTTATATTGCTTAGACTTCTTTTAGCCAAACTAGAATAGGAAGCTTAGAACTTGGATAGCCCCTAGAGGTGCCTAACACTGGCTCTAGGAAAGAAGTTTAGCAAAAGAAAATCAAAAACCTAGAGGTGCCCGAAACCGGCTCTAGGAAGCTAACTAGAGGTGCCCAAAACTGGCTCTAGAAAAACTTAGCTTGAAAATAGAAGAAAAAGAAGCATGAAAATGTGCCTTCTAAAAGAAAGTACACTTTGGCATAAAATTCGAGTTAAGGAGTTGAATATTCTAGTGAAACTAAGAGAGTCTTAGCATATAACTGTTCACAAACATGCACACACTGCACGAGAGCTATAGGGAGATTCCGGACAGATCCTAACCCTTCCGACAGGTTGCTGCCGTCATAGAGAATGAGCGACAGGTGAGGGACAGTTCACTGTTTGAAGGCCAAACACAAAAATTTTCAGTTTTCTTTTAAGTCTTCATTGCTTGAGGGCAAGCAAAAACTTGAGTTTGGGGGTGTGTTGGGTGTGTAAAAGTTCTATCATTTACACCTTTTTAAACCCATATTTCTGCTGCATTCAAGCATCTTTGCATTGCATTTAGGTTAGTTTTCAATAAAACATCACAATTATATAAAAGGCACGGATTCTACTGAAAGATGGCTATTTTGGCAGGTATCTGTCACAGTGGATGTCGAAGGCAGGCGCAGGGCAGATAAGCAGGAGAGCTGAACTGGACAAGCAGCTGAAGAAGACAAACCTGTCATGGACCTGTCGTGACAGCATGATGACAGCAGATTTATGAAGAGGAAAAGTGAAGTGGACCTCGATAGATAGAGAAAAATCTGCTCGTCTGTCGTGTGGAAACCGAATATTTTTCCAAGCCCCGGATCAAAAGATATGTCAAGCCAAAGCTCAAGGAGAAGAATCCCCATGAAACAAGGAGGCGGCTGAAAAGTAGGAATCCTTAGAGATTTAGTCTTTATTAGAATCTTACTTTTAATTAAAGTTGTAATCCTTGTTACCTTAGATAACTTGAGCCCAAAGCTTATATAAAGGGCATAGATTAAACCTAGGGTATAGCCGACTACCCCATAACCGAAACCAAAACCCTGCCGTTTACCTGTCACCGATATGTTCTAAACTCCCCCTAGGGCTACGGGTTGTTTTGTAAAGTAGTTGCAAGGGTTGCTTTGTTTTAGGATTTTTCAAGTTCAATAAAATAAACTTCAAGTTCTTTTATCTTGGTTTTAATATCTTGCAAGAGCATCGGGAGAGCATTGTGAGGTTATCCATTTACTTAGCATCGGGAGAGTTAAGTATACGAAAGAGGTAAAAGCGAGTTCTCTAGTTTATAGTTGAACCATCTCGTGCTTAGGGATAAGGCGAGGTTAAGTGGCTAAGGAAGAATTCATACACATCGGTGTTCATCCTTCGATTCACGCCGGGAGGTATCATCAAAGACGTGATCATCGACAGACTTGTGCCTAGGGATAGGGCAAGGCAGATCTGGGATTCTTGCCAAGCTTGAAGTACGGAGTTAGTGTTCGCTGCCGTGACAGCTAACGGACAGACGCCGCGACAGGTGCTGTCGGCGACGGGTGCGACGACAGAACTGGAGATCCTAAGCAATTCAATACCTGCACTACCGAGCAACTCAATACCAGCCCATTCTCTCTCTCTTGATATCTCAATCTTTTATTTACGTTTTTACTTTATTATTCTCGTGACAACTCTTAATTATTTCCTTTACTTTCGTGCAGTGAATCTAGGTGAAGCTATTAGCCCAATCCCTGTGGAGACGATATCCGATACTTTGTATCACTTTACTACTTGCGTCGTGTATACTTGTACTATAATTGCGATAGACTATTTTACACGCAACAACTACATAACCACCGACCGAAAAACTGATGACGAATTCAATTCTAAAATTTGCATACTCCACGATTAAAACTTTCTTAAAAACAAATAAAAGCATCCAACATTTTTATAAGAGACGATAAAAAAAGAAACTTGTATGAGATTATTTTACTCATATGAGTTAACGTGGCAATATAACAAAAATATAATGTAAAATTAATTTAGAATAGTGAAAGGATCAAGCAAAGGAATAAAAATTATCTGCCTTTTTCGGTGTTCTTTTTATGCCTTAACATTAATAAATTAAATTTCAAGCCCTAATTCTAAAAGTTTAAATCTTAAACCCTACACCATATACCTTAAAAATATACCATACCCTAAATTTCCTAAACTCTAACCTTAAATCTTAAACTCTTAACCATAAACTTAATTTTTATGTGGGGCATAAATAGGGGGAGAGAATTTCTATTACAAGCAAAGCTTCCATTATTAGATAGTACAAGGGCAGAACAAATATTAAAGACTTCTGAAAACTATCACTGCCGATGGTTAGTAAGTTGTAACAATAATATTGTTCTGTGTTGATGTTTGGTCTTTCCATTTTGTTCCTTTTCATGTTGTTCCAAGTATTACAATTGTGACTTAACAAATACATTACAAGGCACGAAATAAAAGATCAATAATATTACAATTGGAATCTCAAACTATAATTTATTACAAATAATTATATACGTGCCTAAATAAAATCCGCAATAACTATAATCTTTTGTAGGTTCATCTTTTTCTTTGATGCGTATTTATGACATATACACCACCTATATTATACATGAACATGGACATTTCTTCAAATACGTTAGGTTAATGTGTACCGGTTACAATGATAATGTGATATGTATGTATAGAAAATACTTTAACATACAAGTCTTTTAATTTTAGGGTTTAGTGATTTAAGTGGTTTAAAGTTTAGGAGTTTAAATTATATTGTTTAGAATTTAGGGTTTATGGTCAGAATTTCGAGCTTAAGAATTAGGGTGTTAGGCTAGAGATCGTATAAATTTTTTTACACAAATTATGTATCAAAATATAATTATATATATAACTGAATGCTTTAAATTTTCTTAAAAATATTCAGTAACAATAATATACTCCATAAATATAAACTTTTCAAAAAGAATATAATAAGTATAAAATTTCAAAAAATAGATAAATGACTAATGTATATAAGATGACAATCTTCTCCTTAAAATGGAATTCAATGCCAGTTAATTGTTAATTACTATGAATAGATATTCTATAAAAATACATTGATTTATATTTGTCTTTATATCTTTGCAATCTTAGGCAGCGGGAGGTGAAAACATTAAAGATTCACCATAATGTTTTGAATACTAGTGTGCCGCATTTAATACCGTGGAGACTAGGGGTATTTAAAAATATTCAACTCGACTAATTCGACAACCCAAAAATAACCGGATAATTATTTGAGACTTTTTTTACTCGGGTCTGAAGCGCAAGAATACCTATTATTGGATACCCGGTGACCCGGATCCTTATTTTTTTATATTTTAAATGTAATTATTGTTTAAACAAAATACTTTATATTCACTATATTTTCAAATCAAACAACCTAATTATGCATGTATAATGAATGATTTAAATAGTTATTATTTTGTTATTAATTACTCCTTATTTTTCGGTTTATGTTGTTAATTTGGACGTTTTCTCTTATTTTCTATGCAGGACATTAGATTTCAGATATTATGCTAAAAAGGGTAAAATTTTGCAGTTTTTTAAAGTCAAGGCTAGGCTAGTGGGCATGAAAAGCTGACTGGATAACACGTCAGCAATTTTAAAAGATGACGTCAGTAGTGGTGATAGCTTATTAGCCTCATTTTGATAGCTTATCAGACGGATTTTAAATTTCAAAAATTGGGATTATCTTTTGTTTTAGTGAATTAATTTAAACATTTTTAAGATTTATCTTTTAGGTTATTTTTATGGTTTCAAAATACTATAAAAATTCCTTGGGGACAAGCTAAAAAATTATCTATCATCACTTAGCTTTTATTTATTCTTAGGAAATTTTACTTTTATAAAAGTTTTATTTTTCGATTAGCCAAAGGTTTAAAGCGAAGCTTCAATTCACTTTGTAAGAATTAAAAAACACTTAACAACTTCGTTTTATGTTCTCAATTTTCTGAAAACCTAGATCGACAATCGACCTTTCTATTAAAATCTTTTCGCTTTCACTTCAAAAAGCTAGCGTTGACTTGATTGTTGTTAAGATTTACACTTGGGAGGAAGGATCGACGATAGTTGTGGTTTCAACTTCCTATGTACACACTTAGCGACGGATTCGCTAAGGAAAATTGAGATCGGATTCGATTCTCATTGAGACAACATAGTCCGAGTCGGGTTTTTCCAAATTTAACAATAAACACATCACACACAA
The DNA here is from genome assembly GCA_958450335.1 of Hibiscus tridactylites. Taxonomy (NCBI): domain Eukaryota; kingdom Viridiplantae; phylum Streptophyta; class Magnoliopsida; order Malvales; family Malvaceae; genus Hibiscus; species Hibiscus tridactylites. Next base: position 63,675,855 of record OY288290.1, on the reverse strand, counting down.
GAAAACATTGGGTTAGCAAGGGCAAGGATCCGAGTGCTCAAGCTCTTTTAAATCGAAACCATTTTCCAATAACAACACCTAGCAATAGGAACACTCGACTAAACTTCAACCAACAACAAGAATGAAAAAACATGCTTCCACACACCGTGCAATGGCAAACAAACCAAACAAACCAACTTACCTGACTTACCTTTTCGGAAGACCTTGTAACCGAGGTTCTAATACCACCAAATGTAACCCCCTCGTCCCGGCCTAGCCAGCAGACCGATCTAAACGGGTTACACGGGGAAAACCGAAGCGAAACTCGCTAAGGCCTCACTCCGATTAGCAACCCTAATTTTTTTCATTTTATTAATCTTGTCTAAATGTCACGTTAAATCCTATGTGTGAAGGCAAATAGCGGAAAAACGAACACGAATACGAACTGAGCAGAGGCATAAAAGTAACTTAACCTTACCAAGTAGTTATTAGTCAAGTTCCATGCACACGAGGCAAAACCATCACAAAGGATACATATAAACTCATTTAGGAAGCATACAAGCATTAGGGACTAAATCATAATGTTTGGAAACTTTCAAGGATGCCCCTTAACCATTTTAACTACATGCGTTTCATAACAGGACTACTCGTTCCGGAACGCGAACTTCATTCAAAAAGCAACATCAGGCCGTTCTGGAATGGCTCTTCATGGTTTCGAAACAGAAGCCTTCAGTGGCAAATCGTACCGAAACGACACCACCCCCGTTCCGATACGGGTGCCCCTAGAGCTTGGCCGTTCCGAAACCATATCAAACGTTCCGAAATGCCTGGACACAGTTTGGCCCGAAAATATATTTTGGCATCTCCAAAAGTTCCCAAACTCACCCCGAAACATCACAAACCTCATGACAACTTATTATACAAACAATATGGAGGCAAAACACCCTAAAGACAAGCTTCAAACATGCATACACATAAAAATAGATCTCAAACCCAAAAGCTCATAAGAAAACTTTAGTTCAAAAACACTAACAAGTTAAAACACATAGCAATTAACCCAAGGCCATAACAAGCCTCAACATAACAAAGTAACAACATTTAAGACATGTTAGCAACATTAACAATAGCCAAAAATAGGAGTTTGAACACCAACTCCCTAACATGGTCTAACATTCCCATTGCCTAAGTATTATTACAACTAAGAAAACCATACTTTGAGCTAGCAAAGAACTCCAAGAACTCATCCCTTACCCCGCTTGCCTCCGAAGCTACTAACGATCTGCATTGTTGGAAAAAGAGAGCGTAAGCTTAAAAGCTTAGTGAGCGGAGCTCTAAAACACAACAACAATGCAGTTCAAAACATATATCTTAGTTTTAAAAGCAAAACCATTTAAGAAAGAGATACAATAAAACAGAAGCATAAACGAAACGTGGTATGCACATGCACAACCATTCTTCTGGTGGGGCTACACATCACCGTACCCAACAACTAACCATCACATGAGGCTTGACATCAACTACGACAATACAACAACATTAAAACGGGGATAAAAGCATTCCACAATCAACACCACAACACACATAAACACGAATGCCACAATCAACCAAATAAGGCAAGAATAGTCAAACTTACGCTTGGGTCTAGGTTAGCCTCTAAGGCTCCACCCAAACCCCAAGAAAATTTCGTTGAACAATTTAAAGCTTCAAAACAATTTCCACTCACCAGGAAACACACAAACGCTATCCAAGATGCTGATTCAAGCCTTCGAACTACCCGGATTCACGTCTACGAAGCCCAAATCTGTTTCCTCTGCTTTAGACAACCCAAAATAGAACATTAGGATGTTAATATACTCACAAACATAGCAGCAACTCAGAACTCAACAATCTTGCAACAAAACATATCGACATTCAACTCAAACTTCACCCAAATTCGATCTAATGAAACCTCAAGCTGAACCCATCATTTCCAAACATCAAAACACACCAAATATCATCTAAAAACATCCCCCAATAGCAAAGGGATCATCAGCCACGATTTCAACCCAAAAACTCTACATTTTCAACCCAAAAATCTCATGTTTAGACCCATTTCGGGTTTCCCCATATTTTACTACTTAAAACTTGGATTAAAGCACATATATAACCATTATAAAACAAACCCACAAAAATCCCATGAAAAATACTCATTTCTCCAACCCAAAACCAAAAATGCATTTTAATGGGTTTAAAGGAAAGTTTTCAATGAGTACAAGTCAAATAAGTAAAAATCTAAGCAAGGAAGAATTTACCTTGAAAAATCTTGTTTGGATGAAGAGTTAGGAGAAATGGAATAGTGAAATGGGGTTTTGGAGGGGTTTTACGTGAAAATGGGATTTTGGAGAAGATGATAGCTTTTCAAAATCTTTTCTTTATTTCTTTTATTCAAAATTCTCATTACGCCCTTTAATAAAAACCAAGGTTATCCATCTAAAAAAATAGCTTCAAAATTTACCTAACCCGAAACAGTTTACCCAACACGATTATCCCCCGACCCTAAACTCGGGGTGTTACAAGATTTACCTTGCTTATTCATTTGGTTAGAATTAAGTTATTTTAGAATTGATTTGTTGAAATTGATTGTTGTCTATCTCATATTTTACCTTATTCCTTTGATTTTGTGAATTTTAATCTCGTTTTTGTTGGAATTTAGGAAGCATGATAACAATTGGCATAATTAATTGATTTTTCTTTAAAATTTTTGACATTCCATGCATTTGTTGGTTGAATTGATAGCATGACTTAGTGCAATTAACACCTTATGTGAGTTTTGAGCCTAATGAGCATATGTTTTTATTCTTGCTCTTTGATTGATTTTGAGTGTGCCGACTAATTCTTTGCATTCTAGAACTTGTAGCATAATGCTTGTCGAGACTACACGATTAAATACGTTGCTTTAATATGATAGGGGCATTAGGATTTAACCCCTTTCTCTTCCTAATAAAATGACCTACCATTTGTTTATTTACCACTTAGATAACCAATTTTGAGCCTTATCCTTTTCTTCATTTACCGCATCATTAAACTGAGCCTATTCCCCCCCCCCCCCCCTTTGTCACCTTTTTTTAGGATAAAGTTAAGATTGTTCTACGGGCACGAAAAAAAAGAGAAAAAAATTGTTCGAGCAGTGCAGAAAAAAACTCAGTGCAGTTTGGTTCGAACAATTCAGAACAGTTTGAACAGTAAAAAAACAGTTTGGTTCGAATAGCAGTAAAAAGGGAAAAAAGAAAAAAGAAAGAAAAGTTCGAAAGAAAAAGAGAGAGAAAGAAAGATTGAATAAGCTTTGATTGCTTGATTTCTTATTTTTCTTTCTTTCATTTTTACTACCTTTGAATAATTCTTTGGAATAATTTTTTTTGTCTTGAATTTTTAAACCCGTTTTTTGGCCTTTAGCCCCATTACAACCCTTTTCAAAGACCTCTTGATTATTGTATCATGTTCATACTTAGTAATGGAGATTAGATTTAGTTACAAGCTTATGGTAATGCATTGATTAGTTTTGGCTTGAGTGATCATTTAACCCAAAACACTTTGAGCGAAAAAAGTGAACCACTGTGAGGTACTAAGTCTTGCTTCTGTGAGATTAACAGGTAATTGGAATGTCATGTTTTGCTTTTACTCGCTTTTAGTTATGCCTTTGCTTTATTACTTTTGGATTTCGTCATTTGCCTTAATTTTGTTTTACTTGATAAACTTGGAAATTTTGTGAAATAGAGATGATAACTTGAGGTTTTTGATACATTGATTGAGAAATGCTTGAGAACAAGCATCAAATACGTGAGGAGAAATTTGATGAGTGATTTAAATAGTTATTATTTTGTTATTAATTACCCCTTATTTATCGGTTTATGTTACAAATTTGGACATTTTCTCTTATTTTATGTGCAGAACATTGGATTTCAGAAATTGTGCTAAAAAGAGCAATTTTAAAAGATAACGTCATGAATCTAGGCATAAAAGGCTGACTAGATGCCACGTCAGCAATTTTAAAAGATAATGTCAATAGTGGTGATAGCTTATCAGTCGTATTTTGATAGCTTATTAGATGGGTTTTAATTTCAAAACTTGGGATAATCTTTTGTTTTAGTGAATTAATTTAAATATTTTTTGGATTTATCTTTTAAGTTTTTTTATAAGATTTTAGAATACTATAAATACACATATGGGACAAGCTAGAAAATTATCTATCATCACTTAGCTTTTATTTGTTCTTAGAAAATTTTACTTTTATAAAAGTTTTATTTTTCGATTAGCCAAAAGGCCTAACGCGAAGCTTTAATTCACTTTGTGAGAATTAAAAAGCACTTAACAACTTCGTTTTACGTTCTCAGTTTTCTGAAAACTTAGATCGACAATCAGCCTTTCTATTAAAATCTTTTCGCTTTCGCTTCAAAAAGTTTGCGTTGACTTGATTGTTGTTAAGATTTACGATTGGGAGGAAGGATCGACGATAATCGTGGTTTCAACTTCCTATGAACACACTTAGCAACATATTCGCTAAGGGAAATTGAGATGAATTCAATTCTCATTGAGACAACATAGTCTGAGTCGAGTTTTTCTAAATTTCAAAACTGTTTTATTCTAACGGCGATATTCATGGTTAGTCTAACCAAAAAACTATAATCTAAAAATTGATTTTAGATTATCGGTTTACTGGAGAGAAAAACAAGTTACAAGGGTTGAGCCTTGTAGATTGTAATCGGCATGTATTCGAAGTGAAAATTCTTTTTCAATGATCATTTTGAATTGAAGCGGAGCAAAAAGTTTGAGGCTAGTTAATTTAATCGAATTATTTTTACTTTATTTATTATCACAGTCACTTTACACTTATTCTCTAGTTTTCTCGATCAACCCCCACCCCAATATTTTTATTTTCACACAAAAGTCAGAATCAAAACCTTCAAATATCAGAAGCTTCAAAGTACCTATGAATCGACCCTTCTTCTCTCTATATTACGCTATTTTATATTTATTCTGAGATTAAGGAATAATTATTTGACAAATTACGACGCTTGTCAATGTAAATTTTAAGAATTACGGAATTTATATTCTAAAGTTGTTGGGTTTGAAACTTTAGATCTTAAATTTTATGATGAGATTATATAATTGGAACTTTTATTAATTATGAGTTTTTAATAAAATTAAATATTTTTTTTAAAAAATAAAAATGCGGGTACCTGGATAGCGGTTACCGGTTAAAGCAGGCAGGGACATGGGCTGAAAGAATTTAGTACCCGGGACTTCGGGTACCCGATTCTTCAGGTACTCGGAAACCCAGGTACCCGATAATGAACACTCCTAGTGGAGACACTTAAGTAGTTTGGTATCATTTAAACATGTCTCGAGTTCAAGATCTTATGTATATAAAAAATCTCTGTTGGAAGACTCACTCACTAAAATTAGGTGTGCGAAACGAGTCGGTGTGGATCAGTCAGGACAAAGCCCTAGAAAACCGGAAGGACAACAAAAAAAAAATTAAAAATATTTTGTGATTCATATATGATAATTTTCAACGCTACATAAATATGATATGAATAAAAGAATTTAATATAAAAACTGAATTTATCGAAATCAAGCACATAAACAAAATTGATACATGAATCCATGTAGATGTAACTTTCATTCCCTTTTCTAAAACTATTTTTTGACATAATGATAAATTCGATCTTCAGTTGTTTTTGTCAATTTAACCTTATAGTATATTATGAAATGTTAATGGTCAAATTTAACTTAAAAAGAGATCAAGGACCTAATTGACAAAGGTATAAACCTTTAGAGTTTAATTTATCATTATTCCTTAATGTTTAGCCCTTTTAATACCAAATTTAATGCTTGCGTTATGGTCTTTGGTAAGGCATTTAATGTTGAAATTCAATGCCTTTTCTTTAGCTTTATATTTGGACAAAATTAAATTTTGTAAATATTAAAAAAAAAAACATGTTAACATCGATGTGTGAAGTTAGAATACAACGTCAAAGGACGCTTAAGAGTAATAAATCCTTAACCATAATCTTACGTACCGTCTTTAAAGTCTTTCGATGCTCAAGGAATCGAGTCAAAATATTTACAACTCTAATTTTTCTGTTTATATTTTATATTAGGATTGAAAGAAGTTTTTTAACTTTTAAAAAATCAATTAAGCTTTTAAATTTTTTTACATCTGATTAAGTTTTTATACTCCTAAATTTTATTAGTTCATTTTTTAATCAATATTAACGGTTGAATTTAACAATTTTTTGGTTCAATAGGTGCACCGTGTCATATTAGAATGTTGTACCTGTCATTTCTATAATTTTTTATTTTATTCAAAAAATAAACGTTTAAAAATTCTTAAAAATGTTTTTTTTAAAAAATAGTAAATATCATATGACAAAATTATAGTGTTACGTGGAAGTAACATCTCAGCGAAGAAAACATCAAAAATTGGCGGTCAAAATTGTTCAAATGGCTTAATTAATTTAATTTATTAATTTAAAATTTTAATTAAATGCAAAAGATTTAAAGGCTTTATTGACTCTAGAAAAAAGTCCAAGAGTTTATGATACCTTAAACCTTTATATTATGAGTTCTCCTAAACAGTAATGAAAACAAATTCTGATCATTTTCCTTCATAATGAAATATTCCAACTATGTCAAGAAATCACCTTTCTAAAATTTTATTTATTAGTTTTAAATTTAAAGAACGTGAAATAATGTTGAATTACGGAATGATAAAAAAATTATTTTTTTTCTTGTATAACTCGAGCTCTAAAAAGGAGTATTTTGGTAAAATTATGTGGATGAGGTGGTGCAAGCTTGATAAAAAAAAATTCTAACACGTACCCAAACATTTAAATAAAAAATATCACAATATATAATCAGTTCGATATATAATCAGTTCGGATCAAAACTTACCAAAAACAAATTATTTTAACATCGTAGGTAGCTGCTAGGGGTGTTCAAAATTACCCGACCTGAACTACTCGACCCGACTACCCGACTACCTGAACACAAATAATCGGGTATTTACCCGGAAATTTTTTTTACCCGGGTTGGGTACCTGGCCCGTCATTTCTCGGGTCGGGCCCGGGTCAAAAAATATGAATTTTTTGGGTACCCGGTTCCTTTTTTTTATTAGATCACTTAATATTTTTACTTTAAAACTATATTTAAATCTCTAAATTCATTCTATATTTGTATTATATGCTTTCATGTTTTAATTTTTTCAACAAAAAAATATTAATTTGTGAATATGTAAGATTCTATATGAAACAAACAACAAAGTTTCTCTATTGCATTTATGCATTAGTAGGTTTCTTTAAAAAATATGAGATTAAAAAAATCACGATCGAGAATAATATTTTTAATGTCTTTCTTATGGTTATAAACTTCAAATCATTATTATTTTTCTGTTTGGATCATATGTTATAAACTTTTAAGTTTTTTTTTCAATTTTAAAATAAAAAAAATAAGAATCGGGTACTCGGTACCCGATTTTACGGGTACCCGGTATTTACGGCTCGGGACACGGGCCGACAAACTTAATACCTGAAGGTCTGGGTACCCGGTTTTTCGAGTACCCGAAAACCCGGGTACCCGGATTTGAACACCCCTAGTAGCTGCACCTCAGTTGTAATTTTAAATTTCCACTACCATAAAATTTGTTTTATTTAGTTAAATAGACAAAAATAAATATTTATGACCTGATCTAATCTAATTCAAATCACATATCCGTATTTTTTTTTTTTTTGAATAGACATCATCCATGCTTTTAACTTCACATAATAGATTATTTTCGCATCTTTGAGAGGAAGTAAAAGTGTTGCCCCCGTTTGTTTGTTTTTTTAGTTAATTGACTATAACAATAGTATTAGAGCTTGTTGTCTATTACAAATAATTTATATTTTTCTTCATATATTTTCAAAGTTGCAATTAATTCAAGTTGGGTCTGAACACAATTTCCCGTACAAACTCACCGATCTCCATATATTTTCCTTCATCACATTCAGTTGTCACAATCTTAAGCAGACCAAACAAAAATTGAGAGTGAATAATTGTAGTCCGTATTTGGCACCTGCAATTTCCTGTCAAATTAACTACTGAAGCTATTCAACTCATCAAAATTAACCAGAAAAATCTGGGCCTGTTCTGAATACAACTTTAATACAAAAAATGCAATCCACAAGTAGGATGGACCGAGAGGGTTAGATGCAGACGTTTTTTTTAAAAATTTAAAATTTATATATAATTTAATTTTTTTAAAAAATTTTATATATTTTTATTAAAAATTTATTTTCGTCATCTTAGAATTTATCCCTTGAAATTTATAGATCCACCCTTAACATAAAGACATACGTTCGTTCAGGCTGAAGTCAAGGAAATCTCATCATAATTCCAATTTGAATTATCAAGTACGCCGTTCTTTTTATTTCTTCATCACTCTTTCCTTGGCTAAATGTTGAAAAGTTATAAATTGATTATCTTGTTTTATATGTAAAATGTAACAAGTTAGTTAGCTCACGCGGATGACCTGGGTTCGATTCCCGACAACGGTGTTTACTTATAATTTTATTTTCAAAAAATAAATTAGTTTGCTGTTGTTAAAAAATTAACGGTAGATGATGTGCTAGTTAATCAAAATTGCTATAATAACAAATTTAGCTCTCAATTTTTACAATTCATTTCAATTTGATCCCCATTATAAAAAAACAAGCTTCAACATTTTAATATTCAACCAATCTAATCCCCATTAACCCATTTAATCCTTCTTCTCTGAGAAATTCATCCAAGAAACATAAAATTGCAGGATTTAAAATCAAAAGTCAACCAATTTTGAATGAGCCGATCACTCTATTTCATTACCATCCCCAAAATGTTCTTCTCCTTTGAAAATGTCACCATTTTCATAAATTTCTAACTCTATGTGGGAATGAAATATATTCCGCTACATTTCATGTCATTTTCTCAACATAAGGATTAAAGTACATTAATGGGGTTTCATATATGAAAAAAAAATGATAAAAATGAAATCTTTTTTTCTTCTTCTAAATTCTTCGACTAAATTCTTCGATCTTTCCAAGTCCACAAACACAAAGGTTGGGTAAAAATTAGCAGGAAAATAGCCCAACCCAACTTCATTTTTAAAAACCCAAACTTTTACTTAAAAGCCCAAAATATAAAAAAATCGAAATTCCAAGTTGATGGGATAATGTTTAAATTTGTATAATAATACTATTTTTTTTATAAGAAATGAGTATCGTTATCATGTGCCTCGTTAAAAACCTTCCTAAACCTAATAGAGGAAAAAGAGTACACATGATAAGATATACAAAACATATGAGGATTACATCCTAGGAGGAACTAAGTCCTCCCGTAATAGATCAACAACAAAAGTTGGGACAAAATCCAAAAGAGCTAATTCTAGATTCGAGAGACTTGCACGTTTTGCTTAATTTGATTACAATTCTAAAAATTAACCTTCATATTTATATATTGTGTGAGAATGGTCCTTGATTTTAATATTTTTTAAAACTTACAAAAAAAACACTAAAATTGTATAAAAATATTAAATTGTACTTTTAAATTATCAAAAGTATCAAAAAGAATTGTAAAAAATTACAAACAAATCATTAAAATTTATAAAGTATAACGTATTAAAAATTTAAAATAGAGCTAGATTTTTAATTAAGATTAATTATAAAATCTAAAATAATAAGATTTACAAAAAATCAGAATAATTTAAAATAAAATTATTATTATTATTATTAAATAAAAAAAACACCAAATCAAAATAAATTATGAGAATCTTTACCACTCAACCAATTAATAGATCTCATCTTAATGTTTTATTTTAATTTCCTAAATTATCATAATTTGAAGTTAAATATTTGAATTTTCAGTTTTCCATCTTTAAATCCATTTGTTCGATCGAAACAATATCAAAGTATGTTATTCTTCGTTGGTCCTCCTTATATTCCCACCATTAAGATTTTTTTTAATACCCGCCATTAATATTCTTAAATACAAGGATATCAGTTTTTTTCCTTCTTATTCTTCTCTCTTCCATTCTCATTTTCTTTTTACTTAGAGTTAAATAAATATAATATCTTTTAATAATATACATATCCGTTTTACGGTTCATATTTGGAGTGGGAGATTGTCCCTCTCGACAATTTCATCTCTAAAGTTTAAACTTATAAATTAACACAATATTTAAATGTTAAGAGTTATTTTTTAAAAAATAAATTAAAATAATATATAAACATTAAATATTAAATTAATATTATATTAATTTTATTAATCGTTATTTTTCATCTAAAAATTAAGGGTAAACTACATAAATGACCACCATACTATGAGTTTAGTCACGATTTGACTACCATACTTTTTTTTTGAAGCAATTAGACCATCATACTATTAAAATGGAATTAATGTGACCGCCGGCCGTTATAACTTAACGAAAGGAGTGACGTGGCAGTTAGACCATCATACAGGGAAGACTATTACTCTCGAGGTTGAGAGCTCCGACAGTAGAAGTGGCTTAGCCATTGCAACCTGCATTGTTGAACCATCCTACTATCAACCTATAGGCTATATAGTCCATGCTTGCACTTGCATTATATACTCACACATGTGTGCGTATGTGTGTTTAACATGAAAGAAAAAGAAAGTTGAATGGAGGGTACTTCGGATATCCTCAAGAAAAAAAACCTAGATTGAAAGATTACATGAAACCAAATATGGAATTATTGTGTAACAGCAAAAAACAGGAAAGGGAGGAGCATAAGAATGTAACACAATAAGACATATACTAAAGTTAGTGATTCATAGCTCAAGCTTGTGCTTGGTGCAAGGGATAAGCCACTTCCTTTACTCTTGTATTATTTGGGTTGGAGTCCTACCCAATGCAAATATACTTAATTTTGTTTTTCTCATTTAAATAGGCGGTAACACATGTCACCACCTGATTAGAAGATGAAAATAAATTTATTAAATAAAATATAAATAATTAAATTTTTTCAATAAGGTGTTGACACGTGTCACCACGTAATTGAATGTTTAATTTATTTTATTGAATTAAAGTTATGACCAAATTAATAGAATGTATAAGTAACGAGGCTCAAATGTGTAATCATACAAATTTTTACTAATTGTCACATCACTCCTTCCGTTAGGTTCTAACGGCATTAATAGTATGGTGGTCTAACTGCTTCGGAAAAAATATAATGGTCAAATCGCAAGTAAACTTATAGTATGGTGGTCATTTATGTAGTTTACGTAAAAATTAATAATCAAAGATTATTTTATAACTTTTAATGGCTCAATTAATCAATTTATAATATTTTAAACTCGAACCACTCAGTTGAAAAAAAATGAAATGATAGTGCAATTAGCGAGAAAGTTTTTAAAGATTGATTCTAGTATAAAAAAGGACGAATGTTTATCTTAAGAGATATGATTTGAGCCTCAAATTTCAAATATGAATCATAAAAAAAAAATATGACGTGTACTTTACCCCATATATATGCCTGTTGTTCTCCGATCTAGAATTCAAAATACAGTGTGAAGGTCCCACCAGCGACCACTAAGCAAATTCCGAACTTCAATAGAACACAGATTTTGGAGATTCCGATTCGACGCTCGCTTTATCCTTTACGCACAAAATTAATACTATACACTCAAATATTCCTTTCCCTTTTAAAAAAATTGGTTCTGAGCATAAAACAATCGTTTGCCAAACAATTTATCTGAGGAAGAAGTTTTGTGTATAGGAAAGCCATGCAGATCTTTGTGAAAACTTTTAGGGAAGACTATTACTCTCGAGGTTGAGAGCTCCGACACCATCGATAACGTCAAGGCCAAGATTCAGGTTTTTCTTCTTTTCTCCCCTCTTTGGTTTTCGTTTGATCTGGGTTTCTTTTTATTTTTTTGAATGAACTAGTGTTTCCTAAGTACAGAGAACGAGAAGAAATTTGAAAAGAAAAAAAAATCGAATTGGGAATAAGGAATTACTTTGAATTCCTTTTTGGTGAGTTCGGCTAATTGACTAGATGCCGCTAACTGCTAAGTCTGGATCGAAATACTTTGAATTCTGAACTTTATTTCACATACTCTGCAATGTGATAATTTCCTTGACAGAGAAACTTTTTCTGCTTGAATTCCCTGCCAATGAGCTCACTGTTGCTGCTTCATGCATGTTATGTTTAGCCTGTATTTTTCAACTTTTAAATTGCTAATTATTTATTTATGTCTTGTAATCTTAGCACTGATAATGATTATATGGCGTAAATATGATTAGAAATTAACTAAATTTGTGTTTATATATAGATTGTGTATGATTGATTGTATGTATATCCCAGTACTGTACCATTAATCAAAAGTGTTTATAAAAAAATCATACAATACACTATTTTTTTTTGTTCAAAGGGAACTTCATTAAACACGGGAAACGTATAAAAGGGAACAAACCATGGAACCAGCAAACGATGGAGATAAGCAAAATAAAGCCGAAAACGGACACAAGGCCACGCAGGGCCATAAAACGCACTGAAAAAACCTAAACGAAAAACCAACAACAAAGACCTTGGACAAGAACAACAAAAACGACCTAAGGGCCACACAGAAAACGAGCACAACCAAACCAAAAGGCAAACTGGGGTAACCCAGAAAGACACCTCCATCGGCACATCCGAGGATCGTGTTTCCAAAATGACTAAACCTGGACGATGATGGAGCATGCCAAAACAAAAATTTCATATTATCTTCCCTGTATGGAAGACAGTAGTCGCGCCTGAGAGCTCTATCCAGAGGCAGGCTTCCAATGCATAGTCATTGGTCTTTATCAAGGCATCACCCACTGTACCCCGGATATGAAGACAACATGAAATCTCTAAACCTCCTCCCAATCCTGGTTTATCGCAAGCACATCGAAAGGGACTAAGAAAACTACGAAGGATCCCAACATAAGCGAAACCGGACCTTCTCAGGGAAGGGCTTAAAATCACCGCTATCAACCGCTCCTTCCAAAGGTTAATAGCGGGAGAAAAAAACTTCATTCTTGGTGCAGATAACTATCTCGGGAGTTATCCGCATTTGCATAATTGGTACCGGTAACCCTGGTAGCATCACTCATAAGGCATACTGGGTCATAATCAGTAAAAAAAACGAAAACCTAGTCAAACATCGAATTTTCAACACATATTGTTTCCCCTGTTGACTATGTTATCAGGCTTGAAAAACTTCAACCAAGAGATAGGGCCCGACGAGAGCCAAAGATATGAATACCAATATTCAAGCAGATCGGGGCCCTGTTGGAAAGTGGGGGACAAAAACCCTCGAATTCCGGAAAAACCCAGCTGGAAACCTACGGATCCACAAAAGCCAAAGGGATTGTCAGGGGAAACAGCTGGCATCAAAGAAAAGGACCAACGTGCTCTTATCACCATTCCTTTCCCCACGCTCCAGCCGAAATACAGTGCCTGCGTTGGATCTGAAAAGAATCCGGCAGGGAGACCAAAGCCAAGCCATGGTCCGACGAACCGACCAAGGAGCAAAGCTACATCGAAAAATCCGATCCCCGAGTTGCTCGGAAAGCGTCCGAACCAACCTACTTTCCAGATGCGTCTGCCGAGCCAGACACCAAGGACCTTAGATTTTTCGGCGATCGCAGCCCGCAGTACTTGCTGACCATTCTTCCCTTTTGCCTTTCTCATCTCGCCGGACCCATGGGTCCTGAGCGTACGAGACTGAAGGCAGGTTGGTTGAAAGACTTTGTGAGTCCATGGCGTCAGTCCAAACTCCTGGCCTAAGAAGAGATGTCGATGCTCGTTGCCGACGCCCCTGAGAAACTCATACCCGAAGACACGAAGGAAGCCACCAAACCGGAGCACGTCTTTGCAGGTTCAGCACCGACGAGCAGACTCCGGAGAAGACAATGCGACCACCGGCGTACTTCGTTCAACTGACGCTGAAGAGACTGAACCGACCTCTGGCTTAAGCCAACGTCGATCGAGGATGAGTCTCTGAGGGATAGCGCGTGAAAGCGCGTTCAAAACAGCCATGCTTTTTCAAACGAGCAAGCTCTTGTTGGTATTGGGAAACAAAACTGTTGACTATGGTGGATTTGTCAGCCTGTGAACAATATCATACAATACACTATTGGTAGACTTGTATACTAAAAGTTTAATCAAACTAGTGACTAATAATATCTTCTGAAATACATCTTACGGATCCATTTAAATTCGTAAGATTCAGATAGATAAATATTATCAAAAAAAAGATAGAGAAAGAAATAAGATAAGCGTTAATATATTTGTCTCTCTCTATCAATTTTATTTTACTTGTAAAATAAGTTATATTCGGAAACATTTATAAGTGCGAGCTCGTTTTTGTGCAAGTGCTGCATAATTTATATTAGATAAATTGTGTCGCGACCGTTTTTAAGATCCGTTTGTAAAAAAAATAGTCCGATGATTAAGGTTTTTGAAATCAGAATTTTCATTTTAATTTGATCTTGAAATTAAAGATTTTTTCATTTTTAATCAAATTTTCTTTATTTTCTTAAAAGTCGTTTTGGAGTCGCCACCGATCATTTTGGTAGATCAGACACCATAAAAAGTGGACATGAGATTCTTTTAAAAAAATTCAGGTTCGGGAGTCGGTTACGTGTAGGGAAGAGTTAGCACCCCTACAAACGCCCGTTATCAGTACCTTATTAATTCAACGTGACATTTTGGCCTTTCAAATATTTATCTGAATATAATAAATCTTTTAATTGTAAAATGGATTCCATTTCGAATGAGAATATCATTTTGTAAGAAAATACATTTTAGACGAATATAAGCTATAAAACGTCCAATTATATTAGGACACTTCAATTCATATTCAAAATATATCTCAACACAAAAGATTTAGTGCATGACCAATTATGTTGTTGTTCATTTTAAGTAAACTCTAATTAGGCTCCATTGATTTAATTGATTTAAGAACTATGAATATTATTAATTTTTGGACTCTAATGGTAATATCCAAATAATTTGGACACTACCTTTAATGGGTCCAAAAGTAATAATATTCCTAATTTAAAATGATACTAATTACTTATTTCTACTTTCAATTTTTATTTAAATTAATTATGTGAATACTATTTTCTAAGTTCAAATGTAACATTGAATTTTTATTTGAATACCCATTGGTTAACATTACGTTACAATGTGATACTAACCAATCTTGGTCGTTCAAACTTTATTTCAACATCCATTTATTACTACAATGTCCTTTCATATTCAATTGATTATACTTAATTAAAGAATCTAGACTTAAAAAAGGCTCTAACCCTATTTTGCTAAATATATTTGATTTTCCTAATCATACATGCTATATGAATATTTAAAATCATGCAAGCATATAAATTAAAATAATTACAATTTAATTAAACAAGTCAATTAAGGATGGAATTGAAATGAACACAAAATTACATGACAAAATCATAAGAGAGCAGTGGCTAACTTGAATTAAATTCAGAACTATAGAGCTTAATTACAAGGAAATTGTGACTGTTTTGCATAAAAGGGTAAACTAGGGAGCCCAATCCTAATTGTCTCAAAAGAAAGACCTAAACCCGTTAGTCTTTTGCCCCAAAAAACACACGACCCAACTTAAATCTGGCCCAAATCACCCAACCCAGGTTCGATCGGGTCACGGACCCGTATCCGTATCCGCTCGAGAACACGCAAATCTTCCCTATGACCCAACACCAAAACTGTGTCATGTCGACTCACCTATAAAACCCCACAAGACCGGGTTAACTCGGCCATTCTTCACATTTACTCTCACTCTCCTCGCCTATTCTCTCTCTAAACCCTTTGAACCCAAACACCTTATCTTCGAAACCCTTAATCTGGCCCTCAATCAAAACCCAACTTTTCAGCTCTATTATTTTATTTTCACTCATTTGATCCGCAAAAACCCCAAAACCCATTCCATTTTATGTTTTTAAAGATCAAAATGCCCATTTTCTCAAGAAAGAACGAGGAACAATCTAAAAAAACTCACTTTGATTCTCATTCATCCAAAAATCCTATCCCGATCTGTTTTTCGTTCACCAGAAGCGACACCGATCATTGGTTGTCATTTTCAGTCGTCTTCTTTCCTTCTCCGATGACCGGAATCCTTTCGGTCATCTTATTTGTCACACTCTGCAACTCCGATCACCCTCCGGCCAAACTCCCATCATCCCTAACCTTTCGCCGGTAATCATAATCTTTCTGATCATCTTCTCTGATAACACTTGTAACTCCGACCACCATACTCTATCGTCAGAGCGGTTTCTGGCCACCGTCTCCGTCGTCGCCAAAACCTTAAAACTACCCAAATCGTCCATTTTTTATCTTAAACCTAGATCTAGTTCATGTTTCATCAAAAACAACCAACTTCCCCTCATAAGCTAACTACCCAAACTGAAAAATCCTCCCATCTCTATCATTTTCGACTTCGATCAGTCCTACTCTCTCTCATTCTCACATTTTGGCGACGCTCACAGTGACCAGACTCAAGATAAGTCTTCTCTCTCTTTTTTAAATTTAATTTTTGTTTCGAACTCTCTAGTTTATTTAGATTTAGATATTGTTTTTAGGTTTTAGGTCTTAGATTTAGGGATTTTGATTACTGTTTTTCTAATCTATGGCTGAAATTTAACTTGCTTTCAGGATTTTAATGTAGAAATGTGAAAGAGGAGGTAGAAATATTACCTTCTGGTGTATTCTGGCAATGCAACGACGATTCCGATTGTCTTCTTCGATGAAGGACATGACTATTCGGCTTTAAGTGACCTCTCGCCTCCTTTTCTCTCTCCTTTCAGTAAATGCATGAATTAAATGTGAAATAATTAACTAATCATTGTTTCTCTCTCTCCTTTTATACTAATAGTGCGACGTGACGTCATCTCCAGCGCTGACGAAGCCATCTGGCTCCAGCTGGGGAGTGATTCACGTGAATCTATACATGCCAGTGAGAGCTCATCGCATGTCTATTGAGGCTTTATCTTGGGCGAAAAATAAAAACACAATTGGGTTTTGTGTTTGTTTGGGTTGACATATATGTATTTTGGGCTTTGTACTCGAGCTTTGTAGCATAAAATGGGTTTTGGATATAAAATGGTTTTTGTATTGTATAATAGACATTTTATTGGACTTTTTGGATTTATTTAATTTTGTTTTCGGTATTTATATGAAAAATATATAAGTACACCCGGACGAAGTTTGGGTATTACAACCGCCCCTCTTTACTCATTGTTGTGGAACAGGAATAGGGCAAAGACTGAAAAGACACGAATTTTGTTCGAACCATCTACTCATAGAATCCTGAAATTGTTCTTCTCATTGTGAAATTATTCAATCTTCCTTTATCTCCTTCTTTAGCTGAGGACGAACTCTTCTCATTAGAAATTCTTCCTTCGCTGATCGAACTCTTCTTCTTTGCTGGATGAATTCTTTCCTTTGGGAATTCTATATTTGTCAAAGCGGACTCTTCTCATTAAGAATCCTTCTTTGCAGGCGAACTCTTCTCATTAGGATTTCTTCTTTGCTGGGGCAAACTCTTCTCATTAAAATTTCTTCTTTGCTGGGGCACTCTTCTCATCAGGAATCCTTCTTTGTTATGCGAACTCTTCTCATTAGGAGTTCTATCTTTGCTAGGGTGGATTTTTCTCATTATGAATCATTTTTTGCTAGGCGAACTCTTCTCATTAGGAGCTATGTTTTCCATCTACTTCCTGTCAAAACAACTAAAATATGAGGGTTAGCATGACCTTAATTTCCTACATGATGCATGAACCATGACTTGCCGAGATTCACCAATCGACTTCTGCCCTTTAAGGACCCATTTTTGAAACTCTTTTTCTAATTCTCATCTCACATTCAGAATCAGACGTCACAATGTCCTTTTTGCGTTTCTGGCCCTTTGCTCTAAAGCGTCCTTTCGGATTTTTACTTTAGTTTACTTTTCTTAAAGCGCCCTTTCGAGTATTCACTTTGACTTTTTCAGAGGCGCCTTTTCAAGTTTTCACCTCAATTTTCTCTTTCTCTTTCTTTTTTTTTTCAAATTTTTTTGATAGAGAATAAAGGAGAGGTATTATTGCTAACAAAATCTTGTCCTAGCCAATCATATATCACCTTGTTTTGGCAACATTGCAAATACACAAAATCTTTCAATGTTAAAATTTTGCCAAATCCAAGAGTCTTTACAAAATGATGGTTCTCAATCGTAGATCACGGGGCTGCGAACATTCTTCTTCATTCTCAAACTTCATAAGTTGTCTCAACTGAAATGCTAATTCAGAAGAACATGATAGTGTGTTGGCCTTGTGGTTCTGATCAATTCAACATGAGCACAAGGATAAAAATCATTATTCTTCGGGTGGCAGACTCTGTTGACATCTTCGTAGTCTGTCTTCAAGTTCACACCCTCTTGTCTTGTACACCCTTCTTCGATATCCCAGAGTGATAATGTTCACATGCACTTTAAAAAAACATAGTAATACCAAGAAATTATCTACTTTTATTCATTATATAATCCCTTTTATTGATGCCTTGGAATGAAAAAGAAAGCTCGGAAGTGAATTCACGAATTTTATTGAAGCTTATAAATCGAAATACAACATAATTGAAAACAGTCATGGCAAATTAAAACAACAAAATCAAGAAACAAGTTTAGATCTCCAAGCATCCAAGGTAGGAAGGATACAACCACCCATCGACCAGATATAGGGTTGAACTCGCACTCATGCTCATTTTATTGAGGCTCTATCTTAGGCGAGAAATAAAAACACAATTAAGTTTTGTGTTTATTTAGGTTGGCAGATATGTATTTTGGGCTTTGTTGCATAAAATGGGTTTTGGATATAAAATGATTTTTGTATTGTATAATGGCCATTTTATTGAATTTTTTGGGTTTATTTAATTTTGTTTTCGGTATTTATAAAGAAAATATATAAGTACACCCGAAAAAAATTCGGGTATTACAAATAGTACACACACAAAATAAGGTGAAAGAAAAAATGCATAAAAAATAAATTTTATGATATTTTATTTGCTTGGAAATTGTGCTTTGGTTTGGCATTTATTTGATCTACGACAGCGGTTTTGGGGGTAAAGTTGAGCCATACACCACGTGAGGCAAATACGATTGCGGATGGCCTTGCCAAACTTGCTAGTCCTGAAAATTTAGAAGTGTTGCATTTTGTTGTACCCGAATACAATTCTACAGCTTCTTCATAAGGATTTGGATAGGAATTGTTAGGTATTTAGTTGTTTTATTGGCTTCATACTTTATGTATTTTAGACGTTTGATTGTAATTACTTCCATGTATACTCTTTTAATGAGGCATATAGGAGTAATCCCTCTTTTATAAAAAAAACATAATTTTTTTACGATCTCGAAGTCTCAACCCAACCACTTAACTAAAGTTTCATTTGTTAAATTTAAAATTAATTTTGTATATAAGGTATGTATCTCAATAAATACTGTCATATAATCATACACGTGTATTAAAAAGTTTTATTTAATTTTTTTCTAAGAAAAATATTATGTTTTCTTATCAAATCTATAATTAAATGACACATGTTGTATATTGCCCTAAATTTAAATAACAAAATTAACCTGACACTAATATTTAATAACTTGCAGAAAATAATTATTTTGTAAATTCAGAATTTAGTGCCCGATTAACCTTGACATAATATTTAGTTAGAGACTTAATTTAATGGAGATATAGCAATTTAGTAGTTTTTTTTCCCTAGACCCTAGTGAGGGAGTTGTTAGAAGTGGCTAAGGTATAAAGTTATGAGGTAAAACTACACTTTGCCCTTTAAAATGATAAAAAATTATGATTTAACCTTCTAAAAATTATAAATTTACCAGTTAATTATTATTATTATTATTATTATTATTATTATTATTATTATTATTATTATTATTATTATTATTATTATTATTATTATTATTATTATTATTATTATTATTATTATTATTATTATTATTATTATTATTATTATTATTATTATTATTATTATTATTATTATTATTATTATTATTATTATTATTATTATTATTATTATTATTATTATTATTATTATTATTATTATTATTATTATTATTATTATTATTATTATTATTATTATTATTATTATTATTATTATTATTATTATTATTATTATTATTATTATTATTATTATTATTATTATTATTATTATTATTATTATTATTATTATTATTATTATTATTATTATTATTATTATTATTATTATTATTATTATTATTATTATTATTATTATTATTATTATTATGTCTTCCATAAAAAAATATATAACTTAATTTTGCCCCAAAAAATTATTCCTTTGCCAGGAAGGTGGGTAGGTTAAAAGTCCATGCTACAAATTTTTAATTGAAAATTTAACAACTTAAGTCTTATGTGTCATGTGGGTTATTAAGGTAGTGACACGCATCATGTTAATTAATTTTAAAATTTTAATTATTTTAAATTATCTAATATTATTTACAAAATATATTAAACTAATCGTGTTAATTATTTTATTAAATAAATAAATATTTATTTCAGTTAAAATTAAAAGTAAATAAAAAACTTTAGCGTTCACTTTAGAAAAGCTGTCAAGTCTAGAGGCTAATTGAACTAAAAAGGTTTAGGATCAATTTGAAAAAATTATAAAGTTTAGGAGTTAATTTGACTTCAAAATTTTTAGAGCCAATTTATTAAAAGTTACCAAGTTTAGGGGCCAATTTGTATATTAAGCCAAATAAATATTATGGGATACATAGGTTAAGAAAACGCCGTCGTAAGTGAAGTGATAATTTATCATCTCAATTTTATTAAAAGTCGTCCGCCTAGTTCAATTCCTACAAAATCCAGAAAATTAATTAAAAAAAACAGAAAAAGAATCCCTATCGACCTCGGCAGCGGGCCTCCTGATTTAAGCTTTTATTTTTGAAATCTCAACTCTTTGGCAAAACTGACTTGAAGTTTTAGTTTTCTCCCTACAAATCGCTCTTCTTTATTTCGTTTTAATCGGTGAATAGGGTTTAGTTTACCGAAATCAGTATAAACCCTGTTCTTTAATTGTATTTTCTGTGAATTTTCTCTGAGCTCGGCGATGGAGGTAGGTTAATTATTATTTTTGTTTTGGATATGAAGTCTATGTTTTGGATTTTGGAGTTTGACGTTCTCTAATGTTTAAAAAACAGCCTTTTGATGTGAACAAAACGGTGGAAATCTTGGAACCTGAGTTGGGCAATGACTGCGACGGCGGCGGCGGATTGTTTGTTCCTAAGGATAGACCCAAGTATATAGCTCCGGCTACCAATAAATCCATCTTAGGTATTTTTTTGGCTTTTGCATAAAGATGCTGATATTATACTCATACTCTGTTTAGGTTATAAAATTTAATGTTATGTGAGGATTGGTCGGAATTGTCTGGAGTTTGATTGTGTTATAACTTGTGAAGATCAAATATTAGAAGTGGTGAAACTTTTAGCAATGCGATATATTAGAAGTGCTATACTTTGTTTCTGTTTCTTTGGACAGCAGTTTGTTTTTCAAGTGGTGTTTTTTGTGCCTTTCTTCAACTTTCTTTGTAATAATTGATTATTCCGTGGAGTGTATAGTCTGTTCTGATGGTTTTGTTCTTGAGATACTTTTACCGCTCTTTTTCTTTGATGTCTTATCATGAATCACTTATCTAGTCAATTCTCTCGTTGTCTAGAAAAAAGGAAGCAATTGCATGTTTTCTCTATTGCCTAAATGTGCATGGTACTTTCAAGTTTTTGATTATTTGTAACATCTATCTTTTTTAATGTTATTAGGTTTGGATCTTCGTGCTAAAGAGAAGCAAGGGCATTCTAAAGTTGATGATGGATTCAAGGTTCCTAAAGAAAAAGGCATCTCCATTGCAGCATCGCTTGATGTGGATGAGGGGTTTGACTCTTCTGAAGAGCCTAGAAGTAATGTTACAAATGATAGCCGAAGCCACAGTAGCAGACACTACCGTAATAAGACAGCTTGTATAACAGCTAATGCCGGTAATATATTCATTTACTTCGTCTTAATTAAGAAATTGAGTCTTTTACTCTCTTTAATTTTTTTCATCTTTCATGTAAAACTCTAACGGGAAGGAACAACATAATTGAATAATCAATTGCTACTTATTAGAAGATTTTATTGCCACTCCCCCCCAGAGGTTGCATTAAGTGCATGCTTGAGTATTTGACAATTCATCCTGTAAAATAGTTAAGTTGGTACAGAAGTGTACAGATGGTAGGCATGATCTGTTATGATTTCTGATTGTTTTTCATTCCCTTCCATCCACAAACTGTCTAATGTATTTGGCCGAGCAAGATGTTCTATATTCTCTGTGGATTTATAACCTGTATCGTTGACTTTGAGGCATAGTATGATGACAGCCTAACTTATAGAGGAAGTGGTACAGCCAAGTTGGTTTCATGCTGATGACCAATTGACCACCTTTGACATTTAAGAATTGAGATAGATTTCCAACTCATGCTTCCTTGACCTTGCGGTTTAGAGCTATGAGACTATCTTTTTGCTCCATTTGCCTTTTGTGTTGAAGAAAGGGTTGGAGTCTGGGGGATTTTTTTTGTGTGGTGGTTTGAGGGCGGGGGTTTGTTTCAAATATAGTGATTCTGTTAGTTAGTATACAACTCTTTTCTCTAGTAATCCCTTGTTTTAACAAGCTTCTAGGTTCTCTTCTGTCTGAAGGACATTTTGTACTTTTTCACGCTCTTCCTGTGTTTAAGTTTTCTTTCTTTCCTTCTATTACTCAATTTTTGTTTTTGTTGTTGCTATATTGCAGAAAGCACAGTTACTGTAGACAGAGGAGGAAATGATGATACGTTTGCTACTCCACGCTCAAGAGAACATAGGAGTTCAGATGTTACTACACGCTCAAGAGAACATAGGAGTTCAGATGTATGTGAATAACTTGCTGTCAATATTATTTTTTTATTTGTTTTGTTATACTTGTTATCCTGTAAATTGAGCAAACCTTTATATGCATCCGGTTATTCTTTGAATTGAAGGTTCGAGCTTCACCTAGCCGGAGTTCCCGTACTGTCTCTTCTAAGAGTCCAAGGTATGAGAGAGATGACCATGGTATGGAGAGAAGAGGTTTTAGCAATGATTCTAGAAGTGATTATGGGAATGCAAGAAAGAGACACTATCATGATGATCGAAGAGATACCCATGGTCGATATGGTGAAGATTATAGAAGAAGCCGAAGTAGATATGAAAGTCGGACACCTGGTATGTGATACTTCATACTAAACGGATGCATGTTTGGGTACTTTAGCTCTGAATAACCTTTCCATTTGGATTGTCTTGCAAAAATTTGGCTTGTGCATTTTTTGAGGCTGGGTGTTATGGGGATGATGGATTATGCATCCAAACTTTGTACTTGGAACCAAGACATATTTAGGTTTGAAAATGTTCTTGGTAACTTATTATGTCAACATGCCGCTTAGAGTTACGCTAATAGACTCATACTATCTTTTTGGCATCTTGCTGATGTGCAAGAAGGTAATTCATATCTTAATCCTTTGTAGGCAGATCTGATTGGGACGATGGGAGATGGGAATGGCAAGATACGCCACACCGGGATGGTTACTCTGGTAGTAGCAGGCACCATCAACCTTCTCCAGCTCCAATGTTTGTTGGGACTTCACCTGATGCTAGATTAGTTTCTCCATGGATGGGAGACCACACTCCTCGTTCAACTGGTATGTTATTCAGCAAGTAAAGCTTTTCTTATTCTTGATGCTATTGACTGTTCTTTCTTTTTTATTTCAATATTTTGAGTTAAAAGATAAAACAATTTTTATATTTGTGCTGAAATTTGGTACAGTTAGTGCTTCTCCTTGGGACTATGTGTCTCCTAGTCCAGTTCCAATACGAGCCTCTGGGGCATCTACAAAATCTGCAAGTTCTAGATATGATCGGAGATCTCACCAGCTTAGCTTTTCAAGGGAAAATTCTCAGTCATTTGAGGTAGTATAGCCTGTATAGGGCATTGTCTTATTTCCTTTTCTTTTTCTCTCTATTCCGTCCTCTTTAAATATCTCTCTTTAAGTAATATTTCTGGAAATGAATGAACAATCAGTTGATAGTGGTTAGATGCAGTGATCTTTCCTGCGTTGTTAGTGGAATGGCTTTTTTCTCTCTTTCTCCCTCTTTACTCTAATCTTTTTACATTTGTTAATGTTGATTTTTGCTCATAATTTGTTATGTCTACTGTTTAGGACGATGGAGATAAGAAGGGTTTGGCTGAAGAACACAATTATGAGATTACAGAAAGTATGCGCCTGGAGATGGAGTATAATTCAGACCGTGCATGGTAAATTATGTATTTATTGTACTTTACGATGAAAATGGGAACTTGATTAGTTATTCTGCAATGTGGCTTTTGACTGTCCATTGATGGTGATTCTGCCATTCATTTGTGGGCTTTATGAGTTCTGCTGAAAAGTGTCTCAACTTTCCTTGTGTAGGTATGATAGAGAAGAAGGAAACACCATGTTTGATGCTGATAGTTCGTCATTTTTTCTTGGGGATGAAGCTTCATTCCAAAAGAAAGAGGCTGAGTTGGCGAAAAGACTGGTATTGCTTTGCTGTATTAACAAATAATCTTTTATGCGCAAACTAGGTGTCATTTTTCATGCTGTGTTATTTATGGTAAAACGTTGGTTGATTAAAGATCTTAGTAACTTGTGCTTGTGCAAATCTAGATATATACATGGTTTGGCTATTTCATCGAAATAAATAAAGACCTTAGTAACATGTATTCGAAGATACTGATTAAAAATTGTTATGATCTTAGCGTTCCTAATGTCTTATGACATTGAGTTCTGAGTAATAGGTAAATGATAGTGTGATGAGTGAGTCGTGATGACGTTGAGTTCTGGCTTTAACATAAGTGATGAGATGTAAGAAGCAAATCATCTTCCGTAGATAGTATCCTTTCACACCTTTTGTTTATTAATTTTGAAGCCGTTGTGGTTCGGGTTAAATGTTCTCTAGAGATTTAAACTGGACTTGCTATTCATTTGTCATTTTATTGCCCTCCATATTTCGATATTAAAATAAGTAGAATGATAAACTTTTATCTACTTTTCTTTTATTTCCCTGGCTTATGTTGGTCCTAGTTAGAACATTTTTCCCCTCCTCTCTCTCTTCCTTAAATATGTTACCTGTCCTTTACTGAATTAAATGGTTTCTAAACAATTTTGTCATCTCCTAAACAGGTTCGAAGGGATGGGACTAAGATGTCCCTTGCTCAGAGCAAAAAGTTGTCCCAGCTTACTGCTGATAATGCTCAGTGGGAAGACCGGCAACTTCTAAGATCTGGAGCTGTTAGAGGTACTGAGGTGCAAACTGAGTTTGATGATGAGGACGAACGCAAAGTGATTCTTCTAGTACACGGTAAGTGGATATTAATCTTTCTGTTGATATATGAAATGCTCTTACATTTGGCTAAAAGTTCTATATATTTTGTTGTCACAGATACAAAACCTCCATTCTTGGATGGCAGAATTGTTTTCACTAAACAAGCAGAGCCAGTCATGCCCATAAAAGATCCTACATCAGATATGGCTATAATTTCACGCAAAGGATCTAGTTTGCTTAGGGAAATTCATGAGAAGCAAAGCATGAATAAGTCCCGCCAACGATTTTGGGAGCTTGCAGGCTCTAAACTTGGTAATATCCTTGGAGTTGAGAAAACAGCAGAACAGGTATTCTTTATAAAATGTATTTTTTTGACATTTTCTTTTACTAAAAATGATAATACATCAGTTAACCTTCTCTTCATTGGATGCTAGATTGATGCCGACACTGCTGAAGTAGGTGAACATGGTGAAGTTGATTTCAAAGAAGATGCCAAATTTTCGCAGCATTTGAAGAAGGGGGAGGCTGTAAGTGAATTTGCAATGTCCAAAAGCTTAGCAGAGCAGCGTCAATACTTGCCCATATATTCAGTGCGGGATGAGTTGCTGCAGGTTTGACATTTATTTGTTAGCATATGTTGATATAAGTTTGAACTAAATAGCAACTTTAGCTTGCCACTTTCTCTTTGGGGTTGTGGCTGGTGGGTATTAGCCACCTTGCACATCCAAGGATTAATTGCAGCTGTCTGAAAGGAATGTAAAAGTTCCTCCCCCTGCAATTTTTTAAAGATTTTTGCCCCTTTTCTTTTAATTTTATAGCTAAATTCTATCATTTTGACTATTTTTAAAGTACCAAGCATTTATTGACCTTCTCCTTATTCTATTCTTGTATGTTCGACAGGTGATTAGAGAAAACCAGGTAGTTGTTGTTGTAGGTGAAACTGGATCAGGGAAAACAACTCAACTTACACAGTATCTTCATGAAGATGGGTACACTATAAATGGCGTCGTTGGGTGTACCCAACCTAGGCGTGTGGCTGCCATGAGTGTTGCAAAAAGGGTTAGCGAAGAGATGGAGACAGATCTGGGTGATAAAGTTGGCTATGCTATACGTTTTGAAGATGTGACTGGGACAAACACCATAATTAAGGTGAGTAGTTCAGTTGACATTAGAAGGCCAATGCCAAATCTTTATCCACTCAAGTATAATCTACATTTCTTATATTCTTATCTTTTGCAATGAGGAATGCACCAATCTTTGTCTTTTCAATTCCAGCAGTTTGGCCATCTTTCCATTATTTGTTCTAAAATTGATTTATTAGTTTCTCAATTAATTGTTTGGAGCATTGTCTTTTTTCGCCTGTTGTGTTTGCTTTTGATACAACATGCTAATTTTTTTTGTTATTTCTTCAACGTTACAGTATATGACTGATGGAGTCCTACTTCGTGAAACATTAAAAGATGCTGATCTTGACAAGTATCGGTAAGGAGAAATTATATCTTATTTTTCTTGTCTATCCCAATTGACAAATGAATTACCGGTGATACTTGTGTTATTTACTTCCAATTTTGCAAATATTGCAGTGTCATTGTAATGGATGAGGCACATGAGAGATCACTAAACACCGATGTGCTTTTTGGAATATTGAAAAAGGTAGTTGCTCAACGCCGTGATTTCAAGCTTATTGTGACATCTGCAACTCTAAATGCACAGAAATTTTCAAATTTCTTTGGAAGGTAAAGTGTCCTTTTTTAGTATCAACATAAGCTGGCATCTTCTTCCTCTAATGAATTTAATATAAGTAATTATATTTTCAAATTTTGCAGTGTACCAATTTTCCACATTCCTGGTAGAACATTTCCTGTCAATATTCTGTACAGTAAGACTCCCTGTGAGGATTATGTTGAAGCTGCAGTGAAGCAGGCCATGACTATTCATATCACCAGCCCTCCAGGTGACATCCTCATCTTCATGACTGGCCAAGATGAGATTGAGGCAGCTTGTTATGCCCTTGCGGAACGAATTGAACAACTTATCTCCTCCACCAGCAAAGCTGTTCCTAAACTACTCATACTCCCAATATACTCCCAGTTGCCTGCTGATTTGCAGGCAAAGATATTCCACAAGGCTGAAGATGGAGCTCGGAAATGCATTGTTGCCACTAACATAGCTGAGACATCCTTGACTGTAGATGGGATTTATTACGTTATTGATACTGGTTATGGTAAAATGAAAGTCTATAACCCTAAGATGGGTATGGATGCCCTTCAAGTTTTCCCTGTTAGTCGTGCTGCTGCTGACCAGCGTGCGGGACGTGCTGGTAGAACAGGGCCAGGCACATGTTATAGACTGTATACAGAGAGCGCATACTTAAACGAGATGTTGCCAGCTCCTGTGCCTGAGATACAAAGGACCAACCTAGGCAATGTGGTGTTGCTGCTCAAGTCTCTTAAAATAGAAAACTTGCTAGATTTTGATTTCATGGACCCACCACCACAGGAAAATATCCTTAATTCTATGTACCAGTTATGGGTTCTGGGTGCACTCAACAATGTAGGGGCCTTGACTGACATCGGATGGAAAATGGTGGAGTTCCCATTGGATCCCCCACTTGCCAAGATGCTTTTGATGGGTGAACAGCTAGAATGCTTAGATGAGGTTTTGACCATTGTTTCAATGCTTTCAGTCCCATCAGTGTTTTTTCGACCCAAGGATAGAGCAGAGGAGAGTGATGCAGCGAGAGAAAAGTTTTTTGTACCAGAATCTGATCACTTGACGTTGCTCAATGTTTACCAGCAATGGAAAGCTAATCAGTATCGAGGGGACTGGTGTAACGACCACTTTTTGCATGTTAAAGGGTTGAAGAAAGCCCGAGAGGTGAGATCTCAACTATTGGATATTCTGAAGACACTGAAAATCCCGCTAACATCCTGTGGATATGATTGGGACATAATCCGGAAAGCCATTTGTTCTGCGTACTTCCACAATGCTGCACGATTAAAGGGTGTTGGAGAGTATGTTAATTGCAGGAATGGAATGCCTTGCCACTTGCACCCCAGCAGTGCTCTTTATGGTTTGGGCTATACTCCCGAGTATGTTGTTTATCATGAATTGATTTTGACAACAAAGGAGTACATGCAATGCGTGTCGGCTGTGGAGCCGCAGTGGCTGGCCGAACTAGGTCCAATGTTTTTCTCTGTGAAAGAGTCGGATACGACATTGTTGGAGCACAAGAAAAAACAGAAAGAGAATAAGTCTGCTATGGAGGAGGAAATGGAAAATTTGAGGAAGATGCAAGCCGAGACCGAGAAAGAAAGCAAGGAGAAGGAGAGACAGAAGAAAGCAAAGCAGCAGCAACAGGTTTCAATGCCTGGTCTGCGGCAGGGGTCTTCCACTTATCTAAGGCCGAAGAAGTTTGGTCTGTAGTCGCAGATTACATGTTTGTATTTCATGACGTAGGAATTGTTTACTTATACTGAATGTCATATATTTGGTGATGATATCTGGAAACCCTTTTGTGAGAAAGCTTCAACAACGGATTTTTTTGTACTTCTGATCAAAATTTTCTTCAATTGCTGATGATGTCTACAAGATCTTCGGTGTAGTAGAGCTGTCAAGTGCTCTGTTATCTCCCTGATTCGTGAGGAGATGAGTTATATTGAATATGTACATATAAATGAGGGTGAAGCCAAAAGTTTAAATTTATTGTGAAATATGGAAACTTGTTGACAGTCTCCGATGAAAACTTTGACCTTTCTGATTTCGTTGGGTAATAAATATCTTAATTTTCTTTCAAGAGTTATTTAATTAAAATATGGATAATTATTAGATATACTGGCGGTAGAAACTAAAAGTTATTACAATCGTTTTAATTTTAGGGTTTAGGGACTCAATTTAGGGTGTAGGGATTAGAGGTTTAGGTTTAGTAAGTTAAAATTTAGGGATTGTTAATAAAATTTAGGGTTAGAATTTAGGATTTGTACATTAAAATTTAAATTTTCGACATATTACGCTAAAACTTAAATTTTAATCTTTAAACCCTAAATTTTAATCATAACCCCTAAATTTTAACTATTGCCCCTAAATTTTAAATTCCTACACATATACTCTTAAAATTTATACCCTAAATTCTAAAACTAAGACGCTTATAAAAACTAAAAGTTTCCATTGCTAATGTGTTGGATATAAATCCTTAAAATATTATAGTAAACATGTTATTCTACCATTAAAATTGAAACGAATATCTATTATGACACAATATAATAACATTTTAGTCTTAAAATATATATTATTAATTTTACCCTAACTCAATAAATTTAATTTTTCATATTTAAAAATTTTAACATTTATTTTGCGATAATGTCAAAACAAACGAATCTATTAGATCAAAGCAGTAGTTGAACAACTACATTCCATTATAAAGCAACAAGTTATTGTTAAATTATTATCATACAAAGAAAGTGACATGAGAATAATATAACATTTATGAGATAATTAACAAGGCCCGTTACTTTTTTAAAAAAAATATTTATGAGAGAAGAACAAAATATTTAAGAAAATGACAACATATATTATCTTGTAATCACCTTTAGACTATTCATTTTTTTTAAGAGAATTACAAAAATTAAAATGGTGAAACTTTTAAATATGAGGTGTTACATTGTATAAGTTTTACTGACTATAAATTTAACTAAGTCACGCCACTTTTTTATCTAATATTTAATGGGTTGATCAACGACCTATTTGTATCAATATTTTAATTGAATAATTTATTTGTAAGTTTTGAAGAAATGACCTATTATGTCTTCAAAGACATAATTAAATGATATGGAGTGTAATTTATTTATTCATTGAAGTTAATTATGCCAATTCAGGATATGTTCCTTGCGGGTGATGAACCCACATCTTCAATTATAGAATGATCAATGTTAGAACTGTTAAGAAATCCTCAATCTGGTAGAAAACATGTAAATGAATCAGCCATTGTTGAATTGAATTACCTCAATCTGGTTATCAAAGAAATATTATATTTGACTCGACCCGAAATAATAAAAATTGAAAAAAACAAACCCAAAGTGAATTGAAAAGGTTTAAAACCTGATATAATTCAACCAACGTAGATCTGACTTGAACTCAGCATTATTTATTTCAATTAGCATTTTCAACTCGACCTATAGTAGATTTTAAATACAGTTGAACAAAGAAGAAGTCACACAATCCTGATTGGCGTTGCTTTGAATGCCAAACCAATCACCGAACTGATAAATTCGTTGAACACATCTTGTCATTGCCAATGCATTTCCGGCAAAACCACAAGGATGAGCAACCAACGTGTTAAGCTTTTTCCACGAAGCACTTATTAAATCTTTCACATGATCTCGTGCTTCTTCTTCAGACACAGATTCTTGAATCATGTAACATTGAATTGAATTCGTTATCTCCCCTCTTTCCATCTCAACCTTCAAAACGGTCCAATAATTTCAAGTTAGAACAACAATTATATATATATATATATATGGGATTTCATACCATACGTACCTTGGAAGTAGTTAAATCATCCAAAAGTCGGGTAATTAAGGCAGGCAAATAAAAGAAGTCGGAATCAGACCAATTATCAAAGAATTGTAATTGAGAATGGTTAAGTAAACGAGAATCCTCCAGCACTGCTAGATATACATAGGCCAAACCAATAGGAATACCAATCGAGGTCCATGCATTTCGCAAATGTTCATCTGAAGTTGGCATGTATCCTTTATAATACCATTCTGCTTCTACGTGCAACGCTCGTACGTAACACACCCACTGCGTATCAAAATAATGATGATATCAATCGAATTAATACTCAATCGTAAATTATCATATTGTATTTTATTATCGAACACGTACCTGATCCTTGACATAAGGTAAGATGTTAACGCCAGAAGCATTCAAGGCATCCTCGACCATTTCATTCACATGGTCGTACATAGCTTTGTAGCATACTTTCATATACTCTGGGAGTTCCTCTATAACCTCTAAATCCCATCTGCATGTAATTTTAGCAGAGTTATAACAAGGTGAGAGCTTAATAAGGGATGTCATTTCTTATTTATTTTAAAGGAAACAGGCCTGGTCAATTTTTTTAATCAAAACTCAGAAGAACTGAATACTTATACCTAAATATAAATACATTTAAAAAAACGAGTTCCGTTAATAGCAGCAGCAAAAAAAAATAAAAATTCTCTGCCCTTTTTCGGTGTC
The DNA here is from genome assembly GCA_958450335.1 of Hibiscus tridactylites. Classification (NCBI taxonomy): domain Eukaryota; kingdom Viridiplantae; phylum Streptophyta; class Magnoliopsida; order Malvales; family Malvaceae; genus Hibiscus; species Hibiscus tridactylites. Next base: position 63,644,153 of record OY288290.1, on the reverse strand, counting down.
CTTAAATTCTAAGTTTTAAACTTTAGAAAATACAGTGTACCCCTAATCTCTTAAACCCTAAATTTAAATTTTTAGTATAGACATACATAGGGGCACCGAAAAAGACCGATGATTTCTATTCGCAGCAAAATTTACCTAATCACGGCAGCAGTGTATTTATGAAGCTCATCCATTGATCCATAAATGTCATAAACATCATCTAAGACTGTTGTTAAGCTTCCAAACTTTGTGAGGTTTCTCCTGCATTTCTGGAACTTCGGATCCGGCATACTTCCCACTGCCCAGAAATAACACTCCACCATCCGATCTCTTGCAAACGGTACATTCTCCTTCATGTTCAACACTTTCCACCACCTGTCCATCAATTCCTTTCTTAAATTCACTGTTTTGGGTACAGAATAGATAAAACAAAGTTACAGGTACTGAAATCGAAATATTAAAAAGTTAGAGAATTCAATAAATACTCTGCGAGCTCCTTTAGCTCCTGGAGGTAAATGGACTGCAAAAGATTGAAGTCCAGTTTAGCAAGTTCCAGCAAAACCTGGTTCTTATTCTCATCTCTTTGGTACACATCGATGAAGTTTCTAGCCTCCATTCGAGGCAGCCTCCAATGTAAAGGAACTTCAAGAGATTCTTTGATTTGTTGGGCTAAACCTAAATCCTCGTCCTTCAAACTCTCCATTGCCAGTTTTAGATGTTTAGTGGCAAAGGCGTTGGCCTCAAGAACATCGTCTTCCCCATGAAACCCTAGGTATGAAGCTTCGTACAAGCTCAACAAACCTCCAACATCTTCACTCAACTTCTCTTCAAATTTCCCCTCGCTGTTCATGAACTTGTTAAACACATCTGTTATTTTTCGCTGTCGTCAGTACAATATCATGTCGAAACTCAAGCATAATGAAGAAACCGATTAGTGAACCTGAAGTAACGGAGAAACAATGGTGGCGCAGAAGGCGGAATTGCAAGGCGACTGTGAACAGATCGGTGGCAGCATTGGGATTAAGATGAGAAAGAAACTCGTTGATCTCTTTGTCGAAGTATTTGGATATGTCGAGTCGGTGCATTTTGTTGATCATGTCCAATTTTTCTTCGGGTCGATCTAGTGATGTGAACAGACGCCGAGCAGCTTGCTTCAGCTCCTCCAAACGACTTCCGTCATCCTCATACTGCATGCAGCAAAAGCAGGCAGAGAAATAGATGACGCCGTTAATCATCGGAGTTGAATATAAACAAGACACTCACCGAGTAGGTAGTGGTAAGGGAGTTGATGAGCTGGGGGTCCCAAACAGTCGGAAGGTAACCGCCCGATCGTCGCTCAGTCACTTGCACCACCGTAGACTCCATAACTCTTCTATTCAACGATATACATTTATATTAGCTGAAGTGTTAGGGGTATTTATTTGCAATCTTATAGCCGCCGGAATGTAGCTGGTAAGAATCTAGATTCGATTTCTTTTGCAGACACTAGCATCCTGATAAAATTACAAGTTAGGTTTTCATTAAAAAAATGGTAAGATTTAAATAAAGATAATAATTTCTTAACATAAAAGACAATGGATGTGGAGAAACAAAGTTAATAACATTCCCCCGAATAAAATCTTCATCTGTCATATCAATAGTATTTCGGTCTCTAATATTCAAACTTATATTAATGTAGAAGTGGAGTGTTCTAAATGCAACGATAAACTGTCACAAAATGAGATATAATCTTAGAAGATCTTTTAATTTTCTGTGAGCATGAGGTGCACCGTAATAAATGCAACACGAAACGCTACTCGCGGTGGAAAAAATTCATCGCATCATTTTTTCCGAATTGGAAGAGCCACGTCATAAATTTAGAAAGAGATATACGTCTTTATTTGAATTCCATATTGGCATTGCATCAGTTTTAATCTTCAAAATATTTCACAAACCAGTTATCCTTAAATCATGGATAATAAATATTTTTGGTCATTCGAATGAAGTTTCAAAAGTCTAGGTACAACCAGCTTGAAATCTGATCACAGAGAGATTAACCATATTAATATATATATATGCTGCTAATTGAAAGGCAATAGTTGTTTCTTCGTTTCAGTGCGGAATTTTCTTTTAGAGCTATAATTGAATTATAATTTTTTTTAGGAATTAAATTACATTTTTATCTATTTAGGGAGGAAATTTAACTTTGTCATTACACTAAATTATAACATTATAATTATTAAAGAGATCATACTATGCTAAATGATTGGTTTATTAAAAAGACTTAACCGTCAGAAAAGTGTTCAAACTATACTTTCACTTAGGTGCATGAACTATTTTTCGAGTCAAATAGGTGTTTAACGTTTTATTCCGTTACTCAAATAAGGTTTTTCCGTTATAGTTGTTAAAAATTTCCATTATCCAATTAAAATATGATACGTTGCATATTTTTTTGTTATTTTCATTAATTTTTATTTTTAAAAACCCAGAAAATATTTAATTTTTAGAAACGCCAAAACCCTAACCCTAAATATCTAAATTCCTCTCATCCGACCAATAATGGATCAAACACACAACCAAAGGATTAAAATACGAATTATTTACATAAAAGAAGTTCTCTCACCAACAATGATAAAATCTAGTTATTATAAAATTAATAAGAATAATAAAAAATAATGCATTATTTCATAATTTTATTAAATTTAATAATTTACTAATAAAATTATTTTTGTTACCGATATTTTTAATAAATATAAAATAAATTACAACTTTCATGATACATAACATATGAGCACTTGTAGAATTTCTCTGTTAAACAAGTAGTACCTTTGATCAATTTCATTAAATAGAGATGAAATGGGAAAATAGTCCAATGAAAAAAATATATATGTGATAAAATGTCGCTTCAACATCGCAAAGTCATAGTTAAACAAAATAGTCCTAAGGTAATTATTTTATGCACAAGTGAGGTACATAAAAAGTTTTCACAAGCGTCTTAATTTTAAAGTTTAAAAAATCTATTTAGAGTTTAATATTTAAGGGTTTAAGTACAAAAGTTTTGAATTTAAAGAATGTTGTTAGAATTTAGAGGATTTATGCTAAAAAAATGCAATACCATACAAAACTTCATGTATGATGATGTAAAATCAGTCGTATTCAAAATTAAAAAAAATCATTTTTGGGTTTAGTGAGTCTCTCGCTATTTTTTTTTGTTTAGGTGTGGTTTAGTTGAGTAGCATGTCCTTTTATAAGATTCCTCGTTAGAGGTTTTATCATTAATAAAATTAATATTTTACTTTGTGATTTTTTTTTTTACAAATATCGTCAAATGATTGTCTCATTTGGTTTTGAGAATAATTAGTTGATAATTTTATGCACCACGAATTCAATGGGATAAACATATTTTCTTGATTTTATATATCGATGACATATTACTCGCCACTAATGATATAAGCTTGTTGCATAAACCAAGATATTTCTAACAAGGGATTTTGAGATGATGTATTTGTTGTAAAAATATAAGTTTACTTAGTATATTTTAAAGAATTTCACATCTCTCTTTTATATTATTTGTTTTGAGTTTAAATAGAAAGATTTGGTATTGGACTTGTAAGAGAAAAAATATAATGGTGATTGCGCGCACATAAGGTTTGGCCAAGAAGTCTATTCTAGTTGAAACTGGCCAATTTTCCCATGTGCATGAACTAGAGGCCCGATTAATTTTTATTATTATTTAAAATTCATTTTGGACCATCCATTTTTCTGGTTAATTTTAATCATTCATTTCAAATAAAAGTATCTTTATTCTTAACCATTCATTTTATTTTTGAACGATTTACCTTTGTCTAATTGCTATTTTTAGATACCCTTTTTAGGCATACATGGTACTATATATACCATGCACATATGCCTTCATAATATATCTCAAAGTAGAATCATCTACTTAATTTCTTTTTCTTTCTCTCATTTTGAACACCTTTTAAAAGCTGAGTATTCATCGGTTCTTTGCTCTTTCTGTTGCCTGCTTCGGCAGAAGTACTTGTTGAATCCTGGAGGATACGCTTCACCGCGAAATATCCTTAAGGACAATGTCTAGTGCTCGCCTCAAGCAAATTTTATTTTCAACCCTTTTTCAGTTTAACCAAACATTTTCCTACAATCTTAAGGATACTTTTTGTATTTCCTATTTTAAATAGAAAATATGCGACCTCTTAACAAAGATTTTTATTGGTATTGTTGTTGTTGTTACGTTGTCCGTGCAGTACTCTAGTGCGTCCCCTTACAGTCGCGATGTTGTCTGTACATTATAATTTGAACTCTACTGCTAAAATAGGTATGTATTGTCTATGAATTTTTGTGGATGCTTTTAGATAATAATTATATTTACTTATGCTATAATATTGAATTATTATTCTTATGCCTAATATATATGCTTACAAAATTTTGTAAGTTGAGCTTTAATTATGATTGAAGTTGGTTACAAACTCAAAATAAAATTTTGAAAAAAAGGAAAAAGAAAATTATTTTATGTGTGACAGACTTCATAATTGATTGTTGGTATAATGTGAAAGTGCATGTCTAGGATTGGTCCTATCAAAGACTTAATATTTAAGAGTGTCATTTACACCTTTTTTCTTTCATAGAAACTTACCTGGTGCATTATTCATTGACTATGTCCACGATTTTTATCTCCAATTATGATGACACATTGAGCCACCATATAACTTAGCGCGAAAATTTTAATGAGAAATGATTATCCTGTTAAGCCAAATATTAATTTGGGCGAAACAGATATCGTTAATCCTATTAAGCCAAGCATTAATTTGGTTGAAATAGATGTCGTTAATCCTATTAAGCTAAATTTTAATTTGGTTGAAGCAGATGAGATAATTTTTGTGATCATTTTTCAAAGTTGATATATTTACGAATACAAAAGAGTGGATGATAGACAATGGTGCTACTAGGCACATATTTATGTCATACCCCCTTAAGGAGGAGGAAGAAGAAATTATTTATCTTAAAGACTGTTTGAAACTGCACAAGTATTTGAAGAGGTAATGTATTATTCAAAGTTAAATTCAAAAAAATACCTTAGCCTAAGATTCCTTCAAATGTGACGAATCGAAAATATATTTTGTGAGAAAATTTTTTGTAACATATTTGTTCAAAATTATTAGGCATGCTATTTATATTTCTTGTATGATTAAATGTCATGATGATCTATGCGGCATGTTAATGTCAGAATTTGTGTTATTATGGTTAATATGACATGCTAATAATAATATAACTTGTAAAATGTGTATGTTATTTTTTTATGTGAAAATGTTATTAAAATATTTTTAAGTGTGGGGTACTTTCTCAAATTTATGCTTTTAGTTCGTAAGAAAAGATAATTGGCTCTAAAATATTTGATTTCATGTTCATAGTATTGCATATATGCTTTATGCTTTGGATAATAACATATTTGGTTGCAATAAAATTGTTGAACAAACAATGACTATAATTTATGTCAATTTTAGTGATACGTTTTTTCGAGTTATATCATATTTTATTTCAAGAATAAAAGAATAGGTAAGATAAAGGAAATTCTTATTTTGTTTAATGAGTATAATGAAACTGTATGTGTTATCTATCTCCTCTTATGAAATAGTGTAGTATAAAGAAAACAAGTCATTAAATTGCACGCTTGTTTCTTTTAATTTATAAGCCAAACTTATTTGAAACTTGATTGTGAACATAATGATTTGAGAAGATATAAACGACTTAGAACTGTAAAATTCTTTAGAAATATTATTTTTTATATTTATATTTGGCTGAAAATGATACAATTTTTCTGAAACGATTTCTTCTTACGATGCTTTTCTTTTGAAAAGTGGTTAGTATTGAATTAACTCATTTTTACAACGTTTGTAAATTAATTTTTTTATTTCATAAAACAGAACTTATCGATTGCAAACAAATTTTTTTATAAAGAAATTTTAAGAATAATTATTTTATAAACATATATTGCAAAAGATTTTACTTAAAACAATATAAATTGTTTTGATATGTTTACTCCAGTTACACGAATTTCTTCATTGGAATTTTTTTCTTTAGTTTCAACACAAATTTTTTACCAGCTAAATGGACGTTAAAGTCATATTTTTAGTTACTCAAAACGATATAGTGAATAACCAGAAGAATACATCGTATTAGGTCGTGAAATTAAGGTTTCTAAATTTCTCAAATCATTGTATGTCTTGAAACAAACTTCTAAAATTGTGAAATGAAAAATTCATTAAAGGGATAAGTGAGAACATGAGTGATTATTTGTTTGTGTTGATAGCATATTTATCTTAATAATGATTTTTTGTTTATACCAAACTGATTGGCGATGTTTGTGTGATTATTTATTTATGTATTGATTACATGCTTATCTTAGTAATTATTATGTGACACTGAGAGGTATCTTGCTTCAATAAAAGACATGAATGAAGTAAATGTCATATTGAGTATTTAAATTATAAGAAAGTGTGGTAGCAAAGTGCTATCACAAGAACATAACGTTGATTTTTTAAGAAGTTTAGATATATTGATACCAAACCTGTGAATACTCATTATGATGCTAATATTCAAATGAGAAAAATATACATGTGATCATGTTGCTCAATCCAAGTATGCACAAAATTATTAAATTTTGATGCACTTGATGAATTTTATTAGACTTGAGATGACACATGTTATTTTTTCAATTGAACTAATATACACAACTCAAATTATTATTGTTGAGTTGATGTAGCAAAGTTAATGAGATATCAAAAGGATATCATGAGTTATGATATTCTACTTAGTGGAGTACTCGTTGTATTAAAAAGATACAATGATTATAATTAAATATCTTATTTATGTGAAACTAGATCTACTAGTGATTATGTATTCACCCTTAGAGGTGGAACACTATCTTGAAAACTAGCCAAACATACATTTATAGAAAATTTACTATGAAGTCTGCATTTATTGCATTAGAGTTGGCTAATAATGAAGTTAAGCGGATTCTTCAACTTCTTAGCATGTATAATTAAGCTAAGTGGTAGAAATTTTTTTTAGCTTGTGCAATGAAGTTAAGTGGTGGAAAAACTTCTTAGTTTGGACAATAAAGTTAAGTGACAAAAAAATTTCCTAGCATGTATTTGAAGTTGAGTGGTTAAAAAAATCCCTTAGCCTGTTTTTCATTAGGCACAAAACTGATAAATTCATTGTTAATGCATTGTGATTGCCGACTAGCAATAAACATTGTAAAGAATAAAAATTTTCAATGGTTAAACTAGACATATTTGTCTAATGACATGAGGTAATAAAGCAACTACAAAAGATAAAGTGATATCAATTTATTATGTGAAGTTAGAAATGATTTTTGCCAAATCATTCATCTAAACCCCTGGGAAGAAAATTAATATGTAAAACATCGCGGGGCAAGGGACTTATGCCAATATAAGAAATAAACAATGATGGTAACCCAACCTTTGTGATTGGCGATCCCATGAACAAGGTTCATATGGGTAATAACAAGTCATTGATTGATCTTGTAAGAAAAGTACTACATTATTTTTCTTTTGTCCCTTCCTAGGGTGTACATAGTGCTTAAAAAATTGCAAGGATAGTGAGGGTGAGTAAAACTCTTAATCAAGACCATAGTCTTTATAGGGGTGTATTGACCTGCAGAATACACTTGATGGCTTGACCTATATAAGTGTGAAGTGGGGCCGCTTCTATGAGATATATGGCAAAGTCTCTAGAGCACTTATGAAAACCAGGCACGCGCATAGTCTATTAGCGCACAACCGCGATAAAGAGCAAGAATATATATAATGTGATTAATGAGAATGTTAGCTTACAATAATGAGTTGTTGGTTCATAGAAACGTGTTTCACCAATTACTCTGTAAGTTATGTGTCATTTTTCTAAGTTTTGGTTCATAGTCCAAAAAGACACCAGAATGAATACGTTATGTCAGAATATTCAGCTAAATTTTTTTTATCATTCTTTGAAATATGTGGGGGATTGTTGTAAAAATATAAGTTTACTTAGTATATTTCAAAGAACCATACATCTCTCTTTTATATTATTTGTTTTGAGTTTAAATAGAAAGACTTGGTATTGGGCTTGTAAGAGAAAAAATATAACGGTGGTTGCGCGCACGTAAGGTTTGGCTAAGAAGTCTATTCTAGTTGAAACCGGCCAATTTTCCCATGTATATGAACTAGAGGCCCAATCCATTTTTATTATTTTTATTTTTATTATTATTTAAAATTCATTTTGGACCATCCATTTTTCTGGTTAATTTTAACCATTCATTTCAAATAAAAGTATCTTTATTCTTAATCATTCATTTAATTTTTGACCGATTTGCCCTTGTTTAATTGCTATTTTTAGATACCCTTTTTAGGCATGCATGGTACTATAAATACCATGCACATATGCCTTCATAATATATCTCAAAATAGAATCATCTACTTACTTTCTTCTTCTTTCTCTCATTTTGAACACCTTTTAAAAGCTGAGTATTCATCGGTTCTTTGCTCTTTCTGTTGCCTGCTTCGGCAGAAGTGCTTATTGAATCCTGGAATGTACGCTTCACTGCAAAATATCTTTAAGGATAGTGTCTAGTGCACGCCTCAAACAAATCTTATTTTCAACCCTTTTTCGGTTTAACCAAACATTTTCCTACAATTTTCGTATTAAGATTCAAATACATCAGGATCATTCTCGAGTTATTTTGTGACACTAAATATGTAGTCCTTTATTCATTTAACAACAAGAGCACATCAAAGTCGACACGTATAGACGTTAACTTCTTGGTTGTTAAAGTAAGAGTTAGCGTGGACAAATATTTATATAACATATTGGTACAAACTCTATGATTGTGGATCTCCTTACTAAAGGACTACTACCTAAAGTCTTTCATGAGAACCCTACTCATATAAGATGTTATGTCGTCCAACAAATATTTTAAACGGACAATTCTTTGTCTTTTAATTCTCTGTTTAACTCAACTTTAAGTTCTTAATAAATCGAGTCGAACTTAATACTACTTAAGTTCGACTCGACTAGTTTAAACCCATTTACGATACCAATAGAAGAAAGCCGGTGAAGCATGTTGTTCTTTATTGGCTTTAAAAAAAGAAGAAAGCATAATTGCAGATAAACACGGAGCATAACGCCAAGTCAGTACCTCGAATTCCCCAAACAGCTAAAGTTTGATACCTTCACTTATTATTGTTTATATCCAATAAATAAATTAAGCAGTGAAGCAGTGAGTTCTATCTACTTAATATATCAATTAGGGTAAACAACACTATAAGTCCTTTTTATTTTCGGTCTTAATTTTAATTGCCAGTTTTAAAAAGTTACATTTCACTCTTTCGTATTATTAGTTCATTACATTCTGATCATTAAACTGTTAACCCTTATTAGTGGGCCGCTTGATACACCAATGGCTTTTCCTCATAAACTCAGCAAAGATGGAGGGGAATTGCTCGATGATCCTCAGTTGTACAAGAGATTAGTGGGCCGCTTGTTATATCTCACACATACACGTCCTGATATAACCTATGTTGAGCATTTGCTTAGTCAATTTGTCTCCTCTCCAAGACAAACTGCATTTGCTTGCTATTTACCATCTCCTTGCATATATCAAGCAATCACCTGGCCTTGGTTTATTTTTCTCATCTGCTTCGACTTTACAGCTTAGTGATTTTGTGGATTCTGATTATAATTCATGTCTAGATACGCGACGTTCAACAACTGGCTTTTGCACATATTTTGGGGACACCTTGATTTCCTGGAAATTCAAGAAGCAACACACGATCAGCGGATCATCTTGTGAGGCTGAGTATCGTGCCATAGCTACTGCAACTTGTGAGCTCATTTGGCTTGCTGCATTTTTGTCATCTTTTCAAATTTTTGTCCCTCGGTCTTTCCTCTATTGTAACAGCCAATCTGCAATTCATCTGGCTACAAATCAGGTCTTTCATGAACGTACCAAGCACATCGAGGTTGACTGTCATTTTATCCGGGAAAAGATCTCCAGTGGTTTTTTTAGAACTAAGTTTTGATATAATATTTGAAAAATGTTTTGGACTAAATTGCAAAGAATTTAAAATAAGTTTTTAGTCAAACACAACTTGAAAATATGTTTAAGGGTTTTCAAAAGACATTGGAATGATTTAAAGTAGTCAAAACCATAATTTTCAAGTGACTGTACCGATACGGTATTGGACCGTACCGATACGCCTTAGGGTTTCAAACTACCAGATTTTCCAGTAGCCAAAACCCGTACCGATACGCTTAGCCGTATCGATACGATGTGCTTTGAAATAGCCCAACGGCTAGTCGCGTACCGATACGGTTGTATCGCGTACCGATACGCCTAACTACCCCAACGGTCATTTCCCAACAGTCATTTGAATTTGCAAGACTGTACCGATACGCTAGGCAAGCGTATCGATACGCATTAGCTGAAGAGCACAACGGCTAATTCCTCTTCGAGACCGTATCGATACGGGTTGAGAGAGTATCGATACGCCAAGCTGCAGAACTGCATTTATGGTGGTAAATAAAGACTCAAACGGCTCCAATTCAATCCCAAAGGCTAGTAACGGCTACAAACTCAATTAGGAGTATAAAAGGGACCTCCAAGCATCTTGTAATGGTTAATGCTTCAATTGTTACAACATTATGATGTCAAAATATGTCTAGAGCTTAAATTGTAAATTCCTTGCTTAGACAACACCTGTGGGCTTACATTGTTATATTTGCTCAAGTGTTTAGGTTTTGGGTGAGTGCTTAGAATTGCAAACAAACACCTATTAGAGGTATTTCTAGTTTGCTAAGTCTTTTTTTGTACAAGAGAGTGTATCCTCAAGCTTTGGGTAGAAAGCTTTGAGGGTTGTAAAGGTTGACTCCTTAGCCTAGAAAAGGGGACGAAATTCTTAGTGAATTTGTTTGGAAATCCTTAGTGGGGAGCTAAGGTAGTGGATGTAGACCTTGGTTAGAAGGTTGAACCACTATAAATCCTTGTGTCAAATTGCCAATTTTTCACCTCCCACTAAAACACCCAATTATCCAACTTCTCCACACTTGACGAGCAAGAACGATTGATCAAATCGAGCCCCTAAAATCTCAACAATTTTTTTTGACTTTTTCACGTTCGTTCTCCTGATCAGCTGGTTGATATCTTCACTAAAGCTCTTCATGCTTCTTTGTTTCATTCGTTCCTGATCAAGTTGGGTCTTCTTAACATCCATCTTAACATCCATCAGCCTCCAACTTGAGGGAGAATGTTATATGTAGCTGTTAATTGTTAGTTAAATAAGTGGTTAAGTAGTTAGTTGGTTAGGTTTATTAAGAACGGTTTACTTAAACCTAGACAAACCTTGTATATAAAGACCAGCTCACTCTTGTAAAATTCATTGATTTTCATCAATAATAAAAGAAGTTCTTCACACTTCTCATAGTTTGGTCATTTATGTATTACCGACATCGGTTGCTAAGAGATAATTTATGGGTCTGCTTATGTTGTTATAAATGCAGTCATTTTCTCAAAGAGTTCGATTGTTAGGTACAAAGACGGACGTAGCGGCAATGTGAGTTAAAAGTGAGGTTAAGAAATTCAAATGTCAAATCGATATTTTATCCAAAAATTAGGAGCCAAACTAAAAAGGAGCCCTTTTAACTAACACAAGTCACTGGAATTTATTTTTTTTTTAAAACCGCTAGCCAAAATCAAAAACAAAGTGACATTGGATGTAATTTACCTTATCAATTATGATTTTCAGTTAACCTTAATGCATGCTCAATCACCATGCTGCAACTGTTAGTGTTCGAACTCGTGAACTCTAAGAATAACAATCATTCTCTTAACCACTAAGGCAAGTTGTTTCGTGAATTGTTCTAATATTTATTATCAATTATTCATCAATCATAATCAACTACATCATTATAAGAATGTGACTAATATTTATTATCAATTATTTATCAATCATAATCAACTACTTCATTATAAGAATGTGACTAATATTTATTATCAATTATTTATCAAGCATAATCAACTACTTCATTATAAGAATGTGACCCAAGCAGTATAGTTGTTCTATCTTGGGCAGATTAGTTGCGTGGCCCTTGTATTATTGTTTGTCTTTTACTCTACAATTTGATTATCTGAAATAAAATATTATTATTATTTTGAGATAAATAAAGTAGGGTCGGGTTCACCTACTTTGACCTACACATCCAACAAGAAACGGGTGGAAATTTTTTGTCCTTTTCGGTGCCTCTACTTAGGTTCTTATGCTCAAAATTAGGTTTAGAGTTTATGATTTTAGGTTAGGGTTTAGGAAATTTATGGTATAATGTATTTTTAGGGTACATGGTGTAGGATTTAAGATTTAGAATTTAAGGTTAGGGCTTGAAATTTAGTTTTGTAGTGTTTTTTTAGTGTTGGGGGCATAAGTAGGTAGAATGTGCATTTTCGGATACGGATAGTATTAGATCCGAAATTTTCGGATATCCGAAATCTCGAATAGTCAAAATAATGATCCGTATCCGGTCCGAAAAAATTGGATATCTGAAAACCCGGATATCTAAAATTTCGGATCGAATATTTTAATTCGAAATACTTACTTAGTTTAACAAAAAAAATTTAAACTTTTTACAACTTGCACACATTTTGAGACAAAAAAAAAGCAGTAGCAAACGTTGTGAGCGACAAAAACAGAACAGTAGTAAAAGTTGAGCATTTCATAATAAAAAAATCAAACTTTAAAATAATAATTAAAATCAAAAGAAACAAATTTGACATAAAAAAACTAACCTAACATTTTATAGTAAAAAAAGAAACTGGGCAAATATAATAACAGTGAGCTCATAGACAAGAGTTGAGACTTGAGAGTGCGAGAGATAAGATCGTGACTCGTAACGTGAGAGAGGATAATCAGTTGATCACCGAAAAAAAAAAGTGTGAGCATTAAGCAGTGACAATGAGCAATAACAGTGAATGAAGGCTGGAGCTGGAGCTGGAGGTAGAGCGGTGAAAGTCTGAAGAATAGAATTTGGGAAATTATCGTGCAGAGGGGTTGACAAATTAGAATTGGGAGATAAAATTTTAGTTTGGGCTTTATCATGCGACTTGGGCTAGGGTTAAAAATGCATAATTTTTAACCAGGTTTTCGGATAATTCGAATTTTATTTTAGGTTGATTCGTATCCGATCCGATTATCCGAAATATTTATCGGGTATCCGATCTGGACTATCCAAAAGTTTAAAAACATATCGAATTTTCATATTTTTTGATCAAATCATCGGATAAACGTATCGAATTACTCAAATCAGATTTTTTTACACACCTCTATAAGTAGGGGTATCGAAGAAGGGCAGAGAATTTTTATCCCGCAAGAAAGTGTTTAAAGTGACAACTTTTTCTTTTTTTGAAGTTTAATGGCATTTGACGGGATAAGGGCATATCCAGGACCGTTGAATTTGATCAAAATAGGATCCAAAATCTTCTAAAGACAAATCTAGGGCCCTTACAATGAACTCGCCGTAGAACCAAGACGAGTTCGAATAAAATATAATTTTTTAAAACTCGCCGTAGAACCACGGCAAATTCTAAAAATTAAAAAAAATCATGTGTTTTAACTTAGCTAATCACCTTAATGGATGATTAGCAAATTCTAATTGAAACTCGCCATAACGAGTTTCAATTAAAAAATTTTAAAATCAATTTTTTTTACTAAAGGATGAAATGAAAAAAATTAAACTCGTCTAGCATGCATGACGAGTTCCAATTAGGATTTGCTAATCATCCGTTAACGCAATTAATTAAGTTAAAATACGAGATTTTTTTAAAAAAAATTAAAAACTTGTCGTGACTCTACATCAATTTTGAAAGAAATTGAAAAAAACAATATTTTATTCAAACTCGTCGTAGCTCTACGACGAATTTATTGTAAGGGTCCTATAATTGTCTTTATAAGATTTTAAATCCTATTTTATTCAAAATAGAATTCAACGGTGGATATGTCCTATTTTATAAGATGTTATGTCGTCCAACAAATATTTTAAATGGACAATTTTTGTCTTTTAATTCTCTGTTTAACTCAACTTGAGTTATTAATAAATCGAGTCGAACTTAATACTACTCGACTTCACTCGACTAGTTTACACTGATACCAATAGAAAAAAGCCAGCGAAGCATGTTGTTCTTTATTGGCTTTAACAAAAAAGAAGAAAAAGAAAGCATAATTGCAGATAAACACGGAGCATAACGCCAAGTCAGTACCTCGAATTACCCGAACAACTAAAGTTTGATACCCTTCACTTATTATTGTTTATATCCAATAAAATAAATTGAGCAGTGAACCAGTGAGTTCTATCTACTTAATATATCAATTAGGGTAAACAACACTTAAGTCCTTTTTATTTTCGGTCTTAATTTTAATCGACAGTTTTAAAAAGTTACATTTCACTCTTTCGTATTATTAGTTCATTATATTCTGATCATTAAACTGTTAACCCTTATTAGTTTGGTCATTTATGTATTACCGACATCGGTTGCTAAGAGATAATTTCTGGGTCTGCTGATGTTGTTATAAATGCAGTCATTTTCTCAAAGAATTCGATAGTTCTGTTGTTATAAAGGAGGGTACAAAGACGGATGTTGCGGCAATGTGAGTTAAAAGTGAGGTTAAGAAATTCAAATGTCAAATCAATATTTTATCCAAAAAAAATCAGGAGCCAAACAAAAAATGAGCCCTTTTAACTAACACAAGTCACTGGAATTTTTTTTTTAAACTGATGGCCAAAATAAAAAACAAAGTGACATTGGATATAATTTACCTTATCAATTATGATTTTCAGTTAACCTTTTCATTGTTAAGGTAATTCAAAAATGAAAGTATTTTTTTTTAAAGCTAAGGTGATTATAAGTAGTATCTGTTCTGAATATACTCTAAATCATTTGACAATGTATGTTCAATCACTCTGATGCAGCTGCTAGTATTCGAACTCGTGATCTCTAAGAACAACAACCGTTCCTTTAACAACTGAGACAAGTTGATTCGTGAGTTTTTCTAATATTTATTATCAATTATTCATCAACCATAATCAATTACGTCATTATAAGAATTCAACTAATATTTATTATCAATTATTTATCAATCATAATCAACTACGTCATTATAAGAATGTGACTAATATTTATTATCAATTATTTATCAATCATAATCAACTACTTCATTATAAGAATGTGACCCAAGCAGTATAGTTGTTCTATCTTGGGCAGATTAGTTGCGTGGCCCTTGTATTATTGTTTTGTCTTTTACTCTACAATTTGATTTATCTGAAATAAAATATTATTATTATTTTGAGATAAATAAAGTAGGGTCGGGTTCACCTACTTTGACCTACACATCCAACAAGAAATAGGTGGAATTTTTTTGACTTTTTCGGTGCCCCTACTTATGCTCTTACACTCAAAATTAGGTTTAGAATTTAGGGTTTTAGGTTAGGGTTTAGGAAATTTAGGGTATAATGTATTTTTTAGGGTATAGAGTGTAGAGTTTAGGATTTAGAATTTAAGGTTATGGCTTGAAATTTAGTTTTGTAGTGTTTTTTAGTGTTGGGAGCATAAGTTGGGAGGGGTGCATTTTCAGATAGGAATAATATCCGATCCGAAATTTTCAAATATCCAAAATCTTCGATAGTCAAAATAGTGATCCGTATCTGATTCGGAAAAAGTAGATATCCGAAAAATTGAATATCCGAAATTTTGGATCGGATGTCTAATTCAAATTCTTACTTAGTTTAACAAAAAGAATTTAAACTTTTTACAACTTGCACACATTTTGAGAAGAAAAAAAAAGAGCAGTAGCAAACGTTGTGAGCAACAAAAACAGAGCAGTAACAAAAGTTGAGCATTTCATAATAAAAGAATTCAAACTTTAAAGCAATAATTAAAATCAAATGAAACAAATTTAACATAAAAAAAACTAACCTAACATTTCATAGTAAAAAAGAAACTGGGCAAATATAGTAACAGTGAGCTCATAGACAAGAGTTGAGTCTTGAGAGTGTGAGAGACAAGATCGTGACTCGTAACGTGAGAGAGAATAACCGAAGAAAGGTGTGAGCACTAAGCAGTGACGAGCAATAGCAGTGAATAAAGGCTGGAGCTGAAGGTGGAACGGTGGAAGTATGAAGAATAGAATTTGGGAAATTATCGTGCAGAGGGGTTGACAAATTAGAATTGGGAGATAAAATTTTAGTTTGGGCTTTATCAGGCAACTTGGGCTAGGGTTAAAAAGGTATAATTTTTAATCGGATTTTCGGATAATCCAAATTTTATTTTAGGCCGATTCGTATTTGATTCGATTATTTGAAATATTTATTAGGTATCCGACCTGAACTATCCAAAAATTTAAAAACGGATCAAATTCTCATAATTTTGGATCGAATCATCAGAGAAACAAATCGAATTATTCGGATTAAATTATTTGCACACCCCTATAAGTAGGGGTACCGAAAAGGGGTAGAGAATTTTTATCCCACAAAAAAGTGTTTAAAGTGACAACTTTTTTCTTTTTTTGAAGTTTAATGGCGGTTGACGGGATACGGACATATCCAGGACCGTTGAATCCTAATTTGATCAAAATAGGATCTAAAATCTTCTAAAGACAAATCTAGGGTCCTTACAAGTTTGCTAATCATCCGTTAACGCAATTAATTAAGTTAAAACATAGGATTTTTTTAATTTTTTTTAAAATTTTTCGTGACTCTACATCAAGTTTGAAAAAAATATAAAAAAAATATTTTATCCGAACTCGTCGTGACTCTACAACGAATTTATTGTAAGGGTCATATATTTGTCTTTATAGAATTTTAGATCCTATTTTATTCAAAATAGAATTCAACGGTCATGGATATGTCCTTAAGCCGGCAGTTGACAGCCTTGTGTTCTATATTATGTATAATTTCAATGCACATGTATACCTTTGTTTCTAAAAACAAATTAGGGAAAATTACACCGGTAGTCCTCAAATTATTACCATTTTCCTATTTTAGTCCCAAAACTATTTTTTTCGACAAAATCGTCTTTTCTGTTACATAGTTCTCCTGTTTTGGTCTCCCGACGTTAAATAACTAACGATTTTGCTGACGTGACATTTTTAAAATATTTTTTAATCATTTCTCTCTCCTCCTATATTATTTTTATTTAACTTTATTCACCCAATCATGTGGTGCCACGTGGCATTACCCTATTGGTTGAAAAAAAACCCCAAAATCCTTAAGGCCATATTTGGTGCTACTAGGATTCAAACCCAAGACTTCTAACACACAGCCATGCGCGTGAACCACTTGTGCTAAGCTAATTACTTGATTTAAATCTACTAACAATTATATATAAGCTATACATATTAACCCAAAAAAACCTTAAAAACACAAATTGGGGCCACCAGGATTCAAACCCAAATAACCAACATGCAAGGCCAACGTGTAAACCAATTGTTCTAAGCTAATTATTTGATTTAAATCTTCTAACATTTATATTTAACCTATACAAATTAGAAACAACACATGGTTAATGAATATAGAAGGTGAAGAGTAATTCGAACACAATACATTATTGATAAAATTTTAAATATTTAACCACCAAGTTAAACTAATTAATTGTACTATTTTTAACTTAAATATTTTTAGGAATTTTTTATTTTTATAAAATAAATAAATATTTAATTAGTTTTTTTATTATCGAACAAAGTAAAAAATCTAGTTTGATTTTTTAAAATTTTAAACATAATTTATTTAAATATATTTAAGTTTAAAATAGCACAATTTATTAGTTAATTTGGTGGTTAAATATTTAAAATTTTATTAATAAGGTATTATGTTCGAATTACTCCCTACCTTTTATATTCATTAACCATGTGTAGTTTCGAATATTTATAGGTTAAATATAAATGTTAGAAGATTTAATTCAAATAATTAGCCTAGTACAGTTGGTTTGCACGTTGGCCTTGCATGTTGGTTGCATGAGTTTGAATCATGGCAGCCCCAATTTGTGTTTTTAAGGTTTTTTAGGGTTAATATGTATAGCTTATATACAATTGTTAGTAGATTTAAATCAAGTATTTAGCCTAGCACAAGTGGTTCACGCGCATGGCTTGTGTGATGGAGGTTTTGGGTTCAAATTCTAGTAGCACCAAACGTGGTTTTTGAAGGTTTTTGGGGTTTTTTTCAACCAATAGGGTAATGCCACGTGACACCACATGATTGGGTGGATAAAGTTAAATAAAAATAATATGGGAGGAAAGAGAAATGATTAAAAAATATTTTAAAAACGCCACATCAGCAAAACCGTTAGCTATTTATCGTCGGGGGCCAAAACAAGAGAACTATGTAACAGAAGAGACGATTTTGCCGAAAAAATAATTTTGGGACCAAAATGGGAAAACGGTAATAGTTTGGGGACCACTAGTGTAGTTTTCCCAACAAATTAATTATGTAATATATTTCAGCTGTTGGCATAAAACTAATGAATTTGTTAATTCATCGAAGATTTTTATTCAGGCCCCCCTCAATATCTGGCATGCCTTTAAGTTTAGGTGAGTAGCTTTATCAATTAGACAATGTTGGCCTATTGTTTAATATTACTCAATTATTTACAATTTTCCCATAAGAAATTTGTAAAATAATTACATTTGTTCATATTTTTGTAATTGCTCAATAAACTTAATTAGTAGTACAAAAGAATAATAACAGTGACAAAATTTGATGAAGGTAACTAATCTTTTTAATTTTTTTAAAGGATTTAATTTATATTTTTAATAATTTTGGGTTTGATTAAAATTTTAATAATTTCGAGAAGCTTAATGTGAACTTTTAAAAATTATGAGAGGGGCTTTTATTTAAAACATTTAATTTTTTAAGCTTAATAAGAATTTTTAAAAATTTTAATAGACCAAACTATTTTTTTATTTGAAAGGATCAAATTTATTATTTTTTATAATTTTTGTGGGGTAATGACTCATGACTTCCACTGGTCCCCACTCCCCAATGTCTTCTGCCCTTGAATAATAAACTAATATATGCTGCTTTAAAATTTTATATATTCAGAGATTAATTAATTGATTAAGTGATTAAAGATATTTACGTTTATATATTGAGAAATTCATTAATTGATTAAGTGGTTAAAGATATTTACATTTTCTTAGCAGGTGTGGATTAGAATATTAACATTTGTCTAAAGAGTGTAATTACTAGGAGTGTTCATTTTCGGATCAGATCCGATCAGAAATTTTGGATATTTGAAAAATTCGGATCACCAAAATAGCGATCAGCATTCGGTCTGAAACAATGGATATCCGAATATCCAAAATTTATGACTTTATTTGATTATTTTTTAATTTAACGGTCCTATCCATGAAAAATTTAAGTTTTCAAATATAACAATCAACAAATTATTGAATATAACAATATTTGTATCCATGGAAATTTTAATTTTTCATATATAACAAGTAAAAATATAGAATATAACAATATATATACCTATAAAATTTAAATTTCCGGAATATTGGATAATCGGATATCCGATCCGAATGTGAAATAACTATATGTATTCGATCTGAAATTTTCGGATATCCGATTTAAATTATCCGAAAAATAAAAAACGGATCGGATATTTAAAATTTCGGATCGGGTCAACGAATAATCATATCAGATTTTTTTGCACACCCCTAATTACCCTTTTACTAAATTTTTTATGCTCGTAATTTTCCCATAAAATATTTTTTCATGCAATTTTTTTATCTAATTCATTAGTGTATAGAATTATAAATTATAAGCGATATCAAATATTATTTTTAATCGAGTTAATTGTACTATATGTCCCCAAATTATGACTCTTATTCTAGCGTTGTCTTTAAACTTTTAAATGTTCTAATTCCATCCTCAAACTCTAACTCTCATTCCAAATTGTCTCGCATACTTTTGAATGTTTCAGTTTCACCCACAAATTTTAACCCTCATTCTAAATTGGTCTATAAACTTTTAAGCATTCTAATTTGATATTGATGGAATTATCTTTTATGTCATATCATATTATTTACATAATACAAATAAATGTTTAGAAGATAATTAATAAATTTTATAATAAATTTATTAACATGAAATATGATTAGTATATACTAATAATTTCATCAATATCAAATTAGACAATGAGAATGATGCCGATCATGGAAAAGAAAAAAGAATAAAATATTAACTTAATTTTATAATTAAAACTGTCTAAAACGAAACGATTTGCTATATCCATTACACATATAATAGTTGGACGATAAAAAATTGAAATCCGAAAGTTATGATAAAATTGATAACTTTTAAAATTAAATAACCAAACCATAAACAAAGAAAAAATTAACTATATGCTTAGTTTATTTTTTTTAATGAGAAATCATACATTCACACGCTACATTCACGGATGAATATAGGGAGATCGGAGAGAGCGTCGTTGCCTGAAAATTTGAAATTTATATATAATTTAAAAAAATTTAATTTTTTATATATTTTCTATTTAAAATTTAATTCTACCTTACAAAATTTTATAAAATCGTTCTCTCCAACATAAAATCTTACATCTGTCCTTAATTACATTCTACTCTTGTAGTTAAACTCTCAACCTAAACTTAAAGGGTGAATTCCTAGACGCTATTAAACCAAACAGCGAGAACATTATACTTACACTTATAATATAAACTTATATCTAATAATCAAATATAGCATCTGAGCACGATAAAAAATCCATAGAAGGTCCAGAAAACCGTTATTAATATAAATAAAATTTTTATAATCTCTAATTACAATTTTAACACAAACATAAACATTAGACTTTTACCACCTGATTCGATTTCACTTAAATAATGTGGGAGGGAGCCAAATTTTGAGTTAAATTATTTTTAAGTTCTTTTCATTTTAAAGCTGGACAAAGTCAATGTTGTTTCTAATACTTTGTTGCAGATTTTTCTAAATCCACAGGCGATCTCCACGAGGACGGGAGAGAGCTGTGTGATCTTTTCTGCACTTAATTTATGCCTTATTGAGTTATTTCTTTTTATAAAAAAATATATTAGTGTGCAAAGTTATGTAGGTTTGCCACATCATTTTAAATAATTTATCATTAATTCGACTAATAATTTTTATTCATGCAAGATCATTTTGGCCTAAAATAAAACGTTGTGGGTTAAAGTGCTTCGGAAGAAAGAATATGAGCCAAAGTGATTATCCAGTCAAATGTTAGGTGCATTCTTCGGCATTATGTCTATTTTAATATATTGGTGTTATTACACCATTGCCGTATATATTCATACTTTCCTAACCTTTGACATTGCGCACACATATTATATACACATATGCTCAAACCCGAGTCTCCTAAAATAAACATCATCTTCTTTTTCACTAAAAAATTTAACCATAATTACATTTAAATTCAAACAAATACTGAATATTTGATACAATAATGATAAAGATGTATATCTTTTATGTACCATTAATGAATCAAATGATGATGATACATCATTAATAATAAATTTTATTTTAAAATTTGATATTGGTGTGTCCATTATCACATTCATTAGTGTATAGAATTATAAGTGACATCCAATTATTTTTAATCGAGTTAATTGTATCACATGTCCTCAAACTATGATCTTTATTCTAACTTTCTCCTTAAACTTTTGAATATTCTAATTTCATCTTTAAACCATGACTTTCATTCTAAACTGTCTCGCAAACTTTTGAATGTTTTAGTTTCACCCACAAACTTTGACCCTCACTCTAAATTGATCCCTAAACTTTTAAATATTCTAATTTGATAATAAAATTATCGTTTATAATAGATTTATTAACCTGATAATTTGATGATAAAAGTATAAACATTCGAAAATATGATGACTAATTTAAAATGTGATATTTCATGATTAATCTCACATAAACTAATCTTTTATCTCCGCATACACCTTATACTTGGGACTCGACTCCACCCCCATCTTCTTCCATAGCGGCGCATGAAATATCAGTGTTCCAAGCAAATTATTTCCATGGAAAACCAGGTCCCCTACTTTCTATTCCTTTTCACATCGCTCCTCTTCATATTCATGGCTTTATGGACATGGATGAACTCCAAACCTAATAAACCACCGAATCCTCCAAAACTTCCTCTCATTGGGAACTTGCACCTCTTTATTGGCAGGCAGCCTCACCAGTGCCTCGCCGATTTGGCCCAGAAGTATGGCCCCGTCATGTTTCTTCAACTTGGGGAAGTCTCGACCGTCGTCATTTCTTCAGCCGAAGGTGCTAAACAAGTGATGAAAACCCACGACTCCATTTTTGTTGAGAGGCCTTATCTCTATGCTGCAGAGAGGATAAGCTACAACTTTCAAGACATTGTATTTTCCCATGGCGATTACAGGATACAAATCCGCAAGATTTGTATGGTGGAGCTCTTGAGCCAGAAACGAGTTCAGTCATTCAGATCAATCAGGGAAGAAGAGGTCTGTAAATTGGTGAAAAGCATAACATCAAATGCGGGGCTTGCTATCAACCTGAAGAACTTGTTGTGCTCTTTATCACTTAACATACTCTCAAGATCAGCGTTTGGTGGGAGATTCAAGCAGCAAGATGCATTCATGAAACTCATCCCGGACATTGTTGAGTTGTTTGGAGGTCTCAGTGTTGTTGATGTCTACCCTTCCATCAAATTGTTTCGTTTCATCAATTCTATGAGGCCTCAACACAAGAGACTCCACAAGGAAGCGGATGAGATTCTCGAAAACGTCATTCAAGAACATAGAGCTTCAAAATTGATGAAACGGGAAAACGAACTAGATGATCTTGTCCAAGTCCTTCTGGATATTCAGGACCGCGGAGATCTTGAAATCCCATTGTCAACCGCCGGCATCAAAGCAATTCTCATGGTTAGTCTTTGTTAAATTCTTATCTTTCACTCTCTTTTTTTGGACTCATTATCCCATTCTCAGGATCTGTTCATTGCGGGGACTGAAACCTCAGCTACGATCGTAGAATGGTCCATGTCGGAACTGTTACGAAATCCTCAAGTAATGCAAAAGGCACAAGCAGAGGTGAGGCAAGTCTTGTCCGGTACAAAACATGTTGATGAATCCGCCATTGTTGAATTGAAGTACCTCAATCTAGTTATCAAAGAGACATTAAGGTTGCACCCACCGGCTCCTTTGCTTCTTCCCCGAGAATGCAAAGAGAGTTGTGAGATTATGGGACGTGTAATACCGGCCAAATCCAGGGTCATAGTCAATGCGTGGGCTATCGGAAGAAATCATAATTACTGGACTGAAGCAGACAAGTTTGATCCAGACAGGTTTATGGAAAGTTCAATAAGCTACAAAGGAACAGATTTTGAGCTCATTCCTTTCGGGGCCGGAAAGAGGATATGTCCCGGTATGTCGTATGGCATTGCCACTGTTGAGCTTACACTAGCAAATCTACTTTACCATTTTGATTGGAAGCTTTCTAATGGGATGGATCCTCAACATCTTGACATGACTGAGGTTTTTGGTGCTTCTTTGAGAAGAAAACATGATCTGTGTCTGGTTCCAATTCCTAGTAATTTTGGGACTGGGAGTTCAGATGAATAACAATTTCTACCTACTTCAGCAATAAATTAATGAATAAAATCTTTTATTCTGATGTTCTTTGAGACAACTTCACATGTGAACTCCTGTTTCCACTCTATATTTTATTTCCAATAATAATAACAATTCAATCGTTTCTATTTTGAATCGGCTCTGATTTCTAAGAAGAATGGAGCAATTTTTGTGTGAATGCAATATTATTATTTACTTGAATTTCTTTTTTGTCAATTAAATAAACGTAATTAGATATATTAGGGGGCGAATGATGGACTAACTAGGCAGGTGATGCTTGGTGGTGAAAATGTGAATGCTATAATGGGGTTGTTTGAATTGTTATGTGTGTTTTGTGTGAGTCCTAGGGCGTTTTTTTTTTGTGTTTGTAAGTTTTGGTTTTGGGTGCTTCTAGTTTGGGTAGGTTGACTTGTTTAACGTTTTGATGGTGTTCTTTATTTCGGGTATAGTGAACTCTACCAAAGTGTTATTTTTGTTTTGTACTTTTCCGTTTTCATACCTAGTTGAGAGTACTCTTTTCCTCCACTTATGTTTAGGGAAGTTTTTAACGAGGCTTTCAGCTTAGGTTCAGGCGTTCTTGCCCCATATTAATAAATTGCATTGCTGAGCAAAAAAAAAGTGTTATGATATTATAGATTAACAAATAGGTTTAAGGGTGTTTGAAGCCAAACTTTTTTTTATAAAAAAAATCAATTAAGCTGCCTATTTTTTTTACACTCAATTAAGCTTCTGAACTAATAAATTGAATCGATTAAGCCCTTTGACTAGTTTTGACCATATATTTTTTTATAATTTTTCCTTGAGATATTAATGTCACGTGACACACTGCAGTTCTGTGAAATTTACAAAGAATACATTGTAAATGTTTTGAATCGACCCGATCACAAGGACATGCCGAGAGTGGAAGCAAGACAATACATATCCTTATATGAAAAAGATGAATCATCAAATCAAACATTGCTAGCTTCGCCAAATTTGACTTCAATCGGGTCCGGTTTCTACACCGACAAGAACTAAGCATCCTTTCAAGGTAAACACATTATCCAAATATAGCATTTTTCGTCCTTAGACTTTGAGTTTGAGCAACAATCAGAAACTTATTGATATGCGCGCGGTGTAGTTGGTCCAAAGAGTTAAACATGGCATCGAGATTGTCCTACGCAAGAAACAAAATGGTGGAGATATTGTTTTGGGCAGTTGGATTCTATTTCGAGCCACGTTACGCGCTTGCCCGAAACATATTTGCTAAACTTGTCATTATCTTAGGATTTATCGATAAAGACTTGCAATTAGCAAATAACTGATAGTGGATAGTAGATTACATTAACTGATAACGAATAGCTGATAGCATTGTGTCACGCCCCACTAAAGTGCCCCAAGGCCAAACGAGGCTAAATAAAGTGTCTTGGGCGTTTTAAGGCCAAACATGCTCAAGGGAAGCATCTAGAACGGCCTAGAGGGGACTACAACTCTCTCAAAACATTGCCACAAGGTTCTAGGAGGTTTCAAGACGTTTCACACCCATCTAGGCTCAACCGGGAGAACCTAGAAGACTCGGGAAGGCAAGGGACAGCTTGGGACTAGTTTGGATATCTCCAGAACATTCTAGAAGTCTTTAGATAGTAGTAGACTTAAGTAGAACTATGGGAAGTTCTCTAGATACTCTCCACCCTTGTATATGCTTGTAGATATTTTTGGAGGCGAAATATTAGCCGTAGGATCAGGTCAATCTCCACCATCCATTGAGGAGGTGGGAGCCTATAAATAGGCAATTCCTTAGTCATTTGCAACTATCCCAAGAATCCCATAAAAGTTTAGCTCTCTTATAAAGACTTCTCAAGTTCAATACAAGGTTCATTTTCCTTGTAAGCTCTCTTGCTTTCGTCATACTTGCGTGTGTTAGCCATCGCATTGCGTGGGAAAGACTTGTTAGCATTGTGTCGGGAGTGCTAACGCCGCACGGATCGTTTGGAGAGAATAAGTCCGCGACAATTGGTATCAGAGCGTGTTCGATTTCGTCGGGTCATGGAAAAAACCGGCAAGAACTAAGTGGTAAGCTCATCTGACACGAAGATCATGCATGAGCAACGAGGGCAAGCGGAGATGGTCGATCCTAAAGTGACAAGGAAAAGGGCCAAGTCTAAGGATGTGGTCTCTAGCTTGGAGTCACGCTTGAGTCGTGTTGAGGAAAGCGTCGGGGGCATGGGTGCCCAAGTAGATGAATTTCAAGATCGGGTAGAAGGCCTTGAAGCGAAGGATGCTGAGATCCACACGACCATGAGGGCCATGATGGTGAAGCTAGAAGAGACCATGCGTGCGGAGATGGGGCAAATCCACGATCTTCTCATGGGAGAGCTCTCGAAGGTTTTTGATTCTTGCCAACAAGAGCTTGACAACATGCATGCCAAGCTTGAGGAATTGCAAAGCGACCTTGCATTGTGCAAGCGTGCCATGGTCGCGGGGTCTAGCACTACGTATGAAGCTAGGAGGGTCGAGGTGCCCAAACCCAAGACCTTTGCGAGGTCACGCGATGCGAAAGAAGTGGATAACTTCTTATATGGCTTAGAGCAATATCTTGGAGCTGTTGGCCTTGTGGATGAGGCCTTCAAGATTCAAACGGCAGCTCTTTACCTTACTGGCACTGTCATGCTTTGGCGGAGGAGAAGGCAGTTGGATGTTGAGAGAGGTATGTGCGCCATCTCTACTTCAATGACTTTAAAAGGGAGCTTAAAAGGCAATTCTACCCCGAGAATGCCGAAGATGAGGCAAGAGCTCGATTGCGTCGACTCAAGCAAACATGGAGTATCCGAGACTACGTCAAGGAGTTCACAAGTTTGGTGCTTGAGATCCTCGATCTCTTCGACAAGGACTCACTCTTTAACTTTGTCGATGGACTCCAACAATGGGCAAAAAGTGAGATAAGGCGTCGAGAGGTACAAAACCTTGTCGATGCCATAGCCGTAGCCGAGAACCTCATCGACTACTCTAGTCACAAAGAGTCCACCACCAAGTCGAAGGATGATAAGGACGGTCATGCCAAAGGTGGGGGAGAGAGAATCCATCGCAAGAAGGGTCACGAGGAGGACAAGTCTAAGCGTCGAGACTCGTCTCCTTTGAAGGGCAAGTCCAAAGACTCTCATGGTGCGAGGAAGTCACCACCCAACAACTGCTTCATTTACGATGTTGACCATTGGGTACGGGAATGGCCGCAACGCCAAGCCCTTACTTCGCTCTTAGCCAAGCATAAAGAATGTAGTGACACCGACAATGGAGATAGGGGGTGCACATATGGGATCCATGCAAGTGCTTTTAGCACTTCAATCGGTAAGAGACACTGAAAAGAACGAGGGAAGTTCCATCCTCAAAGGACATGGTGACGAGAGACTTAAGCCAAGGTCGATGCTCAATGTAGAGCAAGAAGGTGACCAATCATCTCCAAAGGCCGAGTCACTGACCAAGCTTGCAAGGGGAAAACAAGGTTGTGCCAACAAGGTTAAGCCCACGAAAGGGAATCGTGGCGACGTGAAGGCTAAGTCTGTGCCAAAAGGGAAGGTAAGCACAGGGGTGAAGTGCTACCTATGTGATGGACCTCATGTGATAAGGTCATGTCTCAAAAGAAGACTGCTTGTTACCATCATCAAGGGAATTGGTGGGACAAGGAGGCTTGAAAAAGGTGTCGGTCAAGCCAAACCATCCAAGGGATCGTATGAGCTCAAGAGGAGCAAGACTACTCGGCCTAAGAGGACGGTGCCGAGTCCTGCCAAGGTCAAGGGTGACCATGGGCAAGAAGGGGTGATCGTGGCCGAGAAGGCTATCAGAGAGATCCCCAAGCATGTTCGTGGGAAGAACATGGCCTTGATCAAGGGACGAAGGTCAAAGGGAAAGCCTTCTAATGATGCGGTCAAGCCGAGGGTAAAGGCGAAGCAAGCTAGGAGTCAAAAGAGGCCCTCCAGCAACACCCCAGTGAGGCGAAGGCGCGATGAGGGCGTCGCAAGCTTAGGTGAGGGAGAATGTCACACCCCACCAAAGTGCCCCAAGGGAAACCGAGGCCAAATGAAGTGCCTTGGGTGTTTTAAGGCCAAACATGCTCAAGGGAAGCATCTAGAACGGCCCAGAGAGGACTACAACCCTCTCAAAACGTTGCCACAAGGTTTTAGGAGGTTCCAGGACATTCCACACCCATCTAGGCTCAACCGGGAGAACCTAGAAGACTCCGAAAGGCTTGGGACAGCTCGAGACTAGTCTGGATATCTCCGAAACATTCTAGAAGTCTTTAGATAGTAGTAGATTTAAGTAGAACTATGGGGAGTTCTCTAGAATACTCTCCACCCTTGTATATGCTTGTAGATATTTTTGGAGGCAAAATATTAGCCGTAGAATCAAGTCAATCTCCACCATCCATTGAGGATGTGGGAGCCTATAAATAGGCAAGTCCTTAGTCATTTGTAACTATCCCAAGAATTCCATAAAAGTTTAGCTCTCTTATAAAGACTTCTCAAGTTCAATACAAGGTTCCTTTTCCTTGTAAGCTCTCTTGCCTTCTCCATACTTGCGTGTGTTAGCCATCACATAGCGTGGGAAAGGTTTGTTAGCATTATGTCGGAAGTGCTAACGCCGCACAGAACTTTTGGAGATAATAAGTCCGTGACAATTAGCTGATGTGACTACCAGATTGTATTAGTTGATTGTATAAAAGTGTTTGGTAAAATTAAATGATAACTAATAGTTGTTTGATTATTTGATCAAACAAAATAACATATGAGGACATGATTATATTTTGTACTTGTTTGAATAATTTATTAGTCATTAACATTTTGTAACTAGTAATATTAACTAGGAAAAATATTCATGAAATTATAGTTTGAATATAATTTTATTAATTATTAAATGTATACATATTCATTGTATTATATACTATTTTTTATTTATGAAAATATTTTTTTAAATTTTATTAGTTATTTAAATTTATGTTATTTAGAAGAAAAAATTATAATTATCAAGAACAAAATAGTCTTTACAAGTCTTTTATCCAAACCTCTAACTCAAAAATCACCTAAAATGAGCTTTTTCAAAATAAAAAATTTCACCTCAATCCACTTTTACAATACTCTATTTACGAAACATCCAAATTAGCGGATTTGACCGATCAAACATCTAAAAATCCTTCAAACCTCTAAACATGGCTCAAAAATTGTTTACCAAACCTATTATGCATATGGTAAACTACACCAGTGACCACCGAACTATCGAACTCGTCAATCAGACCATCAAACTTATTAAATTGACCTAGTTTGACTACTGTCGTTAAAAAACTAACAGAGGGGTGACGTGACAGTTAACGAAAATTTGTAAAATTACATATTTGGTCCTTGTTATTTACTTATTAAATCAATTTGATCCTAATTTTATTTTAATTAAATAAAATTAATCAACCAATCAGACGATGACACATGTCATCAATTAATTTGATTAATTTAATCAAATTTTAATTTTATTTTATTTAATATTTAATATATTTTGCCCTCTCACCACCTGATTAAAGAAAAATTTAAAGAAGAATGAAAGATTGGGAATGTGGAGGTTCAAACCTGGGAATGAGGGGAGTAATTCCCATGCCTTTATCACTGCGCCACGCTACTTTCAATGATATAAATTGCACCTTTTTATATATATATATATATATATATATATATATCTTATAATGCAGTAAATGTTAGGGGGAAATGAAATAAAAATGGTTGAAAGAGGACTCGAACCTAGAGCATGTATAATCACACAAATATTTGATTTAATTTAAATCTGAAAATTATTAAATATTTGATTAAAAAATCAATTTAAAATATTTGAATATTTTTTCATAATCCTCGTTTATATTGAATTTAATAATAATTTTCTTCTTTGTTGTAGTTGTTATCCTGCTTGACTATATTGTTTATTGATTTTCTAACTTCAATGTTGTATATTGTTGCACCTTTATAAGTTTTTCATTTCATTATATTTCTTTATTTATAATAAACACGACCTAATTTCTTGTTTATTGATTTTATTTCTTTATTTATTACAGATTGCAAGTATATATACTTGCTGCTAGCCACCCAAATCTAAGGTATAAATTATTTCATGATGAAATAGTTGCTCTATAGGTAGATGTTTTGCTCAAAGAGTAACTTGCTCCCTTTCATTTTACTTTTTTTTCTGATTTTTATTGTTCATTCTCTCCAGGTATTCTACACTGTAGACAATCCAACAAAAATTTAGAAAGGAGGTTGTAACCCCCTAGACCCGCCTATGCGTTACAACGGATCCTAAGAAGTCACATTAGGGCCATAAGAGCGACCCACGGTAAAAATACACATAAAAAAAACATTTTTTTTTGTTTCTTCAAAACACTTATTAAACTGTAAAAATCATCTTCTGTTTAAAATACCATTTCGGGAAAACATTTAAAAACATAACAGAAATTTCAGAAAACGTTTTACAGACACTATCATGAATCAATAATGATATGCATGCCCACTAACTGTGTCGGTACCGTACTCCAAAAGCAACACCGAGAGAACTCCGAACACTGATGTCGAACGTTATATCATGATATACATTCCATTAACCTGCGATGGTAAAAACAACGTGAGCTTGGAAACGCTCAGTAATACAAAACTACCAAAAGATGCTATAAGCTCATGCAGATATATGGTAGGCATAACATTTTCATGATGTTCCACGCAATAACGATCTTCATTTCTTTTTTTCGATATTTCAGGGTAACGTTATACTTGATAATAACATATTTGTTCTTTATTTAATCATTGAGAATTAGACAGGAATTATAGGCTATTAATGTACGGAGGTGGAATTAGAGAGTTCGGTTCCTAGTGTGTTCCAACAGTGTAAGTAAAACATGTGCAACAACAATATAATATGCATTTCTAGTTCAAAAACATAAGTTCAAGTAATAATACGGTTCAGTTTAATCTTTTATTTACCCTCCAACCATACTCCAAAAGGCAGTTCCCCAAAACTGCGTCAAAGGCGTTAACCAGTGCCCATTAGGCATAGGTGTCATCCTAAGGGATTACCTTAGGAACGGTACGGTACGGTATGGTAGGTATTACCCTAGCCGAAGCATAGGAACCTGTAACGGTAAAGGAATTACCAGCTGGATGAGGGCTGAACCTACGGTCACTTCATATTCTATCCCAAGTACCCCAGTAACAATTTATGTAACGGTTCGGTTAATCAATAGCTGTACTTTTAGTAATATATTATCCATATAACATGTTGATCATATCAGGTGCATATGCATATATTAAAAATACAGTACGGTCATGTTAAATTATAAAACATGTCATGTTCATGTGAGTTCAAGTATTCTATCATGTGCACATAATCGGTATTATAACATGTAAATCAGTATGCAAAAACAGTCGTGTAGCACACATGGAACACACTAGGTGGAATAATTTATTTCCTTGGTGGTACTTGACATTTACGGAAGAGAACATATTAACTTTTGACAATTGAACGGATCTTTGAAACAAGGCCCCTATTAAAAGAGGGGTTTGTACTAACGATTCAAAACCAGATAGTCAGGAGATGATACGTCAAGATCTTGAGAGTTTAGGCATATCATGATTGATTTAGCCATTTAAGTCTACCAAGGGCATTATGGTCATTTTATCATACACGACACTTTGGTAATTTATACCAATATGGCATAAATAGCGGCTCAGAAATTCTATTTTGCTCATCAAGTTTCCAACCAGGCATTTATGGATTTCTACGTCGAGACCTTCCATGATATCAAATACATTTAAGGCTATTTTGATTACTTGGGCCAACGTGGGCATTTTGGTCATTTAACTATCAGGGGTGATTTGTAAATTTAGCCCAATAATGATGAAATAACGATTTGTAATATTTAAGATTCTTAGAAGTTTATCGAGCCTCCAAAACCATTCGAACTAACATATTCCAACCTTGCAGTACTAACCAACGCTTCTGATGCATCCAACGGTATCGTATATCTGAACGGTTGCTTTCATTTTTCACCACAAGATTTTCCACGAAGTAGTCAAACTTATACTCTGTGCGGAGAAACTTCCAACCTTACATTAATATCAAAAGATTGACGTATGTAAGTCATGCTTCAACCCATAGGGGCATTTCAGTCATTTTCAGCTTTATTGGCATTTTTAGAATTTTATCGAAGACAATTTACTTATCCCAGTCAAAGGGGTATTTCAGTCATTCTGAAACTCAAGATATCCATCATTCTAGTTAATTTTGCAAACCTCAGTAACTGAGGATACTTCAGCCTTTTTGGTCGATACGACCCTTCCAATTGATTTAACCATGACCGTATTTCCAATACTTTTAGTCATTATGATCAATTCAGTATTTGAGTTGCTTGATCAATTTAGAGGTACGAATAGTTTCCCGTAAATATAAATATATTCAGGAATTCATTCTAACTTCAAGGAAGTCTAACACCTTACAATCTCGAACGTTTAAATCTTGTTACCATATCTTACCAGTAGATCGAGGTTTCCCGATGAATCGAGTTGATTTACCATATCCACTGTAGATTTCTAAACCTCTTCCAATTCAAAGGGTATTTTAGTCATTCTCATATCTTAAGGGCATTTTCATAATTTCATGTCCAAGTATCTTTCTCATTAAAACATTTTACACTAATGCTCGAAATTGGAGATTAGCTGCCTCATTAATTATTTAATAAACTACAGATACTTTAGATTTATTAGCTTCCTCGTTCGAACATTTCAGTCTTATCTAAGTTATCATACTCAATTTCATATTTAGTTTGACTTAAGTAGGGCTAACAGCACTCCTTATCATATTCATGCATGCATTAACAAATACCAACATGTTCTCAAAACATACAAGAGGTAGTAGTGTATTACCTTAACTTCGAGCTGTAACAGTCGATTTATGATGCCTCATTCGATTGCACTCGAACCCGAATTCGATGTCCCATAACAATTCGGATATGGAGACACGTGCGTACCTTCAATAGAACAATACCCTTAATCAGTCCTCATTTACATCGATCTTATACTAGATATTTAACTTATGCACTTTTGGGTTCGAAGTCAAATTCAAAGGCTTTCGGGTTGGAATTTTGCGAAACGGGCTTCAAAATCGGACTCAGGACGTCGAAAAACATAAAATAGGAGTTTTCGGAAATTTTGACTTTTTGGTCAACGGTCAAAGTCAACGGTCAACGGGTAGGTCAACGGTCAACGGGCAGGTCAACGCTGACGTCAGCAGTCAAAGTCAACGCTGACGTCACTGGTTAACCGGTTTGACTCACTGAGTTGACTCAGGCGAGTTGGCTCACTGGGTTGACTCGGTCAACGGGTCGGGTCGGGTCGGTCAACGGGTCGGGTCAGTCAACGGGTCGGTCAACGGGTCAGGTTGGTATACTGTTGGGCTGGGCCGGTTTAGGTTGGACCGATTCACGGCTAGACCGGGTCTTAGCCGGCCGATCAACGGCCACCGTCCAAGGCGGCCGGAAATCGCCCCGGACGGCGCGTGAGGCCCACGCGCGGCCTAAAATGGCCGGAAAATGCACCAAAATGTATATTTTTGCTTCGATTCATCCCACCAGCAAGCCTATTACCCAGAAATCAAATCGAAAACTTACCAAACTTACCCAAAATGAATCCGAGGTTGCCGGATTTGACGAAGCTCCGATGAAGGGCTTGCCGGCGTCGAACACACGATCGGTCGGTCGGGTTTTGCTCGCCTTGCTACGGGGAATCCAACGCCGGTGAGAACGCGATGAACGAACATCAATCTACCCCGAAAACGACGAACGGAGGTAGTGCGGGTTTGGGGGATGCAGTCGAACCTTTAGGCTGCTCTCAA
The DNA here is from genome assembly GCA_958450335.1 of Hibiscus tridactylites. Lineage (NCBI taxonomy): Eukaryota > Viridiplantae > Streptophyta > Magnoliopsida > Malvales > Malvaceae > Hibiscus > Hibiscus tridactylites. The sequence continues at coordinate 63,610,599 of OY288290.1, read as the reverse complement.
CGGCGCACGACGTCGATCTAAGGCGAGTGGCGGTCGTAGCTAAACTGGTGGCGCAACGGGGAACACGTTGACGGCAACGGTGTCTGCCACGGTTAAGCGGTGCCGGAGATCGCGGCGGACGGTGGAAAGGGGAGCGAGAATGGGAAAGGTCTCAAAATTTCAGATCTAATCCCTTTCTTTCTTTTTGACTGATGCATTTAATTTGGGAAAAAAGAGGGTGGTTGGGATATTTTGAATTTGATATTATTATTTTTATTATCAGGTTTCCAAGGCAACGATTAAAAATATATCAGATTAACATATAACCAAGACTACTCTTAATCCAAATGGTTAAGCTTGTCACTCTCCAAGCTAAATGACATGGGTTCAATTCCCCTTAGTTGTAAATCCCCCTCTTCTTTTCCTTTTTTTTCACCATTCTATTATTTCTATTTTATTTTAACTTAAAACTTTAGGGGTGTTACAGAGGTGCTGGTTGCATTTTGAAGGATATGGTCACAAAAGGCTTACCTGGTAGATCACACGTTGACTCTATTAAAACATGATTGAAATTGTTTCAGTATTTTACATATGATAGATTATATATTGGTAGATAATTAGGTTAGTGTTTCGGTTGTGCGAACTTTACTGTATTTATTTTCAGTATTCTAGTGAACAATGTTGAATTACATTACATTTCACTTTAATGTTTATAGAATTTGATTTATTTTCGTTGTTAAGTATTTCTACTTGATTTGTGCCGTAATTAAATTTTAAATTTTATGTTATTGAATAATGTTACGGGTTAATTTTGGGAAGTACATAGTAAAAAATTATATTTGTAAATCAGTCAATTTTGGGACGTTTGTAAAAAATATGCAATTGAAAGTCGCACTCATTTTGTAAATATATATATATATATATATATATATATATATATATTTTTTTTTTTTTGACATTTAATGGCATTTATCTTTCAAAACACTGCTAAAAGTTATGATTTTAGTAACGTTTAAAAAATGAAACGCCGCTATATATTAACACTTAATGGCATTTGTCTTTTAAAACACCGCTAAAAGCTATGATTTTTAGTGACGTTTGTCTTTTAAAACGCTGTTATTTTTTGCGGCGCTCGATTCAACGACATTTCTTGCGGCACTTATTTTAGCGCCAAGAGAATTTTTAACGGCACTTAAAAATGCCGCTAAAAATTTATTTTGCTGTAGTGTTCTTTACCCTTGAAAGTGTTAGCATCGGAGACAAGACCGCGTCGGCTGGTTCGAGCCAAGGGAACATCGTAATCGACTTCAGAGCAACACTCGCGTACATACCTAGAATCAAGTTTTTATAACAGCTTAGAAAGTATAGTGAAAGGCGCCATTGGAGCAGTGCCGGTGCAAGATCCTTGGGGAACATTTAACTTGTGTTATGGGGCAGAGACTAATATCAATGTCCCGGAAATGGTGTTCCATTTCAGTGGCGCTGACCTTGGCTTGCAGCCTTTCAACACATTTGGGAAAACTGGCGACTTGATTTGTATGCTGATATTTCCAAGTGACTCCGTATTTATATTCGGAAACTTTGCACAGATAAATTTCCAGGTGGAGTACGATATGCAGAAGAAGACTGTCTCATTTGCTCCGACAGATTGTTCCAAACAATAAGGTTGTGGAGTCGAACAAAAATAATAATAATAGCAACGCAGCTTTAAGCCGCTATTTAAATTTCATGTTCAATTACTACGTACTAAGCTTGTAAAGTTTCCTGTGTTTCATGCAATTCCTAATAAATTTCCGACCTGTTTAGAAAGAACTAGTCGAGCTCTTTTCCATTTGCCAGGCCTGTTTCTGAAATTTTAGTAGCCTTAAGATGAATAAAAAAATTAGACGTTCAATAAGGGATTTAAATTACAGTTGTGGTCCTATTTCCGATTATATTGCGTTTATCGCGATTGCGGACATACCAGACGCGATTGCGGTCACTGCAAGTATCACGTTTGTGAATTTTTTTAATAACATATACTATTGTTGACATAATGGTTGTGGATATCACGGTTTCGAACGATGTTGCTACCGCTATATAACAATTGTTGTTGTAGTTGTAAACCATTATTTAAATCATTGTCCTTAATAACAAGTATTGAAAAAAAATTAAGAGTATGTCTATAATAACAAATATTGAAAAATGGGCCACTAATAATTGAGAAAAAATGAATTTTAAGGGTATGCTCATAATAAATATATTAAAAAATTAGACTCTTAATAACATGTATTAAAAATTGGACCCTTAATAATAAGTATTAAAAAATAGAATTTTAAGAGTATGTCTCTAATAATATAAGTAATAGGGAAAATGGATGAGAAATAGAGATGTGAAGAAAAACAATTTAAAAAATAAACTATCATTAAAATCTTAATTATGGCCCTAGAACTCAATAATACTTAGACTAATCAAATGTCAACAGTTATTTTTGTTTAATTGTTTTATATGTCTTTGAGTTCATAAAATTTGTTTCAAACAACTAAAATAATCTAATCATGATATAGACCATTTATATTTTAGCTTCAAATTCTTTTCTCTCGCGCGCGCATATATATATATAAATAAATAACTTGATGGGTGGTGGGCCCTCAAAAGAGTCCAAACATAATAGTGGACCCTCAAAACTCGTCCAGCTATTATATTATCCGAATTCTTTTTTTTCATCATTTCCTAGAGCCTAGAACATTACTTTTAACTTCTCTGGATGTGGGCTCTAGGCAGGCGCCCTTATTGTATTGGCCCAAGGGCGGCTCTGCCATTTGTCATAGCATAATGGATGAAGTGTTTTGTGAAAATACAACACGACACAAGTATTGGGTAATGGCAAGATACATTGCACTCTTAATAAGAGTTAAGTTCGAACCTTGTAAAGGATACCGTTGGCACGAATCCTTTAACTCATTACTGTGGAGTTGGTTTGGCTATTTAATCTATTTGCTGCTAGTATATCAAGAGTGATGTTGTTTATAATATGCGTATAAGTACTATTACCATCAACTCTAGAAGTGATGTTGTTTTGGTCATACAATACTAACTTTATAAATATTAATACATGTCCACTGTTACCTAATTGTTAGCTTTTCTGTTCTCATTCCTGCACCAATAAGGTATTATTTCAATGTCGAAAACAACCCTGTTGGCACAGGAAACCGCAAAGAAAAAGCTGATGTCGGGAGGGCTTATTAACCTAGTAGTTTATGTAGGACATGCAGGTGGAAGGTAAATTTTGCCTAGTGACCGAGAGATAGTTTACGAATCTTTGAAAACACTTGTTTTCATGTTTAAGAGATGAAATGGCGGATATGGTTTCCAAAAAAATGTCGCATTATTTGTACTTTCAGGATAAATTCTTGGAATATTTGTTTACATGTAAAAGAAATTTCCATCAACCTTTCGCTTCCTATTCACTTCTTACATAAGGTTAAGATCCACTTACACAATATAAAACTCAATTATTTTTACACAATTTTTAGACCGTTGGATCAGGATAATAAATGGCTAAAATTATTTCCTTGTCCTTTTTTCCAAGTCATAATCTTCACATTTTCTACTGTTTATATCATTCATTCATTTACCTTCATCCAACGATCCAAAAAAAGTGTAAAACTTGAAAGTTTTACATAGTGTAAGAGGACCATATCCCATACAGTCTTTTTGGTGCCAAAAAGTGATTCCAGGAACCACAATTCTTTGTTGTCATCTCATGTAAAAACAGCAGACATCTTCCATAAAAACCATAAATACACTTTTAGAATTTAACATTTCAGTTGTCGAACAAAGTTTCTGATATCCTGAAGTGTTACCACACAGGCAGGTTCATACTGGAACTCAAAAATTGATAGAATGACACTTGAGGCTTTTCTAGATACAAACCCTTTTCATGTCCCCGTATCTCGAGTACTGAAACTGGCCCCGATCATAACCTGGACTCTTCTCAACTTCTTTGACTGCTTTGCATTAAGATCTAGGATGAAGTGTCGACAGGCGTGTCAGACTGCGCACCCCATTCCGTCCAAGATCCATCATACACCGCAACATCAGTCTTCCCGAGTCGATGGAGCCCCTGGAAAGCATTAGCACGGGACAACTGCTTTAGAATATTATTCCATCCTTTTTAACTTTTCCAAACAGTAAAGAATCAATCGAATCGAACTTTGTTTGGGAACCACATTATGTTTTTCCCCTCCCAAGAAATTTATGGGAACTTATGGGAATGTGGATAAATGTCAAGCCTAAAGGAAGAGATAGAACAATAAATCATGGAGGGAAGTACCAATGCCAGAATACAAGCAGTTACACCAGTGCCGCAAGAAGTTACAATAGGACGATCCGAGGAGATGCCTGAAATACGTCATTAGGCAACGCAAGTTTGAAAGGACAATAAGAAAATGTCAAGATCAACAATAAACCGTTATATAAACAAGCATGCAACATAAACTTCTTTATAAGCGTAGAAGCAAGATGATTCCTGAAGAAACAAAACATAATCGCATTTGGTATATCGTTGGCATCATAAACACAGAAATCATATTGAAAGATTGATTTAACTATGAACTGTGCGCAAGTTTCCCACCAAATTGAATATCATAATAAAGACCTTGGTGTCTAATTTTTCTATCAGAAATCAGTAGGGTTCAGGGTCAACTATGTGGTTTTGGACTGCACAATCAAGGAAACAAGCAGCCTCTTATAAATTGAGCAATTTTTTACGTCATGTGACAGAACACCTCAATAAATATTCACCACTGTTATGAATCAGTTATTCAGTAGCTAATAACTAAGTTTCCTAATTATAAGATCGATAAATCCCTACTCCAAGAAACTGATGAGCATGTAATAGAGTAAATATGAAGATTTGACAAAGATGTCAACAGGTGAAGGGGTATACTATGGACTTCATATACGAAAACAAAATATCAGATAGCCAAATGCATACCTGCTGAACTCGGAAAGAATAAAAAGAAAGGGGGAAAGGAACAATGACAAAAAAGGAAGATAAATAGTAATCACCCTCTTCATTAAATCGTTTATTGAGCTCATCAGCAGGTAGAAGTGTCTGTGAAGCATCTAACATCTGCAAAGAAATGATAAATTGATGAATAATAATCTATAGTGGAAAAAAAATCCAGAAATTACACCAAACATAAGAAAAGAGAGTAAAAGGCAAAATGAGAATATATATAGTAACAACCCAAATTGGGCATATCATATTGTTTCTCCCTTTTCTCTCAAGGTCATAATGTTGCCATTTCTTACATCACTGAAAAAAAAAACAGCTCGAGAATCTCAGTGTTTAACAACATATCAACGGGAGGTACATCCTCTTGAATAAGATTAATGGTCTAATTGATGGCCAAAAATAGGTCATACTCAGATTGCACTATCTGAATCTGCCACTCACCAACTTCGTTCTAAGCATGACATTTTGAATTGTCAATCAACAATTTCATGCAGCACATAACAGAAAGATGTAGAGGCGGAGGCCCCTTCACACTCCTAATTTGAAGGTAAATGTTCCTGCACATCTACCAACCTTCTCTCTCTCTCAGACACATTAAAAAGGTCTTGATTAGGACTGGAAATCTACGTCCACTTCACAGCATGCAAGTAAAAAATGAAAAAACTTCTTTCTTACCTGTGGAAAAGGAATACACTTGCTGCCAGGTACATGTCCACTTCTAATTCCTTTACGAGGTTCAGGTGCAGCACCATCAAATCTGTATGGAACCCCAAACAGAAAAAAGCAAATTAAAGGAGAAAAAGGCTTTCATATGCAAGAAGGTCCAGTAGACATAACCCCAAGTTTTATGCAATTCGAATTTAAGGCTCTTTCCCTTCAAAATTAAAAAAGTTAAAAGGCAAATCTTGTTACAAAATTGATGTATGTTTGCATATAATAATAATAATCTACCAGCTGAAACAATAGAATAAATAGGCTGCCAAGGGTCAGCACTTTAGCACATGACACTGAGCAAGTTTAAAAGGTTCTAGAGCCTGGAGAGCACAACATTCAGCAAGTTTAAAAGGAAATACAGTAAGACAAGTTAAGCCTTACGATTCCTAGCATTTGAGCAGGTTGAAGACAACCTGTCTGAATGATGAGTGTAGCTGAAATGAAAAATGTTGGGATTGATAGGATCAAGAAATGGATCATGCTGGCAACTAGGACCACCAAGATAGGCAAACCAATAATTTCCATTTCACTAGGATCTAGTTCAATTACAGTTCTTGCTGGGTTTAGACAGATTCTTATACCGTTAAAGCAGTTCATGAGTTTTACTAGTAGTGAAACAGATTTGGCTTTACTGCTATATGTATTACAAAGATCTGTTGTTGACCTTTACAATTAAAGCAAATTATGCTTCATGGACAGAAAAATGTGCAAGAACAAAGCCATGTGTTATGTCACATGCATCTTACATATATTATTGTGAAAATAGAATTCATTTAGGTCCAAAATTTGGTTTTATTTAATACTGTATGCACAGCATTTCCATGACTCTTGCATGGTAAGACATGCTGGTTTAAGCTCATTATCAACAACACAGGCAATGAATTGAGGTACAAGAACTGACTACCTACAACTGCTAGTATTTACCATATTAATTTCTCATACTCATAAGAAGATTTAAGTAATCATAATAAATGGAATCGAACAAACTGACTGCAGTACCTGGGCTTGGAACGGGCATCTATATGTTGGTGAGTCTTTTCCTCAATGTTTCTTCTAACCTGAAAAAAATAAAATAAAATAGTATTATCTAACATAAATGGACAAAGTAATCAGATAATAGGGAGTACTGATGGACAGACTAACAGCCATGTTATGCTTTAAAGCATAGTTACCCGAAACTGGGGACTGCCCACCGTACGGCGTACCTGAAACTACGACCCTAATCGGAGAACGAAACGCCGTGGGACGCAGCTCAGAACGATTTCTATAACTTTAGGGGAAAGTGAAGATTAAGGAAAATAAACAGGAAGAAAAAGAAGAGATAGTCGAGGAAAGAAGATTAAACGTCAGTGATGTTAAAAACCCTGGCTGCTAATGGTGATTTAAAATGACACATTTTTTTAAATAAAAACTCAAAAATGTGTGGGCCCTCTCTTTTTTAGGCTTAATAGAAAATACAAAATTAGGAGTTCAACTCTTGAGCAGTCTAGAGTTCATAGAAATAGTCCAAAACTTTTAAAACTTATAAATTAACCCCAAAAATTTTACAAATTTCAATTTAATCCAAGATTTTAATAACTTAAAATTGATTATTAATTTCAAAATTTATCATTATTATATTATTAGTAGTAGTATAATTACTTATATACCCTATCTCGCCGTACCGGATTCAGTAAAGTAACGTTCTGCGTTCCCGTTTTCGTTCCCTATTTCGTATCGTATTACGTTCCGGGTAACTATGCTTTAAAGTACTATACAAGATCATCAAACAGACGTATAACATATGCCACCTTTTACATCCACAGAAATAGTTTTAGGTTGTTCTACATTGCATTCCAAAGATTTTTTTCTTCAGTACATTTCAAAATGACACAAAGATATCAATGCAAACAAAAAGAATTTACCACCTAATGTATACAACTGCAAGTTTTGAATCTAATAAACAAATACAAGCCTTATGTTTCTTTATTCCATACGTAAAATCATAATTTCTATGATTCTTTACTCATAATATTCAGCTTGAAGCTTTTTTCAAAGCTTTTTTTTTTCTTTTTGCTTTTCTTGCCATAATAACTTGTGGTGTGATGTCTGTGAATGCTAATAAATGTTCAATCAGGGGATCATGTCACAATAATCATGCATCATGGGTCTAGAAAGATAGTATTAGTATAAATGGGTTATGAAGGTGCATCAACTAAAAATGCAATCACTAATAGACATCCGGAATCAAACAAAACTATGGTAGCAAAACCATAGTTCTATACGAAGTATGGTTAGCAATTCAACCTGGTCAAGACTCCAGACAAGATGTGGCTGAAATTTTGTCTGAAATGTCAGTGGTCCAGCCTGCAAAACAAGGATACATGCACCAAAATCTATTTGAGTATAGTATTGTAAACATGAGAGGATAGAAAGCTGTGTAATGTTATTTAGATAAAATTGTTCAACCCAGCAACTGAACAAACAATTGCCACTAAATGTCTTCCATAGTATTTCCATGGTTGCTTCTTTGAACTCAATAGCGATATTTTCGTAACTTGCAGAGAACAACCATATGTTATGGAAGATGGAACCCCCCCCCCCCCCCACACACACACACACACAAAATAATTCCAAGAACTGAAAAAGAAGATATAGAGAATCATAGATCTAAATATTTCTTACAGTTTGCCCCTGATAGACTTTCTCTATTGCCTCACTAGCAGCACTGGCTTTCAAAATAGCATCACTAGAAGCACTAGATTCAACATCATAACCTGATGCACGCCACCTTGGGAGGCCTCCATCTAACACCCAGACTCTGTCATGCCCAAAAACTCGGAACATCCTTACAGAAGGAATAATGTCTGTTAGATTTAAAATCAGGAAAATAGCGATAGAACATTTCAGTAAAAGGTTGAGAGATGTCATATTATCAAACATGCTACTCACCACCAGACACGTGCTGCACTGAAAATTCCCTTTCCATCATAAACAACCAGCCCATCTTTATTCTGGACACCAAGAGCAGATGCAGCAGCCGCAAAAGCATCCTCGGATGGCAGCATATGTGGCAACTGATAAGAGTTTTCAACGAGAGAAGTCAAATAGGATAAGTAAACTAGTGCATATGTTATGGGAAGGCTCACTTACCTAGTACATCTCCTATAGTAATAGGCCATGTAACAAACTGATTCTGTCTAGTTTTCTCCCAAGTTTTTTTGGTTTCTTTCCTATTTTCCCTCATCCACCCTAATGGTTCGTACTATTTCCAATTTCCCTAAACATCTGATTCAGGCCTAATGCTTGCCCAATACCTATAAAAATAAAATTTATTCAAATCTTCTCCAGCAAGCCACAACTTGACTGAACATAATACCATAGAAAGAGCGCCTACATGTCTATTTTCTACTACCTTTCTCAAATAACAATATAGACTAATAAGTAATAAGAAGTCAAAGGAAGAAAAGAGAATTGCTGCCAGTGAAACCCAGAGAAGATAGCAGTGAGATTTCAAGGGGAAAAGAAACGGCGATGCAAAGCTTGTTACGAAATAGAGGTCATTTTTCTCTACCTCAAAGACCTAGCAACCAGAGAACCCAAGAGAATGAAAAGAGAGACTAATCAATTAAAAAAGAAGGTATCTCACCGTTGTAGTTCTATCTGATATTCCATCAATATCAAAGAAAAGAGCACCGGGAATGTGAGCAACCTGCTATGGCAAGAACATAATTTCAATATTCAAAAGCATTTAACTGTTTTTGGAGTGACACCAAAATTGATTGTAGAGAAGACGATAATCAGCACCTGATACTCTTGAATTGGATTCCTCTGCTCATCTGGCATGTACCACGATGCGTCCAGTAGCTGATAAATAATTAAAATATGCTCAACCAATAAACAAAGAAAGCATAAAATGTTTTCCAATTTTCATAATATTTCTAAAGATACCTGTGGCTAATAAATTATTCATAAGCTTTAGGCT